>OX465297.1:174176735-176576735 GCA_949987735.1 Leucophora obtusa
TTTATTTTATAGACTTAGCAAATGGATTTAATTAAATCACCTCTCGTAGTATGCAAAAAGATACAATCATTTTATAGCATTTAGCCACCGCGAATCTTAAAACAACGACGTGGTCAAGTGTATTATTTTTTTACGACCAGAAACACACAAAAAACCGCGAGAAAAACTTTTAATTTTCCCGTATTGAAAAAAAAATTTTTGTTATTAATTTTTGTTTTTTTTTGGTTTTTATTCTGACATTTCATACTAAGGTTAATTACCCAGAGTTAAAATATTGATAAGTTATTATGGTTAAATTTTCATAGGGATAAATATTTAGTATTGGTTAGTTACCCATGGTTAAGGTAAAGTTAACTTCTCGAGAAAAGTTAATGGGCCTAAGTAGTTGTTTAAATATCAAGATTAGAACATCGCATTTATATCTTAAATATGACCACAGGTCCTGTGCTTACATTTTAACACAAAGAAATTCATATTAATCGAATTTTAAAAATTTTTTAAATAAAAAACTGAATGGACAACCGCCAGACTTTAAACACATTTAGCGAAAAATCTAGTACGCCATTGTAATCAGTATGTCCGAGACATATAGAACTGATGGCCAGATCTCCATTAATTTTTTGAGTGTCATGCAGTGTAATTTTTCGAGTTGAGTGTATTTTGAAATTGTTTGAAATTTTTATCGAAAACTTTTAAAAATTTGCAATTTTTCATATAAATTTTGAATGATTTTGAACGAAACAGAAAACAATAGATTATAGAATGAGGCAGCAAACAGAAAAGCACAACATACAAAATTCTTTGTTGAAAAAGTACTAAAAGTACCCAGTTGGAAATTTCATAAAAACGTTTTAAGGACGGCTCAGCGATATGTTGCTCTCACTACTGATTTTCTGATCAGCTCCCATACAAAATACCCAAAGACACCTGCTAACATTTTCCTAGAAATTAAATTGTCTGCGCGAGTTAAGAATAGATGCTGTTGATGATGACAAATAGGTAGTTTGTGAGCGTAATTTTAGAAAAAGAAAAAAGATCCAGACATGTCTTAAAGACATCTTTGATATAAGTCTGCACGTGCTGACTTGTCACCTAAACGGCGCTGCTGACATTGTCTTCAAGACATATTTTCCAACTGGGTATTTAAAAAAAATTACTTCACAACCTTTGTATAAATTTCTTTATGCCTTTTTTTATATTCAGTAGTTCTTAAAATAAAACCCCCTTTTAAGAAAGTGTTTTGAAATTTATGGAGTTTTAAGATGCTTTTTTAATAATGGAGTACTCCAACCTGTAACAAATTTAGGTTTTTTATTTTTCATACTAATACACTTACAATATATTTTCCATAACCCATTGAAGTTTATTTAAAAAGTAATAGATAAAGTTTGTTTTCAATTGAAGAATCAATTAAAATACAAGGAAGCATATTAGGGGTTTTCATATAAATTCGTATTCTACTCGTAAACGCTATAAACCTGGTATGTTTATGAGTTAAATGTCAAACTCCATACATAAAAAATATGGTTTGTATTTATACAAGGTTTACAAGGAATTTACGAGTTTATATGAAAACCCCTATTGTTTAACTTTTTATATGAGTCACTAAAAAACAAACAACAAACAAATTCCTATTTTCTGTAGGGGTTGATGTTTTCAGTCAAATGTTCTATTTTTAGTTTTCTATTTTTAGAAAAAATAATTCAAATAATCGAAATTCTGTTTTAAAACAAAAATTTCAAATAATTTCGGTTTGTTTTCTTGTCAAAGTAGCTTGATTATATACAAAATTATTTCAATTTAAATTACAAGAAATTCTTCACTAATACAAACAAGCATAGCCAATAAAAATATGAACCTTTGTCATGCGCGGCTTCAGCAATTAATATAAGGGGAAAAATCATACGCCACCATGGACAAAAAACAACAAACACATTGACTTGGACATGGTGGCGTATGAATTTTCCTCTTATATTAATTGCTGAAGCCGCGCATGCCTTTGTGCTGGGTGTGTTGTAGTATTTTGAAAATTCAAATAAAAAAACTTTCAATATCAAAAAACAAACCGCAAAATCGTTTTTTCTAACGTTTTGTCAGTTAAATATTGAATACTATATCAACACACTTCTCGATTGTTTTTATTTCTTTTATAGATTATTTAAATAAAGTTTTAAAATATATAACAAAATGGTTCGAATATAATGAAAAATCGATAGTCCTCTTTGTGGTTTTAATTAATTTAATATGTGTTTCAGGTTGTTTTTCACGATATACATAATATTGTGAGTGTACTTTTTGTATTTTTCTATCTTTTTTTCCATTACAGAGTCAAACTTGTTCGACTCTGGTGTGCGGCTTTGTTGCACTCTAGAGTTAACATTGATCTGTTAACTGTTTAACATAACAAATGTACCTTAAAAAACACATCACTAATTTGTTCACATCTCTGTTTGGAAAAATTAAAAAGAGCAAAAAAATATATTAAAAGACTTAAACCAACACACAATATTTGTGTTCCAAATTTTGTAATAAAATAAAAAATTATTTGTAAATTAAGGTAATGGGAATAAAGCCTAGAACTTTGCGAAAGAAAATTTTAAATATTAAATGACTTTTAAATAAAATACTGAGTTTTCCCCTGCCTGCAATAAGGTCATTAATATGAATGGTTTTACTTTAACTAGTGCGTATGATTGTTATTTAGATATATAATTCATATCACTCATACACTCACAATATATTTTCCATAACCGATTGAGGTTTATTTAAAAAGTAATAGGTAAAGTTTTTTTTCAATTGAAGAATCAATTAAAATACATTGAAACATATTGTTTAACTTTTTTTGTCAACCAATAAAAAACAAACCAGAAAAAATATGTATCGTCTGTAGGAGTTGTTATTTTCAGTCAAATATTCTATTTTTAGATTTCTATTTTTATAAAAAATTATTTAAATAATTTCGTTGTTTTCTGTTTTAAAACAAAAAATTCAAATATTTTCGGTTTTCTTTTTTGTTAAAATAGTTTGTTTATATAAAAAATTACAAGAAATTCTTTACTCATACACACAAACATAGCCAATAAAAATATGAACGTGTCTGTTGTGTATGGTGTAGTGTTTTGAAAATCGAAACAAAAAAAAAACTTTCAAATATGAAATAACAAACCACAAAATCGTTTTTTTTACGTTTTGGCAGTTAACAAATTGATGATTGTTTTAATAGACTTTTCAATTATTTTTATTTCTTTTCTGGATTGTTTAAACAATGTTTGAAAATAAATAGCAAAATGGTTTGAAAATAATGAAAAATCAGTAGTCCTTTTTTTAATAGTGTTTTCAATTAATTTAATATGTACTTTAGGTTGTTTTTAAGGATAAAATATTGTGAGTGTACGCTTTGACTATTTTATTTGAAAAGATTTTGTTTGGTACGCCACACTATGGTCCAAAGACGAACAATTTTGAAATTTTCATTTTAGGGGGTTTTTGGATTTCTAAAAACGAATCCTCTCCCGAATCTGTTTTTCAAAATTTAAAATGGCGAAATATGGCCGCCATGTACTTAAAATTTATAATTATTTGGGCCACTGATTATCAATAAGGGGGTTTTAGGACCTTCTAAAAACAAATCTGAGCTCGGTTTATTAAATTAACAATGGCGCATCCAATATGGCAGCCATGAACTTAAAATTTTTAATTATTTGGACAATCGATTATCAATAATGGGGTTTGGGGCTCTGGGATATATACATTTCAATGTCATAATAAAATTCGCATTTACAATCGTGATAAAATTCCTTTTCATTTGTGTGACATAACATATTTCTGTGACCGGCCCCAAAAATGAAGCGTGGGGTGTGCATCGTAAAGTGCATTTTTTCCAACAAAGATAAAACCTATGGGAACCCAACTTTGAAGCTACGTTTTCGGTAAATCGTTTATATCTTTTACTTTTGTGATCATTCGCAATCGGTCATAAAATACATTGTAGATTACACTCCCAGGTATTTATTAGCATTAAGTGTTTATAAAAATAGATTGAATCCTTTTGAAACGGAGACTTGAAAAGTCCGTATTTCAAAAAATTTTGAAGTTTTGGGATTTTAACAGGAAAAAGTTATATTCTATAATTACACAAAATGAATTTCCATATTTTTCAGATAATTTAATTAAAAAGGAATAATATTATTCCTTTAGAAAAACGTGTAAGGCCACACAATGAAATCGATTTGGTGTACTTCATTTTGTGCGTACTTACGATATGGGATACCTGTGTATCATACATGGGAATTTTTCATTACCATTGAATTTTCATTACCATTAGTTCATACTAATGACAATGAAAAAAATTCCATTACCATTTAATGGTAATGAAATATTTTTCATTAGAAAAATCATTACTAATGGTAATGAAATCACACTAATGTATAAAATACTAATTACAATTGATTAAAAACCATTTGTTTACAAAAAATTCAGACAAGTGAAAACGAACAACTGGTTTGGCCAGGGAAGTTATGAAACATAATTTATTAAGGAGGATCCATTTAATTCCGTTAAACTCTACCTGGATACAAATAACAACGGAATGAAAAGTAATATTATATTTCAAATGAGCATGAGCCTGAATGAGCATATTCCATCTTCGATTTCGGCGACTTTTACTCCATTTTTACGTTTTTCTGTCAATGGCAATTATTTTTTTTAATTTATTCATTATCAATGGTAATGAAATTTAAAATCATTGTCATTAATCAATGAAATTAAATTTTAGAATCATTACCATTAATTAAAAAAATGGTAATGAAAATAATTTCATTACAATTGATATCAATGTAATGGTAATGAAATCATCAATTAATTAGTGCACCTAATTAATTAGTCCCATGTATGCTGTGTATAACAATTGTATATGAAACACAAAATATTTAAAAATTTTAGAAAATTTTGTCTAACTTACATGCCACTATACTTGTGTGGACTTACGAAGTATATTGGTTTGTGGGCCATTACAATGCGGCCATACCCTGGGTAAAGTAAGCCAGCTTGTGTGTAGAGTTTGAAAGCACTCGGAGATACTAGTAAGTACACACAAGTATCTCCGAGTAATTTTAAACTCTACACACAAGCTGGCTTACTTTACCAAGGGTATGGCCGCATTGTAATGGCCCACAAGCCAATATACTTCGTAAGTATACACAAGTATAGTGGCATGTAAGTTAGACAAAATTTTTGAAAATTTTCAAATATTTTGTGTTTCATATAGAATTGTTATACACAGGTATCCCATATCGTAAGTACGCACAAAATGAAGTACACTAAATCGATTACATTGTGTGGCCTTACACGTTTTTCTGAAGGGATATTATTTTCAAATTAAAGAAAGATGATACAATTTTTACAAGTGATCTAGAGTCAAACTAAAGAACATTCATTTACCAAAATAAGAGATCAACTAAAAATTCCCCTCATTCAAAACGGAATAATTTTTAATGAAAAAATTATAGTTTTGTAAAAATTGTTTAAATTGTACGAAGTTTAGATTCTGAATCACAAAATAAAAATGTCAACTTAGGCACCCTATAAAACCAAGGATATGGCAACACCAAAAAAATAAATTATAACGACGTCGTTATTACTAGGTGGCGCTTTGTTTGAAAAATTGACATTATTCTTTTCTTATTTAAATTTAAATAAATAACAAACCAAAAAAAAAATAAAAAAAAACCAATCGGGTATCTCAAATTTTATTTTTTGAATATATTCTGCTCTTGTTTTTTTGTTTTCAGCAGTTTTCAACAATTTTTGAGTTTTAAATATAGGCTCAGCTGATACTAAAGTGACACTAAATAGTTGCTCAGGTAATAATAAATTTTAGCATCCACTATCCTATCCTATCTCTATAATTAATAGTCTCTGTATAAAACCAACACCGTAAGTCAGAAATACAAGATATTTTGGATATAATAACTTCAAAGTGTGCTTAATTCAAATATAAGTTTAGATATTCTCTAACTCAAAATTGCCTCTTGGGTAAAATCTCGAGTTACTGGATCAAAGTGTGTGTCATGCAATAAAACTAACTGCATTAGCGATTTTATATCAGGTTTTCTCTTAGATTTTTACTTATGCACGATTCCTTATTCCTATTCGGTGTCTGACAATGGCCGTTAATAAGCGAAATCATTTTGAAAATTTCCTAACAATCGTGTTCCGTTTGGTATAAAATATGTTTTTAACTCGTTTTGAAAAATAACATCATAAATACAGGAAACACAAAAGTTAGTAAATTCTAAATATTCCCTATACACTTTGAGCATAGTGTTCATACATACATATACCATTCAAAAGACTAATAATGAATACTAATTAAACTTTGACAATATGAATGTTTCTCTTTTCGTTTTATTCTTTTAAATTTTGTTTATCATTTTCATATTTTGTTTTTTTTTTTTTTTATTATTCATTTTATGTTGCCGGAGGAAAGGATAAACTTTGTTTTTAAAAAAATTAACCAAGAAACACTAAAAGCCGCATATGTTTACAGAGTGAAAATCTTATTAATACCGGATGAATACAAAATGAAACAATAATGATGTTGGTTATAGAAAAAAGAAAGAAGAACTTAAATAAATGAATGAAATTATTGAATGAATGGTGGTCCATTTATAGCATGAAATAAAAAAAAAGAACAAAATATTATGTTAATGAACTTCACACAGATGGAGAATGGAATTGAAAATTTATTCATTACGTTTTTCATAATTAAATGTATTTTATTTATCAAGGGCAATAAGTAGTGCTAACAAATTCGGTTTCTTTCCAATATTCGATAATAATCAATATTTTTAATTTGGGTACTCCAAAGTTTTAACGGTTGTTGATTTTAAAAATTTTGAAAATTTTTTAATAAGTTTCTAGGAAAATGTTTACATTGATTCACTGGGTGTTTTTATAAAAAGAATCAGACGAATTCGTTAACAAATTTAAAAACATTTTTCTTTTAAAATGTTTGCACAAATTTGTTACGACTTCCATGTAGAACAAATGTGGCTAAAAAATGTTAAAGATAAATCTGTTTAAGTTTGTGTTTTTTACACAAATGTTTTAACGAATTCGTCTGATTCTTTTTATAAAAACAGGCAGTAAGTTTCTATATTTATAAAAATATTTCCAAACTTGTTTACCAACTATTCAATATGTTTTTCATAGTTTTGTAACGTTGCACTTTTAATTTTTTCTTTTAGCAGATTTATATTTTTGTTAGAAATATTTTATAGCACTCATATTTTTGTAGCTTTCTCCGTCCAAAATGCAACCCTGAAAGTATAGTGTAGTAGTTTTCCTCGTAAATAGTTCGAAGTACAAAAAAAAAGAAAAATGCTCAATATTTTATACCCACTACTGATTGTTCATATCCTATAAACAGTTTCACTGGAATTCAAGTTGAAAACAAGTCCAATTCCAGCCCTGTTTTCCAGTTTCAAGGCTTGAATAAAACTTTAATTACATATTATTTCAATAGCATACTCCAGCAAAAGGGAAACAAAAATTCAAGTTTGAACTATTTTTTTTAAATATTCAAATGCTAGAATTTGAAATATACTTTACTTCAAGCAAAATTTAAAGCACTTGAGTTTTTAAAACCTATGTGCTTATTGGGTAAAAATACTATTTAAACAACTTGAAAATAAAAAAATTGCGAAGGTTAAGCAACCTTCTACTTCAAACCCTAAAAACTAAATCATGTTAAGACGCCTTAACATTTGTAGAGTTCCTCTACTCGGCAGCATAAATGGAAATGTTAAGCCCAATCCAAATACTCACAGTGCCAGTGAACTGCAGCAGTGCTGTCAAATTTGTTTCTTGAATTTTGCGAACACTATTACCTTTTTTTTTTACAAATTTGTTATTAAATTTTGTTTGTTTATTTAGAAAACCTTCTAATTTCTCGGCAGTGTCGAATAAAGAAAATATAAAAACCTGCTTTATCGAAAAAACGTCGCACTGCGGCAAAACACTGCCGACATTGCGTTTATCTGGTTTATAAACATATTTGACACTTTAACTCAAAAATTTTAAGCTTGATTCTAGAGTACAAAGAATAACTTGGAGTACTCCCTCATTTTGAATGAAACTTTACTATTAATTTTGTTTCCTCTTATAAATATCCAACTTTTTTGGGATCTTGAGAGTTCGATTAGGGACACGTTGTGAGAAATGCATTTATTATCCACCCATAAAAAAATTCGTTGTCCTAACCGAATCTTTCGCATACTGTACTCGAAAATTGAGCTGTCACAACCTTGATTCGATCGTTCCAACTCTATTTCGGCTATCGTAGTTCTATTTAAGTTGGAGCAGCAGATTTAAAATATTTTGGAAATACTTAATTAAGCCATTTATTACAAATTAAATGGTGTTTGCAGAAAATCAGCGAGCTGATTTTTACAAAAAAAAATTGGTAATCTCAGCAAAAGTTTTGCTAACACATAGTCGATTGCAAATGAAAAAATCTTGCTAAAAATTTTGTATTATTATTTATTTATTTAGTAGCATTTAAAATACTTTACAAATATAAATGCGGTCATCAGCACAATTTTTGTAGCAAAATAAATTAGTAAAAAATTAGTTCAAAATTAGTTTAGAGCTAAAAAAATATAAATAACACTTTTGCGGAAAACGGAATTTCAGCAAAACAATTGCTGAAAACTAGCACACTAGATATCCAAGACGTTTTACTAATTTTTCTACTAACTTATTTCTTTGAGTGTAGAATAGAAAACTCTGTAATTTTCTGTAAAAAAATATACCCTGAAATGGGGTTTACTAAACATGTCATTCTGGTAGCGTAACATTACATTTAAGTATACATCACAGCATATGCCATAATGTTAAATGCCATAAATAATGTTAGATGTTATAATCATACACCCAAAAAATTGCATAGTTACTGATCACTATTTTTTCAACTATGTCGTAGGTGAAATAACCCTCACTATGCCATAGTTGATATTAAATAGTGAACAACAACTATGTTTGCTTTCAATCAACAAATCGACTATGGAGGTAGTTATTGGCAACGTATTGCTAGTGAAAACAATATAAAATTTCTTCATAGTAAGCATCGACTATAGCTGTGTTTGTGCGGCGAGCTATCAATGTTGGCTTTTGGTATTCCCATACAAATATGACATTAGCCAACATTTATTGTTAACTCTTAACGTTACTAATGTCAAATTTGTATGGGAATGACAAGAGCCAATTTTGATAGATGACCGCACAAACACAGCTTATGTTCCATTAAAAAATGGCCAATAGAAATGATGAATTATTTGTAGATTTCTTTTACATTTACAAACGAAGAAAAATCATACAATATTAATCAGTCTAAATGTGTTTCTTCCAATTTATCTGTATTTGTTTTATTGAAATAAATACAATACATAAATCACTTATTGCTTCAAAATTTGTTTCATTTACCATCTATATGGACGCGCCACCTTTTTCCTGGTCTAGTTTTCCTTTTTGACTTGTTATGGATATTCTGAAGACAAAAAATTAATATCGTTAATTTATTTTAAATAATGTTAAAAAAGATAAGACATTACCTTTAAGCTAGGATATGGATCTTTCAAAATTTTATTTCCACCAAGAGAATAACTGTCACATATTACATTATGATAACTGCAAACATTTTTAACAGATCTGGAATCCGTAACGAGATTTTAAAGGTTTTAAAATTTTTGTAATTTTTTAGGATTTGTATTGCATTTAAAATACATTTTTAAATATATTTTTTTCAATGAATGTTATTTTTGTTCGGTTTAAGATCAAATATCACAAATTCTGAATAGAATTTACAATTTTTATTTTACAACCAATAGAGAAAAAGCTTATGAAAAAAACTTTCCTAGAACCAATGGTTGACAATTAATGCATTTTCAAGTGACACCGCATCACTATCATCAGATTGTCTTTATGGGGTCCTCTCTAGGCTATAATGTAGATCTTAGTTTTTTGTATATATATGTTAAATTTCAAAGAAATTCATTTTGAGAAGTAAATTCAAACATTTTTACTTATCCATTTTCCATTATTATAACTAACGAAAACCACATGTCTTTAACAAAGCTATTATTTTTCCCTATGTTGTAGTTGTGCTTATTTATCGAAGTTCCTTCAATATTTTTTTCTTTCACAATTTGTGTTCCAAATTTTTGTAGTGGAATTATGAAGTCAACTATGTATAAAATTGTTCCCAATAACTTTATCAATAATTATTATTGATTATATTTAATAGTTTATTTATAAAACATTTCAAATGACTATGGATTTTGTTGACTATGCAACCATGTAATTTTTAGGGTGTAAACACTGGAAGCTTCTAGCATGATCTACAAACCTGGCAGTTAATACTATAAAAGCTTGAACTCAACTAAGGAAATGGAAGTTGTACTTTAACATAAGTGCTTTTAGGTGCTCTAAGTTAGTTAGTGGCGTATTAGATTTGGTATAGTTAATTGCACTTTATACTGTGTATAGTAAGTTGCGCATAAAGTTTGTGTGTATTATACAGTTTTGTGTATAAAGTAAAGAGAGTGTTAAATAAATAAGAGTGTTAATAAATAGGAGTGTTAAATAAATAAGTGTTAAGAGCACCAACCCGGTTTATCTAAAGAAGATAAACGTACATTTTAGAACGTAAACGTAGCAATTGGTGTCAGCGGTGGGATTGCTTATTTTGATTGCAATAGAAAAGAACACGGTTTATTTAAAGGAAATAAACCAACGCGTTAATTTTATATAATTAAATATCTTTTGATATAATCATATAAAAATATATGTTTCACAATACTCGACAAGTTATAATTGTATAAAATCATAAATGATTATATAAAAATCATTTTTACTAGGGCATATTAAATTAATTGGAAACACAATTAAAAAGAGAACTAATGATTTTTAATTAAATTAAAACCAATAAAAATAATCTATAAAACAAATAAAAACAATCGAAAAGTCTGTCAAAACAATCTTCCATATTTAACTGACAAAATATATTTTTTCATATTTGAATTTTTTTTTTTATTTGAATTTTCAAAACACACACAACACATAGGTTCATTTTTTTGTTGGTTATGCTGTCAGTATGAGTGAAGAATTTCTCATAATTTGAATTCAAATAATTTTGTATACACTCAAAACATATTTCCCATAACCGATTGAGGTTTATTTGAAAAGTAATAGGTAAGGTTTGTTTTCAATTGAAGAATCAATTAAAATACATGGAAACATATTGTTTAACTTCAATAAAAAACAAACTACAAAAAAATACGTATTGTCTGTAGGAGTTGATATTTTCAGTCAAATGTTCTATTTTTAGTTTTCTATTTTTAGAAAAAAGGATTTAAATAATTTCGTCGTTTTCTGTTTTGAAACAAAAAATTCAAATATTTTCGGTTTTCTTTTTTGCTAAAATAGTTTGTTTATTTACAAAATTATTTCAATTCAAATTACAAGAAATTCTTTACTCATACACACAAACATAGTCAATAAAAATATGAACGTGTGTGTAGTGTTTTGAAATTTACAAAAAAAAAACTTTCAAATATGAAAAAACAAACCAAAAAATCGTTTTTTAAACGTTTTTTCAGTTAAAAATTGAAGATTGTTTTAACAGACTTTTCAATTATTTTTATTCCTTTTATGAATTGTTTAAACCAGAGCCTATTAATTATAGAGATAGGAAATCAAAATTTATACTACTCACCGGTAGAGGGCGCTGAAGTTTAATATTACCTGAGCAACTATTTAGTATCAGTTTAGTATCAGCTGAGCCTATATTTATAAACTCAAAAACTGCTGAAAACTGCTCAAAATAAGAAAAAACAAACGCGGAATATATTCAAATAATAAAATTTGGGATATTCGTTGGTTTTTTTGCTTTGTTGTTTGTTATTATTTAAATTTAAATAAAAAAAAAAAGAAAATTGTCAATTTTTTTAACAAAGTGCCATCTAGTGATAACGATTTTGTTATAAGTTTTTTTTGGTGATACCCCTGGATTAAACAATGTTTGA
Source organism: Leucophora obtusa (assembly GCA_949987735.1). Taxonomy (NCBI): domain Eukaryota; kingdom Metazoa; phylum Arthropoda; class Insecta; order Diptera; family Anthomyiidae; genus Leucophora; species Leucophora obtusa. Next base: position 174,188,819 of record OX465297.1, read on the forward strand.
AAATAGATAGCAAATTGGTTTAAATATAATGAAAAATCAGTAGTCCTTTTTTTAATTGTGTTTTCAATTAATTTAATATGTATGTTAGGTTGTTTTTAACGATAAAATATTCTGATCAAAAAACAAAACGAAATTATTTGAATTTTTTGTTTTAAAACAGAAAACAGCAAAATTATTAATATATTTTTTTTATAAAAATGGAAAATAAAAAATAAAACATTTGATTAAAAATATCAACCATTACAGAAAATACGTATTTTTTTGTAGTTTGTTTTTTATTAACTGATAAAAAAAGTTAAACAATATGTTTCCATGAAAATATTTTAACTGATTCTTCAATTGAAAACAAAATTTACCTACTACTTTTTAAATAAAGTGCAATCTTGTTTGGAAAATATACTGTAAGTGTGTTGTAAGTATTCCAAAAAAAAATGATAATTTTAAAATACTACTTGATCTTTTTCTTCTAAATAAAAAGTATACAATATTGTTTCAATGTATTTCTGGAAAAATATTGTAGGAAAGAATTTCTAGTAAACGAAATAAATTATGGAGATAAATGATGGAGAGGAGATTAAAAGAATAGTTTGAAGGATAATAAAAATACTTTTTTTATAGTTTTGATTGACACTAAATGATTTTTGTAATGTTTTAAAGTTAAATGCATTTAAAATAACACATAATGAATTTTTATTATTAAGTATTTTTTTAAATAATTTTTAACTTATTTATTTAATAACTTAAGTACATATTTAGATTTCTTAATACAACTCTTATAAACTATTTCAAAAGAACATCACAGTTTTAACCAATATTACAAATATGACATGTATAGAATCTTTTTGGTTTAAAATTAACTAAAGAAATAAATTATAATTGTTATTAAACTTAAAGATAACATGAAATTAGAATACTTTTTCGTTGAAGTATTACCCGTTTCCCCTGCAATGGAAGGAGGAGTAATAGAAGTTTCATTATCATCTTCTTCATTGGCCGTAGGCATATAATCGTGACAGGTAGGAAAATTTTTGGGAACTGATACCATTTCATCATTGTCACCAACTTTTAAAACTAAAGCCATTCCTATTTCAGCATGAAATTCTATGTGGCAATGGAATAACCAAAAGCCAGGATTATGAGCCTCAAAACGTACAATAGTATAACCACCATCGGGTACGGTTACCGTATCTTTGACAGGAGGCCTGACTAAATTGCGTTTGAGTAGATTATAACGATCAAGTTGTTTGACCTATAGGAAGGAGAACAATGTTTTCTTAAAGAAAGAGTATTTTATTTAAATTTATTAAATATTTACCATTTCAACGGTTACATTAGCTCCTAATCTCTCTAAACCGACTACACGAAAAGCATTACCATGTAGGTGGAAGGGATGATTGGCATCGTAGGTAAAACCTTCATCGATAATTATTAATTCAACTATGGAATTTAAAGGCACTTGCAGAACATGATGACATTTACAAAATTCTTTACGACAATCAATACCATTTTGCTCCAAACTTGTTTCATTGCAAAATAAAGAATCATCTATTTCATCTCGAGAGGGCAGTAAAGCCACCGATGGAAATTTCAATGATATATGATTAAGTTGTGGTGTAAACACCCGATTTGAATTGGTGATATTAGCCTCCATACCATAATAATCGCTTGGATGAAATTCTGGATTATCTTTACGATAAAAATCATAGTAAACAAAAAATTTATAATCAGCTACTGGTTTTAGAGCGTCCCGATCTATACCCGGAATTTTGTCATAATAAGGTAAAGCATTTATTTCTGCTATTGTCAAAGAATCAACATGTCCTGGACCCTGATTCATGGCATTTAATTCGATGCCCACAGGTTTGTGGCCATAACTTAAATCTTGCGCGGGCTCTTGATCCGTAGCTTCATCATAATGCAGTATAGCAACTTGAAACGCCGAAGTAAATCTTTCATCACAATCCATAAGACCTTTTAAACGTATCCAATAATTGCCTATAGGTTGATCAGCATTAACTACAAAATCAAAACGTTCGCCGGCATAGGTGACTATAGAACCCACATCAACCGCCTCAAAATCATAACCATCTGAATTAAAGACAGTCACAGTGTGATTGTCGATGGAAATTTGTATAGGACAGTTTAAGAACTCGGCATTAATGGCTCGGAAACGATAACGAAAACCTTTTTTGACATTATATACTTGAAGAGGTACTAGTTCTAGAGGGACTTCTGGATCTACAGAACGTTTAGTTCTATTATTTTTATAGGATTCTTCAGTTATTTCTTCTACATCTGGAATTTTAATGTCTTTTATAGTTTCTTTTGTAGTTTCCTCAGAACTATTTGTATCTCTTTTATGTTGACTAGTCAATTGAGTTAATCTGGCCAGACGGGATATTTCATTTTGTTGTATGCGCATATTGCTTAGATTGGGATCATCCAAGGGATGTAGAAATACTACTTCATCTTGTGCAACTGAAGGTGTTACTTCATTATTTGAGGTAGTAGATGATTTTTTTGTATAGGCTAGACCCGGATCGGTGATAGCATTTGAGGTAGTAGTTTTTAATGAAGCAGGACTAGTTGTAGTTTCAGAACTTGTAGTCTTAGCTCTTTCAGTCGTTGGATTTTGTTGCTTTGGTTTAGATCTTCCCTGAGGATTTTGCTGCTCCTTAATCTTATCCCAAATGGCTTTATAGAAACGCCCCTTACCATTGATTAATAAATTAAAAGGTTTATTATCACCCTTTGAGTGATGATGTGAAGCAAACATACTAATGCCCGGTACATGTACCCAATCTTGTACTATCATTTTATGTTCAGTCAAATCAAAATCATACAAATGTCCATGAGGATCTTCTATACGAGGGCGTTTAACAATAAGAGCTCCAAAGACACCATCACCCCTCTGCATACCCGTATGCGAGTGCCAAAAGTGGGTACCGGTATTTTCAGCCTTAAACGTATAACGAAATGTTGAATGTGGTGATATGGGACATTGTGTTATATGGGGTACACCATCCATATAGGGCGTATCTTTCATATGCATACCATGCCAGTGTATTGTGGTACTTTCTCCCAATAAATGATTCTTAACATCTACTACTATTACATCATTTTGACATACTTCAATTGTAGGACCAGGCATCATACGATTAACTACTGTTATAGATCTGGCTATACCATCTCCGCTTATACAATGTGGTCTACGACAATCTGTTTTGTTAGAGGGACAATTATAACAAGCTTTTGATAATGTCTCATACCATTCCACCACGAATGTATAATGACAAGTTTTTGGTATTTCATTCTTTTGACATTCTCTTACACAGGGATGTTTACTATAATATTCCTCAGTCCATATGTCTTCAGTTTCCATCTCAATACCTTCAGTGCGTTGTGAGGTTCTCGATTGTTTACAATATTGACAACAATTTTCGTTATATATTAATTCTGCGGGACAGTCTTTTGGTAATGGCGGACATGTCTTTTGATATGTATTTATCATGGGTTGACCATTTGGCAATTGTGAACATTCATTTAGTGTACAATCTTCCACATTATGCCAAGTTTGTCCGATATTAAAAATTTGATCTTTAAACCGACATTTTGTCCGTACACATTCACCACAGCAAGAATCTTTTTTTGGTCGAACTTCTGAGTCCTAAGGTGGAAGAAATTTTTTGCTTTAGTTTGTAATTATTTTAAAATTTTTTTGGGAAACTTACTATATCACAATAAAAATCTCCGCAATTATCTTTTCTTATAACTTCTTCAGGTTCTCCTTGTTTATTTAATTCACATGAGTGTAGTGAACAGGCCTCTTGTGGGGTAATCCACATTGAGCCAATATTTTTAAATACTTTGCTGTTGTTTATTAAGACCCCACAATGATCTGAAGATTTTGTTGCTAAAAAGAATAAATATTAGTTTTCAAAATTAGTTAATTGGATATACATATATAAATTTTGCAAAGATTTTTACAAAATTACCGAAACAAAAATTCGTTACTTTTTATGCATATGGTAAGAAATTTAAAATAATAGTCGACTTTTGTGATTTAAAATCGACTTTTTCTTTTTTATAGTAAAGCACCGTAAGTTGTCTAAGTTTCACGTGAAAAAACTGTTATACTCTATATAAAAAAAATAATTTTTCACGACAATAAGTGTCACGTGAAAATTGTATAGACTTTGTTTTAACGTAAATTTAATACACAAGATTATTATTTTTCTTGTGAAAAAGTGACATTTTCTGTTTATTGTGATTGTGGCTTTCTAATTATATAAAAAATATTTTAATTTTTAGAATTTAAATTACTCTTTAAGGCTCTTAAAATTTGAGTGAAATTTTTCCACGTGAAAAACAACTAAAGGTAAATATTTTTTTAATTTAAAAATGTTTAAAAATATGTATATACATAACATATATAAAAAAATTGTGAGAAATTGCTTTTTATGCACCTGTAAAAATAGTAGTGAAAACAATATTGAATTGGATATCGAATTTGGAGCACCTTTTATACTTGTTTAATAAGTGCTTTTATTGAAGAAAATAAGGAACAATATCTGGCAGTAACAAAACGGTGTTTTTATGCCAGTCAACTTTCACATCAAAAAATAGCTCAGCTCAGCGATAGAGCGTTAGACTAGCAATAGTGAGGTCGCAAGTTCGATACCCGGTGGCGGCAATAAAAAACTTTTGTAAAATAAAAAATATATAATTTTTTTTGCGAAGAATGTTTTCTTAAATTTTAATTGGTGAAAAAGAGTTTCCTTTGCACTCGTTCGAAAAGTACTGAAAAAATGTTGAAGTGGGAGTATTCCTCTCCTATGACAACTCAATGTTTAAATCATAAGTGTTATGTTAAAAAAAAAATACATCTATATCACCAATTGTAGTGATTTTTCTACTTTTTCGGCATCTCTTTTTTTGCTGGCCTCATACGGGGGGAAAGCACCTCGAATTTCCAATTCACCTCTCATTTAAACCTAAACACAAAGATGAATTTTACGTGTTAACATTTTGATACTGTTGAGCAACATTGTTAAATGATTTCATATGTAAATGTTTATAAACATTTTACATCAACATGATAGCAACATTCTATTTACTACCCTGTAAAAAAAGATCATCCACTTTTTTAAGCATGACTTTTTTCGCTTCACTCAAAATAAAATAGTAGAAAAATTAAATAATACAAATATAACAACACCTAAAAATTTAACATAGTTTTCTTCTGAAAATTGTATATGCACGCGTTAATGTGATGGAAATGCCACATTTTTGACTACACTCATAGAAATAAATCTGTAAAAGTAGCAGAAAAAGTTACTAAAAATTAGTTAAAAATTATGCTGCAGGAAAAACTGCTAAAATTAGCAAAATTTTTTTTTGCTAAATACTAGTAAAATAAGAACAGCAATATTGAATTTACAGAATACTAGTTATATTTAAGTTAACTTTTAGTTAATTTAAAATAACAAATTGCACTGTAAAATCTGCAGAAATTTTGCTAAATATTAGTAGACTAAAAATAATAAAAATAAACTGTTGTATCTACAAAATTTTTGCTATTTTTAAGCCAAATTTAGTTGAATGCAAAAAGCAGTCTATTCTGCTAAAATTAGCAGAAATAATTGGTAAAAAAATTGCAAACTACTGTTTTTAATAGGTTCATTTTTATTTGCATTAAAAAAAATCAAAAAAAAAACTTAGAAAATTTTAAATTTTTTGGAGATTTTATCAGTTTAATTTGCTATTTTCCATTAACAATAATTTAACTCAAATATAATTAAAGTTTTATTCTTGCTATCCCTATATTACTAATATATAGCATATAAAATTCTGCTATCTTTGCAGATTTACATAGTTTTCTTCTATGAGTGTACTACCAGTTCCGGGAAAAAACACAAAAATAAAAGTAGTTGAAATTTGGGATTTCCATCAATGAATTTAACACGCGCATTACACCGTACCACCCTACAGGCAAAAAAAAGTGCGCGGTACAACTTCGAATATAAAGTATTTTTGCAAGGCTATATCGAAAAGTTTTTTTTTGCCGAACATAGGGGTCGCCTTCTTTAATTTTTCGTTGTAGCTTCAGCATATACAGTAGGATTTTAAAGTGTAATATATCGATTTTTTTGACACGAGGCGACCAGTGTTTTGCTGTAAAGGAAAAATCCAACAATTTTTGTTATATTTTTTTGTAAAAATTTTTTTCCTGATTTTTTTCCAAAGATTTTTTTTTTAAATGAATATTTTTTGTTTGATTTGAGATCATACAAGTAAATACAGAGAAGAAAAAATTGAAAAAATTCGATGAGGCCAGTAGGATATACGATAATACGTATTTTTACTGGTTCCGCTAAAGACCCATCTTCAGTATTCTATGCCTTAATGGGTTAATATTTGATGATGATCTTTTCGTATTGAATTTAAGTAAATAAACACATGTTAACAACTCAATTAGACTAACATGAACGAAATTTATCCTCTGTTATTACTATTTTGGCTTTGAACTTTAATTTTTAAAGTATCGCAGCTGGTTCTATTCAACTCTGAATCACAGATTTGTTGAACGACAATGAACTGTTAATTTTTAAGTATTTTATTAAAAAAAGTACCTTTTATTAAAAAAGGACCTTTCACTAAAAAGTACATATTATATTAAGAAAGTAGCTTTTATTAAAAAAGAACCTTTAACTAAAAAATACCTCTTATTAAAAAAGTATCTTATATTAAAATACAATAGTTCTTTAAATTCCAAAATGTGCTTTTTAATGAGTGTACTTTTTATAAAAAATTAACTTTTAATATAAAAAATTACCTTTTACTGGGTTTCTAATAAATTCTAGTTCTGATTTTTTATTCATTAATCATAATAATGAGAATGTTTCAATAGCCGCACACATATTTTAATTACTAACTTGAAAAGCATTAACGCTATGAGTATTTAAAAATTCCCATGTAAGAGAATGTAGATTTAGTTATACCAATTATTCTTAACTTTATTTAATACTGAAAAGTAAAATACCTGAAACAACAATCAGAAGTGGCTTACATACTCAAAATAACTATAACTTGTATTTGAATACAAAAAACTTGGGTTTCCCTCATACTCAGACAAGTATATATTAAATATCTTTTAAATTCCCCCTGTTTTTAAATATAATATTTATTAACTTACATATGATTCATGCGGATACAAATATCTGTTAACTTTTGATTTTGTTTATCTTGGTGTAAAATTGTGCTAAACATATCTGCGTTCTTGTAGAATAAAAAAAAAACAACAAGTTAAATGGTTTGTGTTTAATTGTTATTGAATTTTATGATTATCCGGTTACTTTTAGTCAGCATGGGGGCGATTGGCTGTTGGGTCATAAAAGCCATGTGAGTGTAATAAATAAATATTTAATTATAAACTTCTTACTACTAAAAAAAATCCGGTTAATATTTTTGTTATAAATAAACGGATTTAAGATGCTAATATTAATTCATATTAAAGCAATTATCATTCATATGTATGAGAGAAAAAGGTAGCACATCGCAGAATTTTGCCAGAATTGTAAATTAGTATTAATCTACTTGATTAATACTAATTTGTATTGTCAAAGAGTTATGTTTTGTAATATTGTGAATAACAAAAATCCTGCTAGGAAAAAAATTTGTTGGCAATAAGTGATAGCCGCGAACGTATTTTTTTTTGTCAATCGGCTGGAGACTCAGTTCATTTGTTATAAGCAGAGCAAGTTTTAAATCACACAAAAAAAGTTGAAGTTGGCACAGAAAAGCAAAAATTTTTATTGCTGTAAAAAAATGCGGAATATAATTTTAAACAAGAATAAAAAAATATTTGTTTTGGAACTTTTTTCCAAAATTTATATTCAAAATTTGGGTTTTTATTGCAAACTATAGCATTTTTTTTACGAAAAGTAAAAAAATCGTTTTTGCATGCATTTGTAAAAATGACATTTTTACAAAATAAGTGGAAAATGGCATTTACAGTAGTTTTGATTTAACTGCCTTTTTCTTAAGTGCACATTTGCTATAACTGCACAAGATTTCGTTTCTATTTTACAATATTATGTACGCAATTGTCTTCTTTAAATGCACTTTTTTTTGGAAGTTTTACATTATTTTCATAAAAAAGATCGCCGTTAGCTGCCTCTTGTGTTTTGCTTTGTTTTTGTGTTTTGCTTTGTTTTTCAATTCTAGGAAAATAACACACATAAAATAAATGTGTTGTCAACTTTTTTTGTGACAAAAATATCCTACTTTAGTCGTTTTTTAAGCATAAAAATCGCAAGATCTGGTGCAAAGCACAAAGTTTTCATCATTAGCTTCAATTGTTTTGTTTGTTTTCATTCTGTATTGGTATACCTGCACATTAAGGCAGGTAAATAATTTGACTTAGCTGCGTTTTTGGCTTACCTGCACTTGCAAAAGTTGGTTGTGCAGCTAAGTCAAAATTACTGTAATAGCAAATGCCAAAAAAAAAACTTTCCCTGGTCATAAGTAGAGAAAATGATAAGAAATCAGATATAAAAATATATTTTCCTTTACAAATAAATTGGAAAAACCTGGCGGTCCAGGCTGACTAAACCGTTTTCGCTATTTGGTATTGGCTACATCTTAGGTGATAACCGCCCAGCAAAAACAGACATTACCGAGCAATTAAGCGAGTAAGTAGCACACAAAGGGTTTCACTACTTACCAGGCTATTTACTGGAAACATTACTTTTGTTCGCGATGTCCAATTCATGGGTGGTCATTACACTCTCGCTTACAAAAAAAGTGCCAATAACGACCCAGGTAGAAATTGCCGACGTTGCAACAAAAATTGTACTGGGAGAGCACTGTTTTTTACGAATTGGCGGTACTACTTAAAACTTACTTTGCCAGTACTGTTTTCTGAAAATTAACGAGCTTTTTTAATTTATTAAAATTAACAATTTTATAAATTTTATGTATTTTTGCATCTTTTACACAATTATTTATGTAAGAGAGACATAACCATTCTTTTCTTGTAAAGTTTCGACAAAATGTATGATGTACACTAAAAGGACAGTAAAGTACTAGCAAACTACTAAAATTGTTATTAAATGTAATGGGATAATACCAAAAAAATAAAATCCCAAGCCTGCGCCAACGTTGGGAAATAACTACGGCCTAGCGTTTATTGGTGTTATCATTTCGACAACATGTCAGTACAGTGAAAGTTGAAAATCCGACGCATTGCCAGTACATGTACTACCGTCTCCAATACCGGGCCGACATTGTGCCGTTTGTATTTTTCTACCTGGGGAGTTACCCATAGTGAAAGAATAAGTAGTTACTCACAAAGATAAAATAAGTGGTTACTCAGAAGTTAGTAAATAAGTGGTTACCCTACATTATAAAATAGTTATATTGGCAAAAAAAGGTTTTACTTTGGAAAATTTCCTATTTAGGATAAAACAAATTTATAAATAAAATATTAATATAAAAAAGACTAAATCAGTACTTATTTAATCGATTACCAGTAAGTCATTACTTTGCAAGTCATTACTATATAAGTACTTCTATAACTTATTATCGGTAAGTCATTATTTTGTATTTTAAAGTAATGCAAAAGGTAATGAGTTATCATTACTTGGTAATCCGTGTTTTTGCTGGGCGGGTATATTTTTAACTGAATCAATTAAAAATATTATTAAATTTGTTGGAATAAAATTGTGCTTATTATTTTTTAACAAAAAAATATGAAGAAATTTCCCACTGGTATTATATTTTCTGATCTTGATCATCATTGCAATAATTATCGTCATCGTTACTTCTGTAAGTGCATGTGTTCGGAATTAATGTTATGGCCAGGTTTGCTATAAGTACAAATGCAAGTACATATTTAATGTATGAGAACAGAACAAACTTTACTTCACATTTTTTACTGACACTACAAATACATGTGAATTTTTTGCATGTGAGTTTTTTGCACTCGTATTGTTTGACTAAGTGACAGCGACAAATGAACAAACTTATTTGATTGATAGACAGTCAGACAGATGTCGTTGTCTTATTCAATAAAATCATTATGCATAGTTAAACAATAATTACTAATTTATTATCATGTATTTTTTAGTACCAAATAATTTATTTGAATAATTATTTTTTATGTTTTAAATTTTTTCAGAGGGGGTATTTATTAATTTGGAAAGCTTTTTGTAAGAATTCACAATTACCCGAGTGAAAAAGATTTACCTGGCGTATTATCTTATTATATTCAGTTTGATATACTTTAATATCTGGCTGATGCAATAAGATCTAAAAATTGGTTGCCTAATTTGGCACATATAACTAAATCGTATTATATCTAATCTGATAAAGTTATATACGATTTAATACAATTGGATTAAAATGTTTATACCCAAAATGTATTGTGGTTTGAAATTCTTCAAATTTGTTGTCAAATTAAATAAAAATATTTTTGATTTTTAACTTTCAACATTTTTTTGATTTTAAATCATATAAAATTATATCAAGAATAGATTTAAAAAAATTTATATAAAATGACTTACCCGACTAAAAAAGTTTTCATATAATCTTCTATGATTTGATATAATTATAAATGTTTATATGTGTGGCTTTATATGACCATATACATTTATATTAACACTTTGGTTTTATAAATATGTTTGATATGACGTTATATATAATCATATGCGATTTGGTCTCCAGGCATATATTAAGAGATCTGCAAATATAGTTTATACATAATTATATATAATGGCGTATAAGCTTCTCTAAACAATCTTATATCAAAATATATAACAAAGTTAATATAAAATTGTATTAATTTTATGTATAAATTTATCTGACATGATATCTAATTATACAGAATTTTATAAAGTTTAATTGCACTATAAAAATTAAAGAAAAAACTCCGAAATTGTGGATCTGGTTTTGAATTTTGCACTTTGACATATAAATAAATGTTTATAATTGAATTTAACATATATTTTCCAAATAGTTAGCGAAATACTCTTTATTAAACTCAAAATTATTTTAAAGAAATAAATAAAGGAAATTTTTTTTTTTTGCATTGTGGAATTAAAGGTCGAAATAATTATTTTTACTTTTAAATTTAAAAATTAGACAAACATATGTTGAATTAAATATGGTTTAAGTTCATTTATTTTTCCGTAAAAAAAAGTTAATTGTGAAAGTTAATTTTTTATCATGTTGGTTTTTAATTTTTATTTAAAAAAATAAAATTTGTTTTTTTCGACCTTTCTAATTAATTAATTAGAAATTTATTAATTCAGTTCGAGGACTATTTCCTTATTATGAATTAACATAATAAGTACTTTTTTCAAAAACTGTTTTTTTTTCATCATCAGGATACTCTCCTGACAAATTCTTCACAGAGTTTTTGCTTTCAAAAAACCTCTACACTTTCAGGAATGAAAAGAGGATCGTTTCGGAGATTTTCCAGGTCCCCTTCATCAGTTTTCTTTAGAAAGTGGTGGCGTAAGCCCCGAAACGATCGTCTTTTCATTTCTGAAAGTGTATAGGTTTTTTGAAAGCAAAAACTCTGTGAAGTATTTGTCAGGAGAGTATCCTGATGAAGAAAAATAGCAGTTTTTAAAAAAAAAGTACTTATTATATTAATTCATAATAAGGAAATTGGCATCGAACTGAATTAATAAATTTCTAATTAGTTAATTTTTTATTTTATAAGAAAGATAAAAACTCTAACCTAGAAAAAGTTGTTCCGACAAATTTTTGTAATGTTTTATTTTGTCACCTATTTCCAAGTTTATTAGCAAAAATTGTTCTAAACATTAAGCATTAGATTTAATATGAATGAAATAAGTGATCTCAATAATATTTACTAAAATTTTCTTTGAAAATCTTCATCAAATTATATGTATTTATATATAATTTGATGCAGTTAGATAGACCCATTTTTCGGATCAAATTGTATCAGGTGAGATAACATGCTTATCTCGCTTGATATAATTATATATTCCAATATTCGGATCAAATTAGATATGGACGTATATATTGGTTTATATATGGTGATATATGATTATATAACATCTTTTTTAGTCGGGTAGAAATTGAACTTTTAATTTGGATTGTATAAAGTTATATCTAAATTTACTTAGAAAATATTTTTGACAATTTATCATATACAGTTATATCTAACACGACTTAGAAATTTGCTCAATTTGTTTCCGATTTGGGTTTATGTATTTGGTAATATATAACTGTATATATGATTATCAGAGAAGATAGAAAAAAAGCAAAATCCGATGTGTTTAAGGCAAAAAAATATTGTAAAAAAGCAAGAAAAAAGCAAAAATAAAAAAAATTGGAAAAACAACAATTTTTTTAAAATAAAATTTCAAAGTTAAGAGAAAAAATATTTTTTGTTAGAAAAAAAAGTATTTTTGGGCAAAAAGTCTTAAAAACGCAATTCAAAACCCAAAAATCTTAAGAAAAACCTATTTTAAAGCTAAAAAACGGAAAATTCAAAAAAAAGCTAAAAGAAGCAAATATGAGTAAAACAAGCAATAAAAGACATAAAAAGCAAAAACAGCAATTTTGTCTTCTCTGATGATTATGTAGTGGGTTACATCTAATTGCATATAAAATCTCAGTTTATGGGATCAATCGTATGTTATTCTATATATTTATGTATGATTCCATATGGTTATACATAAGAAACTTTCGAAAAATATTTGATAAAACATTTTATATTACAATACGTTAATATGTATTTTTGTATTAAAATATATATTGTCATATATGAACTTTTTAATCGGGTGTATCCAATGAATAAATAGTACTAGATCCTGATGTATACATTGCGATAAACTATTTATATCTAAAAATTTATTTCTAAAAATTGCGAGGTCCAATAATATCCAAGTTTATCCTTGGCATTTAATATGATCTCAATTGATTCGAAAAATGGAAAATCGGAATTTATGAAAAATTATTTACAAAAATAAAAACTTTTTAAAATAAATTTTAAATAAAAATAAAATAAAAATTTCTAAAAAAAACATTGTCCTAAGCAGGATTCGTACCCGTTCTGCTACAGCATAGTCGACCGCTTAACTAACTCAGCCACATACTTGAATATACATAATGGCTGACTTTATTAGACTACTGTAGTACAAAGATTAAAATTAAACTGAAAATTAAAATGTAAAATTTGATTGATTAAATTTAAAAGCAAATTTGATAAATTAAAATAATAAACAAGTAGGAAATGCACCCTAAAACAAAATTAGCTGTGTTTTCGACTTAACTATCCGTTAACTCAGAAAAAAGCTCAAAGTACTCTATGACATATATAATTATATCTTATATAATTATATCTATTTAATATTAAAAAAGTTTTTTATAAGGGACCATATATAATTAAATATCAAATTATATACCTTATATGGTAACATATATAAATATATATAGTATAATTATATATAGTGTTATATATAATTCAAATAATATAATATATACCATATCTTATCATATAATTTATATCTAATTTTATCAATATCAATATATAACTAGAAGTGGTTATATATCGTATTATATAAGATAAGTTTAAGAAAAATAACATATTTGATTATATATGATAATGTATATACGGAAAAAATAATAATTATATAATTATGAAAGTACTTAGGTAAAACACAACTTCGCAAGTATTTTTTGTTAGTAAAAAATACATGTAGATATCACTAAAGCCCCGTTCACATTATCACACAAGTGCTTATACTTTTCTTCACACAAGTATGACAAAAAGTATGCTGAAATTGTCTGGTTGTCAAAAATGTATAAAAGAAAATCTTTTCAGTGTTTAGACTGTTATCGACACACACAACAAATAAATTAAAACAGTAATTTTTTCTTCTATTATTACTTTTTTTCACCACTAGTTGTTTTTAATCTTTGTTTAACATTTATTTGTGAATAACACAAAACTTGTGTTGAGACAAGTGGTAACTTTATGAAATATTTCAAAAAATAAATCTTGTCAAAAAAGTGTGACCGTATTTTAAAATGTGTGCACCCATTTTGACATGTGTGTAACGAACAGTGTTCACACTATTATACATTTTCGTTATACAACACATTTCTGACATGTATAACACACTTGTGTGATAATCTAAACGGGGCTTAAGCGACAGTCAAAATCGGGATGGGATGAAACCAACGGGAAATGTTATATCGGTCAAAAACAAGTTATACGTGTCCCGGCGTTTCGCTGGGTCACCCCTAGGAATCGAGATATATCTTTTTTTTGACATAACTCGAGAACCACTAGTCCGATTTTGCTCAAACAATTTTAAAAAAATTAAAAATTACAATTCCTTTAATCTGTTCATATAACGTTTTTCTATATACTCAACAGTTTTGCCGGTATAAATAAATGTTTGTTACCGCTACCATAAAAATCAATAACCTTTTGTTTATTACTTTTTTTTAATATTTTAGGCAAAAAATATTTTTTTCTTCATACATTTATTTTTACCGGCAAAACTGTTGAGTATATAGGAAAACGTTATATGAACAGATTAAAGGAATTGTAATTTTTAATTTTTTTAAAATTGTTTGAGCAAAATCGGACTAGTGGTTCTCGAGTTATGTCAAAAAAAAGACCACCAATGGTCAAATCGATATATCTCGATTCCTAGGGGTGACCCAGCGAAACGCCGGGACACGTATAACTTCTTTTTTACCGATATAACTTTCCCCGGTAGTTTGAACCCTTCCAGATCACTGACCCCTACCATTTGTTTCACAGTGTATTTATCAATTTTTGGTTTTTGTCAACTTGCCTTAGTTTTCGACCTATTTCATTTTCACGCACTTCAAAATATTGTAAGTTACCTCAGTTTTTCCTATTGTAACTTATCTTAGAAAATATTAGATTTTAATTAAAGAATTGTGCAACTTAGCAGAAAACTTTTGGAATTGTATTTTATTTATTATTAGATGAAGACACATATGATTATATATAAACTTATTTGCTCCGTTTTTTTTAAATGTTTTCAACTAATTTTTACATAATAAATACGGCTTTCCCTCAATATACTCTCTTCCATAATGAAACTATTTTTGATCGTAGTAAACTTCCTAGAAACGGTAATTTTGTAAAGAGAATGTATTTAAGAGAAATTATTAACATACCAATGCTTTGATTTGTGTGAGAAATTTCAATATTAGCCTCATAATATACACTCTCATATTTTCTTAATAATATTAGGGCCAGTTTTATAGTCAAGACTAAAATCGATTTTTAACTTTAATATCTCTTGAACAAGAAATTTTTACCCAAATTTTCCTTTTTTTACGATTTCAGCTATTTTTTAAAGAAATTTCAATTTAAAACTCTGAAGATAGGTTTGTCTACAAACTCACTACAAAATCTGTTTTATTTCTATTCAAATTTCATGTTATTTACCTGTTGTATATGTCTCACTTTCATTTAAATTTTAGCACGTGTTTTAATTAAAATTAAACACCTGTTCGATGTTTGAGCGCTGCATATTAATTGTAAGATTATTGCTGGGAGAATTTTAATACAAATTAGTAGTAATTGTTAAACACAAGCGTATATGGGTGTGGGAATTTAGGAATTATTTTAAGCAGTTAATTTTTTATTACTTGCATTTGCCTAAGAATACAATTTTTAAAATGCACCGATTTAAAAGCAATTAGTATTAGTCTAATGAGGGTGGTTAGGTTTTGTAATTTTTTATATTAAATTAAATGATGAGTTGATTTAACAGAACAACTTCAATTCAAAGTCAAAATTTCGCTGATTAAAAAAAAATTAATTTTTAAGAACAACCATACTCCCAAAATTAAATTAATTTTAAATTTAGGTCAAGGACTCACAGAATATCAACAACCCAGCAAACAAAATTGGAAGTAATGCTTTACAAACTACTTATTTCACTGCTTTATAAGTATCCGTTAATGTATTTTACTGCTTTTCTAGAATTCTAAACAACTTAAAAAAATCAGTTCCTTCATTGCTTCCAAAGTATCCGTTAGTATATTTTTACAGCTTTTTTAGAATTACTTCTGAACAACATCCAAAAAATCACTGAAGTGTTTCTTTCAAAGCATAATTCCTCTTAAAATGATTTTGGTATCAATTAGTATTTCTAAACAGATGATCGCGGGTTCGATTCCTGAAGGGACCAATATTTAAAAAAATTTTAATATTTATAATTAATTTTTGTAAATTCAATATTTTTTTAATTTTTCAGTTTTTAAAAATGTATAAAATAAAAATGATACAAAATTGCTTTTTTATGCGCTTACCAAAAAAGTACTGAAAACATTAGTGAATTGCAGTACACTTGCTTTGCACTTGTTAAAATATTACTTTTATTGAAGAGAATAAAGCACAATATTTCAATCTAACAATCATGAGGTCGCAAGTTCGATTGCGGCATTAAAAAACTTTTGTAAAATAAAAAAAATTACTTTTTTTGCGAAGTATTTTTTTTTTAACTTTTAATTGGTGAAAAAGAGCTTTCTTTGCACGCGTTAAAAAAGTACTAAAAAAATGTTGAAGTGGGAGAACTCTTCTCCTATAACAACTCAATGTTAAAATCATTAGTGTTTCTGTTAAAAAAAAAGGTACATCTAGATCTGCTTAAAGGGTCAGAATCTGATTTCGGTTTATTTATTTGTTTCACCACTCAAAATAAGTACATTATTATCTGTTATTGAACCCAAACAGAATGACCTAGAAAAAGGGTGTCGTAGCGGAAGTGGAAAATACATATTACATCCTGCTGGAAATTATCGAAATTTTTTCAAATTTATTCTCCTTCATTTACTAATAAAATTTATTGAGGATCCGGGAGTTTCTATACAATATCATTTGTCTGGAATATTTGAAATATTTATGAAAAAGCGCTTTCAGAAATTCGTCCCTAAACAGAATGATAAGGAATATCGAAAAAATTTCAGATACACTTAAAATTTTTTGTTCGTAAAGACCGCTGCAAATGTTATTTAAAACAAATGAAGTTTCACTTAGAAAGAGGACAATAGGGTGCTCCAACTTTGTATGGAGCAAAAAAATGTAAGTTATTGACTGGACACCCCCTTAAAATATGTATTTGGCTGTAAAACAACGTCTCCCAAAAAATTAGGATAATCGGATAAGAGGAACACGTGCCTCAACGGCCCTGAAGTTTGAAAAACGGTATACATGGGAAAAATATGACTTTTTTTTAATATGTTAAAATTTTTAATATTTTAAATTCATCTTGAATTAAAAGGATTAAAAAATCATAATAAACAGTAAATTATCTTTCTAATAAGGCAATAAAAACTAAAATCGGTTAAAAAAACCAAGTTATTACAATTGCCCCCGGCAACTAATGTGTCACAGAACGCTTAATCAAGAAGTTCGAGCCCAAATTTTGAAATTCGTAGAAATAATGTAATACAAAAACATTTCCTTATTTTATTAACTCCAATGTACTCAATTAAAAAGTATTTTTTATCATGTGCTTTGCAAACTCGTTTTAAATTAGTGCCAAAAAGGTCGGAATTCTTAAACACTGTTTTCAAATCCACAATTTTATATTTTTAAAAAAATTTTAAAAAATCAACGATTGGACTTTAAGGTTCTATTAAGAACATATTGTAGATTAAAAACTACAAAAATTGTAGGAATTCCTTTTTTCATTTGGCTGGGGCAGAGATTTTATTTTAACGGATTTCGAGAAAACGGCGATTCTTGGCATTTATTTAGCTTTTAGGCAAGTTTTTCTTTTTTCTTCTTTTCAGATAATTTTAGCCGGAATATAACAACACAAGATCAAATACATCAATCCTAAAAATTAGGGCAAAATATAAATACACTAAATTGCCCCTGTGTAAGGTCAGAGGTCAAATTTTAGGCGTTTTTAATTTTTCTTAAACATATTTATATAACATATATTCCTGAGCGGAATTTAATGAAACTTCTTGGTATTATTTTTCTAAGTCTAAAAATAATATTCCTAATTTAGTTTTAGAAAATTAACCCTAATATAACGACGGCATAAAATGAATGTTATGAATTTTCAGTATTTTATGTTGTTTGTTTCTTTTTAATGACTTATTTATATTTCTTCTTTATATTTCTTCTATTTACAAATGAATGTTATTTTCATTTGAAATAACAAAACTGAAATACTACTTGAATAACTAACAAATTCTGACTGCAGAAGTTCACTGAGTTTACGCCATCGCTTAAATTATACGTAAGTAGGCATTACTGATATTATATGTAAAGTTAAATTCAAACCAACAATAATTTCCCACACAAATGTACTATTAAAAAAAAAAATAATGCAGGAATTCACAGCTTAAGTTAGCACATTTTAAAATAGCATGATTTTTTTTCTAAAGTCTTACCTTTGCATTAAAGGAATTAAATGTGTAAAATCCCAAAGGCATTTAACAAATTGTGAAAAATAATCTGTTGAGGAATGTCCCTATCTGGATTTCATTCTTGCCTAAGGAAATCATCAACGTTTTTAGAATTTCTGGAAATATTTGTTAAGTTAAATAACAAACTCAATGAGAATTTTTTGTTCTCGTCTAGGAGCGTTATTAAACATTAAAAATATCAAAGAAAAAACAAAAACAACAAAAAAAAATTTACCACAATTTGCCCTGTCATCTTCTAATATACTACTCTGTTGGTTTGACAGATCTAGCAATATAGTGACATCCATTCATGTATAAACAACAATAGAAAACAATGTTTTCTTAAGTATCAGTAACATTTGAATTTGCACAAACACTTGCATATATATTTTTTTAAATTTATTTCTATCGGGATATACATTAATTGCATTAAAGGAATTAAATATTTTTTTTTAGAAAATTCTCTTCTAGAATTCTACTAAAAGTCTCTGAAGTCATCAAAGCTTAAAATGTAGGTTTAGTGCCAGAAATCAGTCAAAACTTTAAATGTGTGTAACAGTTAACTTCGTGCAAATTCAGAATTAGCGCTCAATAGAGCACCCATATGTGCAAAAGTGTTATTTTTTCACCCCTGCCACACGCACTTATCTAGATTGGGCGTAAAAATAATATCCCCGCGAAAAGTGAATCTCTCGGATTAAAACAGTCCAGTCAACCGCGGCTTTTACCCCTAAAATTAGTTCCAAGCTTCTTTGCGCTATAATTCTTAAAATAAGGGTTTTACAGAAATGTTGTTTTAAGGGACTCCATTGAAAATAGAGTTCATTCTATGAAGCTCTGCATCTGAATCTATACATTACGGAAAAGAAATTATAAATTTTAATCTGGTCACCTTTAACCACAATTGAAATATAAAATTTAATTACAAACCATTAAATCAAAATAAATTAAAAACTAATTAATTTTTTAATAGATCACCAGCAACGATAAAAATATCTCACCTGTTTGATTAAGTAACGATGATGTTATGTTTCGACCGGCAACATACAATGGTTGCTGAGCCAATAAAATGGCAAACCAAAGTAGAGTTGTAGATACATTTAAGAAACCGGTTACTTGATTGTTTAACAACTGCTTAACAATCCATCTTTTGTTTGTTTGGTTTTTGTGGTAAACTTTATTATTATTTTGTTTGTTTTGATTTTCGTTTAACACAAACATACTGACATAATAATTATCAAAACGACAAAATAAAAAATTTATCAACTAAATGGATTTTAAATGGTTAAATCGTTTTTTTTTTGTGGAAGATTTATTTAACTGCAAATAAATAATAAAAAAAAAATATTATTAATACTTAAAAGGAAATTTTTTTTAATGAATTTTATAATTAAGATAAATTTATATTTTCAATAATCCCATATTTCGAAAATAAAAAAAACCTAAAAGAATTTAAATTAATTAAGTTTGTGTGTTAAATACGCTGTTTTGAATTTGAATTTTATCACGTATGCTTTAAGAGGTAGATACAGTATAAACGTCAGTAGTTAAGAGATTTTAATATTTGTTTCAGAATCAAACTGAATTAATTTTAATATTTTTGCAATTTTTGTTGTGTGGTTTTCATTCATGTATAAAATAATTTGTGTCTATAATTTGTTTGTTTGTTAATATGTTGTTAAAACAAGCATTTACACATTTTTTTATTGTAAAAATATACATATTAATATATTATTGTCATTTATTTACCGTTTTATTGATTTTTTAAATAATATATATATATTTTTTTGTGAAATTTGTTTATTTAATAAATAAACAGCTGCCATGTTTTAAAGCATTTATTTAATAAAAAATAAATACCAAATAATTACATGGTAAATATGAAATTATGTTTTTGTTTCGGTATTATTATTTTTTTTTCTTCTTTCAATTAATTGATTTTATTACCAGGAACTTGTCATTATAAGTTTAAATTGAATGGAAAACAATTAATTAAATAAAAATTACACTAGTTTAAAGATGTTTTTGACCTATGTTTAACTATTATACACTCCAATTAATTTTTGTTTATATTTACACAACTTTTAGTATGAAACTAAACTTCTACTATAAATATGTGTAAATATACTCCCAGTGCGTAAAGAAAAAAAAAAAAATTACATACATGATGCAAATTATTTATACACAAAATTTATAAATGTACATTGAAAATGGGTAAAACAATTTCAGAAATTATGCGCAGTTTTAAGATTTTTGTGCGTAAATTAACTAAATTATTATTAAGGCCCTGTGCGAGGTGGCTAAATAAATTCAAAACTAAATACAAACTGATAAAAGGGTTTTCAAATTCTTTTAAATTTTTTTGTAAACTTTATTTAGTTTAGATATTATTTAACCAGTTCGCACCCACGCTAAATAAACTAAATTATTAATATTTATTAATAATATATTTAATCCAAATACAAGCCTCAGATTCTGAGGGCTTTTACTTATAGCAAAAGCCTCAGTATTTTTCCTAGAGGAAAAACTTTATATTCTGAACAGTTTGTCCTATAGAAATCATCCGCGTTTCTATAGGAAATGCCTCAGATTCTGCGTTATTTTTCCTATGGAAAACACACCAAAGTCAGAGGATTTCTCCTATAGAAAAACTTCTGATTCTGAGGACGTTTTACCAGGCGGTTTTCATCGCCTCTTTCGAACATTAACAGTTTGTATCGAAAAATGTTAGCCTTTGCAGATATGTGTAATTCTTATGGCAACATTTTTCAATACAAATTAAGAAGAGAGTGATTTAACAGCGGTAGGGAGAGTTGGGAAGTCTTTTAATTATATAGTCGTTGGTTTTACTATATACATATTTATCTTAGATTCGGGAAAATTTTTCTATAGGAAAATGTCATCAGAAGCTGAGGGATATTCTGTGGGAAAAAATCCTCGGAATAGGAGGGTTTTGTATAGGAAAGTTTTTAGAAAACGACAGTCTTATCTATAAGAAGTCCTCAGAAACTATAGATATTTCTATGAAAAGACGTGCTCAGAAACAGACAGGTTTTCCATAGGAGAAAGTCTTCGGAGTCGCAGGGATTATCCATACAAAAAGTCTCGGGTCATCAAAATCTTTGGACGAAAAATTCTCAGAATTTTACAGTTTCCTATAAAAACGTGTAATCGAAGAACTTTCCTTAGAATCGAATAACTTTTTTACAGGAAGAATTCTTCAGTATTTTGGGGGTTTATTTTATAGGAAAACCTATCACATTTTTAGGCTTTTTCTTTTGAAAATATTCTCAAAATATAATAGTTTTCTATACTAAAAAAACACTTAAAAATCCGTGGGATTTTCCGAGAATTCTTTTCTAGAGCACACAGAGAATTCGTCAGTTTCAAACCAATAGCTATGAGTATTTATTCTATGGAAAAAGTTTCAGATTATAGACCTTTTCATTTGTAGACACAAGTTTCTAGAACTTATTCGTGCAGTTAGAAAAAAGATTACAGTACAGTTACATTCTATTAAAAAATAGATTAAAATGCTATGCTATATTAAGCAACAATTGAAAGCTGCTAAAATTTATAAATATTCAGATACAACACGCAAAGAAAAAACATGGTTGGGATAATCATATTCTAAGAGCATCATATATTTTTGGGTTTATGATTGCTACAATCATGTTATTACATAGTTGGCACAGTCACACTCTTACCTCATTTTTATCATAATATGGTGAATAAATGATCACATTATGATTGTAAAAGTATCCCAATATTATCATATTATTGTCCTGCATATTATCATATTATTGTCCTATAATTCCTATAGTATTCTACCAGTATTTTGCTGAAGTTGGATTAAAATTTCACGATACATCCAAAAATCATCATAATATTTTCCTTAGGATCATAATGTATTCTTGATGATCATAATATTTTCCCAGTGATCATATTATTGCCCTGTCGAAAATTTTGTGATCACTTAGAATCATATTATGATCACTAGGAACATATCATGATTATTTTGTGCACTCTTTACATTTTCTTCAATTTTGTACATTTTTTCAATTTGATTTCCGTACAAAACTAAAAGCTGTAACACTCCTTATTATGGACGCTCTTCAACAATAATTTTTCTAAGTGAGTAAAAAAATTAAAAAAAACACTTTTTTTAATCACTTTTTACTTATTTTATAACACTGAGCACTTTAAAGTAAAATCTAATTTGCAGGTTCTTGGTTGGACCGAATTCTTTCTTCTACAAACAATGTCACTATTAAAATTAATATCTTTAAATTGTTTTCTATTTTTTGTATGTTATGTATTATTTTCTTTGAATGCGTCTTATAACTTCTTTTCACAAAATCTGAAACAAGAATGACGCTAACTGATCAATGACGCTCATAAAAAGGTGTACTGACCATCTTATAGTTGTTGAAACCCTACCAATGATTGTGAACATGATATCTCTCAGTACACATAATAATATGATTGTAATTCGAAGAGAGGAATATGCTTGTCTAAATAATATATGATTGTAGCCGAGAGAAAAATATGATAAGCGAGAAAAGGAGAGATTTAAACTATAAAATGATTACAGACGACTATATAAGTTGCAAAGTATTATAAATACATTAATAATATGATTGCAACAACCATGTATGGCAATAGGGATCATAGTTTTGTAGCCGTGATCATATTGCAACCATATCTTTTCTCTGCGTGAAGTAAGAAAATGGCGATTTACCACATTATCCCATTGTAACCTTATGATCCCCTATATGTTTTTTGAAAAAGTTTAATAGTAAATTTTGTTTCTCTCTTACATATACAAAGTCCGTAAAAATTGGGGAATTCGGTTTTGAGATCTTTTCGAGATTTCTTGCTTATATATTCCATGAAGTTCTCTTCATGTAAGAGCTTAAAAAAATTATATTACAAATTGTAAACTAGTGTAAACCATAAACCCATTGTTAAAACATTTACTTGAACATATTTTGTACAGATAAATTTTACAGATTCAAATTATTTTATGTTGGCAAAGGAATTGATGGAAATGATTTTCTCGCTCATTAAATGAGAAATTTAAGAACAACTTAAAATACATATTAAATTAATTGAAAATACAATTAAAAAGAGTCCTACTGATTTTTCATTATATTCAACCTACTTTGCTATTTATTTTTAAATATTGTTTAAATTATCTACAAAAGAAATGAAAACAATCGATTGACTGTTAAAACAATCTTTAATATTTAAGCACCGTAAGTTGTTTTTCACGTGGAAAAGTTTCACTCAAACTTTAAAAGCCTTACATAGTAATTTAAATTCTAAAAATGAAAATCTTTTTTATGTAAATAGAAAGCCACGATCACAGTAAACACAAAATGTCACTTTTTCACAAGAAAAATAATAGTCTAGTACAGGGCTGGCAAAACTATGACACGCGTGTCAGTAGTTTCACGCGAGTGGATTTTAGGTGGCACGAATCAAATTTTTGCCCGAAGCACATTTTCAACTAGTTTCTTACGTACTTAAATAAATTTTGGCGCCCAATAATTTAACTTTTTTTTAACAAAAAAAAAAATAACCACCAAAAAATTAAAAGGCAATAATGTTCACTGTTTTAATTTTATTTTATTGGGGATCTTTTCATAATGAAATAATCTCAATATTTAAAGATTAAATAAACCCATAAAAATTAAATAACCATCAAATATTTTTACGTCATTTCTTGGATGTTATTTAATTTTTTCCTTTGGGGGTTATTTCATCGGAGTTATCCGTAGCGCTGATAAATATGTACATCTGCGATGATATTTTTAAGAGAAAATTTTCAAATTTTCAAATTTTTAAATTTTTTAAAAAAATTACTTTTAAAAGACAACCAAAATTAAGATGGCACGCGAGAAATTTTTCCAAAAAAGATTTGTCCATTTCTGGCACGCAGAGAAAAAAGTCCTGCCACCCCTGGTCTAGTAGGTATATTAAATTTGCGTGAAAACAAAGTCTACACAATTTTCACGTGAAATTCATTGTCCTGAAAAATTATTTTTTTTTATATGGAGTATAACAGTTTTTTCACGTGAAACTCAAACAACTTACGGTGCTTTAACTGACAAAACGTTAGAAAACAAAAGATTTTGTCGTTTGTTTTTTATATTTGAGTTTTGTTGTTTAAATTTGCAACACATATGTTCATATTTATATTTGCTACGTTCAGAGCTTTGAGGAATTAATTCGTGTTTGAATGAATTCACTAACAATCGAATTAAATTTTCTTTAGAATTGAATGAATTCCTTTTGTTAAGTATTTCACTGAATTCATTCAACTGAACGCGTTCAACAAAAAACAAATTCAAAGAATTAATTTAATTGCTATAGTTCTTTTTATTAAATAAAGTGAATTAATTCCTTACTGAATTAATTCACCACTGAATTCGTTCAATTTCATTTTCGTTCAATGAATTAAAAAAAAATTACGTCAGTGAATTAAAAAACAAATTACCATCACTGATTTAAAAAACAAAAAATTACCAAAAAATTACGTTCACTGAATTAAAAAATAAAAAATTACGTTCACTGAATTGAAAAACGAAAAATTACGTTCACTGAATTCAAAAGCTCTTTTCTGCCGTTCAGTACAGAGTGGAATGTTTTCAAAATGTTTTGGTAATAATTCAGCCATTTCTTAATTGTTAATATTCTTTATATAAAAATAGAAAAAATTTGAGATAAGATGAATAAAATCCCACAATTCCCAAAGCACCGAGAAAATTATCTAAAAATGGGATGTTTTACTCGAATTCGGAATGGTGTGGGGGCGGAACAATTTTCAAGTGGATAATTGTTTTTTCCATTACGCCCATCTAAAAGGAGTAAACTTTCAAAAAATATATATATATACTATATGTGTTCTTAAAGAAACTTTTAATCTGAAGGCAAAAGAGTCTTGCTATGGTTGGTAAATGGGTTCTGTTTTTAATCTCGTTTATTTTTTGTACAAAAAATTGAGGGATGCACCAAAATAACTGACTACCGATACCCTTAAAATACCGTTACCGAAATAAAGTAGCTAAAGTTATCAAAAATTAGAAAAGAGACTGTCGTTCAAATAGCTTGGAATACCGTTAATCCTTAAATAACATAAAATAAATGATCACTAATCTTGCAAATCGGTTGCCAACCCTACTAAATAGTTAATTTTACCCATGACTTGGTTAAGGTTTGTTATAAGCTATTATCAACGGTTTTTTTTGGCCTACAAATTAAAAATATTCTACAGAAAATTTATTTCATTTAATCAAGACATAGCAATTATTAAAACTTATTTACATTTAGACAAGCTTAAAGCATGGCTGGCAAACACCAACCTTAAAATACCAATAACCAATTAAAACCTCTTCAAATGACTACCATTAACCTTAAAATGCCCTATCGAAACAATTAAAAATACAGCTAACTTTAAACTATTCTTAGGAAATAGTTTGAAATACCGTTAAATCTAAAATGAGCAAATATCCTATGAAAATAACTCTAATTTCTTATTTGTTTCTCTTTTACTTTTTTATGTATGTTTATACATACAAATAAGGTTTACCAAAGTGACGGTCCGTAAAGTTGTCAAAAATATCAAAAAGGACTATCGCCAACCTTAAAATACACCGATACGAGAGTAGTAACGAACTAACTTGAAATACCGTTAACCTTAAAATAACCTAATGAAATAATTTAAATTACCGATAACCTTAATCTACCTAACAAAATTATTTTGGAATAATATTATCTGTAATTACTAACCATAGAAAGAAGTTGCCAACCCTGGTTTAAACACTATTTTAAATATAGAAAAATAAAAAGTAAGCTAAACACCTGTTTAACTTCTGTATACTTAAACTCAATTAAACTAATTAAGACTTGTTGTTAGTTATCTTAACCTCAAATGCCCTCTTATCGGATAGATTATACTATAGCTGTATAAATTTATTTGGCATTGAAAACATATTAAAAATTTTGATTTATTGCATTGTTTAGGCGATATAGCACAATAAAGTTTGAAAACGATTTAAGAAATCAAATAATAAAATCAAATAGTAAAATAAAAATTACATAACGAAAACTGTTGATCTAGTGTTGTTGTTTTAGATGTTATTTGTTGCGATTTGAGGTTTTTGACAAAAAAGTCTGTAATGGCTACGGGAAATTTTGTTGTTATTACTTGAAATTGAACTATTTTGAGCCCTGTCGTATATTTTGCTACTTTTAGCAAAGCATATCTACGCATTTGTAGTACAATGTTATTTAGTAGAACAAATTGATGTAAAAAATGCATTACTACGAGGGCAGTACGAAATGTTCTTAGCCTGACAGAGATGGCGGTATAAACAGCAAAAAGCTTTGTATAATGGAAACTTTCATCCGTCATATGAACACATGTTAAATTTCATTTTCATCTGTCAACTCATTCGTATATTAACAGGGGTTCAAAAAAGGCTCTTCAGTGATTTTTTTATAATTGAAAAATTATAAATTCGTGGTGTGATTAAATATTTACATAAGAAGGGTTTATCGGGACGAGAAATTCACAAGGATATGGTGAATGTGTTAGGTAAATTTTTCCTTCATATGCAACAGTAAAAAATTGGGTTGCTGAATTTAAACGTGGTCGTACAAGCATTGAAGATGAATCACGAAGTGGACGTCCAAAAACTGCAATAACGCCAGAAATCATAGCTATAGTCCATTAGACGATCGACGAATCTGAAACTGCGTGAAATAGATAAAGCCTTAAAGCATCTCAAATGATCGAGTACATTTTATTTTGCATCAAGAATTACAGATGAAAAATCTTTCTGGAAGATGGGTGCTGCATTTGTTAACAGTTGACCAAAAACTCATTCGAATGAAAATTTCTCATTTCTCTGATTTAGCTCCGTCTGACTTCTACCTGTTCCCAAATTTAAAAAAATTCCTTGCTGGCAAACTTTTTACCTCGAATGCAGATGCAATAGCAGCTGTAAACGATTATTTTGAGAAGCTTCAGGAAAATTATTTAAATCAAGGGATAGAATTGCTAGAAAAACGTTGGACTAAGTGTATTGAAGTTTCAGGAGATTCTAATTTTAAAAATCTTGCTCTTGTTTTTCACTGTTAGGCTAAGAACATTTCGAACTGCCCTCGTATAACTCATTTGATTGAATTATACTAGCACAAAACTTAATTATCTTAGGTATTGATTTAGGATAATTTACCACCCATTAACCGTACAATAAATTACTTATTGCCATTATTGACAGGTGTAATTAATATTGGGAAATAAAAAAAAAAAACGTGCAAAATTGGTTGTGACTTTAGCCTAGTGACAAAAAAATTTAATTTTATTTGAAATTATTTAAGTGTCACAGAATGTTAATAAATATTAAGTCGTAATCTTTTTGACAATTCAAGAAATAACTTAAATTCGAAGGTGCCACTAACTGGTCATTTAATAAGTGTGGTAAAATAAATACGAGTATTAATTAACATAAATAAAACAATTTGATAAAATAAAAATTTAACATAACTAGCAAAATTATGCAATTGAAAAACAAAATGTTTAAACAATATTTGATCATTTTATTTTAATATTTTTAACGATTTATTTTTTATTATTATGTATTATGGGTATATTTGTTTATTATTTATTTTGAATAAATAATTTATATATAGATTTACATATTTTAACTGACATATTATATGTATATGTAGACATTTATTACGCACTTAAATGTGAATAAAATTTTTAATTGCATGACAATATAGTTCAAAATAATATTTGATGTATAAATAAGATAAGATTGACTGTCTTAACACATAATATGTAGAAATTTAATTTTCGAAATGAACTAATATATTGTAGTATAATAATATATTTTTAAGGTGTAAACCTGTATAGAATGTATTTTGTTTTTTTTAACTTGTAAACCCGATTCAGATGCAGCTAAACTCGTATTCCTTAAGTATGAATTTAGATTGAGAATAATATCTACTGTAAAGTGTCGTTAATCCGAATGACACAAACAATTGAATACAAAATAAAATTTGCATATGAAAATTTTCAAGTGAACAGTCCAGCTAAAAAAAAGTGTGTCTTATCAATGTCAAACTTATGGAATTTATTGTGTTACGAATATAAAATTTAGTTAAAATTAAAAAATTAAATAAAAACGAGTAAAAAGGTACCCTACACCAGTTTGGTGTATTGTTTGGATCCGAAATTCGAATGGGTTAAAATGGGGCTTATGTCAAAATTTTCTATAATGTGAGTCAGCGCACCAAATTTCATTAAAATATCTTAATATTTGCGACCTGCAGTTTGTAACCAAGCCAATTTTGGGGGGACCCTTATATGGGCACTAGTTCTAAACATGGACTGATGTTCACCAAAATCAATAGGCTGCGTTATTGGGCCAATATAGGTCTGTGTACCAAATTTCGTCAAAATATCTTAATATTTACGACCTGCAGCGTATAAACAGTATAATTTTGGTAGGACCCTTATATGGGCACTAGGTCTAAACATGGACCGATGTTCACCAAAATCAATAGGCTGCGTTATTGGGCCAATATAGGTCTGTGTACCAAATTTCATCAAAATATCTTAATATTTGCGACCTGCAGCGTATAAACAGTATAATTTTGGTAGGACCCTTATATGGGCACTAGGTCTAAACATGGACTGATGTTCACCAAAATCAATAGGCTGCGTTATTGGGCCAATATAGGTCTGCGTACCAAATTTCATCAAAATATCTTAATATTTACGACCTGTAGCATATAAACAGTATAATTTTGGTAGGACCCTTATATGGGCACTAGGTCTAAACATGGACCGATGTTCACCAAAATCAATAGGCTGCGTTATTGGGCCAATATAGGTCTGTGTACCAAATTTCGTTAAAATATCTTAATATTTACGATCTGCAGCGTATAAACAGTATAATTTTGGTAGGACCCTTATATGGGCACTAGGTCTAAACATGGACCGATGTTCACCAAAATTAATAGGCTGCATTATTGGGCCAATATAGGTCTGTGTACCAAATTTCATCAAAATATCTTAATATTTACGACCTGCAGCATATAAACAGTATAATTTTTGTAGGACCCTTATATGGGCACTAGGTCTAAACATGGACCGATGTTCAAAAAAATCAAACTTGTTCGTCCTTGGGCCAACATAGGTCTGCGTACCAAATTTCATCAAAATATCTTAATAGGTGCGACCTGTAGAGTGCGCACAAGATTGCATGGACAGACAGACAGACGGACGGACGGACGGACGGACAGACGGACATCGTTAAATCGAAATAAAAAAAAATTCTGAACCGATCGGTATACTATAAGGTGGGTCTACGACCAATATTTTTTGGTGTTACAAACATCAGCACAAACTTATAATACCCTGACCACATAGTGGTGTAGGGTATAATGATCTTGCAGAAAAAATTGCTGAAATTAGTAGATTATTTTTGCTATATATTAGTAAGATAGGATCGGCAAAAATAAAAATGGTAAATATACAGAATTTTAGTTATATTGGAGTTAACTTAAAAATTAGGTATTCACAAGAGACGGCGTATTTTTTACTTATGGTTTGTGTCTTTAATAACTTATATGGCATTTTGACATCTGTCATATATTCTCACTTAGTCATTGAACGAATTAGTGTAAACAACAAAGTTTTTGTATTGCTTCGAGAATGTCGAATTTTGTGCCAACAAAGCGGGAAGTTTTGCTTTACTTCTTCAATTTGAAAAAAAGTGAACCTGAAGCACATCTATTGCTCTATGATGCTTATCCTGTATACACAGAAATAATTATTATCCTTAAATATCTAATTAAACATACCTTAAAAATAAAAATAGTTTTTAAGCAAATACTTAACCATCTTCAGATTTTAAATATTTTTTGCCTAAATAACAATATTTTATTAAACAAGTTGTATTACATCTATAGAAAATTTAACTGCCTACTTTTTTGCCTGCAAACTTTTTTTTGTATAAGGAGCGGTTTTCAAGCGAGAAGCATGTAAAGTGAAAATTTATAAAATTTGAAAAAATTAACTTTTTAAAACAGAAAAATATTTGAAAAATTGCCAAAAATACATTTACGATCTGATGTACATTACCGATAATAACAAAGCTAGTTTAGAGTCTCTAATTGCAAAATCAGTTAAAAAGTTTTCTCCAGGACTCACAGGATAACACCAGGATACATTTTACAAATATCTCTTTAACTCAAAAACTAGCCAACAGATTTTCTTGAACTTAAACACAGATTATATACTCAGAGGTAGTAGTAAGCAGAACTAATTTCGTCAAAATTTATTGATGGTTAGTTCCGAATTCGCCATATTTCGTAATTTTCAAAAAGCGAAAATCGCCATAACTTTTGAAATAACAACAATTGATCAACAATTTTCGGTACGTAATTTTATTTTATTGATAGTGTTATTTACAGCAAAACCCGAAATTATTTGACTACTGGGTTTCAAGATACGTCTTCAACCTTTGTTGTGCTATATCTCCTAAATAAAGCGATAAATTAAAATTTTAATATTTGTTCCATAGTAGATTTTCAATGCCAAATATATTGTTTAAATATTAACTTTGCAAATCGCAATAATTTCTCAAACAAATCAATATTGAATGAAATATTATGTTTTCAGAAAAAAAATTATGTAATAGTAAAGTAGATTTTTAGTACAGTAAAATATTTGTTTGTTCATTTTAAGTCTCAATTTATTTACAAAAATCTCTAAAAGTGCACATAAATTCTGGAACTTTTTCTTTCCAAATTGGCTTTGATATTTAAAATTGGGCTTCGTCTTATATTTAATTTTTTTTTAAAAGCCTATATTTAGAAAAGTTATTGAGATATTGATGCACACTTAAGTTTGATAAAAGCGTTTTCTTTCTGAAGCTATAGTCACTAAATTATAAATTTTTTATTGAAAAACTCGGCTGAAAAATTAAAAAAATTTAAATCGCGAATTTCGCAAAACCGAGAGCCAATTTGAACAAACTGGTTACAGATTCGAAATCAACACCCCAAATTATCCTAAATTCACCTTTTTTTGTAGAGCAATGTAATAAACATTTTTCAAAAAAATCGTATTTTTATTTTCCGACAAAATATGCTAACTCGAAAAAATATTTGTGTTTTGATATACTAAAATATGCTATCTCAAAAAAATACGCAAAAAGTGCAAAATATAAAATTTTTTGCATAGGTTAAAGTAGTAAGAATATTTAAACCATCTTATGAAAGGTACATTGTTTATTTTTACAATAATAAGCAAAATAACAAATTTTTTCGCTCTCCTAAGAAGTTAGCGTTTTTGAGTTGGCATTTGTTGAATATACGAGCTCGATATGCAGTACTTCAAGTATATAAACGTGACGTACACACCCTTTTTCAATAACATATTTTTTCTTTCACTTTCAATTAATGTTTTAATTCAAATTTTGATTCAATTGAGTGATAGGTTCATTTCAGTGATAGGTGCAAAATCAACTAAAATTTTAATTAATATAATCAATTTCGTAATTAAAACTCATTTTTAGTTTTTTCTGTGTATGTTCTATCGATTTTTACGTGCGAGAGATGGTTTGCGCAGTTCAGAAGTGGTGATTTTGTCACGGTAGACAAAGACTGATGATGAATTGGAGGCATTACTCGATGAGGATTGTTGTCAAAACGAAGATCATTGGGAGTCACTCAAGTAGCAAATTTAAAGCGAGCATTGGCCGAAAAACACCCGGAATATGCGATCAGGTATGAAGCCGTAATATTCCATCATGACAATGTTCGGCCAAATGTTACAAGACCGGTTAAAATCTTTTTAAAAAATAGTGGCTGGGAAGTTTGACCTCACCCGACTTATAGTCCAGACCTTGCCCCGTCCGACTACCATTTGTTTCGATAGGTGCGAAACGCTCTCACTGGAATACGCTTTACTACAGAACAGGGTATCCGAAATTAGCAATGATTCGTTCTTGGCTTTAAAAAATGAGCAGTTTGGCGTGGAATTCATATGTTGCCAGAAAGATGGGAAATGGTCATGGCTAATGGTAGCCAATGCTTTGAATGAATTTGTATTGTTCCAGTGTTTCACATTAAATGCCCAAAGTGTGCCAAAAATTCCCACATTTTTAAGTTATACACCCAATAGGAAGTAACAAATTAATCTGGTAAAATCAGCAAAAGATTTTGTTAAATAATTAGTAGGCCAAAAATCAGCAAAAAATTAAAACTTTGAAAGTTTTTTTCGATGTTTTTTTAATGCAAATAAAAATTGAGCCTTCGGAAATCAGCACTTTACTATTTTTTTTCGTGCTCTACAAATTAAGGAATGTAGACAGACAAGACAACCTTTTCTCTGGAGAGGGGCGCACCACCTTTTAGCAAATATTTCTGCTGATTTTAGCAGGGTAGTCTACTATTTGCTTTTCACTTAAAATTAACAAACATTTTTAGATATACCTATTTGTTTTTGCTATTTTTAGTCTACTAATATTGAACAAAATTTTCTAAAGATTTTACTATATAATTTGTCATTTTCAATTAACTAACAGTTAACTTAAATCAAACTAAAATTCTTTAAATTTAACAGTTCAATTTTGCTGCTCTTATTTTACTAGTATTTGGCAAAGAAAAATCTGAAAATTTCAGCCGTGTTTCTGCAAGGTAACTTTTAAGTAATTTTGAGTAGCTTTTGCTGCTATTTCTACAGGTTTATTTCTATGAGTGTATTTATGTATAAAAATTGAAGCAATTACTGACAAATTTAGGGTTTATTTTTAAAATATTAATTATTATAATTTAATGGAATTTGTACAACTAGAAATTTGACTATATCAATAGAATTTTAATGGGCAATTTAAAAAAAACATTTTTTATTAAATTCAGAACTAGTTCTGAATTTTTAGTGTAAGAGAGAGCTCAATTTATTTAGAAATCGGCCAATATTTTTTTGTATTATTAAAAAAAAAAAAAAACTCAGATGTTTTTCTTTCCATACAGGAAGTTTTGTAATGATAGTCTGCGTAGTTTTGGAGAAACTATTCCTCCAATATTTGTTTACTGAATGGAAATATTCCTCATATAACTGTTCAGCGATGCATTTTCAAAATGAATCTATAAAGTTCTGATTAGGCTATTTCTTGGCTTGCATATAAAAATGACTGATATGAAAATTAATGGCGATTGGACAAAGAAAATTCGCGCCGAAAATCAATTGAAATTTTGGTTAGTATTTATAAGGCGAAAAAATGACTTTTTTAAGTAAAGAAATTTTAAAATTTATAAATTATAAAGTGCTTGCGCATAATAATTTGAAAACCTTATAACACTTTTATGAAATGAATTTTATATGAAAAATTTATTTTATAAGCCATTTATAAATTAAAAAAGTGATTATGCATGTAACCCTAAATATTTTATTTTCTTTATTTATACAAAAATTTGTAAACATTGTTCAAAAGAAGCATCAAAGAATATAAACATTTTAAAACAGGCAACAAAATGTAGTCGTATTGTTCTAAATTCAAAAATAATTTGTGGCCAATGTATAATCGAAGTTAAAGTTGAGAAAGAGGACAATATTCAGTGTCACAAATGCTTCAAAATATTTCAAACAGATAGGAAATGAAAATTTACACTACTCACTGTAAATTTCCTAGTGGGTATTTTTTGCCGAAAAGTGAAAACATTAACCATATATGGATCAAGTTATACAAAATAATAATTTTTATCAAGTGGGAAAAAGGTTTATTTGATCCATTGAAAGTGATATTTTTCCGAAAATTATGAAAGGTGTTATTCTGTAAATTTCCTAGTGGGTCGTTTTTGGCCAAAAGTATAAAAATTGACTCAATATGGATCACATTACGTAAAATAATTATTTTTATCCAGTTGAGATTTTTTTTTTATCAATTGAATGGCTTTACAATCTCGTAGTCATAATTAATATTAAGTTTCATGGGTCTTTTCTGACCCCAGGCACACTAAGGGTTAAATATTTTTTAAATAAATATAAAGATAATTATAGTCTAAGTGATGTTTTTCCGAAAACTGTGTAAAATTTGATGAAAACATTAAAATTTTGTTAAATTTTTGATAAAATGAGCAATTTTTGTAAAATGCCCTGGAAAGCACTCCCTCCAAACACAACCTCGAATTATCATTTTTCCAATTTATTTTTTTTCTTTAATATCAACTATTGCATGGTACAAATATCACAATCGACATCTCCAAATTAGGCATTTTGAAAAATATTTAAAATTAATTTAAAAAAAAACACGTTTTTGCATTTTTATCAAATTCGTGGGTCATTTTGGATTCCAGGCTCGAGTGGGTTAATGATATCCGATGAGTTCAAAATTCCATATCTGAATCATTTTGACTATATTAAATGAATAAATGAAATAAAATATAATTTTTTTTGTATATTTCGAATTTTGGGAATTTTTAATAGTAATAGACTTTTTTCCAAAATGGGCCATTTACGTTTTCCAAAAAAAAAAAATATCGATTTATTCCATATTGTAAATGGAATAAATGTAAATGGGTGTAATGACAAATCCATTTTTAAGAGCCACTCTAATGTATATGTATATATGTCATGATTTGAACCCAGGGCGTAAGATTGGCAGATAACAGCTCTACCTCTTAACCCAACGAGATGTAATACTTGGTGACTAAAAATATAAATGAATGATAATAGCTGGATAACTACTGGTTAGGCAAAAATGCTAGCACTCGAAAAATTTTGTTGGAACTAACTTGCCAACTTTTTGAAAACAAAAAAGTGGCCTTAATAGAGCTTTTTTCCACAAATAAAAAAATTCATTTTATGAATCAAAATTTTTTTTCAAATTAAAGGAATGAAATATTTTTTTTTAATCCTATTTGGATTTGAACTCGGAATAAAATCACTACATATATTTTTTAACAAAGCGTCATCATTTTCATAAAATCATTGCTCTACCAGTGTATTGATTTTATTTAATGAAAATGGAAAATACTGGATGACCACTTGCATAGCACTCTAAGTAAATTCTTGCCAGTTTATCATACAAAGCACAAAAATATGTACAAAAAAATACTGGCAAAAGGCTTTTCCCAAAAGCATCCCAAATGAGTGTTCTGTAATATTTTGAAAACCACGCTTATCCAGTTGTTTGCCAGTGATTGACTTTTTGTACCATCGGCAATTTCTGACTGGGATGTTGGAAAACGCAGAAGTAGGTGTGTACCTGTCGTGCATATCCTATCAAAATATATAACTTTTGTTTCAACCGGCAAATGGTTGAACACTTACAATAAATAAGTTATAAAAAGCAAGATAATAAAGAGGAAATCGTCAACTTTTAAATATTAATTACTTTACACCATTAGTCCAATAAAAACGATACATATTTAGTAATATTTTAGCTATCGTTTGTGATAAAAAATAAGAAATCGTAATGATATCATATTTTTTTATAACAACGAAAAAATTTCTGAAACAATCATAATTGTTTGTTCTAATTTAATTATGGATATCATATAATTTTGTTTATTTTGATATCGTTAATGCTATCATATTTCCTGGAATAGTGGTACACTAACGACATAAATTTTGGAATATGATGAAAATATTATCACTCTGTAGGTAATGACTTCGCTCGTTTTATTTCGAGCTTTCTCAGAGATCGCACTATTCGTGTTGTTATAGATGGGGTCTCATTCGACGAGTTTCAGCTGAATTCAGGGGTACCGCAGGATTCTGTTCTTTTTCCTTCCCTATTTCTTATCTTTATCAATGATCTTCTTGGTCAGACTTCCAACCCTATCTACTTTTTCGCAGCTGACAGCAGCATTCGTCATTCATTTTCCTTCGATCGTAGGCCAAGCATTGAGTAGATTGGGGGCAAAAGGCAAATTATGAATTACACACCATTCTACAATCTCAGAGTGGGCTCGGGCGAACAAAGTCGACTTTAAGGCACGCAAGACCCTATGTTTTATGTTAACTAGGGATGTGCGATTATTCGATTAATCAAACAGTATGATTACTCAGAACTTTGATTAATCAGTTAATTGATTAATTGAAAATTTCATTAATCATAATTATGATTAATCGATTAATTTCAATTTTGATTAATCAGAATTTGTATAATTTTAATTAATATTGTAAAAATGCTTCAAATGTGGCGATGCCTTGTATACACAGCTCCAAATAAAGAAAATCAGACAGACTATTCGCTCACTGGTCACACTTGCCTAATGTCCATTCTTAAGTTTCATGTATCTGTATTGAACTGGAGTTAAACGGCATCTTCAATGGAGAAAAACAAGATATTCAATTATTCATAAATTTGATTGATCGAAATCATGATTAATCAATTCATCTTTATTTTTAATAATCGAAATAACTGATTAATTCCCAAGAAACATTTTTATGGACTCTCCGGCATGTACGGAATCATCAATCCGGCTTTTACGGAACATTATCGGTCCGTAAAACAGGTATCCGTCAAAGCTTGTACGTATACGGAACAATAACGGCCCGTACTTTCGGATTTTCGAATATAATACGTTTTGAATCCGTTTTGGTATATCGGTTTCTGCACCGTTAAATACGGACTTCACCAATTTTCATCAGTTTGAACGGTGTCGTCTTTCATCAGTTTATTCGTGAATTTTTGTCATCAAAAATTCACGAATCTTGTCTTGGCCGTTGCCGCAGTAGCCAAATTACTTCAATTCACACAGAATCATTAAATAGTACACTCAAAAAAAAAAGTCAGTAAAGTCAGCAAAAAATGTTGCTGTGTCAGCAAATTTTTAGTCAGGAGCGTGCTTGCAAAAAAGTTGGTAATTTCAGCAAAAGGTTTGCTGAAAATCAGCGAGCTGATTTTTACCAAAAAAATAGTAATCTTCAGCAAAAGTTTTGCTAACACTTAGTCGACTGCGAATGAAAAAAAATCCTTGCTAAAATCACTAAACTTTTTGCTGAATATTAGTAGACTGAAAAAAACTCAAAAAATTTGTAACAAAATTTTACTTTAGTTAATTTATTTGCTGAAAATTTAAATGTAGAATATGTGTAGAGTTGTTTTTCTTTTTTTGTCATTTCCGTTTCCAGACAAGCCTCGACATCTACATCTTGTCTATCTGGTTGTCGTCCACGCTATGACTGTGGTTATCAGCACAATTTTTGTAGCAAAATAAATTAGTAAAACATTAGTTCAAGATTAGTTTAGTGCTAAAAGAATATAACAAAAATTTTTGTTGAAAACGGAATTTCAGAAAAAAAATTGCTGAAAACTAGTACACTTGATATACAAGGCGTTTTACTAATTTTTCTACTAACTTATTTTTTTGGATGTAAGTGTTTATGAAATTTTATGTTTTTTCACGATAGTTTGTATAACCGAATGCTATTAGGCAAATATAATTATTTTATGGTACTCGTATCCTAAAGCTGGGTTTACATTAGCTGATTTATTTATCTGATTTTACGTCTGATGTGATTGTCAAAAAAAATCTTGTATATGTGTTTACACTATCAAATGCAATCAGGTGAAAAGAGATGTTAACATCGAATTCTTATAATGTTATGAAATATTTAAAAAAAAATCTGACTCAAAATTTCAATCTGTACTTATCAGTCATAATGTGTTTATACTATAGGATTTTGGCTATCTGGATCTCTTTTTGGCCAGGTTCTATGACTTATGATATAATGTAAACCCCGCTTAAACCGTTTTAGTAAAAAAGTATTCGAATTATCATCGTAGGAAAACCCTTAATGGTGAATAAATTTAATTAAACCTCAATTAGTAAATTGTTTCTTTTGCTTGTAGATATACATTGGATCTAGTTATGGGTCAATTTTGCGAATTTTGATTTTGCCGTTTTGAATTTTGCCGATTAATGAAGTTAATATTGCACCGGCTGTAAACATAATTTTTAATAAAATTAATAAATAATTTAATAAATCTATTAAAAATCATACAATCAGGCATGTCACAGACTTCAATTTCACTTGAAAACGCAAATTGCTTCTCCAGAAGTAAATGGTATTTTTGCATATTTAGACCAAATATAAAAGATAAACATAATTAATTATAAGTTAAGAATGCTGTTTTTAACAATTTCACTTAAAAAAGTTTTTGTTAGAGAACATATTTAAGGTTTTAACACATATTTCGCATAAAATTAATATGATTTCGATGTACAATTTCGTAACGTTTTACTTTTGCTTCTTCAGGTTTTTTGCGTTTTCGTAAATTCTAAAATGTTTAAAAAAGACTTTTTGTGGTAAATTCGTGTTCCAACTGCTAAATTTTGATACAAGTTGGCATTTGTAGTTAAAAAAGAGAAGATCGCCGATCAAAATTTAAAATTTAAATTTTTAGAAAAAATTACGTTTTGCTAATCAACAAGAAAATTTTTGAATTTACCAACAAAAAGCGTTTTAAATGTAAATTTTTTTAAGGAAAATAGTTAACGACATTTTAGGGAATACATACCAAGCACTATTGAAAAGCTTGTGTGAGTTTAAGCTGCTCTAAATATCAATTCCACTTTGGTTTTTGAAAGTGGAATAAAAACGATTTTTTTTTCGTTTTACGTTTTGTGGAGAAAGTTTTAACTACCACTATTAAGCCTCTAGCATACTCGATACTTCCCAGAACATTTTATTTTCAATACAAAATTATCTGTAGCTCCCTAAACTGCAAATTCAGAAGGAAAAAAATTGTTTGCGATCGCTTTAGGAAAAAAATTGCGGAAGTGAAATTGCGAAATCAAATCAATTTCATAAAAAGCCTGTGACATACCTGAATATTAAAGTTAGTAATGTGTCAATTTAGGTAGCTATAAAAGTCCGAAACGGCATTGTAAAAACGGAGTCACTCCGTTATTTACAAGACATAACGGTCCGGAAACGGTCCGGCATTAACGGACTTTTAGCGGACTAGTCCCTTTTTTACATGACATAACGGTCCGTAAACGGTCCGTCATTAACGGACTTTAAACGGACTTGTCAGTTTTTAACACGACATAACGGTCCGTAAACGGTCCGTCATTGACGGATTTTCAACGGATTCGAATCAGTTTCGATGTTCCTTATGTTCCGTTTTCTAGTCCGTATACGGATCCAGAAAACGGTACGTATACGGAGTTGGATTCCGTTTATGACGGACCGAAAACGGTGCGTAAACGGAACGAATTGTTTGTTGGGTTGATTAATCACGTTTTTGATTAATCAAAATTTTTGAATAATCGATTAACTGATTAATCAAAATTTTGATTAATCAGGAAATTTGATACGGATGAAAGTAATTGTTATGCTAAATGGGATTTATAAAAATATTAGTTCAATCCTAAATTTTAAGACAAAATAACAGAAAAAATCAGTTCATTTGTGCCAGACCGCGTTTAACAGACTTTTGTACTAATTTTTTTTTATACGTGTGCCATCTGTATATATGGGTGATATCGGTATTGAGAAATCGGATACTCTTGATGTTCTGTGCATGAAAATTCAGTTTGATGTCCGCTGGAATAAGCATGTTTTTCAGTTGTCGAAAGAAGCATTCAAGTGTCTGGGTTTTTTACGTCGGTGCAAGAAGTACTTCACTCCACCCGATTTACTCACTATATATACCACCTATATCCGACGAAGAGGGAATATATTTCCCATATATGGTCAAGAGCAGACTTCAAACTGTTTTGGAGCTTCTAGATCGAGTGCAAAGGAGGTCGTCGGCGCTTATCAACGACAGTAGGGTATCCAGCTCTATTTTGTTATATTGAAAAATTATGATATCATTACAAGTTAATAGCCGTTTTTTCTAATCACTTGGATTTAATAAATCCAAAAAGTATTTCTAAAAGTGCTCAACAGATGGCGTTAGATTCTCCCTATTTTAAAAAGAATTTTCTGTCTGACACTTCTTTCACCCTAATTTTTAATACCGAATTCGATGATGAAGGATTTTACTTTAACTTTTAATTTTTAATTATATTTTATACAAAACAGCGATAAACAGTCTGCCATTTCAGTTTTATCACTTCAATTTATATTTTTGCACAATTGAAAAATTCCATTGCAATATTTAATGTTCACTAAATGGATTTAATTAAATTACTTACTGTAGAGTGAAAAATTGCCATTTCTATTGCCATTTCATGTGCAAGATTAAAAATATGTATTTGGTGAGGTCTAGTTTTTTTTCTAAACATATTTCATAAAAAAAATTAAATAAAAACCTTTTATTTGTTAGTTTTTAAATTTTTTTGCTTCTCTTTTAATTTTTATTCGTATTTTTTTCTGACATTAAATTAATAGGCTGTTTCATATATTTGTGCTTTTATTATGGATTTATTAAATCCAGCTTTTTTTTTTGGATTTAATAAATCCACTTTTTGTATGAAAAATTCTAAATCCAGGTGATTAAAAAACACGCTAAATATTTTTGTATCATAAACGATAGCAATTATTATACTTAATATAAAATCGTTAATTATACTGTATCGTTTTATGGTTTATTGGGTTAATTAAACCACAAAAATTCAAAAAAGTAATACTGGGAAAGCGGCATTATTTCTTTCAAAGTTATTCCAAAAATTTGCACAGAGTCGATATCTACACTCAAAAAAATAAGTTAGTACAAAAATTAGTAAAACGTCTTGTATATCAAGTGTACTAGTTTTCAGCAATTTTTTTGCTGAAATTCCGTTTTCAGCAAAAATTTTAGTTATATTTTTTTAACACTAAACTAATTTTGAACTAATGTTTTACTAATTTATTTTGCTACAAAAATTGTGCTGATAACCGCATGCATAGCGTGGACGACAATCAGATAGACAAGATATAGATGTCGCAGCTTGTCTGGAAACGGAAATGACAAGAAAAAAAAAACAACTCTACAAATATTCTATATTTAAATTTTCAGCAAATAAATTTACTAAAGTAAAATTTCGCTACAAGTTTTTTGAGTTTTTTTCAGTCTACTAATATTCAGCAAAAAGTTTAGTGATTTTAGCAAGGATTTTTTCATTTGCAGTCGACTAAATGTCAGCAAAACTTTTGCTGAAGATTACTATTTTTTTGGTAAAAATCAGCTCGCTGATTTTCAGCAAACCTTTTGCTGAAATTACCAACTTTTTTGCAAGCACGCTCCTGACTAAAAATTTGCTGACACAGCAACATTTTTTGCTGACTTTACTGACTTTTTTTTTTGAGTGTATAATTTTGGAATTTGTATTGGAACTGTTTTCATATATTTCTATAAAATATATTTGCCAAGGAGTTGTTCTTCATTTGAATAAAGATCCAATCAATCCAATAAAACTAAAAGTTAACACGATGACATTCTTTGAGTTTTGGAATAATTTTTGTAAAAGTATTGAAAACTATGAATTTTTTAGATCAATAATTCCCAACAGTGGATTATTTCTCCAAAATATTTCAACTAAGGCTATAGTTTTGAATATATACTAGCTCCTGCTTTTAAATTTAATTGGATATCTCCTTTATTTTGACGATTTTTGCTTTTAAAAACCTAGTGAGAACAATAGCGAGACTTTTTTTTGCAATAAAGCCATTCGAAATGTTTTTTAAATACCATTAAACACACAGACACACATTTTTTATTTAAAATCAACATGTTGCTATACATTGTAATCCATTATAAACATTACAATGTTGCTAAGAATTTGATATGTTGTTTATTTACATTTCTGCCAATGAAAAACACAAAAAAAATAAAAACAAATATTATGGCATATTACAGAAATAACAAGAAATTTCTTAAACTACAAGAGTAAATTTTATATAACTAGATTTTTGTGTACAAGGACGTTCACTTGACCAAAAGTTATAAAATTTTAATTAGTACCTGTTGCACAAGATTTTTGCTTATACGGATAAGTAAAACTTGATTTAATGCAATTTTCTGTGTGT
The DNA here is from genome assembly GCA_949987735.1 of Leucophora obtusa. Lineage (NCBI taxonomy): Eukaryota > Metazoa > Arthropoda > Insecta > Diptera > Anthomyiidae > Leucophora > Leucophora obtusa. The sequence goes on from OX465297.1 coordinate 174,231,270, forward strand.
CGCACTTGCAGTAGTTGTCCTTATTTAGAGATGCAGTTTAAATTGTTCGTAAATTTAGAGCACAAATTCCACTTGTTTCTTTATGGTTAAATGTGATGTGAACATTAAGCACGTTGCAAAATTTGTAACTGTTATGATTATACTTATATTGGTTAATAAAATTTTATTATAAGATTTTATAAGATTGTTATCTTTTCTTATTAACAATTTTTTCACGAGATTAGAATTAAGCAAATGTTTGAACAGATAAAAATAAATTGCAACAAAAAAAAAACTCTTATTACGTTTTAAAAGAATATTTATAATTTTTAAAAAAATTAATTTAATTAATATTTCTTCTTAATTTTAACTGATTCTTTTATTACAAAAATCCTTAAAATATTTCGTTTTATTTTATTTTTTACTTTAAGATCAGTTCTTTACTGATTAACGTTTAGGACGCGACTAACTGCTCATAAACTTTGCCAAACTGTATATGAACGAAAAATAGTGATTTGCTGTTATTGCTGTTTATTAAAAAAATAAAATTTTAGCCCAGTTAAAAAGCAGTAAATGATCGTGTTAACGAAACAGCAAATTTATAACCAGCACAAGTACGGGCAGCAATAGCAACACATTATCATATCATTCATACAGCATTAGCAAGCAACAGCAAACAAGAACTCATTTAATTTTTGCGCTCTCGTTGTAATACAAAATTGTTTAACCTTTTAAGAAGCGAGGTGTAAAATTGTTTTTGCAAATATTAGAGTCGAACCGTCATTCTGCATTTAATCTTAGACTACCAAGATACAAGCGACTTCTCTACTTTTGATACTCTCTCTCTGTCGTTCTCTTTTTAAGAATAAAGCCCAAACGAGATAGTGAAAGCGCCAGAGGACAGTGGCAGTGCTGTCAAACTTTTTTCCTGTTTATTTAGAAACTTTTCTAATTTTTCGGCAGTGGCAAATAAATAAAATACAAAAACCTGCTTTATCGACAAAACGTCTTACAGCGGTAAACACTGCCAACACTGCGTTTATCTGGTTTAGGCTTAAGAATTTAAACAATGTAAAGCCTAAACCAGATAAACGCAGTGTCGACAGAGTTTTACATCGGTGCGACGTTTTGCCGATAAAACAAGTTTTTGTATTTCCTTTATTTGTCACTGCCGAGAAATTAGAAAAGTTTTAAATAAACAAGAGCTGTTTTTAAACAAAACACAATAATAACTAATTTGTTGTTTTTTTATTAATTAAAAAATCAAAACACAATAAGAAATTCGTAAAAATATTAAATCGTTTTCGTCAAATTCAAGAACAAAGTTTGACAGCACTGCCACTGTCCATTGGCACTTTTACTATGTGGTTTAGGCTTTAAGGCTTAATAGTGTGAACGGTTTCAATGTCATAATAACTTTGGATATTATGACATTGCATTTGGGCAATATAACATTTTTTGGTATACAAAATCCAAAAACGTCATATCGCCCAAAGCAATATACTGGCCTTTTGGGCGATATGATATTTTTGATTTTGGGCTTTATGGTTTCGAACGTTATTTCTAAAACCATAGAAAAGTGAATACAAATATTGTAACTTCCTTTGATAAAATTTTCATTACCATTACTTTATGTAGTGGTACTGAAAGTTTTATCTTTATTATCATTACTTTATTTAATGGTAATGAAAGTTTTGTCTTCATTACTATTACTTTATGTAGTGCTAATGAAAATATATTTTTATTTCCATTACTTTTTTGTAATGTAATGAAAAAAATTCGTTAATTGTAATAAAATGAAAAGAGAAAATCATTACTTTACTAAAAGCGAAATACGTTTGCCCTTTTCTATAGTCGGGCCTTTATTGGCAAAGTTATCAATTTTCATATAAAATATTGTAGTTGAGAATTACTTACGTGATATTTTATAGCTTCGTACCTCAAAATTTAAGCTTATTCGTTATTTGGGCTTTAAGCCGGGGGTCTCATATGGTCTTTTTTAATGGCAATACCGGTTTCTAATGCAACAGATGGCGCTGACTGCAGTTTTGTTTTTTATGGCAATAATGCTTCATTTTATTGGGGAGCAGTGTTGCCCGAAAATTTTTAGCTCATTCCCTTTTTGAATGTTTAAATCCCCAATGTTATACCAAATTCATTTTAATTTAAACAAAAACTCAATTTAAAAGAAAAAAAGAATAGGAGCTAAGTTAGCATCGCTCTTAAGTCCAGAAAATTATTAAGAAATGACTCAGCAAAGTAAATAAAATTGAATATTTTACGAAGACATATTTACTTTTTCACTCGAACTTTTAAGACCTCAAATCTTTGCTAAAATTGCGAAACCAAATTTTATTATTCGAAAGAAAAATCACAATTAAGCTGAAATGTCACTGTTTCAAAATAAAGTCGTACATTAGATTTTCGAGAGAAAAAATTCTATTTTCACACGAAACCCATTATGGTGAAAAATCTTTTTTTTCTGAAATTTGTGTGGAATTTGATAAGTAAATACGAGTAGTTTTCAAAAACTTAGTTTTTGTTAAGTGTAAATCTAGTAATTAAGTGTGAGTTCTAGTGCTTGTAAACTCTTTAGAACATTAAGTTTGCATAAGTCCAGTTTACACGATTCAGAAGGTACACTCATAAAAAAAGCCCGTACAAATATTCTGCTAAAATAACAGGAAATAGTACCTGAATTTGCGCCAACAGAAATTTCAATGATGTTGAGAATCATGGTCTGCTAAATTTAGGTGACCTAAATTTTAGATAAAAAAGTTAGTTCAAATACAATAATTTATAAGAAATGTTGTTTAATGGAAATGAAAATTACTCAGCTCAAATCAGCACATGTTTTCTGCTAAATTTTAGTTGGTTATAAACATATAAAAAATTCTGTTAACATTCAAAAATTTAGAAGAATTTTTGTTTAATAGAAATGAAAGTGGGTCAGTTGAAATCTGCAAAACATGCTGCTAAAATTACAATCACTTTTTGTTATTAATTGAATAAAAACAAATTGTAAATTTTATTTTCGAATAAATTACACAAACCAAAAACACTATTTGCACTAAATATCACTTTTATTTTCTTGCCAATATCTGTGCCAGCGGAAGTTGTATTATTTGGTTCCTTTTTTTCGTCTACCTGCGGGTCGAATTTAGATGAAAATGTTAAAGGGCTGAAATAAAAGAAAAAAATAACATATTTAATAGTATTATTCCCTTAAATAAATATAGTTTATATTATAATACAAACCTCTATTATTTTATTTTTTAAATACAAATTTAACTGTGAAATGTTAATGTCCAGTATACCTCCGTTTTTGCGTCTCTTTGCTGACTAACAGAAACAAGAGAAAACATGCTCTTATCATATTATTTTATTTACTAGAACTTTCTTAACAAGCGCCATATTATTTTTATTTGTATTGGTAAGCGTCATCAGTGATGACTCATCACACACATTAAAATACACTTACTAGAACTTTTCTAATTTGTATTGGTCGGCAAACTCACCAATACACACTTCACCATCAAGCACCATCAATCACTATACACTAGCGCCCCTATTGTTTTCTTTTGAAAACACAAATTTTAAAAAATTTGCTAATAAATTTATCTATATTAGCTAATACATTGTCAAAATCATTTATAAAAAAATTGCTAAATATTAGGAGGAAAAATTAGTTCGAGTACAGCAGAAATATAACTAACAATTTTAGCTTAACAACGGAAACAACGGACAAATTAGTTCAACTGAATTAGAACGCGTTTAACAGACTTTTGTACTAACTTTTTTTTATGAGTGTACATAAGAGGTTATATGAAAACCGCTGGTACTTTTTGAACCTACACAAAATTACATTTTTCTGAGTCGTTAGCATGTAATTATGTCAGTATTTTGAAAATAGAAAATTTTTTGATTAATTATTGAGTTTGGTTGCTTTTCTTTATCTCAAGATTTATAAATATATTTAGAGAACATTTCTTCAATATTTCCAGTATTTTGTAGAAATTTTGAAATACTTTAGCAGACCTAATTTGATCGGTTTTAAGATAATACGCATATAATTTATCCAAAAATCCTTCTTATTTTCGGCCTAAAACTAAATCTTTTAAAATCAACAATTTTTGAATCTGTCCCCAAACTGAAGTCGAAATTCCTAATTTGGGCCGAAATCCCCTTACCTAAGAACTCTGTTAAAACCTCATTTGCCAAAATAAAATCCTCCCTTGATAAAATTTCCCACATGCTAGCGACATCTACAGTTTGTTTAAAAAATTATCGATGTTGCATCTCTATATTATATGTCTCTGCTTTAAGCGACGAATCGGAATACCAAAAATTAAAATTAAAGGACACGAAAAATATTTACTTTTGTGTTGTGGTGTAGTGGTTAGCGCATTGAGCTGTTAAACACAAGGTTTTCGGTTCGATCCCAAGCGACGCTAACATTAATTTGATGTATGAATTTTCTATCCCTCAAATATATCACAGCGTCCTCCTTCGGTGGTCCCATAGCACTGAATGCCACAGAAGTAAAATAATATAACAGGGCTATAAACTAAAATGCTTCAGCAAATATCGCCAACTCTCCATCAGATTACTCCATCTAAGAATTAACAGATCATGCAATTACAGAATTGCCATATTTGAAGCCCCTCATCTTTCACCACACTCACAATATAAAGGGTGGTCCAACCATTGTGCACGATATTAAGTGTTAGTCACACCTTAACATCAAGTTTTTTGCACAGCTTAATTCGTCATTTCTTTGTTTCAGTGTTTGACAAATTCAACCATGGAGAGGTGCACAATTGAGCAGCGCGTTAAGGTTGTTGAAGCCTTTTACGAAAATGGGCGTTCAAATCAAAATGCATTTCACTTCGTGAGCATAATCGGCCAAATGTGTCCACAATCGGGAGAATTGTGTGCAAATTTCAGCAAACCGGGTATGTAGGAAATATGAAAACACCTGTGCATGTTCGCCCAGTTCGTTCTGTGGAAAACATTGCTGTTGTTCGCGATAGTGTGGCAGAAGAGCCATCAACCTCGTCTCGTCGTCGGTGTTCGCTATCGCGAGATGATAACGCACTTCTTCTGGCCAGAAATTGAGGATATAGACCTGGACGATATGTGCTTCCAACAGGATGGTGCCAATTGCAACACAGCCAACGAAACAATGGCGCTTTTGAACGAGAAATTCAATGGCCGTGTTTTCTCACGTCGTGGCGATGTTAATTGGTCGCCACGATCATGTGATTTGACACCGTTGGACTTCTTTCTTTGGGGATATTTAAAAGAAAAAGTATACGTCAATAAGCCAAGAACAATTCAAGAGCTAAAGGATGAGATAATTCGGCACATTAGCGACTTGAACCTCAATTATGTCTCAAAGTCATTGAATATATGGACCATCGGATAGAGGTATGCCACCGAAGCCGTGGCGAGCATTTGGCCGACATTTTGTTTCAGATATAATTGTTATAGATCCTTCTATTATAATAAAAAATATTAAGATAATTCTCTGAAAACTTTTGTTTTATTTACAATTAACATCGTGAATTTTGGTTGGACCACCCTTTATTTTCCATAACCGATTGAAGTTTATTTAAAAAGTAATAGGTGAGGTTTGTTTTCAATTGAGAATCATTTAAAATATGTGGAAACATATTAAGGATATTCACAGTTTAAGTACGAACATGGTATTGTTGTAATATAGGATGTTTTTTGAAGTCTACCCCATAGAAAATTGTCAAATTTACGACAAATGCTAATTTATTATCTACCCAGTAAAAATAAATAGAATGACTTCTAAATGAATCACTTCCTTCATTACATCACAAAGAATTACTCCCTTAGGAATGGGTTTTCCACAACATATAATGCTGAAATGAATATATGCTAGTCAGAAGTTCTTTTTCATGGGTGATAAGAAGTTAATATTTTGTATGGGGGTTGCACAGGAACGTGCACAGAAATCAGAGGGTTGCGGGTTCGAATCCTACCATGTCGGAAAAATATTTTTGGAACTTTTTTTACACAATTAATAATTTTTTGTAGTTTTCACTGTAAAATTTTTATTTTTTTTATTTTTGTACACTCAATCAATTTTTGAAACGATTTAAAATTTTTCTTAATTTTCTATTAATTTTTAATGAAATTTTATGGAAATGTAAAAATTCTAAATAAAAATGTAATTCTTCAAATATTTTTTTTAAATCCCACAAAGTAAATATTACAATTTCGTTTGGATTTAAAAAATTGTAATTTAAAAACCCATTTTGATCAAATTTTTACGAAATATATTTATTACTACACTAACAGAAACAGAAAAATGCTGTAAACATTTTAATTAGAGCTACTAAAAATAAGTTAAAAATTACCTTACAGAAAAAACTATTTTTTGTCTACAAATATGGTGCAAATTTTTTTGTTATTTTTAATTAACTAAAAGTTAACTTAAATGTAACTAAAATTTTGTAAATTTAGCAGTTTTATTTCTCCTGTTCTTATCTTACTGGTATTTAGAAAAAAATCTGCTAATATCACCAGTTTTTGTGCAAGGTCATTTTTAATTAAATAATTTTCAGTACCTTTTTCTCCCATTTTTAGAGCTTTATTTCTTTCTATGAGTGTATTATTTTTTATAAAAAAATAACACTTTAAAAAAACAACTTTATATATTTTTCCAATGTGTTATATACTTTTGTTAATAAAAAATTAAAGAAAGGAAGATAACAACAATTTACTGAAAAAGACTGCCAAAAGTCAGCTATCATGTACAAGAAGCGATAGCACAGGGTGTAGAGCGTCTGCTTGAAATGACAACAAGTCTGTGTTCAAACCCCACACGCTGCATGAGGTTTTTATTTTAATTAAATTAAAATAAAAAGAAGAGAAAAAGAACTTCCTTGTCATTGGTTCAAGTATACATACTTTGTTTTTAAAACGAACAACTTCCTTCCTATGACAAGCCAATGCTAAAGTCATCGGTGAAAAACCTGAAAAAGAACAACTCCCTATTCAACAGTTGCAGTGCTTTTACTACTTCCCAGTGTAGAAACGGTAATGACATATCATTATTTTTTGGACTACCAGGAATGACACCCACTTACCTTCTGCATTATTTTAAAACATATAATAATGAGTTACTGATAATGACTTATTTTTATCATTATTTCAAATAGAAAATAATTTTCCAGATTTTTTTTTAAATTTTTTGAAATCTGTTTTTAGACTCATTATTTTTAAAAACACTGGTAAGGATATATGTAACCACATATTTTTTGATTTTTTGTATGTTGGCGAGTAAGCTTACTTGTGTGCAGCAGGTCAATTATGTTTTTTGTCTATTAAATATTACATGTCGATATAGCTCAGATGGTAGAGCTATTGACTGGCAATCTGTAGACCCAGGTTCGATTCCCGCACCAGCAAATTTTATTAAAAAAAAAATACAATAAAAAATATTTTTTTTATATAATTTATTTTTATGATAATCTATTTTTAGACTCATTATTTTTGTCAGTACTGGTAAGCATAAAGGTAATGACATATTTTTAGATTTTTCGTATGCTAGTGTGTAAGCATAACTCATTATTTTTCGCGACATCGCAAAAACAAAGACTAGTAACAAAAGTAACTAGTTACCATTACCAAGTATGTAGTTACATAACCACATATCTGGAAATGATTTTCTACACTGGGAAGAAATGAGATCACGGCAATTTCTCTGCGTATATTATCAATTAGGCCGATTCGAAATTGGTGGTGGTTCCCCAAAAAATATAACCACATAAATAATGGAAACGCATCCCTTTAATGAACAAGTTTTTAGCAATGGAATGCAGGTTAAAAAAATAACATAAATTTCGAATACACTGGTCTTTAGTATGACCCTAGTAATGCTCAAAGAGACCTTTTTAAAAAATGATGTGGAGAGCCAAAAAAAATGATTTTTCATTCGATACCTGTTTAATAGAAATGCGCCCAAGTTTACCCTACTAGAGTAATCGCTTTATCAGGGTGTTTGAAAATTATAGTTGTGTCGTTCATGAAAGAACTAGTTCATTTGATCGGCTCAGTTCATTGAACGATATGACATAGTTCCCCATTATTCGTTCTTTTCGTTCAATCGTTTATTTCGTTCTTTTTTTTGTCATAGAAAATTTGTATCTCTTTCTTATTAATTTTTTTTTAAAGAATTAATTCTTTTATTAATAATTTCAAATTTTTATTAAAGTTGTAATTTTTTGATACTATTAGTCTTGTACAATAAAATTAATGTAAACTTGTAACGTGTCGTGCGCCAATAAATTGTCAAACAAATGCCACAGTTCACGAATCACTGTTCATACATAACTCATGACAAAAAAGAACGATAACAAAAAAGAACGATTGAACGATTTGAACGAACTAGTTCAATGAATTGTATTAAACGATATGACCGAGTCACCAAAAAGAACGATTAAGTCCAACTCTATTGAAAATGGACTTTGAACAAAAATAGTGGCAAGAAGAGTTCAATTTTTATATAAAATTCTTCACCTGTGTTTCTTCTTCACCATTTCTTCTTAATTGTATAAAAAATTAAAAAAAAAAATATTGTTCCCTCCAAGAAGCGAACCTGCGATCATCTCTTTAAAAATACCAAATGTTACCAATAATACTTTTTAGGATCACTTTTAGAGCAATTATGCTTTAGAGGCAATAACTAAGTGATTTTTTGGATCTTATTCAAAAGTAATTCTAAAAAAAGCTGTAAAAATATACTAACGGCTTCTTGTGAAGCAGTGAAAGAAGTATTTTGGAAAGCATTACTTTCAATTTTATTTTTTGTGTTGAATTGAAATAATTCTGTTTATAAAAAAAACTATTTTGGCCGAAATTATTTGAATTTTTTGTTTTAACATGTTTGCTAAAATACTTACGATTATTATATCGATTTAACCTGAATTTTATATCGTTCTTTTATTCTTAAGAACATTCACATTTGACTTTAGTGGGTTAATCTAAAATGTTAATTAGAGGCATACACACAGATTCTTTATAGCCGGTAAATTAACATCTACAGAGAATACAAAAACAATCACATGCTTCCGACAATATTCATAAAACTCCAAGCAAAAATTGTTTTTAATTAAATGTTGATGTCAGTAATGTTTACAAAGAAGTAATATTTTGTTGATAACGCGCAACAAAATAAGAAAAAATAAAAAGACGATATCATTCTTTGAACTATTTATCAGTTATGAGATTGATTAATTGAAATAGTTTTCAATCTCAATCATAACTAAAAATAATATTTGCATAATTTTTAATTTATAGCAAAATAATTTAAATACTTCCTTGTTGTTAAAGTTTTTACAACAAAATTTAATTAATTCCCCAAAAAAAAAACATTATAAAGTTTTTTTTTTGTTAATAGGTCATTGTCAAAGTTAATAATAATATTTTGTAGTTTTACTTTGTAAAAAATTTAGATTTATGTTACGATATTTACATTTCTTCAACACTTTGTCATTTGTGATGTTGTTAAAATTTTTGGGTTTTTGTTTAAAGCAGGTGTATTGCTTTTCATTACAATTGTTAAATTTTTTAAAGTTAGCAAACAAATAATAAAAAAACATTCCCTAGTAAAAAAGATTTTAATATAATAGTGTAAAATTAGATATAGTAATATGTAATAATGTGGGGTTAATATGATATAATTGTACATAACTGAATCAACATAAATAAATTTATACAACTTCTAATCTAATAAGATTCGTTAAATTTCCCTATTAAATTGTATATACATAAGTATATATAAATATAAAATTAATTTTAAAACCTTATAAGACGGTTATAAAATGTATTTTGTATGAAAAATTTGTTTTATAAGTCACTTATAAATTTTAAAAGGGATTATGCATACGACCCAAAATTCTTTATAATTTGCTAGGGAAAATGACCCAATTTTATTTGGCGTAAGTTGTATTATTTGATTTATATTGCTGAAATTACATACAGTTTTATATGATATCACATTAACCATACTTGATTAGCTATGGTTATATCAAATTATATACTAAAAAATATTAAAACTATTTTTAACCGGGTTGCTAATTGTCGTTTTTGATGTTGATAACATAATTTGAGCGATAAAAAACAACAAATCATATTTTTATTTACGATCATTGATTAAGGCCGAGATAATAACATTGTTCGTATGCTCTTACATAGTGACTAACAAACGCCATCAAGTAGAGTTTCCTACTTGTACTTGTGTTTTTTTTTGTTGTAAACAAAAACAAGGTACATGTATTTATAATATGGAAATTGTTTTTGTGTTTCGTTTTTATGAATCAGGGGGTTAGCCAAACAGTTTATTTGGTGTTATCTTCTCACTTGAATCACTCGCTCATATGGTAATGAATTCAGTTTAATGTCATGAGATTTGTTTGTTTTTATAGCATTGGGATTTTTTAACACAATAAATGAGTGAAGAGTAATTGTTTGAGTTAATTCAAGTTTTGTTTATATACCAGGGATGGGAAAGTTGATACGATCGTACTTTTTTTGATACTATTTGATTCAAGAAAGTACCGTAGTACTCCCGGGTCGCATTTGATACTTTGCATCATCATTACTCAATGCTTAGAAAATGCAAATAACAGTCTGACCTTTTTTGCATCATGTGTAAATCGCTATCGTGAATACCTTCCGTATTTACTTTTTTCCTCTATTGTCAATTTCGCTATTTGCTCATCAAATCTAACTGTTTTTAAATGCACTTGGTGCGATAAATTATGATATTACTGTTATCAGAAATTCTAGCGATTTTTACAAGTCGTCCGAATGTTTAAAAGCCAAATTTTAAGCAAAACTTTATGTGTCCGAAAAATGTAGCTATTTTTCGCTTATTTTTCAACACTATCTTTATTTTTTTTTTTTTAATTCTTTTAAATAAGCCAAATATGGGCGCCATTTTCTTTGTGATAAAATTAAGTAAAATTTTGTAAACTTTTATCGGAAAATTGACATAAGGAAATTCAATTGTGGTTACAGCTTAAGACTATAAAAAATAATCAAAAATAAATTTTGTTAATTTTTGAAGACAATTGTGTAAAAAAGCCCCTAACAAATCCTATTCAAATTTATTTGTTCCTACAAAAATTGTATGTACTTACCCAGTTTTTATTTATGCAGGGAGTGAAAAAATTAGAACCAAACATACATAGTCAGTTTTTGATATAAAAGTCCGAGTTTAATACAAATTTATTACACGTAATTCGAAAATTAAACAGAAATATACAGGGCAGCGACTTTCATGTATAAAAATGCGAAAATATGCGCTAAAAATATGAACTGAAAAGAGAATATGCACTAAAAACAAAAAATCATATTTATTACTTCCTATTCAAAATTTGTAACATTATTTTTTCTCACTTTTTTTGCTGGGCAGTATATATTTTATAATAATATATTTTATAACAATGCCCGGTTCCCGAAATCTGCCCTATATAGCCTTATTCGCGTTCATTCTTCAAATATTTACAAAGAAAAATTTCTCAAGATAAATGTATTTATTTTGTATCGATTTATGATAAAACCATAAATCTTAAGTATTATCTATTTCTTGTATTTATTTCTGCTGGTAAGCTCTAATTTTTCTAATATTATCAGTTTAATAGAACCACCAAAAAAATTATCGTTAAATGTAGTAAACTTTTTTTTGTAGTGAAAATGTAGTGTCATAAAAAGAAACTTTTTCCTTTTTAATAAAATGAATAGCTTATAAAATTTATACTCCTAGTATAAATTTCTTCTTTAAAAACTCTTCAACAAATATCCAATATATTCATGCACAATTTCTTGTTGCTATTACTCGTACTTTAGCTTATCGCATCGCCCATTACATGCTAAAATGTCTTCTAAAGCTAAAGTGATAATAAAAATCGAGGAAAAAAATAAACGAAATACAAACATTAAATAAGGAACAAAAAAAAAAAAAAAAAAGAAGAAAAACAAGTACGACAAGAAAATGTATTGAACGATTATCTCTTTAAAAAGTATTTGTTGGAAAGACGAAGAATAAATAAGGATTTAATAATTTAAAAGAAAATGAAAAGTTTTTATAGAATTAAGTAATTTTTCAGGCCTTGATTTTTTTCTAATACGAATGATAATGAAATATCAATGTTTAAAGACGAATCATAGATTTTACTTAATCTTTTTTTCATAGTAAAATTACTAAAAGACGTATACTTAATTTTTAATACATATTTTAATATTACTCATACGTTTAATTTAATTTTCAAAAACTTCTATGCAACATAGGGAAAGTGTTTTAAAATTTTATATTCTGTTCTTGTCGAATATTTTTAAATAGTATATATTCTGTTATGTTTTCTGTTATGAAAATATGTATTCCGTTATGGAAATTTTTTGTAGATTTTGATTATTTTTTTTAAATAAATATTTAATATATGTTGTCAACACATTAATTATTTACCCTTACTGATTAAAATAAATTGCAAATACATGAATGTCTTTCACAAATTAACTATTTACTATTTGTTTTAAAAACAGAAATGAAACACCACGCGACTTTAACCATGACAAGGATTAAAAATTTGTTTGGTATCGTGTGTGCATGTTTGTGAGTAAAAATGTTTGATAAAACAAAATTACCAACAAATTAACTCATCAAAGTAATTATGCAACGTAAATTTTACACGCATTCTTTTTGTTGAAACATGCAAAGTATGACGTTGTATGCAAATTGTAACAAAAAAAAATTCCACAAATTGAATATAAAAGTCAGAAGCGTAACAAATATTGAAAAACTATGAAATTGCTGTACAAAAAAAAAAAAAAAAAAAAATTAAGAAGAATATTTTAGAGCCACCCAGAAAATTTTTTTAGAAAAATTCCGGTTACATTAAAATTTGTTGCAGAACAGGTGCTTTTGCTACCGGTTCCATGGGGCCGGTTCTAGAACTGATTCCCAAAATATTATGTTTCACCGTCCCAGAAATTGTTATATAACTAGTTCTAGAACCGGTTCTAAAACCACCTGCTCTAGTGTGGAAAAAAGAATATATTGCTTCTAGTTCAAACTCCACATAGTTAAAAAAACCGGTTAGATATAACTTAGAATTAAAGCTAATGCAGTATAACCCAGCAAAATTTTTCATTACCACAAACTAAAATTTTTTAATATTTATAAATAATTCGGCGTCAATACTAGTTATTTTTGTTAGACGAAGTCATTTTTATAAAAAGTCTGGCTTAATTGCGGCTACTTATTTAATTATAAAGATAATGTGATATTGGTAACTACTTATTTTTTAACCACTAAAAAGTATATAAGTAAGAATTATTACTAAACAACTTGTAACAACTTATTTTTTAACTGCTGATCAGCACACGGATATCTACTCTCATAAAAAATAGTTCAAAATTCTGCTAAAATAACAGGAAATAGTACCTGAATTTGAGCCAGCGAAATTTTCAATGAAGTTAAAAATCATGGTCTCCTAAATTTAGGTAAGCTAAATTTTACATATTGCTAAATATACGTAGAAATTTAGTTAAATTAGGTAGGAAATTTGAGCTGAATTCAGCAGAAATTTTACCTGATTTTACTAGAAATTTCTGTTAAAATGTCGCTTAAAATTTCGACTTCCGGGATCTGACCCTAGACGGGCCCATATTTATTATTGGGAGTATATGTGTCTGATAAGGGTTACTTTATAGGTACAGAGTGACGAATTTTTGTCCATTTTGCTCTATCTCGCTTAGTTTCCGAGATACAAACTATTTTACGATCTTGTAATAAAAGAAATTAAAATATAGCGCCATCTCTATGTGTTATTGATAGCAGAGATACAAAAATATAATAATTAGAAAATAATCGTGGTTTAAATTATCTGAAAATTTTGTAAAGTTAAGAAACACAAATTACTAAAAATTAGCATGCAAAGTTAGTTCAAATACGGCTGAAAGTAGTTGTAATGCTAAATTAGATTTACAAAAAATATTGGTTCAATCCTAAATTTTAAGACAAAATAACAGGAATATTAGTTCAATAGAATCAGAACGCGTTTAACAGACTTTTGTACTAACTTTTTTTTTATGAGTGTAGAGTCAAACTAAAGAACATTCATTTACCAAAATAAGAGATCAACTAAACATTCCCCTCATTCATCTTAAAACACACATTGACACGGTGCAAAAATTATAATTTAAATAACATACATTTAAATTTAAATTTAACGGTTCGTTGTAATTCAAATAATCTGTAGTTATCATACACAGAGTTGAATAGAATCAGCTGAGATATCTTAAGAATTAAGGTTCAAAGCCAAAAAGAGTAATAATAACAAAAGGATAAAAATAGAATTGTTAGATTTCGTTGATATTAGTCTAAGTTTAGTTGTTGATAACAAATTCGATTTGCTTTCAACTGTCACATAAGTAGACAATTATTAACCCATTCAAAGCGAAAGGCACTGATGATGGCTTTGTAGCGAAAGCCGAACATACGTATTCTGTCTTGCTGGTCTTATCGAATTCTTCCAAAAATTTTTATTCTTTGTAATTTACAACAAATGGTAGTCGGATGGGGCAAAGTTTGGCCTCACCCGACTCATAGTCCAGACTTTGCCCCATCCGACTACCATTTGTTTCGATCGATGCAGAACGCTCTCACTGGAATACGCTTCACTTCAAAACAGGGTATCCGAAATTGCCTTGATTCGTTCTTGGCCTCGAAAAATGAGCAGTTCTTTTGGCGCGGAATCCATATGTTGGCAGAAAGATGGGAAAAGTTCGTAGCTAACGATGGCCAATACTTTGAATACATTTTTATTATATTAATGTTTCTCAATAAGGTATACACCAATACATCCTTACATGTGTTGAAAACATATTGAGTCGAAAAAGATTTCCAAAAAAAATTTATAAAAAAATTAAGAGCATTACTTTATATTTGAAAAAGTAATAAAAATAAGACATTATTGGCAAACGCATTATATTTTTTTTTTTAATAATGGAAAACCTAACTAGTTTTTAATAACTCATTATTATATGTTTTAAAATAATGGAGAAAGTAATTCGGTGTCATTACTGGTAGTCCAAAAAAAGGAATTGTCATTACCATATCTACAATGGGTAACTTCGAGTTGGTTAAAATAATATACCCAGCCAGCAAACGAGCACAAAAATTATTAAAAAAAAGAGCTCAAATATATTTAGCAATGTCTCAAAATCGACTTTTTGTGAAAAAGAACTTTTTTATTGTTGAAAATTAATCTCTGGGGTATAAAAAACAAAGTTTGTTCTAGGAATTTTTCATATCTGAATTTTTGAAAAGATACCGTTATTTTTATGATACTCACGAAAATCGCCTTTTTGACCCTTGAAACAAAAAAAATTTGGTTTGACAATGTTCCGCAACTTTGTCCAGGAGTGTTAGGTCTAAATTTTTTCTGAACTTACCAACATCGAAAAAATTCAAATAAAAGGTATTGTTTTTAAATTTATAAGAAAAATGCCATTACCGCCACCTTGCTGCCACTTTTTGCAAAAAGTGCTGAAACAGAAAAATAGATAATTTCCAAACCTTTCAAAAGAGGTATCTACGATGAAAAATCGGAATCTGGTTTCCTTTATAATTAATTTTATTAATATCAAACGACTTTATTCATTTTAATTTAGAGGGTTTGAGGCTAAGAAGAAAAATAAAATTTTTTTTCAAAAGTTATAAACACATTATTAATTTGGAAATCAGACTAGATCTAGTTTCTGCCTTTTTATGGACAGGCTTCATCAGTGATTTTTATTTAACGTTATTCAATTATATATATATATATATATATATAAGTACAGTAGACCGTACCTCAGAAATGAAGTTTGCCGTACACCATCCAATCTAAATTATTTTTGAAAGGAGGTTTCAAAAAAAATTTTTTTTTAAACGAAAGATTGCTAACACAACTAAGTATCCCAAAATTAAAAACAATTGTTTTTTAATTATTAAAAAAACTACGGCGTCTAATTCGAATTCAGTTGAAAAATCAAAGTCGGAAATATCATACTATATTTCCCACAACGGATAAATGTGGGCTACCCTAACGTCCATTTGAGGTAGCCGAATGTGTCCCCCAATGAATAGAAGTAATTTGGTATAAATATCTTTAAGCTGGAAAAAATTCAGGCAAAATTCCAACCAAGCCTTCTTTTTGATTCAAAAATTATAAAAAAATTTTTTCCTATCATTTTATATTTTAGGTTAAAAATATGCATTTAAATTTAAAATTAGCGGCTCGTTGTCGTTCATAAATCTGTGCTTCATAAGTTTGTCGAGTAAGAATTAAAGTTCAAAGCAAAAACAGTAATAACTGGGGATAAAAATAGCATTAATAAAATTGTGTTGACGTTATTCTAATTGAGTTGTTTACATTTGTTTCACATTCAATATAAACAGATCATTATCAATTATTAAACCATAAAAGCATATCATACTGAAGATGAGTCTGTAGCGGTACCCTGCTTACCGAAATTTTTCAATTTTTATTCTCTGTAATTTACTCGTAAAATTTTTATCATCTTTCTTTAATTGGAAAATAATTTAAAAGAAAATTTGATAATTAATATATAATCTACAATCGAATAAAAAACATTCATTTAAAAAAATTCTATAGGCTTAAAAAATAATCTTCTCTTTCAGCGTTTTTTGGATTTTTCACAAAATATTAAAATTTATTTGCATTTCTGGGTCATTTCTGAACCATCTTTTTGATTTAATAATTTCTTTCAAATTTTTGTGGCTTTTATGATTATATTCAGAAGGCTCGTATTTTCGTGCAAAACATGAGAAATTTCATATGCATATTTCGTAAATTATTGCACTTTTTTAGTTTCTGGTATTGTCAATATTTTCCATTTTTTCTCATAATTTAGGAATTTTTTTCCTTTTTATTTTAATTTTTTTTCAGCGAAAACCCCTTGTATTCGTGTGTGCCACCATGCCCTTGTTCGGCCACTCCGATCGCTATTGAATCTCCTATTCTTGCACCCTTCTTGATAATATACTAAAGTCTATGAATAATGCATCCCTTTTATGGCAACATCACTGTAACTTTAATATAATTACCAACAATTTGCACACAAATGAAAAGGAAACCCGCAAGAGAAAGAGAGTTTTGTTTTCAGTTCGATGTTAAACAACAAACTTAACGGAAGTCGTTTAGACTCTATGAACTTTTTAACGTCCGCCACCATAATGATGCGTACAACAATTGTAACTATGACATTGATTATGATGATGGTGACATGGTCTTGTGAAGAACTTCATCAACAACGTGAACAACAACAACAAGAATATCATAATTTATCAATTATGCAAAATGTCATTGACTCGGATATGCCGTTACCTTTGCAGAATGCAATTGCCGCATGTTGCAGTATTATACATGAATATTTTGTACCAAATGCCAATAGTTTTATGCTAAGCATGAATGTACGCGAAAAGCATTTAAAATGGCATATGAGAGATTTGCTGAATAATGTATTATTGAATCTACCGATGATAAAAGTGGAAATTGAGAATATTAATTTACAGCGCAGACGGTCATTGAATCGTAAATATAATTTAATTATAGTGGACAGTGTGGAAGCATTAAGGTACGGGAGTTAAATTAAAATAATTAAACAAAATCAACACTAAATTTGTTTTCTTTAGAGAATTAGATCCAGCTAAATTAACAAATGATTATGATCTGCAAGAAAATTATCTTTTATATTTTATACATGCTTCAAGGTTCTCTAATAAAATCTTTGCTGTACTCAATGAAATATTTTTATACTTCTGGGAAAATTCCATTATAAATGTGTCTTTAATGAAAGTCAGTAATTCGACCATGGATTTTTTTACATATTATCCTTTTGATAATCATTTGTCTTGTAAGATGCCTGTTATAAAGCATATTAATTCTTATTCTAATGGTTGGTCAACAACAACTGGATCATCAATATTTCCTGAAAAGCTTACTGATTTAAAAAGATGTCCCTTATATGTGGCTGTTTGGAATACTCCACCCTACATAAGCTATATTCAAAATGATAGAGGGGTGTATGAAATTGATTACTTTGAAGCTAAACTTTTACGGATTTTGGCAGAAAAATTGAATTTTTCTTTAGACTTACGAGAACCACCAAATAATGAGCAAAGGGGAAAGAGACTAGCAAATGGTACTCTTACTGGTGCTATGAAAATGGTAAGTTTTTCATTCGTTAATAAAAAATTTTACAAAAAATCGTTCGTAGTAGTTAATGGGGTAATATAAGAAAATAGTTTAATAGGAAGCGAATGTCGAGAAGTCTAGAGAGAGAAAGATATATCAATACAGTAATAGAAAAATGTCTGTGAAAAATTTAGTTAAAACTACTAAAACTTAGTTAAAAAGAAATGATTTTGCTTTATATTAGTAGTATAGGAATGGCAAAAATGAAACTGTTTAATATACAGAATTTTAGAAAAATTTTGCTTAATAGAAAATAACAAATTAATCTGCTAAAATCAGCTAAATATTTTGCTAAATAATTAGTACCCTACAAAATGACAAAAAAACTTAAAACTTTCGAAATTTCTGTCGGCTTTTTTTTAAAATGTAAATAAAAATCGAGCATTTTGAAAACAGCAGTTTCCAATATTTTTAGCAAATACTTCTGCTTATTTTAGTAGAGTAGACTGAAATTTATATTTAACTAAATTTAGCTTCAAAATAACAAAAATTTTGTAGATATAACAGTTTGTTTCTGATATTTGAAGTCCACTAATAACAATGTGCTTGTCGCTAATTTTAACAAGCTGGGCACCCTACTGGTAAAGCTAATTCCAGTACGCTGAATTCAATGGTCATAGCCGTTCTTCAATGTCAATGCTCGTATTCGCCATTAAAAATTTGGAGGCTAAGATACCAAAAAAATTATATTTTTATACTGCTGGGATCATTTTAAATTATAAATTTATCAATTTTGATTAAATATTAAGGAAACTGTAATTTTTTTTCGCTAAATTTTTTTTCCCAAAAATATTTTTTCCTGCATACAAAAAGTACAATGTTATGTTATTTTGTGTATACTCAATATGATTTAGAAAAATATTCAATAGAGTTAAAAAAAAATTTCTTTCGAAAAAAAATCACGAAAAAAATCTATCCGCAAAAAAAATTCAGAAAAATTGTATTTAACAGAGTTGGATTGATTTAAATTCTAAAATGATCCCAAAAGTATAAAAAATGTCTTTTTATGGCACTTTAGTAATGAAGTTTTAAATTGTGAAGGCTAGCGCTAACTTCGAAAAACAACTAGCAACATTGCATTCAGCGCACTCAAATTAGCTTTACCAAACGCAAAGAAAGAACATGGTTGGGATGACCATTTTCATCATATATTTTTGGGTTTATGATTGCGACAATCATATTATGAAATACCTTTTTCTTTCATAATATGATACCTAAATTACTGCATTATCATACCAGACTAACCCCAATATTATCATAGTATAGTCCTGCATATCATACTATGATCCCAGCATTCTCTTGAAGGTGAGTGAAAAAGCTGTTCACGATTTCTATTATTCAAAATAGTACATTTATTTTTTTTCTATCACTAATTTATAAACTTAAGTAATTTAAATTAATTTTAGTTATCACTTATATATACTAAAAATAAATTATGGAAACATCTGATAACAGCGCGTAGAAAAATATTGTTAAAAATACTATTTTACAATGTATCCGAAATGATCATAACATGTTCTCAGTGATCATATTATATTCCTAATGATCATAATAAATTCCTTATAATCATACTATGATAATGAAGAAAATTCTGTGACCATTTAGCATCATATTATGATCATCAGGAACATAGTATGATCAGTAGGAAAATATTTTGATTATGTCGTCATTAACTTACATTTCTTTTGTTTCAATTTTATACTTTTTTTCAATTTTGTTTTCGTACAAAACTAAAATCTGTCATACTTCTTATTATAGACGCTCTTAGGCAATATTTTTGCTACGTGAGTACAAAAAATTAATTACTTTTTTATTACTATTTACTTAATTTATAACACTAAACATTTTATTGCACAATAAAATATACTGATCATCTCATGGTTGTCGGAACTATACCAACGATTGTGAATATAATCTCTCTCAACTCAGATTATAATATGATTGTAAATCGAAGAGAAGAATATGGTGGTCCAGATAATATATGATTGTAGACCAGATAATAATATGATAAGAGAAAAAAAGAGAGATTTTAACGATAAAATGATTATAGGCGACCATATCATTTGTAAAGTATGATTAATACATTAATAATTTGATTGGAACAACCATGTATGGCAATAGTGACTGTAGTTTGGTAGCCGTGATCATATTGCAACCATATCTTTTCTCTGCGTGCATTAGGGTTCCCAGCTTGTTAAAAAAAGTGTCAAATACGAGCACAGTGCTACTAATCAAAAAGAATAAAATATGGCTTAATCGATTTCTCACCCAGTGTAGAAACGGTAATGACATATCATTATTTTTTGGACTACCAGTCATGACACCCACTTACCTTCAGCATTATTTTAAAACATATAATAATGCGTTACTGATAATGACTTATTTTTTATCATTATTTCAAATAGAATGTAATTTTCTAGATTTTTTTGAAATCTATTTTTAGACTCAATATTTTTTCAACACTGGTAAGGAAATATGTAACCATATTTTTTGATTTTTTGTATGTTGGCGAGTAAGCTGACTTGCGTGCAGCAGGTCAATTATGTTTTTATCTATCAAACCTTACATGTCGATATAGCTGAGATCGTAGAGCTATTCACTGGCAACCTGGAGTCCCATGTTCGATTCCCGCACTAAAAAATTTTATCAAAAAAAAAAATTTACAATAAAAAAATATTTTTTTTTAAAAAAGTAATTTTTTGGAAAATCTATTTTTAGACTCCTTCTTTTTGTCAGGCAATTATCAGTTTATGCGCCGTTTACTAGATTAACTTGTCTGTGTTAATACCTAGTATTTTTAAGTCCAAACTTTGTGGAAAATATATATTTATCCTCTCTATCACATATCCAAATTCGATTGGATATGCTTCCCCGCAGGATACATTTTTTATAAAACGGAAATTTTGCAGTTTCTGATATTCCTTGTAAATTATTTTGATTCAATTCTTTTTACATTTTTTTAGCTTCATGATCGTGATGCTGACTTAAGTTTGGGTTCATTTCGTTACACCTTGGAACGTTCAGAAGTATTAACAGCAGCATTGCCATACTATCAAACACATCAAATATATGGCATTTTAAAAAGTGGTCAACTTTATACATCATTGGAAATATTAGTGTACGCATTTGATAAACGGACATGGATGTGCGTATATATAAGTATACAATTTACTTTAATTTTAGCCTCTATTATACAACACTATTATGATAAGTCATTACTTGTACGCTTTATAATGGGTTTACCACGTATAAAAACACCTTTAACCAACATAATAAGTATATTCTTAGGTCAATCGATAACACATAAGCCACAAACTAATTTAACAAGATTTATGATAATTTCATGGCATATTTATGGTCTATTAATGCGTACAGCCTATCAGTCCTTGTTATTTCAGTTATTAAAAAGTAATTTATATCATCAACCTCCCCAATCTTTATCAGATCTTATCGAACAAAAATGTATTTTAGTGATGACAGAAGCTACATATGATTCCGTTAAATCAGTTCGAGGTATAGAACAGGAACATATTGAAGTTGTTATACACAAAAATAATTCAGAGCAGTATACATTCTTTTATATAGAATATGAATCGCAAGAAAATTGTCTGGTTGGTATTTCTCCCAAAGATTATTTAACATTTTATGTTATTGAGGAACAAAAGAGAAGTATATTTTATATATTACCCGAAAATATTTTTGCTCAACATGTCACAATGTATTTTACTAAACACTCTTATTTAATAAATCGTTTTAATGAAATATTTATGAATTTACGAAGTATGGGCCTTATTGAATTTTGGGCTACTCAAAGTTTAGATACACGTTATTTTGTTGATCCATCTAAAAGGTCATTTATACCTATTGGTTTGGATAATATTAAAGGTGTTTTTATAATTTATTTAGTTTTAATTTTAGTGGCAATAAGCACATTTATGTTAGAATTGTTATATTTTAAAATATGTGAAATATTATATAGTGCACAGTATGAATTTGTTAAGTAGATTAAGGTGCCTATTCCTAACCAGCAAAAAAAATGGAAGTTATACTTTCCAAACTACTACTACTACTACTACTTCTGAAATACATAAAAAATTACTTAAGTATTTGTATTACTTCTAAAGCATTATTGATCTAAAAGTGGTCCTAAAAAGTGATTTTGATACATGTTTTTCCAAACAGATGATCGCGGGTTCAATTATTGGCGGGCCCAATATTTTTTATTTTTTTTAAATTTTTAATTAATTTGCTTAAATCTAAAATTTTATTAATTTTTCTAATTTTAAAAATATATAACGGTAGCGACAATAAAAAAAAATTTAAAATAAATAAAATATAAATTTTCTTTTGTGAAATTTTTTTTCTTTAAATTCCAGTCCTTGAGATTAGGTCTTAAAAAAATTGTGTTTCAAAATAGTGGTTCCAAGGACCACAAAAAACCCAATTTTTTTAAATATTCAACCATTTATTTTCACCTGAGTTGTTTGCTATATTCCCAATCAGCGTTGGGTTAAAAATGATCAATATCGGTGCACCGGTTTAAAAGTTATGAGTAAAAAGCTGAGGGCACTTAGAAATTTTCAATACAAAATGGTACATTTTATTGCTTTGTTAAACGGTCATAAAATATATTGAATTTTGTATTGAAATAAAAATGTTGTATGGAGATTTTTAAGGTGTCCTCACATTTTCAATCACAACTTTTGAATTGCCAGACTGATTTTGATTCTTTTCAACACAAGCTTCTTGGTACAGTAACAAACAACCTCACTAAAAATTAATCGTAAACAAATTAAAAAATCGCGTGATCTGGGGTACTTGGGCCATAATTTTTAAATTCAAATATTGTTTTATTAGGAGCTAACCTAAAAAAATGGCTGGCCCCATTGAATTCAGCGTACCCGAATTAGTTTTACTCACTGATAACAGTACCATGGAAGGTATCATGGGTGTGCATTAGAGTCGTCCAAAAAACATGAAAGTTGGAATTCGCGATCTCCACAATGTTGCCCCTATTCCTTAATGTCTAAAAACTCTCTGTGCCAAGTTTCAGCTAAATCCGCTGTTATTTAGAGGTAGCACAAAAAGTTGTCTTTTAAGAATTAGTAATTTATCTCTAGAGTTATTTATATAAAAAGTAGGGTTGACTTTAAATTTAATTATTTCTTAACCTTATTTAACATTTTTTTTAAATCTGATCTTAATTAATGTGAATATAGGGAATTTGAAATCAAAACTTAAAAAGATTAAGTAACTTTTAAGTAATTCGCGGTTTTTTTTTAATTTATACAAAAAAATACATACTTTAGTCAAATTTTCGAAATCTTCCGAAAAGATGTAATTAAAAATTCAACTCGTTTTTGCCTTGTATGCGCAAATTTCTCAAATCTGATCTTTATATTAACGCAGATTGTGAATCAGCAATCGAAACTTAAAAAAAATTTGTGGTTTATGAATTATTCGCGGTTTTTGAAAATTCAAAAAAACTCAAGTTTTTTGAGATATTTTTCCAATTACCTGTAAACGGTGTTATCGAAAAATGCAATTTGTTATACTTTTGCAATTTACTTACCAAGGACCTTCATTATATATAACACTGATTTTAATTTTAAAAAGGATAACAGATATCCTTGCAAATTAAGTTTAAATTTGACATTTTTTAATATTTCGCTATTATTTAGATTGCTATAATTTTATTGGTACCAAAAACCCTATCCCACATAATAGGACATTTAGCAGATATATATTAATGAAAAAACGAAATTTTCATATTGGTAAATATAAGAAAACATCCTGATCGAAGTTGATCCTTTTTTGTATGAAATTTGAAAATTTCGCGAAATCCGCGACTCCGATTTCAATTTTAATTTCATATTCGTAATGTACACCTAAAAATATATTAGATTTGATATGTCGCGATCATAATAATTATAATTAATTTTTCTCATTTTTCCATTATTTTTAATTAATTTAAAATAATAGAACAAGTACAACCTCGAAACTTCAATTTCGATGTGCTACCTCTAAACAAAACTTTTTTGGTGATATTTTTTATCAGACATTTTTTTTCAAAGTGGTATATTTGTAGGGTTGTGGAGCGTGAAAATTCCAACTTTTTTTTTTTGGACCACTCTAGTGTACATGCACGCAGAGAAAAGATATGGTTACAATATGATCACGGCTACAAAACTATGTTCCTTTCTGCCATACCTGGTTGTTGCAATCATATTATTAATGTATTAATCATACCTTGCAAATGATATGGTAGTCCATAATCATTTTATAATTAAAATCTCTCTTTTTTTCGGTTATCATATTTTGCTTTCATCTGCAATCATATATTATCTGGAAAACCATATTCCTCTCTTCGAATTGCAATCATATTATTATTTGCATTGAGAGATATCAGTTCGTAATCATTGGTATGATTTTATGTTTTTTTATGAGCGTCATCGATCAGTTAGCGTCATTGTTGTTTGAGATTTTGTGAAAAGAAGTTGCAAGAAGCAATAAAAGAAAATAAACAAATTAAAAAAAAACAAAAAACATAGGAAATAAAAGAAAAACTTATTGGTGTTCATTTTAATAGTAACATTGTTTGTGGAAGAAAGAATTCGGTCTAACCAGGAAACTTGAAATAAGATAGTACTCTAAAGTGTTATAAAATAAGTAAAAAGTGATCAAAAATGACTTATTTTGTACTCAAACAGAAAAATTAATGTTGAAGAGCGTCCATAATAAGTAGTGATACAGCTTTTCACTTTGTACGGAAGTCTAGTTGAAAAACTATACGAAAATACAAAGAGTGCACGAAATAATTATAATATGTTTCTAGTGATCATAATATGATACTAACTGATCACAAAATTTTCGACATGACAATAATATGATCATTGGAAAAATACTATGATCATCAAGAAAATATTATGATCATAAGGAACTTATTATGATGATTTTTGGATGTATTGTGAAATTGTATTCTTAGCAATGTTTTTCTGGATTTTATAGCTTCTATAATTTATTTTTATCTTTATATATGTGTAAATTAGTCATTGAATAAATATTGTCAATTAAAACATGCATATATTTTCAATCCAGCTTCAGCAGAATTCTGGGAAAATACTATAGGGATAATAGGACAATAATATGATAATATGTAGGACTATAATATGCTAATATTGGGAGCATTTTGCAATCATAGTAAAGTAATTTATTGACCATATTATGACAAAAAAGAGGTAAGAGAATGATTGTCACAACTATGTAATAACATGATTGTCACAATCATAAACCCAAAAATATATGATGCTCTTCGAATATGGTCATCCCAACCATGTTTTTTCTTTGCGTGTGGTATCGGAAGAAAAATAGAAAACGGTGAGATGTTTACAGAGATGTGTGCATCTCTCAAAAATATACACAAGGGCACATGGATGTCATCAGATCATACAACCATTAATCAAATTGATCATATTACGATTAGTAGAAAACGGCCAGGCTCTCTGCTTGATGTGCGTAACAGAAGGGGAGCTAATATCTTCAGTGATCATCACTTGCTCTTGGCAAGTATCCGCTTGAAAATTGCAGCTATTAAGAAAAATATTGTACAGCGGCAAAGGAGATTCAACACAAATCGACTTAAGGCCCCTGTAGTATCGTCACGTTTTACTGATGCCCTTAAACAATCTATTGCTGAGGGAGCATTGTCAAACTGCCGACTGGAATACGATAAAGAACACGTTTATAACTGCCGCTGAGAATCATGTTGGTTTTACCGAGCCTAACCGAAAAGACTGGATATCAGACGGTATATGGCAATTAATACAGGAAAGAAAGGAAACCAAAGCATCTTTAAACACCGCCAAAACAAGGAACTTAAAAGCAACACTCCAAATAAGCTACAAAAACTTAGACCGTACGGTAAAACATAGCGCACGAAGGGACAAACAGCAGCCGAAACTAATCATAATGGTGACCTGTATAAAACCATAAAAAAGTTGGTTAGTCACACGACCGCAACAGGCAAGCCTCTAAGAGATGATAGGGGTAATCTAATTACATCAATAGATGAACATTTAGAGCTATGGGCTGACTATTATTCGGGCATGTTGTCGCTAGATAACCCCATGTCAAATACTTTGTGTGAATGCCAATCACATACTAAGAGGGAGGATATTCCTACGAATTTTCCATCACTATGCGAGATAATTGACTCTATCAAAGCGCTGAAGAACAACAAAGTGCCTGGCTTTGATGGTATAGCACCAGAGCTACTGAAAGCTGACCCTAACATAAGTGAAAAACTCATTATGCCTCTAATAAGAACATTTTGGTCGAGTGAAATGCTGTCTGATGAACTTAAAAAAGGAATTATTATTCAGATACCAAAGAAGGGAGATTTAACTGAACGTACTAATTGGCGGGGTATACCAATTCTTAGTATGGTGTATAAAGTTATTGCCCATATAATAACAAAAAGGCCATCGAATAAAATAACACCCGAGTTGCGCCCAGAACAAGCCGGATTTCGTCCAAATAAATCTTGTGTAGACCACGTGAATAGCATTAGGATAATTGTGGAGCAATCTGTTGAATGGCGATCGCCTTTGTATCTGATCTTCATTGATTATGAAATGGCTTTTGATACATTGCCGCATAATGTTATATGGTCCGCACTCGAATGTAAACAGGTACCGAAGAAACTAATATCCCTCATTAAGGCTTTATATGAGGACGTCAGCTGTCGTATCCTGCATGAAAACCAACTAATTTGGACCATATCGATAAATACGGGTGTAAGGCAAGGCTGTGGGTTGTCTCCACTGCTATTTAACATCGTATTGGATATAGTTATGAGGCGTGCCACAAGATTAGGGCGAGGTATAATGTAGGGAAAGAAATCACGGCTGGAAGATCTCGATTACGCGGATGACATTTGTTTGTTGTCACACAGTTTCTCAGACATGATGACGAAGCTTGAACACACAAGTATCTCCGAGTACTTTCAAACTCTACACACAAGCTGGATTACTTTACCCAGGGTATGGCCGCATTGTAATGTCCCACAAGCCAATATACTTCGTAAGTACAGACACAATTTTTGAAAATTTTCAAAAATTTTGTGTTTTATATACAATTGTTATACACGGGCATCCCATATCGTAAGTACGCACAAAATGAAGTACACCATATCGATTACATTGTGTGGCCTTACACGTTTTTCTAAAGGGTAATTATATGAGGAATATGTAACTATGTATATATATGTCTATATGTAATTGGATATTGTAATATGTTGCACTATATATATTGCTATATATAACAAGATATAGTTATATATATTTTTTATTTGTTTAATTATTTATTCTTCAATTAGATAACCGAGCACAAAGGACCATATATGGTTAAGAAATAACTACTACACAAAACTACTAAAATATATATAGAAAAAACAAAGGTAATAATATAATAATATAAAAAGATAATTAAGATATAATTTCTTAAAATTTTATATAATTATATCTTAGTATATATGTTCCAATACATAATTATTGAAAATTTTATATGCTAATATCAAGACTTTTTTACTTGGGATCTTAAAAAGTTAATAAGGAAATTTTTTTACTTATAAGAAATGTGCGAATATTTTTTAAAAGAATAGTCCCTTAAATGAAAAAAAAGTATCAACGCCCTATGCGATAAAAAAAATATGTTAAAATTGCTTTAAAAATTGTTTGAAAAAATTTTAGATTTCTTTATAAAAAAATATACGCGTTAGTATTAGTTAGAGCATAGAGAATTTAAATTATATTGTAAACTAGTGTAGTTAGATGTCAATGGGTTTTCTTAAATATGAAATGCGGACATAAAAGAAAAAAAATCGTGATTGTAAGAAATTAAGCAGTTGACATTTGACGATGAATTACGCTAAGTCAAATTACATTACGTCAAGATACGTTAGAGTAAAGTAGGCATATATGTGTTTAGAACTTGTACTTGTCTTCAATGGAATAAAAAAAATGTTAAGAATTTTTTTATTTGAAACTTGTAGAATATAAACATATTTTAATCATTTATTTATAGTTCACTAACGAGTTAACTAAAAGTAAACCCAAAGAGTTAACTAATAGTAAACCCAAAATTTTATTGTTGTTCTCTATACAAATTTTTGATAATTTTATTTTGTTTAACAGTTAAGTTAAAGTTAATCCTACAGTATAAGACCCACAGTCAAAATGTATAAAAATTATTTTAACTTTTGTTACAAAATTAAATCGTTTAAAAATAATAAACTTTCAGCTGACAAATTGCAACTGATTTTATGTTAAGCCGAAAATAAATATTAGCTTTCATTAAATTACAAACGTATTATTTTGATTTTAAGTAATTTTTGATAATTATACCCAGCCAACTCAATTATAAATACAACAATAGAAATAAAATGTGACCAAATTAAAATCATAAATATTGCACCTAATTCATGCATTGCCAAAACATTTGTTTTCGTACCATCATCCTCATCATTGACGCCAGCACCATTTGGGAGTTGTTCTAGATATTTACGATTCCATAGTGTGGAAAAACCATAATCTTGTGCACGAGAAATTTCATCATTAAATTCATTTATCAAATATGAATGATGACGTATATAAAATGTTAGTTGTTGTTGAACTAAACGTTCATTGACCATATGCAAACGTCGCCACTGCGTCACATTAACTTTACCAAAATAACCAAAATATTCATAGGGGGCTATAAACGCTGTAGGTTCTTTGGCTTTTAGCAATTCCGGAAATGCTGGCAAAATGGTTGTATTAAAAATTCGCATACGTTTAACTTCCGGTAGAATTGGTAAATACCTACGATTTTCCGGTGTCATGCTAATCAAATAGTTTTGCTTAAATACATTTTCGATAGTTTGCGGGGGATTCTTTTGCATATTGTCACGCAACATTTGATACATACCCGATTGATAGGCACTGCGTAATATTAATGTGGCCATTATCCAACAGGTAAGTAAAAATCGCGGAAAATTACGTTTAGGCATTTGTGCACTTGTCATAATAGCACCCACAGCTATGGCGTATAAATTGAAATGGGGTGTGTTATTAGCGGAACCAATTACAAAATGTCGATAACGCTTCCATTGTCGTCGTCGTCCACAAGTGTAGATTAACATAGAACTTATAGTAAATAGGGAACCCAGTACATACCATACAATGTAATGAAATGGCAAAGCAATTTTTTCATATGTGCTATAGAAATTGAGTTTATTAGTTACTAGGTGTACATTACTTAGGAAAAAGTAATTAGTTTGTGAAAGTGGCGACGTATAGTTTAGTTCTTTTTTATATGCAAAACCACCCAAAGCAAAATCACAAGTATCTGAAAAGATCTGAAAATAAAAATTAGATTAAATTGGTTAAATCATAGTACTCGTAATATGTTCAATTGTGCACTAATTTTTGTCTACTTTATTGTTTTATTTGAAAAATAAGTAGAGTATGCTTTGACATACACTACAGATCGCAAATACTAAGATATTTTACTGAAATTTGGTACACAGACTTACGTTGGCCTAGGGAAGAAGCCTAATGATTATGGTTAAAACTAGGGATGTGCGATTAATCGATTAATCAAACTTACTGATTAATCAAAATTCTGATTAATCAATTAATCGATTATTCAACAATTTTGATTAATCGAAAACATGATTAATCGATTAATCAGTTATTTCGATTATTCAAAATAATGATTAATTTGTTAATCATGATTTTGATTAATCAAATTTATGAATAATTGAATAATATCTTGTTTTTCTCCGTTGACAACGCCTTTTAACGGCAGTTCAATATAGAAACATTAAATTTAGGAATGGAGTGGGTCAAGTCTGACCAGTGAGCAAACAATCTTTGTAATTCTCTTTATTTGGAGCTATATAAAGTATCGCCATAAAACAAGGATAAAATTTCCGTATTTTTTTATTTTTTGAAATTTTTTCAATATTAATCAAAATTATTCAAATTTTGATTAATCAAAATTCAAATTACTCGATTAATCATAATTCTGATTAATCAAATTTTCAATTAATCAATTAACTGATTAATCAAAGTTCTGAATAATCATACTGTTTGATTAATCGATTAATCGCACCTCCCTAGTTAAAACCCATATAGAGGTCCCCCAAAATTGGCTTGTTCGCACGCATATACGAAGACATTTCAACGAAATTTTGTATGATGATTCGCATGGGCTCATGGACAAAGTCTATTGATTTTATTTGGAATCGACCTATGTTTAGATCCAGTTAAAGTATAAAGCTTCCCCAAAAGTGCGCATATTTGCACACTACAAGTCGCAAATATTACGATATTTTGATGAAATTTGATACTCCGACTTATATCGGCCTATGGACAAAGCCTATTGATTTGGAGTTAAATCGGTTAAAAATAATTTTTGAATCAAATACAATAAAATAGGTTCTCTAAAATTGGATGCAAGCAAATAAAATTATTCAACATCAGATATAAAAATTTATGCTTTGATTCGATTATATCAGGGTTTTGGTCTTATCTGATTATTATTATTATTATTATTATTATTATTATTATTATTACACTATGCGACAGTCAAAATCGGGATGGGATGAAACCAACGGGAAATGTTATATCGGTCAAAAACAAGTTATACGTGTCCCGGCGTTTCGCTGGGTCACCCCTAGGAATCGAGATATATCTTTTTTTTGACATAACTCGAGAACCACTAGTCCGATTTTGCTCAAACAATTTTAAAAAAATTAAAAATTACAATTCCTTTAATCTGCTCATATAACGTTTTTCTATATACTCAACAGTTTTGCCGGTAAAAATAAATGTTTGTTACCGCTACCATAAAAATCAATAACCTTTTGTTTATTACTTTTTTTTAATATTTTAGGCAAAAAATATTTTTTCTGCATACATTTATTTTTACCGGCAAAACTGTTGAGTATATAGAAAAACGTTATATGAGCAGATTAAAGGAATTGTAATTTTTAATTTTTTTAAAATTGTTTGAGCAAAATCGGACTAGTAGTTCTCGAGTTATGTCAAAAAAAAGACCACCAAAGGTCAAATCGATATATCTCGATTCATAGAGGTGACCCAGCGAAACGCCGGGATACGTATAACTTCTTTTTTACCGATATAACTCTCCCCGGTAGTTTGAACCTTTCCCGATCACTGACCCCTACCATTTGTCTCACAGTTAAGGTTTATGTCCCGGAAATTCCCGGGACGGGATTCCCGGGAATCCCGCCCTTTTTTAAATCCCGTAATCCCGGGAATTTTATGCGGGATTTTCCGGGATTTTTTTAGTCTTGTACAGTAGTTTTAGCTAGTTTTATTGCAATTTTAGATGCTTTATTTAAATTTAAAGCATTGATTTTTTTAAATTAATTTAAATAAAGAATATTTGAAATTAAAAAATACGGTTTAAAATTTAACAAACTGAATTAAGCCAAATTGTTTTTGGATGCCAATTGAATTCGGTTTAGTTAAACCGAAAAATATTATATTAGCAATTTCCAAATTTACGAACTAAAATACTTGTCCTTCGGGAAGTTTTTTCTTCTTTAAGATGATGATATTTGTTCAAATAAAGCAATATTTATATAGGCTGTTTTAAACTACAAGATTCTCGGAAAGATTTTGCAACCTTGCTTATATGTTTTGCACGTGTACTGAAGTAAAATCGTACCGAAAATCTTATAGTGTAAACCAGCCTTATACAACATTTCAACATCATTATTTCAGTTCCAAATACCTCCAATAAACTAGGGATTAAAGTTAAAAAATAGTAATTTTTTCGTATTTTCAATTAACATAAGTATTTTGAGTTTCTTTTACTTCAAATAATTTCATTTAAAGTTCAATTGCTATTCCTTTACTTTAAATATATTTTTTAAATGTTATTAATTTTTAATACAATAATAAATACATCAGATGCTTTTTCAAATTATTTAGAATTTTTTATATGCTAATTTAAAATGCAACTAAATATGAAAATTAAATAATTTCTTTTTAAGGAGTTGTGGCATAAAAAATTTCTGTTCAAAAAAACTAATTAAAGCTATGAAACTATTTAATATTTTAGTGTCTACTTTTATAAAACAATTTAGGCGAATTTGCCTAAAAATTTCTGTGAAAAATGCTCACTTTTAAAATTTTTTATTAAACTAATTCTAGACGGATACTTCTGAAAATCTGCATAGAAAAAAACAAAATATCTAGAAATAGAAATTTTTGGATTTCATGTATAAGAAATATTTAAGCAAAAAATTGATTTTAGTTCTGACTATAAAACTGGTCCGACACAAGTTTGCACCCATTAACAATTCCAATATATCCTGAAAAAAGGGATCAAAATAATATAAACCGTGTCTTTCACTTTTCTATATCAATTCGTTTAACAGCTTAAACCGCGAAATTATTATTTATATTACATAAATACTAATTCACGATTTAAATTGTTAAACGAATTGACCTGGAAAACGTGGAAGACATGGATATTTAGCCCTCCTTTCAGAACATTTTCTCATGGATTCAACCAAAAGATGAACTTTGTCGAACGGTGTTTAACCAAAAGGTAGTTTTTCAAGTACAATATATGTCGAATTTATATATTTTCTAACAAGCGGGAATTCCCGGGATCCCGGGAAATTCCGAAAAAATCCCGCTGTCCCGGGAAATGAAAAAGTCCGGGAAAAGAAAAACCCTACGCACAGTGTTATTATTCCAATTGAGTATATAATTAAATGTTGTCATATATGTTAAGATATTGTTCCATGTAATTAAAAATCGAGTTTTTCAGTGATTATGATCATGTGAAACTACATGTCTGGACGAAATTTTATACTTCTGCGTTGAAAAATATCGATTTTATAAACAAAATCCCAATTAGCGTATGATCCAGGTCATGATTTATATAAAGCAAAATAACGTATCATCACACAGTGGTTCCAAACCGAAAAAAATTATAATAACTATGGATCTTCTAAATTGCTGATCTAACCGGAAAAAAGTGTTCACAAAAATTAAAGAGGAGCACCTAGACTTTAAAAGACTTTCATAGTCAATTTATTTTAACACAGGGTGTACTACAGGTTGTAAAATTTGTAACGAACTAAAGAAAAATAATATTTGAACCTTTTTTTTTTGCTTTCAACAGCCACATACGTACACTCTAATTAAATTCTGTTGAAATTTACCCAACTTATAGTAGGAAACTGAACTCCTACTATAAATTGGGTAAATTTACTCTATGTGCGTAATTGAAAAAAAATACGCACATTGTGTTTAAGTTGGTGCACAAATATTTTGTAATTTTACATTGAAAGTGCGTAAAAATTAAATGAAATTTTGAAATTAGTGTGTTAATTTACTAAATTTGTGTGTAAAAAAGCACGTTTCACGTGTAAATGTACGCATAAAATGCGTAAAAATCCACTAAAATGCGCAAAAATCCACAGAAAGTGCGTAAAAATCCAATAAAATGCGTTATTTTTTTTAAATAAAATAACAAATTAATTTTTAATACGTATTTTATTAATAATAATATCCAAGTTATTCTCTCATAATCGTTGTTGTTCAAATTAATCGTTTTGGGATCTTAAGGCATTTGTATAAAATTCATATAAAAATTTGTTATAACTATTGAATGGGTGCAATGACTCCTGCTAAACAAAATGCCTTCTTTGAAAGGGAGGCAGTAACCGTCAACAAGGAACAACTGGGTGCAATGACTCCTGCTAAACAAAATGCCTTCTCTTCAAGTTAGACAGTACTCAATGAATACTGACTTTGTTGAGCAGGAGTCATTGCACCGAGTTGTTTTGCCTAGGCCGTATCTTTCTTACGGCATATTCTCCCGTTATTGTTGATGGTTGTCGGTTGACTGCCTCCCTTGCAAAGAAGGCATTTTGTTGAGCAGGAGTCATTGCACCCAGTTGTTCCTGCGTAGGCCGTATCTCTCTTACGGCGTTTTCAATTTTGAAACGAGGTTTAGACTACCACCAAAAACAATTTCATGCTTATGTTGCTATTTCCAGACTCTAATGTGTTTTGGAAATGGTGTAATTCACAAAAAATAATCCGTTTTCGCTTTTTCTTTTTATAATTTATAATTTTTTTTAAATTTTTTTCAATTTGAAATGTCAGAGTATTTATTACTATTATAGGATAGTATATTTACCAACTTTGTGCGTAAAAATTTTATTTAACAACACACTAGTAATTTTAGGCACAATGTGTTTATTTATAAACACATAATGTCTAAAAATACTTTGTGTGTGTATTATTGTGTATGGAAGTGTGTATGAAAAAAGTTTACCCATTTTTTGTTTATATTTACCGAATTTTCGTAAAATTAAACAAAATTTTACCCATTTTATAGTAGTAAATTTACAAACATTTTTTAGAGTGTTATAATCAAAATATTAAGCCACTCAAAGGCGAAAGGCACTGATGATGGCTTTGTAGCGAAAGCCGAAAATGCGCATTCTGCCTTGCTGGTCGAATTTTTTCAATAATTTTTATTCTTTGTAATTTACTTGTAAAAATTGTATCATCTTTCTTTGATTTGAAAATAATTTAAACAGAAAGTGATATTAATTTATGATCTTGAGTCAAACTAAGATAACATTCATTTACTTAAAAATATTTTAAGATAAAATAATATTAAAAATAGTAAAAGCTAGCAGATAAATTTTTAAATTTAATTTTTTGTTGAATTTATTTTTATTAGGATATACATTAATTAAAGGAAATAAATGTGCTCAAATCTCAAAATTTATTTAACAAATTGAGAAACAAATTTATAACGAAAGATATTTTCGGATTTCAATTTTAGGGATATTTTAGTTTGAAAGTATATTTGATTTTTCATTTCATATTACTGAATAATAAAAACACTTTGGGTCATATGCATAATCAATTTTAAAATTTATAAATGATTTATAAAGCAAATTTTTCGAACAAAATTCATTTTATAAGCATTGTATAAGGTTTTCGTTCTCATATTCGGTGTCTGGTTATTACAAATGTAAAATGAGATATTATTTTTAGATAAATATTACATAAGTAAAAATACTTCTTCAAGAGATAAGACAGACTAGCTAGAATCCCATTGCCCAGGTTACTCCAACTACTCTTTAGCAAACTAAAAGTGAAGCAAACGAAATCGATTACATTCGAGTACTCGGATAATTTTCTAAAGGAATATTCAAATTTAACCTTAATCAGTGTTTGGCCGCTAGCACTTTTTTCTTGTTAGTGCGCCAAATAATTTAAGCACCAAATGTTTAACAATTAGTATCAAGTATAAAATTACCTTTGCAAATATAGAACCTTCATTATAGATTTGCTTTGGCACCTTTTTATCCATTAGATGAATTTTTATTGAAAAATTTTTGTTTTTCCCCACAAACTTTAATATCTCAGCTTCTAATCCAATGTAATCAAAAACACTTTCATTTTTGGGATCAAATTTAATACCAAAATATGGCATATTAGCCCATGCGCAACAAATAAATGGGCAGCCATAAAAATCTTTTAACTTCTTGGGGAAATATTCCAAAGTAGCCCAACGTCTATGTTCAGGTAAATAATGATTTATAATGACGGGATTAAAGTCATGACAACTTGTTGGTGTAAATGGAAAATAGGTAAGCATAACAATATTATCTGATGCCAATTTTACTACAAATGCAAGTTTCAGAATACTCATGTGAAACAAATCTTTAAATAAATTAGAAATTGCTTCAAAGTCCAAAGTTGTTATTGATGAGATGAACATAAGAGTACGTGAAAGATTTATAGTTCCAACATTATAAAAATCTTCATAGAAATATCTGAAAATTGAGTTTAATTATAACATTTTAATGATAATTTCGTCAGTTTTCCTGCGATTTACACAAAAACTCATATGTGACTTAATTCAGGCCAAATTGGGTTTTCGAAAGCCCAGAAAATTGAGATCAATGGAAACCCAGCCAACATTTTTCTAAGCGCTCAAAAATGATGACACATAAAAGACTGTAAAATATGAGCATTTTCAGAGTGCTTAAATTTAAGAGTTATAAATGAAACATACTCTTATTTATGAGTTTGTTAAAAAAATTTTAAAATTTTTTTCAATACTCATAAATGACTCAAAAATTAATCATAAATGACTACAAAATGGCTTACAAAATTATAAATTTTTCAGTAATGCTCATAATTCGGAGTCTTTTATGAGTCAAAAAAGTACGCTCAGAAAGGGGCTTCATCGGTAAAGAAAAGTACCCTCATATTGCTATGATTTTAGAAGGCCTAAGGCTTTTTTATGAGTGAAAAAATAATTATGTTCCAAGTTCTAAGATTGCCATGATACATTTTTAACAAATTTGGACACTAAAATGTTTACAAATAATTAAAAGAAAAGTTTTGCTCGGAAATTAGGACATAAAATCATACTATATAATTTTGTTTTGCAAATTTTAAAATTTTTTTAATATTCTTTCATAACGTTGCAAAAAAATAATACGAGTTTAAATTTAAAACTTAAAATTTAGTTTTAGCTGGTATCTTAAAGACCTAAAAAGCGTTTGAAAAGTCGATTTGGTGTTGAAAATTTAAGTCGTATATGCCGACATTATTGATAGCAACTGACTGTGTCTATTTACGACACATTTGTATACTTGTACTACCCGGTAGTCTGGAATATTTTATTTTTAAGCTTGTTTTAAGTGGGCGTGGCTTTTAATGAAAAATTAGCGATATCGACCTTTTATCAAATTACATAGTAAAATTTAGCGAGTACTGATCGGATCTGTACAAACTGTATATTTTCGGAAATTTTACAAATTTTCCTTAAGTTTTCCATTATCTTTATCTTCAAATGATAGTGCCGTAAACATGAATAAATTTTTCTTTATTTTTAGCGATTTTAAAATAAAGTGAACATCACTAAAATTTTAAAGTGAATAGTTGTATTCTATACTTGCCACGATATAACAAATAAGTCAGGTTTTTTTTTACGTTAAGTATAAAGCATTTCGTATTAAAATTTCAGTGTTGTTAACTTTATTATAAAATCGCTAAAAACAAAGAAACATTTTTTTATGTTTAAGGCACTGTCATTTCAAGTCTGGCCACCATTTCTAGATAAAGATAATGCAAGACTTAAAGAAATTTTGTTGGATTTTGAAAAGTATACAGCTTGTATAGATCTGGTAAGTACTCGCCAAATTTTACTATGTATTTTGATAAAAGGTCGATATCGCTAATTTTTCATTGAAAGTCACGCCCACTTAAAAAAAAATGAAAAAATAAAAAAACAGATATTACGTTAAAATTCTGCACAATATTCTGGACTATATATTCGCCTTTCGGGGCGAATTTAGCTACTATTTTGATCTTTAAAAATAAAGGAAATGCCAATAAAATTAGAAAAAACTTGAATCGTTTCTATTCTATTTTTCACCACCGTACAAGATTTAATTTGATTTACCGAAAGGATTCCAAATTATCAAATAGTATAACTTCGTTGTGTTTCAAATTAACAAAATTTTTCTTTTGTTGATAAAATACTTTATAAGTTGCTTTATTCAAATCATATAGAATGGTATTTATAAAGTCATTGGCATAAAGTGAATTGTTAAAATTTGCATAAAATGATAGATCGATATCAACTTCCATAAATGTTTCTTTTATAATCAATGCTAATGATTGATATAAGTTTTTATTTTCACGTGTCACATTTTGATTTATATTATAACTATTGCAAACAATTATTAGCAGGGCGATTATATTCACGTTGAGATACATTTTCTTAGGTAAATGTTATATAAATGACTAATATAATAATTCATTATTTTAAATAGAGATACATGTTGTCTAACAAATGTTATACTAACGACTAATATAATAATTCCGTACTACAGTGTATTTATAGAAAATTGTTTAATTTATTTAAAAGTTATAAACATTTCATATAAATTACTTTAGTAACATTTTAAATAGGTATTATGCCAGTAATTGCCCTTTTCCCTTGATATTATTATTACTACCAGAGTTACGACTTTTAAGTAATAAAAATAAATAAAAATATACAATTCAAATAAGCATAAGAAATGCAAAATATATTTGAATGAAAATCAAAGCAATCATAAGCTGGACCTGGCCTTTGAATTACTTTAAGACCATCAAAAAATCAGAGACCCAAAATAACTGTTATATTTATTAAAAAGTCACAACCCAAATTTGTTTAATTATAATATTTCAATAATGCACTATATTTTATAAATCATATTGCTCAAAAAATCACAAAGTTTGGCAAACATTTTAATTTTTGCAATTTTTATATTTTACTCTATAAATTTCTGTTGTTTTTTGATTTTTATTTTAAAACTTTTTATAAAAGTTACAGAATGATTTTTTTAAAAAAATGAAGCAATAACTTTTTTTATTTGATAATAAAATAAAAATTAAAAATTGACATAAATTTAATTCCGGAAGTTGCTGGAATATACATATTTACTCACTTTAAATCACTGTTCAATCTGTTATTAACACTAGTTGACATCATCAGGATATTATAATTGTTGAAGTCATTGGTTCTATGGCTTTTGATTTATATTCTTAATTGTTAATTTTTGATAAAGAAAAAAAATCACAAAATAACCTTTATTATTTTTGAAAAAATAAAAATCCTCTTTGGATTGTTTTTGTTTGAATTAAAAATAAAAATCAAACAGAGCAAATAAACAGAAAATTAAAAATATTCAAACAAGAAATAATTGTAAAACAATCAGTTTTTTGAATAAAAGTTATAACTGTTACGTTCCTGCAAAAAATATATTAATATCATTGCAATCATATTCGCAGATTCATTGTGTTATATTTATATATATGGGTGTTATCAAAAAATGTGATAAAAACCGTGTAACCACCTAATTTCTAATGCAAAAGTAACCAAATGTAAACTCCGTAACCACAATTGTTTGCATCAGATTTCATTCAAATAAATGTAGATAAATGTTTAAAATATTTTAAAATAACCATAAACAGAGGTGATTCAACTAATATTTATGCGTCAAAAGCCGATTCAACTAATAATTTTGCGTCAAATCAAAAAAAGTTATCAGTTTTTTACCCTAAGCTGCTGGAGCGAAAAACGATTGATTTTGCATTTCATTGGTTTTGAATCGATATTTCGAGTCATTACTGACATTAGTTTGACAAATTAAATTTGTTTCACACAATTTAAGAATTTTTTGATCGCGAAATGTTATGTTTTTAATATATTATTTTTTAACTGCGCAACCGCTGTTTGGATTTTAAAAAATTTCAAATTTTTGAAAAGCATTTAAAAAGACAAAAAATACAAAATTAAAAAAAAAAAAAAAATTTTTTTTCGCGGAATGAATTGTATTTTTATTCTAGAAACCGCCAATTTGATAAACACAAATTATATATCATTGGAAAGCAAGTTGAAAACTCAAATACGAAAAACTAATAAATTGAAGAAAATTCGTACGCAATTTTTTTTGTTATATCTTTTGCTTGCAGAAATGTAAACTCCGTTACCACAAAAAAAAAATTAAAATTGTGCATAAAAAGTTATTGCAACAACTTGTAGAAGAGATTTTTTGCAATTAGGTTTATAATGACTAAACTTACGGATTCCATTAAGAAAAAACAGAAATATTAACACTTTTTGCTTCTCACAAATTTGGCCCAAAAATGTATCACATTATTTGATTTCACCCATATATTCCCATCGTTCCTATAAGAAGCATAGGGCCTTATATTTGAATTTAAGTTAAAATAATATTTTTCAATTGCGTCAGCAATACATTTCCTTACACTCAAAAAGTTTGTCGGTAGAATCTGTCGGTTAAAATAAAGGTATATGCAGTTAAAAAGACTACAAAGATATTTACCTTAAAAGTAACTAAAAAGTAATTTTGTTTTAAATGTTGAAAAATAACTTATAAATCCATTAAAAACAACTGGCAATGTTGTAAAATTTACTGACAAATTTTTATTACAAAAAATTTAAACCAACTCACAAAATAGGTAAAAGATTCTATTGTTTTACAATTAATCGGCCTGATTACGGTTGTCGAATTCGTTGCCCAAATTTTTGACTATAATTTGTATAGATTTCGTTTGGCACCAAAGTCAACAAACTTAAAAAAATTCTAAAGGGTATAATTTTTGGACCATACTTTTTAACTTTGTTTGTTTACTTTATATTGTAATTTTTTTTTTTAAAAGAGGGAAAAGTCCACTTTGCTTTTAAACGAGATATAAAAAAGTTTTGCGTTTAAGTCTTTGCAAAAATCCAGGTGCTATCTAGAGTTGCCACATGGCCTGAAATGGCCTTGATTGTCGAGTTATTTTAGGTCTTGTCAAATTTCAAGCTAAAATTTAATTTGTCGAGTTAAAAAGGTTTTTATCAATTTTAAGAAATTGGCATGAAAAATTATATATTCGCCCGCCAAGAACCATTTTATTACTTTTAGGATAAAAATAAATTTAAAATGTTTAAAGAAATTCCACGGAAATAATAAGTAACCTAACGTGTCCGATCATGTCTAAATTTATTTGTTATTCAATTATTAGTTTTCTCGAATGGTACATTTTTATGGGAAACTATTGTTGGGTTTAGTTAAAATTTACGTCCCAGCAAAACTTTGGTAATGGGTGCGATATACTCACGCAGATGTGAGTATATCGCACCCGTGGAGTTTGAGCTAAATTTCCCATCTCTAATATTGTTGGCACTAATTACTCGAGCTATCATAAAATTACTTTATCTAGTTGTGAAGTATTTGTTATACCCTACACCACTACGTGGACAGTAGACCGTACCACTTTACAGGCAAAAAAAAAAAAAACAAAAAGTGCGCGGTGCACCTTCGAATATAAAATATTTTTGTAAGGCAGTTTAAAAAAACATTTTTTTTCGCCGAACATAGGGGTCGCCTTTTTTAATTTTTTGTAATAGCTTCAGCATTTACAGTCGGATCTTAAAGTGTGATTTTTTGCCTCAAGGAAACCAACGTTTTATTATAAAGGCAAAATCAAATGAAAAAAATTTAAAAAGGCGACCCCTACGTTCGACAATAAAATTTTTTTTTTCTGCTGGGATTATCGAAAAACTTCCTTAGATCTGGCGGGTAAATACTAGAACTGGTGGGTAAAAACTAGAACGGGATACTTGAGGTCGATGGGCCTTAGAGCAAAACATTGGTCCTTTCGAGACGAAAACATCGATGTATCATGAATTTAAAAAACTGAAATGTTCGATATTGTTACAAGACATTTTAAAAATTGTTGCTACTTAAAGAAATTGTGTATGACAGCACTTTTCAATGATCTAGAGACTTATACAGAGCTGCATTTTCATAAAGCCTCGCGAGTTTTTTTTTATCCCGTGTAGATGTGCCTTTAAGACGACTTTTCCTATTGCGCCATTTTCTACACTATTTTAAACATTCTAATAAGTGGCAACCCTGGGTCCAGGACATTGTCAATATGGGTATCAAAATTAGTTTTTTTTTCTCGATTTGTATTTTTTCAGATACCATCCTTGATAGCGAGTGTCTACGCCGAAAGAGAAACTTACATTAAAAATTTCTTAGCTGCAGCGGATTGTCTGGGTGATATTCAGTGAATAATAGCTCCTTTAGTCAGCGAAATTAATCTACATGATTAAAGCTAATTCAACTTTTTAACCTTCATTATTTACACATGAATTCTTGAACAGTTAAAATATTAACTTGAGTGTTGAAAGTTTAGCTCTGTTAGTTTAAAACACCAAGGTGACGCCGGAATATTATAACATTGGAAAATGGGGTTAGCAACATATTCGTTGAAGCGACAATACATTTTTGCGGCAGCGTCTTAATGTTAATTTTTATCTTATTGTGGTTGTGTGTTTTTAGTAGGCTTGGTTACCGTTTCATTTAAAAAATAACGGTAATTATCTACCATGACGATACTAAAATTGATTTGAATATTTTATATCCCCAATATCAGTTAGGTAAAAGTTTTCATATTTTGGCGTTATTTTAATGGTTTGTCGGTTCAATTTCTTATTATTCCTACATTACCGTTATAAATTGCTGTTTTGGAATTTTAACGGTATTATAACGGTAATATGCATACACAGAGAGAATTTCTTGGACGAGTTTGAATGATTTTTTTTTCAGTAAACTAATGAAGTTTTTTCAAAACGAGAATGAAAAAGTTCTTAATTTTAACGAAAAAGTTTCATAGTTTTTATGAAACTAGGGTTTAATGAAACCTTTTCATTGAATGCATAAAATTTTTGATAAACAAAATGAAATTTTTCATATAATTTTATGAAAAACTTCATTAGTTTAATGAAAAGTTTCAATGGACGAGTTCCAGTGAAACTTAATTGATTTAACGCAGAAATTCGTTAGTATCATGCAGATAATTCTCTCAGTGTACATTACGCAAATAAACCAATAAAATATCGAAATAAAAACGGGTAAATATATAGACAATTACTTTTAATGGTATCAGCATTTTAAAATGTTTATATGGGGTTTGGTTTCGGCGTGGTTGACAATTACCGTTATAATAAAAGTGAAACGGCAAAAGTGAAAGCCGTCATTATAATTAAAAACATCGTTGCATAAAATTAGTGGAATGAAAATATAGTCGTTTAGAAATAGTTACCAGATTGAAAGTGGGATTAACTGTTATTCAAAGAAATTAAAATATGGTTTAATCGACTTGTGAAGTGCACGATTAAGAAGTTAATTCCGATTTTACTAGATTAACTTTTCTAACTGAATTGGGTATTAGCGTATATTTAAGCTAACACATATTTGAAATTTCTAGATAAAGGGGTTTAGAACAGGATGATAGAGGGGATTTTGGGACACTCCATGGAATTGTACCAACAATTTTTCCCCCTACAAATCGCCAATACCACAGTGTATATAAGGTATAAAGTATTAATACAATAATTTTATTTTAAATCATTAAGGCACGATAACTGAATGTGCAGTTAAAATTTAGCCAACAGTAAAATTACAATTTTATATGAGAAGCTAAAACAAATGTGTCAGTTAAAGTCCCAGTTAGTAGCTAACTGAACATTCAGTAATCAGCCCTAAAAAGTAGTAAAAAATAACTTGAATGCAACTGAATTCAGGTTAAAACCAGATGATCTTTATTAAAAATTTTTATTATTTTAATTTACTAATACATTTTTAATATTTCTTCAACTTTACTTTAGCATCCTTAAGCAGTTTTTGTACCACATTAACTCAATTAAAAATACAATTAGAGATAGTAATTTTAACCATATTAATATTATAAATATGGCACCCAATTCTTGCATTGATAGTGCTTTTATATTGGAATTGTTACCAATATTAGCATCCTGATGTCCATTTGGAGGTGGTAAAACAAATTTACTAACCCAACGTCTAATATAACCATAATTATGAGCATTAGAAATCTGATGATTAAGTTCATTTATCAAATAAGAATGACGACGTACATAAAACGTTAATTGTTGTGTAAGCAAACGTTCACTAACCAAATGCAAATGTCGCCATTGAGTCACATTCGTTATAGCAAAATATCCAAAATATTCATAGGGTGTAATAAATGCTATATGTTCTTTAGCATTTAACAATTCCGAAAATGTTGCCGTAATTGTTGTATTATTGAAAATTCGCATATGTTTTATTTTCGGTAGAATTGGTAAATATCTGCGATTTTCCGGTGTCATGCTTATCAAATAGTTTTGCTTAAATAATTGTTCTATAGTATGTGGTGGATTCCATTGCATATTATCACGAAGCATTTGATACATGCCCGATTGATAGGCACTGCGTAGTACTAATGTTGCCAATATCCAACAAGTTAGTAAGTATCGTGGAAAATTACGTTTAGGCATCTGTGTATTTGTCAAAGTTGCACCAACTGCCACAGCATATAAATTTAATTGGGGTGTTCTATTAGCGGAACCAATTAAAAATTTTCGATAACGTTGCCATTGTCTCCGGCGCTCACAAGTGCAGATTATTAACGAGCTTAGGGCAAATATGAATCCAAGAATATACCATACGATGTAATGAAATGGAAATGCGATTTTTTCATATGTACTATAGACCTTGAGAATATTTGTTATCACATATATATGACTTAGGAAAAAGTATCTACTTTGTGAAAATGATGACGTATGATTTAAT
Source organism: Leucophora obtusa (assembly GCA_949987735.1). Classification (NCBI taxonomy): domain Eukaryota; kingdom Metazoa; phylum Arthropoda; class Insecta; order Diptera; family Anthomyiidae; genus Leucophora; species Leucophora obtusa. Next base: position 174,275,811 of record OX465297.1, read on the forward strand.
TCCTTTTTGTATGCAAAATGACCCAAAGCAAAATCACAAGTTTCTGAAAATAACTGAAAATAAAATTGATTATATGCCGAATTTAAATTAGCAGAATATATATTCATTAAGCGCATTTTTTAATATCCTGGATTTAGAATTTTGCCTACAAAAAGAGCATATATTAAATACAAAAAAATGTGGGATTTATTTACCTGGGTTTACACATAGCCATAAAAATGCAAATATATGAAACAGCCTATTAATTTAATATTAGAAAAAAATATGAATGAAAATTAAAAGTGAAGCAAAAAAATTCCAAAATAAAATAAACCAAATAAAAGGTTTTTCTTAAAATTTTTTGTATGAAATATGTTTAGAAAAAAAACTACACCTCAGCAAATACATATTTTCGATCTTGGACATGGAGAAATAGCTGAAATAGAAATGGCGATTTTTCACTCGACTGCAAGTAATTTAATTAAATCCAATTAGTGAATTTTAAATACTGTAGTGGAATATTTTAATTGTGTGGAAATGTAATTTAAAGTGATGAAACTTAAAGGATAGAATGCTTTTTGCCGTTTAATGAAAAATGTAATAAAGAATTTAAAGTTTCAATAAAATCCTTGATCATTGTATTTATTATTAAAAACGAGTAAAAAGGTTAAAGTCGGGCATGCCGACTATACAATACCCTACACCAGTCTGATTAAAAGCCAACTAATGTTTGGATCCGAAATTCGAATGGGTTAAAATGGGACTTGTGTCAAAATTTTCTGGAATGTGAGTCAGCGAACCAACTTTCATTAAAATATCTTAATATTTGCGAACTGCAGTTTGTAACCAAGCCAATTTTGGGGGGATCCTTAAATGGGCACTAGGTCTAAACATGGACCGGTGTTAACCAAAATCAATAGGCTTCGTCCTTGGGCTGATATAGGTCGGTGTACCAAATTTCATCAAAATATCTTAATATTTGCGAACTGCAGCGTATAAACAATATAATTTTGAGAGGACCCTTATATGGGCACTAGGTCCAAACATGGACCCGTGTTAACCAAAATCAATAGGCTGCTTCCTTGGGCTGACATAGGTCGATGTACCAAATTTCATCAAAATATCTTAATATTTGCGACCTGCAGCGTATAAATAATATAATTTTGGTAGGACCCTTATATGGGCACTAGGTCTAAACATGGACCGCTGTTCACCAAAATCAATAGGCTTCGTTCTTGGGCCAATATAGGTCTCCGTACCAAATTTCATCAAAATATCTTAATATTTGCGACCTGCAGCGTATAAATAATATAATTTTGGTAGGACCCTTATATGGGCACTAGGTCTAAACATGGACCGATTTTAACCAAAATCAATAGGCTTCATCCTTGGGTCGACATAAGTCGGTGTACAAATATATTAATATTTTCGACCAGTAGAGTGCGCACAAGAATGCATGGACAGACAGACAGACGGACAGACGGACGGACAGACGGACATCGTTAAATTGAAACAAAAAAAAAATTCTGAGCCGATCGGTATGCTATAAGGTGGGTCTAGGACTAATTTTTTTGGTGCTACAAACATCAGCACAAACTTATAATACCCTGACCACATAGTGGTGTAGGGTATAATTAGGGCGAAAGAGGTGTCGGATAAAAAATTTCTGTTACAATAGATGGAAGCTAACTCCATCTATTGAGCACTTTGAGAACTACTTTTTTGATTTATTAAATCCAAGTGATTAAAAAATGCGGTTAATAATTAAATTGAAATCTTTTTTATATTATCTCGAAAAGTAATTTTGTTTAAAATTAAAATCCCTTAAAAAAGAGATTTTAAATTTGTTGCTTATAATATTGAGTCTTAAAATATTTTTCCCTCGAATAGATGATTTGATGGAAGCTTTTTCCTCTTGGTCCGTATTTCGTGCAATTATTTCATAAAATTCTATGGAAAATTTTAATTTTACACAATTGGAAAAAAACTTTTAAAAAAATTTAATAAGAATTATGAATCCTTTCATTGCATAGAGAAAACAGATTCATTGCAACAACTGGATTGTTTGACAACTTAATTTATTATTTTGCAGCAACCAAATTTTTCGGTAGTTTTTGCAGGCATTACCAACAATAGAAATATTTTGAAAGTTTTTGTTGATATTTTGTATATTACTACAATCGGTAATAGACAATTTCAAGTTTTTTCTTTCTAAACACATAATAATCCATGCATAAAAATACGAAATAAATGTCAAAACAACAAAAACTTTTGTAAAATAAACCATTTTTCGTATATTTTACAAAATTTTTTGTTATTTTGACATTTTTTCGTATTTTTATGCATGGATTATTATGTGTGTACCTTAGTTCTTTGTTCAAACAAGAAGAGGAAGAAAATCACTCCGTACAATGAGTGGGTTCAACATATGTTTGTATAATTTTAATTTTTATTTTCTTTTTTGGCCTCGAACAAGAATAAATAAATTTTTCATTGTAGAATTGAAGTTCGAAAAAACAATTTTTATTTTTAAATTTAAAAATGAAAATTTAGCAAACATATGTTGAACCCACTCATTGTACGGAGTAATTTTCGTCTTTTTATTCCTGAAGGTGTAGAATATTTTGAAAGCAAAAGCTCTGTGAATTATTTGTTAGGAGAATATCCTGATGAAGAAAAATGGCTGTTTTTGAAAAAAAGTACTTTTTATATTATTTCATAGTAAGGAAATAATTGGCCTCGAACAAGAATAAATTAATTTTTCATTGTAGAATTAAAGGTCGAAGGTACTATTTGTTTTTTTCAATTTATTTTTATCGGGATATACATTAAAGCAATTAAATGTGCTAAAAACCCAAACGTATTTAACAAATTGTGAATAATAATCCGCATAGGGACATGCCTACAACGGATTATTTTTCACAATTTGTTAAATACGTTTGGGATCTTAGCATATTTAATTCCTTTAATGGTACTATTTGTGTTTTTATCTAGAAATTGAACGAACATATATTTAACCCACTCATTGTACGGAGTAATTTTCCTCCTCATCTTGTATTAACAAAGAAGTAAGTTAGAAAGAAAAAAACTTGTATTTGTTTATTTCCATTGTGATAACATACAAAATATCAACAAAATCTTTGAAAACATTTCTATGGTTGGCCATGCCTGCAAAAATTTCGAAAATATATTTACAGGCTTTTTGCTGCTCTCTTCTAGTTGGTTAGAAAATTATGTTTTAATATGAAATTTGATGTTTTATAATTGCAGTAATGCCACAACTTTCTAAAGTAAACTGATGATGGGGACTGGAAAATCCTCGAAACGATCGTCTTTTTTTTATTACTAAAGGTGTAGAATATTTTGAATGCAAAAACTCTGTGAAGTATTTGCTGATGAAGAAAAATGGCAATTTTTGAGAAAAGTACTTATTATTTTATTTCATAATAAGAAAATAATTCGCCTCGAACAATAATAAATTTTTCGTTGTAGAACCAAAAGTCGAAAAAACTATTTTTATTTTTAAATTTAAACAGAAAATTTAACAAACATATATAACAAACAAATATATAGTTATAGTTCGGCTGTAACAATGAATCTGTTTTCTCTGTGTAAAAGGCAATATTTCGTTCATTTTCTGAAGAAACTGTTCTTTAATTCAATGATAAACTTGTTTGACTGAACTTTTATGAATCTTTAATTCTGTAAAGGTTGCAGTTTTATCTATTATTTCATTAAAAAAAACAAAAACCATATTACATTTCAAATTACCTTTGCAAATAAAGATCCTTCATTATATATTTCCTTTTTCTCATCATCATCCATAAGGTGAATTTTAGTAGAAAAATTTTTATTTTTTCGCACAAACTTTAATAATTCAGCTTCTATTCCAACAAAATCGACAATACTACCATTTTTAGGATCATATTTAATACCAAAATATGGCATTTCCTCCCAGACGCAACAAGTCAATTGACATCCATAAAAGTCTTCTAATTTCTCTGGAAAATATTCCAAATTTTCCCAACGTTTCTGATCAGGTAAATAGTGATTTATAATGACGGGTTTTAAATCATTACAACTTGTTGGGGTATAAGGAAAATACGTCAGCATAACAATATTATCTGGAGCTAATTTTACTACCAATGCGAGTTTCAAAATACCCATATGATATAAATCTTTAAATATTAAAGATATTGTCTCAAAATCCAAAGTTGTTATTGATGAGATAAACATTAGAGTACGTGAAAGATTCATATTACCCACTTTATAAAGTTCTTCAAAAAAACATCTAAAATAAAAAATTATATTGATTAAATTGTTTCCAATTAATAAATATTGATTTGGAAATATTAGAAAAATGCAATCACGAATTTTCCGATGACGATACATGGTAATTTTTTATGTTTATACTACTTTTGAATAAAAAACAAATTATTGAAATTGAATTGAATAATATCAATCAGAATGGTTTACAAAATTAAATTAATAAATTATTGAACAGCGTTAAAGTACTCGAGAAAAGAAGAAATTTCATTCCCATATTGCCTATGTTGTGGACCCAGGGTTGTCGCTTAATTCAAATATTTAAAATATCACAAAGCCCAACGGTAACGGTTATCGAAAAAACTCAGAACTCGATTAAATTGGCATTATTATATGTAAATTAGGACCAAAAAATTTAGACATGTTCGTACATGTTGTGTATACTGGTAGATGCATCCAGAGAAGGTTTCATTTGCTAAACAATTTGCCTATATCCTTTAAAAGTATAAGAAATAATTAAAAAACTCGAAAAATTGGGTCAGTTTCGACCCCAATTTATAACTGCCCAATTGATATAATTTTTTTTTCTTCTCTATCACATATCCGAATATTATTAAGATCGGATAGAACCCATTGGGATACCCGCCTTGTTAGTGCCGACTATAATACTGGCACTTATTAACAGGGGTATGGCATCACCAAAAACAAAAGTTATAACGACATCGTTATCAATAGATGGCACTTTGTTCAAAAAATTGACAATTTTCTGTTTTTATTTAAATTGAAATAATAACAAACAAAAAAGCAAAAAAAAAGCAATTCTCAAATTTTATTATTTAAATATATTTTGCGCTTGTTTTTTTCTTATTTTGCGCAGTTTTCAGCAATTTCTGAGTTTTTAAATATAGGCTCACTGATACTAAAGTCATACTAAATTTCAGCGCCGCCTACCGGTGAGTAGTGTAAGTCTTGATTTCCTATCTCTATAATTAATAGTCCCTGCTTATTAATACTGAACCCAGGGATTTCACATGGTCCTTATGAATGGCAATACCGGTTTTTAATGCAACACATGGCGCTGACTGCCATGTGTTTTGTGTTTTCTTGCAATACTGTTTCATTTTATTGGGGAGCAGTGTTGCCCGAAAAGTTTTAGCTTATTCCCATTTTAAATGTTTAAATCCCCAATGTTATACCCAATTCATTTTAATTTAAACAAAAACTCAAAAAAAAGAGGAGCTAAGTTAGCATCGCTCTTAAGTTCAGAAAATTATTAAGAAATGAGTGAGCAAAGTAAATAAAATTTAATATTTTACGAAGAAATATTTACCTTTTCACTCGAACTTTAAAGGCCTCAAATGTTTGTTAAAATTGTGAAAGTAAAAATATTTTATTATACGAAAGACAAATCACAATTAAGATGAAATGTCACCGTTTCAAAATAAAAGTCATATAATAAATTTTGGAGAGAAAAATTTCTACACATTTTCATACGAAATTCATTATGGTGAAAAATCTTTTTTTTTCTAAAATTTGTATGGAATTTGACAAGTAAATACGAGTAGTTTTCAAAAACTAATAGTTTTGGGTTAAGTGTAAATCTAGTAGGTGTAAGTTCTAGGGCTCGTAAACTCTTATAAAGATTAAGTTTGCATAAGTCGAGTTTACACGATTCAAAAGGTACTTTTTGATCCTACACAAAATGTATTTTTTCTGAGTCCTTTGCATGTAAGAATTTCAGTATTTGGAAAATAGAAAATTTTTTGATTAATTATTGAGCTTGGTTGCTGTTCGTTATTTCAAGATTTATAAATATTTGGAGAATATTTCTGCAATAGTTCAAATATTTTTGAGAAATTTTGAAATTCTTTAAAAGACCTAATTTGATCGACTCTAATTTGAAATAATACGCATGTAATTTATACCAAAATTCTTCTTATTTTGGACCTAAAACTAAATCTTTTAAAATTTACATATTTTTTAATCTGTCCCCAAAACGAAGTCATTTGACATAAAAGAATCCTCCCTTGACAAAAATTCCCAAAATCAAATCCACCTTTGACAAAATTTCCCACATGCTAGCGACATCTACAGTTTGTTTACAAAATTCCCGATGTTGCATCTCTATATTATATGTCTCTGACTGAACCTCAATTTTAAATTTAAAACTATGTGAAAAGTTGACAAAAATCAAACAGCATTCAAAATACTAACAAAATCTTTTAGTTTGTAATCATCGATTAAATTAACCCTTTAGTACTGAGTGTCCTTTTAAAGTGATGTTTATTTTTTTTGTTCTGCTAATTTTTTGTTTAAATAATCGGTTGAAAAATGGAAAATAGTAAAATCGCGAATTGTGCAAAATCTGGAGCCAATTTGAGCAAACTGTTTACAGATTCGATATCCGCACCCCGAAATTATCCTTAATCGACTGCAATGCCATTCACCTTTTTTTTGGAGAGCAGTGTAATTTTTTTTGTTTAAAATTGTTTCAAATTTAAAACTGCTTATATTAAAATCTTGTTGTCAGCATAGTACTTTTTATTAACCATTTAACTTACCTAAATGATTCCAAGTTGTCTAATATTATGACCTCGTTATTTTCTAAATTACGGAAACGTTTTTTATGCTGATAAAATACTTCATATGTTGCATTATTGATATCATATAACAAACCATTTACAAAATCATTAGCTTTAAATAATTCCCTTTTTGATGAACTATTATAGTTTACAAAAACTGAGAGACGACTGTCGTCTTCAATTAATGTATGTTTTATAACAAGTATTAATGATTGATATAAATGTACATTTTCACATGCCGAATTCTGATTTATATTATTAGTAGAAATTATTAATACGAATATTATATTGAACTTGTGATGCATGTTGATTAACAAATGTTAGGTAAATGACTAATATACTTATTTACAATTTTATTAAATATATAGAGTTTTGCCTAATATATTGACAAGTATTTAGAACCCAGCAAAAACAGACATTACCAAGTAATTAAGGGAGTAAGTAGCACGGTAAGAGTTTCACTGGTTACCAGGCTATTTACTCGCAACATTACTTTTGTACGCGATGTCCAAAAATTCATGGGTGGGCATTACAGTCTCGCTTACAAAAAAGGTTTGAATAATGAGTTACCCATAGTGAAAGAATAAGTAGTTACCCACAAAGATTGAATACGTGGTTACTCAGAAGGTAGGATATAAGTGATAATAGGATAATATTGGCAAAATAAATTTTTACCTTGGAATATTTCCTATTTAGTTCAAAACAAATTAATAAATAAAATATTAACCGCGTTTTTAATCACTTGGATTTAATAAACTCAAAAAGTAGTTCAAAGGGTGCTCAACAGATGGGTTTAGATTCTTCCTATTTTAAAGACAATTTTTTATCCGACACTTCTTTTACCCTTATTTTTAATATCGAATTTAATGATGAAGGATTCTACTTTAACTTTTAACTTTTAATTTTTAATTATATTTTGTATAAAACAGCGATAAGCAGTCTGCTTTTTCAGTTTTATCACTTAAATTTTTATTTTTACACAATCAAAATATTCCACTGCAATATTCAATATCACTAATTGGATTTATTTAAATTACTTGCAGTAGAGTGAAAAATTGCCATTTCTATTTCAGCTATTTCTCCATGTCCAAGATGGCAAATATGTATTTGGTGAGGTGTAGTTTTTTTTCTAAACATATTTCATACAAAAAGTTTTAAGAAAAACCTTTTGTTTGCTAGTTTTGGATTTTTTTTAATTTTCTCATTTTTTCCTGACACTAAATTAATAGGCTGTTTAATATATTTGCATTTTTGTTGCTATGTGTAGTAAACCCAGGTGATTAAAAAATGCGCTTATTAATATAAAAAAAAAAATAAATCGGTACTTATTTAATCAATTACCAGTAAGTGATTATTTTGGAACAATATTTATTTATTTATTTTGTAGAATTGCTCCATACACAAGACTAAAAGTCTTATTTTGCAGTATGGAACTGAGGATATATAAGTACTTCTATAATTAATTATCAGTAGGTCATTATTTTGTACTTTAAAAAATGCAAAGGGTAATGACCTATCATTACTTGGTAATCCATATGGCAATGACCTTTCATTACCATGTTTTTGCTGGGAAGGCAGTATTTATGAGTGCGTACGTGTACATTAGACTGTCCCTTAAAATAGCGATTTGTCGATTTTCGTTCATTACACCCCCAGTTTTATTGGAAATGGTCCCAAATGGAAGAAATCGGTTTTTTTTATAAACGTTAACCCGTGCCGAAAGTTGGACGAAAATTGGTCCTTTTGGAAAAAAGTGTATTATGTACTATTAAAAATTCCCAAAATTCGAAATCTCGAAAAAATTATTTTTTATTCCATTAATTCATTTAATATAGTCAAGATGATTCACACATGGAATTTTGACTTCATCGGATATCATTAACCCACTTTAGCCTGGAATCCAAAATGATCCACGAATTTGATAAAAATGCAAAATAAAAATTCTGTAAATTTCCTAGTGGGGCGTTTTTGGCGAAAAGTATTAAAATTAACCACATATGGATCACGTTATATAAAATAATTATTTTTATCGAGTTGAGATTTTTTTTTTATCAATTTTTTTTATCTCGTAGTCATAATTAATATTAAGTCCAATGGGTCTTTTCTGACCCCACGCCACTAAGGGCTAAATTTTTTTTAAAGAAATGAAAAGATAATTATAATCTAAACAAATTTGAGTGCTATTTTTACGAAAACCGTGTAAAATTTGATGAAAACATTGAAATTTTTAAAATTTTTGACAAAATGAGCAATTTTTGTAAAATGTCCTGAAAAGCAGTCGCTCCAAACACAAACTCGAATTATCATTTTTCCAATTTATTTTTTTTCTTTAATATCAACTATTATGTGGTACAAATAGCAATCGACATCTCCAAATTAGGCATTTTAAAAAATCTTTCAAATTAATTTAAAAAAAACACGTTTTTGCATTTTTATCGAATCCGTGTGTCATTTTGGATTCCAGGCTAAAGTGGGTTAATGATATCCGATGGCGTCCAAGTTCCATGTATGAATCATTTTGACTATATTAAATGAATAAATGGAATAACAAATATTTTTTTTCGAAATTTCGAATTTTGGGATTTTTTAATAATAATACACTTTTTTTCCAAAAGGGGCCATTTTCGTCCAACTTTCGGCACGGGTTAAAGTTTTCCAAAAAAAAAAAAAAAACGATTTCTTCCATTTGGGACCATTTCCAATAAAACTGGGGTGTGTAATGACAAATCTATTTTTAAGGGACACTCTAGTGTACATATAGACAACACACAAGCTTCAAAACAAATTCGATAAATACAACAGAATTTCGATTGGTTCACATTGCATCTGTTTATTCTAGGTAAAGACATATATTAGGACGTTCCATTAAAAAGATTTTGTTTTTGCCTTTTTAAACTGTTAAACGGAATATGAGTGCTTATGGTCCAACAGATTTTTGAGAATTTTTTCAGATTTTTTCAAGAGGCTGACAAAATGCGGTTATGAAACACAACATTTTTTTTAATTTCGTTATCTTGTGCTTTGTTTTTACAAAATCAAATAAATCATTACTTGTGGGTTCAAGCCTATTAAAAATAAATATTCGTCATACAAATTATTAGCTAAAGGGTCACTTTGATGACTTCAAAAATAAAAGCACTGGCTTTTCCAAATTATACCTCAATAATTTCAAAAATAATAAAACCATGAATGTTAAAATAAATTGTTAGATATGTATTTAAAATATCATCCCAGCAAAATCACTTATATTTTAGAAATAATCAAATGTATTTCAGAATTTATTGACTGTATTTCAAAGTTAATAGAGATAAATCTCTGAAATGCCTTTGATAATTTCTGAAAAACAATTGGTAATTTCTGAAATACAATTGATAATTTCTGATATATAATTGATAATTTCTGAAATAGAATTTACAGTTTCTTAAATTCAATTGATTATTTTTTAAAATATATTTGATAATTTTTGAAATACAACTGATAATTATTCACATACAATTGATAATTTCTAAAATAAAATTGATAAATATGAAAATCAATTGATAAATTCTGAAACGCAATTGATAAAACTGAAAATCAATTGATTATTTCTGAAATACAATTGATAAATCAGAAGTCATCAATTCTGAAATAAAATGATAAATTCTGTAATACAATTGGAAATGGTGTAATAATTCCAAAATTAGGTCTCAATATAAACATTTCAACCAGTTTTGTTCTAGTGTAATACGATCTATGAGGGGACTATTTAAAAAAATTACATAAATTAAAATACGTGATCTGAGGGGTAATGCTGTAAATTTTTAACGGAAAAATTCGGTAGTTAAGTTGTCAATTTTCATAGTAAGCTGACAACTAATCTACTGAATTTTGTAGTTAAAAAGTTAGAGAATCCCACTACTGAAATTCCCATTTTGTTTATATTTGTTTAAGTAAAAACTTAGTGGTTGCAAATAAACACTTATATTTTTTTATTGTGAATTGAAATGAGGTGCAATACTGGTATCAAAGATTCACCCCAGAACTAGTTTGGTAAATTTCGCATAAGCAGCAATACAGATAACTGTTTTTATTCCCAAAAAATAATTTTTTACCATTTGTGCACCTAGACTGCTTCAAAATATTAAATTTAAATAATTCGAATTTTCCAATTTTCATTAGGGAAATCCAAGTTTCATTAAGTCAATTCACACTTCGACGACCAACCCAAAATTGGGGTTACAAATTGTTAACTTTTTGTAAATTATTCTTTATTAATTACGTTTCTTATCTTCAATGCTTGCAAATGGTAGATACGGATGGACAGGGATGAATAGTGTGAATGAATCTTTAAGATTTGCGGGTTAAACCACTTTTCTTGTTAGTGAGCTGATTCAAGCTACCCTCTACCAACCCTGTATTATTTTTCAAAATATGTTTCATAAGTAAACATTTGTCAAAAGTGCAGTAACAAAAATTAATAAAAAAAATTAAATTATTAGTATATTTTTGCAAAATTTTTCGTATATAAATTTTTAAAATGGAATTGGTCATCACTCCAGAACCACATTTTATACCCGGGTATAAATTTTGTCCATAAAAACATTTTATTGTTATTTAAAGAGCATTTAAAATATTTTTCTTTTAGGTATACTGGCCATTGTCCTCAATTTTGTTTTCGAGAGGGCAAGACCTATGGAAAATTATCCCATAAACTGCTCATAGATCCTTGTGCCAAACATGCTCCTGAGTTAATATTAGCAGCACCAACACAATCGGTGCTAGTAGACTATCCAACAGAAAATGAGGTAAAAATGTTAAAGGACCGTGCTAGTTTTATTGACTCGGTTTATAATCATCCAATAATACCGGGTTATGATGGTTTTGTACCAAATATAATGGACAAAACTGGGAAGAGATATATGGCTGCTGCAACAGCTGGTATTGCAGAACATGAGGCTTTGATGGAAAGATTACGTTGCGAGAGGCGTTACTTGGAGCATCGTGAATTATTGGAAAGTGGCAAAGGAAGATTTGAAGCCAAACTTAGAGAAAGAATGGTAAGTCTTTCACTACACGAGCTTGTGGACCTTAAAGTTACCAAAGTTAGTTGCTTGCTTTAAAACAGATACGGAACTTATTGTTAGTTTTGGCTTCATGGAAGCTTTTAATATAAAATAATGGGGGTTTTTGCCATAATATCGTGACGCTTAATACTTTGATTTAAAATCATGGAATTTTGAAATATGCTATCTTGGCTTTAAAAAAAACTAAAGTACGCACTTTTTAAATACAACACCCAGGGCCAAAATTGACTTAATTTTTCGCTTTATTAATTTATTTTCTATAGTTTCACCACCTGTCATCTCTCCTCTATCCCTTGAATGTTTTTTTTATAAAAAAATGGTTAGATTTTGTCCCCACTTTTTAACCCTTAAGCGCGAGATTGGTTTACAAAGTAGGGACTAATATGATATGTCTCGTATTTTTTCTCCTCTATCATATATCCAAATTTCATTAAAATCACATTCGGATACCTGCCTTGGAAGTGAATTTTCTTGTGTAAAGGCACAAGAAAATTCCGGCTAGCCCTATCTGCTATTACCCGGTATTGGGGATATGAAATATCAATTTCTTGTAAATTATTTTTGAAAATACTGAAAAATAGTATACTCACAATAACTTCACCATAAAAGTTCAATAGTTATTTAAAAAGTAAATCAGTAAAGTTTCCAGTTGGTAATTACTTCAAAGTAATTGCTAAATTTAATTTATATGACCCATTGTGTCTCATTCGCTTTAATTAAACAAGTGGTATTCAGTATTTTTTCCAGTACTATTTTCACAGGTGCATAAAAAGCGATTTTTCATAATTTTTATTTTATACATTTTTAAAAATTTTAAAATTAAAAAAATATTGAATTTAAACAAATTAATTATAAATATTAAAATAAAAATTAAAAAAGCTAAAAAAAGTATTGGTCCCGCCGGGGATCGGCACTGTACCAAAATCACTTTTTTGGACCACTTTTAGAGCAATAATGCTATAGAAGTAACACTAAAAAGATTTTTTTTGATGTTGTTTAGTATTACTTATATAGAAACTGTAAAAATATTCTAACGGATTCGTTGGAAGCAATGAAAGAAGTGATTTTTTGAAGTTCCTAAAAAAGCAGTAAAAATACACTTTTGAACTACCCAGACAGCAAATTCGGAGCGCTCATAAATAAGATTTTTAAATGGCTCATAGAAATGATTATTGTTTTTTTGAAAACACTTTTTTTGGTAGAAAATAAGAACCCTCAGAAAACAATCCAAAAAGTTGTCTCTACAATCTAAAAAGCTGTCTCAAAACGAGGGTTCATTTTTCGGACTCAAAGTAGATTCCAAAATTATTTAAATTTATGAAGAAAATTCGATTTTATACGTTCTTTTTTCTGAGTCATTTCTGAGTGCACAGGGGGCTCTTTTGGACGGACCACTTTCCTAGGAAAAAATGGAAAAATGTTTATGTTTTTGGAGCTCATTTCTAAATCATTAATGATCATCTTTGTTTGCTGGGTAATGAAAGAAGTGATTTGTGAAGCAAGATTTCCAATTTTTTTTTTGCTGGGATATTGAACAGTTTTTCAAAAACTTCAGCTTTTCTGACCGTTAGTTGTTGCGATGGCCGAGGAATACAGTATGTATTAAATAATAATTTTATTGGTAAAACAATACAAAATCTACAATTGATTTATTAACAAACACTGAGAAATTTTTCCAATTTCTAGTAGGAAACTGAATTGCTACTGTAAATTGGTAAATTTAAATAAAAATTATTTCAACTCTATAAATGAGCTAAATTTAATTTCAGATGCCAATGACTATTTATCGTTCTCCTTTAATGCCAGTGCGTCCAAGAAATCAAGCCCACAAAGTAGACTCTTGTAAAGTGCTAGAGGAAAAGGTAAAATATTCTAAATTTACATTACCGCACTTCATGGAGGACGATGATAAAGAAAAGTACATTGTTAAAGGTTAGTAAAAGTAATATTAAATACTTTGCGCAGGGAAGTGGAAAGTTTCAATCAATCAGCCATGAAACTTTTTGACAAATGAGTAGCTGAGATGCAAAACTCGTTCGTTACAAAAATTCAAAAATTAGATGACAATTGATTCTGACAGTTCTTAGGCGATTTGTGAGAATATTTTCAATTTTTCAACTGTTGAGTTTTTAATCAAGAATGGCATAACATTTAAGAATGAAAAGCATTCAACTAATTTTGTTAATTTAATTAGCCGCAACCAGTTTAATGCTTATTCCCAAAATTTAGTTAATGTGTAACGAACGAGTTTTACATCTCAGCTACTCAAATACTATATCAAAATATTCACGAACTTCAAAAATCAAATAAGGCACTTTCCTTCGGCATTTATGACTCAAGTTCAAAAATTTTTTTTGTTTGGAACGTTTACAATGGCCGTCTTTGCGTACTTTTTGGGTAAAGCTTGATAAAATGAGAGTTGAGAAAAATACTATCACGAAGTGAATATAGAAAAGTACGAGAATGTGAAAAACCATATTTCAAGCCCGAAAGAAAAGTCATAGACTTGCGCATTATAGTTCGTTTTGTTCAGCGCTCTTCAATTTGTTGTAAAGACCTAGTTAGCACTCTCTCGGGACTCCAATCTAGATTACGGAAACACAGATAAGATTTTAAATTCTTTAGGGAACAAATTTTAAAAGAATTTTAATTTAAAATTAAAAATCTTATTGGAACTTGGAATCTCAAAGGCCTAAAAAGTGTTTGAATAATTCTATATATGTAATAAACATTTAAGTCATGCAGTTTGACCATAATACCAGCCTTATTGATATTAACTTCCAGTTTGATTTATGTGCCTATTTCCATCGCATTTACTTAACCCTAAAAACCCTGACTCGGAGAATTTAAAAATATCAAAACTAGTTAAGTGTTCATTTCCTGTTTTGACATTTTGAAATTCTCTCAACTTTTTACAGTTTTGTGTGAAAATTATATAATTTATTCCATATTTTTTTATCTTGTCTCTATTAACACTTAATTTTCGGTAATTTGTAAATTAACCAACTAATATGTTGTCTCAGTTAATATTTACTCTCTTTCGTCTATCCATTTAGGTTACGGTGGCCATATACCAATGACAATGACACGTTTTGGTCAAAGTAATAAACAACTAACAAACAGTGCTTTGGTTGAATTTACCAATAATTATCATCATCGCCAAAGTGCTGAGTGGTGTCCCATGGAAATGACTGGTGTTGCCACCTCATGTCCCAACAATGGGCAATTTACCATCTATCATCGTACGATTGGTATGGTACCATCATATTCGGGTCATGTGCCGGGTAAACTATTTTCATTTGGTCGTACATACGGTAGTGCAACGATTGATGCTAAAAGGTGGTTAGCATTGCATAAGGATTGATGGAATCAATGGGAGCTGATTGATTCGTGTGTGTTTTCTCATTTTATTTAAAAATAAAAATATGTATAAATTGTATTTAATGGACGTGCTGTTAGTTTTGGTATATGTTGCTAAATTATTGCAGTAGTAGATTTAAATTATGAGTCTATAAATAAATTGCACTAAAGATAAATTTTAAAAAATATGTCAAGGCATTGTTATTGCATTATTTAATGAGTAATTTTTAAAGAAATTTTTATATTTAGCATAGTCGCAATGGATAAGATTTCTAAGATAATTAGTTCAGAATTTGTGGCTAGTGCCTTTATAACCAGAGCTTTGAAGAATTAATTCGTTTTTGAATGAATTCACTATCAATCGAATTCAATTTTTTTTAGAATTGAAAGAATTCATTTTCATAAGTAATTCACTGAATTCTTTCAACTGAACGCGTTCAACAAAAAAAATTCAAAGCATTAATTCAATTGCTATAGTTCTTTTTATTAAATCAAGTGAATTAATTCCTTACTAAATTAATTCACCACTGAATTCATTCAATTTCAATTTAGTTCAGTGAATTAAAAAAAATTACGTTCACTGAATTTAGAAATAAAAAAAATTACCGTCACTGAATTGAAAAACAAATATTAAATTCACTGAACTGAAAAACGAAAAATTACGTTTACTGAATTCAAAAGTTGTTTTCTGCCGTTCAGTACGCAGTGCAGTGTTTTCAAAAGATTTTGACAATAATTCAGGCACTTCTTATTTGTTTCTATTCTTTATATAAAAAAAAAAAAAATTTGAGATAAGATGAAAAAAATTCCACAACTCCCAAAACACTGTGAAAATTTTCCAAAAATGGAATGTTTTACTCGAATTAGGAATAGTCTGGGTGAAAAAAATGTACAAGTGGAGAATATTTTTTCATTACGCCCAACTAAAAGAAGCTTTCAGAAACATAAATACTGTATGTGTTCTTAAATAAACTTTTAATCTGGAGGCAAAAGAGTCTTGCTATGGGCGTGTGAAGTTTCATTTCATACCGACCAACCAATAACGGCTGAATTATTTCTAAAATATTTTGAAAACACTTCACTGAACGACAGAAAAGTGCTTTTTAATTCAGTGAACGTAATTTTTGGTTTTTCAATTCAGTGAACGCAATTTTTTTTAATTCATTGAACGTATTTTGTTTTTTTAAATTCACTGAAGGTATTTTTTTAATTCACTGAATGAAAAATTAAATTGCATGAATTCAGTGGTGAATTAATTCAGTAAGGAATTAATTCACTATTTATCCTTTCGATTTATAAAATTGAACGCATTCACCAGTGAGTTAATTCATTTGATTTAATAAAAAGAACTGTAGCAATTGAGTTAAATCGTAATAAAAGAAATCAAACGAAGACAAATATGAATTAATTCCATTCAATATATAGTCTTTTGTGAATTAATTCATTGAACTTTTAATTCAGAATTCAAAAACTGAATTAAAGAATTAATTCTTCAAAGTGCTTAAATCATACGCAAAGACTTGTTAAAATATAGACCCACACTCTGAGAACAATTCCGTTTTGGAAACCGAATTTTTTGCCAACCGAACTGAGTCGGTTGCTGCATCCTCGTAATTTGGTTGCCTTAACCGAATTCAGTTGTGGCAACCGAATTCGATTTCAATTCGGTTGCGGCAACCGAATTATCGGCTGTCACAACTGGATTCGGTTGAGGCAACCGAATTACGAGGTTGCAGCAACCGAACGAATTCGGTTGGAAAAAATTCGGTTGACTTTTGAGAGTGTAGAAATTTGTTTTCTCAAACCAATTACGTTCCATCTGAATTGTTCCGTTGTTGCAACTGAAGTATGCCACGGGAAGTATCAGTAAAATAAAAATCTAAGGAGAGTAAACCCTTTAAATCTGTTTTTTTTCAAACAGTGAGTATTTGTATAATTTTATACCCATTCGTTCTGAAGTAGAGAGTTTTTAAAGGAAATAATAAACATATGCCAGTATTTACAAAATAAGCTAAATTGTTAAAAATAAGCAAAAGATCTAACAAATATGGTTCAAAAATCTTACGATATTAAAGATCAAAGCTGGTTTTCAATTTAGTTCTTCTATCTTTTTAAATAAAAGACAAGACCTGGCTTCTTTGTGGTTCATCTATTTCTAACAAATTTTTAAGAATCAATTTGTTTAATTTTATACAATTTATTGTTAAGAAAACAGATTCGTAATTGCAACCGAATTAATTTCCCAGCAAAATTATTTTGAACTGGTTAGCTCTGAATCTGTTCTAGAACAGGGCTTTTTACCACCGGTTCTATGGAACATGTTCCAGAACCGATTCCTGGGAGTCAAAATGTAAGGTTTAACTGTCGCAGAACCAGATCTATAACTGGTTCTAGAACTGGTTCCAAAGCAACCTGTTCTAGTTTGCAGGAAAAACACCTGTTGTATTTGGGACAAACTCAAACAAAAATCACCGATGATAGAACATAAATTAGAACAGGTTGCATGCATGTACAAGTTGTTCTACAACCGGTTCTTCAAATTTTGAATTCTCCTTGCATTAACTGATTGTTTTATTATTTATCGATTATAGATTACACAAATATTTAGAACAACACGTTCCACAAAATGTATTTAAAAATTAAAAATTTTGTATGCCATGAACTGGGATAGAACCTGCGACCTTTCGTTGGGTAGCCTATTGCTTTTCCTCTTAGCTAAATTAAGTTTAAATTTTCAAGTTGGAAATTTGCATATTTTGTTTATAAATAAAATAATTTTAATTTAGTAGGTTTGAGGTTAAGAAGAAGAATAAACCTTTTTCTCTAAAAATGATATCTATAAACAATTATTGTATCAACAATCAAAGAGTATGCATAATAAAGAGATTGGGGGACTCTCTATTACTGAGGAAGCATTTGTTCTATTATGTGCCTTGGAACAGGAACATACTCAAACCAATATCACCCAGCAGACATGGCAATACGAAGAAGATTCTCCAACTATATCGTCAGGAAGAAAACATTTATTGCCAGCAATATCAATTTCCGGAAGTTTCCTCCGTCGGAAACAACTGTTACCCTAAAACAATACTTCCAGGCAATACGAAATCAATAACTCATATGGAAGATAAAAGGGTGATATCGCTAAATAAATTTTAGTCTATTGACATACTTAAAAAAATTTTAACAAATTGTTAACTAAAAACGCTTTTAAATTTTTTCAACATTTGACCACGTCTACCTAGCCTTAGTAAAAAAAAAGTACGGATTCTGTTTCCCGTTACACATACGAATATATACCAACAATTTAACATTGATACGACATATGTTTTACAAGCTGGACATTTGGTGTGGAATGCCTCATATGTATGTTATATGAAATGTAAAAATATTATACATTAAAAAATTTTTTATAGTAATTGAAATTTCTGGTACTAATCTCAATATCGTCGACCGGCCTGCAAAATGTCACATGTGTTTTTTAATAGATTTTCAGGAGAGCGAAAAAACTGCTTTTTAATATTTTATTAGATTAGATTTTGTAACAGTTTTTTCACTCTCCTGAAAATCCATTAAAAAACACATGTGACATTTTGTAGGCCGGTCGACGATATGTTTTTATAATTACCAATATAATGGATTTTAGTGGTTAATTGCACTAAAGTTGACAAACAAAATTTAAATTGATTGGAAAAACTAATAGTTTGGATAAAGCGAAAGTATTTATTGAAACAGAACTGATATTACACTTTAGTTGTCGATATTTTATTCAAATGACAATGTTCAATTCGAAAATTAAACTAGGTGAACAAAACATTGGTCATTCAGTTTATCAAATCATGTCCTATATAAATATGCAATAGCATACATAGGTGAAGGTAATGTCCAGAGACCTGTAAATATTAATAATCTTGAATAAATTTAATAACCCAGCAAAACCTTGGTAATTGGTTTGACCTTTTGCACGTATTGCCTGGCAATGGGTACCCCTTTACCCTTGGTTTTACTTAGCAACCTAAAGTAATACGTTACTAATATTGTGATAAATGAATACTTATGTGGGAGGTATGAAATAATGACTTACCGATATGGAGATATATCACAACTTATTTGGAGGCTTTAAACTAATATATTACCGATATTGTGTTTAATAATAACTTATTAATAAGGGTAAAAATAATAAGTTATTCGTATTATATTATAACTACTTATTATGCGAAAGTATGATTTAATAAAAATTTAGAATCTAATTACATTTCTCAGATCGGTGTACTTTTAAAAAAAGTCATTACTGGTAACGTCTTATATTATTCCCTATTTGTAAGCAATGAAATTTGTACTAATATGTAACGACTTATTACACTCCATCCAAGTATGTACTTATTTTAGCTAACTAGTGAATTTAATATTACAAGTAACAACTTATTTCAGTACTTCCTTCGTAATCACTTATTTTAGCCTATACCGGTACGATTTAGGCAACCATTTACCCCCAATGACACCCCCATGTTAAAATAATGTGTTATGCAACCAAAGTGTAAGTAGTTACAATTTTTTGTTTCTTATTACGTTTCCCTTTACCTGGTAATAGAAGGTTTTGCTGGGAAGTTTGTAAAAGTACAAATAAAGCTGTAGTTTGACTTATTTTATTCATAAATTTAGATTTGTAAATTTAACAAAAATATTGTTAAAATGAATAAATCGGTTCTAAGTCAAATAACATTAATAAATTTTATTAAATTTAACTAATTTTTCTTATGAGCTTACATTAATTCTCTGTTATCGTATTCGATTAGCACCATCGAACCATTTCATTCTCATTATTGGTGGTCATCAAAAATCTATTATCTGCATGTGTAGTTCGCAAACTAAGCAGGAAAACATAAAAAAGATTAACTTTGGAGTCACCTATATTTTCGAGAAAATTTTTCTTTATTGTATCGTTGCAAATTCGTGATATGCACGTTTAAATTAAATGGACAAAACATATTTGATTGAGATAATGTTATAACTCTCTCAAAAGAAAAAAAAAAACACACACACACACAACTTTTACTTTTTACCTTTAGTGTTCTTTAAATATTTAAAATTTTCATTTGTATGTAAATACCAAAATAATTTTTATTTTGTGCATGTGCGGTTTCTACTCCACCCAGAGCTGTTAGTAGGATTAAAATGATTGCATGACATTCATTGCTGCAAGGATTAAGCAACAACAACCAAAATACATGAAACCAAAGTAAACATCAAAAATACAAAAATTCTAAAACTAAATACGATTGTCGCTGAACATAAAAGGGGGAGACTGAAGGCGACGGAAGTTAGAATTGGGTGAAAATGTATGCAAATCATACTTGGGAATTTGTTATTACCATTACAATTTTATGGCCGTTAGTTAAAGCTAAAAAAAATTGAAAAATATGCATTACACTGTAATGGTAATGTAATATTTTGCATTCGAAAAATTATATTAGTAACCCAGCAAAATATTTTTGAATTGGTTGCCTTTGAATCTGATCTGGAATAATTTTTTTTACCACCGGTTCCGTGGAACAGGTTCTAGAACTGATTCCTGGAAGGCTTCACTGTCGCAGAACCAGTTCTATAACTGGTTCTAGAACAGGTTCCAAAGCAGCCTGTTCTAGTTTGGTGGAATAGAACCTGTTGTTTTGGGACAAACTTAAACAAAAACGAGTAAAAAGGTCAAAGTCGGGCATGCCGACTATACAATACCCTACACCAGTCTGGGTAAAAGCCAACTAATGTTTGGATCCGAAATTCGAATGGGTTAAAATGGGGCTTGTGTCAAAATTTTCTATAATGTGGTCAGCGCACCAAATTTCATTAAAATATCTTAATATTTGCGATCTGCAGTTTGTAACCAAGCCAATTTTGGGGGGACCTTATATGGGTACTAGGTCTAAACATGGACCGATGTTCACCAAAATCAATAGGCTCCGTCCTTGGGCCAAAATAGGTCTGTGTACCAAATTTCATCAAAATATCTTAATATTTGCAACCTGCAGCGTATAAACAATATAATTTTGGTAGGACCCTTATATGGGCAATAGGTCTAAACATTGACCGCTGTTCACCAAAATCAATAGGCTTCGTCCTTGGGCCGACGTAAGTCAGTGTACCAAATTTCATCTAAATATCTTAATATTTGCGACCTGCAGCGTATAAACAATATATATAATTATAATATAATTTTGGTGGGACCCTTATATGGGCACTAGGTATAAACATGGACCGATGTTCACCAAAATCAATAAGCTTAGTCCTTGGGCTAACATAGGTCTGTGTACCAAATTTCATCATAATATCTTAATATTTGCGACCTGCAGCGTATAAACAATATAATTTTGGGGGGACCATTATATGGGCACTAGGTCTAAACATGGACCGATTTTAACCAAAATCAATAGGCGTCGTCCTTGGGCCGACATAAGTCGGTGTACCAAGTTTCATCAAAATATCTTAATATTTGCGACCTGTAGAGTGCGCACAAGAATGTATGGACAGAAAGACCGACGGACGGACGGACATCGTTAAATCGAAATAAAAAAAAATTCTAAGCCGATCGGTATCTATAAGGTGAGTCTAGGACCAATATTTTTTGGTGTTACAAATATCAGCACAAACTTATAATACCCTGACCACATAGTGGTGCAGGGTATAATCACCGATGATAGAACAAAAATGAGAAGAAGTTGCTCTACAATCGGTTCTTTGTATTTGACAATTTTGCTTGGAATGATTAGGGCTCGGATTTTCATGCATTTATAATCGTGTTTTATGTACATAGAAATACATAAAAAAATAAATTTATAGCAAAAAACCTAAAAACCAACAAAAGCAATCTTACAAATATAGATAAAATGTTTGTATAAAACTTAATTTAAAGCTGTACCCAGTAAAAAGGTAAAATCCGAAGAACTGGTTGCAGAACACTGCATTAGCATATGTTCTAATTTACAGTGATGTGCAATATAATAGAGCCATTCAAGTTTTTCCTAATTTTATTCTCGTTGCCTTTATTTTTAAAGATCAAAATAGTGGATAGATTCGCCCAAAAGTGCAAGGAGATACCCTACGGGAAATTTTAACAAACTGTCACCGAACTGGCCCCTTTACATGAAATAGACTGGTCACTTTTACATGGCGTTGTCATAGGAGGTGGAAATTGACCCCTTGTGACATGTCACAAGACAAATCCTAGGACAGGTTACTCAACTCTCATAAAAAACAAAGTTCAGGGACCTGTCCTGGGATTTGTCTTGTGACATGTCACAAGGGGTCAATTTCCCCCTCCTATGACAACGCCATGTAAAAGTGACCAGTCTATTTCATGTAAAGGGGCCAGTTCGGTGACAGTTTGTTAAAATTTCCCGTAGGGTAGTTATCGACCTTCTATCAAATTACATAGTAAAATTTAGCGAGCACTGATCGGATCTATACAAACTGTATATTTTTGGAAATTCTATAAAATTTCTTGAAAATCTTGCATTATCTTTATCCACAAATGGTCTCCAGCCTGAAAATGACAGTGCCTTAAACATGACCAAATTTTTCTTTGTTTTTAGCGATTTTAAAATAAAGTTAAAGTGAATGGGCTTATTCTATACTTACCGCGATATATCAAATCAGTCAGACCTTTTTTTACGTTATAGTATTCCGTGTTTAAATTTTTTAATAAAATATTTATTACAATACGTCAAAATATGCATTTATAGCAAAATCTGCGAAAATATGCATTTATAATAAAATATGTATTAAAAAATCGATGTAATTTTTTTTTGCGAATTTGTTGTATTTGGTATTTGGTTTATGTTGTTATCCAGCTAACGAAAACAAACATGTATTTACATGAAAATCCGAGCCCTAGTAATGATAATGAAATTCTATTCTATTTATTTGAATCCATGTCTTCGTACTTTACCTGGTTACAAGCTGGAATGGAAATTAATGTCTATATTTTATATTGCAGCTCGCCCATTAGAATATAGTCCCAAATTTAGGCTCCATCAATTTTACATCCCTGATTGGAACGACTTTTTCGATTATTATGTCCTTCAAAAAGCTTAATTGTCAATAGTAGTTATTTTTTTTTAAATTGATTCATTATCAGTATAACTGAAATCAAAACATTAGCATTAATTAAAACAAAAAACTTAAGGTCGGACGTATGGTAAAAATAGAAAATCAGTGAGGGTATTCACACTTCATGCTATTTTAAGTAGCAAATTAGCACTTATAGAAAATTTGAGATCTTTCTATGGGTTAAATTTCAAAAATCATGCTATTTTACAACGAGAGCACATTTGCACTTGGACTGTGAATTACTTTAGTAAGAAATTTTGATTTTGCTTAAATTTAGGTTTATTTAACAATAAATAAGAATGGACTCTATCTAACTAAGACTCCCAACGCGGACCCCCAGATCTTAGTGTGCTTCAGACATGGTGTAGAGGATACAAATTTAAAGGACATGTGTTTTTTTAGCTGCCTAATCTTATATTTTATGGTTAAAAGAATTGGGTAAAAAATCCAATTTTTGGTTTTTTAATTTTGTTTCATACTTATTCCAAAGTAACTATAGGAAAACTTGGTGTCAAACGGAAGATATTTGAGATAAAGCATGTTTATTTGTTTATGGCACATCACAAAACATCAAAATTGTAGGTAGTTTGGTATGGGAATGTACACATGTGAACATGTTACATATTATTTTCTAATTTGAGGGCTCTTAACAAAAATCTAAAGTCAAAATAACGATACATCCGCAAACAATACGTCGGTATTGAAAGGGTTAAAAGTAGTAGTGGTACAATGTGTAAAGAGCATGAGCTACGAATCTGAATGGTCAGGTTCAATACCTGAAAATTCAGGAAAAGTTTTCTAATTTCAATAAAATTTTGTGGAACATAATAATTATGTGGAATATGGTATTTAATTAAAATGAATATTGGCTTCCAGGACTGAAAGTATAATTTAGTATAGAGAAAATTGTCGCAACCGTACGAATTTGATTGGCAACAAATTTGGTTGCCACAACTGGGACTTTATTCTGGGAGCAGTTGCAACTAAATTTTTTAATAAGGAAACAATTTCGTTGGTTCTTATAAATTTGCCACCCATTTTTTTTCTCTGTGTACCACTGATATCAATGCAGTGGTAATGGAATTATCAATAAATTAGTCCACTCAATTTATTTGTCCCATGTATGTTGTAAATATAGACAACTAGTCAAAAACAACAATTGTATAGGTACTGTTGCTAATAGTTTAGTTGGGTTGCGGGTTTGAGTGTAAAATCGTGATGTCTACATGTCTATTTGAATGTATTTTGTGCCGAAAAAGGGCCGGAAAGCATAACGGAAATCGAAATGGAAAATTGCGTTAACAACATTTTAAATGGTACAGGAACAACAAAATTTACACCAGTATACAACAACGGAAAGAATCTAGAATATTTAACCAATGTACTGTAGGCTCAATGACTGGTTTTTGAGGCAATAAATCACAGAAGGCAGCTACGAGGGTTGTACAAGTTTCAAGGAATTTAGCCAGTGCCACGCCCACTTCCAATAGAAGGTTATAGTGCTTCGTATTTTAATGGGGGCTTGCATATTTTCACTTCTTATAAATCCTTATGATGCTTAAAGTGTATGTTAAATATTTCAAGTCGACCCTTCCACTACCATCCCCATATTCACACCCAGAAAACAGATTCAGTTCTGATAACCCCTTTTGTAGTCAATCGCATGGTTCGGTTGTGGTAGCCGAATTTTTCAGTTGTGTCAACAGAAAACCAATTGAGACAGGACTAATTTGACTGAGACAACGGAATTTCAGTTGTATAAAGAATAATTCGATAGCCGCAAACGAAAAATTCATTTGATGCAACTGAACCATTCGATTGGCAACAAATGGGATTGTCTGCACCGAATCTGTTTTCTGGGTGCAGTTACAGGAAAAGAAACCTTGGTATATAAAATTTATTTATATATCTAATAATAAACATTGTCATGTACAACAAATGATCAGTTAAAGTCCCAGTTAGTAGCTAACTGGAAGTTCAGTAATCTGACCTTAATTGTATAAAAATTACACTCAAAAAGAAATTGAGTAAAGTCAGCAAAGAATGTTGCTGTGTTTGCAAAAATTTTTAGTCAGAACGTGCTTGCAAAAAAGTTGGTAATTTCAGAGAAAATCAGCAAGCTGATTTTTACCAAAAATAGTAACCTCAGAAAAAGTTTTACTTAGTTTATTGCAAATGAAAATGAAAATCCTTGCTAAAAGCAATAAAACTTTTAACTAAATATTATCAGGCTGAAAGAAACTCAAAAATTTGTACAAAAAATATCCTTTATTTTGTATATTCGCTGAGAAGTTAAATCTATAAATTCCGTTTTTTTAAAGGAATTGTTTTTTTTATTACAATTTATGTAAATATTTTACAAACAGCATATGTTTATCAGCGCTATTTTTAACAAAATAAATTAGTATTAGTATTAATTAAAAATTAGTTTAGTGCTGAAAAAATATAACTAAACCTTTTAAAACCTTTATATTTTTATTCTCCATGACAGTTCTTCAGAGAAGTATTAGATACTTAATAACGGTCAGAAGAATCCGTTGCTCCGTTAAAACACATCGGTTATATTATGCTCTCTAAAATCTGCTCGTGCTTACGACCAGAGACAATTAATTATAGAGATAGGAAATCAAAACTTACACTACTCACCGGTAGGGGGCTCTGAAATTTAGTATCACCTGAGCAACTATTTAGTATCAGCTGAGCCTATATTTAAAAACTCAAAAATTGCTGAAAACTGCGCAAAATAAGAAAAAATCAAGCGGAAAAAATTTGTTCAAATAATTCAATTTGAAAATTCCTTTTTTTATTTGCGTTTTTGTTTGTTATTATTTCAATTTAAATAAAAAAAGAAAATTGTCAATTTTTTAAACAAAGTGCCATCTAGTGATAACGATATCGTTATAACTTTTGTTTTTGGTGATGCCATACCCCTGCTTACGACAACCACAACCTTCCGTTTGTTCTGCACAGCTTATATTTTTGTTTTATCTTAGGTTTTGGAGTACATAAATTATTAATTATCGTTTGAACTCTTATAGAGAGAAAATATTTTTTTCAGTAAAAAGTATAAAAAAGTATAAAAAGTAATTTAGGCAATATCTAGAAATATCTTCTGTCTTTTTTCCAGGAGACAATGTGACGATAATAAATATCCTAAAATACTGCCGAATTATTTCCTGTGGAATTCGTTGAGTATTGTCTGAAAATGTCGGTTTCGCTTAACCCTTTCACTACCGACTTTTTGTTTGGGGATGTATTGTTATTTTGCGTTCCGATTCTTGTTGAGAGTCCTCAAATTAGAAAAAATATGTAATATGTTTGCCCCCCTTCCTTCTTATCCACCAAAAATGACGTTCGAAAATCGATTTTTTGAAACCCCTCATCCCCGTTTTACCCCTTAAACATTCGAATAGCCAAACATATTTGGGTTGGCTTTTTGGCTATTCGAATAAAACGAAGCTATAAGCTATAACGTAAAAATTGAAAAGTTTGTGATTTTTTAATATGAGGAAAGAATATTAAGGCCCGTTAACTTATCTCAATTTATACCCTGGTTAAGACCTTTACTAGCCTTAACCACTGGTAAACAAATTTTTTGAATAACTTATCGAAATTTTAACCAAGCATTTCTTCTAGCCAATGCTAAAATTTAACCACAGAAATTTCTGTGGTTAAGAAACTTAACCAAGGCTATTTTAGAACAATTCACGCTACATAAGATATTTTAATAAATTAGACTTGTAATGATGATTATTAAAAAAAATTTAAAGCGCAGCTTTAACCAAATTTTGAATAAGAATCTTTTATGATATATATAAGTATTTTCGATGTGCATTTCCCGACTTTACCAAAACTTAAAAAAATTGCATCAATACTTAAAAACGTGCACAAATTTTTGCTATTTAGGATTTAGGTTTCTGCGATAGCTTACAGAAATTGGCCTCATATAAGGAAATAGGAAATTTTTTTTTTTTTATGGTTCAAGGAGCCAAAATCTGTCATGAGTAATTAAAACCAAAAATAGTGACCAATATTAGAACAATTTGACACGAATTATACACCTCTACAAAATGAAAAGTCGCTGTCGGTAGAAGCTTGATACATACTTTTAGTATTTTACTTACTGATTCCAAATCTCTATTCTCTAAAATTTTCTGTTACGATGGTAGTAAAAAATAAATTTTGTTCTCTAAAATGGATAGGAAAACAGTTTTTTAATTTGTGTACCGTTATAGGAAAAAATTCTTTTGAAACCACTCTCAGAAAAACTATTATTCCATAAATTTTTGGTAACTTACATTTAAGAATTTGGAATCAGCGTATCAAATTCAAAATGAATTATGTATCAAATCTCAAACCTCTGAAAGTTTGTTAAGGCGTGTTATCAAGGACTTGGAGAATTTTGGTACACGTGAAGTACAAGACTACTGAATTTAATTCTTAAATATAAAAAAGCGCATAGAAATCACTCTCGAATTTACGAAATGTGAACCAATCATATTTTAAATATCTTAAAAGTATGTGAGGAACCCCTGGACAACCCACAGTTTTGACTCGCAATTACAAAAAGATACAAAATCATGCACAGCGATTATTTTTCTACTCACTTTGATGTGCTGATCGCATAAATTGCCTTAATTTAATAATCTATCACAAAATTTCAACTATTTTTTTTTTTTAATTTTATGCGCGAATCTTTTCGCGGTTGTCTCGACTAGCACGAAAAACTTGTTAATAGTTCAAATAATCCACATTTATTTTATAGACTTACCAAATGCATTTAATTAAATCATCTCTCGTAGTATGCAAAAAGACACAATCATTTTATAGCATTTAGCGACCGCGAATCTTAAAAAAAACGAAGTGGTCAAGTGTATTATTTTTTTTATGACCAGAAACACAAAAAACCGCGAGAAAAACTTTTAATTTTCCCGTATTGAAAAAAAATTTTTTTGTTATTAATTTTTGTTTTTCCTTTTGTTTTTATTCTGACATTTCATACTAAGGTTAACTACCCAGAGTTAAAATATTGATAAGTTAGTATGGTTAAATTTTCATAGGGATAAATATTTAGTATTGGTTAGTTACCCATGGTTAAGGTAAAGTTAACTGCTCGAGAAAAGTTAATGGGCCTAAAACATTTTTAATAATTTCTAAACAAAAATTATGTATTGCGCATTTAAGTCGCAAATGCAGAAAAAAGTTCCCTTATTTGCTTTTTAATATTCGTAAACATTTGTGTGCCAACATTTGTCATAAATGTGTCATGGCAGCCTTAGTAAATTATTTAAAACTACAAGTTACCCTGCATTTTTATAAAATTTGTTAATAGCTTTTCGATTAATATAACTGTATGAGTATTTTCTAGGGTAACGGGTAGTTTTAATCAATTTACTAAGGCCGCAATGACACATTTTTGACAAACTTGGTCCTTGAAATATCTACGAGTATCCAAAAGAAAATAAGTTAATTTTGGCATTTACGACTACAAGTTCAAACTTCAATATTTTTGCTTGGAAATTTTTAAATAGCATACGAAAAGTCGATTTGAGCAAGTGTTATCGTAAAATTATGTTGGCAAAAGTTGTAAATGACGCAATTGTCTACAAAAAATGTTAAAACACTTTCATATTACATATATACGCCTAAATTCATAAACGCTTTGTAAAATTATAGGAGGTTTATGGAACAAATTTTGTATGAAAATGACGTCTTGTAAACCTGCTATAACTTTACAAAGCATTTATGAATTTAGGGGATAATGTTTGTGTAGAAAATAAATTCGAGGTGAATATTAGTATTTTCAATATTTAAAATCGCGATATCTCAGGAATGGTGATATAAAAAAAGTAACAATTTTTAAAGACAATTGCATGATCTTCATTTTTTGCCAACATAATTTTACCGTTTATGAGAAAAATTACCAAATTTTTTGAGTTTTGGCTCTAAATAAATTTTTTTTAGCAGATATGGGATCGGTGGGGACTTTTGACATTTTATTCGTTACACGTATTCGAATTAGTGTAATCTTACCCATTTTTTTAATCTATCTTGATTAGACATTTTTGAAAAAATCTTACTTTGAAAAAATCTTACTTCAAAATTGGACTTTTTTCTTCCAAAATAATTTGTTGCCCCCAATGTGCAATATCCAGTTAGAGGGCAATGAATATGTACAAACTACATAAAGCAAATACATTCACACATACGTATCATTTACTATATAAATATTTACAACCAGTTAATGTTTATATGCTCTTACTAGGTATTATTGCCATATATGGCCTAGTGTGTGTTAGAGGGGAAAATATATGGACTTGATATTTTTTTCTGTGAAATTTGTAAAGAAAATAATGTGACTTATAGTTAGAGCTGCGTACACAATTATGACGTACTCCAGGTTGTAGTAAATTTAGTTGATTTCTCTGTCATACTAATAATACATTTTTGTATTTTACTATATATGTATTTTATTCACTCTTATTTCAAAAAATAAGAAAAAATATTATAGAAATACAAATAAAAATATTTTTTTTTTAATTTGGAATAATATCTAAAATAAAAAAAAATATTTTATTATTATGTTTCGTAGTACAACAAAAATCCGGTGTTTTGGCAGTTTTTTTTCTGCAGCATCATTTTTAATTAATTTTTAGTAGTTTTAGCTAAATTTTTTACAGAATGTTTTCTGTTAGTGTAAAAATAGACTCATGAAGTAACTAAAGAAGTAGTTTGTAAAGCATGACTTGCAATTTTTTTTTCTGGGCACTTAAGAATACATTTCTTATAGTTGGTTTGTTGGTTAACAATATTATTTTGGAACCAAACGTCATATTTTTAATCATACTATGTATAATTAAAATCATTTCTAAAATTCAGTTAAGGATCGTTTAAAAATTTCAACGGAAGAAAAAATTACAAATAAAATTCACAACATAGGCCCTGTACGAGGTGGCTAAATAAATTCTAAACTAAATACAAATTGACGAAAGGGTTTAAAATTTCTTTGAAAATTTTTTGAAAAATTTTTAAAATTTCATAGAAATTTGGGAACTTGAATTTAGTTTAGGTTTTATTTAGGCAGTTCTCTCCCACCCATAGTATATAAACTAATTCGCTTATTTATTAATATCTTAGTGTTTTTAAAAATTGACGTTTGAATTATTCCATTGTATGAAGCCTTTTTATTTTCCCCCAACATTTTATAGCCTACAGTTAGATGTATAACTTTAACTAGTTTTGTTCCACCCTAGGCAATATTGATGTATAGTTTTTTGTTTTGTTGCTATTTTGATGTTGGAAAAATGACAATTTTCAGTTGTTTAAATTGTTAATAGAATCACGCGTCCTTTTGTTTCTGTATAGTTTGTATGCTTTTTATCAGGATACGAGTATTGACATGGTTTTTATATAGAAATTAGTTTTATAGTAAATGCTTTACCTTTTTTATCAATATATTTAGGGGTTTAGTCTCTTTAGATTAATATAAAAAAAAAAAAAAAAATAAATTCAATTAAATGTAGTTAATATTAAAAGGAAGAATTAACATGAAAATGCTAATAATCATTGATATTATTACCAGGCTTTTCAAATCGTTTATGAATATTTTATGGTGCCATAACGAAAAATATGATAAAAAACATTTGTTTGTAGCTTTTTCAACAAATTTTTTTTAAATATTTAAAATGTTTCAAATAATTTATGGATAATAATTTTTATGATCTTTTCTCTGAATCAAATATGTATATTGTTAATGTATTTTGAAGTTTTTGCACATATTTTTTTTTTATAGAATGTGTAATTATGAAGTAGAAGTGTTCGTTTTAACTTTAGCTTTAAAGAAATGGGTTGCCACTCTAGCTCTATAGAACTGGGTTTTGCATTTACAATCTTGCACTGAGCGATTTTTATATGAGCAATTTCTAAAAATTTTTAATATTTGGGTAAAAAAATTGATTTTTGTTTTGAGAGCACATCATTTTTTATATCTTATACGTTAGTCATACCTTTAGATATTTTGGGAACTACATGTAGAAGTTTTAATACATATTTTAGCATAGGTTTGCCGAGTTGTTCCAAAAAGTACCATAAAGGGCTTCGGGAAATTTTATTAAAGCCCATTTCAACATTTTTTGAATGTTTAGTTAGTTTTTTTTCAGTTAAAATCTGCCTCATAAGTGCGGTAACCCTATCTTCATTAACGATTTTATCAATATAACTAAAATAACGTAATACAACTGCAGGTTAAGTAAATGTAAAGACGCACAAAAAAATTAATTTGAGTTTCAGTTGTTTTGAAATTGTTAGGGTCAACCAAAAAATTTTTAACTTAAACTTAAAAGAATTTTCTATTGTAAATAATAACGACATATTTTTCTATTTTCAACAAATTTTTTCGTTATCTATCGAATTTTTTCATAAATTAAGAAATCGGACAACAGTATCCGAACACTTTTTAAGATAGAATATCGCTAAATTCGCAAATTTTTCTACTGAAACAATCACAAGATTTTAACATTCTGTTTTGTAAAAAATATTTAAAATATTTGCTTAGGAACACATAAATAATTTCATATACTTAAGTTAAATTTCCCCCCAAGATTTTAACTCTTTACTGCATGGCGTTACATACAGGGATATGGCATCACCAAAAAATAAGTTATAACGACTTCGTTATCAATAGGTGGAAGTTTGTTCAGTAAACTAAATAAAAACAAACAAGAAAAGTAAAGCAAATACAATTTTATTAATCAAACATATTTAGTGCGTATTTTATTTTAATTTTGTGCTGTTTTCAACAATTTTTGCATTTTTGAATATACTATACGGGGATTGAGGAGTCAATTACCCTTACATGACCTATCCCGTGATCGGTCAACCGAAGCCATATTACTAAATTACTTAGTACAAATATGAAAAAAAAGAGAATGAATTAATTTTCTAAGTATCTTCTGATCCGTTATTTTCACTGCTACTTTTAAAAAACTTGACCGATACTGAAATAAAAAACAAAATTCGCGGCATATTTTTAAAAATAAAAAAACTATCGTCTTTTCATTCCTGAAAGTGTGGAGGCTTTTGAAAGCAAAAACTCTGTGAAGTATTTGTCAAGAGAGTATCCTCCCAGGAACATTTTTTACAATCGGTAGCCAAACACACCCATTCTACAACTGGTTCCACTGCAACCGATTCCATGGAACTGGTTCCGGAACCAGTTCCTGGGATCCTATATGGAAGGTGTGGGTGACGTAGAATCAGTTCCAGAACTAGTTCCAGAACTGATTCTAGAGCAACCGGTTCCAATTTGGAGCTATAGAAGGGGTTGATTTTGCGACAATTTAAAACAAAATTAATATTTTATGGTTATCACTTTTGAAGCAACTTGAAATTCATAAGTAAATGACTTTTTATGATAAAAAATTCTGTAATTTACATTCGCACGGAAACGTAAAAAGTTTAACATTTTTTGTGGTGTTAAACGTAATAAAAGTTAGAATAAAACTGTAGAATTATAAAGCTTCGTCGAAAATATTCCTCAGTTGCACAGTTAATTAGCTGAGCCACTAATATTTGGATAATAAAGACTATTTTTGAGTCAGCCTGTAAATTTCTAATCATTCAATTGCCAAGAAATTTATAAATAAGAAAAAATACAACAAAAGAGAAAATTATCAAACATTTCGAATTTAGGAGTAAATACCCTATGGGAAAAGAAACCGGTCATCGGACATGTCACGTGACTGGTTCTTTGGGACGGGGGCCGGTCCTTGGACCGGCTCTTTTATATGAAAAGGACCGGTCACTTTTACATGGGCTTGTCCTAGGAGGTGGTCAATTGCCCCTTGTGACGTGTGACAGGACCGACCCAAAAGAACCAGTCACAGGACTAAAGCAAAAGAACCTGTCACAGGACTGATACAAAAGAACCTATCACAGAACTGACGCAGAAGTACCTGTCACATGACTGACGAAAAAGAATCTGTCAGAATAGGTAAAAATATGAAGTGGGATAAATTTTTAGTCCATATTAGTTTTGGACTATCGAAAAAAACATAGATTTGCATGGAATTCCTTGTACTAATAATTTAGATTTAAGTTTTTAATTAGAAATTTTTTAGAAATTTATTAATTAGAAATTTAGTTTTTGTTATTCGCAATATATTTTTACAAGGAATTAAATTCTACAAATCGTATTGGTTTTAGTTCAGACAGATGCCTCTTTTTATGAAGTTTTAAATTTATTCATATTTGGTTATTTATTGGCGACAGAAAATAAAAAGAGAATTTCCAAAAAGTTACCTCAATTTCTGAACTTGATTTTAACTGAAATAAATGTCTTTTAAAGAAGTTTAATTCATGCAATTTTTAAAGCACTTGAATTTTTAGTTTTTCGATGTTTATTGGGTATTTTAAAACCAAATTCTAAAAAAATGCTTTAATACGATATTTTAAAGTACAATATTTTCAAGAATAAAAAAAAAATCAAAAGCATTTTAAAGGAAAATACAATTTGAAAAATTCTGATAAAAAAAAAATATGTTTTTTCACAGACGTCAGATTTGGATTTGCCTTACAGTTTGTCCTTAGAAAAGTATAGTTTATTCCGTATGTCAGACATTTTGCGGTACTTAAGTTTCCTGAAATAGGTTCTCACCAGTGCGCCGCACTGTACATACAAGAGTTCCGCCACAAGAGTTGTATAACAATCCGGTGAATGATATGATTACTAAGCGCCTACTCAATACGTGAAACATTAATCCAATAACTTTTAGTAATTAATCATATTCGATCAAAATTGTTTTGATCGTTTAATCGATCAAAATAAAAACACGAATAATTGACAACTCGGTTTGGTACTTTCAGACCGGTCCTGCTTTCACTAGTCCTGGGACAGGTCCTTTCAGACTGGTCCTGTTTTGACCGGTCGCGGGACAGGAAACAGGATATGTTCTTTCAAACCGGTCCTGTTTTTACCGGTCACGAGACAGGTGCTCGCATTACAACTGACCCCTGTTTTCCCACAGGGTATTTATTAGACCTACATACTGCAGGTTTAAGCGTTAACTCAGTTAACTCAGAAATTTGTTTTACACAATATTTTGATATATTCTTTTGTTTATAGTTAAGTTAAAGGTACACCTACAGTATGAGACCCACCGTTAAAACTACAATAACATTTTGATAGTAACTTTTTTTTTTCTTTTTAAGAGAAGCAACACTTAGGAAATTCTTCCTATTAATTAGCGTGTTGCTTTCTTTGGAAAGAGGATAGAGAAGAGTTGAAAGAAAGTGGTGAAAGATGAAGGGCCTCAAATATGGGAACACTGAAGTTGTGCGATGTGTTGAATCTTAGAACAGTTGTTGCGCGCCATCTGATGAAGATTTAGCGAACTTTGTTGAAGCTTTTTAGTTCATAGCCCTGTTATATTATTTTACTTCGGTGGGGTTAAGTGCAATCGGAACACCGAAAGAGGGCGCTGCGATATGTATGAGGAATAGGAAAATCATACATATTATTTATTTCAAATTTATGTTGCGATCAGTGGGGATTGATCCCACAACCTTATATATAACAGTCCAACGCGCTAACCATTATACCACAGAGCCCACTAAGTTTTGAAGTTAAAACATTTTATTTCATAATTCAATGCAATACTCAATTTTTTCCTTATATCTTGCCAACTGAACGGTTTAATTGCAGCAACCGTATTATTTAGTTCTCGCAATCAAATGTATTTCTGACACAACTCAGATGTGTTGTTTAAACCGAACTTTTGTTGGATTAACCTAATATCTGTTGACACAAACAAATATATTGGTGGCTACAACCAAAGCATTCGGTTGTCACAATGAATCTGTGTATAAATAAATAAATTAAATATAATTTGGCTTACCTCAGTTTTTTTACAATTTAATTAGTAAATTGATTTTTT
Source organism: Leucophora obtusa (assembly GCA_949987735.1). Classification (NCBI taxonomy): domain Eukaryota; kingdom Metazoa; phylum Arthropoda; class Insecta; order Diptera; family Anthomyiidae; genus Leucophora; species Leucophora obtusa. Next base: position 174,311,097 of record OX465297.1, read on the forward strand.
TCAATATTTATATGAATTCTGTATGAGTTTTTTTTTTATTAAACTAAAACGTATTTTTATACCCTATACCACTATGTGGTCAGGGTATTATAAGTTTGTGCTGATGTTTGTAACACCAAAAAATATTGGTCGTAGACCCACCTTATAGTATACCGATCGGTTCAGAATTTTTTTTTATTTCGATTTAACGATGTCCGTCTGTCCGTCCGTCTGTCTGTCCATGCAATCTTGTGCGCACTCTACAGGTCGCACCTATTAATATATTTTGATGAAATTTGGTACGCAGACCTATGTTAGCCCAAGGACGAACAAGTTTGATTTTTTTGAACATCGGTCCATGTTTAGACCTAGTGCCCATATAAGGGTCCTACCAAAATTATACTGTTTATATGCTGCAGGTCGTAAATATTAAGATATTTTGATGAAATTTGGTACACAGACCTATATTGGCCCAATAATACAGCCTACTGATTTTGGTGAACAGCGGTCCATGTTTAGACCTAGTGCCCATATAAGGGTCCTACCAAAATTATACTGTTTATACGCTGCAGGTCGTAAATATTAATATATTTTGACGAAATTTGGTACACGGACCTATATTGGCCCAATAACGCAGCCTATTGATTTTGGTGAACATCGGTCCATGTTTAGACCTAGTGCCCATATAAGGGTCCTACCAAAATTATACTGTTTATATGCTGCAGGTCGTAAATATTAAGATATTTTGATGAAATTTGGTACACAGACCTACATTGGCCCAATAACGCAGCCTATTGATTTTGGTAAACATCGGTCCATGTTTAGACCTAGTGCCCATATAAGGGTCCTACCAAAATTATAATGTTTATACGCTGCAGGTCGCAAATATTAGGATATTTTGATGAAATTTGATACACAGACCTATATTGGCCCAATAACGCAGCCTGTTGATTTTGGTGAACATCGGTCTATGTTTAGACCTAGTGCCCATATAAGGGTCCTACCAAAATTATACTGTTTATACGCTGCAGGTCGCAAATATTATGATATTTTGATGAAATTTGGTACATAGACCTATGTTGGCCCAAGGACGAAGCCTATTGATTTTGGTGAACATCGGTCCATGTTTAGAACTAGTGCCCATATAAGGGTCCCCCCAAAATTATATTGTTTATACGCTGCAGGTCGCAAATATTAAGCTATTTTGATGAAATTTGGTACATAGACATATGTTGGCCCAAGGACGAATCCTATTGATTTTGGTGAACATGGGTCCATGTTTAGAACTAGTGCCCATATAAGGGTCCCCCCAAAATTGGCTTGGTTACAAACTGCAAGTCGCAAATATTAAGATATTTTAATGAAATTTGGTGCGCTGACTCACATTATAGAAAATTTTGACATAAGCCCCATTTTAACCCATTTGAATTTCGGATCCAAACAATACACCAAACTGGTGTAGGGTATTGTATAGTCGGCATGCCCGACTTTAACCTTTTTACTCGTTAAAATTTTTTTTGTTTATCTTCAAACTGATAAAAGACATGTTATGATGCTACTTTGTTTTTCTTTAAAATCATAAATGAATGATATTTCCATAATATCTGTTGAGTGATATGTATATGTTTGAAATGCTTAGTGGGTTGTAGTCTAAAAATTGTTTAGGTATTGAAAAACTCTTCTGGCCTTTCCCTTTTTAAATCACATTATTTATATATTTTAATTGTACCCCCAGACGCATGAGTATTGTTGAATAAACTATTTTATTTAATATTACTCATACGCTGCGATATACTTAATATTTTACACTTTTTTGTTTCTTTGTTCTTTAAGGCTCCTTTCACGAGGTTTACTCGTTATAATGAAATGCATAGTTTAATATTGCATATGCAGTTTTTTCTACCTACAGTGAAAACGCTTAATAATTGTAATGTCAATAGCAGAGACATCCATTTAGGGGACAATTTTGTGTAAACGTTGTACTTAATCAAACTTCTTGAGGAAAATTACATTCCAATAGTGAACCATTTCTTGACAGTAAATGAGCGCTACAATTGGTATTTTTGCATCTTTTTGAACGCTAAGTAGCTCACAATTTCATACTATGAATGTTACTAAAAGACAAGGTAGGTAACCGAAGCCAAAATCGGTATTTTCAACTGTATTTGTATTGAATTTTTGTTTATTTTGGTATGGTATCAGTATCGGTATTATGGTTATCAAAAATGCATTTTCACAATAAATTATCCGTTTTTGTAAAAAAGACAATGTTGTCAGCTCAAAGTAGAAATTTATAACTATACCACAAGTTATCAGCAACAAAAAACAAAAACCAAAAAAGTTAAATTAATATATAATTTTGGATATCTTTTAGTAAAAAAAAATTATATTTTCTGAAAAAAAAAAAATGAAAAATATTATTTTGTTAGAAGGATATTGAATACCAGGTACCCGATTCGATACCGGTACAATACCGGTATTAAGTGAAACGGTTTTTGAATACCGGTATTTTTTAAATCAAGAGATTTGATATTAGTATCGGTAAATGCTATGAATTTGAAACGGAAAACGGTAGCATAAAGGTATTGCTTTGTTGAAAAATTTTGGTATATTATGAAAATATGGTTATTTTTTAGTGCTAAAAATTCACTCAATATTAAGTAGGTACGACAACATATTTAATGAATTTTAAGATTTTTGTGACAACACTTTTAAAGACTACGCATTTTGTACCTTCCTTCACTCTCTGCTATTGGAAGTTTCCACTGTACTACGACATATGAACTTTCACACCTACATATATAAATATCAACCAGCTTAGCTTCATATGCATATTATATTTTGCAAAAGCGACAGCATGTCAGTAGTAATTAAATTTCATGTCATGAACATAAATCGTATGTACATTGTACAACAGCTAACTTAATTAGTTTATACTTGCAAAATCATAAAAATAATGAAAGAAAACCATCTTGAAAAAGTTAAAAAATACTAGACTTTACTGTACCATTTACTCATAGAATATATTATTTCAGTTTAAGAAAACGAAACTTTAATGAAAAAAAAAAGACAAACATGTAATAAAAATGATATATTTGTGAATTAACTCAATTGCGGTTTGTTTCAAATAAAACTAAGTCTTTGTAGATAAAATGTGAAAATCTTAGTAAAAATTTAGCATACTTGTCTTACAAAAATGTATTAAATTTTAAAACAAGCAAATTATTTGTTGGTAAATTTTTAAGGGTAATTAACTGTATATTATTAAATGTTAGTTTAGGCCATACAAAATTCCCCAAACACTAATATTTAAACAATGTATTAAACTTTTATATTTAAATATTTATTAAATATTTCTTATCAATTAAAATGCATAAATATTTAATTTTGTTTTTATTACTATGAAAATTCCAAAATTCTTTAAGAATAATAAATTTGTATATTATGTTTAAAATTTTTGAAATTTTATATAACCAGAATATTTGGAACATAATATAACTAAATTGTCATATATCCTTTTTATTATTATACACTACATAGTTCATATTAGAGTGGGCCGAATTTAAAACAATGTTTAAATAAAAAGCAACAATAGGGAATAAATGCCATGGAAACTCCACCTCACCCACAGCAAAATCGAAAAAAAGGAAAAAGGAGAAAAATCGAAGGAAAAAAATTAGAGAAAATAGAATAAAGCATAAAAACCATCATCATCTATCATTAGTAGGGTGTTGAAATTATTCGGGTTTGGCTTTGTTCGAGTAACTGAGTAACTTGATTTTAAGGTTTTAAACTTAATCGATTAATCGGGTAAATATTTAAAATTTTTCGAGTAACCGGAATAATTTCCACCATTTCATTTAATTATTTTTCCTAACAATTACACAATTTTTGTACATATTATAGGTTATTATTATTATTATTACACTGCTCAAGTTTTTAACACGAAATTTGTGGTACTAACGTGAAAACCATATGGTTGTGTTTGGATGAGCCCCCTGACAACTACTCCACCGATGAAAGTGGAAATTTGGCTCATTGGGAAAAAATTTATGGGGGTTTTTTTTTGAATTTCGGTCAATTCGTCAATTTTTGACCATTTTCAGCCCATTTAAGTCGCTTTTCCTGTATTCAAAATTTCTTGTGTTATCAATTACTATTTCCACCATTAGAACGCACATTTCAACTGAGAAAATCAAAATTTTTAGCCTATTTTCATGATTTTTGCCCATTTTTCATCGATTTTCCCCATTTTTGTGCTGTTTTATGAGCTTTTTTGTAGTTCTTGCGCAAACTTATCGACATAAGTCTTACCGTTTTTCCTTTTTACAATATATTATGCAATATTATTGCCATTTCAAGCAACTCAACACACTTTTTAAATAAAAAACCATAGTTTTTTACGCTTTTTCGGATGATTTTCGGGTTTTTTATTGATTTAAATAAATTTTTTGTGGTTGAATACATTTTTTCGGTATAAAAATTAATGTAAATGCGTGTTTCTCCGTATTAATGTAATTCATTTTAAATTGGCAATTGAAATAGAGAAATAAGCAATGGAATATCATTCGTTATCCTCCAATTCCATTAACAAATTCCAGCAAAGATCTGCCAAAAGTGAATCTAATTTTTTTCCACTATACCAGTGTTCCAACTGTGCTGATACCTGTTGGAAACATTCCCCATGCTCGTCTGATTCAGACGGCAACTGACGCTCGAAGTGATCGTGGTGGTGATGCATGAAATGCACTTTCAACGACATTCGAACACCGATGTTTTCGAAAGATTGCAGCATATCATCAACAATGGCACGCCAATTGTCCACTCGATGAATGCCGAGAACTTTTTCGATCACTGCTTTCAGGCTATCCCAAGTGATGAGTTCCTCCTCTTGAAGGACATTGTTGAAGTCTTCATCCTTCATCAGTTTGCGAATGTCGGGGCCATTTAACACACCTGAAATAAATATATGATTTTATATAAAAACTTTCAAGAATACTTCATCTTGTTTGGCGGAAAAAGAATTCCAAATATTTATTTACCTTCTTTAATTTTCGCTTCACTCAAGCGTGGAAAAATGTACTCCAATCGTCCAAAAGCCAATCTATTTCCACGCACCAGTAACGCTTTGATGAAATTCTTCATTAACCCAAGTTTAATGTGCAATGGTGGCAGCAATACCTTATCCATCGGCACCAACTCCTCGTGGATAACGTTCTGCTGTCCGATTAGACGATTTGTTCTCGGTAACCAATCTCGTTTTTGATACTGTGGTGTATATCGCGAATCCCACGTACACAAGTAGCACACATTTTTAGTGTAACCAGTTTGAAGGCCACAGATAAGTGCAACCACTTTCAAATCAGCGCATATTTTCCAACAATGTTCATGGTATTTCACAGAATCCAAGATTAGTTTCATGGAATCATACGTTTCCTTTGTTTTCACGGCAAGCGCAATTGGCACAGAGTTTTTTGTATTATCGAAATACAGCAGCATAGCCTTGAGACTGCTCCTCGATCCATCGATGAACAACCGCCATTGGTCCGCATTTTACGTGTAATTCATGGCCGACATCAAACCATCGATATCATTACAGTACGTAAATGAATTGTTTTCATTGCGAGTAAAAAACGGTAGAAATTTATGCTGTCGACCACGCGAACCGAACACTTTAACTTCTGGTGACAGGATGTTCACAGCTTTAAGATGTTGAGCAAGAATTATGGTTTTATTTTGTGACAACTTTAGTTGTCTTGACATTATGTTCAAGCGCTGTTGTGTAACTTCAATGTGTTTGCATGGTTGCGTAATATTTGATGGCTGATACAAAGAAAAATTCGATTCTGGCTCCGAAAAAAAATATGGTGGGATGTATTCTTCAGTTGGACTCTGTTTTCTCGGGATTGTCACTGGCGGAGAATGGGAAAGAGTGGTTTGAGCTGACGGAACACTTTGGTAAATATATTCCATCGCCTTTCTTCTGTTCATACCCACAACATTATTTTTACATATGTAGCACATGTTTTTTTCGTGGTCGACTGGCTCTGACCAAATCATCGGTATTCCATATGGCATGCTTTCCCGTCGACCTGTTCGCCAATCATACAAACTTGCTACACACGATGAGCAAGCCATTTCAGGCACCCAGTCAACATTACGAATCACTGGAATATTGAAGTACTGCTCGTACAATGTTGCAATTTCATCAGTAATTTTTTTCTTAGACGACATAATGGTCCACTTTCCGCACATCTAACAGTAATGATTGAAGTTTTTCAGGCATTCATCCATTTTTTACCGTAAAAATTAATCACTTCAAACTGGAAACTTTATTTATACTTTTATTACTTTTTCGTCACTTTAAAAAAATCGTACTTTACGCGTTCGGAGACACATGTTGAATGACAAAAATCGATCAATGAACATCTATAAATACTACGTAAGTTTCAATATTTTACTGAGAGGTATTTACGAATTGGCGCATCTTTTAAGGGTGGCTGTATACCTGATTCGTGTGCGTTTGTGTAAAAAAAAATTTGTATAAAAAAATCATGCAGGTAGCCAACGGAAAAAACCCAAATAATTAAAAAAGTACACTTTCCTTTTTTCCTTTTAATTGTCCACGCACATTACCGAAAAAGCGTAAAAAAGGATGGTTTTTGTATTTAAAAAGTGTGTTGAGTTGCTTGAAATGACAATAATATTGCATAATATATTGTAAAAAGGAAAAACGGTAAGAATTATGTCGATAAGTTTGCGCAACAACTACAAAAAAGCGCATAAAAACAGCACAAAAATGGGGAAAATCGATGAAAAATGGGCAAAAATCATGAAAATAGGCTAACAATTTTGATTTTCTCAGTTAAAATGTGCGTTCTAATGGTGGAAATAGTAATTGTGAGCCGTATAAAGATAACACAAGAAATTTTGAATAAAGGAAAAGCGACTTAAATGGGCTGAAAATGGTCAAAAATTGACGAATTGACCGAAATTCAAAAGAAACGCCATAAATTTTTCCCAATGAGCCAAATTGGCACTTTCATCGGTGGAGTAGTTGTCAGGGGGCTCATCCAAATACAACCATATGGTTTTCACGTTAGTACCATTTTACAACTTGAACAGTGTTATTATTATAGGCTTCTTTTAGCTCAATATACTCACAAGGAAAGTATCTTAGAGGATAATCTCCGATCTAAATGAAATTCGGATATTTTGTAGAGAAAAAAATTCTAAGGTTGGGGTGTATGAGGTTATCGGCAATCTCGGGCATTTAGGGGTTTAAAACTAGTGTCAGAAATTACCCATTTTTTTACATTAATTTTTCATTTGATCCAAGGAAACTATATACTGTAGCGACGAGTTTTCCTCCGGTTGCTGGGGTATACCTCACGGTGATCAGAGTTGCTGCAGAAATTTATATTTGCATAGACAGGAAATTTAAAACTTCGATAAGGCCAGCAGGACAGAATACGTATTTGCGCATCTCACTGCAGACCCATCCTCAGTATCCTATGCCTTTATGGGTTAATAATTGATGATGATCTATTTATACTGAATTTGAACAAATAAACGCATGTAAACAAAAAATCGTCTTTTCATTTTTGAAAGCAAAAACTCTGTGAAGTATTTGTTAGCAGAATATCCGGATGAAGAAAAATAGCAGTTTTTGGAAAAAAAGTACTTATTATGTTAATTCATAATAAGGAAATTGGCCTTGAACTAGAATTAATAAATTTCTAATTTTACAATTAAAAAGGTCGAAAAAACAATTTTTATTTTTAAATACACACAAAAACTCCTATAGGCCACATTGGCTTGGCCGGCATAGGTAGCCAACTTTTGCATGAAAATTAAAAAAAAATGGTTATATTACCTATTCTACAAGGTAAGGGTTTTACCTATTGGCAATCTTATTTCAACTAATGAAATGAACTAAGGCAACCCTTCGAAAATTTATATTGAAATTCGAAATGTCATATAATACAATAAATTTAAATTTATAGCTTTTATGTGGCAAAATACTACGGTATTATAAATTTTAAAAAACTATGAGAATTGGTCGCCATCCATTAATTTCTTTCAAGAATAATTAATGCTATATTCAATCTGGAAATCTTCAAAAGATTATTTTACGAAAAATTTTGCTAATACGGTAAGTCTATAAAAACATCACCGAATTTGGTGGGAGTATATGAGTTAAAAAATCAATCTTATCTCTTTTAGATACACAATTGAGCCACAATCATTCCAGTGCGATGTCGTTTAGTCGTTCCCTGGTCAGCGAGTCAACATATTTATGGGATACATTTCTTGTTCGAGTTTTTAATGAGTCTTTCAGAAAATAACCTTGCTACCTGATGGGTTTTTTAAAAGCAAAATATCTTTAAGCTCTAAGGCTTTCACATTTTGAGAAATTTCCAAAAAAAAAAAATTGTACAAAAAATATCTCACAATTTTGAGGGTTTTTTTTAACAAAATCGCCTCAGGAGCTAATATTTTTTAAAACGAAAAATTCTTCAGAATCTGTAGGCTTTCTCATAGGAAAACCTCCACTCAGCATCTGAAGTGGAGGACTATGGCAAGAGTCCTCAGAATCTGAAGATTTTTTTTTATGGGAAAAGTCCTCAAAATTTGAGGGACTTCTAGGAGGAAAGTCCTTAGAAAGGTGAAAAAGTCTTCAAAATCTGGAGGTTTTTAAATAAAAAAATTCACAGAGCTTGAGGAGTTTTATAAAGAAAAAACTTCTCATAATCTGAGATTTTTCTTTAGAAAAAAGTACTCCGAAGCTCAGGGTTTTTTTTTATAATAAAATTTCCTCAGAATCTTAGGGGGTATCTATAGTAAAAAGCCCTAATAATATTAGAGGTTTACTGTGGGAAAATATGCAACGAATCTGAGGGGGTTTCTATAGGAAAATGTTTTCAAAATCCGAGGGTTTCTTCTGAAAGAAAAGATGCCTTAAATCTGAGGATCTTTCTATACGAAAAATTCTTCTAAACCTGAGGGATCTTCTGTAGGAAAAGTCTTCAAAACCAGATGAATTTTCTAAGGAAAATTTTCTCTGATTCTGAGGGTTTTTCTGTTTGAAAAAGTACTTAGAGGGTGAGGGGCTTTCTAAAAGAAACCGTCCTCGGGATTTGAGAGTTTTTCTATGGAAAAAAGTGCTCATATTCTGATGGTTTTTCTATGGAAAAGTCCTCAGAATGTGAATGAACTTCTATAGAAAACCCCATAGAATCTCAATATCTTATAAAACAAACCCTCAAAATCGTCGGAATTTTTCTACAAAAACCCTTTTTACTTGTAGATTACACTGTGAGACAAATGGTAGGGGTCAGTGATCGGGAAGTGTTCAAACTACCGGGGAAAGTTATATCGGTAAAAAAGAAGTTATACGTGTCCCGGCGTTTCGCTGGGTCACCCCTAGGAATCGAGATATATCGATTTGACCTTTGGTGGTCTTTTTTTTGACATAACTCGAGAACCACTAGTCCGATTTTGCTCAAAAATTAAAAATTACAATTCCTTTAATCTGTTCATATAACGTTTTTCTATATACTCAACAGTTTTGCCGGTAAAAATTAATGTATGAAGAAAAAAATATTTTTTGCCTAAAATATTAAAAAAAAGTAATAAACAAAAGGTTATTGATTTTTATGGTAGCGGTAACAAACATTTATTTTTACCGGCAAAACTGTTGAGTATATAGAAAAACGTTATATGAACAGATTAAAGGAATTTTTAATTTTTTTAAAATTGTTTGAGCAAAATCGGACTAGTGGTTCTCGAGTTATGTCAAAAAAAGATATATCTCGATTCCTAGGGGTGACCCAGCGAAACGCCGGGACACGTATAACTTGTTTTTGACCGATATAACATTTCCCGTTGGTTTCATCCCATCCCGATTTTGACTGTCGCATAATGTTATCAAGTGCTTTTTCTGTAGAAGCTCTTAGGTTCTAAGAACCCCTTCCTTTAGAAAAACCCTCAGATTCAGAGAATGTTTTCCTATAGATAAACCTTAAGATTATCAAGAATTTTTCTATAGAAAAACCCCTAGATTCTGACGATTTTTGCCTTAAATTCTTAAGAATTTTTCATCCAAAGAAACCCAAAGAATCTGTACTTTTACTGATAAAAAAGTTCTCGAAATCTGTGGACGTCTTTCTATAGAAAATCTTAGATTCTGACGACTTATTTCTGTAAAAATCCATCAGATTTCCAGTGATTTTTCCTATAGAAAACCGTTTATATTATATTGTATATTATAGTAATAATAGATTTGGATTACAAAATCATTTGTTCAATGTACATGTATTTTTTATCTGTTTTTTAATAAATAAAGATTTAATAAAATGAAAATATTATTACTTCGGGAAGCTTTTTGTAATAAAAATACCTAATATAAAAGTAAAATTTTCAATACTTTACCTACACTAAAATTGGTAATACACCTACATTGCACAGTTAATTTTACAAAAACTATAGGTGATTTTTCGAACATAAATATCAAATTGAAATTACCTGTGTTTCACTGTTATATTGCCCTATAACATAGCATATATGTAGGTGATATCAGCCTATAATTTTAGCCAATATTACCTATAGTTTTTTTTTGTGTGCAGAAACTAAAAACCAACATTATTCAATATTAATATATGTTTATTTTATTTCGACCTTTCTGTTTTAATTTAAAAAATTAAATTATAAATCAACAATTTTTTAAATTATTGAATATTTTTAAAAATTTCTTATTGAATGTTGTTTAAAAACAGTTCTTGTTTATTCAGAAAATTTTCTAGTTTCTCGGCAGTGACAAATAAAGGAAATACAAAAACCTGCTTTATCGACCAAACGTTGCTCTGCAGTCGACACTGCCTTTATCTGGTTTAGGCTTTAATGAAAAATATAACTTTGATATTTCCGTTGTATATTATACTCAAGGACTATTAATTATAGAGATTGGAAATCAAAACCTACACTACTCACCGAAAGAGGGCGCTGAAATTAAATATTACCTGAGCAACTACTTATTTAGTATCAGTTTAATATCAGTTGAGCCTATATTTAAAAAGTCAAAAACTGCTGAAAACTTCACAAAGTAAGGAAAAAACAGGCGCGGAATATATTCAAAAAATAAAATTTGAGATATCCGTTTGTTTTTTGCTTTGTTGTTTGTTATTATTTAAATTTAAATAAAAAAAGAAAATTGCCAATTTTTTTAACAAAGTGCCATCTAGTGATAACGATGTTGCTATAATTTATTTTTTGGTGATGCCATACCCCTGGTAGTCTTTCATATCTACTTAGAATCTAACTCATAAAATCATTAACACTTGCGCTGCGGAAGACAAAAACCTCCAATAAGTGGTCTCTAGAAAATAAATTATGATGTGACCTTGCGTTTGTTTTTGTTTTTGAAAATAAAAGTTTTTATGTTTTTAAATCACAACTCCAATTTCAATTCATTTAAAAATTATTAATAAATCATCGAAAAAGTTTTAAATATTTGATCTACTCTAATGCGTATGAATGTGTATATTTGTGTAAACTATGCAGTCGTTTGCATTTCCTTTATGCAATAGTTAATCATAATTTATTGAGTTTATTATAATGTAATTTATTGAGAATTTATATGTTAGATCACACACACACATACATAAATACCTACATGTCCACAAATACACATACAATGCATGAATAAGACAGCATGTCATGCACGTTTGTTTGAATTTGTGTACGAGTGTGAATTTAATAAAGTCTTGGGTAATTAGGATAATTTTATTAATACCCAAAATGCATTATAGCATGTGAAGGCGTCTGCAGTAGACAACAATTTGTCAAGATTTTTGTACTTACTTGTTGTTGCAGAAATGCATTGTTACGCAAAATATGAGATCTTAAAGTTTAGTGTTTTCTTTTGAAAATACTATTTAGAAATGCTTGTGATGAGATATAGTAGATTTATGACAAAATTTCGAAGCAAATCTATTAACAGAAATACACTGTAGCGTATGAGTTATATTTATTAAAAATAAATTACTCATACGCAACATAGTACTTTGTTAAAATTTATTTTCTCCTTGATTTCAAAGCAAATATGGATATCGTAACTTCTAACTGATAAAATACAGACTTAAATTAAAAATCATAATTTATTGAAACATCTTAATCTTTATTTTTCAATAACCTTAACCGGAACCGTAACCGAAATAATGAATAAAATTATACCGGTAACTCTCAGAATTTGAACAAACTTACTATAACAGTTGTAACTTTTAGAACTAACAAGCAAAGACTCCCAACGCGGACAGGCAGATCTTAATGACATGTTGCAGAGGAGAAAAATTTAAAGGACACATATTTTTTTAGCTGCCCAATCTCATATTTGGGGGTTAAAAAAATTTTAGAGGCCTATTTACCGGACATCTAACTACTTAATATATTCAATATGGGTATCACACTTTTTATTTTTGAGAGTACATTCACGCTGTGTAAAAATAATTTAAAATTTCATACATTTCAGATATGTCGCCATACAAAAAGTTATGAAAAATGGGGTATTTCCCAAATATCTTTTTGGGTTTTATACAATGTGCCATATTTTCTCGCACCAGTTAATGTCAGTTGGTTGGCAGAATATCACTTTTATGTAAAACATTTTTCTCATAAAAACTATCTAACTAATCCAAGTTTGTGGGATATTTGGGCGCCAAATCTGAATAAGTACGAAACTAGCCCCAAAATAAATTTTAAGTTTTCTGCCATTGAAGTTCAATTTTCAAATTCGATGTCTTCAGAGGCTAATAGTAGAATTTCATGGTAAATATTTTTGAGGAATACTTTAACCCTCTAACTCTACAACTTAAAGGTCGATTTTGTAACTTTTTAAAAAGGGGCCAAAAAACCCCCTTCAATGAAAGAGTTAAAGGGTTACAATTTTCTCCAAAAATGTTTCCGGTAGTGTTTTACAAATAAGTTCGCTGAACACATCTGATACCTAAAATGGAAGATTCACTTGGTTTCCTATGCCAATTCACAATAAACATTTATAAAAGGGGGGAAACTTTAATCCCCAAAAAAACATATTGCCAGACGTAACTTTTAAAACGCTGATACACATATATTTTTCTTTTTGGTCCTCTCTGATAAAATCAATTGTCAAAGCCTTATTATTTTGGAAAAAATTTGATTTTAGCCCAAACCATACAGTGAAAGTGCCAGTGGCAGTGGCAGTGCTGTCAAACTTTGTTCTTGAATTTCGCGAAAACGATTTAATATTTTTAAAAAATTCTTATTGCGTTTTGTTTAACCCTCTAACCGGCCTAAGCTTTTTTGCAATGAAATTTATACCATGTATTCCTCACGAAAAATAAACAATAAGTTCTTCTACAAAATATTTTTTCGTTGCCTACTTTAGGCGATATGGGCCAAAACAGTTTAAGGGTGAATCTCGAAAACTAGCGCAAAAAAATTACTAGGCTTAGGCAAACATTATTTCTCTTACCAAGATATAATTGCAATAAAAAAATTACATTCTTTGTGCTGTTACTTAAGAGGATGTAGCGATTTTCGTTTTTTGAAAAATGCGAAGTTGAGCGAAAACAATGGCCTTGCAACTCTCTCAATATTTTTTATTTGAAAAAATATTAGGCGGCTTGGAACAGGAACGAACTCCGACTGGTTAATCTGGGATGGAAAAGGCTCACTTAATCGGGCTCTTATACCAAAAAATGTTAGATCGCTCTTACATATTTAAAAATGTAAGTAACTAAAAAATAGCTCTTTGGCTCGTTAAAAAACATAAAAATTAAATATTTAGATATTAACAATTATTAGCACAAATTGCGAAAAAAACATTTGCAAAAAGCGAAATTTTTGCAACAATATATTCATTTGCAGAATGTCGATCGCTGATTACCTCTTTTAATTAATTTTCTGTACCATAAAGCCTTTTTAGAATTCCGCCGTTATTTTGCAATTTTTAAGTGCGGTTTTTTTAAATATATAATATAGGGATTAAATTTTTGTACCATAAAGTCTTTTTTCAAATTCCGCTATTATTTTGCAATTCTTTACGTGCGTTTTTTTTTTGTAATTTATAATCTAGGGGCTATAATACACATTTCATACAACAAAGTTTGGTGGCTAGTTGCAAAAAAAAATCGCGAAAAATAAAATTTGCAAAAAGGAAAATTTTTGCATTAATATATTTGTTTGCAGAATCTAAATCGCTGATTACGTTTCCTAATTAATTTTTTGTACCACAAAGTCTTTTTTCGCGTTCCGCTTTTATTTTGCAATTTTTTAAGTACGTTTCTTTTTAATTTATAATCTAGGGACTATAATACACATTTCATACAATAAAGTTTGGTGGCTAGTTGCAAAAAAAAAATCGCGAAAAATAAAGTTTGCAAAAAGGAAAAATTTTTTCATCAGTATATTTGTTTGCAGAATGTAAATCGCTTATTAAGTTTTTTAATTAATTTTTTGTACCATAAAGCCTTTTTTCGCTTTCCGCGATTATTTTACTATTTTTTAAGTGTGCTTTTTTTTAATTTATAACCTAGGGTCTATAGTACCAATTTTATATACAAAAGTTTGGTGCTTAGTTTGCAAAAAAAAAAAATAAATAAATCGCGAATAAAATATTTGCAAAAAGAAAAATTTTTGCATCATTGTATTCATTTGCAGATTGTTAATCGCTGATTGAGTTTTTTAATTATTTTTTTCTACCACAAAGTCTTTTTTCGCGTTCCTCTATTATTTTGCAATTTTTTAAGTGCGGTTTTTTAAATTTATAATCTACGGAGTATAATGCCCATTTCGTAAAACAAAGTTTGGCGGTTAGTTGCAAAAAAAGCAAATTATGCCATCGTTTGCAGAATGTAAATCTTTTAATTAATTTATTGAACCCCAAAGCCTTTTTTCGCATTCCGATATTATTTTGCAATTTTTTACGTATGGTTTTTTAAAATGCATAATCTAGGGCTATAATACTGTTGGAATAGTATAATTCCATAGTATAGTTCCATTCTTGATTTTTATAACTAAATTATTATTTTCCATCCCTGGTTACAATCGATGTTTTGAGTCATACAAAGAGCGCACATAATGACCCTGCAAACATTTAAAAGATACCTTCCAAGAAGATATTAAAGCGATATCTTCTATTTGTCATTTGAATGAAAATAATCAAGTAGTATTTACTTTGAAATTGTATTCCTTTTATCACTTGGAAGATAATTCGGCGATATTAGGAAAAAAGTAATTAAAAAATTTTATCTTTTGTCATAACTTTTTATGACAATATTGCGGCAATATCACCTTTGTATCATTTGGAAGATAAAGCAAATTTGTTTGAAATCTTTTATCAATTTGAAAAAAATTAATACTAAATTTGTACAAAAACAATCAAAAGATATATAGGAAATGAACTCGTGAAAAGTTAAGATTAATTGCGCGGGAAAAATCGGCTAATATGAAATCAAGATAATTTATAAGTTGGTCAATGGAATATGTATGCAGATATTGTTTTTGAGGCTTAAATTTAATAATGAAAAAATTAAATCGTTTTTTTATTGTACCGGAAGTTTATTTAGCGATATCCCTTTTATCTTCCATATGAGTTATTGCTTTCATATTGCCTGGAAGTATTGTTTTAGTGTAACAGTTGTTTCCGACGGAGGAAACTTCCGGAATACGAAATTGATATTGCCGGCAATAAATGTTTTCTTCCTGGCGATATGTTCGGAGAATCTTCTTTGCATTGCCATGTTTGCTTGGTGATATTGGTTTGAGTATGTTCCTGTTCCAAGGCACATAATAGAACAAATGCTTTCTCAGTGATAGAGAGTCCCCCAATCTCTTTATTATGTATACTCTTTGGCGAAAATCACCAAAACTTCAATATATATTATTCAAACTTATAAGCTTTGCTACCTATACCAAATATATTCTTTTTACCAAATTTCAAAAAAATCCGTCCATTCGCTTTGAAGTTAAGGAGATGTCATTTGAAGGTGTCCTTATGGAATCCTGAGCGTCCTTGGACCAAAGTAAAGAACTTTTTGAATAGCTTAAGCTCCAATCTCACTTCGTGGTCACTATCAATTGTTTTAGTCAATTTAAATATGTTTTTAAGATTTTTGAAACTTTTGGTTATTTTAAAATATTTAATTTTTGAAATTTTACTAAATTTTATCTTTGACACTTTCTCGCTTCCAAACCGTGCATTGTATACAAAAAAATTCTTCACAAAAAATTTTATAAATTTTTTTTCTGTTGAAAAAGTATAATTTTTTATTATAAAATACCCCTTTGGGGTATTTTATAATAAATTCTTGTTTATTTAGAAACTTTTCTAATTTCTCGGCAGTAACAAATAGAGAAGATACAAAGAACTGCTTTATCGACAAAACGTCGCAATGCGGTCGACACTGCGTTTATGTGATTTAGGCTTTTGTTGTACAACGTAATTAAAAAGCTGAACTTTTTTCGAAAATAAAAATTCAAAAATTAAAAAAATTTTGCCGATTTTTAGATAAATTAAGTTATTAATTGCACTAAAACATCAGAACTAGATTTTAATTTAAGAATAAAATATCGTTTTTTGTGAATTGCCCACTAAGAACGCCATTGACATAGCAAAATTTCCAGAAATTTTTTAAATTGTATTAAATGACAATAAATAAATAACAAATTAATCAACCACTTTTTGGAAAAATTTAAAAAGTTGTTCCAATTTTTATTTGTTACATATGGGACATACATGAGACTAATTAATTATTTGGACAAATTAATTGGTGATTTCATTACCATTAAATTGGAACTAATGCTAATGAAATTTTTGGCATTATTATTACTTGGACTAATGTTAATGCTTTGAAATACATCGATTTCATTACTAATGCCAATTGTATAGTAAATTCATTACGATTACTAATGCCTCAATTATAAGAAAGAATTGGCATTTGTAAACGTCATTTTATAGATTTCAAATTCATTTCTGAGCTTGCAAATGCGGAATGCGAACCACCAGTCTTTGGTATGAGTTATGGGTATTATAGTAACCAGATTCTAATTTTACAAAAACCACACTTAAAAAATTGCAAAGTAATGGCGGAACGCGAAAAAAAGCTTTATGGTACAAAAACTTTATCAGCGATTTTCATTCTGCAAATAAATATTTATACTGATGTAAGAATTTTCCTCTTTGCAAATTTTTTTCCGCGACATTTTTTTGCGATTTTTTTTCAACTAGCCACCGAACTTTGTTCTATGAAATGGGTGTTATAGTCCCTAGATTATAAATTTTAAAAAACCACACTTAAAAAATTGCAAAATAACCGCGGAACGTGAAAAAAGACTATATAGTACAAAAGTGGAATTAAAAAACTAAATCAGCGATTTTTATTCTGCAAACAAACATGCTGATGTAAGAATTTTCCTTTTTGTAAATTTTTTTTCCGCGACTTTTTTCGCGATTTCTTTTTCAATTAATCACAGAACTTTGTTCTATGAATTGGGTATTATAGTCCCTAGATTATAAATTTTAAAAAACCACACTTAAAAAATTGCAAAATAATCGCGGAACGCGAAAAAAGACTTTATGGTACAAATATTGAATTAAAAAACTTAATCAGCGATATTCATTCTGAAAACATATGCTATGTTAGAATTTTCCTTTTTGCAAATTTTTTTTTCCGGAACTTTTTTCGCGATTTTTTTTACAACTAGCCACCGAACTTTGTTCTATGAAATGGGTGTTATAGTCCCTAGAATATAAATTTAAAAAAGCCGCACTTAAAAAATTGCAAAATAATCGCGGAACGAGAAAAAAGACTTTATGGTACAACAATTGAATTAAAAAACTTAATCAGCGATTTTCATTCTGAAGAAACATACTGATGTAAGAATTTTCCTTTTTGGATTTTTTTACCGCGACTTTTTTCGCGATTTCTTTTTTTAATTAATCACCGAACTTTGTTCTATAAATTGGGTATTATAGTCCCTAGATTATAAATTTTAAAAAACCACACTTAAAAAATTGCAAAATAATCGCGGAACGCGAAAAAAGCCTATGGTACAAAAGTTGCATTATGTTGCAGATTGTTAATCGCTGATTAATGTTTTTTATATATTTTTGTGCCATAAAGCCTTTTTTCGCGTTCCGCGATTATTTTGCAATTTATAACTTGTGGTTATTTAGAATAATAACCTAGGGTCTATAAGCCCAATTCATAGAATAAAGTTCGGTGGCTAGTTAAAAAAAAAGCAATCTATCCATCCCCCTTTTTTTGTAAACAAATGCTTTTTTTTACTCAATTGTTCATAGTTTTTAAGGCATTAGTGCGATTTCATTAGCATTAGTATTACAAATTCTAATGCCAGAAAATTTCAGTACCAATAAATGGTAATGAATTTTTTTTGCCATTAGCATTAGTCAACTAAAGATAATGAAATTTCAATGCCAATGAAAAAATCCCAAGTATGATATGGGACAACAAATGCTGTAAGTTTGACATTGATATCACATAGTTTTTCCTATAGCGGGGCAGTTAGCTTGGAAAGCATCATACTTATTGCTGTTTCAAGAAATATAAAAAATATATAAATTGATTAATTTAGATTTTTATTCCTTATTATTAAATTAAATTAAAAAGTCAAGTAAACACTGCACTTTGCTCCAATATCCAATATCTTCTTTTCCCCATTTCTGTTTTGTTAGTTTCAAATACAACAACAACAATAACAACAATAATGAAATTAATGAGCCTGCGTTAAGTGCCAGTTACATCGATTATGCTTGTTAAAATCAGTGTAACACTATTATACACATACAAACAACTTAAGTGTTTCTTCATAGCGACTACATCCCCTATCTAGTGCTTTATATTATATGCAAAATTTGTAAAGTGCAGGGTAAATAAATGTTGGTACTTTGTGTGCGAATATAAAAGAAATAGGGACGATGACATTTATTGTTTATTATAGCTGTATTTTGTCTTATGTCTATCAACGTTGAGTATTTAAAGCAAATATACGTTAAGCCTGTTGTTGTACAAAAAAATTTTAAACAGGTTATGTTTATAATTATCCCGTTATAATCTACCGTGCGTCAGCAAAAGTTTTTAGGAAGTAACGCGAATAAGTTACGTTAGATGTGAAAATGTATAAACGTTGAGTTTTCAACGTTGATAATTATCCGTGTTGAAAGTTACCGTGCATACGAAAAGTAATATGTTAGTTTTCGTCTTAAACGCGTTTTTATGCACTTTGAGTTTTTTTCTCAGTTAACGGATATAGTTAAGTCGAAAACACAGCTTATGTTAATAGTTAAAGATAGTTAGGAAGAAAAGTTTCACCAATTTATTAATACCACTATGCGACATTCAAAATCGGGATGGGATGAAACCAACGGGAAATGTTATATCGGTCAAAAACAAGTTATACTTGTCCCGGCGTTTCGCTGGGTCACCCCTAGGAATCGAGAAATATCTTTTTTTTGACATAACTCGAGAACCACTAGTCCGATTTTGCTCAAACAATTTTAAAAAAATTAATAATTACAATTCCTTTAATCTGTTCATATAACGTTTTTCTATATACTCAACAGTTTTGCCGGTAAAAATAAATGTTTGTTACCGCTACCATAAAAATCAATAACCTTTTGTTTATTACTTTTTTTTTTATATTTTAGGCAAAAAATATTTTTTTCTTCATACATTTATTTTTACCGGTAAAACTGTTGAGTATATAGAAAAACGTTATATGAACAGATTAAAGGAATTGTAATTTTTAATTTTTTTAAAATTGTTTGAGCAAAATCGGACTAGTGGTTCTCGAATTATGTAAAAAAAGACCACCAAAGGTCAAATCGATATATCTCGATTCCTAGGGGTGACCCAGCGAAACGCCGGGACACGTATAACTTCTTTTTTACCGATATAACTTTCCCCGGTAGTTTGAACCCTTCCCGATCACTGACCCCTACCATTTGTCTCACAGTGTACTGAGATAATTGGTTTAAATGTATAAAAACTTGTAAATATTAGAGAATACTACTGCTTAATTTTAGTGTTTTATAACAAGGAAATATTTTAAAATTTAATGATTTTGGGAAACGTAAAGTTTAGATAGTATCCAATAATAATTATACAATTTTGAATTTTGAATTTAAGTCCTGTAAATTATTTTGTAGCATTATTCATTAGTGCTGCTAATAATAATATAATAGATTTTTAGAAAAAGTTTAGAAATTTTTTTATTATTTCATTATGTAAATTATAAAACTATAAATTATTTATAAAAAAAAATTTTCATACAAAATTCATTTTATAAACGTATTATAAGATTTTTAAATTATTATGCATAAGCAATTTAAAAACAAAATTTAACACACACCCTTTCTTTGTTCTATTAATAAAAATAATTTCATTTTATCACGAAAACTTAGCAATTTAAGAGTCAAAAAGACATTCGTATAAGACATAGTATATTGTACTTCAAATTCACTTGGTTGCTAAGTTTTCGAGAGAGCATGCAACAATAAAAAAAAGAAAAAAAAATGAGACGATAATTTCATGTTAAAATGAATCCTTCTTCAATAAAATCCAATACTAGTGCAAACATAGACTTTTTGTTGTTTGTTAAGGAATTTATGAATAATGAGCATTTCAGCGACATACATACAAGAGTCTAAAGTAAAGTACTACTCATTGAACACTAAGCATATAGATAAAGTGAAACTATTTTCGTATTTTTTGCCATCGCATTGATGAAAAATGATGATCACAGCTTAAAGTAGAGAAATGTTCAATAATACTCGTTTATAGACATACTTACATGCATACTTCGATATAAAAAAGGAAGTGGATTTTTAAAGTGGAAAATATATAAAGCAAACATTTGGATTTTCTATTATAGAAGAAGTTAACATCTTACAAGACTTATATATACAGTGGTAAACACACTAATACTTACACCCACATATTTATACATTAAGGTGGCCATGTTTTATAATTTCAAATATATTTCGATTTAATTCTTTGAGGAACATTCGGTTTTCCATAATTTGAATTATATTTTATACTTTAAAATAAGAAAATTTTCTATTCCAAAGAATCGGTTGTAGAATACTTACTTTCCTTTACCGGGTAAAGGTAAATGGAATAAGAAACCAAAAATTGTAAGTACATATTTTACTGTTGGTTAAGGTATCGGAGTTGGTTTTTAACCAATTAAATTAATTTTCGAATTATAAAATAAGAACCCTCAAAAAATTACCAAATTTTGCTGGCTGCGTTTTTTTTAAGTATTTATTTTGAACTTATATCATTTTCAAAATATATCCTCCATACTAACAAATAAATGCCGCCCTAATCTTTAATAAAAAAAATATAAGTGACAGTAATATGGAATGTCGTTGGAAATAACAAAAAAATGTCTGAATAACGACAATAATTTTTCTCTTTACTAACTACGACTACATTCTCATCTTCAGTTGTATCTTTGTTTGTAAGTATGAGTATACAATTATACGTTTGATAATGCATTCAATTGAAAAACCATTGAAAACTAATGGCATGAAATAGAATAATGATTCTCTGCAAGTACTTCTACCTACTACTAACTTTGTAGATTTAGGAATACGATGTTGGAAAATATTAAAGAATTATTTCTTTTAAGTTTGAAATAATGAAAAGTAATCTTGTTAAAGCTCAGCATGATTAAGTAGTTTCAGAGATATTTTACTTTTTGTAGCACTTTGTTACGATTATTGTCAGTGTTCAAAGAAAGATATGACAACAATATTCTATAGCGTTGAGAATGTGAAGGCTTGAGAATAATTAACTTTTAATGAACTTTTTAATAATTTATTTAAATAAAAATACTGAATTGATTAAAAGGAGTCATTTGTTTAATCGTCTAAGACCTGCTAACTGATCTACAAATAAACTAAGTTTAGTCCATTACCATAGTTATGAATAGTGAGCAACTATTGAAAGTTAAATTTAAAAAATAAGTTCAATCCTCACATTTTCAATTTGCCTTTATTGGGTTAACATTCAATTAAAAAAGGTGTGAAGTTAAGTTCAAGAAATAAATTTAAAAATTTTCTAAAAATGTCAAGTTCAGGTGGGCCTAGGACCAATTTTGAACAGACTTGAATGGGATTGAGTAGATTTTAATACTGAGCTCACTTTAATCAATAGTTGCTCAGGAAAGCAGCCATTAATTTTCAAAAATGTGAAATTTTAATTTTTAAACATACCAAGTTCAGGTGGGCCCAGGGCCAATTTCAAAGGGACCTGAATGGGTTTGGTCATTTGGTATATGGACAGGGCTGACAGGGTAGATTTTAATCCTGAGCTCACTTTATTCAACAGTTGCTGCAACAGTTGTTGCAGTTGTTAAACATTTAGACATTTTTAGTGAAATATCTAAAACATATGTTTTAGAACATGTATTTTTTTTCAGCAAAATATGCATTGTTTGACAAAATATGCATTAAAATATTCCTTTATAGCAAAATATGCATTTACAGTACAATATGCATTTACAGCAAAACATGCATTAAAAAATCGATGCCATTTGTATGCAAATCCATTGATTCGCAAAGATATTTGGTTCGCGTTGTTCTTCAGCTAACAGCAACAAATATGTATTCACATGAAATTCCGAGCCCTAGTTATTAGTATTAGTGGCAACAAACTTTTGTTATTTGAAAAAAAGAAAAATTTAAGTTCAAAATAATTTGATTTTGAAAAACCAACTACATAAAAAGTATTAAAACCTACGTACATCACAAATCACTGACACTTCTATGTTTATACACAGACATAATCCAAAAGCCAAAGAACTTTCCTAAAAAGATGTGCAGTGTCACTCACTTTCAACTTGATGTACAAAACCATGTTGAATTTTAGTTTCATTCTGAGGCCAATTTAATGACACACACTAGGACAATCATTCACTCGAGCAAAGGCCGCACAAACACATTCATACAAGTTCCACATACAAAGGTACAAAACTCAGAATTTGCATAGAAACTACATACATACATTCAAATAGAGTACATCAAATCAAATAAAACACGTGACAGAAAAAATGAAAAAAAAAAAACATAAAACATCTCAGAGATATAAAAGACAATGACTACTACATAGAAATTAACAGATGAGAAATAGAAAAAAAAATATTGCACAAATACGATGACTACTGTTGAGGCCGTACATAGTTGACATGAAATTGCTTGACACTTTTCAGGCGCAACAATTGTATGTTCTGTTGATGTGTTTGTTCATACCATACTTGGAAATTTTTCATTGCCATTGAAATTTAATTAATATTGCCTAAAGTCAATGTCGATGCCAACAAATTTCGTAACTCCATAATGCCAAAGCAACATTTTAAATCAACCAATTATGATCGAGGAAAAAAGCATTTATGTTTATTTGGGAATAAGTGTTTCGTTAGCGTCGATTCTTCACTTTGATCATGTAGCATTCGATATATTCTAAAGGCCCACCGATATTTAATGAAGTTCAATTAAGGGAATGAGCTACTTATTCCATGAAAATACATTGAAGCACCCATATTTGGCTTAAGTCAAGTTTCGTATAGTTTCATCTTTATTAAGCTTGTTAATTCACAGTCGGAATTAATCCTAGGCATTTTAAAAGTTAAAAGTGATTGTTTTTTGTGATCACTGTTTTTTTATTAAGTGATCAGAGGTTTTACCCATTTATTGTTTCGGATTAACATAAAATAACATTTTTATGACTGGTCCATCTTTTTTAATAATTTTGGGTATTTTGATAATAAATATAAAATAGCGTGATCGGATCTCAAGATTTGGGACACAATGCTCGAAAAGTATCCTCTTTTTTGTCCACACAATGTTCGAAAAGTATCCTACTTTATATTTTTTGTTGTATTAAAAGAATATTTTAGAATAAAATTAAATACTTAATAGTTTTTTTTTGTAAAAGTTTTGAAAAATATTTTATACACTGTGCCACAAAAGTATATATAAAAAAATGTAATTGAATATAACTTAATACATTAGTGTTCAGTAAATATTATATAATATTAAATTTCGTGCTTGGATTTAAAATTTTGTAACAAAATTATTAAAAAAGATGGACCAGTCATAAAAATGTTATTTTATGTTAATCCAAAACAATAAATGGGTAAAATCTCTGATCACTTAATAAAAAACAGTGATCACAAAAAACAATCACTTTTAACTCTGAGCATTTTTACAACTTTGTCGCAGCGTCCTTGGAATACCCTTCAACATTTTTAAACTTTTATACACTCGAATGAAAGATAATTTTATATAGATAGTAGATTTGAAAATGAAAAAAATTAAAAACATTTTTAGACTAACTTTTTGAAGGCTCGACTGAAAAATGAAAAAAACGTGTTTTTCAGCAAAATTAAAGTAGAAATATTTCAGAACCCTTTCGGCCGATTAAAAATTTTTTATTTTTTTTGGATTCAGCGAACTATAATTTATTAGAAATAATATATTACAACAACAAATATTTTTGAACAAAATTTAGGGATTTTTTTTAAACTCTCCGAAATTTCGAAATTTCAACCGCTTTGCGGGGACCTTGAACGTGAACCGATTTTCAAAATTTTTATTTTTTACTGTTTACTGGATGCATACGCAACTTTTCCGCACCCCCCGTTTTTGAAATTCGCAATTCGGCAAAATTCGGCCCACTCCATTGTACATATCCGGATTTCATTCTGGCCTAAGAAAATAATTAAGGGATGACTTATTAGAATTTCTAGAAATATTTGTTAGCTTCAACTCAATGACAATTTCATGTTTTCAAGTAGGAGCGTTTATAAACATCTTAAATCCCAAAGAAAAAAGAAAAACAGTATAAAATTATCACAGTTTGCTTTGTCATCTTCCAAATTACTACTCTGTTGTTGTGACTTATCTAGTAAAGTAGTGGTGTCTATTTACGTATCATAAATTTTTAATTATTTTTTACGACTTTTTAAACACTGATATTAAACGAAAGAAATAATAATTGTTGTAATTAATGATTATTATAATTATCAATTATAATTAATGCTCAATGTAATAAAGCTTGTTTAGTGAGCACTCTAAATTAATAAAATAAAATAAAGGGATGGAAGTACGGACACGTAGAGGAAAAATCAATTCTCATCAGAATTCCTCTCTACATTTACGTTTTTATGTATTCAATGCATACGAAAGAGATACAAATTAATGTACGGGGTCTTATATTCTTCTTTAACTCTTTAACTCATTGCGGTGTGGTTCTCCCCGATTTGGATAAAATTTTAATATGTGAAAGAGGGGAAAGAAAAAATAAAAATAATGACAAAATCTGATCTATGAATTTCAGACGAGTTATTAAATTTATTTTTGTTCCTTTTTTAAATAAAATAATTAAAACACAACAAGTGTATGTATATTATTTTACAGAAAATTTTTTCAATTAATCGATTAATTTAAAAATTTTGTTCGATTAACCGGTTAAGAAAAAAATCCGAATTAATCTATTAAAATAAAAAGCCGATTAATTGAACACCCTAGTGAATAAATATTAGAGATGGACACATGAGCAGAATTTTGCGTTTATTCCCATATCACGCGGGAACACGCGTGAGTGAAATCTTAATTTACTCACGTGAGTGAGTGTGAGTAGAAAAAATTTGTTCGTGAGTGTGCACGAGCGAAATTTTTCCGTGAGTGAGTGTGCGTGAGTCGAATTTTATCAAATTTGTTTTTCGGCGTTTAATAAATATTCCCATAAATTTTTTTTTTCCGATTTTATATAAGATAAATTACAAAACTGCATATTTATTGCAATTTTATGTTTAAATTTATTATATTTTGATAAAGATTTTATTTCGTGAATTTATGTGATTCACGTGAATCATGCGTGATCACCGGTGAGTGTAAGAAAATCGGAATTTATTCACATGAACGCGATTGCACACAGAGAAAAAATATGCCATTTTCCAACTGAAATTCGGCTACATCTACTAAAATAGGTTGGTGCAACTAAATATTGGTTATCACAAAAAAATTCGGTTTATACAAATGAATTTTAGTTGCAATGTCCAAAATATTGAGGAATCATATTCCAATATGGTTTCACCAACCGAATTTATTAGTCGTTAAAATAAGCTTAGCAATTCGGTTGGCATTTTTTTACTGTGTGTGTGATTAGAAAAAATTATTCGTGAGTGATTGTGCGTGATAGGAAAATTTCTCTCGTGAGCGTGGGTAAAAATGCGTTCACGTGCCCACCTCTAATAAATATGCAAATTCTTAAATTTTTAATTTTTATTGAATATAGTTGTTTTTTTTTTATTGTAGATTTTTAGTTGATCTGAAGATTGTTACAATGAGTGTTATTTTTGTTCGGTTTAAGATCAAATATTACAAATTCTAAATAGAATTTACAATTTTTATTTTACAACCAATAGAGAAAAAACTTACGAAAAAAACTTTCCTTGAAGCAATGGTTGTTTTTTAATATTAAAAATCAGGGGTCTCCCATGGTCCTGATGAATGGCAACACCGGTTTTTAATGAAACAGATGGCGCTGACTGCTGTTTTGTTTTTCTGGCAATACTGTCTCATTTTATTGGGGAGCAGTGTTGCCCAAAATGTTTTAGCTTATTCCCATTTTAAATGTTCAAATCCCCAATGTTATACCCAATTCATTTTAATTTAAACAAAAACTCAAAAAAGGAGCTAAGTTAGCATCGCTCTTAAGTTCAGAAAATTATTAGGAAATTAGCAAATTAAATAAAGTTGAACTTAAAAGGCCTCAAATCTTTGTTAAAATTGTGAAACTAAATAAATTTTATTATACGATAGACAAATCACAATTAAGCTGAAATGTCACTATTTCAAAATAAAAGCCGTATATTAAATTTTCGATAGAAAAACTTCTACACAATTTTCATACGACGGTAAAAAGTCACATTATGGTGAAGTCTTTTTTTTTCTAAAATTTGTAAATCTAGTAAGTTCTAGGGCTCGTAAATTCTTTTGAACATTAAGTTTGCATAAGTCGAGTTTACACGATTCAGAGGTACCTAAGAGGTTATATGAAAACCCCTGGTACTTTTTGAGCCTACACAAAATTTATTTTTTCTAAATCCTTTGCATGTAACAATTTCAGTATTTGGAAAATAGAACATTTTTTGATTAATTATTGAGCTTGGTTGCTTTTCGTTATTTCAAGATTTATAAATATTTGGAGAACATTTCCTCCATAATTCAAATAGAATAATTTGTAGAAATTTTTAAATTCTTCAACAGACCTAATTTGATCGACTTTAATTTGAAATAATACGCATATAATTTATACCAAAAGTCTTCTTGTTTTGGGCCTAAAACTAAATCTATTAAAATTTACAAATTTTTTAATCTGTCCCCAAAACAAAAATCTATTTTTGAGTTAATACCATTTTTCTGAAACTTTTTGTTGATATAAAGGTATCCACTACACTATCACGAAAATGTTCTTAAATGTGGTTTTCGAGATAAAAGAGTAATCGGAATCCGTTGGTATTTCTACAGCAGATAGATATTGATGTTGTGTTTTGAATTCTTGCAAAAAGTGAAATTTTAAAAATTTTGAGTTAATACCCTCTTGTTGATCAAGTGCGATATGTTCTTTATCTCTGTGAACTATTTTTGGATATAGTTTAAAGTCTTCCGATTTTGTAGATTTTTGGTCACAAGGACATATGGGAGATGGGCGTAACCTATTTCCAAATTTTTTAAAAATTTGGTTCTGAGTCATTACGGACCAAAAAAAAAAACTAATGCTGAAAATTTCATTATTGGAAGTGGACGTGACCTTTGCCCAAATTTGTTTGGAAATCATTATTGATCGATAGAAAACATGTGTGCCAAATGTCATTGTTGTGTAACAACTCTTCCCAGCTTCAAATTGTGTTTTAAAGACAATGTCATCAGCGACTTATTATATACAAGTCATCAGCTAAAGAAATTTTACTTAAGACGTCTTAAAGACATGTCAACATTTTGTATTTTATTTTTAAAAACGCTGACTAAATGCAGACTTGTTAGCCTCGGTCAACTAAATTATGACATTAAGCTGCATATATGCAGAGCTTTGAAGAATTAATTCTTTAATTCAATTTTTCAATTCTGAATAAAAAATTCGATTGAATGGAATTAATTCATATTTGCTTTCATTCGATTTATTTTGTTACGAATTAATTCAATTGCAATAGTTCTTTTTATTAAATCAAATGAATTAATTCACCGGTGAATTTTATAAATCGAACGGAAAAAAAGTGAATTAATTCCTTACTGAATTAATTCACCACTGAATTCATTCAATTTCATTTTCATTCAGTGAATTAAAAATAAAATAAAATTACATTCAGTGAATTAAAAAAAAAATAATAAGTTCACTGAATTGAAAAAAAAAAAATAAAATAAGTTCACTGAATTAAAATAAAATAAAATAAGTTCACTGAATTCAAAGCCTGTTTTCTGCCGTTCAGTAGAAGAAAACAATAATGTACAAATAAAAGTTTTAAATAAGCAATTTTACAGCGTGTGCTAGTAACAAATTAGAAACCGGATGCTGTTTATAAATAAAAACTTTACAGATATAGATAAATTTGGAAAAAAATATAACTATTAATTTTTGAAACTAGTTATATAGTTATATTTTTTTGATAATATCGTTGAATTCGGTATTAAAAATTAGGGTGAAAGAAGTGTCGGACAGAAAATTCTTTTTAAAATAGGGAGAATCTAACCCCATCTGTTGAGCACTTTTAGAACTACTTTTTGGATTTATTAAATCCAGCTGATTAGAAAAAGCGGCTAATAAATAACAAAAACCATTTCATTTAAATGAAAAGTAAGTACACCAGTTTTCAAGAGAATTTCATTTATTTGAAATGGTATTGCCTGTTATTTTATCTTGCAAACTATAAAAAATCGGCTTCCTATCATTATTTAAAAAACCCAAAAATATTTCCAAAAAAAGTTATGCAAATTGCTTAATTTTAAAGACTTTTTCAGGAAATGAAGACGTTCTATGTAAGAAGGTTTGTCTCCTTAAACTCAATTGATACTAAGATTTTAATTTCAAGAGATTTATGGAAAACCATCAAAGTCATTTGAAATTCAGAATATATCAATTTTAATAAAATAAAAAATTAATTAAAATTCTGAATACAACAACTGTAATTTATAAAAATATCAATTAAATTGCAAAAAAGATCACTTGATTAGAAAAATACAATTGAAATTATATGGAATTATCTGTTTTTTTATTTGATATATTCTTAATTTTGGTTGTTGTTTTCTGAATTACAATTGGTATTTTAAGGCGAACGGTATTTTAAGTTATTCTGCTAGTGGTATTTTAAGGTTAGAGGTGGTAATTTGAAACGGTTTAAAATCGTTATTGGTACTTTAAAGTTAGTGTTTGCCAAACATGATATTTTCTTAATTTTAATTGATGATTTGTTTATTTCAGTAGATATTTTATAAATTACAATTGATGTTTTTCTTAATTTTATTGATATATTCGGAACACACAATTGATGTTTTCTCAATTTCAAATGGAAATTCTGAATTTCTGTTGCTATTTTCTGAATTCCAATTTTAAAAAGTGTAAAATTAACTTTATCTATACAAAAATAATAATAATTCTCATAACCTTTTCTCAAGCTTAATAAAACAATTTAAAGTGAATAACCACCATAAAATATGGGCATGGTCAATAGAACAGCGTAAGCAATAGAATTTATAAATGGCTTGATCTTAATATTTATAGGCCCAACACAGTTTCTCAAAAGCCACAGCAGGTTCACCTTCATTGTACAAATACCTCTAAACCAATACCCCACTAATTTTGCAATAAAAAATTTTATAAATTATAGAATTAAATTTTTTGGAAAAACCTTATTAAATGAAAGTGAAGTTAAAAACATTTTAAATAAAATAATTGTGATAATTTAGTAAATTCTATTGTTACGTTTTTACCTTTTAAAAACGTTGGCTTATTTCCTTTAAATTAATCGGGTTCTTTTCTATAAATTTCAATTTCATTTGTCTAGTTCAATTATTTTGTACCAAGTATGGCCCATAGTATATATGCATAAATGTATGAATATCAGTTGTAAATCTTCTATAAAAACTAAAATTATACATTCACACATACATAAATGTATGATATGCCACAACACTAGAATCTATCTAAGTATGAGTTCGGTTCCATTTTATGCATAGAATATTTGCAGTACAATACGTACATATGTATGAAGTTGTTAAACAATGCCAAAAAGCAAAACTTCCATTATTATTATTATTGTTCTTGTTGTTGACTTTTGTGCGTTTCTAGATTTGCTTTTAGAAATTAACTCCTGTGGCCCAAAGCATAACGTTTTGTATTGTGGTAAACATTTGCTTCCAATACAAAGAAAACAATATACATTCATACATTTATATGAAATGGTTAAAATTGCATATAAATGCAGAAGAAAATCAATTGAAGCTGATTGAAAACGATTTGCCCTACGTTAAGGGAATCAAGAATTAAAAATAAATACTCCAACATTTCTAAGATACGACTAAAATAAAAAACCATTTGATCAATTTAGATCTTATTAAATCCCCAAACATATTGCTAGATATAATTCGATCTGCCATTTTTCGGATCAAGTTAGAACTAAGTTCATCCCCAAATATGTTGCTGCACCCAGAAAAGAGATTCAGTTCTGATAACCGCATTTGTAGCCAATCATATGGTTCGGTTGTGGTAGCAGAATTTTTCAGTTGTGGCAACAGAAAACCAATTGAGACAGGACTAATTTGACTGTGACAACGGAATTTCAGTTGTATCAAGAATAATTCGGTAGCCACAACCGAAAAATTCCTTTGATGCAACTGAACTATTCGATTGGCAACAAATGGGGTTGTCAGCACCGAATCTGTTTTATGGGTGTAAATCTAATTCGATCTGCCATTTTTCGGATAAATTTAGATCTTATTAAATCCCTAAATATATTGCTGTATCTAGTTTTTGGCTGTGTTATTTTGGTCTTTAATGCTTCTTCATATATGTTTTTATTATACATAGAAGACGCAGTAGTGGAGCAAAATGGATAACCCAGCCAACAATTTCGGAGCGCTCATAAATAAGATTTTTAAATGGCTCAGAGAAATGATTATTATTTTTTTGAAAACACTCTTTTTTTTGGTAGAAAATATGAACGCTCGGAAAACAATCCAAAAAGTTGTCTCTACAATCTAAAAAGCTGTCTCAAAATGAGGGTACATTTTTCGGTCTCAAAGAAGATTCCAAAATTATTTAAATTTATGAGGAACATTTTGATTTTATACTTTCTTTTTTCTGAGTCATTTCTGAGTACACAGGGGGCTCTTTTGGACGGACCACTTTCATAGGAAAAAGTGGAAAAATGTTTATGTTTTTGGAGCTAATTTCTGAGTCATTAATGATCATCTTTGTTTGCTGGGAATACAAAATTTATTTTAAAAAATTTATAAATACCCAGCAAACAAAGATGATCATTAATGACTCACAAATGAGCTCCAAAAACATAAACATTTTTCCACTTTTTCCTATGAAAGTGGTCCGTCCAAAAGAGCTCCGTGTGTACTCAGAAATGACTCAGAAAAAAGAACGTATAAAATCGAAATTTTCCTCATAAATTTAAATAATTTTGTAATATTTTTTGAGCCCGAAAAATGAACCCTCATTTTGAGACAGCTTTTTTGATTGTAGAGACAATTTTTTGGGTTGTTTTCTGAGGGTTCATATTTTTTACCAAAAAAAGATTGTTTTCAAAAAAAAACAATAATCATTCCTGTGAGCCATTTAAGAATCTTATTTATGAGCGCTCCGAAATTGCTGGCTGGGTATAATTTTAGTAACAAATCTGTCGTCACGAAAGTCTTGGCAATAATTTTATGCAGAAATTTTAATGCTTTTTTAACAAACAATACACGCCATTTATAAACGGTGTTATTGAACTATAAGAAAAGAATACATAATTTGTTAATGCAATATGATATCTATACATTTTGGACCTTTTTCTTTCCAAATTGGCTTTGATAATTAAAATGGGACTTCGTCTTATATTTAAAATTTTTTTTTAAAAAGCCTTAGAAAATTTTTGAATTTTGAATTTCAGCGACTATATTTAGAAAAGTTATTGAGATATCGATACACACTTAAGATTGAAAAATAGGTCACGGAATTTAGCTTAAACTGTCCGAAGCTATAGTTTCTACATTATAAATTTTTTATTGACAAAATCGACTGAAAAATTTAAAAAATTTTAATCGCTAATTGCGCGAAACCGGGAGCCAATTTGAACAAACTGGTTGCAGATTCGAAATCGGCACCTTCTAATTATACTAAAACCACTGCAATAACATTCACCTTTTTTTTGTAGAACAGTGTAATTGATACAAAAAATAAATTAAATAAAAAACATTTCATTAGCAAGTTTTGAATAGTAAAAGTGCTGGTAATTATAATTACCGGTGGGCGAAAAATGGGTTAAATATATAGCAAATATATCACTAAATGTTAATGTAAATTAAAAAATCACCCATTATTTGTTTCGTTTGCCAAGCGTGGTAAATTTTGAATTTAAAAATCAAACTTTTTGTACAAATTTGATTTCATTTGAAACTTTACATTAATTTAATTAATGTTAGTGTTACAAACATTACAACAATTTCATAGTTTCTAACTACGAAATTGTCTACACGTGACTTTCGAATACCCATATGTATGCTGTTTTGTTGATCTAAGAATAAAAAATATATTCCTTATAATGCATAGTATAAAAATTACCATATATATGGAAATAATTCACAATAGTAAGAATATTTGGGCAATAGGGTGCCCCGAAATTGAAAAATCTTATATATTAACGAGCTGATTTTCTGAAAGATACGAGCACCAAAAAATATTTTTAGAGGGTACTTGTAACTCGCTACCAGCGTTTCAAGTTGGCCTTCATAGTGTATTTTTGAATTTTTTTTCTCGCATTTTGGGACAGAATGGGGCACAAATAATTTAAGCAATATTGCGTTGCTAAAATCGGGACAACCTAATGGACAATAAATGGAAGTACACTAATTTCAGATATAAGATTTTTATTTACATACACATGCATATTTGTTGTAATTACTACCGAAATGTGAATGTAAAGCACATGTTGTTCCTATATATGTTAGGGAGTATTTTTTGAATGCAGTTTCTATTAAAAAAATGTTTCTGACTTAATTAAATTTTAACAAAGCAATCTGTACACTATAAATTGAAATAATGTTATGTGGTCTACCATAAAACAAAACTGAGCTTAAATCAATTAAACCAGTTGGACATGATGATGTGGGTACTTGTAAGTTTATGAGTACGTGTTATACTTTAACAATTCTATGGTAGAAAAAAAAAACTAAAAATGAATCTGCTTATATGACTTAATTTTAATTCAAAACTGAGTAATAATTTATGTTTATATTTATGTATATAAAAATCAAGAATTTAAATATTTTATGAATGTATGTATGTACGATACTTATTACCCTGTGAGAGAAATGGTAGGGGTCAGTGATCGGGAAGGGTTCAAACTACCGGGGAAAGTTATATCGGTAAAAAAGAAGTTATACGTGTCCCGGCGTTTCGCTGGGTCAACCCTAGGAATCGAGATATATCGATTTGACCTTTGGCGGTCTTTTTTTGACATAACTCGAGAACCACTAGTCCGATTTTGCTCAAACAATTTTAAAAAAAATTAAAAATTACAATTCCTTTAATCTGTTCATATAACGTTTTTCTATATACTCAACAGTTTTGCCGGTAAAAATAAATATATGAAGAAAAAAATATTTTTTGCATAAAATATTAAAAAAAAGTAATAAACAAAAGGTTATTGATTTTTATGGTAGCGGTAACAAACATTTATTTTTACCGGCAAAACCGTTGAGTATAAAGAAAAACGTTATATGAACAGATTGAAGGAATTGTAATTTTTAATTTTTTTAAAATTGTTTGAGCAAAATCGGACTAGTGGTTCTCGAGTTATGTCAAAAAAAAAGATATATCTAGGGGTGACCCAGCGAAACGCCGGGACACGTATAACTTGTTTTTGACCGATATAACATTTCCCGTTGGTTTCATCCCATCCCGATTTTGTCTGTCGCATAGTGTTATTATTGATGAAGTTAGTGGTTACTTATGTGGTACGGGGATGGAAAAATAATGTGTCTAAGAACAGTTTTCAATAAAAAAAAATCTAATTAAAAAAAAAAAAATTATTACAAATATTTTTTAATTAAATATATAAACGTGGTCACGCTCAAATTCGAACCTGGGATCCCTGCTTGTTAGCCGAGAACTCTACCCTCTGAGCTATCGACACATATAACATTTGATTGCTTTAAAAGTAAGTGAATTGTTGTGCTTCGTATTTTCTTTCATGACATCGAACATTTTATACCTTACTCACATGCTTACAAAAGAACACAAGATTAATGTATCTAAGAGTAGATTTCCGAAAATGTTTTAATCATTACTTTGCGTTTATAAATCAAACAATATGAAATCAGGGATCGGTAAGTCATTACTTTTTGCTTTAAAATAAATCAGAAGGGATGTTCAAATCCCCGCAGGACTATAACCGAAGCAGGCTCAAAATTCGCATAATATTTTCGAATTCTATATTATCCCAGCTATACAACTACATACCTGGTAATGGTTACTAGTTACTTATTACATTTCTTATATTAAAAAAATATATTTTTCTCGTAAATTTTTTTAAAAATAAAATTTTCCTGTGCCGGGTAGCGAACCTGGGACTCCAGATTGCCAGTAGATAAATTACCCAGGAAATTTTTCTGTTCCAAAGAATCGATTGTAGAATAGCTACTTTTCATTCACAACCCCTTCTACTGTCGATTCTAAAACCGATTATTTTTGTTTGAAATTGTCCCAAAAGCAATCACTTATATAACTCCAAAATAGAACCGGTTTCCACAGAATCACTTCTGGAACTAGTTCTAGAAGTGATTCTACCAGTTGTAGAATAGATGTGGTTGGCTACCGATTGTAAAAAATCTTCCTGGGTAATTGAAAACACAATTAAAAAGAGGTCTACTGATTTTTCGTTATATTCAAAGCATTTTGCTATTTATTTTCAAACATTGTTTATATAACACAGTACAACAAAATAAGATCGGGATTGCGGCACATCATTTCTAATAGACTTTGGGACGCATATCACGAATATGGCAGTAGAATTTTAAAGTTAGCTATAGTTTAAGAAATATTTGCAAAACCGTATTTGCAGAATAATTTAATTTTGTAATAAACTTTTTGCAAAAAAATACCAAATTGAAAGTATGAACGCTATTCTTTACAAAATTTTAATAGGATGAAACATGCCCTTTAATTTCATATATCGCACGTTTTGACAGCTGCGATAATATTCTCTATATGTGCATTTGAAGTTGAAATTTCTCTTATTTCACGATTTCGACAATAATAAATCTGGTGATGAAACACCCAGAAAACAGATTCAATTCTGATAACCGCATTTGTAGCCAATCGAATGGTTCGGTTGTGGTAGCCGAATTTTTCAGTTGTGACAACAGAAAACCAATTGAGACAGGATTAATTTAACTGTGACAATTGAATTTCAGTTGTATCAAGAATAATTCGGTATCCGCAACCGAAAAATTCATTTGATGCAACTGAACCATTCGATTGGCAACAAATGGGGTTGTCAGCACCGAATCTGTTTTCTGGGTGTAGAATATCCATTTTTTTAATTTATACCATTAGTAAACATCTTATGTTACTTAATTTATCAAAAAAATCTCGCACTTTGTGTTTTAATTTTAAGTAAAAATTTGCTAAAGCTGAAAAAGATTGATTTTTTTAATACCTAAAAATTAAGGAGTCTGTGACGAATCTGAAATTAAAAAACTCTGAAAAAACCATTGAAATATGTAACACACATATTTTCTAATCAATTTCAACAAAGTTTTGGATAATTTAAGTGAAAATTCCTAAAAAATAACGATTTTAAAATATGCATGTTCAAAAAAGTACTATAAAAGAGCATTTTAAATTTAGACGATTTTATTTTTAAACATACGGTTTTGTTCACTTTGTATATGAAAACCGTACAAAAATATTTATATTATCAAACATTTTGATTGGTTGAAAATAAATTAACCAATCAGAATGCTCCAAAAATACCCCCAAGTCAAAGCATACTGCCATCCAAAATTTTAAATGAAATCGACTTTAACAAAAATATACAATTTTGTAAATTGGCGATAAAATTTGTGTTTCAGATTGAATTTTCGGAAAATGTTAATGCAAAGGTTGTGATTTTTTTGACAAAAAGAATTTAGTGGAATATGAGTTTACATCACGTGTTAAGACTTTGCAAATCCGATTAAAGGATTTTACTTTATTTGCAAAATAGGAAAGTAAGTGAAGTTTTCATTTGAATTGCAATTATATCCTAGATCCTTTATCTAACAAAAATAAGTTGGTACGGTTCTAAAAGCCCAAAGTCTATACTTTTAAACCATATTAAAAATTATCCGTAGTTTAGTCAGGTATATGAATAAATACGAAATTTTAACGAAAAAACTGACTTTTTGGTAAAAGTTAAATTTGCGAATATTTCAAAAACTAGAGCTAATTTTAAAATTTGGTGTTCACATTCGTGATACTCATCCTAAAATCTATCAGAATTGATATGTCACATGCCCGATGCATTTTTAGTGTTGTATTGTATAATTTATAAAAAAAAACAATGGATGCAAAGTCCCTTAAAACAATATTTAATTGGCAAAACGTTGGAAAACATCGATTTTTTGGTTTTTTTTCATAGTTGAGAGCTCTTTTTTTTAATTTTCAACACACGACACGCACACACACACACATATGTTTATATTCCATAATTATCGGAAAAATATCACTTTTAATGAATAAAAAAAAATTTTCCACTTAATAAAAATTATTATTTTGTGTAACCTGATCCATATAGGGTTAATGTTTTCACTTTTCACCAAAAAATACCCACTAGGAAATTTACAAAATAACATCTATCAGACTTTTATTAAATTGGGATATGCGATAGAGGGTACAAAACTAACGAACAAGCGCAATTCTCTATAGTCCCAATCTTATTTTTAAGGGTTAAAAACGTGGGGTCAAAAGTGTCCGTATGTTATTAGCAATTTTAGTTTTGCAATCGTATTAGATTATAATTAAAAGCTTTGTTTATTATGCATTTATTGTTTTCTATTTGGAAAGACGGTATTATGTAAATTTCCAAGTGCTTATTTTTTACCGAAAAGGGAAAACATTAACCCAATATGGATCAAGTTACACAAAATAATAATTTTTATCAAGTGGAAAAAAGATTTTTTTGATCCATTTGGAGTGATATTTTCTCGAAAATTATGAAAAGTGTTATTCTGTAAATTTCCTAGTGGGTCGTAATTTTTACACCCTAGTAGGGTGTAAAAATTAACCCTATATGGTTCATGTTATACAAAATAATTATTTTTATCCAGTTGAGATTTTTTTTTGGTCAATTTATAGGCTTTACAATCTCGTAATCATAATTAATAATAAGTTCCGTTGGTCTTCTCTGACCCCAGGCCACTAAGGGTTAACGATTTTTTAAACAAATGTAAAGATAATTATAATCTTACCAAATTAAAATGATACTTTTCCGAAAACTATTTGTTAAATTTTTGACAAAAGAAGCAATTTTTGTAAAATGTCCTGGAAAGCAGTCGCTCCAAACACAAACTCGAATTATTTTTTTTTTAATTTATTTTTTTTTTCTTTAATATCGACTATTATGTGGTACAAATAGCAATCGAGATCTCCAAATTAGGCATTTTAAAAAATCTTTAAAATTAATTAAAAAAAAAAACACGTTTTTGCATTTTTATCAAATTCGTGGGTCATTTTGGATTCCAGGCTAAAGTGCGTTAGTGTAATCCGATGATGTCAAAATTCCATATCTGAATCATTTTGACTATATTAAATGAATAAATGAAATAAAAAATATTTTTTTTCTAAATTTCGAATTTTGGGAATTTTTAATAATACACTTTTTTCCGAAATGGATCATTTTCGTCCAACTTTCGGCACGGGTTAACGTTTTACAAAAAAAAATTGATTTCTTCCATTTGGGAGCATTTCCAATAAAACTGGGGGCTGTAATGAACGAAAATCGACAAATTGTTATTTTAAGGGACATCCTAATTGTGATGGAATCAAAATATGAGAACTTGTCAATTTTTAAATTTTTTTATAAAATGAAAAATTAATGTATACTAAAAATGAAAAATATGCACAAATATGCATTATTCGTATATAGTTATGTAGTTATTTGGAGCTTCTGTTCTTCTGTTATGTAATAATTTAATTTATTGAATTTACTTATTGTCTTAAATTAGATAGATTGCAAATAAAGAAAGAATTACAAAAGAATTATTATTTAAGCCAAAATATGCTAAAACATGCATTTTTGTCAAAATGTGCAAAAATATGCAACTACAAATCGATGCCATTGTTCTAAAATTGTTTATTCGGATAAATATTTAGTCCATATTAGTTTTGGACTATCGAGAAAAAACAAGCATTTGCTTGAAATTACCAATGTTGAAATATTGGGTGTAAAAATAGATTTTCAAAAAAGTCATAAAAAAACTAGAGCATTACTCTTGAAAAATCATTTCTTGAAATAATGTTAAAAAAATAAATCGTTATATGTAAGGCATTATTTTTCTTTTCAAATAATGGAAAAAGTAACTAGTTATTACACCCAGGAAACAGATTGGTTTCTAACAATCCAATTTGTTGCCAATCGAATGGTTCAGTTTGAACTAATTAATTTTTTGGATGCGACTACCGAATTTTTATAGATCTAACTGAAATTCCGTTGTTATATTCAATTGGTTTTCTGTTAGCACAACTGAAAATTTCGGCTACCACAACCGAACAATTCTGTTGACTACAAATGCGGTTGTCACTATTATAAAATGACTTACTAATAATGTTATAATTAGCGTGTTTTTTAATCACCTGGATTTAGAATTTTTCATAAAAAAAATGGATTTATTAAATCCACAATAAAAGCACAAATATATGAAACAGCCTATTAATTTAATGTCAGAAAAAAATACGAACGAAAATTAAAAGAGAAACAAAAAAATTGAAAAACTAACAAATAAAAGGTTTTTATTAAATTTTTTTTTATGAAATATGTTTAGAAAAAAAACCAAATCTCACCAAATACATATTTGTCATCTTGGACATGGAAAAATAGCTCAAATAGAAATGGCAATTTTTCACTCTACAGTAAGTAATTTAATTAAATCCAATTAGTGAATATTAAATATTGCAATGGAAGTTTTCAATTGTGTAAAAATATAAAATGAAGTGATAAAACTGAAAAGGCAGACTGTTTATCGCTGTTTTATGTAAAATATAATTATAAATTAAAAGTTAAAGTAATATCCTTCATCATCGAATTCGGTATTAAAAATTAGGGTGCAAGAAGTATCGGACAGAAAATTTTTTTAAAATAGGAAGAATCTAACCCCATCTGTTGAGCACTTTTAGAAATACTTTTTTGATTTATTAAATCCAAGTGATTAGAAAAAACGGCTAATGTGTATTGGGCTATTGGCCATGCCTGTACTACGTTAATGCCTACCAATGAAGTTTTTTTCGGATAAATCATCAAAAATAAAACAAAATATTCAATTGATATTTTGTAATAGTACAAGTAGATACTTTAAAATGCATTACATCCACTCTTAGTATTTTCTACCACAATTTTTATTATTATGTTGCAATTATATTGAACATTTACAATAGAGTGCGCCGAGGGTAAAGGATTACGATTGTGAAGTTAAATAATAAATAATATCTTCCATTTCTGACAAGCTATCGAAGTTTCAGAGTTTCGAAAAATTACCTAAGTTTATAATGCAGGGATTCACAGTTTAAGTGCTAAAGTTAGCACGTTGTAAAATAGCATGATGTTTGAAGTTTAACCAATAGAAAGTTGTCAAATTTACTACTCAAAATAGCATGAACTGTGAATACCCTCAATAATTAATTTATATCATAACCTACATCACTACACTTAAAATAATACTTCTGTAAAAAATCTGTCAAATGGGTTTCAAAACGATTTGACTAATTTTTAACAAATTTTTAGTTGAAGCCCTGATTTAAACAAAGATTTTACTTATCTTCATTTAACACAATACTAAAAATTATCAGTACTTTAACTATCCAGTGCAGAACCGGTAATGACATATCATTATTTTTTCGACAACCTATAATGACACCGACTTAGTTTCTGCATTATTTTAAAAAATATAATAATGAGTTACTAATAATTAGTTACTTGTTCCATTATTTGGAAATAAAAAATAATGCGTTACCAATAACGACACATTTTTTTTTAAATTATTTCACACATAAAGTATTGTTCTAAATTTTTTTCAGACTCATAATTTTTTCATATTTTTTTTTGATTTTTTCTATGTTGGCGAGTAAGCTGACTTGTGCGCAGTGGGTCAATTATATTTTCATCAATCAAATATTACATGTCGAAATAGCTCAAATGGTAGAGCTACTGACTGGCAATCTGGAGTCCCAGATTCGATTCCCGCACCAGCAAACTTTATTATAAATAAAATTTACAGAAACAAAACAATTTTTATAATACTAATTTTTTTGAAAATCTAATTTTAGGATTGTTATTTTTGTCAATACTGACACATAGGTAACGATATATTTTTGATTTTTCGTATGCTGGTGTTTAACCATAACTCATCATTTTGAGGAACAACGCCATACAAAAGTAATAAGAAACGTAATAATAAAATTAACTACACTCAACAAAAAAAGTCAGTAAAGTCAGCAAAAAATGTTGCTGTGTCAGCAAATTTTTAGTCAGGAGCGTGCTTGCAAAAAAGTTGGTAATTTCAGCAAAAGTGTTTGCTGAAAATCAGCGAGCTGATTTTTACCACAAAAAACAGTAATCTCAGCAAAAGTTTTGCTAACACTTAACTTAAAAAAAATCCTTGCTAAAATCACTAAACTTTTTGCTGAATATAGACAAATTTTACTTTAATTAATTTATTTGCTGAAAATTTAAATATAGAAATTGTGTAGAGTTGTTTTTTTAATTATCATTTCCGTTGTCTGTACTACATCCAGACAAGCTGAGACATCTACATCTTGTCTGTCTGATTGTCGTCCACGCTATAATTGCGGTTATCAGCACAATTTTTGTAGCAAAATAA
Organism: Leucophora obtusa; assembly: GCA_949987735.1. Taxonomy (NCBI): domain Eukaryota; kingdom Metazoa; phylum Arthropoda; class Insecta; order Diptera; family Anthomyiidae; genus Leucophora; species Leucophora obtusa. Next base: position 174,352,486 of record OX465297.1, read on the forward strand.
ATTAGTAAAACATTAGTTGAAAATTAGTTAAGTGCTAAAAAATATAACTAAAACTTTTGCTGAAAACGGAATTTCAGCAAAAAATTTATGAAAACTAGTAAACTTGATATACAAGACGCTTTACTAATTTTTCTACTAACTTATTTTTTTGAGTCTACCTACAATTACCAAGTATGTAGTTACATAACCACATGTCTGGTAATGCTTTTCTACACTGGGTAATTTAGTGTGTTAATTTTAAAAGTTATTTATAACTAATTTTTAAGAACTCATTTGTTAAATTTTATACAATTTTTTTTTAAAATATAATATTTTCATATTTCCTCTATTACCAGGTGGATGGCGCCACCAGTGTGTCCCAAGTTTTAAATATGGTTTTATTTCTTACTCTCCTGATTTTTTAAAATGTCCCATGTCTCGAAAACTAAGAAGGATAAAGCAAAATGCACGGAAATTTTGACTACCCCTAACTATTCAACACCCTCGGGAAAAGGTCATCTCTATCCAAAACTGGATCTTGGTGGGGCCTTGGACCCTCGGGAATTTTTGACATATCAAGATATAGCAAAACGGACAAAATGTTTGCTCTATCGGAGTGTCGGACTGTTTGGGGTCCCGAGACCACAAATTTGAAAAAAATTTACGACTCAGTTTAATTACAAATAAAACCGTAGTTTTACAATGTTTTTTCCTAAATTTTGATTTCTTAAATTAAAGAAAAAATCTTTTAAAATCAACAAATTTTATTTTACGCAAAAAACAGGAATACTTTTTGTTACAGTAACAAATTTTTGTGTTCAGCTAATAAGGTATATTGATTTTATGCTGAAGTTTTGTAACATAAAAAAAAATATTGGACATAGACACAGCTTTCAGTGTACCGATCAACTAAGAATAAACTTTTGAGTTGATATAATGACGTCCTGGTTCCGGAACCAGTTCCTGGGATCCTATATGGAAGGTGTGGGTGACGTAGAATCAATTCGAGAACAAGTTCCAGAACTGATGCTAAGGCAACCTGTTCCACTTTGGAGCTATAGAAGGGGTTGCTTTTGAGACAATTTTAAACAAAAAGAATCGTTGTTAGAATCGACAGTAGAAGGGGTTGTAAATGAAAAGTACCCATGAAATTTTTTTACAATCGGTAGCCAACCACACCTATTCTACAACTGGTTCCACTGCAACCGATTCCATGGAACTGGTTCCGCAACCAGTTCCTGGGATCCTATATGGAAGGTATGACTGACGTAGAATTGGTTATAGAACTAATTCCAGAACTGATTCTAGGGCAACCGGTTCCACTTTGGAGCTATAGAAGTGGTTGCTTTTGGGACAATTTCAAACAAAAATAATCGGTGTTAGAATCGGCAGTAGAAGGGGTTGTAAATGAAAAGTAGCTATTTTACAACCGATTCTTTGGAATAGAAAATTTTCCTGGGTAGCTATTCTACAACCGATTCTTTGGAACAGAAAATTTTCCTGGGACATGTTATCTTTATCTTCATTAAATTTAAATATTTTATTTTTTTTTTTAATTTAAATCATAGTTTACTTTATTATGTTATATTTTAATACCCAGGAAAATTTTTTACAATCGGTAGCCAACCACATCCATTCTACAACTGGTTCAACTGCAACCGATTCCATGGAACTGGTTCCGGAACCAGTTCCTGGGATCCTATATGGAAGGTGTGGGTGACGTAGAATCAGTTCCAGAACTAGTTCCATAACTGATTCTAGAGCAACCGGTTCCACTTTGGAGCTTTAGAAGGGGTTGCTTTTGGGACAATTTCAAACAAAAAGAATCGGTGTTAGAATCGACAGTAGAAGGGGTTGTGAATGAAAAGTAGCTATTGTACAACCGGTTCTTTGGAACAGAAAATTTTCCTGGGTGTATACGCATTTTTCGGCGTCTTTTCACTTTATGTATGAAAGACAGAGATAAAAATATTTCACGGTTATATTTTTTTATGTCTTACAAGAGTTGTGTTTTTAGTAAAATTTTGATTTTATCCGCACTACAACTAGAGAAACTGGGACATGTACATCTTGTCTCTCTGGCTGTTGTCCGCACTAAGTATAAGTGTGTTTATCAGCACAATTTTGGTAGCAAAATTAATTAGTTTAGTACTAAAAAACATATAATTAAACTTTTGCCAAAAAACAAAAAAGTTGCTGAAAACTGGTATACTTGATATACTAGACGTTTTACTAATTTCTCTTTTAACATAATTTTTTTAGTGTAGCGCCCATATAAGTTTTTCCCAAAAATTGGTCCTACAGTACATGTCGCAAGTATGGAGATATTTCAAAGACATTTGGTAATATGATTGGAATATGCTCAAAATAAATAAATAAACAAAGTTTGGTGATTCCAAATATAATTGGTCCATGTTTGGACATAGCGCCGATATGGACTATAATTCCGAATTTGTCTTAAATGCACTTAGGATTTGGCAAAATCAAAGTTTACTAAAAATTTCCTAATTTTAGCGAATAATTTTTAAATTACAGTTTGCAACAATTTTAGTTTTCACTTAATTTATTGTAATGCAAATCAGTAGACATGCGTTGCTAAAATGAGCAAAATATATAGAGGGCTCAAAATAGTTAAATTTCAAAAATTTTAGTAGTCATTATAGATTTTTTTGTTGAGTGTAGGTTGACGATCAAAAACGTTAAAATCTTCAATCAATATAAAATTTTTTATTATATTCATATTTAGCGTGCCAAAGCTAACAAAATATGATATAAATGAGCTGGCTAAAATCTAAGAAACTTCAATCATTTACCGAAAATGGAGGCCATTACGTTCACTGCAAAAATTTATAAAAAGGGTTCGGATATATGTCTTTGTATATAATTGAAAATGATAACAAGAATTTTCCACGTTCCATAAATATCAATGTGCAGATTTTCAACGAAAGTCGTTTCGAATCATTTTGTCATTTCACAATTTAATTTTTCACTAAATTTTCCGCTGTGGTACATCCTGATAATCGAACTTTTTTCAGGTTTGGTACACTCTAATTTACAATATGTTTCCCTAAGGCATTGCAAAAACATCCATTAAATATCAATAATTTTCAAAATATAACAACTCAGTGTTTTTTGATTGTTACAAAATAAAAAAAAAAAAAATGACACTCACTCAGTATTGTGGAAGCACTTATTGCATAACATGAAATTTCAATTAAGCATTGTGACCAATTTTATTTGGTCAAATGTTCCTTGGTAAGAGGGTTCATAAATACAAAGAGAAAACATTTTAAATAACCCAACGCAAACAGACTTAAAAGAATGCTTAGGCAATGTCAGCAGAAAATGAGAAAACAAAAAATTAAAGTCGGGCATGTCAACTATATGATACCCTATACCAGCCTGTTTGCAAGTCAACTAATGTTTGGTTCCGAAATTAGAAATTCTTATACCAAAATTTGTCTATAAAATGATAAAAAATTAGAAAATCCGGTAAGAAATTTTTCTTTTACCTAATGTTAGTTGTATTTAAGATAAAATCGGAAAGTATAGTCTATATGGACGATAGAACCAAATATGGACCAATAGATGCAAATGTAGATTCTATCTGGAAAAAATAGTCACATCCCAATAAGCACATAGGTTTTAAAAATTCAAGTGCTTTAAATTTTGCTTGAAGTAGAGTATATTTCAAATTCTAGCACTTGTTTATTTAACAAAAATATTTCAAACTTGATTTTTGTTTCCCTTTTGCTGGAGTATGCTATTGAAGTAATAAAAGTTGAATTCAAGCCTTGAAACTGGAAAACAGGGCTGGAAATGAACTTGATTTCAACTTGAATTCCAGTGAAAATGTTTATATGGATGTGTTTCATCGTACCATATCGAGACACTATATTCAATACTATATATCTGCAATTTTGGCCAAAATGAGTTTTTGATGGCAAAATCATTGTTGATATTATATTCATCTATGATATCAATTTGGAAGCGAAATACCCATTTTTTGCCACTTTTTTGAACATTTTACATTTTCCCATATCTGCAAACAAATTCATTTTCAAATACAGAAGTCTATGTCTGCATATAAATTTAAATTATATGAATTCTATAAGGTATACATTAAAGTTTTTTGAAAATATCTTTTTTCGGAAATTTTGTTTGTGCAACTAACCACCAAACTTTATTTTAATATTCTGCAAACGGATATAATGATGCAATTTTCCTTTTTGCAAAATATTTTCGCGATTTCTTTTTTTGCAAACTAAGAAACAAACTTTGATGTGGAAATTGGTATTATATTCCCAAGATTAAAGATTTAAAAAAACCACACTTAAAAAATTGCAAAATAATCGCGGAAAAGCGCTAAAAAGGCTTTATGGTACAAAAAATTAATTTAAAAAATTAATCAGCAATTTACATTCGGCAAACAAATATATTGATGCAAACATTTTATGTTTTGCAAATTTTAAATTTCGCAATTTTTTATTTTTTGCAACTAACCACCAAACTTTGTTTTATGAAATGTGTATTATAGTCCCTAGAATATAGATTTAAAAACTGCACTCGAAAATTTGCAAAATAATAGCGGAACGCGAAAAAGTCTTTATGGTACAAACATTTTATTAAAAATCTTAATCAGCGATTTACATTCTGTAAAGAAATATATTAATGCAAAAAATTTCCTCTTTGTAATTTTTTTTCGTAATTTTTTTTTGCAATCCCTAGATTATAAATTTTAAGAAATCACACTTAAAAAATCGCTAAATAACGGTGGAATGCGAAAAACTGTAGAAAATGACTTAGAAGAGCTAATCAACTTGACATTCTGCAAAGAAATATCTTGGTGTAAAATGATCCTTTTCGCAAAATTTTTTTCGCATTTTTTTTTTTTTTTTTGCAAACTAACCACCAAACTTTGGGCCAGATATGAGTGAAATAGTCTTGGATTATGGACTAAAATACACCGCATTGAAAAAAATTCTAAATAATGGCGGATTGTGAATAAAAGGATTTATGCCGCAGAAAATGAATTAAGAAACTTAATTAGCGATTAACTTTTTGCAAACGAATATAATAATGCAAACTTTTTCGTTTTTGTAAAATTTTTTTCCCATTTTTTTCCAAACTAACCATTCATTTTTGGATATAATAATTCTTGGGTTATTAATTTCAAAAAAATGGGACTTTTCCATCCCTGATTAACAATTCCGTGTTCGTTGATGTTTGGAGGCACATAATATTGTTTTCCACAAAAAGTATAGAGAGATTTACATGGTCATTTGTTCCTAATAATGCATATTTTTTATATTTATCAAAACTACATATCTGCTAGTATTATCATAAAATTATATAAAAATTTTATTTCAGAACTCTATATCTGCATTAGCGACGTAAATAACGCAGATAATTTCATAATAAGTATATATAGGAATAAGTTGACATTTTTAAATAATATTCTAGAAGACAGATTGATTCAAAAAAATCTTATAAGCAAGTGAATTAATTTTATTGCTCTCCTGAACAATTGTATTTTTGCAGATATAGAGTATTGAATCTATGGTATCGATATGCTCCTGTGCTCCTTGCAGGAGTAAAAGGAACAAATATATATATATATAAATTTCAATTAACATATCTTCATATTTGCGACCTGTAGTGTGCCAATTTTGGGAGGATCTTTATATGGGCACTAGGCTTAAACATAAACTGGTATTAATCAAAATCCATAGACTTCGCCCTTGGGCCAATTTAAGTGGGTGTACAAAATTTCATTTAAATATCTTCGCATTTGTAGTCTGTAACGTATGAAAAATCCAATTTTGGGGGGACGCTTATACATGCACTCAACCAAAAAATTCTGTAATTGCTACTGAAAATTTTTCTGTTACTACGGGAAATTTAACTGTTTTGAGCCCAGTAGTATTTTTTGCTAATTTTAGCAACACATGTCTGCTGATCTGTAGAACAACAAAATTAGTAGAAAAAATTAGTAGCCGCTACTAAATTTTAGCGAACTTATGGTAAACTGCAATTCAAAATTGATTTGCTAAAATCAGCTGCAAAATTTTCTAAATATCAACAATTTTAGTACAATAAAATTAGTATGAATAATTATTTACCGCTACTAAATTTCAGTAAATTTTAACCTGTAATTTAAAAACAATCTACTGAAATTTGCAAAAAAGTGTACTAAAAAATAAACGTACTGTAAAATCTAAAAAAAAAAATTAATAAAAAAAAACATTTTTTTTCGTTCGATTGTAAAAAATGTATAATTAATTCATCGTGCTTGAAATTTGGAGTCAAATTGTAAACGGTTCTCCAGTTATTACCTTTTTATGCATTGAAGATACAATAAAATTTTCTGAGTGTTATTTCGCAACTAAGAATATATCAATAGTAACAAATATAAACTAAACAATAATTGTAAAAAATCAACGAATTCTTGTAAATAAAATTTTGTTAAATTAGTATATTTTCCTGCTATGTTTAGCATTCGGTTTTGAAAATTTAGTAAAATGTTTTGCTGAAATCACCAGCGAAAATTAGTAAAAAAAAACAGTAATTTGTAATAAGAGGATAGCAAAAATGATAACTGAAAGAAAAAATTGTATATATCTTTTTTTTGACATAACTCGAGAACCACTAGTCCGATTTTGCTCAAACAATTTTAAAAAAATTAAGAATTACAATTCCTTTAATCTGTTCATATAACGTTTTTCTATATACTCAACAGTTTTGCCGGTAAAAATAAATGTTTGTTACCGCTACCATAAAAATCAATAACCTTTTGTTTATTACTTTTGTTTAATATTTTAAGAAAAAAATATTTTTTTCTTCATACATACAAAATCGGACTAGTGGTTCTCGAGTTATGTCAAAAAAAAGACCACCAAAGGTCAAATCGATATATCTCGATTCCTAGGGGTGACCCAGCGAAACGCCTGGACACGTATAACTTCTTTTTTACCGATATAACTTTCCCCGGTAGTTTGAACCCTTCCCGATCACTGACCCCTACCATTTGTCTCACAGTGTAATAAGCTCTTTAAGATAAGTGATTCTTTTTAATCAATAAATCTCCACTACATTAAAAAAAGTAATTTAAAACTATAATATAATAAGGGTTTTCACAAGGGGTGTGCTATTTGTTGTATCGTTGTATCGTCTTAACAAAAAACAGAGTTGTTAAAAATTAAATTGAAAAAATACAACATTTGAGAATAGCACGATACAACATTTTTACGTATGTTTAATATCCTATGTTTGAGTGTGCTAACAGATAGAAAACTGAATAGAAAATCGTTGTTAAACACAAATAAAAATTTTAACAACTCTGTTTTTTGTTAGGACGATACAACGATACAACAGATAGCACACCCCTTATGAACAACCTTAATGATTCGTCAAAATTACAAAAAACTGAATAATTAATATAAATTTAAGAATGAACACGATTGTACTAATTTACTATTGAACATATTTTAAACATATAGAAAAGTCCTATAGATCATTTTAGGCAGGGATGCACCAACTCTTTGTAGCTCCAGGGGCCATCTGGTGATTGTGCCCCAGAGACAGGCACTAACATAAAATTAATATTTTTTCACACTTTTTAAGCATTTATTAAAATGAAATTATTATTTTTCGAAACCTTAGGATCGTAGGTCTAACATAATGAAAAATTGTTTTCTTATCACACGATTTGAGGAATTTATTGCAAAATGTAGTTGCTTTCATTTATTTTTTTGGCACCCCAAAAAACACGTCTGTCTGCGACCACATGTGATATAAATTCATCAAAGTGGATGTCAAGGAAAGGTAATTGAAAAATGCACAAAATATATTTTTTTCAATTTTTTATCTCCCTTAATAGCGGAGAAAAATGGGATTAGTGTATGTGCCCCACTTGCGAAGGATCCCCCCTCTACCCTACAGCAGACCGTACCTCAAAAAAAAGTTCGCCGTACACCCTCCAATATGATGTATTTTTGGAAGGCGATTTCAAAAAAAAATTTTTATTGCCGACCGTAGGGGTCGCCTTTTTTAATTTTTTGTTATAGCTTTGGCATTTAAAATCGGATTTTAAAATGTGATATATCGATTTTTTTGCCTCGAGGAGACGAGTGTTTTGCTATATAGTAAAAATCCAATAAAAAATAATTTAAAAAGGCTACTCCTACGTTCGGCAACCAATATACAAAAAAAATTTCTACTGGGTTTAGCGAAAAACTTCCTTAGCAAAAGTTTAATGATTTTTTGCGAGCTTTAATTTTCTGACATTAGGGTGGTAGCAATTGAGATCTGGTGGCTAACTACTAGAACAGGATACTTGAGGTCAAAATGTCCTTAGAGCAAAACACTGGTGTCCTCGAGAGAAAAACATTGATGTATCATGCTTTAAGATCCGACTGTAAATACCAAAGATATAACGAAAAATGTAAAATGGCGACCCCTACGTTCGGCAAAAAAAAAATAAAAATTTTTTTTTTGAAACCTCCTTGCAAAAATACTTCATATTGGAGGGTGTACGGCGCACTTTTTTTTTTTTTTTGCCTTTAAGGTGGTACGCTCTACTGTACAGTGAGCACCAGAATATATGTATATCCTTACCAGTGTTGAAAAAATATTGAGTCTAAAAATAGATTTCAAAAAATTAAAAAAAAAAATCTAGAAAACTACTTTTTATTTAAAATAATGATAAAAATAAGGCATCATCAGTAACTCATTATTATATGTTTTAAAATAATGCAGAATGTAAGTGGGTGTCATTACTGGTACTCCAAAAAATAATGAAATGTCATTACCGTTTCAACACTGGGAATAATTTCAGCTATGCCAAATATATATGTATATTCCTCTAACTCCCACTGGAGCATAGGGCGCCAATAATCCCAAAAGGATAGCTGAAAGGGTATTTTTTTAGTTAAAACACCGTAAATTGTTTTTCACTTGGAAAAATTTCACCGAACTTTATTGACCTCAAATCGTTATATAAATTGGGAAATGAACAATTTTTTTTTTAAATTTTATTTTATCGGGATCAAAGGAATTAAATATGCTTAAAATCCCAAACGTATTTAACAAATTATGAAAAATAATCCGCTGCAGGCATGTCCCTATCCGGATTTCATTCTTGCCTAAGGAAATCGTCAGGGGACGACGTTTTTAGAATTTCTGGAAATATTTGTTAAGTTAAATTACAAACTCAATTTTTTATTTTAATAGAAAATATAATCACAATAAACACAAAATATCACTTTTTCCCAGGAAAAATAACATTGCGTGAAAACAAAGTCTACTCCATTTACACGTGAAACTCTTTATAGTGGAAGATTATTTTTATACCCTACACCACTATGTGGTCAGGGTATTATAAGTTTGTGCTGCTGTTTGTAACACCAAAAAATATTGGTCGTAGACCCACCTTATAGTATACCGATCGGTTCAGATTTTTTTTTTATTTCGATTTAACGATGTCCGTCTGTCTGTCCGTCCGTCCGTCCGTCCGTCCGTCTGTCTGTCTGTCCATGCAATTTTGTGCGCACTCTACAGGTCGCACCTATTAAGATATTTTGATGAAATTTGGTATGCAGACCTATGTTGGCCCAAGGACGAACAAGTTTGATTTTTTTGCACATCGGTCCATGTTTAAACCTAGTGCCCATATAAGGGTCCTACCAAAATTATACTGTTTATACGCCGCAGGTCGTAAATATTTAGATATTTTGATGAAATTTGGTACACAGCCCTACATTGGCCCAATAACGCAGCCTATTGATTTTGGTGAACATCGGTCCATGTTTAGACCTAGTGCCCATATAAGGGTCCTACCAAAATTATACTCTTTATACGCTGCAGGTCGTAAATATTAAGATATTTTAATGAAATTTGGTACACAGACCTATATTGGCCCAATAACGCAGCCTATTGATTTTGGTGAACATCGGTCCATGTTTAGACCTAGTGCCCATATAAGGGTCCTACCAAAATTATACTGTTTATACGCTGCAGGTCGTAAATATTAAGATATTTTGATGAAATTTGGTACACAGACCTACATTGGCCCAATAACGCAGCCTATTGATTTTGGTGAACATCGGTCCATGTTTAGACCTAGTGCCCATATAAGGGTCCTACCAAAATTATAATGTTTATACGCTGCAGGTCGCAAATATTAAGATATTTTGATGAAATTTGGTACACAGACCTATATTGGCCCAATAACGCAGCCTATTGATTTTGGTGAACATCGGTCTATATTTAGACCTAGTGCCCATATAAGGGTCCTACCAAAATTATACTGTTTATACGCTGCAGGTATTAATATTAAGATATTTTGATGAAATTTGGTACATAGACCTATGTTGGCCCAAGGACGAAGCCTATTGATTTTGGCGAACATCGGTCCATGTTTAGAACTAGTGCCCATATAAGGGTCCCCCCAAAATTATATTGTTTATACGCTGCAGGTCGCAAATATTAAGATATTTTGATGAAATTTGGTACATAGACCTATGTTGGCCCAAGGACGAAGCCTATTGATTTTGGTGAACATCGGTCCATGTTTAGAACTAGTGCCCATATAAGGGTCGCCCCAAAATTGGCTTGGTTACAAACTGCAGGTCGCAAATATTAAGATATTTTAATGAAATTTGGTGCGCTGACTCACATTATAGAAAATTTTGACATAAGCCCCATTTTAACCCATTCGAATTTCGGATCCAAACAATACACCAGACTGGTGTAGGGTATTGTATAGTCGGCATGCCCGACTTTAACCTTTTTACTCGTTTTTATATGTAGCAGTTTTCTCAAGTGAAATCAAAACAACTTAATGTGCTTAAAAAAATAAAAAATTTAAAAGCTGCTGAGATATTGAAGGAATTCTCAGTTCATACTATATTACTATTTTTCGTAAATTTGACAATTTTCTATGGGTTAAACTTCAAAAATCATGATATTTTACAACGTGCTAACATTAGAACTTAAACTGCGAATACCCTCATTGATGAAACAATTGTTGCTAACTATTAAGAAAATGTTTTTGAAATTGTTATGGTTAAATTTTTTTTGTTAAAGAAAGAAAATTTGTTTTTAGTTTATTATAGTTCAATTAAATACGTAACATTAATGATATAGCATTTATAATACATTTTGAACATCAAAAGAAGCCAGCAGGTAGTCCCGTGGGCGTAAAACTCTTTAACCTTCTGCGCATCACAGTTTCATTTCCCGGCAGTCGTCTGAGTTCCGAGTTTGAGTGCAGAGTGAGGCGATTGGTGTGTTTCAAGCTGCAATTTAAAATGACTTTTTTTGCGGTTTTAACGCCTAGACCGCAATTAATTTTAGAATGGATACATTGTATTATTTTTGTATTTAAATTGCTTTTAGGTCCCCATATTACCACTCCGTACTTCCAAATGTAGGACATTATTGTATTGGAGATAAAAGGTCATATGCATAATCACTTTTGAAATTTGTAAATTTCCTATAAATTTTTCATTCACAATTAACATATTATAAGATGTTAAAATTATTATGTATAATCACTTAATAGTTTGTGATTTAATTGCTAGCATTCCCGAATTTGTTTTTTAGTTCATTTCTCTTTCAAATGATATGATCTTTCCAAACAACATCCCAAGATAGTATCTATGGGTATTGGTGAGTTACTAATAAGGGCGCCATTACAAAATGTAACACACATTTGTCTTAATAACTTTTTCCACCTTTAGTTAAATTAGTTTTTCCTAATCAAAATATCATTGAGAAATAATATATCGGATTTTAAAATGCATCGGCTTGTCAATGTTGTCTAAAAAAAGTTATTGAAACTATTCAAAATACTATTACAATAAATTATAAAAAAAAAAATTGGACTAGAAGTGCTTATAAAAAATTGGACTAGAAGTACTTGTGACCAGTAATTGTGTTTCCTGAACAAAATAAATTGTTTTTGAAAAATTCGTTTATATTTTTGTCAAAAATTTATTTTGGTCATTCCAAGGTACTAGCACCCAATTTTAGGGTCTCATGAATTAAAATAACCATTAGGCGAAATAAAAACCTTTATAGAACAAGGGTTTACAATAAAATACCAAGAAATAGGAAAAGAATTAAAATTTCCAAGGTAACAACGTTTCAAAGTATACGATTTCCCTACATAAGGGTTCACCACAATTTACCTGTTGCTTTAAATCTCATAAGACTTAAATAAGTCTTAGATTTATTTTTATTCTTATATAGCATACATATTGTGTATTTGTAAGTTTTTTTTGGTAAGGTACATATTTTTCATTCAAATCATGTTTTAGTACCTACATTGACGACAAGAAAATTCTTTCCATATAGTAAATGTATTTGTGTGTGTTTGAACAAATATAAAGAAACGATATTCAACACGTACATAATACACATCCGCATGATTTGCAAATAATAACCACTATATGAACATTCATTTCAATAAATACATACATATGTACAACTCATTTTAGTCTACTGATCATCACTATAAGCAACTATAAGAAAAAAATCTGGTATTCATTGAAACTTACTCAAACATACAGACATTTATGCACGTAAGAATAAACCCAATAAGCAATTTTGCTGGAATTCAATAGATATATTTGAACTTAAGCTACACTCATATAAAGAAATCTGTAAAAATAGCAGAAAAAGTTACTAAAAGTTAGTTAAAAATGATAGTGCAGAAAAAAATTGCTAAAATTAGCAGATTTAAAATAAGAACAGTAGAATTAAAACTGTTAAATTTACAGAATTTTAGTTATATTTAAGCTAACTTTTATTTAATTGAAAATAACAAATTGTACTGTAAACTCTGCAGTAAATTTGACTAAATATTAGTAGACTAAAAATAGCAAAAATAAACTGTTATATCTACAAAAGTTTTGCTATTTTTAAGCTAAATTTAGTTGAATGCCACAAGCAGTCTATACTGCTAAAATCAGCAGAAATATTTGCTAAAAAATTGTAAACTGCTGTTTTCAAAAAGCTCGATTTTTATTTGCATTTCAAGAAAATCTAAAAAAACTGCTAGTCTTATAAAACTTATAAACAAACACTAAAATATTTTAAAACTATCTGCTAAAATATAAACTCTAAAAGCCTCCAATGAAAGGAATTGTTAAATTTTAATGAAAAGCTAAAATTGAATTGAGAATCGTAAACCAAACTCTAAACGTTACCCTAAATTAATTAATATTAATAAAAATAAAATTTATAACATTGAAAACTTGTTGTTTTATTCAGAAGCCCCCTCGAACCAGTTACAACAGTCAGAAAAGTAGATGCTCATCTTTGCTGGGTTATTAATGTTTATTGGGTAAATTTTATTTAGTTCAATTTTTTCGATTAGATTTTGTTGTCAATGCCAATATTGATGTGGTAGTGAATTGAACTTTACTTATTTTACTGTGTAAATCTAAAGAACTGCATTCATCGTCAACAATGCCAGGCCATGATTTTAAAATGTATGGAAAAAATTTGGATGCAAAAACTATAATGTACACATGTATGAAAAAGACATATGCATATGAAGAAGATGATGATTTGTTTAGGAGTAAAAGCAACAGTTCTCTTTTTTATAATGAAAAAGAAATTGAAATCAATAGTAGTTGTAGGAGACACAGTTACCAGCATAATTGAGTATACATAATTGTTGAAATTGTACAAATTTGGAATAACCCAGGAAAATTTTTTACAATCAGTTGCCAACCACACCTAATCTACTGGTTCCACTGTAACCGATTCCATTGAATTGGTTCCGGAACTAGTTCCTGGGATCCTATATGGAAGGTATGACAGACGTCGAATCAGTTCTAGAACTAGTTCCAGAACTGATTCTAGGGAAACCGGTTCCACTTTAGAGCTATAGAAGTGGTTGCTTTTAGGACAATTTCAAACAAAAACGAGTAAAAAGATTAACGTTAGGCATGCCGACTATACAATACCCTACACCAGCCTGGTTAACAGCCAACTAATATTTGGATCCGAAATTCGAATGGGTTAAAATGGGACTTGTGTCAAAATTTTCTATAAAATTATAAAAGTAGAGAAAATCGTAAATATAGCCTATATGGGCGATAGGTCCAAATATGAATCGATTCTATCTAGAATCTATCGCCGTTTTTCTCTGGACCATGTGAGTCAACAAACCAAATTTCGTTAAAATATCTTAATATTTGCGACCTGCAGCGTGTAACCAAGCCAATTTTGGGGGGACCCTTATATGGGCACTAGGTCTAAACATGGACCGATGTTAACCAAAATCAAAAAGGCTTCGTCCTTGGCCTAACATAGGTCTGTGTACCAAATTTTATCAAAATATCTTAATATTTGCGACCTGCAGCGTAAAAACAATATAATTTTGGGGGGACCCTAATATGGGCACTAGGTCTAAATATGGACCGATTTCAACCAAAATTAATAGGCGTCGTGCTTGGGCCGACATAAGTCGGTTAACCAAATTTCATCAGAATATGTTAATATTTGCGATCTGTAGAGTGCGCACAAGAATGCATGGACAGACAGACAGACGGACGGACGGACAGACGGACATCGTTAAATCGAAATAAAAACGAGTAAAAAGGTTAAAGTCGGGCATGCCGACTATACAATACCCTACACCAGTCTGGTTAAAAGCCAACTAATGTTTGTATCCAAAATTCGAATGGGTTAAAATGATATTTCGTTAAAATTAAGATATTTCGTTAAAATATCTTAATATTTGCGACCTGCAGTTTGTAACCAAGCCAATTTTGGGGGGACCCTTATATGGGCACTAGTTCTAAACATGGACCGATGTTCACCAAAATCAATAGGCTTCGTCCTTGGGCCAACATAGGTCTATGTACCAAATTTCATCAAAATATCTTAATATTTGCGACTTAAATCGAAATAAAAAAAAATTCTGAGCCGATCGGTATACTATAAGGTGGGTCTACGACCAATATTTTTTGGTGTTACAAACATCATCACAAACTTATAATACCCTGACCACATAGTGGTGTAGGGTATAATGACCACATAGTGGTGTAGGGTATAAAAATTCTGAGCTGATCCGTATACTATAAGGTGCGTCTACGACCATTATTTTTAAATTATCCAAAAAAATACATATTTTAGTTAAAATTTCCAAATTTTCCGAAAAGATGTAATTAAAAATTCAACTTGTTTTTGCCTTGTATGCACAAATTTCTCAAATCTGATCTTTATTTTAATGCAAATTATTAATCAGCAATCGAAATTTAAATAAATTTGTGGTTTATAAATTATTCGCGGTTTTTGAAAATTCAAAAAAAATAAAATTTTTTGAGGTATTTTCCAAATTACCTGTAAACGGTGTTATTAAAAAATCCAGTTTGTTATACTTTTGAAATTTACTTACCAAGGGCCTTCATTATATATTACACTGATTTTGATTTTAAAAAGAATAACAGATATCCTTGAAAAATAACTTAACATTTGACTTTTTTAATATTTCGCTATTATTTAGCTTGCTATAATTGCATTGCTACCAAAAACCCTTTGTCACTTAATAGGACATTCCACAGATATATATTAATGCAAAAAAGAAATTTTCATAGTGGTAAATATAAGCAAACTTTCTCATCAAATTTGAACACTTTTTTTTACGAAATTTTCAAATTTCGCGAAATCCGCGACTCCGATTTCAATTTTGATTTCATATTCGTAATGTAAAATATATTAGATTTGATATGTCGCAATCATAATAATTATCTTTAGTTTTTTCATTTTTTCCATTAAAATAATGAACAAGTAAAGGGTTCTTCAACAGGGACGCTACAAAAGTAGAAAGACAGGGACAGCAAAGGACGCCATATTTCTTGCCGGTCTTTTGACATTTCTCTTCAATAAGGTTTGCCATTTCATGATGGAAAGATATACGAGCCAACAACGAGTCGAAATTATTAAAATTTACTACCGACATTCGGAGTCAGTGGCCTCAACGTTAAGAGCGCTACGTCCAATTTATGGTCGTCATAATGAATGGCTTCGTCAATAAACAAAATATGCGTTATCGGTCAGACAGCAATCCACACGTACTCCATGAGTCATCATTGCTTCCCGAAAAAATTACGGTTTGGTGCGGTTTATGGGCCGCCGGCGTTATTGGGCCGTACTTCTTCCATGATGATCAAGACCGGCACGTTACTGTGAATGGGAATCACTACCGTTCAATGATAACCGAATATTTTTGGCCACAATTGGATGATATGGACTTGTGGTTCCAACAGGACGGCGCCACAAGCCACACAGCGAATGTCACAATCAATTTATTGCAAACCAAGTTTGGAGAACGTGTTATCTCACGAAATGGTCCAGTCGATTGGCCGCCTCGGTCGTGCGATTTGACGCCGTTGGACTATTTCCTGTGGGGCTACTTCAAATCCAACAAGCCAGCGACGATTGATGAACTTAGTACGAATATCGGCCGATTTATGATTGAAAACCGTCGAAAATTGGGTTCAGCGTTTGGACTTCTGCAAGCGTGCCCGTGGTTGCCTTGCAAAAGAGATCGATTTCCATACATAATGGCATCGAACGTACTTTCACAGGAATAAAGAATTTCATTGATATCCAAAACCGTTTTTGTTTTATTTAAAAAAACTTTTGTAGCGCTCTTATTGAAGACCCCTTTACAACCTCGAAACTTCAATTGCGATGTGCTACCTCTAAACAAAACTTTTTTGGTAATTTTTTTTATCAGACCACATTTTTTTCAAAGTGGCATATTTTTAGGTTTGTGGAGCGTGAAAATTCGAACTTTTTTTTTTTTTGGACCGGTCTATTATACATGGTCTTACTCGCATACCAAAACTCAGTGAGAATACTGGAACTGTAAATTTATAAATACAATTTTCTTTGAAATAAAATATAAAATGATACATATTAAACTTGTTTTCACTTTTTTATTCCTTATTTCACAAATTTTTTCAACATTTTAACTCGTTGAAGTAGTTCAATAAATATATGTGTGTTGAATAAAAACAATAAGAAATATGTATATTAGGCTGGACCTTATTTTTCAACTTACGATTAAAAACTATTAGTTTTTTAGTTTTTGGACCTACACACAGGAAAAAAAATTGGCAACCGAATTGCTAAGCCTATTTTGGTTGCTACTACCAATAAATTCGATTGGTGAAACCATATTGGAATGTGATTCCTAAATATTGTGGGAATTGCAACTAAAATTCAGTTGTATAAACCGAGTTTTATTGTGATAACCAACATTCAGTTGCACCAACCTCTTTTAGTAGATGTAACCGAATTTCAGTTGGAAAATGGGATATTTTTTCTCTGTGTATATTAAAGCTGTACGTACAGTTGTTAAGACCTTTTTCGAAAAGCCAATTTTTTTTGTGAATCGAATATTATAGGCAAACTCTCAATTGCAAAAGTCACTGTTTGTGTGTCTGCAAACATACATGCAGATTATGTGTGTGTGTGTGTGGTATATTGAAAGACGTGAGTAAATCTGAAAATTAAAATTGTACCTTTTTTCGGTTTATGAAAAGAAAATATTGTATTCATATATGTATATTAAAAAGAAAACTTCAATATGTGTTTGCATGCATATCATACATGGGACTAATCCATTGAGTAGGCTAATTAATTGAACCTATCATTTTACCTTTATTGATTACAATTGATATTGATATCAATATCAATTGTAATGCAAATATTGTCATTATCATTTTTGTACCCAAACCACTCTGTGGAACAGGGTATATTGAGTTTGTGCTGATGTTTAAAATTACCAAAAATACTTA
Source organism: Leucophora obtusa (assembly GCA_949987735.1). NCBI lineage: Eukaryota > Metazoa > Arthropoda > Insecta > Diptera > Anthomyiidae > Leucophora > Leucophora obtusa. The sequence continues at coordinate 174,370,287 of OX465297.1, forward strand.
ATAGCCGCAAATACTATATACCACGGGTGGGAGTATAAATGCCAAATTTGGAATTTCAAAAACTTACTTATCGCTTTTTGTCATTATTTATTTTCCCAATAAAATGTAATTGTAATTGATAGTTCTTCAATCCTAAGTATACATAATTGATTTCTTTTCATATTACCATTTCAATTACTGGTGATTATTTTATAAAATTACAATTTCATTTTATTGTGCAATTACCTGTATATTAAAGTATACAATATTATTATTATTATAATTACCCTGGGCACACCCGTTGTTCGTTTTCAATTATCAAATAATTCGTGACACAAAAACTTTTTAAATGGAATAAATTACTTATTGTCGTTTTTAAATAGACATTGGTTTTATGTTTTTATAATGCAAAATATTTTATTATCAGTAATGTTTTACATTTGCAATAGTTATAACTAATGGTGATTAAACTACAATACTAATGAAACATTTCCAAGTATGTTGCATGTGTGTTATAAAAACCTATGCGAATTGGTTATCTTAAGGTGGAAATATTATTTGCATAGGCTTCTTTCACATTGTATTACAGATATACACGTTTTCTTATAACATATTAAATTTATAATGATCTGTAATGAAAAAAGAAAATACGTACACATACATATATGAAATTGCAATATAACACATACGATATATATGTACGTATTTATTTATATCTGACTAGAAGTCAATGTTCACATGTTCAATTATACGCAGTGTTGCCAATTTAGCATATTTAATGCTAGATTTAGCATTTTTTTAATTCATTTAGCATGAAAAAAATGCATCTAGCATATGGCATTTTTTTCAGCATTTTTCCAACAAAATTTAGCATATTTTTAGCATTTTTTACAGTTTTATTTTCTGTTTTTTTTTAGAATATTCTACATTAATTTGAATTTAAATGTAATATGAAATAGAAATATTTTTTTTACTTTTAGAGTAAGTACTAGGAACTATTTTTATACGTACACGTTAATTACACTGTGCAGTCGCAAATTTTAACAAGCTGGGAACCGTAATGGTAAAGCTAATTCGAGTACGCTGAATTCAATGGTGATAGCAGTTTTTCAAATTTAGAACTCGTATTCGCGATATTCGCAATTAAACATTTTGACGGGTATTAAAAAAATTTTATTTTTATATTTCTGGGATCATTTTTAATTATAAATTTATCAAATTTGATTAAATATGTAAAACATTAAGGAAGAAGTCATTTTTTTCACGAAATTTTTTTATAGATTTTTTTCGCAAAAATTTCTCAAAAACATTTTTTTCTGCAAATAAAAAGTATGTGTTATGTTATTTTGTGTATATTCAATAGGGTTTAGAAAAATATTTAATAGAGTTAAGAAAAAAAAATATTTCGAAAAAATAAACAAAAATCGGGGAAAAAAATGTTTTTGGGGAAAAAATAGCGAAAAATTTTATTTAACAGGGTTGGATTGATTGAAATTCAAAAATGATCCCAAAAGTATAAAAAATATTGCTTTAGGTACTTTAATATTAAAATTTTAAATCGGCATGCCCGGCGTTAACTTTTTTACTCGTTTTACTTTTGGTTGTTGTTATGGTGAAGGAGTGATTTTGCACAAAATACTCCAATTTTTGGTAAAAAAAAATAATAATAATTTAAAGAATAGAGTTTAAAATAGAATTAATAGAATTGCAAAATGTTGATAAGGTTCGTTTTTAATCTTTGCAATTTTTATTGATTTTTTTAGGTTTGGGTCATAGAGGGTAATGTGGATAGCGTTTGTGATAAATTCCTATCTTTTAAGAATTTCAGTGAATTTTGATTTTTTTTACTGTAACACCTGTACACTTTTCATTTCATCATACCAAAAATCTTACAACGTCAACCAACACCACAAAAAGTATTAACCCTGATCGCGAAAATAATATATTTAAAGAATTTCATGCAGGTAAGCCCAAAGATGCAGAAATTTGAAAACGGTAAACAGAGAGTGGAATAAAAACCATTAAATTAATTTGGAGTAGGTAAATTAAGGCTGAATGGGAAATTCATATTACACGCCAAAGTATTCCACATTACCACCTATTTTAGAAATAAAACATTTTGAGGTTCTTTTGTTTATCCGCCTTTAATTTTTGAGATAACATATTTTCAGTGACACATTTGGGAAATCAAATAATAATAAATTTATTTTAACCCTTAAATGCATGGTGTAGCTATTTGGCAACATACCGGTTTTTTAATAAAAAAAACCCTTGATACAGAAAACTGCATTTTTGGGCATTAGAGGCCCCTTCTGTACATAGTGCTCCTATATTTTAGCGCAGAATTTTTAAACAGTTAGAGTAAAAATCTTGGTTTTGCTCTGTATATTTGTGAACAATCTAAAACACGCATTTTGATTACAAAAAGTCTAATATTCAAAAATTTTTGTTTAAATATTTAAAGTGGTATTCTCGCAATAAAATTCCGTTTGGCGACAATAAATGTATAAATTACAGTTTATAGATTTTTTTTGTTTTTTTTTTTCATACACGTTAAAATAATCACAATTTAGAAATCGGCAAAAAACCAAATTTCTCAATAAAAATCACCATTTTTTAAAAATAATTTGTTTTTGAAATGTACACGCCTTTAGAAATCATATATGAAAAAATGGTTAAAATCGAAGAGATCATGCATTTAAGGGTTAAAGGATTTTTGAACTTTTTTACAAGAATTAACTTTTGAGTTGTTTTTAATTTTTCTTTTATATAATTTTAGTTAATAAAATGAACTGAATTTATAATTAGAGATGACTTATTTTCAGTCTAATTGTAAAAAGTCACTAAAATAGTATTTTTTTAAACAAATTGAAACATTTTTTTATAAAATTTTTTAGCATCTTTTTTCTAGCATATTTTTTTAGTTTTTAGCATTTTTTAGCATTTTTATGCAAAAAATCTAGCATTTTTTCTTAAATAAGTTTTGGCAACACTGATTATACGATACGTGTATTGGGGAAAATATTGCATTAAGATGGAATTATAAAAATAAAATATATATTTTTTTTTATTGGAAACGTGAAGATATTTGTATGATTTTAATAAACTTTATTTTTATCAGTTTTTGTTGAACAGAAATCAATTATGTACTATTGTTGATAGATTTCATATCTCCACATTTCTCTAAACCTCAAATTCACAAAGCTACCAATTGACAGTATTAAGTTTAAAAAATGTATTTTTAGTTTAAAAATTTACTGCATTTAATTACATTTGTGCTCTTATATCAAATACCGTTTTGAAAATATCGCTTTTTGACGTTGTGTTATCATATGGCAACGCTATGATAATAATAGATAAATAATGGCCAATATAAGGAAAACCTGCTGGTCTTAAATTAGAATATTTATCGTGTTCAAATTATAATTCAAAATATGTAACTATTATATTTAAATTTTCTAAAAACTTGAGTGCTTTTGATAACTCTTCTGTTTTTGCACTGTGCGTATGAGTGATTTTCCTTTTTTGTAAAATTTATTAATCATACGCATCGTACTACAAAGTGTTAAACTATAAAACTTTTTTTGTAAATTAATTTCATTATTTTTTTACAGCCGAAATAATAGTTACTAAACCGTTTAGTAAAACGTTTTTAAGCTAATTTGGCAAAAAAAATGTATGCATAATTCGTTTAACAATGAACCATTTAATAATCTGTTAAGTAGTGTCAAGCTTAAAATATGTGTTTCATAAAGTTTGGAAAATAAGAATCTCTGGCGAAAAACAAGTTGGGTTTCCATTTTTTAAAGACTTTTTTAAGGGTCATCAATGGCCTTGCAACTCTCTCAATAATTTTTATTTGAAAAAATATTAGGCGGCTTGGAACAGGAACGAACTCCGACTGGTTAATCAGGGATGGAAAAGGCTCACTTAATCGGGCTCTTATACCAAAAAATGTTAGATCGCTCTTACATATTTAAAAATGTAAGTAAATAAAAAATAGCTTCCTCTTTGGCTCGTTAAAAAACATAAAAATTAAATATTTAGATATGAGCAAATATTAGCACAAATTGCGAAAAAAAAAACATTTGCAAAAAGCGAAATTTTTGCAACAACATATTCGCTTGCAGAATATCGATCGCTGATTACCTCTTTTAATTCATTTTCTGTACCATAAAGCCTTTTTCGAATTCCGCCGTTATTTTGCAATTTTCAAGTGCGGTTTTTTTTAAATATATAACCTAGAGATTAAATTTTTGTACCATAAAGTCTTTTTCAAATTCCGCTATTATTTTGCAATTCTTTACGTGGTTTTTTTTTTAAATTTATAATCTAGGGGCTATAATACACATTTCACACAACAAAGTTTGGGGGCTAGTTGCAAAAAAAAATCGCGAAAAATAAAATTTGCAAAAAGAAAAATTTTTGCATCAATATATTTGTTTGTAGAAACTAAATCGCTGATTACGTTTCCTAATTAATTTTTTGTACCACAAAGTCTTTTTTCGCGTTCCGCTTTTATTTTGCAATTTTTTAAGTACATTTCTTTTTAATTTATAATCTAGGGACTATAATACACATTTCATACAACAAAGTTTGGTGGCTAGTTGCAAAAAAAAATCGCGAAAAACAAAATTTGCAAAAAGGATAAATTTTTTCATCAATATATTTGTTTGCAGAATGTAAATCGCTGATTAAGTTTTTTAATTAATTTTTTGTACCATAAAGCCTTTTTTCGCTTTCCGCGATTATTTTGCAATTTTTTAAGTGTGGTTTTTTTAAATTTATAATCTAGGGTCTATAGTACCAATTTTATACACAAAAGTTTGGTGCTTAGTTTGCAAAAAAAAAAAAAATAAATCGCGAAAAAAATATTTGCAAAAACGAAAATTTTTGCGTCATTGTATTCATTTGCAGACTGTTAATCGCTGATTGGGTTTTCTAATTATTTTTTTTCTACCACAAAGTCTTTTTTCGCGTTCCTCTATTATTTTGCAATTTTTTTAGTGCGGTTTTTTAAATTTATAATCTACGGAGTATAATGCCCATTTCATAAAACAAAGTTTGGTGGTTAGTTGCAAAAAAGAAAATTTTGGCATCGTTTGCAGAATGTGAATATTTTAATTAATTTTTTGAACCCCAATTTTTTACGTATGGGTTGTTTAAAACTCATAATCTAGGGCTATAATACTGTTGGAATAGTGTAATTCCATAGTATAGTTCCATTCTTGATTTTATAACTAAATTATTATTTTCCATCCCTGGTTACAATCGATGTTTTGAGTCATACAGAGAGCGCACATAATGACCCTGCAAACATTTAAAAGATACCTTCCAAGAAGATATTTCATTTGAATGAAAATAATCAAGTAGTATTTACTTTGAAATTGTCTTCCTTTTATCACTTGAAAGATAATTCGACGATATTTGGAAAAAAGTAATTAAAAAATTTTATATTTTGTCATAACTTTTTATGACAATATTTCGGCAATATCATCTTTGTATCATTTGGAAGATAAAGCAAATTCGTTAGAAATCTTTTATCAATTTGGAAAAAATTAAAACTAAATTTGTACAAAACAATCAAAAGATATATAGGAAATAAGCTCGTGAAAAGTTAAGATTAATTGCGCGGGAAAAATCGGCTAAGATGAAATCAAGATGATTTATAATGGTCAATGGATTATGTATGCAGATATTGTTTTTCAGGCTTAAATTTAATAATGAAAAAATTAAATCGTTTTTTTATTGTACCGGGAGTTTATTTAGCGATATCCCTTTTATCTTCCATATGAGTTATTGCTTTCATATTGCCTGGAAGTATTGTTTTAGTGTAACAGTTGTTTCCCACGGAGGAAACTTCCGGAATACGAAATTGATATTGCCGGCAATAAATGTTTTCTTCCTGGCGATATGTTCGGAGAATCTTCTTCGTATTGCCATGTTTGCTGGGTGATATTGGTTTGAGTATGTTCCTGTTCCAAGTCACATAATAGAACAAATGCTTTCTCAGTGATAGAGAGTCCCCCAATCTCTTTATTATGTATACTCTTTGGGGTCATTCACCCAATAATATGTAGAATTTAACATTTTGTAGCCAAAAAATTAAAAAAATAAAACTGAATTTAAAAATTTAATCGTTTTTTCATTAAATTTTCTCAGTTGGTGTACAAATCAAATTAGAAATATACTAAACAAAATAGTAGTGTTGGTTTATTCAAAATATATTCGTCATTCGAGTACTGTTGGTGTTCGTAGTATTAAACTGCCCTAGTCAGAAATTTCCAGTGGTACAAAAAATCAAGTACTGGTATACCACTGGGTAGCCGTGGTATTAAAAATAAATTGCTGGCAGACACTCATTTGGGAGACTTTGCCAGCGTTTGAAAAAACCGTTTTACCAGTATCTGTTTTACAGAAATCTCGGTGGTTTATAAAAAAAAACCACTGACAAGAATGGGCATAGAGTGCTATGCCAACGATTGCAATCGGTGGTTATTCAGTGCTACCTAGCCAAATATTGCGGCGGTAAAAAAAATCAATTCACTGGTAGAGCAATAATTTCATAAAAAATATGACGCTTCGTTGAAAAAAGTTTGTTGTGAGAAGGTTCTGAGTTCTAATCCGTTCCAAGTAAAATATTTTTATACCCTACACCACAACGTTGAGAGGGTATAATAAGTTTGTGCTGATGTTTGTAATACCAAAAAATATTGGACCTAGACCCACCTTATAGTATACCGATCGACTAAGAATCACTTCTTGTTTCGATTTAACGATGTCCGTCTGTCCGTCCGTCTGGGCGCATTCTTGTGCGCACTCTACAGGGCGCAAATATTCGTCCAAGGACGAATCCTATTGAATTTAGTTAAAATCGGTTCATGTTTAGACCAAGTTCCCATATAAAGGGCCCCCAAAATTGGCTTGTTTACACGCTGCAGGTCGCAAATTCGAGGATATTTCAATGAAATTTGGTTCGCTGACTCAGATGGTCCTAAGGACAAAGCCTACTGCTTCTTGGTATGGTCGGTCCATATTTGGACCTACCGCCAATTTCGCTATATTTCCGATTTTCTCCTCTTTTATCATTTTATGGAAATTTTTGACACAAGTCGAAATTGGGATCCAAACACTAGTTGGATTTTAACCAGACTGGTGTAGGGTATTATATAGTCGGTATGTCCGATTTTAATTTTTTTACTCGTTTTTAATTAATTTTTTTTTTATAAAATCAATATTTTTGTTTGTGGAAAGGCTCCTTTAAGACCAACTTTTTTTTGTTTTCCCAACGCTGGTATATTAGTTTCAAAGAACTTTTTGCCAGTGCTAGCATTTTATCACAACCAGTAGTTGTCCAGATTTTATCATTGATTTATTTTTTTAGCCACCAAGTATTATATGTTTCGTTAGGTTGGTGGGTAGAGCTGTTAAGAATTTTTCTTAACTGTTCCTAGTTAAGAAAAATTTTAATTTTTGGAAATATCGAGCCAAGGACACGCCCACCTCCCATAGGTCCTGAAATTTAAAAATATTATATTAGCTACATAAATGAACGCAAAATTACAAAAAGTATCCATTGAGATACACATAAAACTGGAAACGTGTGTGTCAATTTTTATCAAAATCGAAGCAAAGACTCTTAATTCTGCCATATATCCTTTATCTTAAAATCTTTATAAGACCTGCAAAAATTATCCGATTGCCATGAAATTTAGCACGTGAATTGATATAAGGTCAAGTCATGTTTGTGCTAAATTTGGGTAAAATCGATTCATAAAAAATTCCTCTCATAAAAAATGCGTTTTAAACGCTTAAAATGATTTTTCTAAAATAAAAAAATTAAATAGGATTAAAATAGGAAACCATGTGAATCCTCCATTTTCGGTATAGGGTATGTTTAGCGAACTTATGTAAAACACTACGAAAAATATTTTTGTGGTACCTTTTAATCTTCTAGCTCTTCAATTAAAGGGACTTTTTTGGCCCAATTTTAAAACAGACAAAAACGACCCGTAAGTTGAAGAGTTAGAGGGTTAAAATGTTCCGCAAAAATATTTGTCATGAAATTCTGCTATAAGTGCTTTAAGACATCAGTATTGAAAATTTAACTTCAGTGCCAGTAATAAGTAAAAACTTAAAACGTGTTTAAGAATTGGCGCTCAAATGTCCCACAAACCTAGATTTTAGGCAGAAACTATGGGAATCTTCCATTTTAGGTATAGGATGCGTTCAGCGAACTTATGTAAAACACTACGGGGAACATTTATGTGGAATATTTTAACCCTCTACCCCTCCAACTTACGGGTAGTTTTTGTCCCTTTTTAAAAAGGGGCCAAGAAATTCCTTTTCATTGAAGAGTTAGAGGGTTGTAATGTTCCACAAAAATGTTCCTGGTAGTGTTTTTAGCGGTAATACTTTGGTGAATCTGCTCCAAAAGTTCAAAAATAGATTTTGTTTTTTTTTCTGCTGGTAATTTAATGAAAAAATGAAATATATGTAGCTTTTATTACATGCATGAGATTTTTTGTATCTCTAAAAAAACATTTTTTTTTTGATTTCTATAAAAAAATTGGTAGATATTTCTTTCAAATATAATAAGTAAGGGTCTATTCCTAACAAAAAAAATAATAATATGAAAATCAATTAACATAATTTTTTTTAATATATTATCAAACTTTGGTAATTTTTAGGATTTGAACCAAAAATTAGGTATATTTAAGGATTTATTAATGAAATGAATGTTGTGTTTTTGCCAAATTTTATACTTTTTTTTTTAAATAATATTACCTCAATTTTTGAAAAAAAAAAAAATAATGAGAACATTTTATTAAAAGTTAGTTAAGAAAGTTGGAAACTTTTTCGTAACCCATAAAAGTTGAAATTATAAAAAGAGATTTTTTGACACTTGGAAAAAAATTTTTTATAGTTAAATTAAGAAATTGGTTCTTTTTTATTTTTTCTTATATAAAATTATAAGAACATGACAAAAAATTAAAAAATTTTAAAATCAATTAATATAATTTTTTTTAAAGTTCCATTTAACTCCCAGCAAAAATATTTAGGTTGTTCATAAGGGGTGTGCTATCTGTGGTATCGTCCTAACAAAAAACAGAGTTGTTAAAATTTTTATTTGTGTTTAACAACGATTTTCTATTCAGTTTTCTATCGGTTAGCACACTCAAACATAGGACACTAAACATACGTAAAAATGTTGTATCGTGCTATTTTCAAATGTTGTATTTTTTCAATTTAATTTTTAACAACTCTGCTATTTGTTAGGACGATACAACGATACAACAAATACTACACCCCTTGTGAAAACCCTTATTGTAAAAATTCAAAAATTAATTTGATATGTTAATTGTAGGTTGTGTTACAATTTTATTATTTTTATTGATTCGAATGTATTCATATATTTAAAAAGAAAAATTTTTTAAAGATACCTATAAAAAAGAATTTTTACCAATTTCTATTGTAAGATCCAAAAAATTCATCTTTTTCAATACATTCTATGCTAAAAATTTAGCGACCTCTAGTGTAGACAGAATGAGTTATACCAGAAAGGATAATATTTAAATATTAAGTAATTTTAGTATATATACAAAAAAAATATTTTCGTCGAAATCGGAGACACAATTTTTTTTTGATTTTTGTCCATGGGACAAAGCACTGTGTGTCGTCTGCCAATCTGATGGCCTGAAAAACATATTTCCAGGTCATCTATTTATTGATTTTGCCAGCGTTAAAAATTTTGTTTAATCAGTGATTTTCCGGCGTTTTTTGAACAGCGGGTCCTTTTGTTTAATTATGTTATAATTTTGGGAAGGGGAAAGCACTTTTAGCCAGTATGTGTACCGCCTGCTAAAGTACCTAGCCATCGCTTTCCACTTTGTATTTTTCTGACTGGGTGCCTTTAAGATCTTATTTTGCACTACTGCATAACTAAGATATCTACAGAAATTGTTCTTATCATGTTTCGATTTACTATAAATTATTTTTATTGCTAAAATCTTCAAAACAATATCATTCACCAATGATTAACGAGTGATTACTAAAATTTATTTCTAGATTTGTTCTTTTCAAAATTCATTTCAGACAATCACTTTCTTTCAAAGCAATATCAACCATATACGAGCTGTTCGCTCTATACGTTAGCATGAAAAACATGTAAGAATTTCAAATTAAAATGTGGTCTTTTCATAATTCAAATATGAAACCATAAACAATAATTTACTCGACATTAAACCAAACAAAATTTTATTAGATTTTTGAACCAGCAAACCAATGTGGATTAAAAATTTAATATTAAATTTAGTCTACACAGTGTATATTTCTGTAAAAAAAAAGAAGTGAAATGAGGTATTCAAGCTGAAAAAGAGGTATATACCAAAGGTCATAAGTTGTAAAATGTTGATAATTTTGAATGCTCTGTGCTACTCAATAATTTTTGTATTCGTTTAAAAGCAGGATTTATTGCAAAACAAAAAAAAAACAGAGTTGTATTTTCCAAGCAAGCTATACAACATAGTTTAAGTTATTATATTTTTACCAAATTTAATGTTCTTTAACAAGTTTAAATTCCTACTGGCTATATGTTGTGTGCATGCGCAGTTTCAGCAATTCAAAATAAAATGATTTACGAGTGGAAAATGCATACTCAATGGGTTTGTTGTTTACGGTGGCGTTTAATTTTTCCGCTTATATTCATTGCTGGAATGTCGCATGGTTGTGTGTAAGGCGTAATACTCTAATTCTCGAATTGTTACATTGGGTAAATATCGGCTCTACTGTTTCCGAAATAAAGCCAGATTGGCGGTCGTGGAGTTTTACGCTTTTTTGCATTTTCTTTTGAGGTCTTAAAATTTGGAATTATATAGGTCTCTTAAAATCTCTTTAGTTTGGAAATAATTTGCATTCGCTTAAAAATCGAATATATGCTGCAATAAATATTGTAATTAATATGAATTTTTATTAATTTTAATTAAGTAAATTTGAGGTTAAGAACCAAACCAAAAAGAATGGGCATTAAATTAGTCAATTTTTAAAAGTTTTATTTTTTACTACAGATCATGTGCTTAAAAATTAAATCCAGTATAAATGTACAAATAACAAGGATGTGTTCTCTACGATCTTAATGAGATTCGGATATGTGATATAGGAGAACAAAAATAATAATGTAAACGTAATTTTTTTAGTTAAGTGTTTGTAACCGTCGCATAGGACAATCGTAATTAATATTAGAATTAATTACAAAATTTTTTTTCAAGAGCTGGTTTATAGAAAGAAGAAGAAGAAAACATTTTTATTGAAAAATTTAACAGACACAAGGGAATCACCAGAATGCCGCAGTTTCGTCTCACCCAAAGACTCGTCAGTGGTTAGTTTATGTGTCAACTGATCAAAGTAGTTTTTAATTGTTAATTTATCTCTTTTTGTGTATTGCCATGACCGGGGATTGAACCGGCAGCCCTCTGTACAGGCTAAAGCTTCTTGTATCACCTCTTAACAAGATACACCACGGTCGGCATAGCGGCGAGTGTGGCTAATTGAAGTTTTTTCAATGTATGTAAAGAAGAAACTTGACGCACAAGCATAGTTTCTACTAAAATTGTTTTAAATTTGCAACGATATCGGTTCTTTGCTATGACAAGCCCATATTAAATTCATGATGGAAATGCAAAATTTTGAACTAGATACTACTAGACACAAAAAACGAATCACAACTCAAAAATAATAGTAGAAACAATTTGGTATTTCCATCAATGAATTTAACATGCGCGAGCCATATGAAAGAACCAATACCGTAAATTAAAACAAGTTTTCAGTAGAAAACCATGCCTGTGAGTCAAGCTTCTATGTGTTCTTGTATTTCTAGTATATATTTAATATTTGCAAAAAATTCATGTTAACTAACATCTTTTCGTTTACCACATACATAAGTATGTAGTTTCCTTGTAAGTATAAAACTTCAATTTACCTTCCTTAGGGTTAAATATTTTTAATTATTGCTTTAACTTCCTTCAAAAATATTTTTTTTTTGTAGTCTCATAAAGTATGCTGTATAGGTACGCATACACTTACAGCATTGAATCAAAGTATTATGCATTTTTTTAAACGAGAACTTTGCTGTAATGACTTTATTTAAATTACGTGACCGAAAAATATACTTGACTTTTGTAAAAAGATCGTAAAAGAAAGAAATGTAAAAATTAACCTACAACCAGTTTTTAGGCTTCATAAAGCAACAAAAATGTTTTTAACATTTACTACGTCTGTGGATATATGAATGTGCATTAAAATAGCCTTATTAGGGCGACACTGAAGAATAATATTTAAAATTTTTGGTAGCGCTTTAGAACTTTATTAGACGAAAAATAATAGTGAAACATTGCTTAAATTTAATGAAAAGTTTCATACTCTTTATTAAACTAGTGTATGAAACTCAATGACTGTATGAAACTTTAAATAAATAAAATGATACATCTTTACTATAAAAAAGAAAAAGTCGATTTTAAATCACAAAAGTCGACTATTATTTTAATTTTCGTACCATACAAAATATTTAAAATATACCTTAAAATTCTGTTTTAATTTTAAGTTTTCATATGTTTTTATTTTATATTTATTTATTTTGTTTTTATTGTTTTCAAATTTTGTTTACATTTTTTTTACAAATTTCCTTTTTATTTTTGAATATTTTGTTTTGGTTTTCAATAAAAATAAACAAAATTTTGGAATTATTTTAAAAGTTCTATTTTAAATATTTTGTGTAGTACGGTTAAAACAAAACCTTTGCTTTAAAATAAAGTCGACTTAAACAAAAATATACCTTTGAAAAATATTTATAGTAAGGCTGATAGTTTTCATAAGATTAAATAAAAAACAAAAATTCCATTGCTTTTAGTAATTCCTTACCTACTTTTGCATCGTTTTGAGTGAAAAGTTATATACAATTTTTAAATATAATTAGCGTTTTTTTTAATCACCTGGATTTAGAATTTTTCATACAAAAAGTGGATTTATTAAATCCAAAAGAAAAGCTGGATTTAATAAATCCACAATAAAAGCACAAATATATGAAACAGCCTATTAATTTAATGTCAGAAAAAAATACGAATAAAAATTAAAAGAGAAACAAAAAAATTGAAAAACTAACAAATAAAAGGTTTTTATTAAATTTTTTTTTATGAAATATGTTTAGAAAAAAAAACTACACCTCACCAAATACATATTTTTAATCTTGGACCTGGAGAAATACCTGAAATAGAAATGGCAATTTTTCACTCTACAGTAAGTAATTTAATTAAATCCAATTAGTGAATATTAAATATTGCAATGGAATTTTTCAATTGTGTAAAAATATAAATAGAAGTGATAAAACTGAAAAGGCAGACTTTTTATCGCTGTTTTATATAAAATATAATTAAAAATTAAAAGTTAAAGTAAAATCCTTCATCATCGAATTCGGTATTAAAAATTAGGGTGAAAGAAGTGTCGGGCAGAAAATTCTTTTTAAAATAGACAGAATCTAACCCCATCTGTTGAGCACTTTTAGAAATACTTTTTGGATTTATTAAATCCAAGTGATTAGAAAAAACGGCTATTACTAAAGGAAATTTTCTACTAAAAGAGCCACCTTATTTCCTTATAAAACATGAACACGATAAAATATTTACATTTTAATTTTATGATATCTGATGAAGAAAAAATTGAAGCCACTAAATTCAATTAACTACATGGTTCTCATTTAATTAACTACTGGTTCTGAACTAGTTTTTTTTTTGCTACTTTCTATTCACATTTTCATTGTTTCTATTAAAAATTTAGAATCTCGATTTTTTTTTATTAAAATCTAGATTTTCTTTTTCACAAATTTTTAAAAATTCTTCTATAGAAACTGTATGATCTAAAAGTTGAAGAATTTTGATATAGACAATATTTTCTCTCTAATAAATTTTTGTTTAAATTTACTCCAATTGCGTAAATAAAAAAAAACTTAACACACAAGATTTGTAAATTTACATTGAAAATCCATAAACAAATTTAAAAAATTATGCGTAATTTTACCATTTTTGTGCGTAAATTTACCACATCAAATACGTTATACCGCCCAAAATTAGAAGAGTAAAATAATTTATATAGTAGTATACAAACCGTATTTGGCTTACAGGGCTTGGTTTATAAATATTTTTTGAAATAAATAAATAAAAAAAAAAAAATATTAAAGACTAATATTTAAAGGGAGATTTCTTCTTTGCAAAACTTCAGATTCTTAAAGCTGTTTCTTACAGAAAACCCTCAGTACTTTTTTCTATAGAAACCCGATACAGAAATGTCTCAGATTAGGCAAGTTTTTTTTTCTACTGAGAGAATTCCAAGAAGTCTTCGGATTCGTAGGGTGTTCTATAGCAAAAAGTTTTTGAAAACTGGGTGTTTCTCTATAGGAAGTCCTCAGAATCTAAGGGTTTTTTCTATTGAAAAAAGTGCTCAGAATTATAAAATTTTTCTACAGGAAAAAGGATTAAGATTTAGAGGGGTTTTCCATAGTTGAAATCCCTCGGAGCCAAAATGATTTTTCATTTTTTTATTATAATCACATAATGCTGTTATTTACATTTATTCACACACGAATTTACTAATTTTATAGTAGTAAATTTACAAGCTTTTTTTAAAGTTTATGCTTTTATCAAAAAAAAAAAAAACTAAAAATCTGAAAAAAAACAACTAATCGTCAACCCTTAATTTTCCAGTTTATTTAATTGGAGATTTTTTTATAATTAAATAGTCCTCAAAAAACTAAAAACCCTCAGATATTTTAACATAATTTTTTTTGGGAAAAAACTGTGACGTATGAAACAATTTTGGGAAACAAACAGAGAATTTCTTGGAAAACATATCTGAATATGATAAATCAACCATAACTTTCCGTCAAAACTTTGCAAATATACACCCAGAAAACAGATTCGTTGTAGCAACCGAATTTGTTGCCAATCGAATTTATGCGGTCCCATGTACTACCACAAAATTATGTAGCATTTTCTTTTGTTACTACCGAATTTTTTATAGAACCAACTGACTTTTAGTACTTGCTTCGGTGGTTATGCCTAAATATATTGGTTGAAGTGATTGAAAATTAAAAACGATTTCGGTTGTAGGAATGGAAAAAAAGGAATGACCACCTATTGATTATTCATTAGTCCTAAAAAATTTAATACAAAAAATATATTTATAAATGTTTTAACATATTTATTATTTAATTTAAAAACATCATATTTTTCAGTTTATGTTTCAAAATTAATTAAAATCAATTCTTAAATTTAGTGTACAAGTAATTAAAGTTTTTCGCACATTATCCTAAAAGATTAAATGTTACCATTTAAATAAGAAAAAAAGGAAATTGTATCGACATTAGTTTAAAAACTTCATCTTTGATATATTAAAAATTTATATAAACAATATACAAATTAGATTTTCTGTGTAGTTATTTTTGCAACCAACTTTTAATTTTTTATATATTTTAACAAACCATCCGGATAAGCATCAATATTGGAATTATTGTAATTTCTTAAGTATTAATTTTAAGAAAAACCACTAAAAGATCTTATTGAATTTATAAATTTTAAGGCCGAGAGAAAAAAATTGTTTAGATTTAATTTTATTCATTTCTGTTTTCATTTCTAGCATATTATTTTTACAAAAATTGTGGATTAGAAACGAAATCTTGAATTTACAATAACAAATCTTTCAACTTTTCTCTGATGCAACAACATATCTGAAACATTTAACACACACATTTATATCCAAAGAATCACTTAAGAACCATTAATATCCAATCGCAAAGTTTTATTGAATAATAGACTGAGATCAACGGCAATTTGAAGTGAAGCACCACATCGATGACCAGATGTATATCACTCATTTAAAATTACTTTTTGGTCACCTAAATTCTTTGTTTTCTGTTTTTATATTTTAATCGAAATACTTCTGTTTTCAAAAATATTTTTTATAAGAAAAATTTATTTGTAAATTATTTTGACAATTTTTTAAATGACAATAACCCAGTGGTTGCAATAAGTATTTGGTTCACCCAATTTCATTTCGGTTCAGAAACCCAACCCAAGTTAAAAATTAGTTTTTATGTTATTACCACCGAAAAATAATTATAATACAATTTTTTTGGTTTATCTTAAGAACCGACAATTGATAGTAATAACTGAAAACACATATTTGGTTTCAAATATGTTATTATAAATATTTCTGTTGTTGTTATCATCAACATTTGGGGTCAAACAATATTCTACCTTATTAAATTTGATTCTATACATGGAATTAGTTTATTAATTTATAAAAATGCTAAGGTTGGTAAAAAGAACTAATTTTTCTGCTGTATACACTTCCAATTCATTACAGTTTTGTTATTGTAGTTATTTATATAGAAAGTCTATTGCAATTTCAAATATTTAAGAATTGCAATAAAAATTCGTATTAGCATATTGATATTTCTTAGGGGTAATCGATTACCAATCAATCTTTTTTCTGTGTGTAAGTGTCCAAGAACAAATTGGTTCATTTATGCAATAGATAAATATTTGACCCAGACAACTAGTACGAGTTCTACCGCCTCTCCATACAAACAACTATAGAATTTAGGCATGGGCAGGCGCGGACCCTAGATTCGCTCAAGTGGGGGGGGGGGGGGGGCTAAACATTTTTTCTATCTTATACGGTAGTCATATCTATAACTATTTTACGAACAAGAAGTAGAAGTTTTAATACATGTTTTCGCATAGGTTTGCAAAGTTGTTCCAAAAAGTACCAAACACGGGTTCGTGAAAATCTCTCTAACCCCATTTCAACATTTTTTGAATGTTTAGTTAACTTTTTTCTGTCAGTAAAAATCTGATTCATTAGTGTGGCTCTCTACCCTCGTTAACGATTTTATTAATATAGTTTCCAACTTAGGACAACTGTCGGTTGAGACAAAGTTAAGCTTATTCTATAATTTTTTATAAGAAGCAACAAAATTCCCTTCAGTTTTAGTTTATTTGAAAATGTTAGATTTAACCAAAAAACTGTTAACATAAACTTCAACAATTTTTTTTTTGTTAACTATCCAATAAGTTAAGAAATCGCAGTACAGAATACGAACTATTTTTAAGAGAAAATATCTCTAAAATCACAAACTTAACATGTGTAAAAATCATTTAAAAATTAAATAATATTTTCATGGGAAACACAATGGAGATTCTGATAGAGATTCCAGTGTCTGTGATTCTTTTATAAGAAAAATTACTCCTACAACTTTCATATCAGACCTAGAATATAAAAAATGTTTCAGTGCCAAAGAGTTTTTCGAATACAACAATGTTTCCTAATCTAATAAGTTTAATATAGAATTGTCTAAAGGGCAGTTTTATAGTCAGAACTAGCATCTTTGGAAATTTCTCACTTAAAGATAAATATATAAGAAAAAATCACATTTGTTCTGACTTTTGAATAAAAAAATGATTTTACAAGAAGAATGACTTAAAATTTGAAAGGTTTTCAATACGAGAAATTTGGAAACAAAACCTTTAAATTAAAAGAAAATAATAATAAATAAACAACTAAGGATTCCTTCTGTTCTTAATGATGAATTCCTTCTGGTCTTAATGAAATTCGGACTGTTCTGCGGCAAAAGTTGCCAAATCTCAATAGAACCTTCTATTTTTACTCGGTAATGAGTTTTGTAGCGTAACCTCCTAATTTTCTATTATAAAACATATTATTTTAGCAAGGACATATGGATTGAGGTAACTCCCTTCAAAACACTAATTCACGCTACACAGAGAGAGTTTTGCTCGACGAGTTTTAATGAAATTTTTCATTAAACTAATGAAGTTTTCTTAACAAAATAAATAAAAAATCTTAGAATTGATGAAAAAGCTTCATATATTTTATGAGACTTTTTCATTGAGTGTATGATAAATAAAAGGAAATTTTTCACAACATTTTATAAAAATTACATTCAATGAAAAGTTTCAATGGACTAGTTCCAGTGAAACTTCATTGGTTTTATGCAAAAACTCATTAATATCCTCCGGATAATTCTCTCAGTGAAGGTTAAAAGTAATGAGTTTTTTCTCAATTTAAATATTTTTTGTATTTTGTATTAAATAAAAATTGAAAAATTTTTAATACTTACTACTTATGTACATTTAAACTTAACCAAAACTAGTAGTTTTTGAAAACCGCTTGTATTTATTTGTCAAATTCATTACAGATTTTTAAGCAATAACAAAAAATGTTTAAAAACGCCAGTTATTTTCGAATAAAAAAAAATTTTTTAAAACACTAGAAAATATGCAATGTTATTCAATTTGTCTACAATTTCTGTTTTATAAAAATATGACTCCAGATCTGATACATTTTTTTTTAATATCTTAGAATTAACAAATTTTCTTTTTAATATAAATTTTTTCTGCGGTATGAGGAGTTTCTATGGAACAAGTTTTAGAATTTAAGAATTTTCATACACCACTTAAATAAAACCAAATACTTTATTGAAATTTTGTTCCGAGATTTGAAGATTTTTTGAACATTAATTATGAATGAAATTGTCATCCAAAGACCATTAAATTTAAAAAAATTATTTAAGACGTTCAGTTAAGAAGTTTTAATAGTAGTGCTTTTAAGTTAAAAAGAAAGAAAGTTGTAGTGCACACTTGAAAATATAAAGACCAGTTTTTGGCCAGAACTAAGCACGATTCTCTTCTTAAAGTGAATCTTTCCAAAGTGATTTTAAGGAATCAATCATAAAAGATAACTTCCACCCTTTGACAAGCCTATGCAAAATTAATTGGCTCCGATCCAAATTTTCACAATTTCGAAATCCAAATCACTGCTTCTTTTTCTTTTCTTTTGCTGTGTAATTTTGTTTGAAATCGATCTTTATTCTGACAATAAAACTGGCCCTAAATATTAATTTTTAGTAAATGAATATTCTTTTTAGTTTGACTCTAGATCATAAATTAATATCACTTTCTGTTTAAATTATTTTCAAATCAAAGAAAGATGATACAATTTTTAGTAAAATGCCTCAAAACATTTGTTTAATTGCAAAGAAATGGTCAATGGTTTCATATTAAGTCTTTAAATACAGCCCATTACAAAAAAACTTTGAGAATTATCTCTTTTTTTTTTTTTAAGAGAAGCAACACTCAGGAAATTCTTCCTATTAATTAACGTGTTGCTTCCTTTGGAAAGGGGATAGAGAAGAAGTGAAATGTGGTGAAAGATGAAGGGCTTCAAATATGGCAACACTGTAATTGCGCGAGATGTTGAATTTTTAGAACAGTTGTTGCGCGCCATCTGATCGTAAGTTGGCGAACTTTGTTGAAGCTTTTTAGTTCATAGCCCTGTTATATTATTTTACTTCGGTGTGGTTAAGTGCTATGGGAACACCGAAGAAGGACGCTGCGTTATGTATGAGAGATAGAAAAAACTCATACATATTATTATTTTTCATAAATTGATGTTGCCTTGGTTGGGGCTCGAACCCGCAACCTCACGTGTAACAGTCCAACGCGCTAACCATTACACCACAGCGTGAAAAAATGTAGAATCTGTCAGGTTTCCTGAACAAAAGAAATTCTTGAATCCAAGAATCTACACAAAATCTCAAAATTAAAAATGTTTGTTTACAAAATTAATCATGTTTTCCATTATAGCATTATTTGCAAAATAAAAAAAATTTGTTGGTGCTCAAGGGGGGTGCTTTAGTCCTCATAGCCCCCCCCCCCCCTTGTATCCGCGCATTTTGGCATTTATTGGAACCAGTTGCAGAATTTATGTTGTTAGAAACCGACAGTAAAACATTTTCCTGGATATTTATTAAGATGTGATACTAACAAATATGCAGTTAGTCAGTCATAAAAATTCTTGGTGTGATGATATCGTAAAGAGACAATTTGTCAGCGCTAAACGGGGACCCAGACATTATCTTGTAAACACACAATTTGTAGCTGGGTTATTATTAATAATCTGATTTTCTTTTTTTTTATATAACGTCTTACCTTTTTAATTTCTTCTGTATTGGCAAAAATTAATTTTTTTTGACAATTTCTGTTTCAAATCACTTTTTATGAATGTGTAAAAACAGATTTCCATAAGACATAATTCATCATAATTAATTTATAACATTTCAACTGCATCCCCTAGTTCATGCAGATTTTTTTTTGTATAACAGTGAACTACGCTGCTGCCCATGAAATTTTTCTATACAAAAAAATCGGTAATAGAATAGCTACTTTCCAACACTGATGATTTTTGTTTGCATAGAATTTCTGGAACTAGTTCTATAACTGATTATCCGTGAGCTATACCTTACGTATAAGATCCGTGGAACAGATTCCGAAACCAGTTCCATGGAATTGGTCTGATTGACAACAGATTGTAAAAATTTTCCTGAGTGTTTTATAAAAAAAATTTTAAAAATAAATTTTGTTTTTTTTTCTTCTTTTGTTTTGATATCAATATTGATCTTTCTCATACCGTTTTTGTAAATACAAAAAAAAACTTTTTAAAAAGGCACCAACAATGAATTCAAAAAAATTTTGTTTTTTTTCTGTAACTTTGAATTTTTATTTTTAAACAATTATTATATAAAAATTACAATTTACAGACGCGTTACAAACATTTCAAACAAAAAAATTGTTGGAAATAAAATTTCAGTTTAAAAGAAAATGTGTTTGTTTGTACAAATTCCATTATTGGTGCCTACTGCTTTTTTGTATATGTATGTAATATTTTTAGACTTATAAGCCTCTAGAGTAGTTATATAATTTAATTTTGTAAAAATTTTATCGTGTCCATGCTTTACAATAAATGAACCCACTGAAGCCCTTCTATATGTTTCATTTATATTTCAGTTTTTTTTTCATGCACACATTTTTTATTTATATTTTGTTCAGGGCAAAATGTGGTTTAACTGTTGCCAAATTGTACAAAAATAAGCATAAATTGTACATTTACTACAACAGCAATTTAACTATAAACTATGACCAGAAAAAAAACAATTGTACTTCATACAACAAAACACAACAAAAAGATAGGAACAACCAAAAATTGCACTTTTATATGTAAAGTACTACGTCCCTTATTGCAACTTTCAGAGCATAGACACAATATATATATATATTTTAATTTATTTTTAGAGTTTTTGTTTTTATTTTCGAAGGCGTTTACTACATGAAAGGAGGATTTTCGGTATATTTATTTGATTTCCCTTCTGGAGGTCAAAAAGCAAAAGAAAACGGAAATTTTTTGGTAGGTGTTAGTTGTTATAAATAAGTTAAAAATGTAAAATTTTCAACAAGTGATGAAATTGTGCTGCAATAAAGGCGTTATAAAATTTGGGCGTGCATATACTTTTTTGATTTTGTTTCAGAAAGTTCAGGTATTAATGTGTCTATAATACACTTAATTTATTTTTAAAATAAATCAATAACGGATGCATCGCAAATCAAAACATATATTTGGTAAGAGAAACAAATCAAAGTATTTAGATAATAAAAATGGGGCATAAAAATCGATTTGTTTTTATTGTTTTTCCAAACACTTACAAAAGAGCTTCGGGCAGGAAACCGTATTTGTTGTCAATCAAATGGTTCAATTGTATCAAGCAAATTTTACTCTTTCACAACACCTCACATCCGAAGAAACTGTGCTACCATCAGATCTGACTGTGATCAGGGAAATTTGAGGAGGATATTGTCTCTTCTAGAAGTAAAGGAAAGTCGACTTCTATAATGTTAAACTTTGGTAGCAAGATCTCACGAAATCGACCATAAATAATGACAATAAAGAGAAATAATAAAATTATAAAGAAGAGAAAAAATTAAATAAAAAAAGAAACAGGACGGTGCAGTACAAATAGAAGAGGACTACGATTGTTGTTAATATTGATGACAGCCTAAACGATAAAGTGGTAGTTGCCATGCCAACTATAAAAAATATATTTCTTTATTTTTAGCTTGAATTTCATTGAAATAAAACCTGCATACAATTTTCATTCAGTTGATATATTTATTTATACCTAAGTGAAAATTTCTCTAGCAGAAATTAGTTTTCTTCTTTTTTCTGAAGCATAAAGATTCTGTCAAAAATTTTTTTGAAAACTAAATAAAATATAGTAGGTTTGAGGTTAAGAAGAAGAATAAACATTTTTTCATACCTCTTTTATGGACATGCTTCATCAGTGATTTTCCATTAAATTGTATTATTGTATATATTTTATTGTCAGATTGTCTCTATATCATAATTTTTTTTTGAACAAACTGTCGGCTGTAGGAATCGATCCTAGGCACTCCTACATTACAAACGTAACTATACTAGAATTCGGCAGCTTAGCCATCTAACCCACGATAAGGCCTTGCTGTCGATCTGTATACTAAAAGGTCTACAATATGAAATATTTTTGCAATGAGGTTTCAAACTTGGGGTCGCCATTTTACATTTTTTGTTAAATCTTTGGCATTTACAGTCGGATCTTAAAGTAAGCTACATCGATGTTTTTCTCTCGAGGAGACCAGTGTTTTGCTCTAAGGTACATTGACCTCAAGTATCCCGTTCTAGTAGTTACCCACCAGATCTCAGTTGCTATCTACACCCAGAAAACAATCTCAGTTGTGGCTACCGAATTTGTTGCCAATCGAATTCGTGCGGTTACGACAACTATCTTTATATTAAATTGAATTTATATGTTTAGTTTGGAAAACAAATATAGTATAAACTTCGGTTATCAATACCAATTAATATTTGTGTGTGTTATCAATACAATCCACAATTCGGTTGGTTCTACAGAAACTCGACTTTAAGGTCATATGTGATTAGGATACCCGTATTTGTAGTTACCACTTTCGAATATTGAAATTTTTTTTAGTAAAGGTGATTGTTCGATAAGGAGGGTTTTCCTTACCGGCAGCAAAATGTAACAATTCAATTGTTTTAGTAATTGTTATCCATATGCCACTGAATTTCTTAGGGCAGTGTAAAAGACCGATAGAAATTGCGCCCGTGAAACCGACAATAAAAAACAAGATAAGTGATCGCTTCAATTTTAACAATAACAATAATTTTACTTTATTAAAATAAACATTCTAAACCAGTGTTGCCATTTTAGTGCTTTTCGGGTATTTTTTGGTGCTTTTTTCCTTCCCGTACACGGTGATTTTTTACAAATACCCGTTTAAAAAAAGCGGGTATTTACAGTGCTTTTTAAGATTTCTGGCAGTGCTTTTAGTGCTTTTTATACAGATTATATTTTTGGTATTTGTTCTCGTTTTTTCAATTTTTATAGAATTTTCTGTCAAAATTGAAAAAATAATACGAACTATAAAAAAATGTATTTTTTCACAATGTTCGTAGTACAATTTTAAATAGGAACTTCATTATATTTAAACTTCAAATTTTGAAATATTTGTTTGGTGCTTTTTTACCCCTTTTTTGGTATTTTTTTAACCTTTTTTACACGATTTCTCAAAGCAAAATGTGTCTTGACTTATATTTTTCAAAAAATTAATATCGTCCTTTTTTACCCCATTTTTGGTAATTTTTTACCCTTCTTACCCGTTTTCACAATGCTCACGGTGCTATCCTGCCTTCAAGAATTGGCAACACTGTTCTAAACCTAATATAACAAGTCTTGTACAAAGAGGGCAGTTAATTGTTTATGTTTGTTGTTGTTTGGCTCTCACTTTAACGAAAGCTAATGGTAAAGCAACAACTAATACTTTACTTGTCTATAACATAAACTGGTTTGACTAAATATAACAAGAGACAAAAATATGCAAAAAATTGAAAACTAGCGGGTAATTTAAAAACAAATAAGTTACTTGGACACAATGCAATACAATAATATTATTAGAAATTACAATGGGGTAGGGTTTAATAAATATTGAATAATTCTGAAATAGAAAATAAATTGAAATAAAACGAATTCTATACATTTATACGGTGACCTAACAGTGATAGATAACACCAATTTTCTTGTATATTGACTAAATAAATGGCTGCTTCTACTGTATAGAATTACTAAACTGATACTAATTTTAAAATTGATTGGAGATACCAATAATTTGTTAATAGGATTGTGTTTTAGTTTGCTTTCCCTATTTTTAATACTCAGTAAAATACTTTTGGTGTAGTATTCAATTATAGGTAACTCCAAATAAAATAACGTCCTGGCAAATTCAAGTTAATAGTTCTGATCGATCAACCAATATTTTTCCTGGGTGTACATGTCAGAAAATTAAAGCTTTGCTAAGGAAGTTTTTCGATAAAACCAGTAGAAATATTTTTTATATATTGGTTGTCGAACATATGTGTTGCCTTTTTAAATTTTTTTTATTGGATTTTTCAATTATAGTAATACACTGGTCTCCTCGAGGCAAAAAAAATCGATATATCACACTTTCAAATCCGATTTTAATTGCCGAAGCTATAAGGAAAAATTTAAAAAGGCGACCTCTACGTTCGGCCAAAAAAAAAATTATTTTTTTGAAATTGCCTTACAAAAATACTTCATATTGGAGAATGTACGGCGAACTTTATTTTTGAGCTACGGTCTACTGTACACGTAGTAGTTTAGGGTATACAAAATCAAAACTTTTAAAAGAGTATCATCGAGTTCTGAAAAGTAATAAAATTACCAGCAAAATTTTCTAAATTCTCTGTTTTAGATCCTAAAAATTTTGTATATTTTTCTTAAATATTTGTATTAAAATACATACACATTTTTATGATTTGATAAAAATGCAATTGTTATTTAATTTAGAAATTTAATGAAAACGTTACAAATAAATGTGCAAAAATATACATATTTAGTTATTCATATCTATCTTCATTGTTTATTTTTTCTAATACATTTATTATAACAACATGAATATTTCATTTTACGTTTATTTAAATATTTGTTTTGTACACAATAGTATTTTATGTTTATTTGTTTTAAGGATCTACGAAAAACTAAGCTTAAAAGCAAACGTTTAAATAACAAACAGAAAAAATGCAGTAGCCACACAATTGCAAACACTCACACAGGCACATCATATGAACAACCAACCACACAGATACATACATACAGATTGAGTTAAAAAAAAACCCATAAATCGTTTATGTAAATTAGGGTGACACATATTTGTAGTAAGAGTAAAATAGATCAGATTGAAAGAATATATAAAAGGGGGAATGTCGAGCGCACGATTTTGTGATCTTTCACGTTGGAAACCACTTGCTACGGTTACAAAAATTAATATATTTTTGTTCAAATATATTCCCACTCCGACTCCCATTTCACCAGTTTACGTAAGAAAAATAACTAACGATTGTTTTCTTACCTTATAAAGCTACTTTATATTTAAGTAGAAGCTGTAGCTAAAGACCAATCTTTTAAAATATCGTTTGTATATAAATGTACACCTAATATTCAGTCATATTTGAATATATTACACATTACTACTCTACATGTATGTAAATACTGTTGATGATCGTAAAGTTTATTGAATTTATTTAGCTGTTATTTTTACACATGATGGTGTTGAAAATTCATTAAAATATATTTAAATTTTAGCGCGTTGTCTGCATATGGATGACATAAAGTTTTCAGCCAAAAACAAAAAAAAATAACAAATCATATTCAATGTTTTTGTTTACATTTTATATAAAATGGCATAGAAAATGCTAATGTAAATAAATGATATTTATGTACAAACCGTGTATATTAGTAACAAGACCAACTATGTAGGTTCAACAATGAAAACATTTCAAATCAAAAGAAAAGTTGAGTTTATATATTTCTCTTACAAACATACAAAAAAATTTTGTTGTCTCAACCGAATTTGGTTCCAATCGAATCGTTCGATTGCTGCAACCGAAAATTCGGTTGTTCTAACTGAAATAGGGTTGTGGCAATCGAAATAGGGTTCTGACAACCGAAATAGGGTTGAAACAACAGAATTTTCGGTTGCACCAACCGAACGATTCGGTTGGAACCAAATTCGGTTGGAACAACAAATTTTTTTTTGTAGGTACACATATGAAAAGACTGGTTGAAATTTGATGAAAACGATTAATTTTTTTTCTTAAGGCGTAATTTTATTTCGAATTACCTATAAGCTATTAATAGACGAAAAATATTGTATTAAGAATTTAAAAGAGGGAAAATTAATAAAAAAAAACAATCTTATTATTAAAAGCCAAGAAATCTCTTCACATATTTTAATAAAATTAGGTATGCTGAATAAATATCTGCCAAAATCATTTTTTTTTATTTGAAGTTTTTCAAATATCGCGGTTTTTATGCATTCAAAATAATATCTAATTTGGCTCTAGGGCACTCAATCGGTTAACCGTTACTCGATTAATCGAAAAAGTCTTTTTTTAGTTTATATCAATTTATTTATTTTGTTTTTAATTTTTTATTATTGAATGAGGTGTATGCATAGTTGATTATTCATTTGGTAAATTAATGTTATCATTTCGATTTTAGATCATAAATTAATATCTCTTTCATTATTTTTCAAATAATTGAAAGGTGATACAATTTTTAACAAGTAAATTACAAAAATTTGAAAGCATTCATTCATCTTAAAACACATGATACGGTACAAAATATAATTTAAATAACATACATTTAAATTTAAATTTAAGGGTTCGTTTTCATTCATAAACCTGTGTTATCATCAGAGAAGACAAAATTGGTGTTTTTGCTTTTTATTGCTTGTTTTACTCATATTTGCTTCTTTTTGCTTTTTTTTGGATTTTCCGTCTTTTAGCTTTTTCTCAAGATTTTTGAGCATTTAATTGCTTTTTTGAGACTTTTTGCACAAAAATACTTTTTTTGCTCACAAAAAAATATTTTTTCTCTTAACTTTGAATTAAAAAATTAAATAAACTGTTGTTTCTTCAAGTTTTTTTAATTTTGCTTTTTTCTTGCTTTTTTTACAATATTTTTTTGCTTTAAACACATCGGATTTTGCTTTTTTATGTCTTCTCTGGTTATCATACACAGAGTTGAATAGAATCAGCTGCGATACTTTAAGAGTTAAAGTTTAAGTTTATACATTTAAATTTATATTTAACGGTTCGTTGTAATTCAAAAATCTGTGGTTATCATACACAGAGTTGAATAGAATCAGCTGAGATATCTTAAGAATTAAGGTTCAAAGCAAAATAGAGTAATAATAACAAAGGATAAAAAATAGCATTGTTAAATTTCGTTGATGTTAGTCTAAGTTGAGTTGTTGATACGAAATTAGATTTTCTTTCAGCGGTCACATAAGTAGACAACATTAAAATATTAGCCCATACAAGACGAAATACACTGATGATGGCTTTGTAGCGAAAGCCGAAAATACGTATTCTGTATTGCTGGTCTTATCGAATTCTTTCAAATATATTTTTATTCTTTGTAATTTACTTGTAAAAATTGTATCATCTTTCTTTGATTTGAAAATAATTTAAACAGAAAGTGATATTAATTTATGATCTAGAGTCAAACTAAAAAGAGTATTCATTTAGTTAAAGTTTAAAGCAAAAACAGTGACAACAAAAGGATAAAAATAGCATTGTTAGATTTCGTTGACGTTAGGCTAGTTGAATTGTTAACATATTATATTTGTATATCATCATCAATGATTAACCCATCAAGGCAAACGACACTGATGATGGCTTTGTAGCGAAAGTCGAAAATACGTATTCTGTCTTGCTGGCCTTAACGAATTCTTTCAAATTTTTTATTCTTTTTAATTTACTTGTTAGAAATTGTATTTTCTTTCTTTAATGTGAAAAACAATTTAAACAGAAAGACATGTTAATTTATGATCTAAAATCGAACTGAAAACATTCATTTTTTTTATTATTTTTTTTTTTTTTGTACCTAGAATTTAAAGTCGTGTTTCCACTACAGTTTCAATTTAAATACTATAATGCTTTTGCATAATAATTTGAAAACCTTATAAAATCCCAATATAGAATTAGAGACTCATAATTATGAGCCTTACTTAATTCTAGGCCACTCATGGATGTCCTTAATCAATCCTTTTCCCACAATATTTATATAAATGTACTTGAAATGAAACAATATAATTAAAATAAATTAATAATTTTGTTGAAATTGCTGTCAAAGTGGTAGAAAACGGTATTGCAATATTTTATAATTTATATTTGAATGATAAAATTTAGATTAAACGAGTAAAATAATTAAAGTCGATTTGCATTTGCTAAATTCTTTTCCTATAACACTCGCTAAATCGTTTTCCAATTTCACAATTTTCACTCCAGTTTGGCATAGTAAATAATAGTTAATAATAAATGAAATTCCTTCACAAATTTTATGAAGCTTTTCATTGGCTGAATGATTAATTATTGATCTATCCATTTTATGAAGAGTTTCATTAATTTTACGAACTATTCATAAACATCGACTTTAATGGATCTGTTTTATGGATTCTATGAAAAATTTCAATGGAGTTTGAGTGACAGTTTTCATTGAAAACTTTAACGAAATTCATTACTGAAGTGAAGATAATTCTCTCAGTGTAATGTTAGGTGTATTTAAGAGAAAATCGGCAATATAGTCGATATGGGCATTAGGTGCAAATATCTTAATATTGCGTCCTGTAGCGCGCGAAAAAGTAAATTTTTGGGGGAACTTTATATGGGAACTAGGTCTAACCATGGATCGATTTAAGCTACAATCAATACACTTCATCCTTGGATATATATAAGTCGTTGTACCAAATATAATCACAATATCTTAAAACTTGCGAACTGTAGCATGCTAAAATACAAATTTTTGTGTGCACTAGGTATAAAGATGGACCAGTTCTTAAAAAAAAAAATTAAAAAGCTTCTTTACAAATTTCTTCACAATATACTCGTATTTGAGAATTGTAGCATGCGAAAAATCCAATTTTGGAATATGGGCACTGGACCGTACCACTTTACAACAAAAAAAAAAAAATAAATATTCGGTACACCTTCGAATATAAATTATTTTTGCAAGGCAATTTCAAAATTTAATTTTTGTCGAACGTTTTATTTTAATTTTTCTTTATAGTTTTGGCATTTGCAGTCGTATTTTAAAGTGTGATATATCGACTTCTTTTGCCTCGAGGAGACCAGTGTTTTGCTAATAAACAAAAAATCCGATGAAAAAAAAAAAATGTTAAAAGGCGACTCCTATATTCGACAACAAAAATAAAAAAATGTCTGATGGAATTATCGAAAAACTTTCTCAGCAAAAGTTCAATGATTTTTTGCGAGCTTTAATTTTCTGACATTCGGGTGGTAGATTAGAGTTGTAGGACATCTGGTGGGTAAATACTAGGACGGGATACTTGAGGCCAATGGCCCTTAGAGCAGAACATTGGTCCCCTCGGGACAAAAACATCGATGTATCATACTTTAAGATCCGACTGTAAATGCTCCTACGTTCGTCAAAAAAATTATTTTTTTTTAAACCTCTTTGCAAGAATAATTTAAATTCGACGATGTACGGTGAACGTTTTTTTTTTATGGTACCGTCTACTGGACATTAGACCATACCTCAAAAAAAAAAGTTCACCGTACACCCTCCAATATGAAGTATTTTTCCAAGGCAATTTCAAAAAAAAACTTTTTAATCTTTTTTGCCGAATGTAGGGGTCGCCTTTTTAAATTTTTCGTTATAGCTTCGGCATTTAAAGTTGGATTTTAAAGTGTGATATATCGATTTTTTTGCCTCGAGGAGACCATTGTCTTGCTATAAAGGAAAAATCCAATGAAAACGAGTAAAAAGGTTAAAGTCGGGCATGCCGACTATACAATACCCTACACCAGTCTGGTGTATTGTTTGGATCCGAAATTCGAATGGGTTAAAATGGGGCTTGTGTCAAAATTTTCTATAATGTGAGTCAGCGCACCAAATTTCATTAAAATATCTTAATATTTGCGACCTGCAGTTTGTAACCAAGCCAATTTTGGGAGGACCCTTATATGGGCACTAGGTCTAAGCATGGACCGATGTTCACCAAAATCAATAGACTTCGTCCTTGGGCCAACATAGGTCTGTGTACCGAATTTCATCAAAATATCTTAATATTTGCGAACTGCAGCGTATAAACAGTATAATTTTGGTAGGACCCTTATATGGGCACTAGGTCTAAACATGGACCGATGTTCACCAAAATCAATAGGCTGCGTTACTGGGCTAACATAGGTCTGTGTACCAAATTTCGTCAAAATATCTTAATATTTACGACCTGCAGCGTATAAACAATATAATTTTGGTAGGACCCTTATATGGGCACTAGGTCTAAACATGGACCGATGTTCACCAAAATCAAACTTGTTCGTCCTTGGGCCAACATAGGTCTGCGTACCAAATTTCATCAAAATATCTTAATAGTTGCGACCTGTTGAGTGTGCACAAGATTGCATGGACAGACAGACAGACGGACGGACGGACAGACGGACATCGTTAAATCGAAATAAAAAAAAATTCTGAACCGATCGGTATACTATAAGGTGGGTCTACTACCAATATTTTTTGGTGTTACAAACATCAGCACAAACTTATAATACCCTGACCACATAGTGGTGTAGGGTATAAAAATTTAAAAAGTCGACCCCTACGTTCGGCAACCAATATATAAAAAAAATTCTACTGGGTTTATCGGAAAACTTCATTAGCAAAATTTTAATGATTTCTTGCGAGCTTTAATTTTCTGACATTAGGGTGGTACATTAGGGTGGTAGCAACTGAGATCTGGTGGCTAACTACTAGAATGGGATACTTGAGGTCAATGGCCCTCGAGATAAAAACATCGATGTATCATACTTTAAGATCCGACTGTAAATGCCAAAGATATAACAAAAAATGTGAAATGGCGACCCCTACGTAAAAAAAATTTTTTTGAAACCTCCTTGCAAAAGTACTTCATATTGGAGGGTGTACGGCGAACTTTTTTTTCCCCCCCTCTAAGGTGGTACGCTCTACTGGACATGCTTGGATATGCTTCGACATGCTTATAGGTGCTTTAAAAAACTTTTATATTATTTTTAGCTAAAATGTAAAATTATTATAAAATCAAAAAGGAGATTTTTAATTTTTTCTTGAGAAGTCATTGCTAGACCCGACATTTTGGCAATCAGCATAAAACATACGAAGGTTTATTTTGAGAGGGACACTTTTTTACTTTTTTCGGTCCATATAAGGTGAGTTGGTATAAACATTCTTTAGAAGTTAGTTTGAAAACTCTCAAAAAATTTTAAATTTTCCTAACACTTTTACAAAAAGGAACTTACAAAATGGAAATGAGAATAATATCGGTAGAAGCTATAACCTGTCATAAATCTAAGCAATCGAAAACTAAAACTATTTTTATGCACTTGATAAGATTTTTTTAAACTAAAACAACATACTCCTAGTTGGTCATATTAACTATAAATGTTATTCGTTGCAATGTATTTTAACAATTGAAATTTATTCAATGGGAAAATTGATTGGTTAACTAAAAATTTTAAAGCTTTAGTGGAATATTGAAGCGCTTACATTCACTCACACGAAATATATTTCCTGCATATACAAAACAATACTCTCGCTTAGCATATACTGTATTTCGATAAATATTGTCTGATGTGGTTTTGAAACGTTTAGCAGTAATTAGTTATTTTAGCCACAGTGGTCTTGTATAAAGGTTTAAAATTTAATTACTATGCATTTGAGGTTTGCACATGAAAATCATTAACAAAAGATTATTCGTTTATACAAAATCCCATGTATGTGAAATGTGTATGTGCAGATAATTTTAAAGGAAAATAAATTCAGTAAAAAATTAAAATTAAAAAAAAATCACAAAAAACCCGATGCTATATTAGTTCTAAATACAATACAAGTATATATTTAATTGTATTAGTTTTTTTTTTAGCTACACAATAATACAATTGTAATATGCTTAATGCTTAATTAAATTTAAATTAGTTTTATTTTAAATAAATAAACCACTCAATATTAACATAAAACAGTTATTTGTATATGCAGATATTCAACCCTATTCAAGTCTCTATGTATGTATGTATATTTTGTTTTTGAAATTTATATTTGCTTTTGAACGTTAAATGTTTATTTTGAAAAACGGAAATTAAAATCGCATATTTAAATATCTACACGCTCTCTTACTGACACTTTGAAAAATATTATTTTTTGTTTGGTTTGAGTGTAAAGTAATTTTTAGTAATTATAAAATAATTTGAACGGAAATGAAAATAATTAGGATTTAGTAAAAATTATTATGATTTAAAGCCACAAGGGTTACAAACAAAAGCGCTTGTAGTGATATAATCTTATTATAATGTAATTAATGTGAAAAATAAAAAACTAATACTAATTTATATATCGCCAAAAACGTTCCCAAACTATGCGGTGTATTAGTCTAAAATGTCTTGAAAGTATTCGCAAGACCTAGGAAGAGTTTGAGGACAGTCGCCAAACTAACCAAATGTCTCCATAGTAAACTATGGATCAATAGCGATCGCTACATGGCCCAACTGGTGCGATTGAAGGAGGAAATCTTAAAAAAACTGCCCAATATGAAGAAGAAAAAAGTGCTGTAGAAATTAATTTTCAAAAAAATAAATTTTATAAAAAAAATATTTTTTTAATAAAATTTGCTCGTACCGGAATCGAACTTGGGACTCCAGATTACCAGTCAATAATTTTACCATCTATGCTATCTCGACATGAAATATTTAACAGATAACCACATAATTGATTTTCTGGGTACAAGTCTGCTTACATGATACAAAAATCAAAAATATATGGTCAAATACTTATAACCTTAGCAGTGTTGAAAAAATATTGAGTTTAAAAATGGATTTCAAAAAAATGTACAAAAAAAATCTATAACACATATCTGCAGAAATTGATACAACGAAAATAATTTTGTGAAATTATTGGTTTAGGTAAACGAAATTCAATGAACTTTGGCATTTCGATGAGTTGGCCAGAGCCAGGTCAGCACGACTAGACTACATGCTACAATGAAAGAATTATCCTTCATGATACTAATGACATACTTTCATAGAATTTTTTTCGTAGAATCAATGAAGAATTTCATTATGTATATAATATTTAACTAATATTATGAGATTTTTTATAACTTTTATTTCATAAAATTTGATAATTTCATTAAAAAATTTCATTGAATTTCATAAATTAGATCATCATAAATTTAACGAAAACGTTCTTTATAAATATATATGAAATTGTTCAATAGTATTTAATTTGTTCATAAAATATTGTCATTTCATTAAATTTTAAAAATGTTCATACGTTTTCAAATACAATAGTTTTGTGTAACCATAAGGCCGAGTTTTAGTAATGTGCATTACCCAGCAAAACCTTCTATTACCAGGTAAAGGGAAATGTAATAAGAAACTAAAAATTGTAACTACTTACACTTTGGTCGCATAACACATTATTTTAACATGGGGGTGTCATTGGGGGTAAATGGTTGCCTAAATCGTACCGGTATAGGCTAAAATAAGTGGTTGCGAAGGAAGTACTGAAATAAGTTGTTACTTGTAATATTAAATTCACTAGTTAGCTAAAATAAGTACATACTTTTATAGAGTGAAGTAAGTCATTACACATTAGTACATATTTCATTGGTTACATATAGGCAATACAATAGGATCCGAGCAATGTAATTAGATTCTAAATTTTTATTAAATCGTACTTTCGCATAATAAGTAGTTATATGTATTATGCAATACCAATAACTTATTATTTTTACCCTTATTAATAAGTTATTATAAAACAAAATATCGGTAATATATTATTTTAAAGGCTCCAAGTAAGTAGTGATATATCTCCATATCGGTAACTCATTACTTCATACCTCCCACATAAGTATTAATGTATCACAATATTAGTAACGTATTACTTTACGTTTCTAAGTAAAACCAAGAGTAAAGGGGTACCCATTGCCAGGCAATGCGTGAAAAAGGTCAAACCCATTACCAAGGTTTTGCTGGGTAATTTCCATACTGAGAGTATTATCATTTATATTTTTTTATTATTAATTTTAGACTACGTAATTTTTTTATAAAACATATTAATTTTTTCGAAACATTAATAAGGAATTTCATTAAGTGAATTAAGCTTATTATAAAATTTTATGAAACTTTTTAATTTAATGAATTCTTTTATTATATATATTTTGTACATCCGTAAAATATGCTACAATTTTATTACGCTTTTTGCATTTGCTAAATACTTTTCATTTATCCACTCCAGCTTAGCAACGACAACAACCAACTATAATAAATGAAATTGCTTCATAGGTTTTATGAAGCTCTTCATTGGCTGAATGATTTATTCAGTGAAGGAGTGGTCTATTCATTTTATGAAGATTTTCATTAATTTTATGAACTTTTAATAAACATTGACTTTAATGAAACCTGTTTCATAGATTCTATGAAAAGTTTTAATGGACGAGTTCCAGTGATAATTTTCATAGAAACTATGAAGAAATTCATTACTGAAGTGATGATAATTCTCTCAGTGTATGTTTGCATAATGAAATTAAATAGGCATAATCAAAAGAGTTTTGTATATAAAGCCGTACCAACAGCTTTGCTTCCAGTTCCACATTCGGATGTGCTTCCTGTACCTGCACTACCTGTTCGCAGTCCCCAAGTCTATGTTGGGGACCTTGTACAAGCGTCGAAACCGAAACCACCATCTCTTATTTTGTAGAATTCGAAACAACATCTGGCCCGAAATAATGTAACAAGATCATTTATAGGCTTTGTAAAGCAAATTGGGGCTATTAAATAATAATGCAGAAATATTAGCAGCCGACTTGAAAAGCCTTCATATGCTCGAGCCTGTGCTCGAGTGTAAATTTCGAACTACATTTCTGTTTCATACAGTTCTGGCATACTTTATAGTAAACGAAACGAACACATTTGTTAATTGTAACGACATTGTAGGCTTAATTAATGAAATGAGCATACAGTATAACCCAGCCGATTGCCGTATTTTTATTTACTCTTCAAAGAAAAGTCTCAAAGTTGTACTTCTATTTTATGACAACTCAAACATAACATCATTCAGCCACCCCTGGTGCCAACAGATTAAATTCTTCTGCCACCGCTACATATAAAACTTTGTGTGATTTAGAAATTTGTAAAAACTTTAGATAAAAATGGGCGGGCTTTCGAATTTTTGAAGTCACTTTTCGCACAACTTAGTGAAACAAAGATTACAGAAGGTATACAGTTTGTAGTAAAAAATGTTGGTTACATTTTGAATATTCGTTTATTTTCTCTTCAATCCAACAGGTGTTTCTGTTGCCCCTGATATAAGGAAGCTTATGCAAAATGCTGAATTCGACCTTATGCTCTCCCCAAAAGAACTGACTGCATGGAAAAGCATTAAAGACGTTATATTAAATGTTCTAGGCAAATGTCGATCTCTTTCTGCTCAAACATATACCAACACCAGGCTAGAAGAGTTCGAAAAATTAGGGGTTCGCTTGTCAACCAAAATCCACTTTTTTAACTCACATATGGACTTCTTTGAAAATCAATTGTCAACGGAATCTGATGAACATGACGAACATTTTCATCAGATATGTCTTTCTAATGAAGAACGCTACAAAGGCAAGAGCATTTTGTCTCTTATAATAGATTTATGTTGGACATTGTTCTATAATGGTGTCGAATTGCCAAGAGCGAAAAGGCAAGTGAATTGAAAATAAATGAACTTATATATTTATTATTTCTTTTTATATATACGCTATTAAGAGCTTGTTTTGTTTGAGTGAATTTAAATACAAAAAAAATTTTCATACATACCAACCCCGAAAAAAATTTTTTTGTAAGACTTTTTTGTACTGATTCTAAATAATTTTATGGCCAACATTTTTGTAGAACATTTCATCCCCCTCATCCCCCTTTTTAGGGGTATTTTTTACGATTTGTTAGAATAGAGTTAGAGAGTTAATATGTTCCACAAAAATATTTGCCTCAATATTTTCTTCAAAGTAGCTTAACATACCCTACACCGATATACTGCAGGAACATGCCAAAGGGGGGAAATTTGAAGCCCCTAGAATAAAATTCCGATGTGATCTTTTAAAACGCCGACACACGTATATTTTTTTTGGTCTCCTATTCCAGCGTCCATTGTCAGAACACCGTAATTTTATTGTGTTGTACTGCGGAGGGCACATATGGTTCCTTACCCGCATTTGAGGTTGGCTTTACCCAGCAAAAAGGGCTTTACCACTTCTAAATAGATAATTTATTAAGTGATACACAAAGACACAGCTTTCAAAAGAGTTAATTATTATCGTACAATCAACGAGCATAGAATCTCAAGAAGATGCATGCGTCTCATCCTTTGTCAACTGACTCCTGCTTAAGTTTTATGTTTAAATTTGAATAAAAATTAAAATTTGCTTCAATACGTATCCCAGTGTAGAAAATCATTACCAGATATGTGGTTATGTAACTACATACTTGGTAATGGTAACTAGTTACTTTTGTTATTACATTTCTTATTACCTTTATATGGCGATGTCTCGAAAAATAATGAGTTGTCGTTACACAACAGCATACGAATAATCAAAAAATATATCGTTACCCATGTGCTTACTAGTACTGACAAAAATAATGAGTCTAAAAATAGATTTTCAAAAAAATTAATTATATAAAAAAAAATATTTTTTATTGTATTTTTTTTTTTTGTAAATAAAATTTGCTGGTGCGGGAATCGAACCTGGGTCTATAGATTGCCAGTCAACTGCTCTACCATCTGAGCTATATCGACATGTAATATTTAATTGATAAAAACATAATTGACCTGCTGCTTACTCGCCAACATACAAAAAATCAAAAAATATGTGGTTACATATGTCCTTATCAGTGTTTAAAAAATATTGAGTCTAAAAATAGATTTAAAAAAATTTTCAAAAAAAATCTAGAAAATTATTTTTTATTTGAAATAATGATAAAATAAGTCATTATCAGTAACTCATTATTATATGTTTTAAAATAATGCAGAAGGTAATTGGGTGTCATTACTGTTAGTCCAAAAAATATTGATATGTCATTACCGTTTCTACACTGGGATGATTAATAAGAAAGAATATAATAGAAAAAAATTCTAAAAAGGATTATTTGAGCAGATAATTTTGCAACGAGATTTTGGCTAAATTTTAGCATCTAAATTTTACACTCGTAAATGTAGAGAAAATTATATACCAGGTATGGGCACATAAATGGCTTGAAGGGCCAAATTTGGGATTTCACAAACTTACGGAGGGCCGCACCAATTAATACATTACTCGACAAAAATGAATTTTTTGTACAGCCTTCTGGGGGTGTGTGGGTCTTTCTTGTTTTATCCCCTCACCCAGGGAAATACTTTATGAGGCAAGTTTGCGCAAAAGAATATCAAAATTATTTATATTTTTATGATTTTTTATATTTTTGATCCAAATATATTAAAAATATAGGCACAGACTCAATAAATGTTTTTAAAATATTTTTTGCTACTTAATACGAATCTGAAGTCAAAAAAATTTGCCGAACTATTCTTCAAAAATATATTTTTCGCTATTTCGAAAATTTTTTTAAATTTACTTAATGGGTTTTGATTTCTTAACTGATAACCCAGCCAGAAAATTTGGATACTTTTATGAGGGTTCTTATTTAGTAAGTCAAAAATAATTCAAACAAAGCACATATTATTTCAATTTTACACAGAGTTGAATAGAACCAGCTACGATACTTTAAGAATTAAAGTTCAAAGCAAAAACAGTAACAACAAAAGGATAAAAATAAAAAATGTTAGTCTAGTTGAATTGTTAACATATATTTGTTTTCAACTTTAGCATAAGTAGATCATTATCAATAATTAACCCATCAAGGCAAACGACACTGATTATGGCTTTGTAGCGAAAGCTTTCGGCTTCTGTCCTGCTGGCCTTATCGAATTCTTTCAAAAAATTGTTATTCTTTGTAATTTACTTTTAAAATTATTTGTAAGAAATTGTGCATTTTTTAGACGAAATTATTAGTCTTAGTCAAATGAATCTTAAGAGGCAGAAACATTTGAGACAATTTTTTAAATCCAAAGATGATTCAGAAACGACTCAGAAATGTAAATAAATTTGAATACTTTGTGAAGAATTAAGAAATTGCTCAAAAAATATTAATTCTTTATACCAAAGAATTTTTTAAAATATTTCTTTACGTCATTTTTGAATAAAAAAAAGGCTCTTTAGGATGTACCACAGTCATACAAGTGAAAGTTTAATAACATATTTCGAGCACTTTTCTGATTAATTTTTGGGCTCATTTGCTGGCAGGGGGGTTTAGAAAAAATAAATTATGGAAACTTTATTCAAAAGTTTAATACATTAAAAAATTTGAATAAGGTTACTGTAAATTGGTTACTGTAAAAGCGAGATAAAAATTCAAGGCGGCACAAGCCTTTAAAAAGCGGTATAATCCCGTCAAAAGCGGGGTGGTTGGTCAGGGGAAGTACACTAAACAAGCCTATAAATGGTTTTGCTAAAGCTGCTAAAAATTAGTCGAAAATTACCTTGCATAAAAAACTGCTGAAATAAGCAGATTTTCTTTTCTAAATATTTGTAAGATAAGAATAGCAAAAAAATTCTGTATACTTAACAGTTTTATTTTTGCTGTTGCTATATTACTAATATATAGCAAAAATAATCTGCTAATTTAGCAGTTTTTTTCTGCAGCATAATTTTTAACTAATTTTTAGTAGCTTTAACTAAATTTTTTACGGACTTTTTCTATTAGTGTAGGAGGCGAAAATACTTTAAAATGTTTTAGAGGAAGTCTGTGCTAAAAAGTAGATATTTGTTAATCGGTGTAATTTTTTGAGGCTCCATTGGATGTTTATTTTGTTGTCTCTGTTGTCTGTGTTATGTTATCCCAGCCAGCAATTTCGGAGCGCTCAAAAATAAGATTTTTAAATGTCTCATAGAAATGATTATTGTTTTTTCGAAAACACTCTTTTTTTGGTGGAAAATATGAACCCTCAGAAAACAATCTAAAAAGTTGTCTCTACAATCTAAAAAGCTATCTGAAAACGAGGGTTCATTTTTCGGACTCAAAGAGGATTTCAAAATTATTTAAATTTATGCAGAAAATTTCGATTTTATACGTTCCTTTTTTCTGAGTCATTTCTGAGTACACAGGGGGCTCTTTTGGGCGGACCACTTTCATAGGAAAAAGTGGAAAAATGTTTATGTTTTTTGAGCTTATTTCTGAGTCATTAATGATCATCTTTGTTTGCTGCGATGTATATTTTTAAATTCTGACTAACTTTTTTTTAATTTCCCAGCAAACAAAGATGATCATTAATGACTCAGAAATGAGCTCCAAAAACATAAACATTTTTTCACTTTTTCCTATGAAAGTGGTCCGTCCAAAAGAGCCCCCTGTGTAATCATAAATGACTCAGAAAAAAGAACGTATAAAATCGAAATTTTCCTCATAAATTTAAATAATTTTGTAATCTTTTTTGAGTCTGAAAAATGAACCCTCATTTTGAGACAGCTTTTTAGATTGTAGAGACAACTTTTTGGATTGTTTTTTGAGGGTTCATATTTTCTGCCAAAAAAGAGTGTTTTCAAAAAAACAATAATCATTTCTATGAGCTATTTAAGAACCTTATATATGAGCGCTCCGAATTTGCTGGCTGGGTTAATTAACATTTTTTAAATATTTTTTTAAATTTAAGAAAGTTTTTTTGATTGTTTTAAAATTAATGAAGGTCCGCACAAAATTGGTTGACGGGCCGCATTTGCCCATGTATGTTATATACAGTGAAAACCTATAGATTTTTTAAAAGGCGACTTTGGATATGGACAAAAATAGAAGTGTTGAAATCAAATCTTCGCTTTGATAAAGGACGACTTTAACCCTGTAAGTAAATAAAAGACGTTTAGTTTTTGGTTTTTTTTTGTATATTCAATGTTTTTTTATATTTTCTTATAATTTCTGTTTGCATTATTTGTTTCTAGCATATATATTTTTTTTTTGTTAATTAAATATTAGTTTTATTTGACATTTCTGCTTTAATATACAACATAATTTTCTCTCATATGATTCCGTTTAATACTTTAAGTTATTAATTAATATAATATTCATTTATAAATAGTAACTTATTTCACTATAACTTCTAAATTGCATTTTATACAAGTGTCTACATATTCTAATACATTTTTTTGTCGGTTCCTTAAGCAATTTAAACTTAAATTTTAACATATTTTCACTGCACCTAATTTTGTTAATTAATATATAAAATTATAATTGCACAAATAACTAGTTTAACTAACAAATTTATTACTTTTTTTATATATTTTTTTTTAATTATGTTATACTACGGGGCACTTATGCTTATGCATAACTTATAGTAAGTTTATTTTTAGGTATGTTTTATTTTTCTGGAAATAATTTATTTATTACAATAGTAGTTATGGAGAGGATGTTAGTTAGGATTAGTAGTAATGTTAATAAGTATTTTTATTTTCAAGTTCTTGTCAACAACTAGTAATTTACAATAGAATTAGTAGACATTTTTATGTCTAGAGTGGTTTAATGATATAATGAGTGCATAACATGCAGAGACATAACATACATAATGAAAAGGAATAAACAAGTTAAAACTTAATAAGAACAATTTACAAAAGCATTGTTGTATTAGTGCAGGTGTTCTAAGACTTCAGTTCATTTTTTTTTAAAAAATATAAATTGAGTGCTCATTATAAAAGACGTCTTAACAGATTTCCATAAGAGATAAGGTTTATGATTGGGTTCCATATTATTTATTACTTAGTTTGTATTAACTGCACAAAAATATGTTGTCAAAGATTTTAAGATCGCTAAAATTAAATTGCATTTCTTCGGTTTTAATTTATTTTGCTTCAAACAAAAAGCTTTTCTATAAAAATAATATATGTGCGATATAGATACTTATCTCCCGATTCTGAATCTGTTATAAAAACTCTTCCAGTACGTACTATTTTCAAGAAATTTTGTGATTTCATTACTTTTTGTAAAAGGAAGTTTTTCAAGGAATTTTGATTATAACCCGATTATATTTTATGTGTATAGAATAATCTTCCCAAAAAACTAACAAGAAGTATTGGACTTATCTTGCTTAACAAAGGAAGCATCCCGACGCGGATGCGCAGATCTTAATGACAGGTTGTAAAGGAAATAATTTAAGGAGACACTTGTTTTTTTTAGGCAGTCAGTCTATACTAAAGGGTTAAAAAATGGGATCAAAAATCAATTTTTAGTTTTTTCCGATTCTTATATATATCTATAGACGAACCGAGTACGTTTTGAAGACACATTCATATTTATTAACACACATTGAGCCACATTCACAATGATAGAGTACTCCACTCTGCAGAGTGGATTTTGTTCCTTTCTTTTCCACACTTACATATTTTTTGTATCATGCCATTCCTATTTTATTGCCCTCTACTCTGCATTGTAGAGCACTTCATCATTGTGAATGTGGCTTTTATGTTATTAATCAAAACGTTCTAAATATTTTTGGTATTCGAAAAAATGTATTTTGAATGAAAACACAGCTCAACAAAATACGAAAATATTTATAAGTTGCACAACTTTGCAGTATATTTAAAATAGTTGGGGGTTTCTGAATTCGAATCTGCAACCAGTTTATTCAAATTGGCTCTAGATTCACAATTCACATTTTACATTTTCCATTTTTCTACCGATTATTTCAATAAAAAATTTATAATTTAGTAACTAAAGCTCCAAAACGAAAACCCTTTACACAGTTTTAGTTTAATTCCATACATTATTTTTCAAACTTATCTCAATAACTTTTGTAAATTTAGTCGCTGGAAATCAAAATGTTTTAAGATTTTTTTGTTTTAGAAGAAAAATTCAATTATAAGACGAAGTTCGATTTTAAATATCGAAGCCAATTTGGAGAGAAAAAAGTCCAAGATTTATTAAATGTCATATTCGGGCATGTCACAGGTTTTTTCGGAATTGAATTGATTTCACAATTTCACTTTCGCAATTTTTTTTGCTAAAATAAACCAAAATATCTTTTTTCTTCTGAATTTGCAGCTAAGAGTGCTACGGATGATTTTGTACTGAAAATAAGACATTTTGGTAAGTATCGAGTATGCTAAGGGCTTTATAGTGGTATTTAAAACGATAAAAGCTTCTCCAGAAAACGTAACACGAAAAAAAAATTGTTTTCATTCCACTTTCAAAATCCAAAGTGGAATTGATATTTTGGGCAGTTTAAACTCATAAAAGCTTTTCAATAGGGCTTCGTATGTTTTCCCTAAAGTGTCTTTAACTATTTCGCTTAAAAAAGTTTACATCTAAAACGCTTTTTGTTGGAAAATTCAATAATTTTCTGATTGCTTAGCAAAATTTTCTGAAAAATTTTAATTTTGATCGGCGACCTTCTTTTTTTAACTATAAATGTGGCAACTTATATCAAAATTTAGCAGTTCCAACACAAAATTAACACAAAAAAGTTTTTTTTAACATTTTAGAATTCACGAAAATGCAAAAAACCTGAGGAAGCAAAAGCAAAACGTTACGAAATTGTACTTTAAAATCATAGTAATTTCATGCGAAATATGTGTTAAAACTTTAAATATACTCACTAATAAAATTTTTTTACAATTTCACTTTTAAGTAAAATTGAAGTCTGTGACATGCCTGATTGAATAAGCAAATTATATGCACTTTTAGCGCCTTTTGTAATTAAATTTAGACTAAAAAAAAAAACTATTTTACTGTCCTAAAAATCTACTGCACTATTACTGAATTGTTTTTTTTTACATCAGTTTTCATTCACTATTGATATTGTTTCGAAATTATTATAATTTCAAAATGCATATAATTTGCTAATACAGTATGATATATAAACAAATTTTGGACTTTTTTTCTTTTCAAATTGGCTTTGATATTTAATATCGAACTTCGCCTTGTATTTAGGGTGGGTGCCAACTTGCTCAACTAAATCTAAACTAAATCTAAACTATGTTTACAATTTTCTTTGAAATTATAAAATTTTTTAAAACAAATTTCGAAGAAATTTTAAACCCTTTTGTTAACTTGTATTTAGCTTAGAACAAATTTAGCCACCTCACAATAGTTAAAGCCCTATTGCGAGGTGGCTAAATTTTTTTATAAATAAAACTTTTATAAATTTTTAAATTTTGATTTCGAGCGACTATATTTACAAAAGTTATTGAGATATTGATACACACTTAAGTTTGAAAAATACGGTACGGAATTAAGAGGGTTTTCATTCTGGAGCTATTGTTACTAAATTATAATTTTTTTTGAAAACTACGGTTTAAAAATAGATAAAAGTAAAATCGCGATTTATGCAAAATCTGGAGCCAATTTGAACAAACTGGTTGCAGCAATATCATTTAACTTTTTTTTTTGTATAGCGGTGTTATTTTCTTTCTCGACTCTATTTCGGGTTCTCACTTTAGAAAAGAAACATTTAAAAAGTTGGAAAAAATCATTGGATTTATTTTTGAATTTATTGTATTTTATTAAAGAATTCACATTTTGTTTTTAAATTTCCAAAATTGGATATTGTTATCCAAATCTAATACTTATTCGCTGATATAATGTGAAGGAAAATATTTAAATAGAATAAATTTCTAGTATTTAATTAAGCTAAATCCAAAAAGCACTTATTATACCCTACACCACTACGTGGAGAGAGTATAATAAGTTGGTGCTGATGTTTGTAACACTAAAAAATGTTGGACCTAGACCCATCTTATAGGATACCGGTGGACTCAGACTCACTTTTTATTTCGATTTAACGACGTCCGTCTATCCGTCCATCCGTCCGTCTGTCTGTCTGTCCATGCATTTTTGCGCGTACTCTACAGGTCGCAAATATTAAGATATTTTGATAAAATTTGGTACACCGACATATGTCGGCCCAAAGACGGAGCCTGATGATTTTGGATAAAATCAGTCCATGTTTAGACCTAGTGCCCATATAGGGGCAACAATTGGCTTGGTTACACGCTGCAGGTTTCAAATATTAAGATATTTTGATGAAATTTGGTACACAGACCTATGTCATCTCAAGGACAAATTTTGGTTAAAATCGGTACATGTTTAGACCTAGTGCCCATATGAAGGCCCCCCCCCCCCTGCAAATTGGTTTGGTTACACGCTGCAGGTCGTAAATATGAAGATATTTCAATAAAATTTGGTACACCGACCTATGTCGGCCCAAGGATGAAGCCTATTGTTTTTGCTTAAAATCGGTCCATGTTTAGACCT
Organism: Leucophora obtusa; assembly: GCA_949987735.1. Taxonomy (NCBI): domain Eukaryota; kingdom Metazoa; phylum Arthropoda; class Insecta; order Diptera; family Anthomyiidae; genus Leucophora; species Leucophora obtusa. The sequence continues at coordinate 174,414,660 of OX465297.1, forward strand.
AGTGCCCATATAGGGGTCCCCCCAAATTGGCTTAGTTAGACGCTGCCATGCGCGGTTCCAGCAATTAATATAAGGGGAAAAATCATACGCCACCGTAGACAAATACATTGAGTTGGACACTGAGGCGTATTATTTTTCCCCTTATATTAATTGCTGGAACCGCGCATGGACGCTGCAGTACGCAAATACGAAGATATTTCAATGAACTTTGGTTCGCTGACTCACATGCTCTCAAGGACAAAGCCTATTGATTCTAGATAGGATCGGTTCATAATTGGACCTATCGCCCATATGGGCTATATTTCCGATTTTCTCTTCTTTTATCATTTTATGAAAACATTTTGACACAAGTCCCATTTTACCCCATTCGAATGTCGTATCCAAACATTAGTTGGCTCTGTACCAGACCGGTGTAGGGTATTATATAGTCGGCATGCCCGGCTTTAACGTTTTTGCTCGTTTGTTTTATAAATGCATTTTAGACTTAGCTAAATTTAATTCACATTTTTACAAAATTTATTGATTTTCTTGGACATTACATTAGCGAATGAGTCTTAGATTTTGATAAAAATATAAAATTTTGTAATTAAAGAAAAAAATGTGGATTTTTTAACAAAATAAAATAAATCCAAAAATAAATACAAAAAAGCGCCTAATGAAGGTATCTGTGGCGTATGATTTATATTCAAGATATTTATATAAAGTATACGTATGGGTGTACCACCTCATTGTGAATCGAGCCTATGTATATGTAGAAAAAATATAATCAGCTAAGGGTGATATTAAAAAAATATCAAAGCGGACGTTTTGAAGACTTCTTATCAAGAATCTGATATTACAATTAAAAAAATTTAAAATGGTAGATCCAAAATGGTGGCCTTAAATTAAAAAAAATTTTATTTGAGGTATGAAAAACACATTTGTAAATGATTTTGGTAATGATCACAAATCTAAAAATAAAAATTTTGAATAAAAATTGCCAGATAAAATATGGCGGTAAAAATTTTCCAATAAAGATTTAAATTGTTTCCACTCATAAGTGGACGAAATAGAGGTGGTTAAATATTGACCTATTTAGCGCTCATATTTGTGTATTACAATCGGAGCTTAAAAAGATAATACTTATTGAATAAACTCGCATTAAAATTGATTAATTTTATGAATCAGTGAATAATTCGTTATCACTTTAAATCATTGATTTGATATTGAAAAAAGTGATGATGTGATTTATCCACATTTCAATTGATTCAATTTTGATTCGGTCTGTTTACAATTTAGTTGAATTTTTAAAATGCTAGAAATTTATAGGTAATTTCAAATTCCTTGAGCTAATTTATAGGAAGAAGAAGAAGAAAACATTTTTATTGAAAAATTTAAGAGACACAAGGGAATCGCCAGAGTGCCGCAGTTTCGTCTCACCCAAAGACTCGTCAGTGGTTAGTTTATGTGTCAACTGATCAAAGTAATTTTAAATAGTTAATTTGTCTCTATATGAAAAACTTCTTGTATATTGCCATAACCGGGGATTGAAACGGCAGCCCTCTGCCCAGGCTATGCCTCGTAGCATCACCTCTTAACAAGATACACCACGGTCGGCATAGCGCTGAGTGTGGCTAATTGAAATTTTTGTCAATCACAGCCTATACAATGTACGTTTTGTAATCAGAAGAACCAGAATTAAATAATAATTTAGCAATTTATTTTTCAATTAGAATGTTTCCTCTCTTATTTTGTATCTTTTATTTGTCTCATATAGGACAAAAAATACTGCAAGTTTAACATTGAAGTGATATAACATACGGTTTCCTATAGGGGACAGTTGGTATAGAAAGTCATATATTTGCGTCAGTTGATGTTTATTTAGCTCCATAATGTTCTCTTGTTTTAATTAAAAAAATAAAAAAATAACTTCCGTGCAGATACCTGCACCGCTTATGTATATTTATCAGAGAGAAAATAATATATTTTTAAATATAAATTTTTAAAGCTAAAAATTAATACAAAAGTTTCAATGTATAAGTTACAAAAGTCATTCAAATAAATTAAGTACCTAATTTCGTAAAACACTTGGGTGAAGTGAAGGGAACTTTCAATGTAAATTGTTTTTGTTACAAAAACAATTTCTATAGAAATAACGCAACACTTCACCGAAGTGTTTTAGAAAATTACCCCCTAAATTTGTAATTTAATATAAATGCATTAAATAATTTAAGTTTAAATATAAAAAACTATCAATATATTTTTTTTGTCAAATTAGAAAATAAATAAATCCATTTTAAAATAAAAAATTTTTATAATTTTTTTTTTAATCTTTTGATTAAGTACTTGTTGTTTTGTTATTATTTTTAATACTTTTCCCTAGTGTATGGGATTATTAATATATTTATATAGCGACCATTTCAGGAAAAAGCTGTACTAAAATATTTATACTGTTACATTTGAAATATCCAGAGTTTATAGGGTTCGAAAAATATGATATAATAACAGATGCTTTCTAGGTATTCAAGATTTGGATTTTCAAATTGAAATTCCTTTGGAGTTTTAGCTATATTTTCAGAGAATGTTTAATAAATTGTAGCTGTTTCCATACAAAAAAGTTGTAGTTTGAACTTAACCCTTTACTGCATTGCGTAACATATGTATATGAAAAGAACAACATAAGTAATTACAATTTTTTTTAGTAAATATATGATAAATCGAGTTGATTTGGTTTTCAAAATATCTGTGTTGTTACAGAAAAAAAATATCTGTGTTGTTACAGAAAAATTGCAAAAATTTAAAAAAAGTTGCGATTCCAAATAAAATGATAAATGTAATTTCTATATAACTAAAACTGTTAGGCAATAATAGTTTAAAAATTATCAATCAGTTATTAGGAAAAAAGACAAACTCTACGCCAAAATATTTTAGTTTTCATATGGTCGACATATGCTATTTTCGGGTATTGGGTAAATTTTGGCTGTTTCTGGTTTTTCGTTAAAAGTAAGAATTTGGAAAAAAAATTAAATATATTCCTAGTTGTTTTGCAGTTAGTATTAAAATTACAACTTTCATATAATCCAGATTTTCGTGCTGTAAAAGGTTAAGCCATAAATGCTGTACATAATTATTTTCTTTTTTTCTTTTATTTTGGAAATTCTAAATTTGCCGAAAAGTGTAATTGCAGCCTTAGAAAATTGATGAGAATTACCCCGTACATTAAAAATATAAATATTTACTTTTTTATGTTGAAAGTTTATAAAAATATTGAAATTGAATAGAAATTGGAATTGCATAACAGTATTATTTTCACACGTATTCAATACACTTGATTGTTGTTCGCTATCTCATGCAATGGACGTTAGTTTTTTTTGTCATAATAACGCTATATCATATTTGTTTTTTGTTTTATTATTATAAATATTTAATCATAATTTTTTTTTATAAATTTATTTATAGCAATTTGTTTCATTTCGTTTTGTTATATATAAATCATGTGTTTGCGTATTTTTAAATAGTTATTTTTAAAGTTATTGTCCACCCATCCAGTTTTTTGTTTTATTATTTTTGTATGTATGTGTTTAATATTAGTTGTATTATATTTATGAAATTAAAATCTATTTAATGTTTAATGGTAAAAAAATAAGCTGGGAAAAATTTAATGTAAAAATAGAAAAAACTTTTGGATTTAAAAACCTTTTGTTAATATTAGAATATTTGAAAGTGTTTTTAAATAATAATGAAAAATATTAATATTAAATATTATTATTCCAAGAAAATATTAACCTTACAATGAGGAATGATGCACATTAGAGCGTACCACCTTACAGGCAAAAAAAAGTGCGCCATATACCCTCCAATATGAAGTATTTTTGCAAGGAGGTTTCAAAATTTTTTTTTTATTTTTTGTTGCCGAACGTAGGGGTCGCCATTTTACATTTTTCGTTATATCTTTGGTATTTACAGTTGGATCTTATAATATGATACATCGATGTTTTTCTCTCGAGGAGACCAGTATTTTGCTCTAAAGACATTTTGACCTCAGTCGCTACCACCCTAATGTACCACCCTAATATCAGAAAATTAAAGCTCGCAAAAAATCATTAAACTTTTGCAAAGGAAGTTTTTAGCTAAACCCAGTAGAATTTTTTTTATATATTGGTTGCCGAACGTAGGGGTCGCCTTTTTTAATTTTTTTTTAATTGGATTTTTACTATATAGCAAAACACTGGTCTTCTCAAGACAAAAAAAATCGATATATCGCACTTTAAAATCCGATTTTAAATGTCAAAGCTATAACAAAAAATTAAAAAAGGCGACCTCTACGGTCGGCAAAAAAAAATATTTTTTTTTTGAAATCGCCTTCCAAAAATACATCATATTGGAGGGTGTACGGCGAACTTTTTTTTTAGGTACGGTCTAATGCACATACGAATCAGTCATGAAAAACTTACAACATCTTTTTTTTTTTTGAGATAAGATATAAATTCAAAACTTATAATTTGGTATCTTTGAACTGTATATTTGCAATTAATTGATTTAGGTCTGTAGTGCGGTTCTTTCTCAGCGATTTTATCGATTTCGTTAATTGATGATAGTTGCCGGTTGAATTACCGAAAAAGTTATTATTCGTTAGTAAAAGTTTCCGACATAGTTCGGTGAAAATATAAAATGCCAAATAATATCTAAAATTAAAAAAAAAAAAAAAATATATGTATTTTTCTGTAAGTCCCAAGAAACTCAGATAAGAAGTATTTTTATACCCTACACCACTATGTGGTCAGGGTATTATAAGTTTGTGCTGATGTTTGTAACACCAAAAAATATTGGTCCTAGACCCACCTTATAGTATACCGATCGGCTCAGAATTTTTTTTTATTTCGATTTAACGATGTCCGTCTGTCCGTCCGTCCGTCCGTCTGTCTGTCTGTCCATGCATTATTGTGCGCATTCTACAGGTCGCAAATATTAAGATATTTTGATAAAACTTGGTACACCGACTTATTGACGATCTACTGATTTTGGTTAAAATCGGTCCATGTTTATCCCTAGTGCCCATATAAGGGTCCCCCCAAAATTGGCATGGTTACAAACTGCAGATCGCAAATATTAAGATATTTTAATGAAATTTGGTGCGCCCATTCGAATTTCGGATCCAAACATTAGTTGGCTTTTACCCAGACTGGTGTAGAGGTGTAGAGTATTGTATAGTCGGCATGCCCGACTTTAACCTTTTTACTCGTTTTATATTGTGTTTTAGTAACTAGTTTTAAATTAGTGCTAAATATATCAGAATTTTTAAACACTGTTTTCAAATCTAAAGTTTAAAATTTTTAAAATTTTTTTAAATAAATTTAGAAAATCAACTATTGAGCTTTAAGGTGTTATTAAGAATATATTAGAGATTAAAAATTGCAAAAATTGTAGAATTACTTTTCTAATTTGGCTAGGGCAGAGATTTTATTTCAGCGGATTTCAAGAAAACAAATATTTTTGCCACTTATTTAGCTTTTAGGCAAGGCTGTTTTTTTTTTTTCTAAATTCCATATATTTTTGGCCGGAATATTACGTAAGATCAAATATTTCAAACCTCTAAATTATAGGAAAATGAAGATGCAATAAATAGGACTTGTTTAAGGTGAAAGGTCAAATTTAAGTATATTTTATTTGTTTTTAATCACATTAATATAATAGACATTTCGGAGCGGGTATTGATGCAAATTTTTGATATTATTTTTGTTGGTACTGACGTCCTGTAGGTTTTTGGAAATCAAGCAAAGTCAGCCTTTTCAAGCGTTGGTAAAGCGTACAAATTTAGTGTTTTGCCAGTGCTCTTTTTTTACAACCGCAGTCTACTTTTGATTTACCACATAATATCTACATGGGCAGTTAGGAAATCAGTGCGTATAATCAATATTGCGTTTATAATATTAATTATACGTACTGGTGTCCTGAGTGGTTATTAGAGAAGAAAAAAAAAATAAAACAAAATCCCGATGTATTTAAAGCAAACAGTATTTGTAAAAAAGCAGTAGTAAAAAAACTTTGAAAATCAATAGTTTTTTTAAGTTCAAGGTTAAGAGCAAAAATGTTTTTTATGATCAAAAAAATTTTTTGGGCAAAAATTTATATCCAAAGCGAAGCCAAATAAAACGCTTAAACTTTTTTTATCGACAGAAAAATGCTTCAGCTTATAAATAAATACAAAACAAAATTGGTAGATTTTTAGTAAAATTTACTTATTTATGACGTGAAGTATTCAGAAGTAAATATAGTTCTGAATTAAAAAAATATGTTTTCAAATTGGGCATAAAAAACTATTGATATAGACAAATTTCTAGAATCTTTCAAAGTCTATTAATTACAAAGTATAACAAAATAAGATAAATTTTAAGCATCGGAATTGCGATAGGTACATCATTTCTGACGGACTATTGGTCGCAGATAATGAATATGGCTCTATAATTTTAAAATTAGCTTTAGTAAAGGAAATATTTGCAAAAATGTTTTTGTAGGAAAATTAAATTTTATAATAAACTTTTTGCAACAAAATACAATTTACAAACTCTATTTTTTCAAACATTTTATTCCCTTTAAGTTGGTATATTACAAGTTTTGACAGAAATCAAAATTTCAAAATTTGGAGTTCACGTTCGTGATATGCACCCTAACAAATATACAGGATTTTTGCAATGCAATTCCAAAAAATATTTTTTTTGCCGAATGTAGGGGTCGCCATTTTCCATTTTTCGATATAGCTTCGGCATTTAAAGTCGGATTTTAAAGTGTGATATATTTTGATATTTTTTGCCTCTACGTTCGGCAACAAAAAAATAAAAATTATTCTGCTGGTTTTATCGAAAAACTTCCTCAGCAAAAGTTTAATGATTTTTTGCGGGCTTTAATTTTCTGATATTAAGGTTGAACATTAGGGTTGTAGCAACTGAGATCTGGTGGGTAAATACTAGAACGGGATACTCGAAGTCAATGACCCTTAGAGCAAAACATTGGTCCCCTCGAGCGAAAAACATCGATGTATCATACTTTAAGATCCGACTATAAATGCCAAGGATATAACGAAAAATGTAAAAAGCGACCCCTACGTTCGGCAAAAAAAATCTTTTTTTTTGAAACCTCCTTGCAAAAATAATTTAGATTGGACGGTGTACGGCGAACTTCTTTTTGAGGTACGGTTCTAGTGCACATACTTATTTTTTCTAACTTCTTTATCACACACCCAAAATTTCTTACATATCTGAGGGAATTATGCACACAGACTTTCCTTGTAAGATGAGAACTACACTCAAAAAAGTTTGTCGGTAGAATCTACTGACAGCTGAAAGAAAGATATATGCAGTTAAAAAGGCGACAAAAGTAGCTAAAATTTTTGTTATTTTTAACTGCTGAAAAATAACTAACATATGCGTTAAAAATAACTGCCAATGTCGTAAAATTAACTGACAAATTTTTATTACAAAAATTTTAAAACAACTGACAAAATGGGTAAAAACTGCTGTTTTTTTTGCAGTTAATTCTTTTGGTATTAAAAGTAGTTTTTAATTAAAAAAACAATTTTTTTCTTTCGATTACATAAATATGTGTAATTACTTTAGCCTGTTTAAAATCCGAAGTAAAAATTCCAAACCGTTCTGCAGTTATTCCGATTCTATGCATTGGAGATACAATAAAAGTTTGCGATTTTTATTTGCAAACTAGGAATATATCAATAATATCAACTATAAACAAAACAAGAATTGCTAGATTGCTAGATCTGTCAAAACAACAGAGTAGTATATTGGAAGATGACAAAGCAAATTGTGGTAAATTTTTTGTTGTTGTTTTTATTTTTTCTTTGATATTTTAAAGAAATTTTCATTGAATTTGTAATTTAACTTAACAAATATTTCCAGAAATTCTAAAAACGTCGTCCCCTGACGATTTCCTTAGTCACAAATGAAATCCGGATAGGGACACGCCTACAACGCATTATTTTTCACAATTTATTAAATACGTTTGAGATTTTAGCACATTTAAATCCTTTGAAATAATTTTTAAAATTAAATGAAATTCAACTAAATTTTTTATTTCTTAAATAACTACCATAAATAACTGTTCACTGTAAAATTACTGTTTTGGTGGTTGTTTATTATGATATTAAAAATAACTGATTTAAACAACTGTTACGAAATTACAGTACTCTTCGTAGTTGTTTTATTAGATAAGCGTCATAACAGTTGTTTTGCATTTTTCTAAAGAAAAACAATTGCAATTACTGTTAAAAACAACAACTACTTATTACTAACCAAACAACTGCCATGTAGTAACTGTCAAACTTTTTTGAGTGTATTTCCAGAACTGATTTTTAGAAACATACGTTTATTTATGGTTTAGAAATAAGTGAATCCAAAACGAATACTAAATTAACTAATACAACTTTTATGGTTTCCCATATAAAATATGAGTTTAAATAGTTAAATTTCAGCTTTGAATTCAATAGTGTGATATTAATATCATAAATTTTTCACTTTTGGCCAAATATTAACTCTCTGAAGCATCTACATTAAAAATATACATAAATCCAAAATTTTACCATAGAATTTTCCCATAGATTAAATAAAATATGAAAAATTAATTAAAAAAAAAAAAAAAAAAATTATGAAAAAAAAATTTTAAATATAAATAGTATGCAATAAACAATTATTTAATATTTGTTTCTTTGTTTGTTGATTCTTTTTTTGTTTGCTGCTGTTCAATACTTAAATAAAAGACCTGAGTCTATGGTAGTATAATGATTATAATTGTTATTAAATTTAATACCATTATCATTAACAGCATCATGGTCATCGCCAACTTCTTCATACTTACTGGCTGTGTTAACATCAGCATGACCGGCATCATCATCATCATCACCACCATCGTCATCGTCATTATCACCGTTGACGTAATTATTTTTGTTTTCAACCGGAAAATATAATGGTAAATTAAATTTAAATTTAACATCCGCTGTTGTCCTTATTGATGTTGCTGTAACAGTTGCTAGTTGCAGATGCAAAGTTGTTGCTGTCATAAGACTACCGTTGCCCGATCCTATATCTTCATTTTCATTATGTTGTTGTTGTTGCAGTTGAGGCTGCTGCTTTTGTTTTTTAATTGTAGCCAATTTTAATTTTGTATTTTTCATTCTTGTTTTCGTTGTTGCTGTTGTATTCGCATCATAATTGTTTTTGTCATTCGCATATCGACTTTTGTTCATAATGGGTCAACGAATCAATAGACCTGTATCAGGTGACCATCGATTCGCTCTATAATACATGTCCTTATACATGGAAGGACAAGCATTTTGATTCTGCAAATAAAAATGGGAGTGAGATAGAAAAATATATACAAACAATTTAATAATCATTAAAATGTATTAAAGTAATTACAATCTATAACAGCCTAAAAAACCTTCGAATGGAATCAGAGATGGGTCGAAATTATTACTATCACTTCTTCATTTAAATTGCTTAAAGATATTATGTAGAGAAGTGGTAATGAAAATATTGATTTTCATTCGAAAAATGGCCCGATATAATTGTATCAGTAGTTTATCAGTTTAAATATAATTATATGATTAAATTATATGTTAATGTGATAAAATTGTATCTGATTTTTTACCTGATACAATTTTACCGATTTATATCTAATGGTATCAGTTTAGATCCAAATAAATACAATTGTATATATATATATATATATGTGGTGCGCATTGTTCGGAGACATAGCCAAAAAATTGCCCAAACTATGCTGTTTATGAGTCAAAAATGTCTTCATACTATGCACTAGACCTAGGAGGAGTTTGAGGACAGTCCCCAAACTAACCAAATGTCTCCATACTAAACACTTAATCGAAAAACTTTCCCCGTAGCATGCGCTGTGCATACATTATCTATATATGTAGTTATATTATACATATATTATATATGTAGTTATATCCGAATTTTAACCCTATAAGATCTTTTACAAATGTATCGCCCAGTTTACTTAAATAACCTGTCTTATTTAAATAGCTATTTGCCCGTTAATAGAAATTTGTTTACCAACCCTGTATTTATATTAGCTGTTGATGTTGACTGTAGTCTGGCAATATCGACATTTGAAAACAATTGATTGTCAATATGTGTATGTAGGAATGTGTTTCTACTGCGAGTGGTAGAAAACAGTATTGCCAGTTTTTTTCAGACCTTATCCCCAATTTTAAATTTGTTATCCCCAAAAATCCCTAATTTTTATTTTCTGGAAAAAAATTCGTATTCGTTAACGTTTTTTAAAAATTAATGCAAAACTACTCAATAAATTTTGTAATTGTAACAAATTATAGAAAAGAACAAATAAATTTAAATAACAGCCAAAAAAATATGAACCAAAATTTTTCGTTTTAAAGATTTTATAATCAAAATTTTCCGAATCATCAGCTTCAAACATTTTATTGCGTATGTTACTTTATTAAAACGTTTTAATATTTCAGCAGATGGATTGAATTTTTGACAATTGAATAACATTTAAAGTATATATTTAATTTAAGAAAAGCTTCTTATAACTCATATTACATTCGAATAACATTAAATATTTTGTAACCAAAAGAAATTCGTATTTTCACCATCATTCTTAAAAGAAATATGTAAATATTTAGAATTATTAAGGTTAAATTCATAAAAACAAAAAAAGGCAATACTATGTTATCCCCACAAAATCCTCTAAAATTTCGTGTCATCCCTAATAAATCCCCAGATCTCCAAACGAAAATTTTTATCCGCATTGACGAAAAAAAATCCCTAATTCGGGAATAAATCCCTTAAACTGACAAAACTGGTAGAAAAAGTATAAAATGAGGAGAAAAATAGAAGAAATGGGACGTCTTAGTTATGCGGTGGCCAAACTAACACGCTGTAATAAATCAGTGCGTTTACTTTAGAAATATTTTTAGTCCATGCGGTGGCCTGTGACTAAAAACAACATCTATTTAATTGATACCTGCGGTGGCAGAAGCAGATGCCGGTGGGCATAGTTGATTAAATATTTGTCATTTCCAAATTCAACCTATTTTGCGAACCGCAGTAATAAATAAGTGGGTTTACTTTGGAAATATTTTAGTCCATGCAACATAACAACAACATTTATTTAGTTGTTGCAGTAACAAAGGATTAAATATTTGCCAGCTCCAAATGCAACCTATTTTGGTGATATCGGGAAGCGTACCGGTGGCCATGTTTAGTTAATTGCATTCATGTAATTGTCGAGTCAATATGCCGGTGCTTGATTTGTTAGTATTTGCTTGTGTAACCGTCGGGTTATTACTTAAGAGAAATTTTAAATAAAAAAATACGATTTACAACGTTATATGAAAAAATTATATTGAACTTGTGTTTTCTTTAATAACCTAATATAAATAAAATATAAATTTTTGTGACGAATCCTGGACACGTCTGAGTTTACCCCAGCCTAGAGTGAAAACACGTCATTACAACACTATACAATTAGTCAGTTTAAAACTCGGATCCACTATTTGATACAATTTTGTAAGGTAAGTGTCAGATAAAATTATATTTTATTTATATAAAATTGTAGCAATTTCGACCTAAATAGATAGGATTGTGTCTTGTATAAAAGTTCAATATTTTTGCAAAAGTAAGAGAAATAGCTCTTATTTAATCTGCTCTACCTCATTCACATAACTAAAGCAATTTATTTGACTTTTAAATAAATAGCGTTTTTCTACAGAAAGACTGCAAAATATTAAAAAAGTTATTTCTACCCGAATTCTAAAAATAAATTTTCTATTTTTTATTTCTATTGGTGATAGACAATATTAAGCGCATTTTTTCATCACCTCGATTTAGAATTTTTCACACAAAAAGTGGATTTATTAAATCCAAAAAAAGTTGGATTTATTTATCTAGGTTTACACAAAGCAATAAAAATGCATGTATATGAAACAGCTTATTAATTTAATGTGAGAAGAAAATACGAATGAAAATTAAAAGAGAAACAAAAAAATTGCAGAACTAGCAAAAAAATATCAGCACAAAAGAAATATATTGGTCGCGGTGCGTAGTGCTTTCGGATCTAATCTAGCAAATAAAACGTTTTTCTTAAAATTTTTTGTATGAAATATGTATACATATTTTCCATATTGGATATATAGAAATAGCTGAAATAAAAATGGCAATTTTTCACTCTACTATAAGTAATTTAATTAAATTCAATTATTGAATATTAAATATTGCAGTGAAATATTTTAATTGTGTAAAAACATAAACAGAAGTGATAAAACTGAAAAGGCACACTGTTTATCGCTGTTTGATATAAAAAATAATTAAAAAGTTAAACTTAAATCCTTCATCCTTGAATTCGGTATTAAAAAGGGAGAATCTAACCCTATTTGTTGAGCACTTTTTGAACTACTTTTTGGATTTATTAAATCCAAGTGACTAAAAAAGCGATTATTGTCTTGAATAACTTAACTTAACTTGAATAACCATTTAAACTTACCTTATTTTTCTTAAAATCTATATTAGTTCTAACAGTTCTATGGTGTAAATTTTGCACAGGTCGTGCATTATTGCCTAAAGGAGCTTTGGGTGTACTTTCAGAGCCTTGCATCAGCCGTCTCAGTTGGTATAACTGCATAAAAAACGGAAATAAAAACATACACAAATATTGATTAATGAAACAGGAAAAAGTTATCATAAAAATGTTTAACCAATTATTCTTTTAAACATTAATACAAACAAATTATTAAATAATAAAAGTTCAATCATAAATCATTATTTTTGATGTTTTTTATTTTTTTATTCCACAAACAATTAAAAATAACAAATTATCCATACTTAACACGTAATAATTTTAAACTACATAAAAAATCCGTTTTACAATATAAAAATCATTATGAAAAATGTTTAAAAATAACAAACATTGCTTCAGTCATATATTTTTGCTCTCTGGTTAACAAGGTTTTCATTTTAATTGTAACCACATTTCACGCCACAATTTTTGTATGAGTATATAAGTATATTAAGGTACTTCAATGTTCCATAGAGAAATATGACGTTTTCCGATTAGTTCTATTCAGGGTAGGATCGCGGAAAAATTAATTAGCGATTACTGGTTACTATAATTTTTAAAGGTCGATTAAATTGCATAGACAACAATTTGTGTAAGTCTATATAATGTAATCGATTTCGTATACTTCACATTGTGTGCTTACAATACGGGTATTCGATACTTGTATATTAGAGAGACTCACCTTATATAGACAGAAAAAAGTAAAAAAAAGTGCCCCCCTTCAAAATAAACCTAGGCTTGTTTTATGATGATTCCCAATATATTTCGGGTCTAGCAATGAGATATCTCACGAGCTGGACAATTTTTAAAAAGATATTTTTTTTAGTTTTTGTAAGAATTTTGCATTTTATCTGAAGACAGTCTTCAGCTGAAATGCAAAATCCTTAAAAAACTAAGAAAATACATTTTTTAAAAATGGTCCAGCTCGAAAGTCTCACTGCTAGACCCGATATATTTTGAGAATCGTCATAAAACCTTTCAAGGTTTATTTTGAGGGGGTGGGGGCACATTTTTTCGTGAGTCAGTCTGTTTTATATGAAATTAAAAAAAAATTACAATTTTTTTAAAAAATATCGTCGTGGGTAAAGCAAGTCAGCTTGTTTGCAGAATTTGAAAGTACTCGGGGACACATATAAACTAGGGCGTTTCGCTAAAAAGATTTCTTTGGACTTTTGTGAACTCTTAAAGCGGAATATGAATGCTTATGGTCCAAAAGATTTTTGAGAATTATTTCAGATTTTTTGAAGGTTACCTGGACGCTAAAAGAGATTTTATTAAAAAAATTAGGTTATAAAAATTTTTCATTTCTTTCCTCTTGTGCTTTGTTTTTATAAAACCAGATTAAAAACTACTCAAGGGTATAAGCTTATTAAAGAATTATTCGTGGAACAAATTTTGAATCTGGGTGGCATCTCGAAAACATTAAAAGTATAAATTAAATTTCTTTTAATTTGAATTGAAAAAATTTCACCAAAAAAACAAATCGACCAAAAAACAAATCGAAATTATTTGAGTTTTTTCCTTTAAAACAAATTATTTCTATTTTTTTCTGGAAAAAATAGAAAACATAGTATGCAATGTACAGTCATGTGCAATATAATAGGGATATTAAAGTTTTTTTTTTTAATTTTATTCTCGTTGCCTTTATTTTTAAAGATCAAAATAGTGGATAGATTCGCCCCAAAATGCGAGAAGATATTTTAGAAAATTGCGTAGAATTTTAACGTGATGTCTGTATTTTTATTTTGTCACTTGTTTTAAGTAGGCGTGGCTTTTAATGAAAAATAAGTGATATCGACCTTCTATCAAATTGCATAGTAGAATTTAGCGAGTACTGACCAGTTCTGTAAAATCTGTATATTTTTGGAATTCCTATAAAATTTTTTTAAGTATTGCATTATTTTTTTCTCCAAATGGTCGCCACACTTAAAATGACAGTGCCTTAAACATGACCAAATTTTTCTTTGTTTTTAGCGATTTTAAAATAAAGGTAACAACACTGAATCTTTAAAGTGAATGGGCTTATTCTATACTTAGCGCGGTATAACAAATCAGTCAAGGTTTTTTTATGTTATAGTGTAAAGCATTCCGTATTTAAATTTCAGTGTTGTTAACTTTATTTTAAAATCGCTAAAAACAAAAAAAAATTTGGTCATGTTTAAGGCACTGTCATTTTTCTTTGTTTTTAGCGATTTTAAAATAAAGTTAACAACACTGAAACTTTAAAATGAATGGGCTTATTCTATACTTAGCGCGGTATAACAAATCAGTCAAGGTTTTTTTATGTTATAGTATAAAGCATTCCGTATTTAAATTTCAGTGTTGTTAACTTTATTTTAAAATCGCTAAAAACAAATAAAAATTTGGTCATGTTTAAGGCACTGTCATTTTAAGTGTGGCGATCATTTGTAGAAAAGAATAATGCAATACTTAGGGAAATTTTATAGGAATTCCAAAAATATACAGTTTTTACAGAACTGATCAGTACTCACTAAATTTTACTATGCAATTTGATAGAAGGTTGATATCACTTATTTTTCATTAAAAGCCACGCCTACTTGAAACAAGTGACAAAATAAAAATACAGATATCACGTTAAAATTCTACACAATTTTCTAGACTATCTCCTCGGATTTTGGGGCAAATCTATAAACTATTTTGATCTTTAAAAATAAAGACAACGAGAATAAAATTAGAAAAAAAACTTTAATGTCGCTATTATATTGCACATGACTGTATGTTGATTACAAACAACATACAGTGTATGGGCTGTGATTGACAAAACTTCAATTAGTCACACTCACCGATGTGCCGACCGTGGTGTATCTCGTTAAAATGTGATGAAACGAGTCATAGCCTGTGTAGAGGGCTGCGAGTTCGATCCTCAGTCATGGCTTTTTCACATAGAGACAAATTAGCAATTAAAATTACCTTTTTTTTATTTTATTTTATCGGGATATACATTAATTGCATTAAAGGAATTAAATATGCTAAAATCCCAAACGTATTTAACAAATTGTGAAAAATAATCCGTTGTAGGCATGTCCCTATCCGGATTTCATTCTTGCCTAAGGAAATCGTTACTTTTATCAATTGACATATAAACTAACCAATGCGCGTCTGGTGATTTCCTTGTGTCCGTTAAATTTTTCAATAAAAGAGTTTTTTTCTTCTTACTTCTGCAAATCAGCTTGAGGAAAAAATATATAATTTAACTGGAAATATCAACTCCTGCACAAAATACATATTGTTACGAAATTGGATTAGTCTAGTTCTGGTATTTAAAAAGAAAATATCCCGAGAAAAGGGATTTACTAAACCCGTTAATCTGAAGGAATGGCTTTAAGTATAATGTTAAGTGGTTAGGGGCTCTGATATAAATAAAATAAAGTGCTTTAATTTTAGTACACTGGATGTTTTCAGGAACTTTTTTGCTTGTTCTACACTTGACGAATTAGCGGTTGTATAGTTCAGTTGTATAAATCGTTGGTAAACTTGTGTGTGTTGTACTATTGTATGCAAAGTAATAAACTGTTAACTAAATAAGTCAGGGACCGTCACGGTTATGACTGTTATCATAAAAGTCTGATTAAAAAAAGTTATTTTTTGAATTTTATTTTTCTGAGCAAGAATAAGTTAGTTTTTGACTTCAATTTTTTCGAGCAAAAATAAAAGTCTTTTTTCGAAAAAAAAAATCAATAAAATTTTAACAAATTCATATCGAGAAATAACTGATATTTTTTGCTCGAAAAAAGTAAAAATTAAAAAATAACTTTAATATTTGCTCCAAAAAAATAAAAGTCAGAAAAACAAAAGTCGAAACAAAGTTTTTATACTCGCTCGAAAAAATAAAAGTCATAAAATAACTAATTAGAAATTTATTAATTCAGTTCGAGGCCAATTTCCTTATTTTGAATTAACATAATAAGTACTTTTTTCTAAAACTGCTATTTTTCTTCATCAGGATACTCTCCTGATAAATACCTCACAGACTTTTCGCTTCCAATAAGCTCTACATTTTCAGGAATGAAAAGACGATCGTCTATTCCGATCGATATTGATATTGGCTTTCCAACTTGCGTATATTTTATAGAATTATATAAGTAGTGTAGGGCATAATGCATTTAGGCTAATATTTGCTAATACAAAAAATATTTGACCTAGAGCCACTTTTTAATTTACCTATTATTATATACTTCACTATATTTCAGTATTTCATTTCATTTTTATGATCCTTACAGAATATTGACCCAAATATATTAAATTAAACTATCTAGAAGTATTTTAAACTTCTCTTTAGAAAAACTGAAATGAAAAACTTTATTAAAACTATCTTGAGCTTTTGTTAAAGTTTCATTTAAAGCATACTTAATTTTATGTAGACCTATAAAAAATAATTATGATACCTTAATGGTCTCGGTAAGACATTTAATTTAACTAAAGATAACAAAACTAGACAATTGATATTTGAATTAAATATATTATATAAAAATAAAAAAAATTGGATTGATCTCCTACTAGACAGTGTTTTCAAATTATTAATTATAGTATTACACCGTTAATTGGAATTCGCTTCTCAGAATATGCCACAATCGTATTGTGGTGTAACACAGGATATATCGGAATGTCGGACTTTAGCTTTTTAGCTTGTTAGTCTTTCAGTTATGCAAATTTAAGTGTTTGCTTTTTTATTAATACATAATTGTAAAATTTAAATGCAATAAATATGCATTGAAATTCATTTTGAAAATGCTGTTATGTGTGAATTTTTTGTTGTTGTTATAAGAAAAAAGTAACCCAGCAAAATCTCAGTAATGGGTACTGATTACTAATATCTAAATAAATAGCAGTAGAATTAGGGAATACCACATATAAATCAGTGTCAAAACTCATTATGTTTATTCGAAAAAGTCGTTTTGTAAGTAGTTGACCATATCTACTGCATTAAAAAGCACAAAGAAATTTGTGCACCTGCTTACCCACTACATTGTAAAAATAGAAAAAATAAATAGTAGTCATAAGAGTTATTTGTACACTGAGAGAATTATTTGTATGATCTACACATATTTTTTCATAAAACCAATAAAGTTTTATTTAAATTCGTCTATTGAAACTTGTCATTGAATTATTAGAATTTTTCACAAAATGTTGTGAAAAATTGAAATCCTCTAAAAGTTTCATACACTCCATTAAAAAGTTTCATTAAAGCTAAAAAATAGTTTCATAATATGTATATATGAAACTTTTTCATAATTTTGCTGGGAAACAATATAAAATATATGCAACCAGAATCCATCAGACATGGTTATAAAACCATAGAGGTTTTATAAAGTTTTTACCATTTAACCGCAAATACCACATTCATCTATACACTCAAAACATTTTTTCAGTTACTGCAAGATATCTGTTGTTTACTAAGCAGTTTTTTTAAACTGTAAGTACAGTTGTTTTTCTTTGAAAATATTAAAATAGTTATTATCACAGTTAAATAAAAGGAAACAACTTAGGAAATGTATTGTATTTTTTTTTTTGAAAATTATTTTTTTGTTTATTTATTTTTTTATTGACATACATAGTTTGCAAATCGTTAGAAATTTTGACTTCAAATTGAAATTATGATATATTAATCTCAAACTATATTAATCAAAAGAAAAATCTTGTGCAATTTCATGGAAATAAATTTAAAGAATAGCGATAAAACTAACTGCTAAACACAGTAGTTCTTGCCAGTTTTGTTAGCTCCCAGTCTGAAATTGACAGTGATACAAAATACCAAAGACTATATTACCAAGAAATATATTAGTAAGATAAGAACATCAAAAGTTAAACTGTTAAATATACGGAATTTTTCTTACATTTAAGTTAAATTTTTGTTAATGGAAAATAACAAATAATTAGTAGGCTAAAAATCACAAAAAATATAAAATTTTCAATGTTTTTTCTTTCGATTTTTAACCAAATATTTCTATTGATTTCAGCAGGATAGACTGCTATTTGCATTTAACTAAATTTAACTTAAATTTAATATAAGTTTTGTAGATATAACAGTTTGGTTTTGGTATTTTTACTCTATTAATATTTAGTAAAATTTTCTGCATATTTTGCAGTATAATTTGCAATTTTAGTTAACTTAAAGTTAACTCGAACATAATTGAAATGATATGAATTTAACAGTTTTGCTTTTGCTATTTTTATTTAACTAGTATTTAGTAAAAAAACAAAAAAATCTAATTTCAGCAGTTTTTTTTGCAGTCATTTTATGCTGATGTTGGTTACTACCAAAAATACTTGAATGGGAAGCACTTTTTATTACAAGTAATTATATATTTCACCGTTATCATGCTTGTTTTGAATTTTATTATCACAAAACCGTAGTATTTGAAAGCCGATCTTAGTTTAAACAGTTTCTAAGTGCATATAATCTTGCTCGGGCTACCAAGGTTTAAATTTTATTTTATCTGTAGGTACTCAACAGAAAAGCTTTATCATATTAATGAAAGTTTCACAGGTTTTTGTCAAATTAACCATTTTATATTATTTTGCATTCAACTCTAATATTCACAAACACTACATTGAAAATAAGAGTGCAGATCAGTAAGTTCGTGACTTTTTGAATGAAACATATTAGCATATTTAATTCCTTTAATGCAACACTGTATATTTTTCAACAGTCTCTTTTTTGGCTCAATACACTTAGTTTAACGTTTCTCCAATTTTTATATTCTTCGCAAAAAATAGGATTTCTCGAGGTGCTCAAAATAGGCATATGTTTGAGTAATAATTTCATTATTGGAGCTAAATCTCCTTCCACCGAGCGATTCCTTTAGGTTTGGAAATAGAAAATAGTCACTGGAGGATGAATCAGTGAACAACGCCAAACTCTTCTTTGTAGTTGTTGCCAACTGGTCATTTAAAATCGAAATCACAATGGCCATATGAAATGCCTATGGCATGAGAAATCTAACCCGATTTCACTCTCCGATCGGCCAACACTATATCGTGAATTCTTTGACATTTTCGTGTGTATTGACCTCAATTGGATGTCAAGCATGTTCAGCGTCACTAGTGCTTCTGCGACCACAGCGAAACTCAGTAAACCATTTTTTACCATTGAGATTGATGACGCAGAGTCCCCTTAGTACTCATCAAGCTTTTCCTTGCTTTGGGTGACGGTTTTTTTTTGTCGCAAAAAATAATATTTGATGAGCATTCGATATTCACTTTTTTCCACGAAATTGTATGTTTTGAACACCTGTTTGACAGTATTTAGTCTACTAACAAACAGTACTTCACCTGAGCAGTGTTGCATTTCATATAACAACGACGGAAGTTCGAAAAATCATGGGCTTATAGAAAATTGATTAAATATAACGAGATGTATAATTTTTTTGTGGCTAAGAACCGCCTTGTTTATACAAGCAGCATTTTGTTTTCAATTATGTCTTAATTTAAGCAGCAAATTAGTAAAACTGATATTTTTATATACACCCAAAAGATTCCCTAGTTGATTGTTACGAACATTTCAACTATCTTATAGGTGAAAAACCCCTAACTATTATATAGTTGAATTAATTTAGTTGGTGCCAACTAAGTTTTTAAATATTTATAATTCAACTATAAATTGAGTTAATAACAACGATTTCCTAATTGAAATTTTAAAAATAGAAAAATACCACTAATTTGAAATATTGTGATTTTAAATAATTTCGTCTCAAAAATTTTGCGACTTGTTTATATTTTTTATAAATTTACAGCGGTATAAATATTATTAAACAAAAACATATTAGCACTTTCAGTTGCTATTGATATTACACAGACCCAAATTGCAATTGTTATCATTAAAGTTGGTCACCGGATATAATGCTACATGTCTTTTGGATGCTTAATTTGGTGTTCAAAAATGTTAATATTTGTTGTTTTTATATAAGATTAGGGGATTTCTTCACAACTCTGTAAAATAAAGTTATATATTAATGCAATTTCATGAAAGCCATAAACAAATTAATAACCAAAACTTACCAATTTACTTTATTTACTCTTATTACGATTTGAAATTATTTATAATTTTAAAATTTTTTCCTTTTGACTTTTCTCAATAATTTGGTTATTAAATTTTGTTTGTCAATTTAAAATTTGACACAAGGTAACAACAAAATAATTTTTGTTAACTAAGTCCATGGCAGTAACTTATTATTATAGTTATTTTAAATTTATTTCTAATCAACTACAGATTTTGTTAGCTATGTTACTATAGAATTTTATCGGTGTAGATTTGCTAAGATACAAAATTTATTTATATCATACATGTGACTAATTAATTAGGTGGACTAATTAATTGATGATTTCATTACCGTTACATTGATATCAATTGTAATGAACTTATTTTCATTACCATTTTTTTAGTTAATGGTAATGATTCTAAAATTTAATTTCATTGATTAATGACAATGATTTTAAATTGCATTACCATTGATAATGAATAAATTAAAAAGTAATTGCCATTGACAGTAAAACGTAAAAATGGAGTCAAACTCGCTGAAATCGAAGATGGAATATGCTCATTCAGGCTCATGCTCATTTGAAATGAAATATTACTTTCCATTCCGTTGTTATTTGTATCCAGGTAAAGTTTAACGGAATTAAATGGATCCTCCTTAATAAATTATGTTTTATAACTTCCCTGGCCAAACCAGTTGTTCGTTTTCATTTGTCTGAATTTTTTGTAAACAAATGGTTTTTAATCAATTGTAATTAGTTTTTTTATACATTAGTGTAATTTCATTACCATTAGTAATGATTTTTCTAATGAAAAAGATTTCATTACCATTAAATATTAATGGACTTTTTTTCATTGTCATTAGTATGAACTAATGGTAATGAAAATTCAATGGTAATGAAAAATTCCCATGTATGATTTATATTAATCAAATTAAAGTGTTTTGGGGTTTTCGCCAGAGCAGGTCCATATTTTGTAATGATATTAATATTCTAAAGGAACATTCATTTTGTACGTTTTTGCTCTATCTCGCTTAGTTTTAGCTTAAGTTTTTAGTTTAGTAATTTTTTAATATATTCGAAGATTCAAGGACCCATCATGGTTCATTTGGATAGAAATGGTCATCTCATGGGTCGTATGGTCGTATAGCGAAAACTTTGCACGATTTGAAAAACATTTAATCAATTTTTTACTGACATACTATTTTAAGTGTATGAATATTTACAGAAATATAGAGTATTATTATTTTCACACTAATTGATTTTGTACAATTTAATTAATTAGCCATCACATTTTTGTTTTATTTTCAGTTTAATATTTTGTATAATTGAATTGCAAAAAACTATATATTTTTCAATTTATAGATAGAATATTGTATTGTAATTACTAACCTCCTGTTTTGTTATATAAATTGGTTTATTAACTATTATCCATACAGTACTTTCCCAACAGCCGGGATGTGTGGTGGAACCTTCGTAAGTAATATAATGATCTGTATTTGGCAGCAGAGCTCGAACAGACAGATGTCTGATAGGTGTAGAAAAACCTGCAAAGAAAAGGAATAGCTATTTTCAAACATCAAAAATTAAGAAAAGAAAGTAAAAAAATTATAACCGAAATCTAATGAAATGAAGACTTTTTTAAAATCTGTCACTTATATGGATTCAATGTTTATCTCGTATAAGAGTAGCAAATTTATTTTAGAAACTTTAAATGAGATGAAAAACGTGGAAACCAATGCTAAATAGTAACTATTTTTCATGTTTGTTTCCGAAAATTCTTTAACACATTTTGTAGTTCCTTTTGTTTATTTTAAAGCGAATGTAGAAGAATTGGATATCAAATGAAATGTTTTTTGAAGACGTATCATCTAATACAAAAAATAAGTCCATGTATTTTGTAATCCTAGTTCTACTTTTCTTGAATAACCATTCATATAAAAAATTGCTGTTATGAGTCCAAATTTATAAGAAATAAAGTTTTTTTTATTTAATTCAGGGGACGTCTAAGTGTTTCGATATTCGTTATTGTCCAAATTTGAAACGACTTTTTCCGAAGAGTTAATTCCACCGAAATTTATAATATTTGAGATAAATGGCAACCTTAGTTTCAAAAGTTCTAGCCATAAAAATCACCCGATTTTCCATATCCCTTATGATGTGAAAAGATATGGCACTAGAGCTGATCATATCTGGCCATAAGATGTATCATATATGCCATATTTTATCGTATATGATAAGATCTGTCTCCAAACCTAATTCCGTTCAATCATAAGTCTGATAAGACTTAATTATTTTTAAATGTTTTTTCGAAGCAACAGACATGAACATTTTAAGAAAATAATTAACTTGATATTGAATTTCTAACTTTTAATAAAAAGTCTTAACGTTGGTTCAGGGACACAGAGGATATATCAGAATACTTTTCCTCTTAATTTGAAATCGAACAGTTGAAACATTCTTAAATTTGACAAATTACGAATCATTCTGTGTAGTTTGTAATACCTTAGTGGAATGATATAAATTTGACAAGAGTAATAGTTTTTTTATTAGCAGTTAAAAAAAAAATTAAATAAAAAAAAAAAGTAAAATAGAAATTGACAACTAGTTTCAACTTTTGAGTGTAAGAATATTTCTTTAATATTTGTATCGCAAATATTCAGAAAAAATCAATGTATTGTATTTGTCCTATAGTCAGTAACAACTATAGAACTTTTGATCACATACATTTTTAATACACGCAGTGTGGTTTTAACTGAATTTAGAGCAAAATTATTAAGGTTTAATGAATATTTGCGATATACATTGTACAATATTAAACAAATATTTTCTGTAAAACAAAGTTGAAACTTTCTGAATCGTTAGACAAAATTTAGCTTTTTTATAAATAAAAATATATAAAAAATTTCCAGTTTTTCAAACATAAATTTAGCAATCTGTTACACTTAAAAACAGAATTACTTCTGGATTAAAAAAAAAAAACATATTAACCGCGTTTTTAATAACCTGGATTTAGAATTTTTAATACAAAAAGTGGATTTATTAAATACAAAAAATTTATTCGTCTGGGTTTACACATAACAATACATACACAAATATATGAAACATTCTGTTAATTTAATGTCAGAAAAAAATACGAATAAAAGTTAAAAGAAACAAAAAAATTTAAAAACTAGCAAACAAAAGGAGGAATAGCTGAAATATAAATGGAAATTTTTCACTCTACTGTAAGTAATTTAATAAAATCCAATTGTTGAACTATAAATATTACAGTGGAATATTTTAATTATGTAGAAATATAAATTGAAGTGATGAAACAAAAAAAAAAACCTGTTTCTTAGTGTTTTTTATAAAATATAATAAAGTATTTAAAGTTACAATAAAATCCTGCATCATTCTGTTTATTATTAAAAATTAGTGCCAACCAAAATTAAATTGAAAAAAATTTTGTTAAATTAGGCGAAAGCTAACTCCATCTATTGAGCTCTTTGAGATTTACATTTTGGATTTATTAAATCCAAGTGATAAAAAAATGCGGTTATTAGCTTATTCAATTTGCCATAAGAATCAGCTGGCCATTGTGCCGTTTAAGGTATAGAAACAAAGTTATTTTTTAAATTTATTTCTAAAGCAGCGTAAGTTGTTTTTCACGTGGAAAATTTTCACACGAACTTTAAAGGACTCAAAATGCAATTTAAATGATAAAAATTAAATTTTTTTTTGATTTTATAACAAAGACACAATTACAATATACACAAAATGTTACTTTTTCCCAAAAAAAATAATAGTCTTGTACATAAAAATTTGCGTGAAAACAAAATCTACACAATTTTCACGTGAAACTCATTATCGTGAAAAATAATTTTTTTATAGGGAGTATAACAGTTTTTTCATGTGAAATCGAAACAACTTAAATATTGATTTACATTAAATTCTGCTTTGTAAGCAGTTAAAATAGAACAAAGTGGAATGGAGCGGAGAAATTGAAAGACTAGATTGAAGAGCTTAAAGAAAAAAGAGTATGCAATTCTCTCAGCTAGTGAGAAAAGATATATAAAATATGGCTGAAAATAGGAAATATAAATTTTTTAGAGCAAACCTTTTTTTCCCTTATGAAATGAAATTTTGATGCTTTTACTGATAGATTTCTTCATATTTGTCATAATTTAAACAAAAAAATTATCATCTCAACCCGTTTCTTGTTTGCATGCACAAGTTCTTAACATAGGGCTAGAGAATTACAGGTTGTCAAAAATTCAAATAGCAATATTTTTACTATATATATATTTTTTTTTTTAAATACATATTATTGTAGTATTTTAAAAAAATATTAGTTTTAAATTTCTCCAACCAAACTCGCCAGGGTTGCCGCTTCAATATTAGTCTTTTTTAAAAAAGGCAAAATCGGCTGCAGCCTTCATTAAATATTGCAAAATAAAAATGTAAAGTGATTCTTAATACCAGATAAATTCTCTAGTCATTATCGTGGCCCGATTTTTAATTTTTAATTTTTTTTTAAACAAAGCTGCCACACAAACTTGAAAATTCAAAAAAATTTAAGAAAAATCAACGTTACTTGGGAATATAAAATTTATTTGACTGAAATTCAAAAAAAAGGGGACGATAAGGACTGCAGTTTTTTGTTGACTACGAAAGAAAAAAACCGGATCGAATTCGGTTAACCCACCTTGGCTGTACAGTGGCAGCCGATTTTGAACTCATGGTTGTGAGAAAAACGCGTTCGAAGTTTAAAATTGATTTTACGCAAAGAAAACAGACAAATTAAAAAAAACAGTATATGAACATAATTCATACCTCGCAGTTTTCTACATGTGTACCAAATTAGGGAGGAATCGGTTAAAGAGTATTTTATATATTAAACCTAATATTCTCAAAATAGATGGTACACTGATAGAAAAAAGTCCGTTAAAAATTTAGTTAAAACTACTAAAAATTAGTTAAAAATGATGCTGCAGAAAAAAACTGCTAAATTAGCAGATTATTTTTGCTATATATTAGTAATATAGGAACAGCAAAAATAAAACTGTTAAATATACAGACTTTTAGTTTTATTTGAGCTAAATTTTTGTAAAGGGAGAATAGCAAATTAATCTGCTAAAATCAGCAAAAAAATTTTGCTAAATAATTAGTAGCCTAAAAAATCACCAAAAAATTAAAAATTTTCGAAGTTTTTTTTTCGATTTTTTTTTTAAATACAAATAAAAATCGAGCCCTTTTAAAACAGCCGTTTACAATATTTTAGCAAATATTTCTGCTGATTTTAGCATAATAGACTGCTATTTGCATTCTACTAAATTTAGCTTAAAAATAGCAAAAATTTTGTAGATTTAACAGTTTATTTTTGCTATTTTTAGTCTACATATATTTAGCAAAATTTTCTGCAGATTTTACAGTACAATTTGCTATTTCCAATTAACTAGAAGTTAGCCTAAATATAACTAAAATTCTGTAAATTTAGCAGTTTTAATTTTGCTGTTCTCATTTTACTAGTATTTAGTAAAAAAAATCTGCTAATTTTAGCAGTTTTTTCTGCAGCATCATTTTTAACTAATTTTTAGTAACTTTTCCTGCTATTTTTACAGATTTATTTCTATCAGTGTAGATATATTATTATACATTATGGAACTCATATTATTTTGTAAAAATGCTAAAATTTTGTAAATTTTTTAATTTATTTCGTATTTTTCCCCCATTTTTATATACATATATTGATTACTTTTATAACTTATATTAAGCCATCAGCACCTGCTCCATATGTCGTGTCTTCAACATCCATCAAGGAAGCGTCATTGGCTTTTCTTTGAAAACTGCGTGCAATTCAACATCAACTGATAACATGTTTCATAGACTACACTCATAGAAATAAATCTGTAAAAATAGCAGAAAAAGCAACTAAAAATTAGTCAAAATTATGTTCCAGAATAAACTGTTAAATTAGTAGAATTTTTTTGCTAAATACTAGTAAAATAAGAACAGCAAAAATAAAACTATTAAATTTGCAGAATTTTAGTTATATTTAAGTAAACTTTTAGTTAATTGAAAATGACAAATTGTACTGAACAATCTGCAGAAAATGTTTATAAATATTAGTTGACTAAAATAGCAAACCATTTTTTTAGATATAATAGTTTTTTTTTGCTAATTTTTGTATACTAATATTTAGTAAAATTTTCGGCACATTATACAGTACAATTTGTCATTGGCAAAAACAAATCGTTACATTTGCAAAATTTTTGCTATTTTTAAGCAAAATTAGTTGAATGCAAATAGCAATCTATCCTGTTAAAATAGCAGAAATATTTGCTAAAAAAATTATAAACTGCTGTTTTCAAAATTCTCAATTTTTATTTGCATTAAAAAAAAATGTGGAAAAAACCTTCAAAAATTTTTAAATTTTTTTGTGATTTTTTAGGCTACTAATTATTTAACAAAATTTTTTTCTAATTTTAACAATTTAATTTGTTATTTTCTATTAACAAAAATGTACCCTAAATATAACTAAAATTCTATATGTTTAACAGTTTTATTTTTGCTGTTCCTATCTTATTAAGATTTAGCAAAAATAATCAGCAAATTTAGCTGTTTTTTGCAGCATTATTTTTAACTAGTTTTTAGTAGTTTTAACTAAAATTTTTACTGACTTTTTCTATTAGTGTATAAGTATTATTAATGGATCCCGAGGGATGCATTTTTATAAAGAGATCTGTTTTTAGGATAACACATACTGCCAAATTACAAATTTCATTTCCAGTTCCATTCCATTTCACTCTCTGTATTTTAATGTTGAAATTTTATTAGTTCTCTATTCCATACTATGATTAGTGTAATAATTCCACTAGTTATGCGTTTCATTCGCCATCGTTCCGGTTTGGAAAAATTTTCCATTTCATCCATTTAATGACATCCTTAAAAAGTTTTGAGTGATAACTTACACAGAGAGAATTTTTCTGGAGGAATTTTAATGAAATTTTTCAGTAAACTAATGAAGTTTTCTTCACAAAGTAAATGAAAAATTTCCTAAATATGATGAAAAAGCTTCATGTATTTTATGAATCTACTTTTAATGAAACTTTTTCATTGAGTGTATGAAAGTTTTCATTGAGTGAAAAATTCCATTATTTGAATGAAAATTTTCAATGGACGAGTTCCAGTTCAACTTCGTTATTTTTATACAAAAATTCATTAATATAATGCAGATAATTCTCTCAGTGTACCTTGACAATCTTGTTGTTTGTTTTGATTTACAGTGCGACTTAGCTTAATGTAAGTACTCGAAATACTGGCATTTGCAAAAAAAAAAAAAAATTAAAGCTAATTCTACTGATTTTATGTATAAATATCTGATTCACGGTTTTACAACCGAAAATTATGACCCTAGTCCATTGAATTTACATTATTATTAGGGTATTCAATTGATCGATTAATAGTGAAAATTATTACTCGGATTTTTTCTTAACCAATTAATCGACATAAGATTTAAGGATTTATCAATTAATCAAAAAAAAAAAAAAATAATTATGTAAAATAATACACAAATTATGTTGTATTTTTCATAATTTTATGAATTTTAAAATTCATAAAAAAATGTGAATTAATTGTGACCATATTTTGTCAAAATTTTAATTTTTCTGTCCCCTCTGTCAAATTTTATTCAAATCTGAGACAACCGTAGAGACACCGTAGAATTGATTTTCGCTGTAATCCTTCCCTCCCTATATTTGATTTCAGTAACTATTTCGCAGGGAGTATAAAAATACGTTGTAATTAATTTTGTCAAAATTGTTTTTAAGGGAGTTGGTTGAATTGGCGTCTAAAAAGCTTATATATATATATAAATAGTTATTTAGTTCACATTAAAGACTATTTACATCTCAATGAATTTTAGTTTTAAATAACAACTTATTTGCAAACTTCTGGATATGATATAAAAACTAATTTATTTGTTTTATGATTCGCCTTTTATTAATTTTGATCTGGTGGCTTTCACTAATATCCTTTGCTAAGAGGTATTATGAATTCAGAGGGCTCCCTAATTATGCTTCATGGTTATAAGCAGGGCAGCGACTTTTATGCACTTAAAAGTGGAAAATATGTATTTAAATTTGCAGCTAAAATGCAAAATATGCACTTGAATGAAATTATGCACTAAAAACCAAAAAAATATGCACTAAAGATCCAAAAATAAACCTTATCTTAAACCAAGAAATTCATCGACTTTTAAAAATCATATTTATTACTCGAGAGCGTTTGGTTAAAAATTAAATCCAATATGAATGTCAAAGGAGATGATGTTTTCTTTCTAGTTAAGTACTGCGTTTAGGTTTGCAAATTCTTCCTTTTCTTTATTTTTATTAAATCTTATTTTAAATTTAAAAACAAATATGCAAAAATTTACAATTTAATGAAAAATATGCAAAAATATGCAATAAAAATCATAAAATATGCACTTAAAAGCAAAATATGCATTTATAACAAAATATGGAACAACAAATCGATGCCATTTTGTTGCAAATTCTTTGATTCGGAAAAGTATTTGGTCAAAACCATTTTTGGATTAATGACTACAAACATGCATTTGCATGAAAGTCGCTGCTCAATATGTTAACTCTCTAACCGGCAAGCCCGCCTTCAGGCGGGGTATATTAAATTGACGAGAAATGCGCCAAAGGAGTATTTTATAATAAGAAATTATGCTTTTTCAACAGAAAACAAAATTTATTAAATTTTTTGTGAAGAATTTTTTTGTATACAATGCACGGTTTGGAAGCGAGAAAGTGTCAAAGATAAAATTTCGTACAATTTCAAAAATTAAATATTTTAAAACAACAAAGATTTTCAAAAATCTTAAAACCTTATTTAAATTGACTAAAACAATTGATAGTGATCACGAAGTAAGATTGAAGCTTAAGCTATTCAAAAACTTCCTTACTTTGGCCCAAGGACGCACAGGATTCCATAAGGATACCTTTAAAGGACATCGCCTTAACTTCAAAACGAAAAGACGGATGTTTCTGAAATTTGGTAAAACGATAATATTTGGTATAGGTAGCAAAGTTTATAAGTTTGAATAATATAAATTGAAATTTTGGTGCGTTTTCGCTCAATTTCGCGTTTTTCGAAAAACGAAAATCGCTAAATCCTCTTAAATAACAGCACACAAAATGTATTTTTTTTATTGCAATTACATCTTGGTAAGAGAAGTAATTTGTGCATAAACCTAGTAAGTTTTATGCGCTAGTTTTCGAGATTCACCCTTAAACTATCTTGGCCCATATCGCCAAAGTAGTCAACGAAAAAAAAACTTTGGTAGAGGATTTTATTGTTTATTTTTCGTGAGGAACACATGGTATAAATTTCATTGCAAAAAAGCTTAGGCCGGTTAGAGGGTTAAATATCGTTGGCTTAGTCGGCAAACCTGTCAAGTCCAATTTTTATGCAAATTGAGTTTTTGATGTAGTATGCTAGTGTAACTAAAACACATCATTTACAAAAAAAAAATACCGTTATGTTGTTTTTTCTTGTTGTTATGCAGTGGTAAGCAATTCTGTCACGTCCAAAAAAGAAAAACATCGAAAACCACATGCTAAGTCCAGTTGAAAGCAACACACAATTTTGTTTCAACAAATTTTTTCAATAGAATTAAATGCGACTTTTGTTTATTTAAAAAGACAAAACATTATTAAAGATTAACTAAATAATTAGTTAGTTATTTTAACTTTTAAGGTACCCAGTGTACAATTGGGGTCCGAAAAGACTCATAAAAGAGCCCTTAGATCTTCTGAAATCATAGATATATGAGGTTTTTTTTCTTCACCGATGAAGCCTCTTTTGAGGGCACTTTTGTGACTCATAAAATACTCCAAATTATGAGCATTGCTGGAAAGTTTTCAATTTTCTGAGCTATTTATGAGTCATTTGTGACTAAATTTTTGAGTAATTTATGAGCATTGAAAAATTTTTGAATACACTCATAAATAAGAGTCTATTATGTTTCATTTATGACTCTAAGATTTGATCACTCTGAAAATGTTCGTATTTCAGAGTCTTTTATGAGTCATAGTTTCTGAGCGCTCAGAAAAATGTTGGCTGGGTAACTATTACTTATAAATTTTTTCAGGAAAAACATTCCCAGCAAACAAAGATGATCAATAATGACTCAGAAATGAGCTCCAAAAACATAAACATTTTTCCACTTTTTCCTTTGAAAGTGGTCCGTCCAAAAGAGCCCCCTGTGTACTCAGAAATGACTCAGAAAAAAGAACGTATAAAATCGAAATTTTCTGCATAAATTTAAATAATTTTGGAATCTTCTTTGAGTCCAAAAAATGAACCCTCGTTTTGAGACAGCTTTTTAGATTATAGAGACAACTTTTTGGATTGTTTTCTGAGGGTTCACATTTTCTACTAAAAAAAGAGTGTTTTCAAAAAAACAATAATCATTTCTATGAGCCATTTAAGAATCTTATTTATGAGCGCTCCGAAATTGCTGGCTGGGTTGTTAATTTATAAATTTTATTAGGCGATTGTCATGGATTCTGCTGACATAAATAAAAATAAAATAAAATAAAATAAAAAAAAGAAAATCTGCTAAATCCACAAAGTTGAAAGAAAATCCGGTAAGTCCACATTTAAAATAGAAAATTATAAAGAGCAAATCTGCTAAGTCCGAAAAGGAATTTTGGAATTCTATGATTTTTTGTGGTTAAACAAGATGAACTAAAGAAGAAAACTGCGTTTACAGATTTAAAAAAAGTTAACCCAAAAAAAAGTTAAACAGTTTTTTGTCTCTCATGAAAAATTAAAAAAAACGAACTTGACAGGTTTGCCGACTAAGCCAACGATTGACGTTTTGCTAAGAAGTATTTCATTTTGGGCCATATCAAAGAAAGTTCGAAAAACGGCACTTATTATTTGTTCTTCATATCGAACAAAGCTTAAACTATTTCGTTACAAATTTAAATTGCTTGCTTTAAGTTCTTAAATTTAATTTTTAAATAAAAGTTCTCTATTTTTTTTTTTTTGCAAAATATCACTGCTCCCTTAATGTTTTTCACGAATCATAAAAATACAAATAAAAACAAGTCATAAAAACTTTAAGTGTTGGTTTAAATTTTCTCGCTATTTCCGTAGCTGACTGACTGAAAGTTTTCGTTATTCTTTGAAGACATAACAGTATAAAAAGCAACAAATTGCATAAGCCAATAGACGAATACACTAGGCTGTTGCATGAAAATAATTTTCTAAATTTTCGCCATTATAAACCACAACAACAAACTGTAAAGGACAGGCAAAGACAGCAAGTAAAGTGAATAAGTAATAATGGAAGGGAAATAAACAAGTTAGAGTATTTTATAAAGCAAAGTAGACTTTGGTAAACCTTACTTTAGAAATTCAAAGTGTGTGAGAACAAAACCTAAATTAAAAGAATTGACATTTTATTGGCCCCTTCCGTAAATTATTAACCAAACTTTCAGGTGAGCCAATCGGTGGATTTTTGTAAAATTTTCCATTCTAAAATATCAATAGATTTGTATAAAATTTTAAAATGTATGTTTTTTGGTGGCACGAATTATAGAAAAAATTCTATTTGTTTTGTCATATATTTTAGGATCTATTGCATGAAAATTAAGCCCAAACCAGATAGTAAAAGTGGCAGTAAACGATGACAGTTTTGTCAAATTTTGTTCTTGAATTTTTCTAAAACTATTAAATATTTAAAAAATTTTTTTATTAGAGTTTGAAGTCAGTTCTTGTTTATTTAGACATTTTATAATTTTTCGGCAGTGACAAACTGCTTTATTGAAGAAATATCGTACTGTGGTAAAGCACTATCGACACTGCATTTTTCTGGTTTAGTCTTTCAATACAAAATATTGTTAATCCGAGTGTTTATATGTGTGTATTTATAAAAATCAAATGTAAATTTTGATAAGCAATGCAAAAATCCTAGGTTATAGTAGTAGAAAGTTTTGTTAATATTGATGGGACTTTATTATATTTTGCAATATTTGTTGAAAGATATTTATTCTTTTTTTAAATGGTATTGAGAATAACACTGTCTTGAATATATCTAAATTATAGAGCGATCTGGCTGATTCTCTTGTATTAGTAACGTATTATTAGTATTTTTCATGAATTTCTACTATAAGTCTTTGAAGACGTCAGCATTGAAAATTTAACTCCAGTGCCAGTAATAAGTAAAACCTTAAAATGTGTTTAAGGGTTAATCTGATACTTATTCAGAATTGGCGCTCAAATGTCCCACAAACCTGGATTTTAGGGAGAAACTATGGGAATCTTCCATTTTAGGTATAGGATGTGTTCAGCGAACTTATGTAAAACACTACGAGAAACATTTTTGTGGAACATTTTAAACCTCTAACTCTTCAACTTACGGGTCTTTTTTGTCCTTTTTTAAAAAGGGGCCAAAAAAATCCCTTTCATTGAAGAGTTAGAATGTTACACTAAAAATGTTCCTCGTAGTGTTTTACATAAGTCCGCTCAACACATCTTATACCTAAAATGGAAGGTTCACATGTATTCCTACAATGCTTTACAATAAACATTCGCCAAAGTGGGAAACTTTGACCCCCAGAAAAACATAAACCACATGTGAACTTTTAAAACGCCAATACAGGAATTTTTTTTTGGTCCCCTCTACCGGAATTAGTGTGCAGAATCTTAGTGTTTAGGAAAAAATTTGATTTTGTTATACAGTGCTATCTACAAAACGCTTATCAATTAAAATTTTTAGTTTTTATATGTGTTTTCCGCTAAAATTAATATTTTAACTAAATTTTTTTGACATACCACTTCAAAAAATATTTAAATTTTAGCGGTGATACTTTAGTGAATTTGGGAGTAAAATTAGTTGGTAATTTAATTAAAAAATTAAATATATGTAGCTCTTATTACATGAATGAATATAAAAAAGAGTCTTCAAAAAAAAAACTTTGTTTTTATTTCTATAAAAAAATTGGTACATATTTTTTTAACTATAATAACTAAAGGCCCGAGTAAAAAAAAATAATATGATGTCATATGTAATGATATCTAATTTAGTATTATTGGAGATATGCTATGATCCGAAAAATGGTGGATAAAATTATATCGGATAAGGTCTAAATATATTAAATCATATAGAATCTTATCCGGATTTTGACCCGATATAATCATATCTAATTTGATGTAGAAAGACATAATTATATAACGCATTATATTTCAGGCTCAAAACAAAAACTATTTAAAAGTACTAAAAAAATAACACCCTTAAGCTAATTTAAATAAAACTTTAATGTGTAAATTCATAAATGTTTTATAAAATTTAGGAGGTTTACAAAACAAATTTCCATACAAAATTTGTTTCATAAGCCTCCGATAACTTTATAAAGCATTTATGAATTTACACATAAGTATTTAGAAGTAGTTGTACATAATTGTAACCAAGCATTTTAAGCTTTCTCATATAAACTTGTATTCTACCTGTAAACTGTGTAAACCTGGTATGTTTATGAGTTTAATGTCAAATTCCATACATAAAAAATATGGCTTGTATTTATACAAGGTTTACAAGGAATTTAGGAGTTACAATGAGTACGCTTTTATATTTTGAAATCATTAATGTCCGACCGAACAGTTCGGCCTGAAAATGTATATGGTTGTTATTTGGTATGTTGAAGCATTAGGGATAAATTTTGCTTATGGAAAAATGTTTGTTGGGCCGATTAGAGTGCATTTTGAGTGTAAAATTTAAGGAAAAGTCTGAGGTTAAGCAACAAATTCACTGTTCGGCCGCCGAAAGTTTGGCCAAATTGAAAAAAGTTCGGCGGCCGAACAGTTAACTTTACGGCTAAACTACCGTGTTTTCTTTAAATCTGATACTCAAAATCGAATTAGATCGGCTCAACAAATATTTTAGCAGTATGAAAGTTTCTCCCTAATGCTTTCAAATAACAGAAAATCGACGAATTTTCACTTTTTGGCCGAACTGTTCGGTCGGATACTAGAAATCATACATTGTACATACATACGTAAATATATCTCAGAAAAACATAGAATTTTTTTTTTACATTGCGCCATTTTTAATTATATATGACGCTGTATTAAAATTGTTATAGCATATGTAACTAAATATGGTATATATTAATATATATGGGGACATGTATATTTATACTGATCTATATATGACATCATATAAGAAATTTTTGAAAAACTCAAAGCTATACAGAATTATATCCACAAAGATATAGTGCCACATTTGACTATATATAATCATATTAGTCCATATTAATTTATATAATTTCCTATATAATTTTTTTTACTCGGGGGTCTATTCCTAATAATAAAAAAAAAAATAATATGAAAATCAATTAACATAATTTTTTTTAATATGTTATCAAACTTTGGTAATTTTTAGGATTTTAACCAAAAGTTACGTATATTTAAGGAATGAAATAGATAATGTGTGTTTGCCAAAGTTTATACTTTTTTTTTTAAATGATATTACCTTAATTTTTCGAAAAAAATTCATACAATTGTATTAAAATCTAAGAATGTTGGAACATGAAATTACAAAAATACATTTTTTGACACTTGGAAAATTTTTTTTTTGTAGTTAAATTAAGAAATTGGTTCTTTTCATTATTTTTTTCTTATACAAAATTATAAGGGCATGACAATAAATTTTAAAATTTTAAAATCAATTAACATACTTTTTTTAAAGTTCCATTTAACTTTTAATATTTTTAGGCTCGCAGCAAAAATATTATAAAAATTCAAAAATTAATTTGATATGTTAATTGAAGATTTTTTTACAATTTTATTATATTTTATTGATAGGAATATAATCAAATATTTAAAAAAAGAAACATTTTAAAGAAAACTCTCAAAAATAATTTTTACCAATTTTTTTGTAAGATCCAAAAAATTCATTTTTTTTCATTAAATTCTATGTAGATTCTATTAAATTCTAGCGACCTCTAGTGTAGACATTATGAGTTATACCATGAATAATAATATTTACAAGATTAAACTGCCTATTTTTATAAAAAGAATCAGAGGAATTCGTTAAAACATTTGTTTGAAAAATACAAACTTAGAAAGATTTATCTTTAAAATTTTTATCCGCAATTGTTCTACATAGAAGTCCTAACAAAATTGTGTAAAAATTTTGCAATAAAAACATTTTTAAATTAGTGTTTTTCATACAAATTTGTTAACGAATTTTTCTTATTATTTTTATAAAAACACCCAGTAAGTAGTTTTAGTATATATACAAAAAAATATGTTCGTCGAAATCGGAGACACACATTTTTTTTTGATTTTTGTCTATGGGACAAAGCACTGTTCGTCACCCGTAAAGAAAAACATGCTCTTACTATAATGATTTAAGAAGGTCTGAAGGCTTTTTAAGTCTTTTCGTACTCAGAATGTTCACTGATTTGTAACATCCGAATCAAACAACAGTTCCGTAAATTGATTTTCTCTTTGACGCACAATATTATATCCGTTTTCTCTATATGCACAATATTATAAAAATCGATTCAGATTCGATAACTAACGCTATCTTAATGCCAAAGATAGCTAAAGTTTTTGCCATCTATTGCAACAGGTTGCCCAGTTTTACTTAATTTTGGGAATTTTCTTAAAATTTTTAAAAATTGTGTAACACTTAAAAAGTTTCTAAAGTCCAAAAATTTTCACATTCATATAATCCTTTTTAGCAGGGAAACTCTCAATACTAAAAACCATTTAAAAAATTTACAAATTCAACGACTAATCTGATATACACCCTAAATTCACTGTAAAGTGTAAATAACAAAAAGGAAAATGAAAATAAAGAAAATATATTTAACAATATAATGGAGGGAAAACCCGACATTACGTGTTAGTTATGCATATTATGAAATACTTATATTGGCTTTAATGGTGGAAGAGAAGAAAGTTTGCATAATTTTCTGCTGCCTATTTTTTTCTGCATTTAGTTTTTAAGTTGGCGGTGTAGTTTAATGTTGTAAACGTGCAAGTGCATGTAGTACAACAATATGAAAGGAAAAGGAAATTCATGTAACATAACTATTTTGTAGGTAAAGACGTCAACAACAGAAGCATTTTCATTTTCTCTTCAATTTAACAATGTGGTGGAAAATACGTACTTGTAGCATTGTAAATTTTGTACCTAATTTAAGGAAATGTGGATTTTTTTGTTATAAATTTTATCCTGTGACCTGCAAAATAAGGTCATATTTATAAATCTATAATTTTAAATGACCGGAAATATAAAGACTTGTTAATGCCACAATATTTGACACCTGCTTATGTATGCCAGTCATCAACAACAACTTCAGGCATTTATGTTAATCATCACCATTATTAAAAATGACGATGACGAAAACATAATGATAATATGTTGACCTACATAATCAATATCTATAAAGTGTAAGGGATAATTGAGTAAAAGACCTTATCCTACTTACCTCTAAATAGCACCTTATTAAATGTACTTGTTATAATGCGCAATTCAGGATTTGGTGTTTCACCAATTTGTACCATTAGCGAAAGACCAACAATGCCCTGGGATTTATGTTGAGCTTCGGACATATTATGATACAGTTCTTTATTAAAGCCATATATTTGTATCTGCAAAATAATTATAATTTCTTGCAAGTTTAAATTATTTAATCTACATGCAAATTACTTACCTCTCCTGGAAAACTATATCCTTGTATAAAATGTTCTGATCCTCGCGTATTTTCTGTACCATAGTGTATATATATTTCTTCAAATTGATATTTATATGCCAAAGGACCACCTGATATATTGACATGTTGCTTTGTATCTTTGTCAACGCGAAAGACAAGCGATTGACCTGTATTGTGTAGTGTACCGGAAACCTAATGATAACAGAAAATAACACACACATACATAGAGTTAAATTGTAGAAAACAATCATCATACATTAGAATTTGTTTTAGCAGGTCTATTGTTTTTTTTTCTTTTTTTGCTGTTGTTTGTGAATTTACACATTTTTCGGTTTATTTGTGTTGACTTACCTTGTGTTTGTCTATGTGCAGTGGTCGTAGAAAAGGATCAAATAGCAATTTATCTGGTACAATATCGATGGGCGACTGTCGTCTACCTTTGTTACACATATTCCATTGTGGATTAATAAGGCCCCAAAAACTTGGTCCTGAAAAATGCAGAAAAAAATAAATGTAAAAATATTGAGAGCAAGAATTCAGTAATAACTTTAATTTGAAGTATTTGTTAACTACAATAATTAAACTTTATGTAAACAAAGGGCCATTATTATAGTAGCCCAATATATTAGTAGGATTTTTTTTATTAAACTTTATTTAAAGTGAAAATTTTTTATGAAAATTTCTATATGAAGTAAAATTAAATTTAAAAATCCTACTAGCCCTTATTTAAAGTTTAGTTCTTAAGAAATTAAAACCAAAAATCAAACACGTATTTTTTTTTTTTTATATAAGTGTTTGTAACAGTCGCATAGGATAATCGTATCACTATGCGACAGTCAAAATCGGGATGGGATGAAACTAACGGGAAATGTTATATCGGTCAAAAACAAGTTATACGTGTCCCGGCGTTTCGCTGGGTCACCCCTAGGAATCGAGATATATCTTTTTTTTGACATAACTCGAGAACCACTAGTCCGATTTTGCTCAAACAATTTTAAAAAAATTAAAAATTACAATTCCTTTAATCTGTTCATATAACGTTTTTCTATATACTCAACAGTTTTGCCGGTAAAAATAAATGTTTGTTACCGCTACCATAAAAATCAATAACCTTTTGTTTATTACTTTTTTTAATATTTTAGGCAAAAAATATTTTTTTCTTCATACAAAGCAAAATCGGACTAGTGGTTCTCGAGTTATGTCAAAAAAAAGACCACCGAAGGTCAAATCGATATATCTCGATTCCTAGGGTTGACCCAGCGAAACGCCGGGACACGTATAACTTCTTTTTTACCGATATAACTTTCCCCGGTAGTTTGAACACTTCCCGATCACTGACCCCTACCATTTGTCTCACAGTGTAATTAATATTAGAATTAATTACTAAAGAATTCTTTACTAGAGCTGATTTATAGGAAGAAGAAAAAATTTTTATTGAAAAATTTAACAGACACAAGGGAATCACCAGACTGCCGCAGTTTCGTCTCACCCAAAGACTCGTCAGTAATGATGGTAAATTCGGTTACTTTTCAATACTCGATACTACTCGATATTTTTGATTTGGATACTCGATACTACTCGATACTTTTAATGGTTTTTAAATTTGAAATTTTTAAAATTTTTTTGGTAAAATTCTTTGAAAATGTTTATGATAATTCAATATTTAAATTTATAAACATATTTCTAAACTTTTTCACCAAGTAGAGTGTTGAGGATCGAGTACCCAAAAAAAAGACAAATACTCGATACACTCATATTTTTACCAGCACTACTCGTCAGTGGTTAGTTTATGCGTCAACTGATCAAAGTAATTTTTAATTGTTAATTTGTCTCTATATGATAAACTTTTTGTGTATTGCCATGACCGGGGATTGAACCGGCAGCCCTCTACACAAACACGTAATTGTTTGTGAATTTAAATTTTGTTTATTTTTGCCTGTGCCCGGTCTAATAAACTGACCCTATTTTATTTGATTTTATTTTTTTTAAATCGTTCTTTATGTAAACCATTTTTGGTTGTAATAAGCATCGCTACCTCTTCGTCATATTCAGCCCAGAATTTATTCAAATTTGTCCACTGGCGCCAAATTAGAGCAATTCAAAACTTGGATTTTAGAGAAGGTGCTACTTTCGCTCGTGGTACAGTAAATATAAAGCCTAAATTGGTAAGAATAAAGCTTGGTGTCAGATTTTGTTCAAATACTTCCATCAGAGTCCTAGTTACATAATTTTGAATATTGGGCTACGATCCTTCGTCCCCATTTGTAATCGATAAAGAGCTTCCTTAAGATACCCAACATTTTACAATAATATTCTTTGACTTGTTATTACTGAAATAGACCCGCTGATTTCTGTTGTAAAAATATGTTGTCATCCATCTTAAGCTATTTTCTGCGAATTCCATTAAATTTAATTTTATGGTTTACTTTATCGAACGCCTTACCAAAGTCAATATAAATGACATCAGTATGTTGACCTTTGAAGAAACTAAAGTTGTTAGTTTTAAAAGATTTGTGGAAGTAGAGCAAACTTTTCGAAAATAGTGTTAGTAATTTGGCAGTATAGGGGAATTCTGGTGACAGTTATAACCGTTAAACATTTTTCAAATAGTTTACGATAAGCATTTAGTTTAGGTATTCCTTTATAGCTAGTAACATTTGACTTATTTCCAGATTTGAATAAAGGAATAATGAAAGAGTCTTATCAAAAATTTTGGAAAGTAGCCACAATTAACAAAGTCGGATCCACAATTAACACAGTTGATTGTTTAAGGTTTTTTAAATACCAATTGATATCCGAAGTAGTAATTTGAGAAAGTGTTATCGGTTGATCTACCGTAACTGTAAATGGACATAAATTCGAAATGTCGTATTGAACATTCGAATAGGTGGTACCAAAAAAATCGGAAAACTCGTCGCTAATAACCTCATCATCTCTAGATTTTCGAGCAAGATATTTCATAGTATTGGCCAGTAGATTTTCTTTTAGAATTTACAAAGTTATCAAAATATTTATAATCTCTCCTCAAGTTCATAAATAAAGTAGAACTTCGATTATCCGAGCCTCCATTAACCGCGTACATTTGTTAACCCGCATGCTGCGTGTTTGATTTTATACCTCTAATAGTGGTTTACTCTATTATCCGTGCTTTCAGAAGTTAAAGAAAAATACATCTGATTAATGACTATCGGACCTGCAAACTAACTGTATGCAATTCAGTAAAAATAATAACATTTATGACTTTTTTAACCGGAGTTATCGATTATTCGTGCTGAGCCTGGTCCCGAACAACCTGGATAATCGAGGTTCGACTGAATATCAAAGGGAGGAATACTCCCACTTCAACATTTCCTCATTACTTTTTGAACTAGTGTAAAGGAAATTGTTTTTCATTCAATTGAAAATTTAAAAAAATTATTACGCAAAAAATACCCCACCGGGTATTGAATTTTCTACCTCAAAATTGCTAGTCCAGCTTTCTACCGCTGAGCTATAATTTGATATGAAAGTTGAGTGGTATAGAAACTCTACTTTTTCATTGCGAGATATTGTGTCTTACGAGGGGTACTATTTATATTTCGGGAATAGCAAATAATAACAACAATTTTTAAATGAAAATGGCTTTATTGTTTTTCAAAATATTCCCCTTGATGATCAATATACTTTTGCATTCGTTCAAACCATTTGTCATAGCAGTTTTTCCATTCCTCCGCTCGTAAATCGTTGACCACGTAGTTTACATTTGATATTCGGGAACAAGAAGAAGCCATTGGGTCTTAACCAGAACTGTACGGAGGATGATGTTTTGACTGCTCAAAAATTCACCTCTTTGACGAGATATGTAAGAGCTTTTATTGTCATGATGGATAATGATTCGTCTTTGGTGGTTGGTTTTACGAATTTCTCCGAAGACTTCCGTCAAACAAATGGTCGTGTACCACTCAGAATTGACCGCCCTACGTTGGTCAAGGGAACAGTGGCCACATGACCATTCGGCCGAAGAAACAGGCGACTATTTCCTTTTCCCTTCTTCCGCGAACAACTTTTGTTGGATTTCGCTCGTCTTGGAGTACACACACGGTCGATTGCTGTTTTGTTTCCATCCCATAGACATATATCCATGATTCGACACCTATCACGATTTTATACACGTCTTTTGAAGCACCACGGTCAACGTTTTTAATCATTCCCTTACACCAATCGACGCGAGCCTTTTTTTGAGCGATTGATAAACTATGGGGTATCCAACGACAGCAATTTTTTTTTTTTTACAACTAAGTATTCATGCAAAATCGAATGTATTGAAGTGGAACTAATGTGCAAGGATGCCTCTATCTAACGATATGTCACATGACGATCTTGCATTATCAGTTCACGCACTGTATCGATATTTTGTGGCACAACAACCGATTTTTGACAAAACGTTGTGAGTACGTTTATGCTAAAAAATGTTAAACTTTATTATGGTATTGCCAGATTTTAGCTGTTGACATTGGTGTTGCCAGTTCCCGAAATATAAATAGTAATCCTCGTATTCAATACAATAAAAGTACTTATTAAACAAGTGAAAAATTCTGAATTTCTGAAACACTGGTTCACAGGTGCAGCGATTTTCATAATTTTTATTTTATATATTTTAAAAATTGAGAAACTAAATAAATATTAAATATAAACAGATTAGTTATAAATAAAAAAATATATGGGTCTTATCGACAACCGAACCCTCGATTATCTGTTTGGAAATAAACTGTATCAAAATCACTTTTTACGATCACTTAGAGAAGCAATAACACTTTACAACGATTTCGAACTTTTTCCAACATTACGGGGTTTTGACAATAGATTCTAGTAGAGGAGACCAAAAAAAAAAAAAATACTCGTTTGTCGGCGTTTTGAAAAATCACATCCTAATTTTATTTTAGGGGGGGTTAAAATGTCCATCCTTTTTCAAATGTTTATTGTGAATTGGCATAGCAAAATATGTGACAATATATACAATATGTTCAGGGAACTTATGCAGAATACTACGCGGAATATTTTTGTGGAACATTGTAATCCTCTAACTCTCAAATTAAAGGGGCTTTTTGGCCACAAACAAATTCCTACACATAAAGTTCCTCACAGTGTTTTACATAAGTTCGTTGAACACCCGGATACCTAGAATGGAAGATTCACATTGTTTCCCCCCTAAAAACCAGGCTTGTTGAAAATTTGAGCGACAATTAGAGTAAGAGGATTAAAATGTTCCGCAAAAATATTTGTCATGAAATTCTACTATAAGTCTTTGAAGACATGAAAGTTGAAAATTTAACTTCAGTGCCAGAAATAATTCAAAACTTAAAACATGTTTAAGGGTTAATCTTGTACTTATTTAGAATTGCCGCTCAAATGTGCAACAAGCCTAGATTTTAGGGGGAAACCTTATAAATATTCCATTTTAGGGTCTTTTTTGTCCCTTTTTAAAACGGGGCCAAAAATTCCCTTTAATTAAAGAGTTACAGGATTAAAATGTTCCACAAAAATGTTTCTCGTAGCGTTTTACATAAGTTCGCTGAAGATTCACATGGTTTCCTATGACGATTCACAATAAACATTTGATAAAGGGGAAATTTTAACCACCCCCCCCCCCTAAAATAAAATTCCGGGGGGATCTTTCAACCAGATTCCATTATCAGAACACTGTAATTTTCATGTTTTACTGTGTAATTAAATGATTTTTTGATACTGTTCAGAATTACCTCTAAAAAAGCTATGATATACTAGTGGAAAAATATAGCAATGAAAGAAGTGATTTTTTCGAAGTTTTTCAGAATTACTGCTAAAAAAGCAGTAAAAATGCAGTTACATATACATTTGAAACAATGAAAGAAGTGTTTTGTAAAGCATGACTTAAAAAATTTGTTTGCTGGGATAATACTAAAAATATCTAAATATCAGAATATTGAAGCTTTTGTATAAAACAGTCGTTTGTGTGCGTTTTGTAATTCATAGTTTAGAACATAAAGTTCGTTCTAAGATTGAAGCTATGGCTGATCGAAAATCACTGCATTTTTGA
The DNA here is from genome assembly GCA_949987735.1 of Leucophora obtusa. Classification (NCBI taxonomy): domain Eukaryota; kingdom Metazoa; phylum Arthropoda; class Insecta; order Diptera; family Anthomyiidae; genus Leucophora; species Leucophora obtusa. The sequence continues at coordinate 174,458,013 of OX465297.1, forward strand.
TTAATCAGAAATATGTTCCGCAAGAGATTCTGACCATAAAATTTCCAATTTTGATACTATGGTGATCTACTGCCTTAAGTACAAACGCTATTAAATTTTATTAACATCGATAATACAACATCATAACAATTTGGTTATGACAACTTTTTTTCCCAAAAAAAAAAAAAAAAAACCGGCTGTTTCCACTAGTGCTGGTAAATTCGGTTACTTTTCAATACTCGATACTACGGTTTTTAAATTTGAAATTTTTTTACATTTTTTTGTAAAATTCTTTAAAAATGTTTATGGTAATTTAATATTTAAATTTATAAACATATTTTTAAACTTTTTCATCATAGTTTTTTAACATATAATTTTAAATATTTTACTTCTGATTTTTTCTTTTAGCAGAGTTGTAGTTTTGTGACAAATATTTTAGCAGAGTCACATTTTTGTGGTAAATATTTAAATATTTTTATATATTTTATCTGTCCAAAATGCAACTCTGAAAATATCGAGTAGTAGTTTTAAGTATCGAGTACCCAAAAAAAAAAAAATACAAATACTCGATACCGACTACTCATATTTTTACCAGCACTAGTTTCCACAACCTCGTAATCCGGTTGCCCTATCCGAATTCTGTTAGGATAACCAAATACTAGAGGGGTTTCGACACAGTTCTTTCAGTTTTTTTATGAGAGTGTTGTTTATTTTAGTTAGCATCTTTTTAATTTAAGCCATAAGGTAAGCATTTTTTTTTTACTAGTAAACTTTTTAACAACTGCCAATTATATGTACAATAATTTAAATTAAATTTACTACTTTTAATTGATATACATAGTATATATCAATATAAAATCCATGTTTACTAGGGTTATAACATTTTTTTTGTAAGCTTTTTATTTAAACCACGTAATTGTCAATTAATTTTTTGGGTAATTTTAGAACAAAATCCTCCCGCATAGAGATTAATTTCTAAAAAACTATGTTCCATAAATTTTTTTCACGTTTTTACTATAAAGTGGCAGTAAGTAGTGCAACAAATTTAGTGCATAAAATATTTCAAAATATCTATTACCTCATGTGTTCTTCTTGCTAGTCCTAGCAAAATCTTTCATTAGCAAATAAGTGGTTATGTAATAAAAATACAATTTTTTACTAGTTAGTTTTTTAAGCAGTCATTTGAAAAGCAGTCTATCTTACGGGCAACTACTTATTTAATTATAGAGATAATGTGATATTGTTAACTACTTATATTTAACTCCTAATAAGTATGCCTTATTATTTAAAAACTTTTAACCATTTATTTTTTAACTGCACATGAATAACTACTTATTTTGCTAACTACTTATTTTTTATATTTTTGTAATGTGGCGAGTAAGCGGGTGCATAATTTTTTTTTGCATTTTTTCATGCAGCGAATAAGGCCAACTACTAAAAAAAACCACCTTGTCGAATACAATTAATGAGTTTTGATACAGAATTATATGTACTTAGTAGACACTAATTCTACTGCTTATTATTTAGATATTAGTAATAAGCACCCATTACTGAGATTTTGCTGGGGAGGTTTTGATATGCACATCGCTAAAGGGCTCTATAATATTTTTTTTTACCAATATACAAGAAAACTGTCTCATTTAAAACTTTGTGTCCCTAAAGATAGATATGCATCATTTTAATTTAATTTCTTTTAAATTTTGTGGAAACATTGGTTTCAATTTTGTGTAAATGAGAAATAATATATTCCAAACTTTAACGAGGTTTATGCGAAAGTTTTTTAAAAAACGCGAAAAAGTAATATCATGTTCCATAATATTTTTTATGAAATTTAAAAAGAAAAATTATAAATTATTTTACTAAGAGCACGAGCAGACGTACTGCCTCTAAAGAAAAATAATTTTAATAACAATGTAAGAAGTACTGGCAGGCAGTGTAACACTGGAGAAGATGGGAATAATAAAAATTTCATTGGAAAATGCCCAGTGCTTAGGGAACTCAGGTTAGATTTTTCGGAAGAACCAGTTTCAATGAAGAATATTTAATTAATTCCTGTAATTGAAAAGGTTTAACTAATTTGATAATTATAACACTAAATTATAGAAAAACTTTGTTGCAGAATTTAACTAATGATTATTTTATTTTAATTTTTGTATCAGAAAATAAATAGAAAATAAAACATGTTTGAAATTAAATTGTAATTATACAGGTTGGCGACAATATGTCAATGTCTTTTAAACTTTATTTCAACTCTTTTGATTAATAAAGTTTATTCTAATTTTTTATTGGCTTAAGGCCTAGGATGGGTAAAATTTGATATTTGCAAAAAAAAATAAAAGCTTTAGCCCCAATGTTCATACATATTTGCAATTTGCAAAGCAAGTTTTTGTTTTTAATATTATTTTCAGGAAATTGATTTTAAACTCTTTTTATTCAAAAAGTAAAAAAAAATATATACTTTTTTGTAGAATACTTTGAAAACCAAAGGATATTAATACATACATGTTACCAATTTACAATGTGGTTTTCAGGTTTTTCATACATTTGGGTCTGTTCTGTTTTATTTCAATCTTATTGTTAATTTTCAATTCAAATTTCTCTTTTTATATTCATAATAACAAAAAACAAATAAAAAATAATAAAAACTTTTGTTGTTGATGTTGAATGTTGGTCTGTAATTGTTTATGTCTATCTATATACAGTAACACCCGGTTAATACGAACTCCAAGGGACCAGAAGAATTAGTCCGTATTAATTCGGGGTTCGTGTTAACCGGTTAAAATTGGTTTAATATATATTTTTTTATAATTCACAACATATTTAAATTTTTTAAAAATAAAATTAAAAATTTGTGAAATCCTTTTTTGGATTAGTTAAATAAATTTTTTCCAACAAACTTAGGAGGAAATACTGTACGTTATGTTAAAATAATTGTCAGAAAAAAAAAAATCACGAAAAATTGTTCTTTCAAAATTTTTCGGAAAATTATTAAAAAAATTTTTTGTTTGGTTATAATAAGTGTGTTTGTTTACATGCTATTTTTTACCAGCTTTACCATTTTTACTAGTTTTTCTCAAAAATCCGTTCGAGTACAAAAAAATAGTAAAAACTAGTAAAAAATTTAAAGGGAAATTTTAATAGCTTTTACTTGAAAAATTTCTAGAAATGTAATCGTACAAACCTAATATGTTTTCTGTTTACAAAAATAAAAAAAAAAATATTTTTTTAGCAATGCTGAGGCATACATACATATATTTCCATTCAGCAAGTTATGTCATCATAATCTGAAGTTTTGGAAAAGTTAAAGCCTCCAGCACAGGCAGAGCTGAAACAAAAAACCTACTAAAATTTGTCTTCGGGGGTGCCCTGGAAAACGAATCCACATAAAATAATGCGTTTTTTAACACCATCATCACGCAATTTTATATAAAAATGAACTACTTTATGTGGACCGAAATTGAAGAACACCGCCGTTTACTCAATTTGCTTCTTCTAAAAAATCAAATATGAAGCGAGATATTTTCCTAACAAGCATGATGAAGTTTCTTAAATTTTAAGGCCAAAGGTATTCTATTTGTAGTTTTACTCTTGCTCACCTAACCAGAAAATGAGCCCAAGAATGAATAAAAAAAAGCTCAAATATATTATTAAAAGTTTCTGTATTAAAGTGGTTGTTCCAAAAAACATTTTTTTTTTTTTTGATAAAATATACATATTTGGAAAAACTTTAAAAATAAATTTGACGTGTTCCTAATATAATGTATTTGCTTGCAAATATATTATCTTCGCCAGTAAATATATATATGTTTGTATCGTATCAAATGCATCAACCGGCAAACATATACATTAGACCGACTCACGAAAAAAGTAAAAAAAGTGCCCCCTCAAAATAAACCTTGATTTGTTTTATGATGATTCCCAAAATATTTCGGGTCTAGCAACGAGATCTCACGAGCTGGACCATTTTTAAAAAAGGTATTTTTTTTTTTAGTTTTTGAAAGAAATTTGCATTTTAGCTGTAGACAACATATTCAATATGGATATCATATGAAAGGTTTTTTTTTGAGGCGCATCCACCGGTATATATAACATGTCGAAGCGTGTTCAGACATGTCCTATTTATAAGGATATTCTATAAAACAAACTAATTTTTAACTCCTTTGTACGGAGATGTTTGTTATTGAAATGTCAAACTTACATATCATAATCTGTAGTCGATTTAAGTGAACACATGTTTCAGATTTTTTTGAAATTCGCGCTTTTTCGCGTTTTATCAGAAATTCAATGTGGAGGAAAAATGTGTTCTAAATAGGGCAATATGGATACCAAAACTTTTCTTTTCATAAGTAAATCATCGCAAAGTGGATATAGCTCGGAATTTAGCAAATCTAATATATTTTGCGTGATGCTGTGGACCAAATTTTATTAAAATTTTCGAGTTACTGCAATCTACATTTGAATTCATTATCTAGTTGATGTAAGATAAAAATGCAACTTAACAGAAACAAATCCAGCACGCGCTTTTTTGGCGGAATATCTTTTTTCGCGAAAAAAAAAATTATAAAATTTTATTAATAATTTTAATTCAGTTTCCAGTAGATGTAAGGATAAAAGTGGAACTTAACAGAAAAAAAACCCAAGACGCGCTTTTTTTTGGCGGAATATCTTTTTTTCGCGAAAAAAATTATTATAAAATTTTATTTAGGGTCATAAATATATTTATATTTTTCTTAAAAAAATTACAGACACGCGTATTTTAATAAAATATTTTATTTAATAATAAACCTACAAAAAATTTCATAAAATTTTTTTATTGAATTGGGGTAACTCCAAATTTTATGAAAATTTTTTACAGAGCACCGTGAAAAATGTATTAAATTAGCAAAATTCTAAACTATATCCACTTACCGATTATTAACTTATCAAAAGGAAAGTTTTTTTATCCATATTGCCCTATTTTAAACATATTTTCTCTACCATATTGAATTTCTGATAAAACGCGAACAATCGCGAATTTCAAAAAAACCTGAAATACGTGTTCACTTAAATCGACTAGAGATTAAGATATGTAATATTGACATTTAAGTCACAAAATTCTTCATACAAAATAGTCAAAAACTTGTTTTTTTTGTAGAATATCCTTACAAACAGGACATTTCTAGGAATGACTGAATATGTTATATATACCGCTGGACGCGCCTCAAAAAAACCTTTCATATGATATCAATATTGTGTATATTCTTTTTAGCTAAATACCAAAATTCTGCCAAAAACTAAAAGAATACCTTTTATAAAAACGGTCCAGCTCGTGAGATCTCATTCGTAGACCCGAAATATTTTGGGAATCATCATAAAACAAATTAAGATTTATTTTGAGGGGGCACTTTTTTTGCTTTTTTTCTGTCTATATAAGTTGAGTCGGTCCAATATATATGTTTCGCCGAACGCCGTCGAATCTAAATTATTTTTTCAAGGAGGTTTCAAAAAAAAGTTTTTTCGACTAACGTAGAGGTCGCCTTTTTGCATTTTTCGTTATATCTTTGGAATTTACAGTCGGATCTTAAAGTATGATACATCGATATTTTTTCGAGGGGACCAATGTATCATATTCTAGTATTTACCCACCAGATCTCAGTTCCTATCACCCAAATATACCACTCTTATATCAGAAAATTAAGGCTCGCAAAAAATCATTAAACTTTTGCTAAGGAAGTTTTTTGATAATTCCAGCAGAAAATTTTTTATTGTTTTTTTGTTGTCGAATTTGGATTTTTGTTGGATTTTTCCATAACAGCAAAATACTGGTCTCCTCGAGGCTAAAAATATATTGATATATCACACTTAAAAATCCGACTGTGAATTCCACGGATATAACGAAAAATTAAAAAAGGTGGCCCCTACGTTCGGAAATTTTTTCTTTTTTTGGAAATTGCCTTGTAAATTTACTTTATATTCGAAATTGTACCGCACACTTTTTTTTGCCTGTAAGGTGATACGGTGTACTGGACATGTAATATTTTTAGAATTTTTTTTTTTGTGCACACAGAAATAAATTGGTTAAAATTCTATTAGAACCAATGAAGTTTTTTTCGTTATTCAATAACTTTAATTGCAATTACTGAAAATTCATCATCAGTAAAGTTAAATTTATTTGTGAACAGAAAATATACACAATTAACCCAAACGCTGTCTGTCACATTATTCAAAATATTGGCTTTTCTAATCGTTATTTAAAAAATACCAACTTCTACATTACCTTCAAAAAAATTTTAATCTAGAATCAAATGTATTTCAACAAAATCTATCACTCTATCCAAAGTAGGGTAGAGGGGGGATCCTTCGCCACTTTTTTTTCAAAGCACTGTCATTTCTTAACCCCTAAGTATTTTTCAAAAATTACTTTCAAATTGAAGATCTACATATCTTGGCTTTAATTTCTATGATTTTTATTCTAATTATTTGCATATTTTCTATTACTTTTTTAATGATTTTCAAAGTAACCCAAATCGGCGTAACTGCCCCAAACCTGGGAGATATTCACCAAAAGAGCTAGATACAATTTCAACAAAAAAATATTGTTAATACGGCAAAGTCAATGTTTTAATGACTGAAATAAATAATTTAGGATAAGTTCTTTAAGGTATATTATTCCTTTTAATCAATAAATCTCCACTACATTAAAAAAAAATAATTTAAAACTATAATATAATGATTCTTCAAAATTACAAAAAACTGAATAATTAATATAAATTTAAGAATAAACGCGATTGTACTAATTTACTATTGAACATATTTTAAACATATATAAAAGTCTTGTAGATCATTTTAGGCAGGGAAGCACCAACTGTTCGTAGCTCCAGGGGCCATCTGGTGATTGTGCCCTAGAGGCAGGCACTAACATAAAATTAATATTTTTTCACACTTTTTAAGCATTTCTTAAAATCAAATTATTATTTTCTGAAAGCTTAGGATCATATGTCTAACATAATAAAAAATTATTTTTTTATCACACAATTTGAGGAAGTTATTGCAAAATGTAGTTGCTTTCAATTATTTTAATGGCACCCCAAAAAACACAAAATCACGTCTGTCTGCGACCACATATGATATAAATTCGTCAAAGTGGATGTCAAGGAAAGGTAATTGAAAAATGCACAAAATATATTTTATCAATTTTTTTTATAATAATACAATTTTGGAATGTGTCATATTTTTTCCTTTTATACATATGCAATTTAGCCCTTGTATATGTATTACGAAAATCGTATAAACGAAAGGAAAGTAACGAAAATTTGCTTTTGTTTCCCATGAATTGTTGATGAAAGTAATTGCCAATTTCTGTCGTTTAGATAATTTTCGTAACACATGTACAGACCTTTAAATTAAAAGTTAGATAACAACTCAACATATCTATCTGTAGAACAGGAGTAGAGACACAGCCTGATAGCCTTAGCGATCTGAGTTCAAACCTCAGAAAAAGCATTATATGTACAAGGTGGCGCAAAAATAACCTTCCGATGTTTTTTGGCTGTAATTAAAAAAAAAATGAAAAACTTTGATTCTTCTTGTGGATTATTTTTATTTGGTCTTTTAATTTTTTTTACATCAAGTCGAGAATATGATGTCATGTAAATGGCCGCCGCCACAGTTGATTGTCATTTGAGCCCTTTTTATGGCATTTTCCATCACTTTGGCCAAAACTTCCGGCGATAGGTCCTCACATTCTTGACGAATATTGTCTGAGGCTTGTTGACATAAACCCGCGACTTCAAAAAGCCCCACAAAAAGAAGTATGGAGCGGTCAAATCAGGCGATCTTGCTGGAAAGTGCAAATCGCCAAAACGGGAGATTAGGCGCCCGGGAAATGCATCCTTCAGCATATCGGTTGTGGCACGTGCAGTGTGTGCCGTTGCACCGTCCTGTTGGAACCACATGTTTTCCAATCCCAATTCATCAAGTTGCGGCAAAAAGAACTCGTTGATCATTGCTCTGTAGCGCTCACCATTCACAGTAACCGTTTGGCCCGCGACGTCTTCGAAGAAAAAAGGTCCGATGACTCCTCCAGCGAAAACAGCACACCATACAGTGACTGTGAGCGGGTGTATTGGCTCTTCGTGGGTTACACGCGGATTTTCAGTGCCCCAGAAGCGTAAATTTTGCTTATTTACGTACCCGCTAAGACGGAAATGGGCCTCATCACTCATGATTATTTTTGATGAAAAATCATCCGATTATTGGTCAAATAAATAGTCACCAATATTCCGCGTTCTGGAGCAGTGTAGCGCAACATTGTTTATTAACGTGTATTTCGCATGTGTTTACTACACAAATGTCAAAACAGAACTGACATTAGGGGCCAATCGCAAAATTTATAGCATTTTCTGATAGGAGGATTACTTTTGCGCCACCCTGTATATAAAGGAAAAGCAATGGGAAGGTTGCCTGTTCCATCCCAGTTCGCGACATAAAAAATCTTAATTTTTATATAAATTTTGTGGAGCGTGTTATTCTATCTAAAGAATTTATAATCCAAAAACATTAAAGTAATCAATTAATACAACAAAAATTTTAAAATTTCAAATAAATTTCGGTAACTACAACGGTATTAAAAATAAATAAAAGTAACGGTAGCTGGAACTAAAATTCGGTTGGAACTACGAATCTATTTTCTGGGTGTTTGACTGTAGAGTTTGCCTTAATCGGGGTTTTCTGTATTATATGCTTGTCTTTGATTACACCAGTTTACTAAATAATACAAGTTTTCTATGCACTAAATGCGATTGATTTTATTTTCTTTAAAAATTGAAAATTCTAAATTTTATGGATTAGTTTTCTTGTTTTTTTTTAATTTTTTGTTTTTTGAGACTTTTTTTTTTACGTGGTTCCCTTAAGTTTGGATGAAATTTGGATATCTGATTAAGCCCAATTTTCACAATGTTCAGTTATGGTAGCTACTAACTTAAACTTTCACTGACTTATTTGTTGTTGTTCCTGCTGGCTAAATTTTAACTGGACATTTAGTAATCGGCCGAAGAAGACAGAAAAATAAGAATATGCAGCTCTTTAGCGGCCCAATCTCAATTTTGGTTTTCTGGATTTTTTCGTGTTTGTTCCAAGTAAACGAATAAAAATTTGGGGGCTGAAGTTCACTTTATGGGGCACCCCTCAAAAACATAAAAAAATTTGACCCCCTCTGGAATTAAAAAATTTTTTTCTATATCGGCCAGGGCCCCAAAAAACCGAAACACACCCAAAATAGAAAGTGCCACGGCTCAAATTAAAGGAAATTTTCTCCCGATTTCAAAAATGCATTTGGTTTTATTTTTAATCCCAGAGAGGTTCATATTTTTTTTTTTTTTTGAAGGGTGCCCCATAAAGTGAACTTTTGCCAAATTGGGTATTAAATTAAAGATATTTTTAAGATATGTCAAACGTTAAACTTTGCAACTCACTTTTACTCCTAACTATCCATTTGAGCCGATATGTCTAAAACTTATCATATATCCAAACAGATTCTCCTAGAAAGTTCCAACTGCCGAATGCCCAGTTAAAATTCAGCTGACAGCTAATTCCAAATTTTATTTATGTGGTAACAACAACAATTGTGAAAATGAGATAATCGACTTTTATCTGACTTTGTGTGTTTGTTTGTGTCTAGTGTTCGAGAGCATCGTTATAACAAAACACAGAGTTGCACACAATTGTTAGTATATAGTAATTTAGAAATAGTACCACTATTAAAAGCCTGATTAACTTTTAATCAGACAGAATAAAATATGTTTTAATCGATGTCTTTAATACTCGATTGTTCGACTTTTAGGTGCTTAGCCATAATAATTTGAATACCTTATAACACGTTTATAAAATGAATTTTGTATGGACAATTTGTTTTAAGAGCCATTTATAAATTTAAAAAGTGATTATGCATATAACCCTTAGTATATACCCATTTTTCTGTATAAATTTGGTACAATGCGATTTTCGTGTTAAACAGGCTATTAGAATATGTACGTAGAGGAACAATATTTTCATTCAATGTGCAATATTGTTGTTACCTAGTGTTATAAATGTATTTTCATTAAATATTTAACATTTTGTTGTTGTTCTGATTTTACCTTAACACTTTTTATTTAATATTTTTCATTTTTTTCTGGTTTCCATATATTGTAACTATTTTTTAACATTTTATGTTTTATGAATAATATTACAATAACAATGATGGTTTAAAATTTGTATCTGTTAAGTTGCAATGTTCGTGTCAAACTAAATGATGGCTCGGTGACATTGTAAATGATAGTGGGCAGGTTACAATTTTATATATTTTTTCCATTATTGTGTAAATGTCGAGACTGTTGCACTTAGAAAAATATACACAGAAAAATTACATTGCTGAACATGTTTTACGGGCAATAAAATATACAGGTTAACAAACTACCGTATAAATATTTCAAGTATATTTCCCATTGTTTTAATTTAATTTTTATTACCTCAATCCCAAAATCAAAGTCAGTCGCGTGTGCCGTTTACAACAATGATCAATACTACAATATTATAGTCCTCCTAAATTTTTCGAAATATCTTTTCAATTATTCCCAATATGTCGCCATGGATTAACCTTGTCGACAAATTAAAGAATTTTCATTTTGCTTATAACTTTTTGTAAAACTCTATTTACTTAAAATTTGACCCACGAATGATGAAAATATATTTAGAGACCTTTCCTATGGTTTACATTTTTACTTACGGGCGTGGCCGATAAAAAAATGTTTAAAGAAATTAAATGTAATAAAATCGCAAAACTTATTTTACATGCGAGTATTGTAAAAAATAATCCACTCAAGGCATGACCATATCCGGATTTCATTCTTGGAAATAGTTAGACGATGACGTTTTTATAATATTTAAAAACATTTATTAGGTTAAATTACAAACACAATAATAATTTCTTGTTCTCGTCTAAGAGCGTTACCCAACATTGAAAATATCAAAGAAAAAACAAAAAGGAGTAAAAAGTTAAATTCGGGCATGCCGACTAAACTAAAGCCAACTAATCTTTGGATCCGAAATTCGAATGGGTTAATATGGACTTGTGTTAAAATTTTCTATAAAATGATAAAAGAAGAGAAAATCTAAAATATAGCCTATATGGGCGATAGGTGCAAATAAGGACCGATCCTATCTAGAATCAAGGCTTTGTCCTTGGGACCATGTGAGTCAGCGAACTAAATTTCATTGAAATATCTTCGTGTTTGCCAAAATCAATAGCCTTCGTAATTGGGCCGACGTACCAGATTTCATCAAAATATCTTAATATTTGCGACCTGTAGAGTGCGCACAAGAATATATGGACAGACAGACATCGATAAATCTAAACAAAAAGTTATTCTGAGTTGATCCGTATACTAAAAGGGTGGTGTTACAAACATCAGCACAAACTTATTATACCCATTCCACGTAGTGGTGTAGGTTATAACAGTAACAAAAAATTTTCCACAATTTGCTTTGTCATATTTTAAAATACTGCTTAATGTAAAAGTAACTGACACTTACTCAAACGTCATCACCTGACGATTTCCTTAGGAAAGAATGAAATCCGGGACAGATTATTTCTCACAATTTGTTAAATAAATTTTGGAATTTTAGCACATTTAATGCTCCTATTGCAATGACTGTTTATTCAGATAAAAATAAATTTAAAATAATAGAACTCCAAGCGCCCAACAAAAAACAATTGAAGTCACGCTTAACACACAGATTCTTTTACTATTTCAAAAGTGTCCGTTAGTGTATTTTAACTTTTTTTTTTGAAGTAATTTAGAACAAGTTCAAAAAAATTTCTTCTTTTATTGCTTCCGTTATATATGTTAGCATATTTTTAAGGCACTTTTAAAAGTAATTCTAAACAACAGCCAAAAATCACTTAATTATGTTATCGTTGCAGTTTATTTTTTTTTTCAGACACGTGATCGCGGGTTCGATTCCCGCGATGTTTTAATTTTTTTTATTTTTTTCAATCTTTATTATTAATTTGTTTAAATTCAATACTATATTATTTTAATTTATTCATTTTTGAAAACACAAAAAAAAAACGAGTAAAAAGGTTAAAGTCGGGCATGCCGACTATACAATACCCTACACCAGTCTGGTTAAAAGCCAACTAATGTTTGAATCCGAAATTCGAATGGGTTAAAATGGGGCTTGTGTCAAAATTTTCTATAATGTGAGTCAGCGCACCAAATTTCATGAAAATATCTTAATATTTGCGACCTGCAGTTTGTAACCAAGCCAATTTTGGGGGGGACCCTTATATGGGCACTAGGTCTAAACATGGACCGATGTTCACCAAAATCAATAGGCTTCGTCCTTGGGCCAACATAGGTCTGTGTACCAAATTTCATCAAAATATCTTAATATTTGCGACCTGTAGTGTATAAACAATATAATTTTGGGGGGACCCTTATATAGGCACTAGGTCTAAACATGGACCGGTGTTAACCAAAATCAATAGGCTTCATCCTTGGGCTGACATAGGTCGGTGTACCAAATTTCATCAAAATATCTTAATATTTGCGACCTGCAGCGTATAAACAGTATAATTTTGGTAGGACCCTTATATGGGCACTAGGTCTAAACATGGAGCGATGTCCACCAAAATCAATAGGCTGCGTTATTGGGCCAACATAGGTCTGTGTACCAAATTTCATCAAAATATCTTAATATTTGCGACCTGTAGTGTATAAACAATATAATTTTGGGGGGACCCTTATATAGGCACTAGGTCTAAACATGGACCGGTGTTAACCAAAATCAATAGGCTTCATCCTTGGGCCAACATAGGTCTGTGTACCAAATTTCATCAAAATATCTTAATATTTGCGACCTGTAGTGTATAAACAATATAATTTTGGGGGGACCCTTATATAGGCACTAGGTCTAAACATGGACCGGTGTTAACCAAAATCAATAGGCTTCATCCTTGGGCTGACATAGGTCTGTGTACCAAATTTCATCAAAATATCTTAATATTTGCGACCTGCAGCGTATAAACAGTATCATTTTGGTAGGACCCTGATATGGGCACTAGGTCTAAACATGGACCGATTTTAACCAAAATCAATGGGCCGACAAAAGTCGGTGTACCAAGTTTCATCAAAATATCTTAATATTTGCGACCTGTAGAGTGCGCACAAGAATGCATGGACAGACAGACAGATGGAGGGACGGGCGGACAGACAGATGGAGGGACGGGCGGACAGACAGACGGACATCGTTAAATCGAAATAAAATAAAATTCTGAGCCGATCGGTATATTATAAGGTGGGTCTAGGACCAATATTTTTTGGTGTTACAAACATCAGCACAAACTTATAATACCCTGACCACATAGTGGTGTAGGGTATAATTATGAAAAATTGCTTTTTTTGCACGTGTGAAAGAAGTACTGAAAACAATACTGAATTGCAGTGCACGTTTTGCATTTGGGTAATAAGTACTTTTATTGAGGAGAATAAAGCAATGACAAAGTGGTGCTTTTATGCCAGTCACCATTCATATCAAAGAAAAGCTCGGCGGTAGAGTTCGATATCCGGTTTCGGCAATAAAAACAATTTTGTTAAATAAAAACAAGAAGATTTTTTTTTAACTTTTAATTGATGAAAAAGGATTTCCTTTGCACTCCTTTAATAAGTCATTGGTATAATATAAATTTATTCAAAATATTGACCATCGTTAGTTATGACCTTTTCTCATATTTCTGGCAACATATGTGACGCGCAAAATAGAAAGGGACCTAAGGGTAAAAACCGGTTTTGTTCAGGAGAGCCATTTTAAAGATTTAAATACGTGTATCTTTGGTGTACCATCACTGAGCGTGTTGGTATTACTCTCAATTGAAAGCGACACATCTCATGGCGTCAGGAACGTGTTGGTCAACCTTGAAAACGCGCGTAGGTCGTCCCTACCTCTTGTTTTGTGTAGTTGGTTTTTACTGTTTTCTACCTAGCGCGCTGTTTCCATGAGTTTGATATCAATTTTGCTCGCGGTTTTTCGAATCCAGCTTTATTTTCTGAAATTATTAATTGTGAATTATAATAAAAACTCATTTATAATTCTTTTACATCGTGAATATCACTCTGTTAGTACGAAAATTTTTTTAAATAATTTTATTATGTTATTCGCGAAAATAATTTAAAACTGATAACATTCTTACTGTTTGTTTTAGGATGAAATGGTGGACGAATCCCTTTATATTTGCGCTTAGAATCGTCGACTTCACTTTCATAAAACGCGCATATCTCTGGGAGGGAACACTTTTGGGGCATGGGATCGGTCTCATTCTTTCTCTATGCGCTGTCACATATGGATTCTGCGCCAAAAGAACTGCTAATTTTTTAAAGCCAAGAAGGAATCAAGCAAATTTCGGATAACCTGCTCTGAAGTGAAACGTATTTCAGTGAGAGCGTTCTGCAGCGATCGGAACAAATGGCAGTCGGATAGGGCAAGGTATGGACTATAAGGCATGTGAGGCAAAACTTCCCAACCAATATTTTCTAAATAGTTTTTAGCCGGTCTTGAGATATGTGGCCGAGTGTTGTCACGATGGACTATTACGGCTTCATGCCTGGTCATACATTCCGGGCGTTTTCCGCCAATGCTCGCTTCAAACTAATAATGTTCGGTATTTTGGTCCGATTGCAACAGGTCAAATTGGATGGTACCCTTCTGGTCCCACCAAATACAAAGCCTTACCTTGGCGGCAGGGATATTCGGCTTTGGCTGGGCTTCGCATACGATTTCTTGCGCTTCGGGTTGTCGTAGTGAATCTATTTTTCATCGCCAGTAATGATTCGATGCAAAGTGGCTTCTTTTTATGGCATCCAAGCAGTACTTCCGACACTCAAAATCGTCTTTCAATTTCTATCGCTTCTACTTATGTGGTACCCAGTTTCCAATTGTATACAATTCGATACAATAAGATACAATAAGATGTTCTCATTTTTCGGATATAATTATATCTAATTACATAAAAGATTATATATGATTAAATATAACTTCATATGGCTCCATATCATTTTTTTTACTTGGGTATACAAAGTTTAGAAGGAATTTACGAGTTTATATGAAAGAGATATTAATATATATGATCTCAAATCGGACATAAAACATTCATTTACCACTATTATATTTAAAAGCAAATATATTATATGTATTAGATACACGGCAAATATATTTTTACAGTTTTTCTATACATATTGCACATAATACCAGCAAATATGTTACCTGCTGGGCATTTTTTTCAGCGTATACATACCGACTGTTAATGCAACCATTACGGTTTTTTATTATACATGAATGTTTCTTTGTTTACTGCAGGATTGTTTTGCTTTAGGGGTAGTATGTATTTTAAAATTGAAAATATAAATGAAAGTTATTTGTTGTGATATTTTTGTATATTTATGGTATATGGGGAATTTCCTATAAAAATGCGATAATTGACCTGTTCAAAATTCTGTAATAATTAAAACCTTAGTAAGGAATGTTTATAATTACTCGAACCTCTAGTAGATTTTCTATTCCAAAACTAATGGTATGATTTTTCTAATAATTGGGTTTTTGAAATAAAATACGCCATATTTTAGTGAATTTGGAAGTTTGTATTTTTAATTGATATAATTGTAGAAATGTTTTTCATTTCATTCATTTTGCTTTTATACTAAAAGTATCAAAGTTTTTTTTTTTTTTTATTATTTACGAAATTTGAATTGATAGTTGCAACTGTTATTTTATTTAAGTACTTTTTATTTTTAATTGAAAAAAATGTTTATGATTTTATTAAAAACTTACCGGATATACCATCATATGTCCACCATTCCTCCCAACTGGCTTTTATTCCTGAAAATAATAATAAAACGAAATTGTTATTGCATATGCTTTTGTTTTCAAAACATGCAGAAAATACATATTCTTATAAATCAATATTATGACTCCAAGAAGTCTGTTTAAGTTTAACCAAAAATTGTCTGACTGTATGGCGCCAGTTGTGAGTATAACTATAAATTATGGTATAAGTCTCGTCAGAAAAACATTAACGGTATTCACATCTATAACACTGTGAGACAAATGGTAGGGGTCAGTGATCGGGAAGGGTTCAAACTACCGGGGAAAGTTATATCGGTAAAAAAGAAGTTATACGTGTCCCGGCGTTTCGCTGGGTCACCACTAGGAATCGAGATATATCGATTTGACCTTTGGTGGTCTTTTTTTTGACATAACTCGAGAACCACTAGTCCGATTTTGCTCAAACAATTTTAAAAAAATTAAAAATTACAATTCCTTTAATCTGTTCATATAACGTTTTTCTATATACTCAACAGTTTTGCCGGTAAAAATAAATGTATGAAGAAAAAAATATTTTTTGCCTAAAATATTAAAAAAAAGTAATAAACAAAAGGTTATTAATTTTTATGGTAGCGGTAACAAAAGCGTTTGAAAGGTGCTTGAAGATCTATCTAGTGAAAAACTAAAAATATGAAAAAGTTTTCAATCAAAAAAGGTTAAAAAAACTGTAAACCTAATTTTTGCACCCGTAATATAAACTTAAACCGATATGTTAATTATTGAAAAATTCTTAACTTATTTTACACCTGAGCGGTTAATACGTAACAACGCTGAAAAATTCAGGTGAATTTTAAAGAATGGGCTTTAAAAATAATTTAAAAAAATCGAGACATTTTTGTTTTGTTGTGTAGTGATTTGAAAAAAAATGATGTTTGACATTTTTAATAGAGTTTTTTTTTTAAATTTTTGCTTTCTCAACTGAATTTCCTTCATATGCCATATCATATTGGCTGTTTAGCCTAAGCGAAGTTTAAACTAGAAAGTCAATTCTTAATAAAGGGTTTTTCAATAGGTACTTGACAACTTTGAATTTAATTTGTGAACGCACTATCTAACTGTTAATTTCCTTTTCTTCAGTAAACCCAACATTTTCAGCATGGTAAAGTACACGAACGAACAACATATGCAAAGATCTACTACCGAAATTCGGAGTTGTTGACCGCAACTTTAAGAGCGTTAACTCCAATTTTCGGTCATTATTCTCACCTTAGTACACAAGCAATAACAAGTTTAGTGCAAACATTTGAGTCTACATATTCATTGTGTGATGCTGCGACGAAAATATCGCTGCCGCTCAGGCGTCAGTAGCAAACGGTCCAAATCAGTCGATTACGCGGCGTTCTCTGGGCATCGCCAAGACCACTTTATTCCGAATTTTGCGTAAAGATCTTGGTTTACACCCATACAAGATCTAGCTGATTCAAGATTTGAAGCCGATGCACCATTTGGCGCGACGTACGTTATTAAAAAAAAGTTATCCAGTTCTTATTGGAAAACCCTATGCATATGTATGTAGTACCTTGTTATAGAAAACGTCCAATTTATATACACAGAAAAAATTTACAAAATTCTGTTTGTAATGTTAAACACCTTTTTTGCATAAACAAACAAAAAATTTTTTAAAAAGGCACCAACAATGGAATTTGTATATACAAATCCCTTTTTGTAACTTTTTTGTAATTTGTTAAAAATAAAATCAATTTTTTTTTAACAATGTGTTTTGTAAATACAATAATTTTTTTTTGTAACTTGTTTGTATTTGTTAAAAATAAAAAAATAAAATTCAACAACGAGTTTGTTATATTAAAAAAATTATTCGCTTTATGTTGTCGTATTGACAAAAAAAAATACTTTTTTGAAATTTTTGTTACAATTTACAAACATTTGAGCAATTGAAAACAAAAAATAAATGATTTGTTTTTTTTTTGTTTCAAAAAATTCTAAGGCTATTTTTTTGATATTTTTGATACAATTTACAAACATTTAATAAAAAAAATTGTTAGATATCTAAGTAAAAGCCAACAATTTTTTTTAATTACTTAAAATTTTGTGATACTTTTTTCTGTGTACAACTTGAAAAACTTTGCACATTTTTCTTTAGGTTCTAAGAGCTTTTTTGTATGTATGTAAAAATCTAAAAAAGTGATACTGGAGTTCTTTCAATTCGGATGTAGTTGTTTCCAAGAATTTTCTTCTAAAATGTTTAGAAACAAATTTTGAGGTATTGGAATATTTTATTATAAACAACAGAGCTATACAGTCAGAAGTTGCCAGTAGTACAAAAAACCAAGCACTGTCAATCTACTGAGTAGAAATTGTGTTTAAAATAAATGGCTGGCAGAACACTTATTTAGGACTCTTTGATAGCGTTTCCAAAAAAGTTTTTCTGTATTTGTTTTATAAAAACTTCGGTGGTTGATAAAAAGACGCGATTCCAACCAGTGGTTATCTAATAATACTAGTCAGGAATTTTCTAACGATATAAAAATCAATTCTCTGTTAGAGCTATGATTTTATACAATTGATGGCGATTCGTTAAAAAAGGCTTGTAGTCGGAAAGTTCCGAGTTCAAATCAGGTGATCGGCAAAATTTTTATTTAATTTTTTTTAATAAAAAAACATTTTTTTGCTATAAAATCGATTTTGTTTTGTTAATGGAAAGACCAACTTTCTTTTGTTTTCCAAAGCTAAATATCTAAAAATCATATCTTTACAATGTTCTTTCACTGCAATCTCCGAAACAGCCTAAACCGATTTCAACGAATTTTTCTTTTCTTTTGTGTGAGGTTCCAGCTTGAGGGATAGGATACTGGTAATTCCTATAGCTAGGGACAAAAAGGAGAAAAGTTGACGGCCTGTCCAAACTGCTGGAACTAGGATGTTGATCGTAAACAGCCGCTAAGGCAGGATTTTTAAAAATTGCTAACGGAGGGGAAAAACGGGAAATCCTACTCCTTGACGGCCTGTGCAAATCCTTTTGTTTGAAAACCATAAATTTGAATATTTATTTTGCTTTTGATTCTAGAGTTTGTTTCAATTTGCAGCAAATTTTTGTAATTTTAACGACAATGGCAATTTTTTATTTCTATTTTTATTTAGGTTTCTTTTTTAATTTTCCCGATTTTCTTTATTTCAATTTTGCTTTTTCATTTTGGTAAGATTTTTTAATCAAAGCAGTTTTTGTGAATTTTACATATACATATTTTTTTAATTTTGTCGATTTCTTCACATTCTGATGGTCTTAATTTCAGCGAGTTTTTTTGTTTTGCAGGATTTTTTTTTTTATTTAAACGTTTTTTTTTTTATTTTGGTGACTTTTTTACTTTAAAGATTTTTTTCATTTCCCAGTGTAGAAAATCATTACCAGATATGTGGTTATGTAACTACGTACTTGGTAATGGTAACTAGTTACTTTTGTTATTACATTTCTTATTACCTTTATATGGCGATGGCGCGAAAAATAATGAGTTGTCGTTACACACCAGCATACGAAAAATCAAAAAATATATCGTTACCTATGTGCTTACCAGTACTGACAAAAATAATTAGTCTAAAAATAGATTTTCAAAAAATAAATTATATAAAAAAAATATTTTTTTTTGTATTTTTTTTTTTTTTTTAATAAAATTTGCTGGTGCGGGTATCGAACCTGGGTCTACAGATTGCCAGTCAATAGCTCTATCATCTGAGCTATATCGACATGTAATATTTAATAGATAAAAACATAATTGATCTGCTGCACACAAGTAAGCTTACTCGCCAACATACAAAAAATCAAAAAATATGTGGTTACATATATCCTTACCAGTGTTTAAAAAATATTGAGTCTAAAAATGGATTTCAAAAAATTTTCAAAAAAATCTGGAAAATTATTTTCTATTTGAAATAATGATGAAAATAAGTCATTATCAGTAACTCATTATTATATGTTTTAAAATAATGCAGAAGGTAAGTGGATGTCATTACTGGTAGTCCAAAAAATAATGATATGTCATTACCGTTTCTACACTGGGTTGTAAATACCTAAAATTTAAAGAACGAGTGTAATTGGATCACTGAAGTTGGGAACTGAAATTAAAAGGAACGGCGAGTAGAAATAAATGGAATGGAAAAGGAACAATGGGAACGAAATGGAATGGAACTGGGAACGAGTGAAATTAAAGCACTAGACAACTGGAACAAAACGTAATGGAACGGGGAGCGAGTTGAATTAGAACACTAAAATTCGGAAAACGAAAGCTAATTGCACGGGTATCGGGATTAAAAGCTTTCTATTGATAGTCTTTAAAGAAACCGAAACAGTTAACTTTCTAACTGAGTTTTTAAATTTAATTGAATTCCCAGGTCTAACTCCTCATAAATTTTATTTAAATATGCTTTAAAGCATATTAAGTGTAGAGGGCATTTGTTTCAGTAGATGAGACCTTTTCTTTAAACAAATTAACAATTTTACAAAACTGAGGTGCCAATGTTGCCACATTCAAATTTTGAAAATTTTCTAAAAATACCAAATCTTAAAAAGGCTATAGAAAATTGTAAGAAGCATATATAACAAATTTTGTACACATAGAAACATGTTTTGCAATAAATATATAAGAAACGTAATTTTGAAAAATATTAGCCATTTATTGTGCCAATTTTCGGAAAAAATTCCGATTGTATCGATGAGCGTTAGAGAATGTGTTTAGATGTATAAAATCACTAAAAATTGGTTCACGATAAGCCCTACGCAATTCATTTGAGATTAAAAGCCGCTGCGCTGTTTTATTTCCCGATAATTAGTTAGGAATCCATAGTGGCAGTCGATTTTGTTTTTTTTAAGCCCAATAATAACTGTGGCAACCCTGGCCATTGTGGTTGACGAAATTCAAAACTACATCCCATTTTTTACAGTGCCGGTGAATAATGTCAATTCTGTCAAAATTTTACCTATAATTTCATAAAATATTCAGTATCTTTAAATTATTTTACTGAGGTTTGTATTCTTCAATCATAGGTATATGCCAGGAAGCCACAAATGACCACACTTAAAGAAAAAACATGTTTGGGATGACCCTATTCGAAGAGCATCACATATTTTGGGTTTATGATTGATATTATGAACTGCCATTTTCTGTCATAATATAATCCTTAAATTACGATATTAGGTTTGTTCCACGTAATTCTTCACAAAACCACATTTCAAGCCCAAAAATTAACGTCATATAAAAAAAAAGCTATTTTTAAGAATAAAATATCGAAGGGAATAAGGAAAAAATGTTATAAAGTGGTATTTGTTAACGATATTAATTATTGTTTACAAGTTTTGTTAATATTTTAATTATTTTTACAAATTTAAAACAGCTGATTTATAAACAACTATTGATTTGACAGTTTTACCATTTTACCCGCAAAAAAGTACGGGTAACTTCTGGTAAAAAGAGAAACAAATTATTCTCTCATCAATGCTCTCATTTACCCAATTTTTAACAATAGAAACGCTTTTTGGTAAGATTGGGTTCCCGCGGGTACCCGAGGTAACGTACGTGAAACAGAGCTATTATGATTCCGAAAGTAACCCAATATTATCACATTATATATTTTCCCAAAATTCTCTTGAAGTTGAGTTAAAATATTATGCACGTATTTTTTTATTCAAATTACTACATTTATTAAATCAATTACTAATTTATAGACTTAAATAATTTAAAATAATTTTAGTTATCACTTATATATAAATGAAAATAAATTATAAAAACATGTGCCAGCACCATGTAGAAAAATACTGAAAAGAACAAAATCTCAACACATCTATATATTTTCATAAAAATCATAATATTTTTCGCATGATCATGTTATGGTTCCAACACCAATGATTTTTGTTTGAAATTGTTCCAAATGCAACCACTGCTAAAGCAAAAAATGGAACCGGTTGCCCGAGAATCAGCCCTTGAACTAGAACTGACTCTCCTCCTGTTATATCTTTGTAAAATTTTTTCCTAGTTTGTTTCATTCTATATTAACATGTACTCATCCCTGTTAAAAGGAGGTTTTTAAAAAACACTACTCCTTCAAATAGAAGAATAAAATTTTTAAAACACTATTGCTTGAACAACCGTTAAAGTTTTCTCTTAATTATGCTGTTTTAACAGGAGACGACACCCTCCCCCTCCCACCCTTAACTAAGGTTAAAGTTATTTTAATATTGACATATTTCTATTAATAACGTAATCATTTAACTTTGCATCACCCTTCCTGCTATTAAATGATTTATATATAAAATTTTATTTTATGATCCTTTTCGCTAATATTACTTTAAGTCACAAATCAAGATATTCGTTTATTTTAAGAAAATCATCCCCAGTAATAAAGAATTTACTTTAACAGATGTTAATCAGTGATTAAAGATAAAAGCAAACAGCAAAAACGTTTTGTTTCCTTGAAGACATGTACCACCCCACTTCACTTGTCACCCCAATACATACATATAGTAGCATATAAACACATACGTTTAGATATATAACTATTATCAAATTGGGCATATATTTATGTACATATATATATCCTATTTTTAATTAAAATCGATGACATAATACTAATGATAACAATAAATTTGTTTAGGCGTTGAAAAGAGATGTCTATTAATTTCCCAAAGTATGTGTGTATGTATGTTTGAATATGGTATGACAATCATAGGTGCCACAATATAATGATAGATATGTGCAAATAAATTAAATGCAAAAAAGATTTTCCACGAAAATGGTTTATGAAAATAGTTTTCTAATGCCAAAGTTGGAAATTTGTTTCCCCGTGGTTACGGGTACAACAATTTATTATTTCATTTCAATAATTTATTCGTAGTTTAATTTTCATTAATTGTTTAATTAGAATGAAATGTCCAAATTTCGAATAACGAATAATTTAATACGATTAATCGATTAACCGAAATAGGTAAAAATTTCAAAATGATTTAAAAAATATATGTTTTTATCAAAGTAAATATGCTAAAGTTCCAAAACTTATTTAACAATTGTAAAAACTAATTTGCTTAGGGACGACTTTTAAGCATTTCTATAAATATTTGTTAGCATAAACTCAATGAGAATTTCTTGTTTTCGTCCAGGAGCATTAATAAGCATCTTAAGTATTAAAGAAAAACTATAATAAAAAATTATCACAGTTTGCTTTTTCATCTTCCAAATTACTAATCTGTTGTTTTGACAAATTTAGGAATTACTTAGAACCAAATTTTTAATTATTTTTTTAAGATTTTTTAAATGTTGATATTAAACAAAAGCATTGATATTTATTATAATTAATAATTGTTATAATAATTAATTATAATTAATACCCATTGCCATAATGCTTATTTAGTGAGCACTCTGAATTCATAATATCCTTTAGCAAGTAAAATAAAGGGATGAAGGGACCTAATCATAGAAGAGCAATAAGTTCTCAACAGAATTTTATACATTTACATTTTCTATGTATTCAAAAAGTTACAAATTTCTCTTTAACTTACTGAATACTTATGGTGCGCTACATTAATGTCTGGCTAATTCAGTGCTAACTTTATAAAATGCGAAATTTACCAGAAAGGTCTGCGGTGTAGTTCCCTCTTATTTGAATATATGACAGAGGGAACAGAAAACATAACAATTTTGACAAAATATGATCTCATTTATTACATTTTCTATTTTTATGAATTTCTGAAGAGTTACTGAAATTATTTTTTAAAATAAAATTATTAAAAATAAAACAAATGTATGTATATTATTTAATATAAAAATTAATCGATTAATTTTAAAATTTTATTCGGTTAATCGGTGGAGAAAAAAACCCGAATAATTATTTGCACGATTAATCGATTAAAATAAAATATCGATTAATTGAATACCCTAATTGCAATGCAATTCAATCCTCATAATTCATAAAAGTTAATATATACAAATGAATATCATGTTTTATTTTCGCAATGGGAGATCTAAGATATGGTTGCGTTTTAGTCTTCTAGTTTCATTGGTGCTGTCTAAAAATGAGATCGCCTCAGGATTATCGTGATTACTTAATCTTTGCAAGTATCTGTCACTTACGGATCTAATTTCCTCTCGAACGGATGATATAGAAAGATCCCTTTTGATAACGTTATTCCTAACATACCATGGTGCATCAAGAATTTGCCTCAGTGTTTTAGATTGATATCTTTCAAGTATATCAATATTGGAATTACTTGCGGTACCCCTTAGTTGGATACCATATGTCCATACTGGTTTAAGGATAACTTTATAAATGCGTAATTTATTATTTAAACTCAGCTGAAATTTTGAACCTAAAAGCCAATAAAGTTTTTTTGTTTTGATTTTAAGTTGTTGTTGTTTATTTTTAATATGACCTTCCCAGGTAAGACGTCTATCAAGAGTCATTCCTAGATATTTTACTGTTTCCCTCTTTGGAATCAATTTACCATTTAACATCAGGACAATTACCACGTCTAAGTGCAAATGTTGTATGATTGGATTTATCAGAGCTTACTTTCACGTTCCATTTCATTAGCCATTGGTCAAGTTTATTAAGCAAGTGAAGATGCATCATCAGGAGAATCGCTTGTGGCAATTATTGCTGTATCGTCTGCGTATGTTGCGACCAATATACTATCATGTGTGGGTATATCTGCTGTATATATTGTATATAAAATTGGACCCAATACACTTCCCTGCGGTATACCAGCATTTATTTCATAGAGTTCTGATCTTTCGTCGTTGACTTTAACGTAAAAATGTCTATTGGATAAATAACTTCTAAAAAAGTATTTAATAAAAAAAAATAATAATAAAACTATCAAAAATCAACGTCCAAATTGTTCCATCTCTGCTCTATTGTAACTAAGGAAGAAAAACTAATGCACCATTTTCTGACTTGTTAGTTAGAATATTGTTCTACCGCAGGTCCAAATTCTAATGTAATATTATCAAATTCTAATATGATATTATCATATTAGATTTTATTTGTTGTTCAAAAAAGGTTCACCATTCTCATGATATACTATACAACTGTTTCGTGGGCTTCACCCTAACTCATCAGTTGATGGGTTGATGCCCACTCCGCTTCACAGAGTGGTGTAGCACATATAAAGTCTACAGTGCCCATGTGGTAGCCTCGTGCATTATATCATTGTAAACACTTATTCGTGGAATGGCTTTCCGCCAGAGTTTCGAAAGACTTAATTCAATTTAAAATTAATTCATGAAAAATTTAATTCAGGTTTTAAAAATATTCATATACCATTCAGTTAAAACATTCTTAAAGAATGAATTCATAAGCTTTATTCTCAAAGCTTTAATACGAATTGAATGGATTCTCAACTGGAATCATACAAATCACACGTTCATTCAATATTTTACTAAATGAATGAAAAAATTTTGTTATTATTCACTTAGCTCAGTGAAGTTTGAATGTAACACATAATCAAACCCAAAGCAACCAAAGCCCTTTTTATGCAATTTTTTTATTTATTTTATTTCTTTTTATTTTGGACCAATTTTAAATATTTTTCATTAATACATCCAACACATTTCTTAGTTGATTGTAACGAATATTTCAACTATCTAATAGGAGAAATACCCGTAACTAATATATAGTTGAACTGATTTAGTTGTTGATAACTCAGTTTTTTAAATATCAAAAAATTAGTAGAAATCAACTATATCATAATAAAAAAATAGTTAATGGGCCCTACAGATATCGCAATTTGCAAGGTTGGTTACCGAAACGAATAACGGTAAGGGTTACGGTAACGGTATCAGATTTCGTTTGTTTAGGTAACGGTAAAGGTAACGGTATTTAAGACTGTTTCGGTAACGGTATACCGTTATCGAAACAGCAATACCGGTACGTACCGGTATTAAAAATTATGTTAAAAACATATAAAAACAAGTAAAAACATGGCATATTTTTAATTTTAAGTACTGAAAATACAGATTTTAAGCTAAAAATTCAATACTGGTAGTTTTAATAAGTAAAATTATTATCTATACATTTTTTGTAAAAAAAACACTCAAGATTATAAAATAAAAAATAAAAAAATTGTAATTTTTATATAAAATAATAAATACCGGTAAAATACCGGTAACTACCTATAAAAATAACGGTAACGATAACGGTATTTAGAAATTTTTTTAGAGGTATCGATAACGGTAACGGTATTCAATTTGAAACGGTATTTTAGCGATAACGGTATTATAACGATAACGGTAACCAACCTTGCTATTTTGTTTTATTTTTAAGTGTTAACATTGACAAACTTTTTATTAAAAAAATTTAATAACACAAAACTTTTGCACAAATTGGATAACACCAAAAGAATTCGAAATTAATTAGAAGTTTAATCGTACACTTAAAAGCCAAATGTTGTAGTTTTTTTTTTATAGATATGCTCCATTTCTTTAACATATATTTGGGGGAAATTTTAAATCATGGAGAAAATTGTTCTTAAAAGATTTTTCCTTTTTCTTATTCTTGACCATTTAACCTTTTATTAGAGCTTCCAAATTGTTTCTGAAAAATATAGATATAATAAATGTTAATTTAAATGGATTACAACTTCTAAAGACGAGATCTAACTAAGAAATATAATTCAAAATTCAAACTTTTACAATTGAAAATTTATTGAAATATTTATTAACAGGGTAACCAAAATATTACACGAAAGCAAAAGTTGCTTTTGATCATTGTAGTAATTTGTATTTTTTTTTTAAATTCAACTATAGATTTTGGTAACTATATAACTATGGAATTTTATCGGTGTAGGGTTGTTGTTTTCGAATTTTGTTTAAATATTCACCCAGAAAACAGATTCCGTGCTGACAACCCCATTTGTTGCCAACCGAATGGTTCAGTTGTATCAAATGAATTTTTCGGTTGTTGCTACCGAATTATTCTTGATACAACTGAAATTATGTTGCCATAGTCAAATTAGTCCTGTCTCAATTGGTTTTCTGATGCCACAACTGAAAAATTCGGCTACCACAACCGAACCATGCGATTGGCTACAAATGCGGTTATCAGAACTAAATCTGTTTTCTGGGTGTTCCATACAATTTTGATCATTTATAAAATTTTTAAGTACCCATGTGAAAATCGAAATATATATGATTATACATGATCATACATTGACTAGTATATGATCATGCATAGTCATACATGATCATATACGTCAATGCATAGTTCAATGTATAACCATAAATAATCTCAAATATTTCCATATATCTTCGGATCCGAAATTTGAGGGTATATGGAGGTATATGGCCACATATGAGCATACACAAATCATATGAGAGCATATATGGTCATATATGAACTTGTACGGTCATATGCCCTCAAATTTCGGATCCGAAGATATATGGAAATATATGAGATAATGTATGGTCATGCATTGAACTATGCATGGACGTATATGATATACTAGTCAATGTACGATCATGTATGTTCATATATATTTCGATTTTCACATGGGTAGGTATAAATTTAGCTTCTTAAAAATTAAGTAGTTATAAAAATGCTGCCAAGTCTTGAAAATTCTTGGCTTTTCTCTTTTAAATGTAAACAAAAATCAGGGATATGGCATCACCAAAAATATGTTATAAAAATATCGTTGTCACTAGATGGCACTTTGCTCAAAAAATTTACAATTTTCTTTTTTATTTAATTTTAAATAAGAACAAACAACAAAGCAAAAGAAAAAAAAAACGGATATCACAAATTTTATTATTTGAATATATTCCGCGGTTGTTTTTTCCTTATTTAAAGCTGTTTTCAGCAATTTGTTAGTTTTTAAACATAGGCTCAGCTGATACTAAATAGTTGCTCAGGCAATACTAAATTTCAGCGCCCTCTACCGGTGAGTAGTGTAAGTTTTGATTTCCTATCTCTATAATTAATAGTCTCTGACAAAAATATTTGTCATAAGAATATTTGAAATTTTTGTATTTTTTATTTCACAAAATACTAAAAACAACAAAAGCTAACAAATGAATTATGCGTTTGTTAGTAAAGGTACACAGAAAAAAGTATCACAAAATTTTAAGTAATTAAAAAAAATTGTTGGCTTTTTACTTAGATATCTAACAATTTTTTTATTAAATGTTTGTAAATTGTATCAAAAATATCAAAAAATAGCCTTAGAAAAACAAAGCATTTATTTTTTGTTTTCAATTGCTCAAATGTTTGTAAATTGTAACAAAAATTTCAAAAAAGTATTTTTTTTTTGTCAATACGACAACATAAAGCGAATAATTGTTTTAATATAACAAACTCGTTGTTGAATTTTATTTTTTTATTTTTAACAAATACAAACAAGTTACAAAAAAAAATTATTGTATTTACAAAACACATTGTTAAAAAAAAATTGATTTTATTTTTAACAAATTACAAAAAAGTTACAAAAAGGGATTTGTATATACAATTTCCATTGTTGGTGCCTTTTTAAAAAATTTTTTGTTTGTTTATGCAAAAAAGGTGTTTAACATTACAAACAGAATTTTGTAAATTTTTTCTGTGTAGAGCAGGGCATACAGGATAATTGCTCCATTTCGCGTTCCGGCGAAGTCTTTGTACGAAAACAGCTTTTGTACAAAGGCGACCCCAAATGTAAAATTATTTTTGTTTGCAAAAATTAAAAGAAAATTCAGGTAAATACGGATACTTAGTCGTTTTTTTACAAGTAGTTATAGATATAGATATAAATTTCTAAAAAAACAAACCCAATATTATACTAATATTTCAGTATTTACTTGCAATTTTAAATTCTTTATTTGACTAAATGAATGAAAAAAAAAATTATTTTTGAATTCATTCAGTTAGAAATCATTCAATATGGAGTTAATTCATAAATTTAAAGCTTTTATGAATTAAGCTATTGAATTAATTCTATAAGAATGCTATTACTGAATGAAATTTAATTCAAATTACATAAATTCTTAAGAAGTGAACTAAAGAATTAATTGTTTTAAACCTTTGCTTTCTGCTGAAGTAAAGTCTAATAGATGTATATTTTACGGATGTATGTATTTGATGAAATGATTATGGTTGTCTTTAGATAGAATCAATAGTTTCTTAACTTTTACAGAAATAACATATCAACACATACTTGTATGCATGTGAGTCGTGTATTTGCAAGTATTTGTTATATCTCTCCATGTGAATGTTTGTTTATATGGGTGTGTATAACAAAGGTGGGATATATTTCGTTGTTTGCTTTTTGTATATAAAGTTATATCCATATTATTTGAACTCATACAATTAGTTATTAGTTATAATAGTTCCCTAAAAACTTTTGTTTACGTATTTGTATATACGAGTATGTATGTATTCGGGAAATTCTATGCTTATTTTATGTTCAACCCAATAAGCATTTGGAAGATATATCACCCAGAAGATATTGCAACAATATCATTATTTTATCTTTTCGAAGACAATCAAAGTAGTATTTTACTTATATCTTCTTTTTAACAGCTGTAAGATATATCGGCGATACTGAAAAAAAAAAATGTGAAAAAATATATTTTTATTCTATTTAAAAAATTGAACTTTTTATATGAAAATTTAGTAAAAACCAAAAATTGCTAAATTTGTGGAGAATTTTGCAAATAAAAACGCAAACAAGGTAACCCATGTGAAAATCGAAATACATATGAACATACATGATCATAAATTGGCTCGTATGTGATCATGCATGGGCATACATAGTCATATACGTCCATGCATAGTACAATGTATGATCATACATGATCTCATATATTTCCATATACCTTTGGATCCGAAATTTTAGGGTATATGGAGGTATATGCCCATATATGACCATATATGAGCATATGTGAATCATGTATGAGCATATATGGTCATATATGAACATGTACGGTCATATACCCTCAAATTTCGGAACCGAAGATATATGAAAATATATGAAATCATGTATGGTCATACATCGAACTAGACATGGACGTATATGACTATGTATGCCCATGTATGATCATATACAAGTCAATGTATGATCATGTGTGTTCATATATATTTCGATTTTCACATGGGAAGTTAAAATTGTATTTTATTTATTTAGTTGTATATTTCAAATAAAAATTGAATTTCTTTGGCTCTTTCCGAAAATGACGTAATGCGTGGCAAAATAAATTCAAATTCGGATAACTGGTAAATGTCACACTTTTAATCAACTAAAAGCTAAACATTTCAAGATAATTAATTTTTAATTTAACGTGTGTTTTTTTAATAAAAATTTATAAAATATATTAAAACAATTTTTTTTATTCCGGGTGGTTATAAGGCATATCTTCTTTTTAACTTCCAGATGATATATCCGCGATATATGCAACACTTTTTTTATCTTCCAGATGATAACTTAGCGATATCGCCTATTTATCTTCTAGAATAATTGCCTTCGTACTGCTGTGAAGTACTGCATTCGGGACACGTTTTTTACAAAATGGGGTATCTTCCGCAATACGAAGACGATTGTTGCCGCAATACGACTGGGGAATCGTAATCGTATTGCTATGTTTATTGGGAATAAATTACAAATTAATTTGAATATATTGTAGTTGTATTTCAGTTATTATATGTTCATATTTGTATGGATTATAATCTCTATGACACCTATTTAATATGAGTTTAATAATATAATGAATTTAATAAATTTCAGCTTGGAATCATCAAAAAATTTTAATATCATTAACCAAAAATTTAAACAGTGCAGTAAGAAATTTCATTTTTACTAACTATAATGTGAAATTAATATATAGCATTAGTAATACAAAATCTTTCAAGAGTTTTCAAGGTTATCTTGAATTTTTAGTTTTGAAAAAATTTTTATATATCGGTAGCTTTCTTTCCATCCCTCTAGAACTGAAAATTTTTTCCATTATCGGTTGAGACCTTAGAAACCAGTAAGTAACATATAACCCAACAAACAATTCGTTCCGTTTACGCACTGTTTTCGGTCCGTCATAATCGGAATCCATCTCCGTATACGTACCGTTTTCTGGATCCGTATACGGACCAGAAAACGGAACATAAGAAACATCGAAACTGATTCGAATCCGTTGAAAATCCGTCAATGACGGACCGTTTACGGACCATTATGTCGTGTTAAAAAGGGACAAGTCCGTTTAAAGTCCGTCAATGACGGACCGTTTACGGACCGTTATGTCATGAAAAAAACGGACTAGTCCGCTGAAAGTCCGTCAATGCCGGACCGTTTTCGTTATGTCGTGTGAAAAACTGAGTATTTCCTTGTCCGTATCCTACCGATTTTTTCCACAAAAATAGACCATATGTTTATTATTTAAAATACACGATACTTTTTCCTTTTTTATAAATTCATTAATAATTATTATTTACAATTACTATTAATAAATTTCTAATTAATATAATTAAAATATTTAGCACATCCGGCTCGGTTTATCTATCTATCCAGCGCTTAGGGACCCAGAGTAAAATCCAACATCTATATAGAAAAGAGACAATAAATTAGTTATGGTTTAATTGACTGTGTACACGATGCAAATTCTCAAATGTTATACACAAAACAAT
This sequence comes from Leucophora obtusa, assembly GCA_949987735.1. Classification (NCBI taxonomy): domain Eukaryota; kingdom Metazoa; phylum Arthropoda; class Insecta; order Diptera; family Anthomyiidae; genus Leucophora; species Leucophora obtusa. The sequence goes on from OX465297.1 coordinate 174,489,468, forward strand.
AAGTTTCATAAATCTTACCTTGTTACTTGATGTTGTTTGATTAATGGTTATAATAATATTTTCACCGACTTTTCAAAAATATAATTTTTTATTTTGTAAACAAACTGCAACCGATGAAATCCGTATTTAAAGGTATGGATACGGATACACCAAAACGGAGTTAAAACGTATTGTGTTCGAAAATCCATTTATACGGTCTGTTAATGTTTCGAATACGTACAAGTATTGACGGATACGGACATTACGGACAGTTAACGTGCCGTAAAAGCCGGATTCATGAATCCGTATGTGCCGGAGAGTCCGTAAAAATGTTTCTTGGGAAGTATTGGTATTCAAATAAAAGATGGAACTACGTTTTATGAATCTTAAAAAACAAAATTAATTTTTGAAATCCTGAAGAAATTTCTTTTCTTTAGAGTACCCACACTTAAATTTTACCAGGAGTTCAGGGCCTGGAGGGTCTCAGGGGCCCCATCCCAGCAGATTAGTTGTTCTTCCTGGAATCTTGTTATCCTGGGAACAATGCTAGCCTTACCGAATGCCGATGAATCCGGCCAAGGGATTCAATAATGTGCTCCACACGCACAGGTCTAATGGTTTAAGATTCCAGGGCTTTCAAATCAAAAAGTCTGTCCATAAAGATGGTAATGGATAATGGATCTATATCCCGCTGCTATGTCAATTGCGATGACCTTTGTCTGGAAAACACTACAATCGTCTGGGAGTCGCATGAAGACCCGAATATCCAGTTCGACAGAATAAATTGCAGACCCTGTCCCCGTCTACATTTTTTAAACCGTCCGATAACGGAGACAACGGGCAGCTACAGTGACACTCAGACAAGTCAGTCGTTGTAAGATTTTGGAGAGATATGACTTCCATCGGTGTTGAAATGTTTTGCGAATATGTTCTGCAGGAAAGTTCATTAGGGCTTGCCAAACAGGAAACAATTTCCCGGTTCATGCAAAATCCAGAAAAAGTTTAATTATGAGAAAAATTTATTGAATTATCATCTAAATTGAAGCTTTATAAGAAATTTTTTTCATTTATTTATATCTTTTATTTCATATTTTTTGGGTTACTTTAAGTAACAGCATTTGTCATTTTTTTTTTTTTTTTTTACCTAGAAGTTCGTTTTAGCTTTTTTAGGATTTTACTCCAACCAGGTAAATTTTTCCTCTTTGACAACCCTTAATATAAGTTCCAGTAGGAATTATTCTCAACGCATTTAAGCATCGAAAGGCGAATTGAAAAATTACTATAATGTCTCATCAAAATGGCAGATATAGAATCAAAATTTTTCACGACTAAAATTCCTTATAAAATTCCGGTACCGGTATCCAAAGAATGAATTTAGCTAAATTCAACTTTAAGCCTAAACTACGTAAACGCAGTGTCGATTCCAGTGTGAAGTTTTGTCGGTAAAGCAGTTTTTTGTATCTTCTCTATTTGTCACTGCCGAGAAATTAGAAAAGTTTCTAAATAAACAAGAGCTGTTTTTAAACAAAACGCAATAAGAATTTTTTAAAAATATTAAATCGTTTTCGCGAAATTCAAGAACAAAGTCTGACAGTACTGCCACTGTCCCCTGGCACTTTCAGTATGTGGTTTCGGCTTTACTATGGTTTTTGTACCAAATTGAGTAAAGTATTAGCCAAAAATAAAATATTAAAATTTTTAGGCTCTAATGCAAAAACTTTTCTTAATTTTCCGTTAAGGAATACAATTTCTAAAGTATTCATTTTTCTTATTAAACGTTTATTAAAAAATGTCATGCATAATCGTTAAATAACAGTTTGTTAATTTCTCGTTTTATTCTGGCAACACCCTCATTTAGTGTGTCTCGGCTGTCAAATAAATTGTTAGTGATTCATAAAATTAGTAAACGATTGACTTAGTAATCATAGGTAAATAATGTTGTTTTGAATATTTTATCAAGAAAAATAAGTTATAATAAATCAAAACATGATTTACATCCCGGCTATGTAATAGTGTAAAATAATATTTTAAAGACAGTTAAATATTACGACTAGTGAATGTATTCGAATGACGATTAGTTTTGATTAAATCAACATCACTATTTTGTTTAGTTTATTTCGTATACCAATTTGGGAAAATTTAATGAAAAAACGCTTAAATGGTTTAATTGTTCCAGATTTTTTTTTAATTTGTTATATATAAAATGTCGGATATTACACATGTATTCTTGGGTGGATGATCCTGCAAAAATTCTTTAAATATATATAAACTCAATACTTATGGTTTCAACTGAGACTTTTATTTTAAAACTTTTATGAAATGCTTATTTCAGGTTTTACCCTACTTTAACAGATTGTTAAATTTGTAGTTCTTAAAGGGATTATGCATACTGTTTTTGCCAAATTAGCTTAAAAACGTTTAATTAAATTGTTTAGAAACATTATACATAACAACCGTTAAAGTCCATAAAATTTGACTGTACACTTAAAATATTTTATGAATAAAGGCCGCTGCAAATGAATTTTAAAACAAATAAAATTTCACATGAAAACAGGACTACTTACACTTCTTTGAATTCAACTTACTTTGTTTTTTACTGTTATAAAGATTAACCAAAAATTAGTTAAATCAACTAACAAGTGAATGTTTCAGTTGCCAAATAAATTATCTCCATAAAACAATAAGAATGAGTCTCAATGAGAAAATAGTACATACAAGAAAAAAATTGCCAACCGAATTGCTAAGCCTATTTTAGTTGCTACAACCAATAAATTCGGTTGGTAAAACCATATTGGAATGTGATTCCTAAATATTTTGTGTAGTGCAACTAAAATTCAGTTGTATCAACCGAATTTTGTTGTGATAACCAATATTCAGTTGTACCAACCTATTTTAGTGGCACTTGGAAAATGGCATATTTTTTCTCTGTGTGTATATATTTTTCTTTAAGATTCCTGTTAAATTATAAATTTTATCATTTGTCAAAGAAAAGTCAGTTAAGTCAACAAAAAATTTTTAGTCAGGAGACTGCTTGCAAAAAAGTTGGTAATTTCAGCATAAGGTGTTTGCAGAGTGAACAGATTTTTACCAAAAAAATAGTAATCTCAGCAAAAGTTTTGCTAACATTTAGTCGATTACAAATGAAAAAATATCCTTGTTAAAATCATTAAACTTTTTTTCTGAATATTAGTAGACTGAAAAAACTCCACAAATTTTTGTAGAAATTTTACTAAATTAACTAAAATTTATTTGCTGAAAATTTAAATATAGAAATTGTGTATAGTTGTTTTTTTTTTTAATTATCATTTCCGTTGTCTGTACTACATCCAGACAAGCTGCAACATCTACATCTTGTGTAGCTGGTTGTCGTCCATGCAATAAATGCGGTTATCAGCACAATTTTTGTAACAAAATAAATTAGTAAAACATTAGTTCAAAATTAGTTTAGTGCTAAAAAAATATAACTAAAAATTTTTATGAAAACCGAATGTCAGCAAAAAGAATTGCTGAAAACTAGTACATTAGATATACAAGACGTTTTACTAATTTTTCTACTAACTTATTTTTTTGAGTTTGGTCTTTCTTATCAGAGGAATTTCTTTTGAATATTCTACAGTTAAGAGTCAATAAAGTGTTTTCAAATTAAAGTTTTATAAAATTTATAAAGTGGAGTTAATCGATTTGGAAACTAAAGCGTTCAAATATGAGTATTACTTACATACAAACACTTTTTTAGTTTATTTCTTTTAAAAAATAAAATGACTGAATAAAATTAATGTTACGAATTCTCAGTAGTTTATGTTACTTGTTTTTTCTATTGACTTAAAATTTAGATTTCTTCTACAAATTAATGTTTTTTTCATTTGAAACAACAGAACTGAAATACTACTTAAACAACTAACAAATTCTGACTGCAGAACTTCCTTGTGTATAGGTGCCTACACGGCGTTAGAGTTTACAACACATTTATTTGGAATTATTCACCGGCCGAAAATTGTGTTATTAAAAAGAAAATCATAAAAATTTGAATAAATTTTCTTTTTCAAAAATCAAGAAATAATTCTCCATTTCATACTGACAGTTTAATAGTTAACAAAAATTTTTTATTGTTTTCTATATAATTTTTGACACGTTTTCTTATTACATAGTTAAGTTAAAATTAACCCAGCAGTATGAGATCCACTGCAATAATTTTATAAAGTTAAATATTTCTAAAATTTTTTTAATTTGTTAACCTTATGTTAAAATAAGTTAAACTTAAAATAATAAATTCTAACAAATAAAGTTATTTGTTATTGTGTACGACTGTCTCGTTGCCGATGATGCCAGTATGTCTGGCGCCATAAGAAAATTTTACAATCTTTTCAAACTTACATACAACTCTCACAAAAGAAAAAATAAAAAAAGATATCTACTGGTTTTATTTTAAAACATGACTATAAAGGAAAACCCAAAATGTATGCATTATTATAAGACCAACAAATAGTATAAGAACAAATAAAAATATATTTTAAGGAAAGCGGAAGCATAACAAACCAGAGAGATATTGTAAAGCAGTGTTGATGCCAGCCACCATTTTAAAAGCAGTCAAAAAGAAATTGGCAAAAAAAGTTCATCGCAACAATTTTGCGAAATATTGGTAGAAAAATAAGCTGAGTTCATGTTTCTTACAACTGCTTTATTTTGTTTTCAGTTTACATTTTTTTTTTGTTTATTTCTTATTGTCTACTTAAAGTCATCACAATGACTAGATACACTATTAACTTGGCGACTAACTGACTGTAAAGACAAACAAACAATATCATAAAACTACTGACTGGGTGCCTGTGCGAAGGGTAAAACAACCAACAAAACTGTCTTCGCAATGTATATTTCAAATTTAAAGCAATCAAAATAAAACAAAATAAAATTGATTGTCGAAATAACACATTATCTTACAAGTTGAATTTGTTTTTGTTCGTTTTATTTTTAAAGTGCATTCATAAAGCCAAATGTATGGAAAATTATTTCGTTTGTATTTTGCCAACAAGGGTGAATTTTTTATCTGCTTTTTCTCTCATACTGTGTTTGTTGTACATCAAATATCTTGTGACCGATGAAATTTAACGCTTTTGAAGATTGTGATATTTTTGAGGTTTGATTAAACATATCAACATGAAAACCATTTTCTTAAAAATAATGACAAGTCCTTAAAAATATTTCAGGTACTGGATTTATTTTTGAGAAGTCCGCTAGTGCAAATTAAATTGCTTGTGTGCAGGGACGTAACAGTTATAACTTTTATTCAAAAAACTTATTGTTTTACAATTATTTCTTGTTTGAATATTTTGAATTTTCTGTTTATTTGCTCTGTTTGATTTTTATTTTTAATTCAAACAAAAACAATCCAAACGCGATTTTAATTTTTTCAAAAATAATAAAAGTTATTTTGTGATTTTTTTTTCTTTATCACAAAATAACAATTAAGAATATAAATCAAAAGCCATAGAACCAATCACTTCAACAATTATAATACCCTGATGATGTCAACTAGTGTTAATAAAAGATTGAACAGTGATTTAAAGTGAGTAAACATGTATATTCCAACAACTTCCGGAATTCAATTTAGATCAATTTTTAATTTTTATTTTATTATCAAATAAAAAAGTTAGTGCTTAACTTTTTAAAAAAAATCATTCTGTAACTTTTATAAAAATTTTTAAAATAAAAATCAAAAAACAACAGAAATTTATAGAGTAAAATATAAAAATTGAAAAAATTAAAATCTTTGCCAAACTTTGTGATTTTTTTGTGCAATATGATTTATAAAATATAGTGCATTATTGAAATATTATAATTAAATAAATTTGGGTAGGGACTTTTTAAGAAATATAACAGTTATTTTGGGTCTCTGCTTGTGTGTAATTAATTCTCAAATGTTGGTGGAGAACAATTAGGCAGATTCAAATATTTTGGAAATTGTTCAGCCATTGCTTACACAGTACAACACTAAATATGCATCGGACAAGCGACACATCTATTCTGATAGATATCAAGATGTAGATCACAATTATGACATTTGTATATAGTTTCACTGGATCAAATGACAAATAAATGAAGAACAAATTCTCGAGATGATCGATAATCTCAGACACTCCAGTCTTAAAATTCTTTCCTCTACAAAATATCCAAATTGCATTAAGACAGTAGATTATCGCATGAGAAACTTTCCTTGTAAGTTTTCACTTTTGTAAATCTTACAAAATCTCTTAAGACGGATTTGAAAAATTTTGTTACATGACGTAAGTTTGTATTCTACTAAATTTATTTTATCGAAAGAATCACAAATTTTGAAATACAAAACTGTATAGCCTTTTTATTTCAAATAAATTTTGTATGACTTTTCAAAATTTAAAATTTTTTAGATAAATGTCTGCAAGTAGTTTTTAATTGCATCAGTTAAATATTTTAATTGTTTCAATTAAATAATCGTATTCAATTTTTAGTAATTGATAATAGTCTTTGTGATTCACAGATTTGCGTGATAGGTGCAAAATCAATTAAAATGTTAATTGATATTATCAATTTCGTAACTGAAACTAATTTTTAATTTTTTGTGTGGAGCAAAACTTTTGGTATAAGCTAAACAAAAGTTTTTGATTAATTTTTTGTAGCCTTTTTTCGCATTCCACCATAAGTACCTGAATTTTTAGTGCAAACAAAAATTCATACATATTAGGGCTAATTCTTAATAATTTTATAGTTTTGTTTTTTTTTTTGGTTACATTTTATTATTTTTATATATTTTCAATACACTTTACACCCAAAAATGTACTTAAAATATATAAACACAAAAACTTTTAATAACAAATATTTATATATTTCTTTTATTTGCTACAATTGTGCAAACAATAAGAAAGTACTTTTATGTTAAAACATTAAATATTAAAATTATCTTGTTATCAAGTACACACTACAAATATTAAACTATACACTCGAGAGTCAAATTGCTACATTCACAGTAAATCCAATGACCGCTAAGTGACCATAGCTTAAATGCAGTCAAGAACATGCCACTACAACATAGGAGCTACATGCACACATACAAATTTAACATTCCACAATCGGATACTACATTCCAGAATTGTATACTAACTACTTAACTTATACAAAAATGAGAAACCATGTACTCTATGAAGTTAACGAAATCAAGTGCAAGTATGTAAAGTGTTGCAAAATATTTTTTAAACAAAAAATAGAAAAAAAATATATAAAGTTTATTGGAATAAAAAACATTATAGTGTAATTTTGTTTAATTTAATTTCTTTTTTTTTTGTGGTAAAATTCTTTAATTTTCGTTAAAAACAAAAAATAAAAATATATGCATATTTTCATACCAACTGTCCCGCTACAAGAAAAATTATGTCATAACAATGTTAAACTTACTATAGTTTTTATCCTGTATTATATGAATAAATATTGGAAAAAAAAATTATTTATTATAATTTAATAGAATTTAGAAAATGCTGGAAATTTGACTAAACCAATAGAACTTTTTATTGGAAATAAGAGAAAATAGTTTTCTTAGTTATTGTTAGTTCTGAAATTATAGAGTAATAGATAACTCATTTTTGTAAAATCTTCTATTTACCGAAAAATTTTCTGATATTTTTTTTTCTTATAACTTCGGAAAGTTTCAAAGTCGTACTCGGCTTCGTTGTTGAAAAAATATTCGTTAAATATTGTGCAGCACAAATATCCGGTAACAATTATATATCTGGTACACCTAAACGTATGATGAATATGATATTGATTATACGTACTGTGGGCTAAACCGAGTAAGAACTACATATTAGAATTTTTATTGACTATTTCAGTTCAAAAATATTCAACGAATATTTTCTCTAAAGAGAAGCTGAGTAACACGCTCAAACTTTCTGAATCAATTGAGACATCTGAAATTTTTTTAAATAAAATATTAAAGATTTTTGCTGATTTTTTGGAAAATTTATTTTTTTTACCCTATAGTCAGAACTAGGTCTGATTTAAAAAAATATATATATAGTATATATATATTAGACTGTCCCTTAAAATAGCGATTTGTCGATTTTCGTTCATTACACCCCCAGTTTTATTGGAAATGGTCCCAATAGGAAGAAATCGTTTTTTTTTTTTTTTTTCTTGGAAAACGTTAACCCGTGGCGAAAGTTGGACGAAAATGGCTTATTTTGGAAAAAATTTAAAATTTAAATTAAAAATTCCCAAAATTCGAAATTTCGAAAAAAAATTATTTGTTATTTCATTTATTCATTTAATATAGTCAAAATGATTCAGACATATCATTAACCCACTTTAGCCTGGAATCCAAAATGACCCACGAATTTTATAAAAATGCAAAAAAGTGTTTTTTTTAAATTAATTTGAAAGATTTTTTAAAATGCCTAATTTGGAGATGTCGATTGCTATTTGTACCGCATAATAGTTGATATTAAAGAAAAAAAATAAATTGGAAAAATGATAATTCGAGTTTGTGTTTGGAGCGACTGTTTTCCAGGACATTTTAAAAAAATTGTTCATTTTGTCAAAAATTAAACAAAATTTGAATGTTTTCATCAAATTTTACACAGTTTTCGGAAAAGCATCACTTAAATTTGGTTAGACTATAATTATCTTCACATTTGTTTAAAACATCTTTAAGCCTTAGTGGCCTGGAATCAAAAAAGACCCATGAAACTTAATAGTAATTATGACTACGAGATTGTAAAGCCATTAAATTCATAAAAAAAAATCTCAACTGGATAAAAATAATTATTTTATGTAATGTGATCCATATGGGGTTAATTTTTATACTTTTGGCCAAAAACGCCCAATAGGAAATTTACAGAATGACACTTTTCATTTTTTTTCACTTCAAATGGATCAAAAAAAATCTTTTTTCCATTTCGGCACGGGTTAACGTTTTCCAAAAAAAAAATCGATTTCTTCCATTTGGACCATTTGCAATAAAACTGGGGGTGTAGTGACAAATCTATTTTTAAGGGACACTCTAATATATATATTTTTCAAATTGCTTACACAGAAAAAAATAATTAATATCTATAATAAATTTGTCCATAATATATATGAATAGGACTTACATTTTTTGTCCAAAACTATTTACTAAAGTGTATGAATTTGATTTTACATATTAGCAACAAATTCGTAAGGATTTTTTTTTGTTTTTGAGCATTTTTTTCTAACCGAACATCACTATGGCGATGACAATGAGATACAAATACGAATATGCTGCAAATGTCTTGGCCACTTATATTTTGGTCCGTTGAAATTCTGGAAAAAATTTCCACTTCTACTGTTTTTTTTCCAGAAACTAAATATAATTATTTATTGAGAATTTGCTTTAATTTCATATTAACTTATTTTTCAAGTTTTTTGTTTATTTCAAAACTGTGGAATTTGTTCATACATGGTAAGAAATAAAATCAATAAAAGCAATTTATGCTATTTATGAACAAATTTGGTTCTGTGTATAAAAAGTTCTATTCATATAGTCAAATTTCTAGCATTTTACAATTTCCATAATATTGTTACGAAATTGGATTAACCCAGTATAGAAAATTCTGGAATTTTAAAAGACTAATATCCCGAAAAATGGGATTTATTAAACCTGTCAATCTGGTATCACTATATTTAATTATGATGCAGGTTTGCCAGATACTTTTTTTCGTTATCCCCAAACAAATTTTGAAATATCCCCAAAAAAATGCCCAACTAGAAAAAATATCAAAAAAAAGTTTATTTAATTTACTCAAATTTTCAAGATTTCGAACAAATTTTTTAAAGAATTCGTAAATTTGAATTTTTAAATTTTGCCTATAAAAATATAATTCTTTAATTTGACTTTTAAATTTTAATCAATTTTTAACAATTCGATTCGCAAAACTCATTATACCCTACACCACTACGTGGAGAGGGTATTATAAGTTTGTGCTGATGTTTGAAACACCAAAAAATATTGGTCCTAGATCCACCTTACCAAATGGCTCAAAGTTTTATTTGCTCTAATATATATTTATCAAATTCGGTTCTTTTTTCTGGGTGATCTTATTCCAATTCCAAAAATTTCATTTATATCAAGGATAAAAAAATTTATGCAAAGATTACATTTTCGTCATAAAATTCACCATATTACACTTTATACATTTATATTTTAGCAATTATACATTGGTATATTATCATTAGGATGAACATAATACAATTTTTATGTAAACTATTTTATTTAATTTTTGTTCAATTCGAATTTTGTTTCTGTGATTATGTTATTTGAAGCCGACTTATATATTGTTAATAAGTTATTATTGCAATTAAAATTGTATTAATTATAAATTTAATTATGTTAATGTACAATTGTTCGATGTGTTTTAAGAGACTTTAAGTCTTATTTGCACTAAAATAAAATAAATAAATAAAAATAAATATTTTGTCAAATGTATTTCTTTAGCAATTTGTTATTTCTGTTACTTTTATCTGCATAATATTTTGAGTGTACTTATCTAGGATAAATAGAAACTTAACAATTCTAAAAATGTTATTGTATTGCAAATCCTGTATATACACTAATCAGTAAAAGTATATGTACGAGTAGTTTATAAACAGTGAAACTTTTACTAAATGAACAATTATTGTAAAAGATTTTTCTATATTAAAATGATATGCCGGTGAAAATAAAAATTCTACCGTATTCTAACAGACGTTGTTTGTACATATTATTAAAACTAATGCCAGAAAGATTTTTGAAGTGCATTACTTTATATCAATATAAAATATTATTTCTAAAATATTTTTGTTTGTTTTGTCTAGATACTTTGTTTTGGTTGAAAGAAATATATAGAATTACTTTATCAAAACCATATACATATACAAAATTTAAACAATTTACTAAAAATATTTGTTGCATAAATATAATCGTATAAATAAAAAGAAGGAAAATATATTAAACAAAAACCAATTTAGAAAATTAATACATACATAAGTTATATATTACATTTACATTTAATCAAAAACTTTTTGGTAACCACTTGTATTTACCTGTCAAATTCCATACAGATTTCGAATCAACAACTAAAAGGTTTGAAAAACTACTAAATTTTGGTTGTAGTATAAATTTAGCTTTAACAATCATACTTCATAAATGAGTTTAGTTCAAAATTTATAAATTAATAAGAGCTAATAACACAGTACAATAATAAAAATGCATCGGGCATAAGACATATCAATTCTGATAGATTTTATGATGAATATCACGAATGTGAACACCAAATTTTAATATTAGCTCTACTTTTTGAAATATTCACAAATTTAACTTTTAGAAAAAAGACAATTTTTTCTTTAAAATTTTTTATTTATTCATGCACCTAACTAAACCACGGATAAATTTTAATATGGTATAAAAATACAAACTTTGGGCTTTTTAGAAACATATCAACTTATTTTGATTAGGTAAAGGATCTAGCATATGATTGCAATTCAAGTAAAAACTTTACTTATTTTCCTATTTTGTAAATCTAGTAAAATCCCTTAATCGGATTTGCAAAATCTTAACATATGACGTAAATTCATATTCCTAAATTCACTTCATCAAAAGAATCACATAAACATTTGCAGAGAATTCAATCTGAATTACAAATTCTATATCTTTTTAATTTCAAATTGATTTTATATGTATTTACTATGGAAAAAGGTAAAAAATTGATTTTTTTATATGCATCTTTCAAAATCGTTATTTTTTGGGAATTTACAACTCAATAATCTAAAAATTCGTTCGACCCATCAATTTATTTGATAAAGTATTTACATACTGAACGAGTAAGTTTCTCTCTCTTAAATATTTTCTGATATGACTTTATCGAAATCAGAATATCACATTTTATTATGCCGGTCTTCTTCATATTTTTAAATATTTTATTAAAAATGTGATTCAGAAAAAAATGTAAATACAGTTTTTTTTCAAATCATGGAAAATTGTATAATTTTTTCAATTTCTTTGATAGCCAATTCTTTTTTTTCACATGCCTATGAAAAGTTATAGGCTCTTACAGTAGACGTGTCTTTAAGGGAACGCTGATAAAAAGGTGGTTAAATTGGTAGAAAACGATAAATGTTAATTTTTTAATGTTCTTTTGTACAGCGCACGATGTATGTTTTTATATTTATCTTTAAATTCTAAATAACAAAATATATTCATTGAGGTTTAGTAAGTGTATAGATATGCTGGAATTTTATTATATTGACTGTTCTAAAATTTATTTTGATTATAGTCTCAAGGTATGAACTGTATGGTTAAATAATAACACCCCATTTTATTGTATTTTATGTTACGGAAATATATTATTAAAAATTCAAATTAGATGTAATTATGTCTAGACATACACACAATTAAATTAAGTTAATAAAAGTTATTATTTAACATGCAGATGCATACACAAAATACTAGAATTATGGTGTTATAAGGTACGATAGATACACAGAAAAAAATTAAACTCGAATTACAATTAAAATATTTATAAATACAATTAAAAATTTAATTGAAATCGGAACAATGAAGAAAATCGTTATATCAATTGATTTTTATACCCTACACTACTATGTGATCATTATACCCTACACCACTATGTGGTCAGGGTATTATAAGTTTGTGCTGATGTTTGTAACACCAAAAAATATTGGTCCTAGACCCACCTTATAGTATACCGATCGGCTCAGAATTTTTTTTTATTTCGATTTAACGATGTCCGTCTGTCCGTCCGTCCGTCCGACCGTCCGTCCGTCTGTCTGCTGTCTGTCCATGCATCCTTATGCGCACTCTACAAGTCGCAAATAATAAGATATTTTGATGAAACTTGGTACACCGACTTATATCGGCCCAAGGACGACGCCCATTGATTTTGGTTCAAATCGGTCCATGTTTAGTGCTAGTGCCCATATAAGGGTCCTACCAAAATTATATTGTTTATATGCTGCAGGTCGTAAATATTAAGATATTTTGATCAAATTTGGTACGCAGACCTATGTTATCCCATTAACGCAGCCTATTGATTTTGGTGAACATCGGTCGATGTTTAGACCTAGTGCCCATATAAGGGTCCTACCAAAATTATACTGTTTATACGCTGCAGGTCGCAAATATTAAGATATTTTGATGAAATTTGGTACACAGACCTATGTTAGCCCAATAACGCAGCCTATTGATTTTGGTTAAAATCGGTCCATGTTTAGACCTAGTGCCCATATAAGGGTCCCCCCAAACTGCAGGTCGCAAATATTAAGATATTTTAAAGAAATTTGGTTCGCTGACTCACATTATAGAAAATTTTGAAACAAGTCCCATTTTAACCCATTCGAATTTCGGATCCAATCATTAGTTGGCTTTTAACCAGACTGGTGTAGGGTATTGTATAGTCGGCATGCCCCACTTTAACCTTTTTACTCGTTTTTTTATTTTTTTGTAAAACAGAAAACTAATTAAGACAAGAATAATTTGACACTAACAACAGAATTTCGGTTACCCCAATGACAATGCGGTAGAAAACAAATTAACCAAGGGTAATTTGACTGCGTCAAAAGAATATCAATCAATAACAACAATCGAGATTCACAAAAGAAAAACATCGGTTGCTGCAACTGAATTGGTTTCCACCGCATTATCATTGCGGTAACCGAATTCCTGTTGTTAAAGTCAAATTACTATTGTCTTAATTGGTTTTATATTATGACAAATGAAAAATTCAGTTCGCAGAACCGAACCATTCGATTGGCTACAAGTTCCGGAATATCTTTACACGAATCTTTGTACTGTGAAGGTTTTTTAAGACGATTGGCAACAAATTCGGTTCTCATCACCAATCTATTTTTGGCTGTTCAGTTTTTGGTTCCAGTTTTATTACAAATTGCTCTCAATTTTTTTTTTTTTGTTTTTTTCAATTCATTTGTTTTTTTCCGATTTTTTTCGAAATATTTAAACTTCTATAAAAGTCAAAGGGCCAGTATTAGAGTCAGAAGTAAGTTTTCGTAAAAGAAAATAAAAATTTTTAAAGGAAATTTCTTATTTAAGTAAAATTTGAGAAAAAATTGCACAAGTCCCGACTAAAATTTTTTTTAATATTTTTGTAAAAAAAATTCAGATTTCTTAGTATATTCAGAATATTTTAGTAATTTTGATTTAAAAAATTGACTGAAAATTATACAAAGTATGATCCGATATATTTTCGTACATTTAACATTTGAAACTCATTCATTCATAATTGAAAAACTATTTTTTGAGCCATTTATCATAACTGTGTAAAGGAAAATAGTTCTAAGAATTTTTTAAACACCTTAACCCTCTAATGCTCTTTCTTCTTATTACAATAATATCTAAACCATATATTTGGCGTTGAAAATCTAGTATGGAAAAAATATTAAAATTTAAATTTATCGCTTTATTTAGGCGATATAGCACAACAAAGGTTGAAGACGTATCTTGAAACCCAGTAGTCAAACAATTTCGGGTTTTGCTGTAAATAACAGAATCAATAAAATAAAATTACGTACCGAAAATTGTTGATCAATTGTTGTTATTTCAGAAGTTATGGCGATTATTGCTTTTTGAAAATTACGAAATTTGGCGAATTTGGCTCTAAACATCAATAAATTCTAATGAAATTTGTTACGCTTACTACTACCTCTAAGTATATAATCTGTGTTTAATTTTAAGAAAATCTGTTGGCTAGTTTTTGAGCTAGAGAGATATTTGTAAAACATTTCCTGGCGTTATCCTGTGAGTCCTGCGGAAAAAATTTCAACTGATTTTTCAATTAGAGACTCTAAATTAGCTTTGTTATTATCGGTAATGTACGCCAGATCGTAAATGTATTTTTGCCAATTTTTCAAATATTTTTTGTAAAAAGTTAATTTTTTTTTAAATTTTCTAAATTTTGACTTTACATGTTTCTCGCTTGAAAACCGTTCCTTATACAAAAAGGTAGGCAGTTAAGTTTTCTATGGATATAATACAACTTGTTTAATAAAATATTGTTATTTAGCCAAAATCTATTTAAAATCTGAAGACTGCCTTGGACATTAGAGGGTTAAAATGGCATTTAAAATATCGTGTAAACTTCCCTGGGTTACCGCACACATTTTCGTGGGGAAAGTAAACATACAAATCTCTGATTATTACACAGGTCAAATTTAAAAAATTCTAAAGTGCTTATGCATAATAATTTGAAAACCTTATAACAAGTTTATAAAATGAATTTTTATGAATAATTTCTTTTATAAGCCATTTACAAATTTAAAATTGATTATGCATATGACCCTAATTATATAATCAACATTTTTTTCTCTAGCCTTTTTTGCAAATACATAATAAGAAACTTTGTACAACGGAAATTCTAAATGCTAAAAAAATCAGGGGTCTCCCATGGTCCTGATGAATGGCAACACCGGTTTTTAATGCAACAGATGGCGCTGACTGCTGTTTTGTTTTTCTGGCAATACTGTTTCATTTTATTGGGGAGAAGCGTTGCCGAAAAAGTTTTAGCTTATTCCCATTTTAAATGTCTAAATTCCCAATGTTATACCCACTTCATTTTAATTTAAACAAAAACTCAAAAAAAAGAAGCTAAGTTAGCATCGCTCTTAAGTTCAGAAAATTATTAAGAAATGAGTGAGGAAATTAAATAAAATTGAATATTTTACGAAGAAATATTTACGTTTTCACTCGAACTTTAAAGGCCTCAAATCTTTGTTAAAATTGTGAAACTAAAAAAATTTTATTATACGAA
Organism: Leucophora obtusa; assembly: GCA_949987735.1. Taxonomy (NCBI): domain Eukaryota; kingdom Metazoa; phylum Arthropoda; class Insecta; order Diptera; family Anthomyiidae; genus Leucophora; species Leucophora obtusa. Next base: position 174,505,247 of record OX465297.1, read on the forward strand.
AGACAAATTACAATTAAGCTGAAATGTCACCGTCTCAAAATAAAAGTCGTATATTAAATTTCGAGAGAAAAAATTCTACACAATTTTCACACGAACTTCATTACGGTGAAAAGTCTTTTTTTATAGAATTTGTAAATCTAGTAAGGTGTAAGTTCTAGGGCTCGTAAATCCTTTTGAACATTAAGTTTGCATAAGTCGAGTTTACACGATTCAGATGGTACATAAGAGGTTATATGAAAACCCCTGGTACTTTTTGAACCTACACAAAATTTATTTTTTCTAAATCCTTTGCATGTAATAATTTCAGTATTTGGAAAATAGAAAATTTTTTGATTAATTATTTAGCTTGGTTGCTTTTTGTTATTTCAAGATTTATAAATATTGGGAGAACATTTCCTCCATAATTCAAATATTTTGTAGAAATCTTTAAATTCTTCAACAGACCTAATTTCATCGACTTTAATTTGAAATAATACGCATATTATTAATACCAAAAGTCTTCTTGTTTTGGGCCTAAAACTAAATCTTTTAAAATTTACAAATTATTTAATCTGTCCCCAAAACAAAGTCGAAATCCCTAACTTGGGCCCAAATGCCCTTACCTAACAACTCTGTAAAAGCTCATTTGACATAAAAAATCCTCCCTTGAGAAAATTTCCCAAAAAAAATCCTCCTTTGACAAAATTTCCCACATGCTAGCGACATCTACAGTTTGTTTACAAAATTATCGATGTTGCATCTCTATATTATAAGTCTCTGAAAAAAATGTTATTTATTGTTATTTCTAAACAAATTTATATATGAAAAATAGCAATTCACAAACTTTTCAAACAAAAAATATTATTGTAGAAATCGAATTTCAATTTAAAAAAGATTTTTCAATTTGTAAAAATTCCATTGTAGGTGCATATTTTTTTTCGCTGTATGTTTACAGAAAAGGAAAAGTTGTTAAGAATATTTAGCAAACCATCTCGTGGCACGCGTGCCATAGTTTTGCCAGCCCCGCCCTGGATGGATTCACTTCAATTCATGATATGGAGAATATGATTTTAAATTTATGAAAAACATTTATTTCACTTCAAAAACATTTTTCATCACCCAAGTAAAAAAATTATACGACTTTTCATATTATATATGGAGGGCTTATATTCAATAGGGGCCATCTGACGTTTTAAAGAAAATGAGTTTTTGATGGTAATTGCTTCAGTTGTACAGCTGTTACCTATGCCATTAATGTTGGACAGGAAAGCTAATCATAGAACTTTTTCCCCACTTTAGTTAATTTTCTATCTACCAAATACTTTTTTTATAAATTTTATATTTCTTAAAATCAAGAAAATATTGTTAACAATTAATATTAAAATTGGACTTTGTTTTTTATAATTGTTGAAACATTTTTTGAAGTTGTTCTACCTATATACATGAAAATTTCTTTTTAAATTAGCGGTTTCTTAAAAACTTGAAAATGAATTTGAAATTCATCCGAATGCCGTGAATTAACGAGTTTCAAAACATGATAGTACGAAAAATATAAATGAAGCCGCCAAATAGCCTATTATTTGTTTTCGTTAAAATTGCAGCAATTTTAATGCTTTGTTAACGCAAGTTAAGACCAAACCATATAACTGCTGGCATCAACTACACCCCTAAATTTTGGTATAAGATATGGGTATCACAGAAAACTGCACAGTCCCTAGATTATAATTACCCGAGTAAAAATATTTGTTATATAACCATTTATGATTTTATAGAATTACATATCATTGAGTATTGTCATATGTAACACCAAGTATAATTGTATATGATTGTATGAAAATATATTTAGTTATACAAAATCATATTAACCTAATCCACTATTTTTCGGATCTAATATTAACCCATATATGATTTGATCCAGAAAATGGTGGATCTGGCTAATATGATTTTATATAATTTAATATCTTTTGATATAATTTCATAAAAATATATATTTAACTATATTCGACGAGATATAATTGTATAAAATCATTTTTACTACCCTACTAAAAAAAATTAAATGACTTTTGATATTACATATAATTATATCCGAAAAATGAGAACATATAATTGTATCAAATTAGATCGTATTATGATCATATTAGATCCAATTTGATACAATTAGATCTAATTTGATGGAATAAGATATGGTTTGATACAATTTTATCCCGATTTTGTCCTCATCCAAATGTATCAAATATAATATAATCATATCCAACTAGATATAATGGAATATAATTCGATACAATTATACATAATTATATGAGGCATATGTAACTATATCTAGGTCTATATATAATTGGATATTGTAATATGTTGCACAATATATTGTGCAATATATAACAAGATATAGTTATATATTTAGGATATAATTTCGTAAAATTTTATATAATTATATCTTGGTATATATGTTCCAATATATAATTATACAAAATTTTATATGACAATATATGACTATATCAAAACTTTTTTACTTGGGTAGGGAATTTTAAAAAGCGATTGAAAAGCTGCGGTATATTGTAATATGAAATAATTAATTAAATATGTTTGAGTTTCCTTCTCTAAATGTTTTTCACTTTGGAGTTAACATAAATACGAAAACTTAAATCTAAATTAGCTGTGTTTTCGACTTAGCTATATCCGTTAACTCATAAACTCAAAGTGCATAAAAACGCGTTTAAGATGAAAACTAATACATTACATTATTATTTTTCGACCAATAAAATTCTATGTCTTCGATAATAATGCATTTTCTACGACCTGTATTGTTAATTTTCACCTTGTTTTATTTTAAATCTTTTAATGTATAACTTATCCTTATAACGATTATTTTAATGAAATTTAAATATTTTAATAGTAAATTCTTTTTCAAGGAATTTTTCTTGTTAAGTACTTGTGTAGCATATTGAAAGAAAATTTAATTATATAAACTACATTCTTTTATCTGATAGTAAACTCAAAAAAGTTTGTCAGTTACCAGATCACAGTTGTTTGTGTAGTTACCAGTAGCTGTGGTCTTAAACTATAAAGAAAGTTATTTTGTGGAAAATTCAAAACAATTTTTACTACAATAATTTAAAAGAAATAAAATAATAACTGGGGAAAGTTCGTCATTTCGTAACAGTTGTTTAAAGCAGTTATTTTTTATAATTATAATAAACAACTAACAAAATAGTTTTTATGCAAACAAAGAATTTTTGTTAGTTATTCAAAAAAAAAAATAAAAAAAGTATTGTTGAATTTTCAAAATTCTTGTTTACCCTCACAAATGAGATCTCACGAGCTGGACCATATTTAAAAAAGGTTTTTTTAGTTTTTGTAAGAAATTTGCATCTTAGCTGAAGACAACTTACTCGGTATCGTATGAAAGGTTTTTTAGAGGGGCGTCCAGCTGTATATATAACATGTTCACGCATATCCTGACATATCCTATTTTCAAGGATATTTTATAAAAAAAACAAATTTTTGACTCTTTGTACGGAGATATTTGTGATTGAAATGTCAAACTTACATATCATAATCTATAGACGAACACGTGTTTCAGATTTTTTTTGAAATTCGCGATTTTTCGCGTTATATCAGAAATTCAATATGGTGGAAACAATATGTTCTAAATAGGGCAATATGGATACCAAAACTTTTCTTTTGACAAGTAAATCATCGCTGAGTGGATATAGTTTAAAATTTTGTATGTAATACATTTTAGAGCTACCCCAATTCAATAAAAAAAATTTATAAAATTTTTTGTAGGTTTATTATTAAATGAAATATTTTATCGAAATACGCGTGTCTGTAATTTTTTTAAAAAAGTCTAAATATAGGCTGACCCTAAATAAAATTTTATAATACGCTTTTTCGCGAAAAAAAAGAAATTCCGCCAAAAAAAAGCGCGTATGTTGTTTGTTTCTGTTAAGTTGCATTTTTAGCCTTAGATCTACTAGAAACAAAATTTAAATTATTATTAAAAATTTATAAAAAATTTTTGCCCGAAAAAAAGTTAGTCCGCCAAAAAACGCGTGAAGGATTATTTTCTGTTAAGTTGTAGTTTTATCTTACATCAACTACATACTGCATTTAAATCCAAATTTCAGTAACTCAAAAATTTTAACAAAATTTGGTCCAGAGCATCGTGCAAAATGTACGAAATTTGCAAAATTCTAAACTATATCCACTCAGCGATGATTTACCTGTCAAAAGAAAAGTTTTATTTAGAACATATTGTTCCCACCATATTGAATTTCTAATAAAACGCACAAAATCGCGGATTTCAAAAAAATCTGAAACATGTGTTCACTTAAATCGTCTATAGATTATGATATGTAAATTTGATATTTCAATCACAAATATCTCCGTAAAAAAGAGTCAACAATTTGTTTTTTTTTTTATAGAATATCCTTGAAAATAGGACATGTCAGGATATGCTTGAACATGTTATATATACAGCTGGACGCGCCTCTAAAAAACCTTTCATACGATACCCATATCGAGTAAGTTGTCTTCAGCTAAGATGCAAATTTCTTACAAAAACTAAAAAAGACCTTTTTTAAAAATGGTCCAGCTCGTGAGATCACATTTGTAGACCCGAATTATTTTGGGAATCATCATAAAACAAACCAAGGTTTATTTTGAGGGGGGCACTTTTTTTACTTTTTTTCGTGAGTCGGTCTAATATATTATCAAATAAAATTTCGTATAATTACACTGTGCTCGAATTCGACACTTTTTTTTAACAAGCTGGGCACCCCACTTGTAAAGCTAATTTGAGTACGCTGAATTCAATGGTGTTAGTCGTTTTTCGAAGTGAACGCTCGTATTCGCGATATTCACAATTTATATCAAAACTTTTTTACTTGAGCTAGAAATAATTTGATGTATTTGCTTGAGGCAAAATTGGGATAAATGGGAAATTTTTGCAAATTTTCATTTATTTAGCAACATTGGTAATATATAAATCTACTCAAAGTATTTCTGGCAACATATGGATTCTGCGCCAGAAGAACTGCTCAATTTTGAGGCCAAGAATGAATCAATCCAATTTCGGATACTCTTTTCTGAAGTGAAGCGTATTCCAGTTAGAGCGTTCTGCATCGATCGAAAGAAATGGTAGTCGGACGGGGCTATGTCTGGACTTTAAGACGGTGAGGAAAAACTCCGCAACTATTATTTTCTAAATAGTTTTTAATCTGTCATGCAATATGTGGCGGAGCGCTGTCATGATGAAATATTACGGCGTCAGTCTGGTCGCATATTCAGGGCGTTTTTCGACCAATGATAGCTTCAAAGAATCAATTATGTTCGATACAGGACTCGTGTGATCGTCTAGCCTGATTTCATTAGCTAATAATAGATGGAACCCTTCCTGGTCCCTTCTTCGATCCTTCTTGAATGACCTGGGTGGTCCTAGTCTTCCGTGTCAAATTCGCCACTTCTGATGGAATTTATTCAAGATATGCTGCAATAGATGCGTTTCAGCTGCATATTTTTTCAAATATAAGAAATAAAGCAAAACTTCCCGCAAATGATGCTTTGTTGGCACAAAATTTGACATTTTAGAAGCAAAAAAAATTTTGTTGTTTTCACTAAGACTAGGTGAGATTAAATGAAATTTACCATCCAAAATGCCATATAAGTTATTAAAGACACAAACCGTGAACAAAAGATACGCCATCTGTTGTGAACCCCGCATTTTAAAGTTATACACGCATATCTGATTAAATTTTTCGGATACAATTATGTATACACTGAGTGTTCTATAAACTTAACCACAAAATAAATGGGCTCTTCTAAGAGTAAGGAAGAGGAATATTTGGCCTTTGACTTTTACAATGATTAACAAAATATTAACTAACCCCTAAATTCATAAACGCTTTGTAAAATTATAGGAGGCTTATTGAACAAATTTTGTATGAAAATGACGTTTTGTAAACCTGCTATAACTTTACAAAGCATTTATGAATTGAGAGGTAAAACTTTAAATTAACCCTTTTGGAGGGTGGCACTTATAGAAATATGACATTTAAAGCTTATGACAATTATATAACCTTTAGTGTATTAGGAAATTCATAAAATATTTTTTTGAACTGATACAATATAAATAAGAAAAATTTCATTGCTTTTCCAATGCAAAGAAATGTAATAAGTGGAATATCGTTTGGTATGTTTTTTGTAACCGGAAAAAAAGATTATTTTCATGCTCTACCTCACATTTTGACGCATCTCGATATCTAAGTGATAGACTAAAAATTTTATATGGCAGCATAGCTTTCCAAGTTGTCTCCAAAGTCCAAATTTTGGTATAATATGGGGTGACTTCTAAAAACTGTTTTTGCAAAATTTCAAGCAAAACAGTTTCCATTTGCAAAAGCTATCGCAATAAATACATTTTTTACTAAGTGTCTTTAGTACGATACTAACCTTTTGCAAAAACAGTTTTTAGAGGTCACCCCATATTATACTAAAAGTTGGACTTTGGCTACAACTTGGAAAGCTATGCAGCCATATAAAATTTTTCAAAAGTCGCGATTTTAACGTATAGGCCGCTACAGATGAATACATTTTCTTTGTTTAAATATTTCCTTTTAAATGCTTCTTTACTAAGCAATATCATTTATTAAGGCCGATTTTGCTTTCAGCGATTCAATTTTCTAAAACCTTAAAAAACCGTAAAAATCAATATAAAACGCAAACAGTGGTTTTAATATTAAGCTTTATGCATCATATTTTAAGTCTAAATATGAATACAGGTCCTGTGCCTACATTTCATCACAAAAAATTTATATTGATTGCATTTGAAAATGGAAAACCGCTAAACTTTAAAGGCATTTTGCGGAAAATATGTACCTTAGATCGAAAAATAAAGTAATCAGCATGTCCAAAATACATTGAATTGATGGTCAGACCTCTACTAAATTTTAAAAATCAAGATTTTGTCATGCAGTGTTATGTTTATTTGTGAAAATTCAAAAAACTTTGTTAAAAAATAGCGTTTTTCTTTTGAACCCATTGGCATTCAAATTTGAAATTTGAACAGTCTGTAGCTGAAAGTTAAGTTTAATTTAAAGAAAATTAAAGATGGGTTTTTTGAGATATGTGCAAAATAAGGATATTTTTTAAATTGTATTATCCTTTTTGCATTCAACAATATATTATTGCAATTTATTTTGAAAGTAGATTATATGAGCACTACTAGGTAAAAATTTTATAACAATCGAATAATGCGTTCAGAAGTTGTAATCATCATGTATTTTTCAAAAATTTACTGAAAAAATCAAATAAAAACAGCGAAAAAGAGCGAAATAAGACGAATTTTACAAAATTTTCAAAACATTTAATTTCGTGATAGTCATGAGGATCTACAAACAGAATTTTATCCAAATCCAGAGACCTTAATCCGATAAGTGTCCCGTTTCCCTTTGGAATGATTCTATATGGAAATATCTGTGGTTAAAGTTTAACATTGGTTATGCTGAAAATAAGTTACTCGCCCCAATTGAATTATCTTCAATATAAACTTTGAAAATCGCAATAATTTCACAAAAAACTCAACAGTGAATGTAATCTAATGTTTTTAGAAAAAAAAAATTCTGTAATAGCACAGTAGATTTTTAGTACAGTAAGATATTTTTTTGTTCATTTTAAGCCTAAATTCAATTACAAAAGGCTCTAAAAGTGCACATAATTTGTTAATACAATATGACATATATATAAATTCTGGACCTTTTGCTTTCCAAATTGGCTTTGGTATTTTAAATCGGACTTCGGCTTTTACATATTTAAATTTTTTTAAAAAAAAAAACCTTAAAAAATTTTTAAATTTTAACTTTGAGCGACTTTATTCAGAAAAGTTATTGCGATATTGATACATACTTAAGTTTCAAAAATCGGACACGAAATTAAGCTTAAACAGTGTAAAGCGTTTTCTTTCCGATGCTATAGTTACTAAATTTAAAAAAATTTACGGCTAAAAAATTTAAAACGCGAATTGCGCGAAATCTAGACCCAATTGGAACAAACTGGTTGCAGATTCAAAATCAACACCCCCTAATTATCCTAAAACCACTGCAATAACATTCACCTTTTTTTTTGTAGAGCAGTGTAATCAATGAAGCAGCTTCATGCAGGATGTTATTTTATTCAAATTAAGACGCTTTTCATTAATTTTAGGAAATTGTATGTTCAATTTCTAAAGAAAAGTTTCATAGCTTACTAAAAATTTATTTGCGAAAAACATACTGTATTTTTTAGTCTTTTTTATAGTTAAAAACAACCAGTTAAGTTAACACTATGTTTTAACTGTCCATTTCTAGCAGTTTCTATCGACAAACTTTTTCGGGTATACTGAATTGCATTAATATAGCATTTGTATCAAGTTTATTGAATAACATTGAAATGCAATTCAGTTCAATGAAATGCAATCTTAAAAATTACAGTACCAAATATACATACAAAAAAGTAAACATGCAAGAGAAGTTTTCACTTACCGGAAGTACAAAGTAAAACGATTGCTGAATAAGCGATTAATCCTGAAGGGCACGATGACATTATTTTGTTGTAGCTCTACTACAAATGTAGTCGATGTTGATGATGATTATTATAATGAAGATAACCTTTTTGATGCTGCTGATGATGTTGATGGTTAAAGTTGTTTGTTATACAAATGAAGGTAGAAAGTAAAAATTGTAACTCCAGGAACAAAAGTGGAAGGGAATTGCATGGGTTTGTAACAGTGCAACACAAAAGATACTATGTGTATTGGGATCCTCGTGGATGTGAGTAGAATTCACGTAGTGAATAAATTTCAGTGTTATAGTTGTTTTTGCTTTTTTTATAGTGCAGTTTTATAACAGTTTTTGCTATTTTTACAACTTCCTTCTCTTGTTTGGTTTTTTGTTATTTACTCTTAATGATGTTGGGTGGGTTCAATTGCGTTTTGTAGATTTTTATTTGAATTTAAAAAAGTTGGCTTCATTTTTTTTAACTTTATTTTTATTTATGTTAGAAAAGAAGCCTTTAGGCTTTTCTAAGGCAACAGGACTTGATTGTTTATGCTGCACATACCACGCTCATTTTAACATTGTGTGACATGCATGTTCTACTACATATATGGAAGAAGTAACTTCATTATTATCATCATTGTATATTTTGCCCCCCAAAACAGAAAAAAACATGGTATGTTGTAATTTTATCTAATGCAATGTTTCAAAAACATATCGACTTTGAAATTTTTTGTGTATATGTTGTAAAAAGGAAGGAAACTAAAACACAGAGAACGAGTACACTATTATTTAAACCATATAATAGTAAGTGAAATTTGCGTAGATGCATTTGTTTAATTACCTTAAGGAAATTTACACAATATTCTAAATCAAATTTTTTTTTCTATAAATGAAAGTATTGGTGATTCAGATTTTTCACTTTATTTATTGCAACATTAATATTTTTTCCCTTACAATAAGGATCGTGGGCCTTCCCGCAATATGACCCAAATCATACTATGGTGTATATGTGATGATATCTAATAATTGTACTTGGCTGACTTCAATTATTATACCTTCTTCACTCTGTCCAATAGGGTGTGTTGAGTTTATGCTGATGTGATTTTTTTCAGCGTCCCAATCTCATTTTTATGAGTTAAACAGTGGGATCAAACATTACCCAATTTTTTGTTTTTTATTTCTTATAATTACAAAGAAAAATAGATAAAATTTACACATAATAATGTCCATTTAGTTTAATCATTATATTTGTAGCATCTTTTCTACCAATATTTCACATATTTCAAATAAGTGGCAACTCTGGGTCCATAGACAGTGTGGTTATCAAAATTTTTATTTTCAAGAGTTTAAAACGCTGTGTACAAATAAATCTAATTTTCGTAAATTTTAAAATATGTTAGTTTTTATTCCCACTTTTTAAATTTTAAACGTCCCAGTGTAGAAAATCATTACCAGATATGTGGTTATGTAACTACATTCTTGGTATTGGTTACTAGTTACTTTTGTTATTACATTTCTTATTACCTTTATATGGCGATGTCGCGAAAAATAATGAGTTGTCCTTACACACCAGCATACGAAAAATCAAAAAATATATCGTTACCTATGTGCTTATCAGTACTGACAAAAATAATGAGTCTAAAAAAAGATTTTCTAAAAAATAAATTATATAAAAAAAAATATTTTTTATTGTATTTTTTTTTTTTTTTAATAAAATTTGCTGGTGCGGGAATCGAACCTGGGCCTACAGATTGCCAGTCAATAGCTCTACCATCTGAGCTATATCGACATGTAATATTTAATAGATAAAAACATAATTGACCTGCTGTACACAAGTAAGCTTACTCGCCAACATACAAAAAATCAAAAAATATGTAGTTACATATATCCTTACCAGTGTTTAAAAAATATTGAGTCTAAAAATAGATTAAAAAAAATGTTCAAAAAAATCTAGAAAATTATTTTCTATTTGAAATAATGATAAAAATAAGTCATTATCAGTAACTCATTATTACATGTTTTAAAATAATGCAGAAGGTAAGTGGGTTTCATTACTGGTAGTCCAAAAAATAATATGTTATTACCGTTTCTACACTGGGGTGAGATTGAGCCGCTTGTGAGTTTGGATTAGGGATGTCCGCAGAATGTCGATCAATGTATCTTTGTAATCAAACTACAGGTAGCAATTCTGAAGATATTGTGGGCGCTGTGGTGTAATGGGTAGCGCGACAACAATTTATGAAAAATAATAACGTGTATGAGTTTCTTCTATCCCTCATATATATCGCAGGGTCCTCATTCGGTGTTCCCATAGCAATTAACCCCACCGAAGTAAAATAACGTAATATGGCTATGAACTAAAAAGACTCAAAAAAGTTCGCCAACTCTTCATCAGATGGCGCTCAACAACTATTCTAAGATTCATCATCTCGCGTAATGTTAGTGTTGCCATATTTGATGTCCTTCATATTTCACCATCTTTCACTTCTTCTCTATCCCCTTTCCGAAGACAGAAATACGTTAATTAATAGCAAGAATTTCCTGAGTGTTGCTTTTCACAAAAAAAAAAAATTACGAAATTTGTATTGCCCAAAGGACGAACCATGCTTTAGTCTAGTAACCATAGAAATCACCCATATTAGCTTAAATATATTGAGCTTAAATTGCATTAATAAACCAAAGTGATTTAAAGCGATTTATTGCACTGTTGGTACTGAATTATTCATATATCAGATAATGCTTATTCCAACTAAAACACGGGTCTAATTTTGGCTTATTTCCTTCCAGTTTATTTATTATTATTTTTTTTTTTTTTTTTGAAAAGTTTTGATGACCACAAAATTTGAGAAATTATGAAAATTATAACGTTGCTCTTTTATTGGTTTCTCATTATTTTCTATAAAATTGTTGGATGATTTGTTCTATTTCGGGGAGTAAAATTCGAGATCTCACAAATAGATCTACGGTAGTATACTTGATGTGGCTTGAAAGCCAAAAGTATGATGTGTAAAATTTCAAAACCCCCAAAAAAACATAATATTTATTTCCATTTTGTATATATCACGCGAATTGCGAGCTGATAATTACGCATAATATCAATTCGGAAACTAAAATATCTGACCTGTTTGACAGGGTAAAGCCAAGAATATCGATTAATAGCAATTTCTGAAAAATAGTGATTTGAACTTTGAAAACTTTGTATAATTATATCCTACACCATGAGCTGGTGTTTGTTACTACCGAAAATACCTGATCTTGAATAACTTTTTCAGAATATTGTTATACAGGGTGACCCAAAATTACTGAAGGGGTTTGAGTTAAAAGAGCCATTGTATCCCTCGCAGTGTGTGCTGTGGCTCCATCCTATTGGAACCATAATTGCGGATGGTTTTCCACGGATGGCCTTAAAAAGTTTTCCAACATTGTCCGATATCGAACACCGTGTTCATTTTCAAAAAATATGGCCAATTATCCTTTCCGACGAAACACCGCACCAAACAGTACACTTAAGTGGGTGTAATTGTCGCTGTTGAACTACTCTTGCATTTTCAGTAGCCCACATCCTGCAGTTTTGCCTATTAACGAACACATTTAATTGGAAATGGGCTTCGCCACTCATAATTGAATTATGAATAAAATCATGATTTTCTTCTGCTTTTTGCCCGAAACGATTTGGGCACGTGTACAGTTCCATTTTAAATTCCCAAAGTCTTCTTTACAATATATTAAAAAAAAAAAAAAATTATAATAAAAAAGTTATAAGGAACTCAAACCCCTTAGGTACTCTTGGGCCACCCTGTATATTTTACGGCCAATAAAGTGTTATGAAAAGATAAAATAATACAAATACAACAGCACATAGACATGACGCAGAAGCATAGTTTTCTACTGAAAATTTGTTCAATTCCGAAGATATCAGTTTTTTCCAATGACATGCACCTGTTAAATACACAGATAGCAATTCCGAATTTGAACTAGTCTTAATTTTGATTTGTATTTTTTCTGGTACTGATAGTAGTTCAAAATTTGGCATTTCCATCAATGAATTTAATATGTGCGTGCCATAGGAAAGAACCGATACCTTTGTAAATTTAACAAATTTTCAATAGAAAATTTAGCTTGTGAGTGAAATTTTTATTTGTTATTGTATTTTTATGATTTAATTTTTGTAATGTCTTATTTTGAATGTAGAGAAAAAAAAGTCATGCTTTAAAAAGTGAATGCTGTTTTATGCAGATTAGATTGTCAAATATTTGTGAAAATTAAAAGAAAACATTTTCACTTGAGATTTAAAAAAACGCACATTTGGTCACTAAGGAAAATATCATCTAAATTTTGCAATAATAAATTTGAAAATTGAAAACGATTTTCCAAAAAAAGGCAAAAACTTATTTTTAAGCTGTAATTTAAATATATGTGTATAACAAAAGTTTTAATTTTTTTTAGATAATATGAAAAAATCTCAAAGTAATTGTGCATGTAGTGGACCAAAAATTAACCGATTGGCGCTCTAACAAGAACATGAGAGTACAAAAATATTACAAAAATAATTCAGTTTTATTTAAATTCTTCCTACAATAAAATAAAAATAAATTTATAGGAATTCTTTATTCTTTTTGGTGGCTTTTGTTTGTTTCCCAGCAAAACCTTCTATTACCCGGTAATGATTTTGGTAAAAAGAAATAAGGGTAGGTAACCTCTTACTTTTCTATTACCAAAGCTATTATTTTAAGAAGGGCATGTCCATCGAGGTAACTTCTTACCTAGTAATATGTTATTCTGAACTTACAGGCAAAGAGTTTTTACAAAACATTTTGTTTAAATCTTAATTTTTTAAACCGAATATCAATTTTAAATTCACAGGTTTTTAACAAAAAATAGAATTTCTGAAATTTTCTACAAAAACGAATTATTTATACCAATAAAATATCCAAACGTATAAATATGGTATTATCAGTAATGCAAGGGTAAGGTGTAAGGATCCAAAGTAATGCAAGGGTAAGCTGTTTGATACATTACCAGGTAATATGCATAGTAATACTCATATATTACCAAGGTTTTGCTGGGTTATTACTAAAGTTTCCAGCAACTGAGATCTCAGTTGATTTTTCATTTGGAAAAATTGGTTATTTTTAATTAATTTATACAACTGAGGCTCAGTAAGGGGTATTTCACTTGATACTCAATTTAGTACCCAGTAACTGAGGAATTATTTCGTTGCAGGAAAATTTTCTTTTGCAAAAAATCGGTTGTGGAATAGCTACTTCTCCTTTGTAACCCTTGCCAATTCTCACGCCGATGATTTTTGTTAGTTATTCTTTACATATAAGATCTGTGGAGTGGGTGCAGAAACCGGTTCTCTATAATCGTATCTAGTGGAACCAGTTGCAGAATCGTCAGTTATTCCTTACATATAAGATCTTTGGAGTGGATTCAGAAATCAGTCCTATGTAATCGGAGCTAGTGAAACCAGTTGTAGAACTGGTGTTGTTGGCAATCGATGGTTAAAAATTTTCCTTAAAAAAAATAATCTTAACTTAAGTTTACAACCCATGAAAAATGTTCTGTTCCAATGATCATTTGTAACCGATTCTACTGTCGATTCTAACACCGATGATTTTTGTTCAAAATTATCCTAAAACAAACTGCTTGTATAGCTTCAAAAAAGAACTGGTTGCCCTAGATTCCCTATCTGATTCTCAATAAGATGCATCTTGAACATAAAATTCGTGGAACGGGTTTTGGCACAAATTCCATGGAATCGGTTCTAGTGGAACCAGATTTGATGTGGTTTTTTCTGGGTCGCTATAAAAGTCTACAACATGCCCAAATTCATTCGGTTTTTGAGTTCTTATGTACTGGTAAAATAGAAGAAAGAACATCTTTTTTATTGAGGCATTTTTAGTAGACAAAAGGGAATTACTAGACTCTGCCGCAATATCCTTCCATCCAAGGAATCGTCAGTGGGTACTTTATGCGTTACAAGGTATTTTAAATTGTCACTATACACAGATAAAGATAGTTTTTAAATACAATTAAACTTTTTGTAAATATAATTAAACTTTTAATTGAAATTGCACCTACAATTGATTTTGTAAATACAAACATGTTTGTTACTTGATTGTTGAATTTATTTCAACTAAATAGCCAACAAACACATTAGTTGAAATGCAAAAGAAATTTTAAATTAGAGGTGGCATGATACAAAAAATATGTAAGTGGGAAAATGAAAGGACCAAAATTCACTTTCCAGAGTAGAATACTCCAGCATTGTGAATCCAGCTTAAACCTTTAAACCTTGTTTCTAAGCGATGAGTGCCTCATATCGTACTCTTTTCTTATGTAAACTTCTCTGAGCTCCGAAATATTTCTTATTTAATATAGATTAAAGTCCAACATTTTTGTCGTTGAGAAAACTTTAAAAACATATAAAATTTCTCTTTCGAATAATTAATATAAGAATATGTAAAATTTTTAGTACATAATAAGCTTGTTCATTTACTTATTATAAGTGACTACATTTGCTACAGCTGGAAAAATTCAACACAAAAAGTAAACAAAACTTTCCAATTGTAGCAAAAGTAGTAAGAAATTCGACTAAATGAACACACTGAATATTGTTTGAACTTCGGATGTATTAAATCATACTTGGCAATTTTTCATTACCATTGAAATTTTATTACCATTACTTACTAATGTCAATGAAAAAAATGTAATTACCTTTTATATATATATATATATAAATATATTATGTCCTGTGGTTCTTATTGGGAACAAAGGGCCACAACGAATTAATTCCATTCGCTCCGGTTTGATGATATTCTTTTTACTTCTCCCTAGCTTAAATCACTACGTCTGTCTTCGATGTATAGTTAATGAATGGTAATGAAATATTTTGCATTAGAGAAAGCATTACTAATGGTAATGAAATTACACTAATGTATAAAAAGACTAATTACAATTGATTAAAACCATTTGTTTACAAAAAATTCAGATAAATTAATCAATGAAATTAAATTTTAAAATCATTACCATTAACTAAAAAAAATGGTAATGAAAATAAATTCATTACAATTGATATCAATGCAATGGTAGTAAAATTCATTTAATTAGTCCACCTAATTAAATTATTAATTAGTATTATATTTATTAAAAATGATTTAAATATTTACAATAAAAGATACAAAAATAATTTTTTCGGACTTTCTGTATTTTCAATTTATGTTTAACCAACCAAGCAAAAAATTAATAAATAAGTTCAATAAGTTCAATAAATTTTTCTAAATTGTCGCTGACACAGAAAAACAGATAATTTTTGCATTATCTATTATCTATTACACTCAGATACAGTCAGAATTTGTTAGTTATTCAGGTAGTATTTCTGTGAAGTTCTTTTAAGTGAAAATAACATTTATTTGTAAAAGAAATGTTAATTTTAACTACATATATTCGTAAGTCATTAAAAAATAAACAACATAAAATACAGAAAACCCTTAACATTCATTTTATGCAGTCGTTGTGTTTTTTAAAAAAATAAACCAAATAAAATATATTTAAGTAAGTAAAGTAAATTTTGTATGTAAGTAAATTCTGTTAGTTGTTTTGACTAATTTGTGGTTCATTTTATTAGCAATCAGAAACAAAAGAAAATGAAAAATAAATTTAATGAAATGTTAGTAGTCCTGTTTTCAAGTGAAAGTTCATTTGATTTAAATTACATTTTCAGCGGTCTTTACGAACAAAATATTTTAAGTGTATTATTTAATTTAAATAAAAATATGTAGATTATTTAAATTTTAGGGATTTTTAAAATTTTTTCTTAAATTTTGATTATGTTGTACTCAGTTAAAGCGGCAACACTGGTTGCTGACGAATTTGTTTATAATATTTGGTATAAATACAGCTCAGTTTACCAGTGGCTGTTTACTGATCAATTTTTAAGCACCCAGAAAACAGATTCTTGCTGATAATCGAATTTGCTGTTAATCGAATGGTTCAGTGGCAGGAACTGAATTTTTCGGTTATGAGTACCGAATTACTATGGATGTACAATAATCGAAATTCAATTATCACAGTCAAATTCTCTTCTCCCAAATGTTTTTCTGTTGTAACAGCCGAAAAATTCGGTTACCACAACGGAATCATTCAATTATCTACAAATTTGCTTGTCGTCATGGATCTGTTTACTCTGTAGTTTTAGACAAAAACAAAAGCTATAGTAACTAAAATGTGATTGGTTCTACTAAGCTGAAAGAACTGACACTCCTCTTAGGTTAGTTGTACACAAAATGTATAAAATGAGATTCATTCTGTGTCAATTCCTACTGGGTTAATTTCGTGAGGTCAGTTAGGTGACAAATCTTTTTGGGATTTGTCACGAGGTGTTTAAACTGTTCAAATTATCCCTGGTCACTCTTTATAAAAAAGAGCGAACAAGGCATGGTCCCTGTCAAATTGCGACCTATGCAAAAACATTTTCTCACCGAAGCCGGCGTTTTTTTTTTTTAGCGGACCAATCGCGTATTCAGGAATTAAAAAAGTGGGATCCAAAATTACAAAATTTTGTTTTTTTTTAATTATTTCTTTTAATATATTTAGTTCGAATGTTGAGGCCTTTTTAGGTACGCAACTATCGGTATGCAAGACATGTTCGAACACGTCAATATTTGTTATCTATTTGCTTTTCCCGGAGAACTTTAATGCTGTGTACAAATAAATCTAAGCTTTGTATATCTTAGATATATTTTCATAGAAAACTAGTTTAGTTTTTGAGCCCGCTTTTAAACGCCTAAGGACGTCTTATTTAGTTCTCCCCTATTACATAACCGAGTTTCATTAAAATCGGATGAATCCATTGGGATACCTTCCTTGTAAGCTTGCCCTTAGGCTTGAGGTACAGACAAATTTTTCTGTGATTATCACTTTAACCACAATAGGAATTATGACCTTTTATAATGACATTAAAGACCATAGGAAATATGTCCATTTTTAACTGAGGATTATGGGCAAAGTTATATTGGCCCTAGTTTGTATTTTGGTTTACATTTTAATTTTCAATCAGATTTTGTTTAACCGAAACACTATATAAAGGTTACTTTGCCTGTAAACTGAACGCGCTGCAATAAAAACAATAAAGAATTTTAATTAAAAAAACATTCATTAAAATAGTACACGGACATGATCTATGTATGTCAATTCTGTGACAGATCTTAAAATCTACAGACTTTTAGATTTGCCAAAAACCACATATTTTCCGAATAATCAACTTCGATAGCCCAGAAAATTGGGATGGTGGAACTATGTACTAAATCTCCTTGCTTTTCAAATAATTTATTTTTTAAATTGAATAATAAACTTTAAATAAATAATACTATGCCACTACATAAATTCCGCTTACTATATTCAAACACTTTCATTCATACACGTGTGTAAGTAAAATGTTAAAACAACCATCATGTAAACACTAACATGAATTGACACAAAGTGCATTAAAAGTGGTTTTGTATGCAACAGTATTAACAGCAGAAGCAGCAACAGCAAGAGTAGTTGAAGCAGCAATAGCAGTAGTATTTGTATTTGCAATAGTTAAAGAATCACTACTACAATATAAGTCTCTAAGGATTTTAAAAGTTAAATAACTTTGAAATGCCGCCATAGTTAATTTTGAATTCATAAACTCTTTCACTGCAACATTTTTTAATGAAACTTTTGCTTTTTATACTGAAAATTCTTTTATGTTATTTGTATTTTTAATGCGGTTGTAAAAAAAAGGGGGAAATATATTTTAATTTCCTGTATTATTTAATTTATGTGTTATTTCAAATTAATAAATAATTATCGTTAACTGAACACGAAGTTTTTATTAATTGATTTTCTTTTAATTATAATTAATTATTTTTGTTGTTAAACTAAATTGAATTCATACACATCATTTTTTATTTATCTTATTTTAAAACACTCGCGCGTTGTTTTCATATTAAATTTCCGTTTCGTCCGCTTATCTGTAAATCCAACATTTAACTGAATTGTCATTGCCTTCGTTGCTTAAGGATATGCTTCGTCATATTTACTTGTGCATTTATTTTGTTCCATTTATATTTGTCTATATAAAAAAAAACAAAAACAACAAAAACATTATCGTAAGCGGGTCTCGTTTGTGGCTTCGTGTTTTGGGAATATAGCAGACATAGAATTTTTAGAAAAAGAGAACAATTTTGTGTTCTTAGTTTTGTGATGAAAAAAGATAAATTCTCTTTACAAAAAAGGGGGTTTGTAATGACGATTTTATGTTAATGTTGTTGTTGTTTATCACTGTTATGACATTACATTTGTGCATATGGCTAATAACAATATAAGAAATAATAAAAAAAATTAAAATTTTCGACAAATCTTTTTTGAATTTAATAAATGGAGGTTGATAACTGAAAACAACAGGGCTTTCGGCATCGTTATTTTAGATTATTGAAGTAACGCTGTTACACATTTCATTTATTTCTGTATATCTTTTTTAGGATAATAGTATTTAAATTTTTTCGGTAATGGTATTTTAAGTATAACGACATTTTGGTACTTATATCGGAAGGAAGGTGCCCCGATAGGTTCTTTCCGATCTTAAAAAGAATCATATATATGATATAGAAGAAAAAATAATGTTCACGTATTTTTGGGGGCCCAATCGCACGTACAGTGGGTTCAAAAATGGAACAGTTTTACGTTTTTTCCTTATAATATTGGTTACGAAATGAAAGCGTTTTTGGAGATGAATCATGTCCGAAAATGTCCAACTTTTTTTTGTTATTCCACTAATATTTTTTTCGAGTATCACATATTAGGAACTGTTGTTGGATTTAGTTTAAATTTAATTTAACTTAATCGAGGGTGTATCTGAGCTTTGGCGACTTTTCCCATAGCGCTTTTTCAAAATTATTTAAATAAATGGTACCTCTGGGTAAATGGGCAATGTGGATATCAAAACATTGATTTTATCGAGTATTTTAATGCTGTGTACAAATAAGTCTATATTTTATAAAACTCAGACATGTTTTCATGGAAAAATTAGCTAGTTTTCGATCCCACTACACTCTCAGAACAATTTCGGTATGGCAACGGAATTTTTTGCCAACCGAATTCAGTTATGGTAACCGAAGTCGATTTCAATCGAATTATCGGTTGCCACAACTGAATTCGGATGGGGCAACCGAATTACGAGGTTGCAGCAACCAAGCCAATTCAGTTGGAAAAAAATTTGGTTGTCGCAACGGAATTGTTTTGAGAGTGTATTAAAACTTTAAGTATGCACTAGGGCTTGGGGTTCGGGAATTCCCGGGAAAAGTTTGCCGGAAACGGGAAATTTAAAAAAAATTAAATTTTTTAAATTGTTTTGTTTCGAATAGGATTTTTAAATTTTAGTCATAAAAAACATTTTAAATACCAAAAAAAAAATGTCATTGTTAAAATCTTTTAAAAGGGAATACATTTATTTGACACAGAAATAAAATCTTTGCCAAGTAATTAGGAGCATTTCAACTAATAAAGATTTTTCGCATAACTTATTCAAAATTTAAGTAGTAAAACCTAAAAACTTGGTAAAATGTTTAAAAGAAATATGAAAAAATAGATTTGTTTCTTACAAATAATCGCCCTTACTATCTAAATTTTTCAAATGTATAATTTAGGTAAAGTCGACTTTAGTTAAAATATTGGGTGACAGTATACCTTGACTTGGTTTATTTTTGGAGCATTCTGATTGGTTAATTTATTTTTAACCAATCAAAATATTTGAAAATATAAATATTTTTGTAAGGTTTTCATACACAAAATGAACAAAACCGTTTGATTAAAAATAAAGTCGACTTTAAATTTAAAATACTCCTATATAATAAGGGTCAATAATTTTATAAGTAACGTTTTCATTAATAAATATGAAAAGAAAAGACTAATGGTTAACGGTGGTATCTAAAAAAAAAATTGATGGTCATGCAACTTCTCTTGAAGAAACCAACAACAAGACTAACGTTTCAGCTAAAATTAGCAGAGTACCAGAAGAAAAAAGTGTAAGCTGTATAGGCATTAAAGGTTTTATGGTAGGGCAAACATTTCCTGAAATGGTATCCAAATTAGCCGCAGTCAATCCGCACCATAACTAGATCTTCGTTTATTCGAGAAAGTTTTTATAATAAAAACCTGGCATTGCAAAAAAATGAAACCGATGTAAAGAACATTATATTAAATTACTACAATCATGTAAAAGATATCATGATAAAAGAAATATCGAGCAATATTTCTAACAATAGGAGATTTACTATATTCTTAGATGAATGGACAAGAATATCACAAAAGAGATATTTGAACATATGTATAAACGGAAATAATTTATTTTATAAACTGGGGTTGGTTTATATATCAGGAAGATGTAATGCTGATGAAATAAGAAGAATTGTAGAAATAAGACTAGAAGAGTTTTATTTGTCTTTGGAAAATAACATTGTGGCCACCATATCTAATGGGCCAAGTGTGATGAAACGGTTTGTTTCCGACAGTCCAGTAGTAGGTGCTTTCTGCTGGAATCATGCAATTCATTTGGCAGTGCTTAGAGTAATTTATGTGAAATCAAATGTTCAACATTCTGATATTTTTACTTTGAATTCTCACTACACAGACTGAATTTGTACTGAAATAGTGTTTTTTTTTTTTAACAAAAATTACTTATATAGGTGGTTTTCATTAACAATTTTGTTCAAAATTATTTAATTTTTTCATTCCCGTTTCCCGGGTAATAAAAAAGTCCGGGAAATCCCAAACCCTAATATGAACTGTTCATGTACAAAAGCCCACTAGTGTACAAATTTCCTTAAAAAATTACAATTGAAATAATATAAAAGCAAGGTTGGCAAGCGCGACGAATAACGGTGTCGGTATCCATTTTTTTTTTTTTTTTTTTGTTTCGGTATTCATAACGGTATTTTATTTTTATAGATACACTCAAAATGTTATTACAGTAACACCTTCAATCAAAAACTTCATAGCCTTTGGTGAGTGAACTATTTTAACAACCGCGATAAAAAAAAATATTGTAGATTTTCATAGTTTTTTATACTTTATTCGATTAGAAAGAAATAAGCTCAGAAAAATTCTGAAATGAAACTTTAAACTGCGATATATCTTAACTGTACTCTCACAATATATTTAATGTTAAGGTTCGATAGTATATTAAAAAGTAAATCAGTAAAGTTGTTTCAATTTAATAAACAATTAAATTACAAAGAAACATACGCTCTTACTATATAACTTTTCTAAATGTATATTTTTGTTAAAGGCAACCACACGTTATTATTGATCAGTGTTTTTAAAATCAACCAATCATGAACAATGTATTGTATTTAAAAATAAAATGTTCTCATTGGCTGATTTTTGAAAACTTGATAAATAATACTGAAAGTGTACTCTTGGCTTAAGGCAGGATTGAGGATTGGTTGATTTTAAAAAGATTGATCAATAAGTAGTATTGAATGTGTATTCTTGACTTTAAAGTCGACTTTAGCTAAAATTTTGGATCGTAATATGACATGTCTTGATTTGTTTTTAAGTACTCTGATGGGTTAGCTTATTTTCAAGCAATCGAAATGTTCGAAAATATTTGAGGTTTTCACACAAAAAATTAACAAAATCGATTGTTTAAAAATAAAGTCGACTTTTAATTTAAGCCAATAATCCAAACGATATCGTCACGATATCGAAATGATATCACGCAGTTGATATTTCTTATCATAATCATAATCTTATGATTATGATAATGCTCCTTGCAGGAGTAAAAGGAACAAATATATATATATAATCACTTGTGATACGAAAACGATTTTTTGTTCTGAAATGTGCCTTTAATAACGACGTCGTTTTTCCAAGATATTATGATGCTCATTTATATTGGGCAATTAGTTGCAAAATCTAGGTGAGTTCGACTTTTATTTTTAATATAACTATTTTATTGTCAATTTTTTACTATTGTTTTCATTTCAGTTCATTTTAAAAGGGTTTCGATTTTGCTATCAAATATAATACCGTTTTTCCTATCGAAATTCCCTGGAGTAATGATAGTAAAATCGCTAAAATCTGTTCCAGCATCGAAAAACTATCGTTATTCCAGGCTTTTTCTAAATCGAAAACGATATTATATACATAGTATTAATAACCAAAATTTTATTGATAACGGTTTTTAGTTATTTCGGTAACGGAATTCTAAAATTAACGGTGGTATTTCAGTTATTTCGGTAACGGTAGTCGGTTATTTTGATGCATTCCCCAATTTTTTTTTTAACGAGCAAACGAGATTAAAAATAGAACCAATTTATCAACTTCATATAAGAAAAGTATTCAATAACTACGTGCAATTACGAAAAGCAGAAAATTAAAAATATCGGTAACGGTATTTTAGGGATAACGGTATTTAATTTATTTCGGTAGTGGTATTTTAAGGGTACACTCAAACTAGTTTGTAGTTTAAATTAACTGAAAAAGTAATTTTAAATAAATGAAAAATCACTTGAAAACGGGTCTACTTTTTGTTTAATACTGTATTTACAGCTGAGCAAAAACTACCTGGTTTTTGGCTCTTGTAGTTTTTAACTTGTCAAAACTCATACAAAAAAAAAAAACAATCAAAAACTAGTTTTGTACAAAAACTAAGTGATTTTTGCTCAAGTATAAATGTAGTATAAATCAAAAGAACTTTTCAGTTATTTTCAAATATTAATAAATTAACTACAAAATCCTTAAAATAATTACTTTTCATTTATTTCGTTATTTTAACTTTCATAAAATTATCTACAAAATCCGTAAGAATAAATGTATTTTAGGCTTTAATTTTTTAACAAAACATTTTAATATTAACTGTAACAGAAAATGCGTATTTATGTGCAATTTATTTTTTTAAATAAACGACAAAAACCGTTAAATAATATATATCTTTGTATTTTAACTGTACATAATGTATTGTACATACTTTTAAATAAACTACAGTCAGTCACTGTTATAATATTTTCAGTGTACTAATATTTTATTTATTTCGGTATCGGTATTTTAAGGATAACGGTATTTCTGTTATTTCGGTAACGGTATTTTAAGGATAACGGTATTTCGCTTATTTCGGTAACGGCATTTAAGGGGTATTCAGTTGGAAGGGTTTTAAATGGATAAGGGTATTTTAGCGATATTGACCGCCAACCCTGGTATACTGAGTATTCTGACCGAATTTGTCATTCAGTTAATTCACAATTAAAAATACACCACAAAATACCATGGTTTTAAACAAAAAGTGAGTAGTCCCCTTTTTAACTGGTTTTCAATTGTTCTGATAAGGAAAAAATAGTATAAAAGGCAAAATCCCTTACTGTACTAAATTAATTTGCAGGATCTTAACGAGATTTGGATATGTGACAGAGGAGTAAAAATTAATGCACACGTATTTGTTTCAACTGCGCAATCTCACGTTTTGGAGTTAAAACACAAAGCTTGGGCTACGATCAAACTTGCCCAAAACTGATTAAACTCCAGCCCTGATAAGAGAGTATACTTTTTCTAAATTCTTAAATCAGAATCAGAATAAAAGGTATCGTCCTGTTTTTCCCAAGGTTTTATTTCAATAAAAACAACTGTCTAGGATTAGATTTAATTAATCCTGTTTCATCTAATTTATAAGACTTCTTAAAGATTTTAATATTCTTTGAAAAATGTCTTATATTTCCCTATATTTTCATGCAACAAATCCGCTCTTATATTGGTTTTTACTTCAAATGTACTCTTTAAAATTCGAAGCATGCGCTTTAGTTTGTTACATTATTAACGAATAAAATTCATTTATTTACACGTGCTTTTTGTGTTAAACATATGAGGGCTGTCCTGTCCTATTGTAAATACATTGTTTTTGTTATTATCAATCAAGTTACATTAAGTTTTGATGGATTTGGTTTAACTTAAACAAAAAGATTTTTGTGTTTAGTTTGTATTAGAAAAGTAAGTAATTGATTACAATATATTAAAAGATGATTATTTTGTTTTTGTTTTTATAAAAAAAAGTACTAACAATTTAAGTGTTTGGACTAAAATAAATAGCCTGATATCAGATATTAAATTGCCTTTATTGCATAAAACGGTTAACTACTTTTCAAAGCACTACGGCATTTTATACATTTCTCTAGAAGGTACCAAATATTTACAGCGATGTTAATCGATATTGTTCTATCAGACGACTTACTAAATTGTTAAAATTTCCCTAAAAACTTATATACGACCAGGTTTTCAAAATTAAAAATGATAGGCCCAATATGGTGGAAAATTTTTAAGAGTTTCATAATTTGCCTGAATTTTGATCTTCGAACATTTTTGCAATTGCTGAATTCGATCCTGAAATTAAATTCTCAAAATTTAAAACGGCGATATACTGAAACATACTTGGAATGTATTCAATGGCATTGAAATTTCATTACAATTTAATGCTACTGAAATTTTCTGGCATTAGAATTTTTTCCTACTAATGCTAATGCAATCGCATTACTTTCTTCAAAACTACATACAATTGAACAAAAAAAATCATTTCACCGAACGAACCCGGTTTATTTATATTATAGCGGTGCGATATTCCTCAAGTAGAGCAAACTTTATGTCCATTTTGTCTCATCTTTCTTAGTTTTCGAGATACTGACCATTTAAAAAATTTCTATTTTACAAAAAGGTCAATATCTCGAAAACTAAGCGAGATATCAAAAACTGGACAAAAGTTTTGCAAAATTCACATACACTCCAGCAAAAAAATTTGTTCGGAAGGGATCACAAGGAATTAATTTTGATAAATTAGTCACATTAATACGAATTTTTTTATATCAATTTATGTGGTAATAGAAATAGAAATTAATGCACTCTGATAAAGTATATTAATTTATGTTATCACATAAATTGTTAACAAAAATAAATAACCCGAGTAAAAAAGTTCATATATAACAATATATTTTTTAATACAAAAATACACATTAACATATAGTAATATAAAATGGCTTTGCATCCATATGTATTCATATATTATAATACCTTTCAAATATTTCCCGAAATTTTCTTATGTATAACCATATAAAATCATATACCAAAAAATGTGTTAATGTTAATGATACACACAACTATATATAATCAGATATGGTTGATCCCATAAAATGAGGTTTAATATACAATAAGATATAACCCAATATATAATCACATATAAACCCAAATCGAAGAAATTTTCATTTTAGTTATAATTTAATATAAACGTCTATCAAAAAAATTTCTAAGTTGTTTTACATACATATCGTCACCTAAAATGCAAAAGGGCGTAACAACACTTTTTATTTTTTTACAGGAGAAGCAAAAAACTTTGTAGAATTAAAGATATTTTAGATTTAAAGGACAATTTTTTTCTCTTGCTTAAAACACGACTAAAGACTTATTTCTAAAGATTTTTTTTATTTTTTGTTAATATTCTTCAAGTTATGGTTGTAACGCCTTTTTGACATTGGCTTTTCTGAAACAAAAAGACGTAACAACAACAAAATTTATTAAAATTTATTTTCATAGTACATAAATATTTTAAAAGATTTGTTAATTTAATATTTCTAATGATAAAAAAACTTTAAAAATATTAAATTTATTAAATATGTATGTAATAATTCATTACATAAAAAGAAACAATAATTCAGTATAGAATGTTAAAAAATTATATTTAATTTTCAAATAAAATGTTGTCATAAAAGTAATGACAATCTATAGGAAGTAAAGATTTGAGATGTTCCCATTTCTTCTTCGAAATTTTTAATCTGTGGGTATGTACAGACGCTCCAGGATTCACTCAAGGGGGGGAGGGGGGGGGGGCTATACATTTTTCGTATCCTATACGGTAGTCCTATTTCTAGATATTTTATGAACTAGATGCAACAAGGGTATAAGATGTCCGAACCGGACATCGGACAAAACAATTGCATCAATTACGGTATGATGCAATGATAGGTAGCACACACGAATATAAGGCAATTTTCGCAGAAAAAAAAATTTAAATGTGAATAAAGAAGCAAAAAAATCTGAATTATGAGAAAAAAATAAGAAAAATTTGGTAATATAAGAAATTAAAAATGTGCAATAATTTATGAAATATCTGAAGATAAAAATTTTTCAGAGTGAAATTTTATCGCTAATTTTTGCTTAGGTTTTTATTTTCGATATATGCATATTTTTTTATAATCTTTTTTCTTAATTCTAACATTTTTTTTAATTTCTATTATTTTACAAATATAAACTAAATAAGAATTTTTAAAATTCAACGAAATTTTTTATTTTTTAAATAACAAAAACTACTGTTTACTGTAAAAATACTGTTTTGGTGGTTGTTTATTATGATATTAAAAATAACTGATTTAAATAACTGTTACGAAATTACAGTACTTTTCGTTAGGTGTTTTCTTAAATAACCGTCATAAAAGTTGTTTGCATTTTTGTATAGAAAAACAACTGTAATTTATGTTAAAAACGACAACTACTGATTACTACACAAACAACTGTCATGTAGTAACTGTCAAACTTTTTTGAGTGCACTCACTCGAAATATGTTCGTTAACATCAAACGAAAAAATTACAAACACAAATTGACAAAAAAAATCTAAGCGAACTTAGTTATTCAAAAATAAAAAGAATTACTTTTTTATACAAGTGTGTTGTTACGCCTTTTTGTGTTTGAAATTCATACACTTGTTGTTACGGCCTTTTGAATTTCGTTCGTAAAATCGTTATTTGTTGACGTATAACTTTAAAATTTTGTAGGGACATGTAATTTAGTCTAGTGCATCATAATCAATAATAAACTCGATTTTGAATTTTTTTGTTGTTACGCCCTTTTGCATTTTAGGTGACGATATAACTTTATATGATAAATTATCAAAAATATTTTATAAGTCATTTTAGATAAAACTTTATATAATCTAGATTCCAAAACATTTTCTAAGTCATTTTATATATAAATTTAGATAAACCTTAATTTAAAATATTTTCTGAGTCAATTTTTGATAAAAATTTCAACAGCCACATAAGTAGACGATTATCAAAATATTAACCCACTAAAAAGCGAAAGGCACTGATGATGGCTTTGTAGCGAAAGCCGAAAATGCGCATTCTGCCTTCTGCCTTGCTGGTCTTATCGAATTTTTTTCAATAATTTTTATTCTTTGTAATTTACTTGTAAAAATTGTATCATCTTTCTTTGATTTGAAAATAATTTAAACAGAAAGTGATATTAATTTATGATCTTGAGTCAAACTAAAATAACATTCATTTACTTAAAATAACAGATCAACTAAAAACATTTCCCACATTCAAAATTTATATTATTTAAAATCAGAAAAAATTTTGAAAGGAAAATAGTTTTTATGTCAGTTTTACAATTCAAACATATTTCAAAACCCAACATATTTTGGGTATAGATCTTGAAATCCAATTGTATTAAATAGTATATAACTATATCAGATAAGATATAATACGATTCAATTAGATGTGCCCAATTTTGGGATAAAATTGCATCAGATTATATGCAA
The DNA here is from genome assembly GCA_949987735.1 of Leucophora obtusa. Taxonomy (NCBI): domain Eukaryota; kingdom Metazoa; phylum Arthropoda; class Insecta; order Diptera; family Anthomyiidae; genus Leucophora; species Leucophora obtusa. Next base: position 174,533,358 of record OX465297.1, read on the forward strand.
TTGTATAATATTAGATTGAATTGTATCTAAATTGTATCTGATATAATTTTATAGACCCATTTTGCGGATTAGATTATATAAACACTTATATGATTAATTTATATTCTTATATATCAGATATATAAACTTCTTACTCGGGAAATTTCAATTTATGTGATAAATAATATTAATTAATATAATAGAGATGGAGCAATTTGTGCTATCATATAAGTTAAAAAAAATTTTGAATACCAACCCTGTTATATAAAAATGGATCCCTCGGGGGTGCTCCCGACCTGGCATTTATATTACAGGAGTGTTATATCAAATCATAGGATCAAAAATTTTGTTCGATTTGCCTTATTTGCCCTATCTAGCTTAGTTTTTGAAATACTGGCCATTTTAAAACATTTACATTTTGAAAATGGCCATTATCTCGAAAGACTCAGCGAAATAGCGTTTTGCGATAATCGAGAAAACCACACTCCGATTATGCAAATGAGGTAGGCCCAGGAGGGATCCCGAGGGATCCATTTTATAAATCAAATACAGGGTTACTCATTTTTTTATCAACTTGTTTTTCGTTCAGTTATATATTAATCCATTTTATCTGGATACAAACCAGAATGAACTGGAAATTGATATTTCAAAATTTTGTTGTGGCTCGCACATATTTCAATGTAAGCATCATCCTAAACAATTTTTTTCCACTTTAACATTTTTCAAAAAAACTTATCTCTCAATTGTGATTATTGTGTCTTAATTGATGAATTATTAGTTACAATGAAATTTAAAATCATTACCATTAATCAGTGAAATCAGGTAAATTAAAATAGTTATCATAAATTAAAAAATTCAAATGAAAAAAAATTCATTACAAATCATAACAATTCAATGCTAATGAAACCATCAATTAGTCCACATAATTAATTAGTCCGATGTATGTACTAAAAATTGCTTATCAATAGTTTTTGAAAATTTGTTGGGTAATCAGCAACAAAAAAGAAACTGCGCCGATAATTTTTGTATCATGATAATGCTCTAGCTGGTACTGCTGAAATAACCCACAATTATATTGCCCAGTCTAGCATTGCAAAAATTCGACCAGCACTATATACCCCGGTTTTTTCCAAAAATAAAAACAATTTGGTTAGAAGAGTCTCCAGCAGCAATGAGGAAATATTAAATGCAGTTAATATACCTACATTAAAAAACTGGAAAAACCCAATTTAGAGGACTGCTTTGGAAAGATTAAATGTTTTAAAATAAGAATCAAAAACAACAGAAATTTATAGAGTAAAATATAAATATTTAAATATGTGGCAAACTTTGTGATTTTTTGTGCTATATGATTTATAAAATCTAGTGCATTATGGATATATTATAATTGATGAAATTTGTGTTGTGACTTTTTTATATTTTGGGTCTCTGATTGAAATAAAGGAAAATGGGGACATAAAACTAAATTTTTATTTATTTATTTTGTTTCTGCCCTCATTTATAACCAATATTAAAAAATGCATCGGCTAGCGGCTTAATTTGACATTGCTCAGTTGCTCGTATTGTTCCAACAAACGTCAAACATGCTGATTGTTTGTGAAATTAATCGGGATATTGAATATGTTTTGCCCAGTTCTTTTGAATTACCTAGCAAAATTATGGTAACAACAAGTCATAACCCTTCAGATTACCAATAATGTAATCTATCATTATTGGTTACATTTGCATTAATTTAAAGTACAAAGTTATTACTTACTAATAATAACTTCTTAAAGTATTTATATACTTGAAAAATAATCACTTACTGTTAGCTGATTAAATAAATACCGATTTTGTATTTTTTATTTTATAATATATTTATAAATTTGTTTTAAAAAATTTTCAACTACATAGAAATTTTTCCGAGGTAAAACGTTCTTTTGCTAAAATCTTAAGATTTTATAGTGTTTCTGCAAAAACGCTAAGCTTTTTTTTTAGATTTTTTATGTGTTTTCAGAATTTTTTAACCAAGCTTTAAAAAAAGTAGGTTCTTGGAAAGGCTGAAAAAGATTTCATTATTTCGTGATGCAGATTGCACCATTACAATATATACGTGTCCGTTAAATATTCACCTCTACAGCATATCAAAATTCCAGCTCAATCGATTAATGATCATAATAATTTTATAACAATCATAGTAGTAGTAGTAGTAGTAGTAGTAGTAGTAGTAGTAGTAGTAGTAGTAGTAGTAGTAGTAGTAGTAGTAGTAGTAGTAGTAGTAGTAGTAGTAGTAGTAGTAGTAGTAGTAGTAGTAGTAGTAGTAGTAGTAGTAGTAGTAGTAGTAGTAGTAGTAGTAGTAGTAGTAGTAGTAGTAGTAGTAGTAGTAGTAGTAGTAGTAGTAGTAGTAGTAGTAGTAGTAGTAGTAGTAGTAGTAGTAGTAGTAGTAGTAGTAGTAGTAGTAGTAGTAGTAGTAGTAGTAGTAGTAGTAGTAGTAGTTTTTTTTTTTTTTTACATTTTGACATTTGAAATAAAAAATAAAAAAATACGATTTTACGACATTGACCGTGGTTGTCTGAAATTATTGAAAAGGAAAATTATGGTGATAAAATAAAAAAAGAAGATCAATGGGGACATAATACTAAATTTTTATTTATTTATTTTGTTTCTGCCCTCATTTATAACCAATATTAAAAAATGCATCGGCTAGCGGCTTAATTTGACATTGCTCAGTTGCTCGTATTGTTCCAACAAACGTCAAACATGCTGATTGTTTGTGAAATTAATCGGGATATTGAATATATTTTGCCCAGTTCTTTTGAATTACCTAGCAAAATTATGGTAACAACAAGTCATAACCCTTCAGATTACCAATAATGTAATCTATCATTATTGGTTACATTTGCATTAATTTAAAGTACAAAGTTATTACTTACTAATAATAACTTCTTGAAGTATTTATATACTTGAAAAATTATCACTTACTGTTAACTGATTAAATAAATACCGATTTTGTATTTTTTATTTTATAATATATTTATAAATTTGTTTTAAAAAATTTTCAACTACATAGAAATTTTTCCGAGGTAAAACGTTCTTTTGCTAAAATCTTAAGATTTTATAGTGTTTCTGCAAAAACGCTAAGCTTTTTTTTTAGATTTTTTATGTGTTTTCAGAATTTTTTAACCAAGCTTTAAAAAAAGTAGGTTCTTGGAAAGGCTGAAAAAGATTTCATTATTTCGTGATGCAGATTGCACCATTACAATATATACGTGTCCGTTAAATATTCACCTCTACAGCATATCAAAATTCCAGCTCAATCGATTAATGATCATAATAATTTTATAACAATCATAAATACGCGACACTTAAATATTTAAAAAAAATAGTTAAAAAAAATTAACAATTAAAATCCACATTAAAGAAATTTTCATGGAAATTCTACAAATATTTGCACTTAAATACTGCATTGACATTAAATGTTAAAAAAGTATTTACTATTAATATAAATAATTTACCCACACATCAATGCATATTGATAATTTTCATCATTAAAGAGAATGAATAAATAATAAATAACACCTTGTATGTATTGTACTTATTTATTTTTATCTTTAAATGTCATACTGTCAACACTCATGCAAAACTGTTTAACCTTTCCAATAATTCATAAGACATTTTTACCACATTTGTCGCTTTTAACCAAACAATATATTTTGTTCGCAAGTCTACTCTGTTCTTCTGTAACAAAGTACTTAACATTGGTATATATTTAATATTAGGGTGAAACTAAGATGAATGGGGGTTTTTTTAGTTGCACTTAGTTTTTCTAAATTTCCAATTTTTTGCTTAAATTTATTGGTCAAAAATTTAAAATTTAATGAAATTGAAACTAAAATGTTACTGACACTTTTTGAAAATCACCAGATCTGTCAAAACAGCAGGATAGAATTTTCAAAGATTACAAAGCAAACTGTGGTAATTTTTTTTTTTTTTTAATGTTGAATTATGCTTCTAGATGAAAACAAGAACTTCTCCCTGAGTTTGTAATTTGATAAGTATTTCTAGAAATTCTAAAAACGTCGTCTTCTGACGATTTCTTTAGGCAAGAATGAAATACGGATAGGGACAAGCCCGCAGCAGATAATTTTTCACAATTTCTTAAATAAGTTTCGAGATTTCAGCACATTTAATTTCCTTAATAAATTTAAACTATCTAAAATATAAAAAAAGTTGCCTAATAACTAAGTAGTTTTTCATCTATTTAAATGTCCCTTAACAATATATCTCTCCCTGGTATGCATATTTTAAAAGCTTTACTCAGAGTTTTATTATTTTCATACATACATACATGTGTATGAACATGACATACATTTTACAAATGGAAATATAGCGGTAAATACTTCCCTTAGTTTATAAATGTCACTTAATGTGACAAATGTGTTATTATAAAAAATATGCGTTACAAGTAAATTTTGTGTTTAAATGGGAAAATTTACCAGCTAAAAAAGAAATCATGTAAATTGAAATTAAATTGATTTTAAAAAATGTTCATTATTTTTATCGACTATTGTAGTGCAGCGGTTAACACCAACTTTATGGTATATTTGTGGCATTTTTACTGACTGAAAGACCGTTTAGTGACAGAAAAGATATTCGTTGGGACAACCAATTGAATAAATAGGCTGCAGAAATATATTATTATTACAACTGGCTATGAGTTTTTTTAACAGTCAAGTTTATGCTGCTGTATCGGAAATTTCGGCTACATTAACCGATTATCAGTTGTGTGAATTTTTTCAGTAATGAATTTTTTCAATAATGCGACAAATTTATTTTAAAACTATTAAAAAAGCTCGTTGTAAATATTAACCATAAAATGACTAGCTCTAACTTTAAAATACTACTAAAAAATTTTATGAAATAACTTTCTCTTTAAAATATCTAACGAAATTATTTAAAATACCATTTATACTAAACTACCCTCCCGAAATAATTTAAAACATCGTCAAATTTAAAATATACAACATTAAATATTGACTGTTAGTTTTTTTATAGAGCTGTATCTGTTATTTATATATACACTTTTACAAAATCATGATCCGTAAATTTGTCAAAACAGCCAAACAAAAGAATTAACTGTAATCCTTAAAATCTATAGAAGTTGTCGAAACTATCAAGAAAGAGATTATAATTTACCTTAAATTACCACTAACGAAATAACTTAAAATACCGTTAACCTTAACATAATCAAACTAAATGGCTTGAAATACCATTAGCCCTAAAATAACTTACCCAAATAACTTAAAATGAAGATAATCCTAAAATAGCCTAACAAAATAATTTGAAATAATGTTATCCATTATTACTTACCTTACACACAAAAAGTAAAAAACAGGCTTAATTATGAAATTGTTCCAGACAATTACTATTTTCTCTGTTTTTGCACCTACCACGCAAATGATACTATCAATTAATAAAAATAGTGTACCAAGAATTGAATCAATTAAAGAATTCAAAGATTTCATTGATTCAATTAAATATTTATTTAAAAACAATTTTATTTTAAACAAATCTTTAATTAGATGATTTAAGCTAATATATTTTTGTGTATATAAATCGGTTGCCAACACTGAAAAATAAATGAAGAAAAGGACTGATTTTAGGCAGCCATTTTTACCGTCTAAATTCCTGAGAAGTTTGAAAAGCTAACACATTCTGATAACATTTTACGGATAAGTTACATTCTTCGACTACATTCTTTTCATACTCGAAACTTCCATTAAGCCATACGTTGCGTATGAGCAATAATAAATCATGTATTGTATTGATCATACGTACTGTAGAACAAAAGAAAAAGTGCTACAAAAGAAATTTAATTGCAAATTTCCAGAAATTATATGTTGCGTTTTCAGACCTTCTGTATATGGAAAACATTACACAGTGCAACAAATATTTTAGGGCCTCAACTAAAACAAATATAAATTAAAGAACACGTAGTAAAACCACCGCCAGGTTTTGCTCTATCACTTTTAAAAATCCGAAAGTTTGGATTACAAAGTTTTAAAATATGAATTTATAATTTAATTTGGCGTTTTAATTATTATTTTTATCAAGTGTAGACTAGTATTATCTTAAAAAGTAGTTTAAATATTGGAAATTATTCTTTATCTTATCTTTAAATTAGTAACGGTATGATATATGTGATATAAAAAATCCAGGAAAAAATTATAAATTTAAAAAAAAAAATTTTGAATGTTTTTAGTCTGACTCTAGATCATAAATTAATATCACTTTCCGTTTAAATTATTTTTCAAATTAAAGAAAGATGACACAATTTTCACAAGTAAATTACAAACAATAAAAAACATTAATTTACCAAATAAAAGATAAAATATAAATACCCCTCATTCATCGAAAAAAAATTTTTTTAAATAAATTTGCCTAAAAACTCAGATTTAGGTAGAATCAAAAGTACGATTTAGAATATGGCTTTTCTAGCAAAATGCACATTACCAATTCGATGCAATTCTATTGCAAATATGTATTTGCATAAAGTCCCTTTTTTAACCAAAAACTAATTTTTTAAAATTTTTTTGTGAATTTTCCCTTAATATGTTTTATTTTGTAAAACAAATTGAAAATCTTCCCTTCTGAAATCAATAGACAACAATTTTTCAGCAAAAATTTTCAATATTTCAGCAGGATAGAATATTATTTGTATTTACCTAAATTTTCCTTAATGTAACAAAATATTTAGAGAAATAGCAGTATTTCCTTTCTGTGTGTTGTCTACTAATATTTAGACAATTTCTTTGCTGATATGGGAAGGGTGGTAATTTGTCATTTTAAACGAACTAAAATATGTATAACCCAAATATAGCTAAAATTTTTTAGCTTTAACTGTTTTTTTTCTGTTTTTATCTAACTAAAATTTATTAAACAGATTCTGCTACTCTCGGCAAATTTTTTCTGTAGGGTGATTTTTAACAAATTTTTAGCAGCTTTTTCTGGTATTTGCACAGATTAATTCAGTTTGTTAGTATTGCTGGAGTAAGTCACAAAATCAAAGTGCAGTTTAAACAAAATGTAAGCCTTGATTTTGATTTCACTTAATTTTTGTAGTGCTTATTGGGTAAAGCTAAAAGCGTTACTTGCCAGAATAGCTATCTGGCGATCGTACAGATGATCGTAAACAAAACAGGGGAACCAACAATTGAAAAGACCTATAAAATTTTAAATACATTTTTCGATAAAATTTTAAAAAACTAAATTTTGAAGAAGGGGCTATAGTCCCCCTATAAAAATGGTCTCGCTACGCTGATACTGGCTGTGCTAAAATGCTTACACTGGAAAACTAATTGGAACTAATTTGCCATCCTTGGGAAAACAAAAAAAAAGTTGGTTTAAAAGGAGCTTTTCCACAAACAAAAATTAATTTTATAAAATAAGAAAATTTAAAAATAAAAAATAAATGTTTGCCTGCATATGGATTTGAACTCGGAACCATCTGCCTACAAACCTTTTTGTATAACAACCAAAAAGATATTTAGGGAAAACTCCATTTTTCACACTTTTTGTATGGCGACATGTCTGAAATTTATGAAATTTAGCCCTAGTTTATGTATACGAAAATACTCTAAACGAAAGTAAAGTAACGAAAATTTGTTTTTGTTGCCCATGTATTTTTGACTAAAGTCATTGTCAATTTCTTTCGTTTAAAATTATTTTTCCACAACAGGTATGTACTCTCAAAAAAAAAGTATGATATCCATATTACCTATGTTAGGTAGCCAGAGGCTCCCAAATCTTTAGAAATATAGACCTTCGTGGAAATTCGTCCCAAATCCTGAATACCGAAAAAAGCCCAAACACCCGCTCACTTAAATATTATAAGGATTAATATATGAGAGATTTCATGTCAAGTAACCCAACTTTTGAAATCGATGTCTTCCGATTTGGATGAAATTTGCACCAAGTAAGCGACCAAAACTACCTGAAAGGAAAAAACCTAAGCTTTCTTTTGAGCCAAAAAAAGTACCTACCCATTTAAAAAAAATAAACAAAAGTTTTAATTTAAAACAAAATTATCGAAAATTTTTTTTCTAATTAAAAAAAAAAAAATCGAAAGATTGCAGAAATGGCTATATAATTTGTTTGGGACAAATTTTGCTTTGCCATAGGTAATAAGTTACATGGATGACAAAGAACACCTGTTTAGCCAAAATGTCAAATTTTGACCCTAACTGAGAAACTTTTTTACCGATCTTATTGAAAATTTGTGCCTAAACTACTATCCAATAGGAATAACCTTGGTGCAAATTTCATCCAAATCGGAAGACTTCGATTTCAATTTGGTCACTTGACATGAAATCCCCCATATGTGAATTTGACCCTTAATCCTGTATACATCTCCATAAAAACCACACTCACAATATATTTTCCATAACCGAATCAGGTTTATTTGAAAAGTAATAGGTAAAGTTTGTTTTCAATTGAAGAATCAATTAAAATACATTGAAACATATTGTTTAACTTTTTATATTCGTCAATAAAAAACAAACTACAAGAAATATGTATCGTCTGTAGGAGTTGATATTTTCAGTCAAATAATCTATTTTTAGATTTCTATTTTTGGAAAAAATAATTTAAATAATTTCGTTGTTTTCTGTTTTAAAACAAAAACTTCAAATATTTTCGGTTTTCAGTTAAAAGTTGACGATTGTTTTAACAGACTTTTCGATTATCCTTCCCTTTTTTAATTGTGTTTTCAATTAATTTAATATGTACTTTAGGTTGTTTCTAACGAATAAAATATTGTGGGTGTAAACATAGGTACTAAATAAAAAAAAAAAAAAATTTTTTGGGATGAGATTTGAACCACCACCCTCAAAAATTTAAATTTTGTCATTGCCTGACCTTCCAGACATCTACACCACAACCGAATTGAAAATTGTATGAATTAAATTTGAATTTAAAATATTTTGAAATATTTATTTATACAACAAAAAGAAATTTAAACAAACAAATGTACCCAGCACACAATTTGAATTTATAAAAATAATTTTAATCTATCGCACGACTAGAAAAACTGGACAACTGTTAACTTCGTTTTATATCTAAATTCTTTTATTTGTTTTAACTTAAAATAGTTGAATATTAAATGATATGAATTCAATCAGAGTTTACGATAACGAAATTATCGAAATTGATTGCCAAATTTATTTGAATTGTTAGTAAAAATTTTTAAATTGATTTGATAATCACGGGGTTGCCGGGTTGTAAAAATGTGAAGAAATCTCGATGTCAGCTGCTAGCAATAGAGTCGGCATATACGACTATAATATTTACCATAAAAATCGTTTTAAATGTTCACCATACAAATCGCTATAAAAACTAAAAATATAAAATACAAAAATAAAATTTAATAACAAGCTTGTTTATAACGTCCTTTGAGGGGAATTTTTTTTACAGAGTTTTTATTTTTAATTTTGTGTGGAAGTAAAAACGAAAGATTTTATATTTTATGATTTTTTTTTTATTCTCGAAAAGTTTTATGCATGTCAGAAAATAAAAAATTACAGAGTTATAAATTTTATTCAAATGAAAATTTAACTTAAAAAAATCAAAAAAAGTAAATATAACGCAAGTTCTTCTTAACTAAAATTGAATTTTATAACTGGACCCAGTGTAGAAAATCATTACCAGATATGTGGTTATGTAACTACATACTTGGTAATTGTAACTAGTTACTTTTGTTATTACATTTCTTATTACCTTTATATGGCGATGTCGCGAAAAATAATGAGTTGTCGTTACACACCAGCATACAAAAATATATCGTTACCTATGTGCTTACCAGTACTGACAAAAATAATGAGTCTAAAAATGATTTTCTAAAAAATAAATTATATAAAATAAAATATTTTTTATTGTATTTTTTTTTTTAATAAAATTTGCTGGTGCGGGAATCGAACCTGGGTCTACAGATTGCCAGTCAACAGCTCTACCATCTAAGCTATATCGACATGTAATATTGAATAGATAAAAACACAATTGACCTGCTGCACACAACTAAGCTTATTCGCCAACATACAAAAAATCAAAAAATATGTGGTTACATATATCCTTACCAGTGTTTAAAAAATATTGAGTCTAAAAATAGATTTCAAAAAATTTTCAAAAAAATCTAAAAAATTATTTTCTATTTGAAATAATGATAAAAATAAGTCATTGGGTGTCATTACTGGTAGTCCAAAAAATAATGATATGTCATTACCGTTTCTACACTGGGGAGTTAAACACTAAATTCTAGCGACTTTGATTTATGTAAATTGGTATTTCTGACTGACATATTTTTGTGCAATTTTGCTCCAAAGTTTAATATCGATGGCTTAATGAAGAAATACGCTACACAGAGAGAATTTTTCTGGACGAGTTTTAGTGAAATTTTTCGGTAAACTGCTGAAGTTTTCTTCACAACATAAATGAAAAATTTGTTAAATTCGATTAAAAAGATACGAACCTTTATGAATCTAGTTTTAGTGAACCTTTTTCTTGGAGCGTATGAAATTTTTAGTAAATAAAATGAAATTTTTGATAATATTTTATGAAAAATTCCATTAATTCAATGAAAAGTTTCAATGGACGAGTTCCCATGAAACTTTATCGATTTTATGCAAAAATTCATTAATATCATGCAGATAATTCTCTCAGTGTAACTTTTTTCTTAATTTCTATAGAGGGGAAGGCAATAAAAATATAAGAACGTTGGATATATTGTTTCTCGGAATGAAATTTTATATTAAAACAAAAACAATAAAATAAAAAGTATAATCTAAGTTTTTCAGATTTCCATTTCTTCTAATGGAATATTAATTCGAGTTAGGGCCTTTCTGTATTAAGCATTAAATTTATTTACCAAAAATTTGAAAAGAGCAGCATGTTCGTTGTTACATTTAGGGCATTTATTTTAACTATTATATTCATGTTTGATGGGTAATTTGAAATTTAAAAAGATAGATTCAAATAAAATAAAAACAATTTGAATTATAAAAAAATGTTTATGAAACTATATGTATCAATATAGTTTGGCTCAAAGGGTAAGGCGATGAACTTCAAAACCAAAGGTCGTTGGTTCGAATCGTGTCTGTGTTGGAACAAAACAAAATTGCTTTGAATTTAAAACGAATGAAAATTAAATTAAAGAGAAATGAAATAAACAAAGAACGTGTGTGTTAAGTGTTGTAGTGTTTTCAAAATTGAAACAAAAAAACTTTCGAATATGAAAAAACAAACCACAAAATCGTTTTCTTTTACGTTTTGTCAGTTAAAAATTGATGATTGTTTTAACGGACTTTTCAATTATTTTTATTTCTTTTATGGATTATTTAAACAATGTTTGAAAATAAATAGCAAAGTGGTTTGAATATAATGAAAAATCAGTAGTCCTTTTTTAACTGTATTTTCAATTAATTTAATATGTATTTTAGGTTGATTTTAACGATAAAATATTGTGAGTGCACTTAAAATTTTGATGTTTATACACCGCTAAATAGGCCTCTCAAATACCATTGATTTGACACCAAAGTTCCATGCTACTTCTTTTGTAAAAAAAAATTGTTATAAATCCTTACTAAAAAAAGCCATTTTGTTGATTTTTTTAAACTTTTCATTAAAAGCTGCTATAAAATGCAGAATAAAACCAACTTTTTTGGATAATATCTTGCCGTTATTAAATTTTTTATCATTTTATATATAAAAATTTTGACACAGATACATTTCAACCTATTCCAAACATTAGTAGGCTTCTAAGCACACTGGTGTAGGGTATCATATAGTCGCCATGCTCGACGTTAACTTTTTAATATTTTGCCTTATTTTCATAATGTCCTATTAGCTACTAACTAAGACTTTAACTTAAAAATTTGTAGTTGTTTTCTACATAAAATTAAAATTTAATTGCCGGTTAAATTTTAACTGGACATTCAGGAATTAAAGTTTTTCTTTTCCATAGTTTAGACATAATTTAAGGAAACTTTAGAAATTTCAAAATAAGAATAAATTCTAATGACTTGAATTAAATAGGCTTTAGCTAAATGTTAAACTGCTTTCATTGCCAAATATAACATTGACAAAGAAAATTTCTCTGTGAAGTAATTTTAACAAATTAATATTTGTGTTTAGTAAAGGGATTTTATATACAAAACATATAAAAACATATATGAAAACTACATACCTTTGTACATATTTGGTTTACAAATTTCAAGTTAACAAGTTACAAGTATGAACATAAATTCTTTTGAAGGGATTAAACTCTTTAGAACAAATATTTATATGAAATTTTGTTAACATGCTTTATAATTGTGCTTAAAAACAAACATATTCATTTTACCCCAAGATATTATAAACATAAAAAGATTTTTGTCTTCAGTCCTTTTAAAGACACCAAATGTCACCTGTCATAATAGTCATTTAGTCTGAACACCAGCAAGAAAATAAACATCAAGATCTTTTGGCTAATGTATAAAATGAACAGGTGTTAATGCTTAACAGCCTGCAAAATTATAACTTAAATTCACATCACATCAAAATATAAGGGAAGTTCTGACAAAGAAAAAATAAGTTTATTTTATAACACGCACGCACAAGACTACAAGTTCAAAAGTCACAAATGTGATAAAAAAATATAATACAAAAGTTAGTTAAAGACGAGAAAACATAAAAAATATATAAAAGCATCATTGTGTTCATAAATGGAAGAAAAGCATAATACGTACAGACAGTCAAAATAGACATGACATTGAGTTGACTATAGTTTTATTAGCCATTTTAAAATGAATTCTTAAAAGGGCTCAACTCACAGAGATGAAAATATTAAGTGCCTTAACTTCAACTTATTGATACAATTCAAATAGTGGGCTTTATATATTCGACTATAAAAACAGCAATTTTATACCAAAATGTGTGCACTAAGATTTTTTTTTTTTGTTTTTTCTCTTAATAATCTTCATCTTAAAAAGCGATTGAAAACCATTTTTCAAATGCCCAAATAATGACGAACAGAGTCAGCGAAATAATTTAGCATGGATCATATATAATATGGATCATATATGATTCTGATATGCATTTTAGTTTATTGCAAACTTAATATAGATTATTCAAAGATGAACTAACGAATTACTAAATATGTTCAATATCGAAGTTGAATAAAAAAATAATAAAATTTTTAATAATTTAAAAATCTTATAAATTTTTTGCAATAAAATAAAAAAGTCATTGACTGCCTTTGTTAATTGTACTCTCTGATGTTACAAAATATAGTGAACACCACCAAAAATAACAATAACGTTGACAACATTGGTGAGAATATAAGATAGAAAAAATTAGAGAATAACAAAAATCGCCATTAAAATTAGAGTAGAGATACAACCTTGCAGCTTTTTCAGCATTTCTTTTTTATATAGAGATTCGACACTTAAAACACACTGCGGATTCTCTCTAAATGAAAACTTAATTCCATTTCACTGCGTTTTCTCGTATACTTGCTGCATATTTTCATTCTCACACTCTCTTCAGTGTTGCCATATTTTCAAAAAATAATCCCATTATTTGGTGTTGTTCAGACATGGAAAAGCTGAAACGATTGAACTTTTATTTTTAAAAATCCTTATTTTTTATGTTTATTCCTAGTTTCGAACTCAGTATGTCTATCATTTTAATTTAATGATCTTTGCTGAAGTTGAAATGAAAAAAATAAATATTGTTCTAAATCGAAACAAAATCGTCATTTCTCATAACTGGTGATCTCCGCACATCCAAAATACACCAAAGTTGGAATTCGCGATCTCCACCATGTTCCCCCTATTCCTTAATATCTAGAAACCCTCTGTGCCAAGTTCCAGCTAACCCCGCTTTTATTTACAGGTAGCAGAAAAAGTTATCTTTTAAGAATTGGTAATTTATCGCTAGAGTAATTTATACAAAAAGTAGGGTTGATTTTAAATTAAATTATTTTAATATTTAATATTTTTTTTAAATCTAGCCTTAATTAATGTAAGGAAAAGGAATTTAAAATCAGAACTTAAAAAAAATTGAGTAACTTTTAAGTAATTCGCGGTTTTTTAAAAATTACACAAAAGTACATATTTTATTTAAAATTTCCAAATTTTCCGAAAAGATGTAATTACAAATTCAATTTGTTTTTGCCTTGTATACGAAAATTTCTCAAATTTGACCTTTATTTTAACGAAGATTATGAATCAGCAATCGAAATTTAAAAAAAAGTTTTGTGGTTTATAAATTATTGGCGGTTTTTTAAAATTCTAAAAAAACTCAAGTTTTTTGAGGTATTTTTCTAATTACATGTAAACGGTATTATCGAAAATCCAATTTGTCATAATGTTGCAATTTACTTACCACTGATTTTAATTTTAAAAAGGATAACAGATATGCTTCAAAATTAACCCAATATTTGAGTTTTTTTAATATTGCTATAATTTTGTTGATACCAAAAATCCTATCTCAGATAATAGGACATTCTATAGATATACATATATTAATGCAAAAAAGAAATTTTCATAGTGGTAAATATAAGAAAACATGCTGATCAAAATTGAATATTTTTTGTAGGAAATTTTCAAATTTTGCGAAATCCACTACTCCGATTTCAATTGTGATTTCTTATTTGTGCACCTAAAAATATATTATATTTGGTATGTCGCGATCATAATAATTATATTTAATTTTTCTCATTCTTTCCATTATTTTTAATTATAATTAAAAATAATAAAACAAGTACAACCTCGAAACTTCAACTGTGATGTGCAACCTCTAAACAAAACTTTTCTGGTGATTTGTTTTTATCAGACGATTTTATTTTCATAGTGGCATATTTTTAGGGTTGCGGAGCAAGAGAGTTCCAACTTTTTTTTGGGCAAGTCTGCTGTGCATACATACATGTAAAGGAAATGTGAATGTATGTATAGAAACAACCGTCACCGCAGCCGAAGTCATTTAAGTTGTACAGCGGCATCCGCTATCTGCATTCAACTAAATTTAACTTGAAAATAACGGAAGTTTTGTAGACATAACAGTTTGTTTTTTATTTTTATTCTACTAATATTTAGCAAAATTATCTGCAGATTTTAAAGTATAATTTGTTATTTTCAAATAACTAAAAGTTAACTTAAATATAACAAAAATTCTGTTAATTTAACAGCTTTATTTTTGCTGTTCTTATTTTACTAGTATTTAGCAACAAAATTTGCTAATTATCTGCAAGGTAATTTTTAACTAATTTTAGTAACCTTTTCTGCTATTTTTAAAGGTTTATTTTTTTGAGTGTAAGTACTTTTATTAGCGCATTTATTTAGTCCTGCTTCCATTTAATTTTTTTACTGAGTAAGTACCTTCCAAAAAATTTTTGGTTTTGTTTTTTTTGGCCCAATCAGCATACAATTTTTTGATACGCGATACGCGAATTTGCGAACTAAACTAAATTTGCGAACCCCACTAGTCAGCTAAATCATGTCCAAATTTCATCGCAATCCATCTTTTTTTATAAGACTACTAAAAACAAAACAAAATTAAAAAATTTTCTGCTTTAAAATGCTGATTTAGTCTCTTGAGATATTTTCGCGGTCTTGGTGCGATTTGTTTCATAATCAAGGCATCACTGCGTATGACCAATATTGTATTTATCACATCTATTATACGTTTGATGCCCCAACCGATTATATAGTAAATTTAATATTCGAGGTAGACAATAGTAGGCTTTTTTTTTAATCACTGGGTTTATTTTTGGATTTATTTTATTTTGTTAAAAAATCCACATTTTGTTTTTTAATTTTCAAAATTTTATATTTTTATTTCCTAATATAATGTGAAAGAACAAACTTTGCGAAAATGCAATGTCTGGAATAATATTAATCTAAATCCAAAACGGATTTATTTTGGATTTAGCTTTTTTGAATTCCTGGGTTCACATTTTTACAAAATTTAATGCTTTTCTTGCGAATAAGTATTAGATTTTGATAAAAATTATAAATTTTGAAAACTAAAAAACATTTTTAACAAAATAAAATATCAAAATAAAATAAATCCAAAAATAAATCCAGTGATTAAAAAAAAGGCCTAGTTTTGGCGTTTTAGCATACTTTCTGCTATATTTGGCAGATTCACTTCGAAAATTGCATATTTTTTTTTAGAAAAATGCTAAATGCTTATTAGCATATTTCGTTTGGCAGAAGCAGAATTTTAGCATATTTTTTTGTCCATGCAAGATTTGGTTTTTATTATTTTTTTCAACAACGATTACACTACTTTTTTAAATGATTATAAGCGTAAATGGTAAAAAAAAACTGTCAGAAATGTTTATCTAATACGAAAATGTGGCTAGTGTAACAAAAATTTCAATATTTGAATGTTTTTTTAGTTTGACTCTAGATCATAAATTAAGCCCATGTTTATGTATTACGAAAATGGTCTAAACGAAAGCAAAGTAACGAAAATTTGTTTTTGTTTCCCATATATTTTTGACGAAAGTAATTGTCAATTGCTATCGTTTTGAGTATTTTCGTAATAGATAAATAGGCCCTAATATCACTTTCTGTTTAAATAATTTTTCAAATTAAAGAAACATTCATTTACCAAATAAAAGATCAACAATACATACACCCAGAAAATAGGTTCGGCACTGACAACCGCATTTGTAGCCAATCGAATGGTTTGGTTGTGGTAGCCGAGTTTTTCACTTGTGAGAACAGAAACACAATTGAGACAGAACTGATTTGACTGTGACAACGGAATTTCTGCTGAGTCAAGAATAATTCGGTAGTTGAAACCAAAAAATTAATTTGATATAACTGAACCATGCGATTGGCAACATATTGGGTTGCCAGCACCGAAACTGTTTTCTGGGTGTACCCTCAATTTCAATATTTTTTACGCAGCAGATTTTTAGCATATTTTTGTATATGATAATTCAGCAGATTTTAGAACAATAAATATACCGATCGACTCAGAATTTTTTTTTTATTTCGATTTAACGATATCCGTCTATCCGTCCGTCCGTCCGTCTGTCTGTCTGTCTGTCTGTGCATGCATTCTTATGCGCACTCTACAGGTCACAAATATAAAGATATTTTGATGAAATTTGGTACGCAGACCTATGTTGGCCCAAGGACGAAGCCTATTGATTTTGGTGAATATCGGTCCATGTTTAGACCTACTGCCCATATAAGGGTCCCCCCAAAATTATATTGTTTATACGCTGCACGTCGCAAATATTAAGATATTTTGATGAAATTTGGTACACCGATTTATATCAGCCCAAGGACGAAGCCTACTGATTTGGGTTAAAATCGGTCCATGTTTAGACCTAGTGCCCATATAAGGGTCCTACCAAAATTATATTGTTTATACGCTGCAGGTCGCAAATATTAAGATATTTTGCTGAAATTTGGTACACCGACCTATGTCAGCCCAAGGACGAAGCCTATTGATTTTGGTTAACACTGGTCCATGTTTAGATCTAGTGCCCATATAAGGGTTCCCCCAAAATTGGCTTGGATACAAACTGCAGTTCGCAAATATTAAGATATTTTGATGAAATTTGGTACACACACCTATGTTGGCCCATGGACGAAGCCCATTGATTTTGGTGAACATCGGTCCATGTTTAGACCTAGTGCCCATATAAGGGTCCCCTTAAAATTTTATTGTTTATAGGCTGCAGGTCGCAAATATTAAGATATTTTAATGAAATTTGGTTTGCTGACTCACGTTATAGAAAATTTTGACACAAGTCCCATTTTAACCCATTCGAATTTCGGATCCAAACATTAGTTGGCTTTTAACCAGACTGGTGTAGGGTATTGTATAGTCGACATGTCCGACTTTAACCTTTTTACTCGTTTTAGTATATTTTTCTTCACGATTTAGCAGAATTTACCATATTGTTTTCGGTGATTTAGCATATTTGAAACGAAAGTGTCTGGCAACATTGGTAGACAATGTTCAACGTGACGTAACTACCCTACGGGAAATTTTAACAAACTGTCACCGAACTGGCCCCTTTACATGAAATAGACTGGTCACTTTTACATGGCGTTGTCATAGGAGGGGGAAATTGACCCCTTGTGACATGTCACAAGACAAATCCCAGGACAGGTCCCTGAACTTTGTTTTTTATGAGAGTTCAGTAACATTTTTGGTAATCAAGTTCTGCAACACTGAATAGAACAGAACATTTTCGATTTAGATACCCTACGGGAAATTTTAACAAACTGTCACCGAACTGGCCCCTTTACATGAAATAGACTGGTCACTTTTACATGGCGTTGTCATAGGAGGGGGAAATTGACCCCTTGTGACATGTCACAAGACAAATCCCAGGACAGGTCCCTGAACTTTGTTTTTTATGAGAGTTCAGTAACCTGTCCTAGGATTTGTATTGTGACATGTCACAAGGGGTCAATTTGCCCTTCCTATGACAACGCCATGTAAAAGTGACCAGTCTATTTCATGTAAAGGGGCCAGTTCGGTGACAGTTTGTTAAAATTTCCCGTAGGGTATCTAAATCGAAAATGTTCTGTTCTATTCAGTGTTGCAGAACTTGATTACCAAAAATGTGTAAATTTCTTTCACCTTTTAGTGAAATGCCGATACTTCGAAATGTACACTCGAAAAAGTTTGTCGGTAGAGTCTACTGAAATGACAGTTA
Source organism: Leucophora obtusa (assembly GCA_949987735.1). NCBI lineage: Eukaryota > Metazoa > Arthropoda > Insecta > Diptera > Anthomyiidae > Leucophora > Leucophora obtusa. Next base: position 174,552,037 of record OX465297.1, read on the forward strand.
CAGCGCAGGTATATACAGTTATATAGGAGAAAAAGGTATCTTTAAAATAACTAATAATATTGCTAATTTTAACTAACAAATGCATTCCAAATAACTAACAATATCGTAAAATCAATTAACAAATTTCTACTACAAAAACTTTTAAACAACTGACAAAATGGGTAAAAATTACTGGTTTTTTACAGTTATTCCTTTTGCTATTATATAAGGAAATTTTAATAAAAAAAAAATATTGGATATACAATACAAGTTTCTGATTTTTATTTGCAAACTATGAATATATCAATAATAACAAATATAAACTAAACGATAATTTTTAAAATTCAAAGAAATTCAACTTAATTTTTTATTTTTTAAATAGCTAACAAAAACAACTGTTTATTGTGGAAATACTGTTTCGGTAGTGGTTTATTGTGATATTATAAATAACTGATTTAAACAAATGTTACGAAATTACAGTACTTTTCGTTAGTTGTTTTCTTAAATAACCGTCATAACAATTGATTTGCATAGAAAAACGACTGTAACAGCAAATGTCGTCTAGTAACTGTCAAAGTTTTTTGAGTGTACTTTTTTGAAATTTCTAAGGATTTTAGACTTCCCAGTGGTGAATAGTTTTTAAGATTTTTACCAGCGAATATTATGTTTTCATTAAACCAGCGTATATTATTTATAATTTTATTAGTCAGTTTACTTTTAGTACACTCGAAAAGTTTGTCCGTAGAATCTACTAAAATTGATAGTTAAAATAATGGTATATGCAGTTAAAAAGGCAACAAAATTACTTACCTTTAAAACGACGAAAAAAAGTAACTAACAAATGATTTAAAAATCACTACAATGTCGTAAAATTAACTGACAAATTTTTAACACAAAAATTTTAAAACAACTAAAAAATGGGTAAAACCCATGGTTTTTTTACTGTTAACACTTTTGGTATTATAAAAATATATTTTAGTAAAAATTATATATTTTTTCCTTTTGATTACAAAAATATGAGTAATAGAATGTCCCTTAAAATAGCGATTTGTCGATTTTCGTTCATTACACCCCCAGTTTTATTGGAAATGATCCCAAATGGAAGAAATCGATTTTTTTTTTGAAAACGTTAACCCGTGCCGAAAGTTGGACGAAAATGGCACCTTTTGGAAAAAAAGTGTATTATTATTAAAAATTCCCAAAATTCGAAATTTCGAAAGAAATTATTTCATAATTATTTAAAAATAACTTCATATTGCAGTTGAGTTCAATGCAAATGTAGTATACACCTTTTTAACTTCAAATGCAGTTATTTTAACTGTCATTTGCAGTTGATTTTACCTACATGGTTTCCTGAGTGTACCTCGCAATGACAAGGTAGTGTCTTTATGCCAGTCAACATTCATGCCAAAGAATAGCTCAGCGGTGGAGGGATACACTAGCAGCTTTGAGGTCGCAAGTTTGATACCTCGTAGCTGTAATACAAAAATTAAAAAAAAATATATATTTTTTTTTTTGCAAATTATTTACTACCTAATTTCGTAAAACACTTGGGTGAAGTGAAGGGAACTTTCAATGTAAATTGTTTTTGTAGCAAAAACAATTTCTATCGAAATAACGCAACACTTCGCCGAAGTGTTTTAGAAAATTACCCCCTTAATTACTTTTTTTTTTCAATTGATTAAATAGAGTTTCCTTTGCACATGTTCAAAAACTACTAAAAAAATATTGAAATGGGAGTACTCTCCTCATATGGCAACTCAATGTTAAAATCGTTAGTATTCATGGTAAAAAAGGAATACATCTAGATTATTAAATATAATGCTTTTTCTAAAAGTTTTGAAACTTTTTGGTAGAAGAGTAGTTGACTTGGAAAGCTCCATATATTCCATATTTTCAATAAATCCACATTAGGGGCTAGTTCAATATAACAAAACTTTGATAGTGAAAATTACATTTCCTATTTCCGCTTAAGGTTATAAACATGTAACAGATCTTTGATTATGTTATAAAACACTTACTATATTTTTCTATTGCATAATATTTACTAGCAAGTAGAAAAATATTATCAAATGTGCAATTGGTAACTTTAGTAGACAAACAGTTAACAAGTTGCAAAATCGGTAAGTAAAGTAAACAATATTCAATCTAAAATATATGCAACACACTTGCCACAGCAGCGGCTAAAACCAATGTACCTACACTTTAAAAACAGTTAAACAATAAAAACAAACTTTAAAAAGTTTCATCATCGTCATCATCATCCTCATTATTATAAGCAAACTTTTAAACATTTATAGTCAACAACTGTCTAGGTCTGATGAGCACTAATATCAACGTCTATAAACAGGAAAAAAGACTGCAAACTGTAAACAAAATGTATACTGATTATCATTCTAGGACAAAAAATTAAATAAAATTTAGAAAATCTTTGTCACAAGTGGTTTAAATATTTTTTTTTTTTGTAAATTTATAGATGTTTAATAATGAAATCTATTTTAAATCTTTAATATTTTACTCTTCAATAAAAAAAATATTTCCCAATTTTATTCTTGCACACGTCTGCACACTAAGATAATCCTTTCATTAAACCGCAATCATTGTTTTGTTTAGTTTTATTTTGCCCATTGCAACAATTTTCTACATTCAAACAATAACCTATCAAATGTTGCAAAGGCAAAAAAAATTCCAATTTTCAAATATCTATCAAGCCTTAGATAAATAAATCGATATTTTTGTTGTTATAGTTAGAATGGATATCGTCTTATTACTTGACTCCTGTTTCGACATTTTGTTGTATTTAGAAAAGTCGCACTATGAGTTTGATAATATATTGGATGCATTATAAATTTGAAATAATAAAGTACTTGTGTACAATAATTTGAAAATATTATAATACATTAAGAAAATGAATTTTGTATAAAATATTAATTTTATAAATCACTTATAAATTTAAAAGACTCGAAATAATCTTTTATCAAATTATTGTAATTTTAATGTATCTATATATTTTTTAAAGTTTCTGTATTCGCCTTACACTCTCGAAACGATTCCGCTGTGGCAACCGAATTCTTTATCAACGCAATTGATTCGGTTGCTTTGAGAGTGTATATGCCAGCTGTTTCATTTATTTTCGGACTTTGGATAACTTTAGATAGTATTCTAAAATCAAACATTGCCACAAACTGACTTAAACTGCCTAAAACCAATTTTTTCAATCAATGGTTTTAAGCACGGCTACAAATTTAAGTCCTACAAAATTCGTTAATGCCAAATAAACCAACTTATTTCTCTATCAATGTTTTATTTGTTTATTTTGTAAGTAAAGATGTACAAATAAATACAAAAGGGTTTTCTTCTCACACACAGTTTGGCTTGAATTTCTTACTGATGATGAAATTGTTTATTGGTAGCTTAAGACAATATTGCTTAGATAAGAAAAAGAGAAATCAAGTTATAGAATAAAAAGAAAACAAAGAAGATTTTTTATATTTTAATCTATATTGCAAAGGTCCTTTAAAGTTTTAAAAAGTTTCTATAAAAATAAATAGTTGCCTCATTTTTCCTCTGGGACCCAGATTTACCGATTGTTTGAACTATTGTCTAAAAATGTATATCAAGTAAAACTTGAAATCACGATCATTTTCACAATCATTGCTCATTTTGAAAATATCCACCATTGTCTGTAGCAGTTAATTGTTAAAAATGTGAAAAATTTGTCCAGGGACTTAAAAGATCTAACTCAAAATATGAAGATACCTTAACATTTAGACTTAAGATTCATTTAAAATTGAGATTATAGTTAATAGCTATTCTAAAATATTTCAAAATGATTTCAGTCATTTTTAAATGTGATATCTGTACTGCACTTAGGTTTAGGTTTAGGTTGAATGGGAGCCCGCCAGAACGGCGAGTTCACTCGGAGGCCATAGGGCCCATTGTGGTTCCCTTAGTTTTCCCCACATGGAAAGAAATACCACGACCCGAGAAATCTAGAACCATCCCGATCCCCTTAAAAAGTTTGCAAGACCAGACAGAGAAACATCGCGTAGACTGTCCAGATCGTCGAAGAACCTGCACCCCAGATATCTGAGTCGCCGTTCCTTCAGTCCCGGACATTCATAAAGCAGATGATGCACTGTCTCCTCCTCCTCGTCCCCACAGCCCCTGCAGTAGTCCGCCTGGGCGTAACCCCAACGCGCAGCCATTCGGCCTATCGCGCAGTGTCCCGTTAGAACTCCTACAAGCATCCCGACCGTCCGCTTGCCAAATCCAAGAAGAATCTTTGTCCTCCCCGGATCTGGCAGTGGCCATAGGGTCCGAGATATCCTACAATTGGTCAAGGTTGTCCACCTTGCCCTCGTCTCCCTATCCGATATATCCCCTATCACACAGAATAGCTCCACCAGAGGAACCAGGACCTCCGTCTGTATAGGGTCCTCAACCGACTCGGAGCCACTCCTCGCACACTCGTCAGCCCGCTCGTTCCCCGCAATCCCAACGTGTCCAGGGACCCACGCCAGCCTTACCGAGTGCCGACGAATACGTTCGTACTGCACTTAGTTGATAAAGATTTTATCTAGTTCCAGTTTTATAGCGATTCAAGTTTCGATATTTTTAACAAGAGCGAGAGAATTAACTCGTGTTCAAACTACTGTAACTTTTTAATTAATTAACTCATTTGTTTTGAGATCATATATATTATAACTCTTCCTTTTTAAATTATTTTTAAATTAAAGGAAAATTATACAATTTTTGTACAAGTAAATTGCACAGAATAAAAATTTTAAAAGAATTTGATAAGACCAGCAGGAGAGAATACGTATTTTCGGCTTTCGCTATAAAGCCATCGTCAGTGTTGTTTCCCTTGATGGGTTAATAATTGATAATGGTCTACTTATGTTAAGTGGGAAATAAATAATAATATGTTAACAACTCAACTAGACTAACATCAATGAAATCTAACAATGCTATTTTTATCCTTTGTTATTACTGTTTTTGCTTTTAACTTTAATTCTTAAAGTATCGCAGCTGGTTCTATACAACTCTGTGTATGATAACCAGAGAAGACAAAATTGCTGTTTTAGCTTTTTATGCTTTTTATTGCTTGTTTTACTCATATGTCCTTCTTTTTGCTTTTTTGTATTTTTCGTTTTTTGCTTTAAAATAGCTTTTTCCTAAGATTTTTGAGCTTTAAGTTGCTTTTTTAGGACTTTTTGTCCGAAAATACTTTGTTTGCTCACAAAGAAATATTTTTTCCCTTAACTTTGAAATTTTTTAAAAAAATTTTTTGGTTTTTTCAAGTTTTATTACTTTTGCTTTTTTAACAATATTGACTTGCTTTAAACACATCAGATTTTGCTTTTTACTTGTAAAAAAACATTGCATCATCTTCCTTTAATTTGAAGATAATTTAAAAAGGAAGTGATGTAATATATGTATTTGATATCAAGTAGAACGGGGAACATTCATTTACCAAATTAAAGAGCAAATATACATACCCTTCATTCATCTTAACACACCAGATACAGTGCAAAATATAATTTAATATGTCTAATTGTTTACTATCAACATGAATTTATGTTGTAGTTTAAAAATGGTTAGGCAAATGTTTACTTTATGGGGCAACCTCAAAAAAAAAAAAAAAATATGACCATCTCTTGAATTGAAAATCGAGCGATTTTTTCAAAAAATTTAATTTTTTAATACGTTGTGGTCACGATTGAATTCTTAAGAAAATTTCCGTTTATTTGAGTACCCATACTTTTAAATTAGTACATTAAGTGGCCATTTTAGACTCCCGGGGGATCTTAAATAGATCTAGTGGGAGCCACACTTTATGGATCATGAAACCAAATGCATTTTTGAAATCGGGATAAAATTTCCTTTTATTTGAGCCATCGCACTTACCATTTTGTGTGTGTTTCGGTTTTTTGGAAATAGCGGGTGCCCTTAACACCATATAGAAAAATGCTTTTTTTTTTAATTCCGGAGGGGGTGATATACTTTTTTTTTATTTGAGGGGTGCTCCATAAAGTAAACTTTAGCCAAATGGTTATAATATGCATTTAAATTTAACGGTTTGTTGTCTTTCATAAATCTATAATTGACTTTTTGCCGCCAAATTTTGAAATTCGGCCGTAGTGTACTGGTCACATAAAATGTGACTGTCATTTTGAAAATACCTTAAATTTCGTTGTGTAATTTTCTGAATAATAACTAAAGTTTTCTGAATAATAACAATCAATTTATGAAAACAAAAATTTCGAGATTTTTCAGGCTCTAAATCAGGCTTTTCCCTTAATGTTATTATTTTCTACACTTTACAAAACCTCAAGAGATGAATTAAGTTACACAATTTTATTTATTTATTTGGTAAACAGTTAAACCAATCATTTCAAAACTTAATCTCTAGCATTGGTAAACCATAAAATTTATACACAAAATGTCTAAATAATTTTCTTTACAAATCAAAATATACACACAGCCACACTTAAAATCTCCCACTCATGGACACACAGACTTAAAAATACTTTCTATTACCACATATGTTGTGTATGCATTAGAGTGGACCAGATATGAAAATAAGTTCCTTCTGATTACGGTTATGGAATTTGTTGTTAAACTTTTCGACTTCATACTAAATGAATTTGAGTAAATTCTAAATTAGAAAGAAATTAAACTCAAGCTAGGGATTAATCACAACTGGATCGGCTGTCGACCGACGATAGCAAAAGTTTTTAATTTAAATTCAGCAACAATCGACCATTTTTAAAATTTGTTTAAAAAATTTTTAAAAACTTTAAAATTGTAGATTTGAAAACAGTGTTCTAACCTTTTTGGCACTAATTTAAAACGAGTTAGCATAACACAATATAAAAAATACTTCTTATCTGAGTTTCTTGGAACATATAGAATGAAATAATGGGTCATATGAATAAAACTTAGCAATTACTTCGAAGTAATTACTTTGGGCTTAGGAATGGCTTTTAACTCCAAATTTACCAATTGGCTGGTAGAATAGCATGAAATGTAAACGAAAATTAAAAAATTAATTTTCTAGTCTACTCCCAAACAGACTAGATTTGTGAAGTAATTGCTTAAAAAACCCTGTATTTCCCCTATTAGTAATATCTATTTTTTATTCATATGAGCCTGTAGTAGATTAGTTTAATTAATTTTAAAATTTTGATCCGAATTTCTTGGTTAGGTGGTCTGCGATACAATTCAAGCACGCAATTTACTTTTGTATAATATTTACTGAGCATTAATCTATTAAGATATAGTCAATTACATTTTTTATATATACTTTTGTGGCACAGTGTATAAAATATTTTTCAAAACTTTTACAAAAAAACTATTAGGTATTTAATTTTATTCTCAAATATTCTTTTAATACAACAAAAAATATAAAGTAGGATACTTTTCGAACATTGTGTGGACAAAAAAGAGGATACTTTTCGAGCATTGTGTCCCAAATCTCGAGATCCGATCATGCTATTTTATATTTATTATCAAAATACCCAAAATTATTAAAATGATGGACCAGTCATAAAAATGTTATTTTATGTTGATCCAAAACAATAAATGGGTAAAATCTCTGATCACTTAATAAAAAAAACAGTGATCATAAAAAACAATCACTTTTGACTGTGAAAATTTTTACAACTTTTGTCGCAGCGTCCTTGGAATACCCTCCAACATTTTTAAACTTTTTACACTCAAATGAAAGACAATTTTTAATAGATAGTAGATTTGAAAATGAAAAAAATTAAAAACATTTTTAGACTAACTTTTTGGAGGCTCGACTGAAAAATGAAAAAACTTGTTTTTCACTAAATTCAAGTAGCAATATTTTAGAACCCTTTCGGCCGATTAAAAAATTTTTATTTTTTTTTTTTTTTGGATTCAGCGAACTATAATTTATTAGAAATAATATATCACAACAACAAATATTTTTTAACAAAATTTAAGGATTTTTTTTAAACTTTCCGAAATTTCGAAATTTCAACCGCTTTGCGGGGACCTTGAACGTGAACCGATTTTCAAAATTTTTATTTTTTACAGGTTAGTGGACGCATACACAACTTTTCCGCACCCCCCGTTTTTGAAATTCGCAATTCGGCAAAGTTCGGCCCACTCTATTGTACAGGGGTTCCTCACATACTATTACAATATTTAAAACATGATTGGTTCACATTTGGTTAATTCGCGAGTGATTCCTATACGCTTTTTTATATTTAAGAATTAAATTCAGTAGTCTTGTACTTCACGTGTACCAAAATTCTGCATATCCTTGATAACATACCTCAACAAACTTTCAGCGGTTTGAGCTTTGATACATGCTTTATTTTGAATTTGATACGCTGATTCAAAATCCTTAAATGCAAGTTACCCAAAATTTATGGAATAATTTTTTTTCTGAGAGTGGTTTTCAAGATAATTTTTTCCTATAACGGTACACAAATTAAAAAAATGTTGTCCTATGTATTTTAGAGAACAAAGTTCATTCTTTACTACCATCATAACAAAAAGTCTTAAGCTATTTGGATGCGTTTTATATAGTATTTCACAATAGGTAAAAAAAACAATTTTCCGCGTTTTTAATCACGATTTTTCCAAATCTAATCTAATCAGCAAGTAAAATACTAAAAGTAAATCCCAAATAGCAGCAATACGTGCACGATTTTAAGTACTGATGCAATTTTTGTAAATTTTAGTAAAGTGCGGAAATGCACACCGAAAATACTTATATGTATCATAAACGATTCTTAGTCACAGTTTAGTTAAACCTGCGCTTTAGATTTTTTTTATAATAATCATACAAGTTTAATTTATTAAAATATCTTATGTAGGGTGAATTGTTCTAAAATAGCCTTGGTTAAGTTTCCCAACCACAGAAACTTCTATGGTTGAATTTTAGCATTCTTTAGAAGAAATACTTGGTTAAAAATTAGATAAGTTATTCCAAAAATATGTTTACCACTGGTTAAGGCTAGTAGAGGTCTTAACCAGGGCATAAATTGAGGTAATTAAAGAGGTCTAAATGGAAAATATAAACAAATTTTCGGTGCTCGCATTAGAAGTGAGTAGATTAAAGATTACAGCTAAGAGTATTGAATTTCATATCTTATAATCAATAAAATAATTTTTTTCAGATAGTCCTCCACCTTCTGTACAGAAACTATTAATTATAGAGATAGGAAATCAAAACTTACACTACTCACCGGTAGAGGGTGCTGAAATTTAGTATTACCTGAGCAACTATTTAGTATCCGTTTAGTATCAGCTGAGCCTATATTTTAAAACTCAAAAACTGCTGAAAACTGCTTAAAATAAGGAAAAACAACAAGCGCGGAATATATTCAAATAATAAAATTTGAGATATCCGTTTGTTTTTTTTTTGCTTTGTTGTTTGTTGTTATTTAAATTTAAATAAAAAAAGAAAATTGTCAATTTTTTGAATAAAGTGCCATCTAGTGATAACGATATTTTATAGCTTATTTTTTGGTGATGCCATACCCCTGCTTCTGTAGTAGCAAGTAGCTGTCATAAAGTACAAAATTTGTTCAACTAATATTATTAGACTTCTCGCAGTAAAAATAATAACTGGTTTAAAGTGATGCAAATTTTTGGATATGCAATGCAATGGAATAAGGAGCTGCATTTGTTTACGATTTCTCTTTTTACCTTCTTAACATGAGATGAAAAAACACTTTTTAGTTAGTTTTATCGAAATCGGTGGTTAGTATTGTGGTATACATTAGTTTAGCTTTTTGTTGTCCTCAGATTCTCTGGGCTATATTTACTTAGAAAAATGTTATTTTGTATACAGGAGTTGTTTTCTACCCAAAGATTCTGAGGATTCCCAGAAAAAGTTATTAATTTCTAGGCAGTATTAAAATTTTTTACAGCGCTTCTGTAAAATGTACTGTTTCCATGTAAGAGAATGATTGACGGAAAGAAGCAGTAATGTAAGGTATTCATCTACTGCTTCTTTGCTGCTCTTCTCGACCAAAAACAATGCATTATTTAAGTGCAAATGCGGGCACTTTTAAAAGAAGCAAAAATCAATTATTGAACCAAAAGCACTAGAAATCGCGTTTAAATAAGGCATGATTTTTGTTTGACAAGTGCAGCATAAATTAGTATATATTTTATACTACTGCTGCTTCTTGCCACTAATTCCCTTACGTGGAAGCAGCACTTTAAATGATTATAAAAGAAATAGCAAAAAGTTTTACTACTTAGTTCCTGCAAAATTTCTGAAATTTTTTTAAATAGGAAATCCTTCTTCTGGACATTTAAAAATAATGTTTTTCCCAATAAAAAATACCTTACAGTTGAAGAACTTTTAGTCAAAAATTTACAGGACTTTTCCTCTTCAAAAAGATTTTTAAGGGCTTTGTACATTAGATCCTGAACACCAATTCTTATGGGAAAACCCCAAACTTTATGTTATTTTTCGTAAAAACCAAAGTGCTCAAATTTTAATTGCATTTTTTATATAAGGAAATTTCTTATAAAAAACCCTTAAGTACAAAGAATTTTCGTTCCTATATAAAACCCATTAGATTTTTAGGGCCTTTTTTGTTAATGAGAAACTTATATTATTATGATTGTTTCTTTAGGTAAACTATAAAAGCTTTCTTGGAGGACTTTTTTCATACGGAACACTCCAGATTTTAGATTTTTTCTAGAAAAAACTTTCAGATTCTGAAATCTAATGTTATTAGAATCAGATTTGTGTGTCCTCATGAATCCTTATGTTCCTTCTGTAATATTTCTATCAGATTCTAAAGACGTTTTTCTACAGAAAAATTGTTAAATTTTGAGGAAAACTTAAGATTCTGGGGAATTTCTTATTGTAGAAAATACTCGCATTCTCTAAGCTGTTTCTATATTTTCAGATTATTTTACATATTTTAATTATTTGTTGTAATTGAGAGTAAAATATTTTTGGTGTTATATAGAATTTCTATTGTAATTATATTTGTTGCAGTTATATTTTATTTATATATTATTGCTTTATTAAAAAAGCAATAATTTTTTTGAAAATGCATTTTTTTATTTTATTGAATGCATTATTAAATGTGTTATTTAATATCTTAAATGTAGGTTCATGCATTAAATATCGCTTTTTCAGACACATAAAATTTAAATCTCAACAAAATTTTAATGTTGCTAAACCATTTTGATACAATTATAAAAGTACTTTTAAACACATTGTGTCTATTGTGTAGATTTCAACAAAAATTTATTAGAGTGTACCTCATTCAGAAATTTTACAGTTCTTGAATTTCGGCCTACACTCAAATGTACGAGTATATGTTAACGAATATTGACCATTAAGGAAAACCATTGCAATTCAATCTTTTTTTTTTGTTATCTATATTATATATATATTTGTTGTAGTTGTCATACTGGACATCAAATTGAATAACTTCATCAATTGCATATGGCGTCATTGACTTCCTCTTTTATATATTTTATTTTTTGTTGTACATTTTAATGTGTATTTCGTGTAAATGTTTGTACAATTTTATATTGATTGTTAAAAATACATATAAGAAAGCAAAAAAAGAAAAAAATACTAACCAACCAACAACATGTAGTATTGCATTGTATTGTATTGTATGGTATATGTGACAATACAACAATATCTTTTGTATGTATAAAAGTTAGTATGTGTGTCAACGGATAAATAAAAATTTCATAAAAAATAACCTTTTTGTTGTCCATTTATTTTTGTGGACTTGTAATAAACTATGTTGTATTCTATATGGTGCAGACAATTTTTACAATACACTAATGTGAATGTATACAATAGTTAAGGACACAAAATGTCTGTAATTTTCTTAAGAAATTTTCAATCAAATAATTGCATTTGTTTTGTTTTTAATGAATATTTCTTATTGATCACTTAAAATAATGAATTAGAAATAAGTGTTTTTTTATATTGTCTGGTAAAGGAAAAATATAACCAATTCTGTTTCAAGGTTTATACACTTATGATGGATTTTTCATTAAGATAATAATAAGATTGTAAACTGTTATTAAACATTTTTCTTTTTCAGTTGCTTTTTATAATTCATCTGTCTCGGGTTTTATTTTAAAATTACAGCTAATTCACCTTTTACAACACAATACAATTTTAGTATGCAGTATAGTTCCGGTTTAATAACACTATGCGACAGTCAAAATCGGGATGGGATGAGACCAACGGGAAATGTTATATCGGTCAAAAACAAGTTATACGTGTCCCGGCGTTTCGCTGGGTCACCACTAGGAATCGAGATATATCTTTTTTTTGACATAACTCGAGAACCACTAGTCCGATTCTGCTCAAACAATTTTAAAAAAATTAAAAATTACAATTCCTTTAATCTGTTCATATAACGTTTTTCTATATACTCAATAGTTTTGCCGGTAAAAAAAAATGTTTGTTACGGCTACCATAAAAATCAATAACCTTTTGTTTATTACTTTTTTTTAATATTTTAGGCAAAAAATATTTTTTTCTTCATACATTTATTTTTACCGGCAAAACTGTTGAGTATATAGAAAAACGTTATATGAACAGATTAAAGGAATTGTAATTTTTAATTTTTTTAAAATTGTTTGAGCAAAATCGGACTAGTGGTTCTCGAGTTATGTCAAAAAAAAGACCACCAAAGGTCAAATCGATATATCTCGATTCCTAGGGTTGACCCAGCGAAACGCCGGGACACGTATAACTTCTTTTTTACCGATATAACTTTCCCCGGTAGTTTGAACCCTTCCCGATCACTGACCCTTACCATTTGTCTCACAGTGTAATCTAATAACATCAAGCCTGATAAAAATAAATTTTAATTTCGTAACTTTCAGATATGCCCCCAAATGAGTGAACCTTTCTTTTAGATATGTGATTAATACTAAAAATTTTTATATGGCATCTGATATTTTTAGTAGTTACATATATATGGTGACAGCGTGTATAAAATTTTTTAAATTGTAAAGAACTCAACGTAACATTTTTGTACTTGCCCAAAGAGAAAGTCGTGTGAAAAGGTAACAAATAAGGCCTTCAGGAAACTTTCTCTAAATTTCAAACAAAAAGAAAAACTTGTGTTCAATAAAAGGCCCTATGCTCCTTATAGGAACAAAAGGAATCAATATATATATATATACATATATAATAAAATTTAATAACGAGTAACGGTTTACCCAAACAGCTTTAGCTACAAACTTAAAATTTTAAACATATCTTCCCTGGAGCGTAGCTAATTCACTGATAAAGTACTTTTTACAATTTATGTGAGAAGCGCGATAAAAGCCTCCTTCTAATATCTTGTATAACCTCTTTGGCTAGAAATATAAAATCTAAAATATATTTATGTTACGCTGAATATGGGCTAACTAACCTAAGAGATACCCCTGAATTTACAATAAGAACTACGTGAAAATGAGATATAAAAGGAAAAAGGGGAAAAGTGGACTTCTTATCACACATACCACCATACCTCCGTGGTTATGAACTAGGAGTTTTGAGTAAAGATTGGTTTTGGAAAAATTTCATGCAGAGGGGAAAAAGGCAAAAATTCTCCCAGGCCAAACCTTGAAATGTGGAATATGTACTTCCCAAGCAATAAGAAAAAAACTGTGGTTAATAATAAGAAAATTATCCCCTCACTCACCCAGCCCAAACCACTGGAGCTAGAAACTTGGGATTTGGGATGCAGATCCCTTCGCTGAGTTAACTTTGACAAATAAAATGCGCTATACTACCCAAAAGTAAAAGAATAAAAAAAAAATGAAAACAATATTTGATAAATGAAAAAGTTTATAATTATATTTAAGGAAAAAATTCAAAAAATTCGAGCACTTTATACTATAGAAAAGGACTTAATATTTTTTCCTTAGATTCTGGCACAGGAATCTGAAGGATTTCTATTGAAAAATGTTCTCAGAAGTGGAAAAAGGTATCTCTGGCGAAAAAATTCTCAGAATCTTACAGTTTTCTCTAGGAATGTGTTCACAATCTGAGGAGTTTTCTTTATAAAAAAATTCTGTACAATCCATGAATTTTTGTACGAAAAATCATCAAAATCTTAGGCTTTTCCTCTAAGAATAATTCATCATAGTTCGCGGTATTTTCTGATAATTTTGTTTCTAAAGTTGATAGAGATTTTTTTTAAATTTACCGAACTCAAAGTAGGTAACTGAACTCCTGCTACATATATGGTACATTTACTAACAGTGCGTAAATGAAAAAAATACATACATGGTGCGTAAATTAATTACACACAAAATTTGTAAATTTACATTGAAAATACGTAAAAACTTTTCAGAAAAAGTTTGTAATTTGCCCACTTCTGTGCGTAGATTTACTAAAGAAATTATGTAATACCAGCGAAATTAAAAGAATGAATTTAGTTTTAAAATGTCTTACTAACTATAGATCTTACAATATTATGTAAGCCTAATACAATCCTCAGATCCTGATTAGATTTTTTTCTTCATACACACTATATTCCGAACACTTTTTTTCCATTGAAAACTAATAATAATCTGAGTAATTTTTCCTGGGCACTTTTTCGTGAAAAAAATATCTTATTATGGGACATTTTATTATAGAAAAATATATTTTCCTAGGAAGTGCCTTAGATTATGTGTTTTTTTTTCCTTAAAGGAAAATCATTAGATTCATAAGATTTTATTATACAAAGCCTTGTATTGTGAAGACTTTTTTCTAAGGAAATGTCTCAGATTCAGCGCACTTTTTTCCGTAGGAAAAAATTCTTAGAAAATGAGGGAATTCTATTAATCTTTCTCAGAATTCGAGGTTTTTTTAAAAGAAATACGAGCAGTTATTGAATTTGGGGGTTTTTTATCGGCATCAGAATACAGAAAAAGTCCTCAGAATCAGATCGTGTTTATTTAGGAGAAAGTCCTCAGAATTTAATAATTTTTCTATAGGAAAGTTCTCAGAATCTGATGGTTTTTAGATGAAAATTTCATCAAAATCTGAGGATTTGTTTTCAGAAAAACTTCTCCGAATCTCATGGGTTTCCTATAGAAAACTCCTAAAAATCTAGGGTACATATTTCGTGATGATTTTTGTCTAAATCCCATAGAGAATTCGCCAGTTTCTAAAAAAGGTATTTTTTCTAGTTTCTG
Organism: Leucophora obtusa; assembly: GCA_949987735.1. Lineage (NCBI taxonomy): Eukaryota > Metazoa > Arthropoda > Insecta > Diptera > Anthomyiidae > Leucophora > Leucophora obtusa. Next base: position 174,567,178 of record OX465297.1, read on the forward strand.
TAAGAAATTTGCATCTTAGCTAAAGACAGTATACTCAATATCGATATCATATGAAAGCTTTTTTTGAGGTGCGTCCAGCGGTATATATACATGTTAAAGTATATCCTGACATGTCCTATTTTAAAGGATATTCTTTAAAAAAACAAATTTTTGAATCTTTTCTACGGAGATAGAAAATAATATGATAATATTGGTATGGTTCAATTATGTATGGAACAAAATATCGGCCAAATGACCGCCGCGAACTCGGCGGCACGCCTCCATCCGATGGTCCAAATTTTCGATGACGCTGAGGCATAATTGAGATTCTATGCCGTTAATGTGCCGAATTATCTCATCCTTTAGCTTTTGAATTGGTGCTGGCTTATCGACGTACACCTTTTCTTTCAAATAACCCCAAAGAAAGAAGTCCAGCGGTGTCAAATCACATGATCTTGGTGGACAATTGCCATCGCCACCACGTGAAATAACACGGCCATTGAATTTCTCGCGCAAAATAGCCATTGTTTCGTTGGCTGTGTGGCAAGTGGCACCATCCTATTGAAACCACATATCGTCCAGGTCCACATTCTCATATTGAACGGCAGCGATATTTTCGTCAGTTCGACCAACCCATTGTCTCACTGGCACGGCAGCATCACACAATGAATATGTAGACTCAAATTTTTCCACTAAACTTGTTATTGCTTGTCTACTAGGGCGAGAATAACGAACGAAAATTGCAGTTAACGCACTTAAAGTTGCGGTCACCGACTATGAATTTTACATTTTTATAATTTGCATACGTTCTTCGTTCGTGTACTTTACCATGATGAAAATGTTGAGTTTACTGAAAAAAAGGAAAGTAACAGTTAATTGATCAGTGAAATAGTGCGTTCACAAATTAAATTCAAAGTTGTCAAGTACCTATTGCAAAACCCTTTATTAAACAAAAATTTATAGTAATGAATTTGCATGCATTTTGTAGAGTATAGTTAATTGTCTTAGATATATATATATATATATATATATATAGGTCTTAGATAGGTTTGATACATATATAATTTTCAAATTTTGAAAAGTTTCTAAATGAAAAAATTTTAAAACTTTTGTAAATTTGACACCAGTAATAAATTTCTCATAACATTTATTACAACGAACCTATTTTATTACGAACTCTTAAATCTTAAAAATTTGTTTGTGTTGTTACTAATAAGGTTGAAAAAGTAGTATCGCAAATGATGTTTGGTACTCACTGATATTCTTATTTATCATTCCTGGTTTAAGCCATTGTGCAATACGTATGATTAACATAATAATCATACGCACTGTAGTTCACTATTCGTTTTAATAAATAACTCAGTACAAATAAGACATTTCCTGATTTTCAATAACTTAATATTAAATATGAAGCAAAACTTTTACTTACAATATTGACTGCTTCAAGTTTGAAACAATATTGTCATTAAAATCAATGACTAAGTATATTAACACTCACTTTATGAAGCTATTAAAAACTTTTTTACCCAGTCACCTTTAACTTATTAAATACAAGCACATATGATAAACTTTACTCGGCAACAAAAAAAAACTGAAATAAATATAAAGTTAAAGTTAATGACACCTTACAAAAAACAATGATTAGTCATCAAAGTTAAGTTAATAATAATTTAAGAAAAATACAAAAAGTTAATAACTAATAAAGTCATTTTATTTTTAAATCAAAATCGATAGATATTTTCCTGGTACGAGTATACATTAGACCGTACCTCAAAAAAAATTCAATATGAAGAATTTTTGCAAGGCAATTTCAAAAAAAAAATTTTTTTTGGCCGAACTAGGGGTCGCCTTTTTCAATTTTTCGTTATAGCTTCGGCATTTAAAATTAGATTTTAAAATGTGATACATCGATTTTTTTGCCTAGAGAAGACCAGTGTTCTGCTGTAGAGGAAAAATTCAACGAAAAAAAATTTAAAAAGGTGACCCCTACAGTCGGCAACCAATATATAAAAAAATTTCTACTGGGTTTATCGAAAAACTTCCTTAGCAAAAGTTTAATTTTCTGACATTAGGTTGGTACATTTGGGTGGTAGCAACTGAGATGTGGTGGGTAACTACTAGAACGGGATACTTGAGGTCCCTTAGGGAAAAACACTGGTCTCCTCGAGAGAAAAACATCGATGTATCATACTTTAAGATCCGAATGTAAACGGCAAAGATATGACGAAAAATGTAAAATGGCGACCCCTACGTTCGGCAAAAAAAAAATTTGAAACCTCCTTGCAAAAATATTTCATATTGGAGGGTGTACGGCGCACTTTTTTTTTGTCTGTAATGTGGTACGCACTAGTATACATATTCATGCATTACCATGAAAATATAGATGTAAGCTAATATTTAATTAAATTTAATAAACTCCTGTATACACTTTTGACGTTTTAAATCTATTGTATTGTACAACACTTAATTACTTTATGAAAACTGTATGTGACAACCACAAAAAAAATTGATTACTGCTATAGAAGTTCCCTTTTTTGGCCAAATCTATTTGTTATTTAAAAAAAATATGTTGTAGTTGTTTATTGTTTTTATGTAGATGGAAATCAATGGTACGTGTTACGTTAAAATTTCAACATAAAATCCACAAAATCATTTACATGTTGAATATTGTAAAATGTACATAGATTGTAATCAACTGAATTGAAATTCAATTCAGGTATTACAATCATACTTGTAAATATGTATGTCGGGTAGGAAATTATATGAATGGGAGTACGCTCATCCGGTATATTTACACCTATTATGATTTTTGATGATATTTCGAAAATTAATTTGTTTAAAGTATAAATATTGACAGTGTTTCATAAAAAAATAAATAAAATTTTTGAGAATACTAAATTTGTTATGATTTTAAAAATATTATTTTAATCGTATTTAAGTATTTTTGTAAATATTTGAATTCTATTAAAAACTAGTTTCAATTTGACAGAGAAGAACAATTTTAATATAATAACAACCTATCATTAAATTAATTTAAAATATCTTAACATTTGTTTTAATTCAATTTTATTACAAAAATTAAACCGACATAAGTCAGTTATACTTTTTTTTTCTAACAATTTCAATTTAATATTTTACCCCAAAGGAATTGCATTATAATGCACTTACCATTAATTTACACTGCAAACACACACTGTGTATGACATGCAACAAGAGTTACGACAAGAAAAATTACAAGTAGTGATTTTCCATTAAATTACACACTCAACTTATAATAAAAGCAAAGCTTTTGAAAACATAAGATGGTGGCAAAATTGTGGTTAAATAACACAAGATTGTAATTTTGTGCTATACTTACTTAAAAAGAAAAAGAGGCCAATATAGATGTCAAGGAGAAAAATATATTTTTGACAGCCAAACAAATTGTTCGCATTTGAAAAGATTTAAGTATGAGTAACATTAGTTTAATGAACAATTAAAAGTTTCACATACGCGGTATGTATGTGTATGTCACTAATGATTTCCTCCTTTCCTTCCAAAATTCTTTCTTATGCAAAATTCTTAAACGTATTCGTTGTAAATGTTACTAACATCGACAAGCAATTAGGCATTTAACAAAACTTTCTTTCTTAAGAACTTTTTAACATAATAGCACAATGGGACTTATGCTAAGAATTGATGTGAAATTATTAGGTGGAAACCTTCAATGGAAATATTCGGGCATGTCACAGGTTTTTTTCGAAATTGATTTGATTTCGCAATTTCACTTTCGCAATTTTTTTCCGAAAATGATCCAAAATAATTTTTTTGCTTTTGAATTTGCAGTTTAGGGTGCTACGGATAATTTTGTATTGATAATAAAACATATTGGTAAGTATCTAGAATCCTACAGGCTTTATAGTGGTACTTAAAAACGAAAACGAAAAAAATATCGTTTTTATTCCACTTTTAAAAACCAAAGTGGAATTGATATTTAGAGCAGCTTAAACTCATAAAAGCTTTTCAGTAGTACTTCGTATGTATTCCCTACAGTGTCGTTAACTATTTCACTTAAAAAAAAATTATATTTAAAATGCTTTTTGTTGGTAAATTCAATAATTTTATGATCGGTTAGTAAAATGTAATTTTTTCTGAAAATTTAAAATCTTAAGTTATGATCGGCGATATTCTTTCTTTTAACAATAAATGCCAACTTATATCAAAATTTAGTAGTTGGAACATAAAATTAACACAAAAACGGTTTTTTTAACATTTTAGAATTTACTAAAACGTAGAAGCAATAGTAAAACGTTACGAAATTGTACTGAGAAATCATATTAATTTTATACGAAATATGTGTTAAAACTTTAAATATGCTCACTAACAAAATTTTTTTTAAGTGAAATTACTAAAAACAATATTCTTAGCTTATAATTAAATAGCGGGCAAAGCCCGCTACGTTGTTAGCGTGCCTTAAAGTTTTTTTTAATTCCAGTTTATGTAAAGGTAGACCTGGCAATTCAAGTAAATTCACAAATTCAGTTGGAAAATTTACTGCGTCGATATCTTTCACCGGTGCTTCGTTACCTGCAGTTTAAATATCAGAATATATAAGTTCCATTCCTTTTTCTAAGGTTTTTTTCTCTTTTAGAAAATTTGTTTAACTTTTTGGAGAGTATGTTTCAATGATACATAAGTTTCATATTCCGTGGATAGTGTTTGAATAGGTAATTAAAAGGGATTCTTCACGCCTTTTTGTTCCTCCAAGTAAAAATCCCAAATATATATAATCCGCCTCAATCGCATGCGAAATTTCAAGTACCAAACTCCGGCAGTTTGAGTCATTCACATTCCATTCCATTTTGTTTAACAATTTCAGTGTTCCAATGCAACTCCTTCCAAGATTCCATTTCGTTCACCATTGCATTGCATTTCGTTCCCATTATCTGTTATTCCAATTCCACTCGTTCCCCTTTTCATTCCATTTCGTCCCTACTGTCTTGTGTATCGATATTGATATCAGTCGCTTCTCTTTCCATTCCATTTCTTTGCACTTGCTCCGTTCCATTCCTCTTTTAACTGCAGTGTTTCAATTCCACTCGTTCCCCATTCTATACCACCTCGCTCCTCATTCCATTTCGTTCTATAGTCCATTCCTCTTCCAATCCATTTCCATTGTCTATAATTTCAATTCCACTCGTTCAACGTTTATATCCATTTCGTTCCACTTGTGTAGTGTTTCAATTCCACTCGTTTCCTATTTAGTTTCTTAATTTTAGTGTTCCATATACACTCGCTCTTTATATTTTAGGTTTCTAGCTAAAGACGTAGATGTTCAGGAGGGGGGGGGGTGCAATTTTCCCCTTTTGAGGCACCAGTTTTACCACGTTCCTGTCCTAAAAATGCCTTGTCGATAAGTTAGCCCATACTCCAAGGAAAACATATTATAGATTACGGGCCGAAGGGTTCGGTTAGGCCATCAAGGGGGAGAATTATTCCGATTTTACCCCTCCCGGTAGGAATTTCCAAAAATTCCGAGAACGTCTGCATTGGAGGAGGAACCTACTACATACATAATTTTAGGTCTCTATATCCAGCAGTTTGCCCAACTCGGCAAGGGGGAAGTTTTTTTACTTTTTACCCCGCCAGGCCGTTAAGGGGGAGACTTCCTGTTTTTCACCCTACCCTATGGAAATTTCCAAAAATCTCATCTTAGCGGATGTCTACAATAGAGGAGGAACTTTAGTACCAAATTTCAACTTCCTACCTCCAGCAGTTGGGCAGGCCTTTAAGCGGCACTTTTCGCTTCATTAATCCCCATTTTTGCAATGTCCCTGTCCAAAATTCCACAAAGCACCTTCCCGATAAGTGAGCCCATTTCAGGATTCTAGCCAACTTTTACTATTTGTGCCCCTCTGGGTAGGAATTTCCGAAAATCCATCGACAGGGAATTTCAGCTTCCTAGTCCCAGCAGTTTGAGCAGGCTGTCAAGTGGGACACTTTTTCTTTTTTTGTCCCTCCCGGTTGGAATTAGGCTGGAAGAGGAACCTAAGTACCGAATTTCAGCTTCCTAGTTCCAGCAGTTTGGACAGGTCGTTAAGGGGCCACTTTCCCTTTTTGAGCCCCTATTTTATAACGACCCTGTCCAAAATTCAAAATACTATCTTTCTAATAAGTTAGCCCTTACTCCAGGGACCCACATTTTAAATTTCAGGTTTCTAGCCGAAGGGGTTTTTACAGGCCACCAAGGGGAGGCTTTCTTCTTTTTGCCCCTCCCTTTAGGAATTTACAACAATTCGATCTTCGCGGCTGTCTGCGATGGATGAGGAACATTCATACCAAATTTCAACTTCATTGCCTCAGCGGTTTGGGCAGGCCATTATTGGGGACATTTTTCCCTTTCAACCCACATTTTTACTATGTTTCTGTTCCAAAATAGAAAAATTACGTTGTCGGAGAGTTAGTCCTACTCCAGGGAATACATATTTAAAATTTTAGGTTGGCCAGAAGGGATTGGGCAGGCCGTCAAGGAGAATACTTTTCCCCTTATCTCCCTCCCGATAGGAATTTCAAAAATTCCGCCTAAGCGGACGCCTACACAGAAGGAGGAACTCACATACCGAATTTCGGCTACATAGTTTCACCAGTTTGGGCAGGCCGTCAAGGGGGAAACATCCCCCTTTTGGGATATCCTGTAGGGAATTCCAAAAATACAAACTTAGTCGATGTCTACTACAGTGGAGGAATCTTTATGCCAAATTTCAACTTCTTATCTCCATTAGTTTGGGCAGGTAGTTAATGGGGACACTTTTCCAATTTGTGAGACCGTCTATGGGGACGTCTATGCCGAATATCAAGAAACCTTGTTTTAGTGGAGATATCCGTGGGGGGAGGAAAAAAAGTACTTTTTGTGAAATTATATTTTTTTAAATGGAATTTTTTGGAAAAAGCGAAATTTTTTGGAGAAAGATACTTTATTTTTACAAAGTAGAAGGTACTTTTTTGAAAAAGTTATTTTTAGGAAAAATTTATTTTTTTTTGGAAAAAGGTCCTTTTTTTGGGAAAGGGTCCTTTTTTGGAAAAGGTATTTTTTTGGAAAAAGGTATTTTTTTGGAAAAATTAATTTTTTTTTGGAAAAAGGTACTTTTTTTGGATAAGGTACTTTTTTTTGGAAAAAGGTAAATTTTTTAGAAAAAGGTACTTTTTTGGAAAAAGGTACTTTTTTTGGAAAAAGGTACTTTTTTTGGAAAAAGGTACTTTTTTGGAAAAAGGTACTTCTTTTGGAAAAAGGTACTTTTTTTGGAAAAAGGTACTTTTTTGGAAAAAGGTACTTCTTTTGGAAAAAGGTACTTTTTTTGGAAAAAGGTACTTTTTGTGGAAAACGGTACTTTTTTTGGAAAAATGTACTTTTTTGAAAAAGGTACTTTTTTGGAAAAAAGTACTTTTTTGTAAAAAGGTACTTTTTTCGGAAAAATTTACTTTTTTTGGAAAAAGGTACTTTTTTTTGGGAAAAGGTACTTTTTTTGGAAAAAGGTACTTTTTTTGGAAAAAGGTACTTTTTTTGGATACTTGAGGTCAATAGCCCTTAGAGCAAAACACTGGCCTCCTCGAGAGAAAAACATCGATGAATCATACTTTAAGATCCGACTCTATAACGAAAAATGTAAAATGGCGACCCCTACGTTCGGCAAAAAAAATAAAAATTTTTTTTTTGAAACCTCTTTGCAAAAATGTTTCATATTTGAGGGTGTACGGCGCACTTTTTTTATTTGCCTGTAAGGTGGTACGCTCTAATGTATATAAGGCTAGGGCGGGTCGATTTGTAGGGAGGCAAAAAAATCGATCAAGTGACAAGGAAAATCATATTCTAGGGATCAAAATAAGAAACTTTGGCCGAGGAACCATACCTCTAAAACGAATTCTGATGTCCCAACTTTTGATCCGTAAGGTCAAATTTTTAAAAATCCCACTTTCACCCATTTAGAATTCCCCAATCGAGTCCAAATGTATGACCGACCAGCACTAGCTTTGGAGGGCCGACGCACCCATGCCAGTGGAACACCCCTGGGGGGTTCCCCATACAAACATTTCAAAAAATCACCATTTTTGGGCAAAGTTCCTTATTTTGATCCCTAGAATACGATTTTCCTTCTCACGTGGGTGATTTTTAAATCGACCCGCCCTATATTATAGGCATTATCTGTTTATAATTAAATAAATTTCCTTAATTTACTGACGTATAAAAGTAGGCAAAATCACGGATTTATAAAATAGAGATGTGAGGTCGATAACTTTTTAAACAAACTCTCTAGATGTTGTTAACATGTAGGAAATTTTGGTAAATTTTTTCAAGGGAGGATTTTATTTTCTCAAATGAGGTAAGCGGATTTGGGCCCAAATTATGGACTTCGATTTCGGTTTGGGTAATCAGAAGAAATAAATTTTGTATAGCTAAAAAAATTACTAGAGGTTTTTATTTAACCTCTTATGTACCTCTTGAATCATGAAAACTTGACTTATGCAAACTTAAAGTTCAAAATAGTTTACAAACCCTAGAAGTTGCACCTACTAGATTTACACTTAGCCAAAAACTAGTGGAGAAAAAGATTTTTTGCGATAATGAGTTTCGTATGAAAATTATATAGAATTTGTTCTCTCGAAAATTTAGTACCTAATTTCGTAAAACAATTGAGTGAAGTGAAGGGAACTTTCAATGTAAATTGTTTTTGTAACAAAAACAATTTCTATAGAAATAACGCAACACTTCACCGAAGTGTTTTAGAAAATTATCCACTTAATGTACAAGATAATTATTTTTAAAAAGTGACATTTCAGCTTAATTGTGATTGTGTTTATCTTATAATAAAGAATTATTTACTTTCATAATTTAAACAAATATTTGTGGCACATAATGAAAAACTGAGTATTTCTTTGTAAAATATTATATTTTCTTTACTTTGCTTAGTCATTTCTTAATAATTTTCTGGACTTAAGAGCGATGAGAACTTAATTTCTATTTTTTCTTTTAAATTGGGTTTTTGTTTAAATTAAAAATATATTGGGTAAAAATTCGGGATTTAAACTTACTGTGCCTAATCGAAACCAATTTAGTGATACGACTAGTTCTGAATTAATTTGATATAAAAGTAATAAAATATATTGATATTTTGTGATAAAAAAGTCTTTGTTTCCTATATTTATTTTTTACTTATTCTATATTTTGTTAAAAAAAAAAAAACATTATTTTGTATATTATTTAAAGTCGATATCAATTGAGTTTTCAAAGATAAATAATTGATAGATCTTTCAAAGGAGATATCAAAAATTTGCCGAAAATCCAAACAATTCGCTGTAAGGAGTTTTTGCATCAACGCCGTTTTACATGATGTCCCATAGTTCAGCTTGGTTTGTTTGTACATATGTTCGTTTTCTAAAAGAACTTTTTCTTTTTATTTGCTACAAACTGTTGATAGTTATCGAGGTCTATGTAGTTGTTGTTAGAGTTATAGTAATATCTAGCAGTGGATAACGACGGTATTTGTGTAATGTTTGTTGGTTTAGTTTAACAAGCAAAACGTGACATCACGCAAGTTTATAAAGCGCGTTATAAAGCCACTTCAAATAACAAATAACCAAACATAGAAAAAAATTAAAAACTTTTTTTAATTGCACTTATAATGCGACTTTTTTCGGGTTATAGTAATAACGGGTAGGATAAATTTAAATATTTGTTAAATTTCATATAAATTTAAGTATTAACCCTTTGACGACCATAGACAAGTGTGCTTGTCCAAGGGCTTTTCGCACTTATAATTGCCCAGACAAAAGATAGAGTAAATATTTCCAAAGGTAGAATTGGGGGCACAAAAATGTGGTAGGCGGTAAATCCCTACCTAGTACCGCTTTCCACTTATAAGCCCTCGAATTTAGTTCTTTAGAATTCTTGATTTAAGGGATAAAAAACACAAACTTCGACAAGCGAAATGGAGGGCAAGCAAGGGGCCTATGAGGCCAATTTTTTGCAGCATATCCATAATTTAGTTCCAGATCACGAAAATAAATTAATAATAAAAATCGCCTCGTCAAATGACAAATATTTTTGGCAAGCGTAATGAGGGGTAAGGAGGGGTTCTACGGATCCAATTTTTCTTGTTAGGTCAGAGATTATGAAAATAACAAAATCTTTAAAATCGCTTCGGCAGAAAATGTATGTTCCTCAAAGGGTTAAAGACTTAAAATATTTTGCATAGTTCAGTGATTTAATTTTGTTTTTGTAGTTTTTAATATTTTTTGGCATAGAGTAAGGGCAGGTAATGTGGAACACCTATTTGTAAATTTAAAATGTTTAAGTTACTTGAGATTTTTTCATATAGCTTTTCGAAATAATGAGATAAAATATTTTTGTCTTAAACATAGTTGGGTAATCGAATAATAAATTGATTAAATATTCATTGCGAAAATTTTGCATTATTACTTTGGCAGAAATCAAAAAAATTTAATGGATATTCCGCTTTACCCGCAATTCCTTTAAAAATTTTCTGTTTTTTTTTTTTTTGAAAACCAAAAAAAAAAAAAAAATAACACAAACAAAAAATCCCTTTTTGTATTCCTGACCATCATATAATGCATAGATGTGGTTAAAGCGTTGAGCCATAGTTGATGCCTCAAAGTGATGTAGAAAATACTTAGTTTTTTTATACGTTTGTGTGAGTATTTTTACAAAATATTTCAAAACATTTTCTGTGATAAAACACAAGTGACTTTTGTTATTCTAAACACAAACCATTATTACAAACAGCACACATCACAACACTTAAATATTATACATATTTGGGGAACGTTATCAGAGATTATGTTGAAAAAGGCTCTGGAAAAATTTAGTAAACAAAAATTAATTCTTTTTAAACTATACACTTTTAGTTGCAGGTTCATTTTTAAAATTTCATCGGAGGAAAAAGTTAGTCATTCAATAGGACTTCACATCCAAAAAACAGTTCCGAAGCTGACAACCGAATTTGTTCCCAATTGTACGGTTCGGTTGTGGTAGCCGAGTTTTTCAGTTGTGACAAAAGAAAACCAATTGAGACAAAAATAATTCGGTAGTCGTAACCAAAAAATTTATTTGGCGCAACTGAACCATTCGATTGGTAACAAATTGGGTTGCCAGCAGCAAATCGGTTTTCTGGGTGCAGTATTGCCAAGTATTCATCATTATAACAAAGTATTTTCTTGAATTTTTTTTTTTTTGAAAATCTTATACCTTAATTTAATATCACTTTCTGTTTTGAATTATTTTTCAAATTAAAGAAAGGTGATACAATTTTCACAAGTAAACTACAAAGAATAAAAATTTTTAAAGAATTCGATAAGGCCAGCAAGACAGAATACGTATTTTCGGATTTCGCTAAAAAGCCGTCATCAGCGTCATTTGCCATGATGGGTTAAACTTTGATAATCGTCTACTTATGCAAGTCGAATTTTTTTTTTTTTTTTTTTTTTGTAACGTTTATTTATTCACAATATTGATAACTTAAACTATAATAATATGTTAACAACAACTCAACTTAGACTAACATCAACGAAATCTAACAATGCTATTTTTATCCTTTCCCAGTGTAGAAACGGTAATGACATATCATTATTTTTTGGACTACCAGTAATGACACCCACTTACCTTCTGCATTATTTTAAGACATATAATAATGAGTTACTGATAATGACTTATTTTTATCATTATTTCAAATAGAAAATAAGTTTCTAGATTTTTTTGAAAATTTTTTGAAATCTATTTTTAGACTCAATATTTTTTAAACACTGGTAAGGATATATGTAACCACAAATTTTTTGCTTTTTTGTATGTCGGCGAGTAAGCTTACTTGTGTACAGCAGGTCAATTATGTTTTTATCTATTAAATATTACATGTCGATATAGCTCAGATGGTAGAGCTATTGACTGGCAATCTGTAGACCCAAGTTCGATTCCCGCACCAGCAAATTTTATTAAAAAACAAAAATTAAGGGTGGTTAAATTTTAAGGGCCGATGTTGATTTTAAATAAAACACAAATTATTTAGGAAATTATTGTCATTTCTTTTTATATGATAATAATGGTATGGTTCAATTATGTATGGAACAAAATATCGGCCAAATGGCCGCCGCGACCTCGGCGGCACACCTCCATCCGATGGTCTAAATTTTCGGTAACGCTGAGGCATAATTGAGGTTCTATGCCGTTAATGTGCCGAATTATCTCACCCTTTAGCTCTCGAATTGTTGCTGGCTTATCGACGTACACCTTTTCTTTCAAATAACCCCAAAGAAAGAAGTCCAACGGTGTCAAATCACATGATCTTGGCGGCCAATTGACATCGCCACCACGTGAGATAACACGGCCATTGAATTTTTCGCGCAAAAGAGCCATTGTTTCGTTGGCTGTGTGGCATGTTGAAACCACATATCGTCCAGGCCCACATTCTCAATTTCTGTCCACAAAAAGTCCGTTATAGCGAACACCATTCACGGTAACTGCTTGGCCAAACTCATTTTCGAAGAAGTACGGCGCGATGACGCCGCCAGCCCATAAACCATACTAGACACAAAAAACAGGTGTTTTCACATTTCCTACAGACCCGATTTGCTGAAATTTGTGCACAATTCTCCCGATTGTGAACACATTTGGTCGATCATGCTGACCATCGAAATCAAGAAGTGCACGAAATGCATTTTGATTTGAACGCCCATTTTCATAATAAGCCTGAATAACTTTAACGCGTTGCTTGATTGTGTATTCAAATTGAGTTAGTCTGAAATTGAGAAATGTCAAATGAAATGCAGAAAAAAACTTGACGTTTAGGTGTGGTTCGCATTCAACATCGGCCCTTAAAATTTAACCACCATTTACAATAAAAAATATTTTTTTTTATAAAATTTACTTTTTTGAAAATCTATTTTTAGACTCATTATTTTTGTCAGTACTGGTAAGCACATAGGTAACGATATATTTTTTAGTTTTTCCTATGCTGGTGTGTAACCATAACTCATTATTTTTCGCGACATCGCCATATAAAGGTAATAAGAAATGTAATAACAAAAGTAACTAGTTACCATTACCAAGTATGTAGTTACATAACAACATATCTGGTAATGATTTGCTACACTGGGTTGTTATTATTACTCTTTTTTGCTTTGAATCTAAATTCTTAAAATATATCAGCTGGTTCTATTCCACTCTGTGCATGATAAACAAAAATTTTTTGAATTACAACGAACCGTTAAATTTAAATATATGTGACAGCGCATAGAGAAAGGGACCTAAGGGTAAAAAAATAATTTTTTTTTTGTGGACAACATCTGAGCATCGAATGAGACCGATCCCATGCTCTCCTGACCTTAGGTCCCTTTCTATTTTGCGTGTCACTTATGTTATTTAAATTACATTTTTCACCGTATCATTTTTCTTTAAGATAAATTAGGGGTATGTGTATTTGGTCTCTTATTTGGTAAATGAATGTTTTCTAGTTAGATTTTAGATCATAAATTAATATCACTTTCTGTTTTAAATTATTTTTCAAATTAAAGAAAGATGATACAATTTTCACAAAAAAATTACAAAGAATAAAAAAATTTTTTCGATAAGGCCAGCAAGACAGAAAAAAATGTTTTTCTTTTTAAATTACAATTAAGATATTTCGTTGTGTTCTTTCATATTTTTTTACAAATATACACAAAATCGGTTGTAACTCTTATTTTATCAAATACTAATAAATTTAAAGAGAAGATTACTAGGCAACACTGTTTTTTTTAGATTTCACTTGTCGCCAAAGTCAAAAATTCACTGTCTTAAAATTTTTATTGCAAGCTGAGCAGCAAGTCTGTGTCTTAGTCATAGTGAAAAAGTGTGAGTATAATGAAGTTTTCGAAATTACACTTGCATATGGCGTGTTTAATTAAAACTGTCATTGCTGGTTTATCCTGATGATATCGTGCTTCCATTTTATATTCCACATAATGTTCTTCCTGTAAGAAGAAACAATTAGTTAAACGACATCCCAGCGCAAAAAAAGAGATGTCGAGGCATTAGAAAAAGCACTACAATTGATGATCTAAATGTACTTCTTTTTCGACATAAACACTAATGATTTTAACATTGAGTTGTCATAGGAGAGGGGTTCTCCCACTTCAAAATTTGTTCAGTACTTATTGAAATTAAAAAAAAAAATTCTTCACAAAAAAAATTATATTTTTTTATTTTACAAAAGTTTTTTATTGCCGCCATCGGGTATCGAACTTGCAACCTCACGATTGCTAGTCTAGCACTCTACCGCTGAGCCATTCTTTGAAATGAAAGTTGACTGGCATAAAAACACCACTTTGTTACTGCGAGATATTGTTCCTTATTTTCTTCAATAAAAGTACTTATTAAAGAAGTGTAAAAGGTGCACTCCAATTAAATATTGTTTTCAGTTATTTTTACAGGTGCATAAAAAGCAATTTCTGACCGTTTTTTTTATATATACACTTACAATATATTTTCCATAACCGATTGAGGTTTATTTAAAAAGTAATAGGTAAAGTTTGTTTTCAATTGAAGAATCAATTAAAATACATTGAAACATATTGTTTAACTTTTTTTGTCAACCAATAAAAAACAAACCAGAAAAAAATATGTATCGTCTGTAGGAGTTGTTATTTTCAGTCAAATATTCTATTTTTAGATTTCTATTTGTAGAAAAAATTATTTAAATAATTTCGTTGTTTTCTGTTTTAAAACAAAAAATTCAAATATTTTCGGTTTTCTTTTTTGTTAAAATAGTTTGTTTATATACAAAATTATTTCAATTCAAATTACAAGAAATATTCTTTACTCATACAGACAAACATAGCCAATAAAAATATGAACGTGTCTGTTGTGCATGGTGTAGTGTTTTGAAAATCGAAACAAAAAAAAAACTTTCAAATATGAAAAAACAAACCACAAAATCGTTTTTTTTTACGTTTTGTCAGTTAAAAAATTGATGATTGTTTTAATAGACTTTTCAATTCTTTTTATTTCTTTTCTGGATTATTTAAACAATGTTTGAAAATAAATAGCAAAATGGTTTGAATATAATGACAAATCAGTAGTCCTTTTTTTAATAGTGTTTTCAATTAATTTAATATGTATTTTAGGTTGTTTTTAAAGATAAAATATTGTGAGTGTAGATATTTTTAAAAATTTTTAAATTAAAAAAATATTGAATTTAAACAATTTAATTATAAAAATTAAAAAAGAATTAATAGAATAAAAACAAATTTAAAAAAAAATAAAAAAAAAATTGATCCCGTCGGGAATCGAACCCGGGACCCTCTGTTTGGAAATGCCAAATGATACCAAAATCACTTTTTACGATCACTTTTGGAGCAATTACTCTTTAGAAGCAATACTTAAGTGACTTTTTGGATGTTGTTCAGAAGTAATTATAAAAAAGCTGTAAATATATACTAACGGATACTTTGGATGCAATGAAAGAAGTGATTTTTTGAAGTTGTTCAGAATAACTTCTAAAAAAGTAGTAAAAATACACTAATCGTTTGTTATGTTAAAATTGTTTTTGAAGTTTAGAATATTCTAAAGTTATAACCGAATTACTTTTTCAATTCGGTTGTTGCAAACAAATTAATAGAGATTTTGGATGATACAGCAGAGTAAATTACGATTTCAGTTGCTTCGACCATATAATTCGGTTGTGGCGACAAAACTCAATAGATTTAAAATAATTCTGTTGACACAACCGAAGTGCAACCTAATTCGATTACTGCAACCGTAGAAAGCGGTTAATAAAAGCAAAATTCGGTTACAGAAACTGCTGCTATATCTCAAAAGTTGAAAAAATTACCCTATAATCGGAACTAGTTCTAGAAATGATTCCCTTCACTTATACCTTACATATAAGTTACATGGAACGGATTCATGAACTAATCGGTTATAGTAAAACCAGTTGCAGAATTGGTGTGGTTAGCAACCGATTGTATAACATTTTCCTGGGATAATTAGTTGCTTGGTAATGGACCCAGCAAAACCTTCTATTACCAGGTAAAGGGAAATGTAATAAGAAACTAAAAATTGTAACTACTTACACTTTGGTCGTATAACACATTATTTTAACATGGGGGTGTCATTGGGGGTAAATGGTTGCCTAAATCGTACCGGTATAGGCTAAAATAAGTGATTACGAAGGAAGTACTGAAATAAGTTATTACTTGTAATATTAAATTCTCTGGTTAGCTAAAATAAGTACATACTTGTATGGAGTGAAATAAGTCGTTACACATTACTACTAATTTCATTGGTTACAAATAGGGAATAAAATAAAACGTTACCATTAATGACGTTGTTTAAAAGTACACCCATCCGAGCAATGTAATTAGATTCTAAATTTTTATTAAATCGTACTTTCGCATATTAAGTAGTTATAATATAATACGAATAACTTATTATTTTTACCCTTATTAATAAGTTATTATTAAATACAATATCGGTAATATATTATTTTAAAAACTCCAAATAAGTAGTGATATATCTCCATATCGGTAACTCATTATTTCATACCTCCCACATAAGTACTGATGAATCACAATATTAGTAACGTATTACTTTAGGTTTCTAAGTAAAACCAAGAGTAAAGGGGTACCCATTGCCAGGCAATGCGTGAAAAAGGTCAAAACCATTACCAAGATTTTGCTGGGGATCTATAACAATTGGTAAAGGCCCCATTAAGTTCAAAATTCTCCATTGCTTTGCAGCAAATGTGTTTTTTAAAAAATAATACCGTAGAGCACCATTACCTATGAATGTTTATATATTGTATGTTTTTGTAGTACGCGTTCACCCACAAAATATGTACGGTATTTCCAAATTCTACCGGTTGCTGGTGTAGGAATTATGATGTTAACTTCTTTTTTTTTTGTTTTTGTTATGCAAGAGGATATGGAAATATGAATATTTCTAAGTGGTTCATCTAAGCAGAAATAATCTAGCATTTTATAAGCGGATATAGAAAATAAAATTTCGTCATGAAAATCGTTAACATTGCACGCCTCAAAGGCAATAAAAACAAATTCAGCAAGTGAAAACAAACAAAAAAAATTATTTGCAAATATATATTAAGAAATTAATGTTTTTTTCGAATAAATCGGCTGCAGGTTTTTGAAATATATATAAATATATACGAGTACATTTAACACTTCTCAGTATAGATGCTACTCGTAACTATACAAAAACTATAATAAAATAAAACCATATCAATAAATTTTATCTGTTGTGTTTTATGGAGTGTGTATATTTTTAGAGTATTAACCAAAATCTTTTGCCAATAAACTGTCAACATGCTATAAATAGAACATATAAACAAAAAAGTGTTAATAAATAAACGAAAAACAGAAATGTTGTTTGGAGACTATTACATAATATAGCAATAGACAAAATAATAGAACAATTTTACACTTTTCAAATTTTTTAAACACTTATTTAATTTACAAAAAAAAAAAAAATATTAAATTTAATATTATTTAACAGAAATCTGAAAAAAAAACCTTCTACCTCAAAAATTTATTTGTTTATTATGCCTTTATATCTTCCGGTATCATTAAAAATTTCCTCCCTATTAAACAATTGTTTGCAAAAGAAAAACAAATCCAAAAAAAAAAATAATACAATCAAATATAAAGAAATAGCGGGCGTAAAACTTTGTTCAAATTCTTACAACTTTTTGTTTAAAATACACTTCGTCTTGAGTTTTTCTTTAAACAGGAAAAAAACAAGCGCAAAGTAAGTACAACGAAGTATAACAAAATGCGTCTCATTGCTTGTTGCACACAAACGAATATATAAACAATTGAATGGTGCGGTAAGAATCAACGATGCAGAAATCCAAATAAACGGAGAATTTTTTTCTTTCTTTTTTTTCTTTTCGATACCACCATCTTATGGTACATACCAAAAGCCTTTAAAATTATATTGGCGTTATGTAACAAAAATTTTTGCGAAAAAGCAATAAAATTTAGTGCAATAAATTTAATACTTGTTGCAAAATATGAATAAACAAAATTTAAAATTCTTTAAAATTGAATGAGGGGTATGTATATTTGATCTTTTTATTTGGTAAATGAATGTTTTGCTACAAAGCCATCATCAGTGTCATTAGCCTTAACGGGTTACACTTTGATAATCCTACTTATGTGAAAATTGAAAGCAAA
The DNA here is from genome assembly GCA_949987735.1 of Leucophora obtusa. Lineage (NCBI taxonomy): Eukaryota > Metazoa > Arthropoda > Insecta > Diptera > Anthomyiidae > Leucophora > Leucophora obtusa. The sequence continues at coordinate 174,585,370 of OX465297.1, forward strand.
TCGAATATGTTAACAACAACTCAACTTAGACTAACATCAACGAAATCTAACAATGCTATTTTTATACTTTGTTATTATTACTCTTTTTGCTTTGAACCTTAATTCTTAAGGTATCTCAGCTGGTTCTATTCAACTTTGTGTATGATAACCACAGATTTTTAAATTACAAGGAACCGTTCGATTTAAATTTAAATGTATGTTACTTAAATTATATTTGGCACCATGTCATTTGTTTTTAAGATGAATGATCTTTTTATTTGGTATATTAATGTTTTTTTAGTTTGACTTGAAAGAATTCGATAAGACCAGCAAGACAGGACACGTATTTTCGGCTTTCGCTATAAAGCCATCATCAGTGTCATTTGCCTTGGCGGGTTAAACTTTGATAATCGTCTACTTATGTGAAAGTTGAAAGCAAATCGAATATGTTAACAACTCAACTTAAACTAACATCATCATGCTGGCCTTATCGAATTCTTTCAAATTGTTTATTCTTTGTAATTTATTTGTGCAAATTGTATCATCTTTCTTTAATTTAAAAAATAATTTAAAACGAAAGTGATATTAATTAATGATCTAGAGTCAAACTTAAAAACCTTCATTTATTCTTTAAAATTCTAAAATACTTCTTAAAAAATGTTAAAATCTGAAATGCGTTTCTCTAACTTTCCTAACGAAATTATCGATATCGTCAGCTAAGAATAATTGTCGGTTATTTCAACGAAAAATTGATTCTGCATTTTTAAGGAAATCGTATCTTGAATATTTATTACAAAAACTGCTTTAAATCTAACTACCCAGGAAAATTTTCTGTTCCAAAGAATCGGTTGTGCAATAGCTACTTTTCATTCACAACCCCTTCTACTGTCGATTTTAACACCGATTCTTTTTGTTTGAAATTGTCCCAAAAGCAACCCCTTCTATGGCTCCAAAGTGGAACCGGTTGCTCTAGAATCAGTTCTAGAACTAGTTCTGGAACTGATTCTACGTCACCCACACCTTCCATATAGGATCCCAGGAAACCAGTTCCATGGAATCGCTTGCAGTGGAACCAGTTGTAGAATGGGTGTGGTTGGCTACCGATTGTAAAAAATTTTACTGGGTAAGTCTTTTCAATAACAAAAAGTATTTTATAACTGTTGATTTTTCCATTGAAAATGGTCTCTCGTTATAAAAAAGAAATTTTATATCAAAAGGTCAAAAATACAAATTTTTTTATCGCAATATATTCTCAGAGTCTGAGGCATTTTCTGTAAGGAAATGTGAAAATGATATGGCGTTTTACTAGGAAAAAGTAGTTAGAAGATAACGAATTCCCTATGGTCTTAAGAAATAAATCATCGCAAAATCCTACAAAATTTTATACACCCAGAAAACAGATTCGGTGTTGACAACCCCATTTGTTGCCAATCGAATGGTTCAGTTGTATCAAATGAATTTTTCGGTTGCGGCTACCGAATTATTCTTGAAATTCCGTTGCCGCAGTCAAATTAGTCCCGTCTCAATTGGTTTTTTACGATTGGCGGTTCGGTTTTATTCGAAACCGAAAGGAAGTGACCAACGATCGGCACACACTCTACGCTGAAATAGCGAGGTGATCAACATTCGGCACACACTCAACGCTGGAAAAGAGAGATGACCAACGCTCGGCACACACTCTACCAGGCGCGGATACAAGGGGGGGGGCTATGGGGGCTGAAGCCCCCCCCCCCTTGAGGCCCAAAAAAAATGTAAATAATGCTATAAGGGACAACACGATTGATTAATTTTTTAAACAGATATTTTAGAATTTCACATTAAACAAGCATTTTAAGTTTTGAGATTTTGTGTATATTCTTGGTTTAAAGAAGGAATTTCTTTGTTCAGAATACATGACAGATTCTACATTTTTTTAAGAGATAATTCTCAAAATTTTTTTTATAATGATCTGTTAACCATTTTTTGCCATTTAACAAATTTTTTGATTCATTTTACTTACGAATTAATATTTAGGGGCAGTTTTATTCTCAAAACAAAGATCGATCTTAAAACGAAATTACTTATGAAAAGAATCGTGCTTAGTTATAACTATAGAACTGGCCCTTATATTTAAAGTTAAAACAAAAGTTTTTTTTTTTTGTTTTGAAATTTAATTTAATGCTTTTTCGTATTATTTCAAAGAAATTGCAGACAAATTGAATATCAATTGGATATTTTCTAGTGTTTTAAAAGTTTTTTTTTATTCGAAATAAACTGGTGTTTTTAAAAAATTTTAGTTTTTGATTAAAAATTTGTATTGAATTTGACAAGTAAATGGAAGTAGTTTTTAAAAACTACTATTTTTTGGTTAATTGTAAATGCAGCATTAAAATAATAAGTGCCCTTGCTAAAATAATATGTTCTATAATATAAAAGTAAGAGGTTATATATCTTAACTTCTTCTTACAAAACTCATTACCGGGTAATAGTAGGAGGTTTGTGACTTGGATTTATGGCGTCGTTTGCCGTAGAGCTCTAGCAAATATCCGAATTTCATTAGGGTTGGAAGGAACCAATCGGGATAGTTTCCTCAATAGTTGTTTAGTTTTGTAAAATTTAAAATATTTTTTTTCAAAATGAAAACCTTTCAAATTTTAGGACATTATACTTGAAAAATTATTTTTTTATTTAAAAGTTGCAATAATTATGGCCAGTTTTATAGTCAGTAAAAATATTGATATTTTCTTATATATTTTGTTCTCAGATCGTTTTTTTTTTTAAATATTTCTTAAATATTTCTAAAATAAGAAATTTTCAAAGATCCTAGTTCTGACTATAAAACTGCCCCTTAAGCACTTCTTCTAAATTAAACCTATTAGATTAGGAAAAATTGTTGTATTCGAAAAACTCTTTGACACTGAAACAACTTTTATATTCTGGGCACTGCAAAAAATTTTACAATTAAAAACACATTCCTATTATCATATTCTGAAAATTTTTTCATATCAGAATCCCCACTGTATTTCCTATTAAAATATTATTTAGGATGGGTGCTAATTGGCTAAATAAAATCTAAACTAAATCCAGGTTTCCAAAATATTCTATGAAATTTGAAAAAGTTTTCAAAAAATTTTCAAATAAATTTTAAACCCTTTTGTCAATTTGTATTTAGTTTAGAATTTATTTAGCCATCTCGCACAGGGTCTTAATTTTTAAATGATTTTTACAAAACAAAACATTAAAATCTTGTAATTATTTCAGTAAAGAAAACTAACTAAACATTAAAAAAAATTTCGAAATGGGGTTGAGCAGATTTTCCTGAACCCCTTTTTGGTACTTTTTGGAACAACTTGGCAAACCTATGCTAAAACATGTGTTAAAACTTCTACTTCTAGTAAGAAGAGTATAAGACTAGGAGATGCATTTGGACATCATACAGAACATTCTGGCGTTGTCAGACAGTCGATCGAAAAATGAGGAAAACGTGAAAACAAATTGGCAGAAACTAAAAATTACAATAAAAATTAAAAAATGGTTAGAATTAAGAAAAAAAATTACAAAAAATATGCAAATATCGAAAATAATAATAATATGGAAAATAAAAGTATATGCAGACATTAGCTATCAAATTTCATTCTGAAAAAGACACACTCTATGCTGAAATAGCGAGCTGATCAACGCTTGGCACACACTCGATGCTGAAAAAGAGGTGACCAATGTTCGGCATACACTTTACGCTGAAGAAAGGATGTGACCAACGCTCGGCACACACTCGACGCTGGAAAAGGGAGGTGAACAACGCTAGGCACAAACTCGACGCTAAAAAGTAGGTGACCAACGCTCGGCACATACTCTACGCTGCAAAATGGAGGTAACCAATGCTCCGCAAACACCCTATGCCGTGTTTGGAGGTGCTACAAGGACCTCAAAGTATCTTCTCCGCACCTCTAAGTATCTTCGGAGGACCTCGAAGTGTGTACAGGACCTCAAAATATCGTCGCAGGACCTCTAAGGATGTGTGCAGGACCTCAAAGGATGTTTGCAGGACCTCAAAGGATATTTGAAGGACCTAGAAGGATCTTCGAAAGACCTTGAATGATATTCCCAGGACCTCGAAGGATATTCGCAGGACCTCGAAGGATCTTCGCAGGACCTCGAAAGGCATTCGCAGGACCTCGAAGGATATTCGCAGGACCTCGAAGGGCATTCGCAGGACCTCGGAGGATGTGGCCAACGCACGGCACGTCCTTGTCAGGATCAGTCTCCAAGAGCTAGAAAGAGAAAGGATAATTAGTAATAGCTTGTGAACCCGTTGGCGACTGCCAGTAACTGATCTCGATTTATTTGGTGTGCTGCCTTTTATACCCTTTGCGGCAGCTGAGATCGTTATTAGTAGTGGTAGCCTGAAATATCCGCAAGGTGTGTAGACAGAAACAAGCGGTGCGACTTTTGTCGTTCCACTTTTAAGACAACAGTATTTTCAAAGTTAGTGTTTTCCTGAGTAAAATGAGCCTTCATTTGTAAAACTGGTTGAAAATTTACAAAGTTATTATAATTTTTCTAAAAAATGAAAAATCAATTTCCTTTAATTCAAGTAAAACTATATTTGTTTCAGATGTACCATAAATTCTAACAGTTAAACTATATTTTTGTGATAAAAAACCAAATCACTAAAAATAACAGTGATTATTTTCCATTTAAATTCTTTGTAATAATTGATGCACAAGTTGTACAGTTTCTTTTGACTCTCAAAATATTTCCATATCTTTAAGTTTTCTAAGAAAATCAGCTGTAACAATTATTTTTCTTATCGCAAAATCTTAACAATTTTACTAAATATGTTATAATAAAAATAAAATAACCTTTTTCAAAAACCATAATTAACACATCATAAATTAATTTTCAAATATTTGACTTGAGTTTTATTAAGAAAACAAAACAACTAAAACTCTCTAAACTATTTCTGTTGTAACTACAACATTAGTTTTCTAAACAATGCAAACCGCTTTTAATCTTCTTTTGCCTTTAGAAAAACAATAATAATTTTTCACAAAATTTCCTTAAGCATCCTTCTGGTATGCAGCAGCAAAAACAACAACAAATATATGTAGTATGAAAGAAAATGAAAAAGGGTTGGCTGTCAAAAAGTTTGTCACATAATTACAACCTATTAACAACACCAAATAAATTGTTATTGTTTGTTTCGAGTAAATAATTTACCAAGAGTAAATATACATACAACCAAACAAACACACACATATCCCACATAGCATTTGGAAGACTGTTTTGTCAAAAATCACCTAAGAGAGTCTTCTTCGAGTATTTTTGATGACCAAATACTGATTAATCACTTGCGCGCTTGAAAAAAGAATCGAAAATGATTCTCGCTTATGCTTAAAAGAGATTTATTGAAAATTATATTGCGCATTTAAAAAATGCTTGTTATGTTGTTTTTGTTTAAAAAGTGATTTATTAAAAATACAATAACAAAACCTACAGCAATCACAAATACAGGTGCTTGAAATGTGACTATTTTCAATGTTATTTTAGAATAATATTTTGCGCAGCTGAAAAAGTACTTATTATGTTGTTGTTTTTGCTTATAACGGGACAATATTTTACTTACTTTGAAGCAGACGTCCAATATTTGAATATAGTAAATTTTTGTTTATTTATCTCAGTGGATTCGTGGTATAAAGTTGTGTAATTTTATAAAAGAAAATATAAGTAATTTAATATTATAATATTTATATATTATAATTTTAGTGAAAAGTGATTTTTAAATTAAAAAAGATGTTGTCAGCCAAACAATTAAAAAGCAAAAAAAAGAAGCCGAAAAATTAATAGAACCAAAAAATAAGTTCTCAGGAAATTTTCATTAACAAACATTTTTGCTATTTTATTATTTTATTATAATTTTGTTTATATTATTGTATATAATTTTAATAAACTTAATTAAATAACAATTTACATCAAATAAATATTTTGTTTTTTTTTAATGTAAACAATTAGAAATACGGCTAAAAAATGACATGAAAAAGACTCCCAAACGATCATAATCACGACCAAAAATGACTCGAAAAAGATTCGCAAATGATTAGAAAACGACTAAAAATGACTCGAAGAAGACTTACAAATAATTATAAATACGAGTCAGAAATGAGTCGAAACTGATCAGAAAAGCGAGTCATAAAAGACTCATCAAGAAGAGTCGCGGGTAGGGTACCATTTTCTCCCGACAAAACAGTCATTTATGATCAGAAAATGAGCTCAAATATGATCATTTTAATCGTCCAGAGGGGTCATAAATGACTCGAATGTGATCAAAAATTTCATAAAATGCTATGTGGGATTCTACGTATATATTTTATATGCACACACATACACTGATACCGAAAAGTCAACATTGGAATAATATACCGAAACCAAACAACTCCGCCATAGTAGTGTTAGTACCACAGCATAACCAACCACAAGCACAATATTATATTACGTTCGTTACATTATAATAAGTAGCACGTTTTTCTCGCACTGACATTTAATACATATATATTGTGTGTATGTGTGCGTATAAACACACACTCTCAAATGTAAAACATAAACAAGGAACGTGCCTCTAAGAGAAATTTAAATACTTAGCAGTTTGACTTGATTATAATGTCACAAAAAAATTCTTTCTTAAGTTACAAGTCTTCATTTTCGTATATTAAACTTTTTCACAAAGAAGTAAATTTGTACGAATTTCAAGAAAAGACATTTCATTGTTTCATTAGAGTAAAATAGCAACAAGTTTGCAGAATTCCGAAAGAATGTATATAATATTCTTTAAAGCGTTTGTAACATAAAACAACTCAACTTCTGCAGCAATCAATTGGTGTTAACTAAGTTGTTCTATAGAGAAGAAGCTATTTTTAAGATAACAGAAATGTAAATTAAATCAGAAAAATATATTGTAACTCTAATGCATAAAAATGCAATAACTGAAAACCGTTTGGAATTTCTGCTTCAAATTTCAAGTATGATGAAGTATACCCAGAAAACAGATTCGGGCTTACAACCGAATTTATTGCCAATCGAATGCTTCGGTTGTGGCAACAGAATTTTTCAGTTTTGACTACCGAATTATTGTTGAGGCAATCATTATCAAATGATTATTGACTCTATTTATATTCAGTTGTCAGAACTGAAAAATTTGTTTACCACAACCGAATCATTCGAGTGGCAATAAATTCGGTTGTAAGCACGAATATGTTTTCTCTGTGTAGTTATACATTTTTTTATAACTGAATTTCTTTTATTAAAAAATACTTTTATAATATCAACAAATTTAAGTGTAAACAACAGTAGTGTTTACCTATTTTGTCAGTTGTTTTGAAATTTTTTTAGTAAAAATTTGTCAGTTAATTCTACGATATTGGTAGTTATTTTTAATGCATTTGCATAATTCAATAGTTTAAAACTACTACATTCTTAGCTATTTTAAAGCTTTGCCACCTTTTCAAATGAATATACTTTAACTGTCATTTTCAGCAGATTCTTGTATTAGGAATAGTTTTAGGATATTCTAAAAATGTTATTTAGAATTTTGAATGAGAAAAAGTACAAAATTTCAACTACGAAAGTATTTAATCCATTCGGCAGTTACACCATATTTCAGTTCTGAACTTTAGTTAAAACTATATCCGCTAGGCAGCACTTTGAAGTGACAATATTAACAAAAAATATTCTATGTATCCATAAAGTTTACTCTAAACTTCTCTACCATTAAAGTTCGGACACTAAAGGGTTGAATACTTTTCAAGTTATTCTTAATTTATCTTCCAGAGTAGTGTTTTTTGAAATTCGACCATACCTAAATGTAACAATATTATTTATCTTGTTTTTCCCTAATAGAGTATTAAAGAATTTCAGTTGAAACAATGGCGGCATGGGTATGGACAGACGTTTAGAAAAACTTTTTTCATTAAAATATTTTAATTTATTTGTATTGTGTTGAGTTACGGATTTGAAACTGATGAAGATGATAGCAACCATTGCCACCGCAATCATCATCATCGTCGTCGTCAACACTTCTTCTACCACCATAATGATGATGGCTGTGGTGATGACTGTGACAATGATTAGATGTTGCCGTTTTTTTTTTTTTTTTAGATTCGCCTTGTGGGTGAAAACAAAGAAATTTTCTTATTGTTTTATGGCAAATCCTTGTCAAATGGTAAATGTAACGTTAAATTGTTTTTCCACTTTAACGTCGTTTTACACTTCATTGCTATTCGCGATTTTAAATGGTTTTATTTTGGTATTATTTTAAAATTATGCTCTGTTATAAAAGTTTATTTGGGGGATAGTTTTCAAAATGATTTTCATTTACGATTATTACCCAACAAAATAAACAAAATTAAATAAAGTGTGAAAATGAAATGTAATTATTTTTGTAACTATTTAGGAATAATTATTATTGTGGTCATATTTTTTCTTATTGTATGATGTTTTCTTTAGAATTCATGTAGTCAAATCTCACAACGTTATTTTCCCAACAATTGTTGGCAAAATAAAAACGGCACCTTCTGTTTGTTTAGAAATTTAATTTGAAGTTTTCGTATTTGGTTGGCATGCCAAAAAAAATAACTTAACTGATTTGAATGTTAAATAAGTATTTGTTGTTTTTTATAAAAAAAAGAAACAATTTTCACATGAAAAGCATATTGTGTAAGTACAATAGTTTTTGCGATTGGAAACAAACTTCAAATTTTTAAAGAAGTTTTCAGTGAAAAGCTTAACGTATTAATAAATCGTTCAAACAAAGAAAATAGTTTATTGTCTCCAACAAATTTGATTCCAACCAAATCGTGTAATTGATGCTTAATTGCTCTAAAGTGATTTCTATTTTTATGGATTAAAAACAAATCCTTAAACTGGGTCTTAACAAACATTAAAATTATCAACAAAAAAATCATAACAATTCAAATATATTCCTACTTTAAAAAGTACTTTATTAACTGTAACATAATAACTAAAAACACTATAGTTAAAGGATGTTAGTGTTACCGGAAAATTTGAATACAATTTATGTGTCTCTGGGTAAACTTCCATTTTGTTGCGAATTTTTAGAAAATAGAACAAAATATTGAAATCTTTACAGCCTCAAAGATATATACATATATAATAAATTCAAAGCCAAATATAATGTTAGCAACAAGGAATGCAAATATTTAGATATATAACAACAAATTTATGAATAAATATATTTAGACAAAGAGTAAATCATTTTCATTACAATAAAATATAAATTTAAATTATGCATTTTATTATTATTATTTTTTATTATTTATTATTTTCTACATGCATGTGTGTATGTAAAGTATAAAATATATGAATGTATACACATGAACTTGTAATCATTTATTATAAATAAAATTATACATTTTACTTAAAGCTGCTAACATCAGCATAAAATAAGTTTTGTTTTTTGTCTTGCGTATGTGAATGAATGAATGAATGAATGAATGAATGAATAAATTTTATGGATGGCTACGGGCTAAAAAAATATGATTTGATTTTGAGTTTTATTTTTTTTTTGTTTCATTTATACTCTTTCTTGTACTTTATTATTTAGCTATGAATCTGGAAAAATAGTCTTGTATTGTTATTGCTTATGTGTGCATAAATATATCATAAAAACATAAAATAAATTACTTTAGTTTTTTCTACTTTTCTTAGCATACAATAAACAATTTTATTAAATATGTAATTTTTGTAGTTCCAATTTTATGAAAGGCTTAGGAAACAGTTCACCAAAACCCTTAAAAAAAATAATTTTATTTCGGTAAGAAAAGCCGCTACAAGAAGCTTACATTTTTAAATCCCTTAAAGTGCCATCTGCAATAAGTGCACAATAACTTAAACAAAAGATGAATAAACTGAAGGAAATTTTTACAAGGAGACTCCTTGTGAGTGCTCTCAGATACATATTAATGAAATTGGAGTATGTGACGGAGAGTACAAAATTTATATATTAGCATATCGCACCAATGTCATTGGATCCAAGGAAATTTCAAAGGGCCGTTTTTTTTTTTGGACCTTTCTTTGGTACATTTTTATTGGTTTGTTGTTATTTTTCTAAGAAATGTGTTAATTTTAGGGTACTTTATACACTGAACCAAAACAGTTTGTAATGGCTACTGAAAATTTGGCTGAACTTTACTTTATGGGGCACCCCTCAAAAAAAAAAAAATATATGACCCCCTCTGGACTTAAAAAAGAATTTTTTTTTCTATATGGTGTTAAGGGGGCCGGGGGCCCTAGGTACCGCGAGGTCCAACAAACCGAAACACACCCAAAATGGTAAATGCATTTGGTTTTATGATCCGTAAAGTGTGTCTACCACTAGATCCATTTAAGACCCCCGGGAGCCTAAAATAGCCACTTAATGGACTAATTATAAAGTATAGGTAGTCAAATAAAATAAATTCTTAAGAATTCAAACATTACCACAACATTCATTAAATTTTAATTTTTTCAAAAAAAAAAAAAAAAAACAGCAACTGTTACCAAACTTTACCAACTTATGTACGCTATGTACCAATTGCGATTTTTTTTTAAAACTTTTTTCGCCTGTGACGCACAGTGGGTTCGATGACACCCAAACTGGCGATTAATTCCAGGAAGAGGTTTATTGACGAGATATTATTTTTTTTGGATTAACTATGTGTAGGTTAGTTTAAAAAAATAAACTCTTATATTTTCGTTGAGAACTTTTTTTTATTTAAAAAATATTTTTTAATACTTAAAAAAAATTTTTTTAAGTATTAGGAGAATCCATGAAAAACGCGTAGCAGTTGGATTTATCTATTCCGATTTTAATGAAATTCACAATTATTATCACAAGATATCAGAGTTCATAAGATCAGAAACTTTCCGATCCGAAATCATTTCGGTTTCTAAAATATGACGTTTTGAAAAATGGATAAACATAAAATATTTAAAAAGTGTTTTTACAAAGTCACATAACTATTAAATTTTACATCTGAAAACTTAAATTTTGGTTCTACTTTAAGGACGACAATATTATCTTTCAAATAATATGCATATCTTGAAATATATAGAATGAAACTAAGAAAAATGAGCACAAAAACTAAATTTTAGATTCGACCGTTTTTAATTGTTTTAAAACTTTTTTAATGTATTCTCCTAAATAATTTTGCTTCTATCAAAATGTTTAGAGCTTCTTTTACAGTCAATTGTTGTGATTTAACCTGCTTAAAGATTTGTCTGTACCTTGAAGCTCTTGTTGGTGTCGACGTTGTTATTTCTTTAACCAGTTTTGACGATTCGATTTTTCCGGAAGCACTTAAACCCATTTGTATGGAGTATATCTTTTATGCTATTACTCTTCTGTGCTTTGGTTTTCTCATTACTTTCTCCAAATTAAAGTTTATTGCGTCCTCGATTTTTTGGTGGGGTGACAAACGAGATAGAAGCATCTAACCATTCTTTATTAACACTCAAAAAATGTTCATTATTCCTCCGATTTTTTCAAAATCATTTATATTGGACGGGATAATGCGTTTAATGATTTTCATTTTTGAAATACTGATTTTATCTTTCCATTAATTTACATCAATATTTTTCTTGAAATTATAAAGTTCTGCTCGAGGGATAAAAATTGTGTTGGGGCTTGTTCCTAAAAAGAGTATAAACATTTTTTTAAAGAAACGACATTTTCATTCATTTACCCATTCACCAAATACCGAACACTAAATACTTTATTTAATACTTTACACATTTTAAAAACACTTCACATTTTAAAACAACAAACAATAGGGGTATTCATATAACTCTGCTGGGTAAACTGTGCATAAATACGCAATGTGTAAATGTATAAATATCCGTAATATATTTTAAAATTGTTGGCGTATTTGGAATATCGTTCTTCCGGTTCTTCCCAAATTCCTCAGTAATTTCTTTTAGAAAATATATTATTTAACAAATTTATTATTTATTCAATAAAAAATCATAACAAATTACAAATATTTTGATATTTTTCAAATGTTCAAACAAAAATAATAATAAATTGTAGAATAAATTTATCAGGGTGCGTATATACGAGAAGTTTTTGTAATAAATTATATAACTTTACCCGGCTAACACTATCGTACATTTTATATGAATACCGCTAATATCACAGTAATACGAAAAAACAAACAAAAAAAACAATTGCAATAGAGATGAGCGTGTGCCACAATTTTTTTACAAATTAATCTTTGTCGTATAAATAATAAAAATCAAATATGGGTGTTACTGTGATTTTAAAGATGTGACTAAAATCTTACTGATGTTCCACTTTTATTAGACGTTCGTTAACATGGGTAAACAAATTCGTGGGTGGCCATAGTTTTTCATAACAACAATTTTGGTATGTGGGAGTGCTTAGGTGAGCATAAGTGACACATTCGTTGTAGTGACTGAAATATAAAATAACCACTTATTTTTTCTGCAAAATGCGGGTAAACATTTTTTTCGGGCGTGACAAGATTTTTTTACGTGAGCGTGAGTGATCAAATATCACTCACGCACCCATCTCTTAAAAAAACCAAAATGCAGCAACAATAACACCAAAATATAGAAAAAACTACAGTTCTGTTCAATAATTAGGTATATTAAGACAAACAGACCTTTTATACAAAATTTAAAAAAAAAAAAAAAATGGAGCAACAAATGCGGAATTTTTTTTTTTTAATATACAACCTCAAATGTTCTACTTTTCGAAAATCTACAAATCAGGACTGCCCAGAAAAATAACCGTGGGCCTTTAAATATGAAAAACAACCCAAAATTGGTCAATTTTTAAAAAAATAATTAAAAATATTTACACATAATTATTTTTAACAAAAAGGTATTAACTATATACTAAAATACCTGAAGTTGAAGGTTCCATCACAAAATATTAATTTTTGAAAGGCTAAATAGAAAAAATTAAGACTTGAATCGTATCAATTTTTGCCACTGTATGCGAAAACACTAATAATTCTCTAAATTTGAGAGCCCACAGTAGTATAAGTAAACAACATAGATGATTGATTGTAACAACGAGTGATACAGAATTTTATCTAATTTTACCCGAGACCAAAAATTATTTTAAATAATTGATTCTAAAATTTCAATTAATCGCCACTTTGGCATCATTTGAACCCGAAGTGCGACGCTGTGTCCCATAATATACAAAAAACCCCATAAAATTCGTAAAATTTCCACTTATTCCTAAAAAAAATCCCACACTTTTATCACCAAAAAGTTTACGTACATTTTTCAAAATAGTATTTTTTAACGCCTAAAATGACAAAAATGCACCTAGCCCGAATTCTATTTTCCGGATCTTAAAACAAAAGACATATTCGGAATCGTGAGAAAATTTTCGTTCCATTTTTGGCGTGTATCGGTTTTTCGGACCCCGACCCCCTTAACACCATATAGAAAAAAAAATTTCTTTTTTAATTCCAGAGGGGGTCATATTTTTTTTTTTTTTTTTTGAGGGGTGCCGAAAATTTTGCTGTTATTACTGGAAATTTAACTGTTTTGAGCCCAGTTGGAATTTTTGCTAATTTTAGCAACACGTATCTGCTGATCTGTAGTACAACAAAATTAGTAGAAAAATTTAGTAGCCGCTACTAAATTTTAGTAAAATTGTTGTAAACTGCAATTCAAAATCATTCTGCTGAAATTAGCAAAAAAGTGTACTAAAAACTAAAGAAACTGTAAAATCTAAAAAAAAAATAAAATCAAATCAATAAAAAAATATGTTTTTTCTATCAATTATAAAAAATGTACAATTACTTCATCGTACTTGAAATTTGGAGTCAAATTGCAAACGGTTCTCCAGTTATTACCTTCTTATGCATTGGATATACAATAAAATTTTTTGAGTGTTATTTTCAAACTAAGAATATATCAATAGTAACAAATATAAACTAAACAAGAATTATAAAAAATCAACGAATTTTTGTTAATAAAATTTTCTTAAATTAGTACATTTTTCTGCTAATTTTAGCACTCGGTTTTCAAAAATTATTAAAACGTTTTGCTGAAATCAGCAGAGAAAAAAAATCCGTAATTTGTAATAAGAGAATAGCAAAAATGATTACTAAAAAAAATTTGTACTAAAAATTTGTATACAAATTGTAAAGTGGGATTGGAAACTGTTTAAAAAGTTTTTTACTAACTTTTTTATCTGAGTGTATGGACCGTAGACCATATCACTTTTCAGGCAAAGAAAAAAATGCACCTTACACCTTCGAATATAAATTATTTTTTAGTAGGTTTGAGGTTAAACCTTTTTTCTAAAAATTATAAACACTTTAATTTACAAATCAGACTAAATGGATCTAGTTTCTGCCTTTCCCAATGGACTGGCTTAATCAGTGATTTTCCATTAAATTGTATTATTATTCATATTTTATTGTCGGATTGATAATTTTTTAACAACCCGCTGGCTATAGGAATCGCGAGCTTAGACCTCTCATCCAAGAAATGTCTTGAATACTGTTATTGTTTTTTCATTTTTTGATCAAACACAGATACATACAAACATTCTACTTTTAGATTTTTGTTTATCTTCCAATCTCCTCCGTGTCTTATTTTTCGCAAAATATTTTTGCATATTTTTGCCGAAAGTAGGGGCCATCATTCTAAATTTGTCGTTATATCTTCGGAATTTACAGTCGGATCTTAAAGTATGATATATCGGTGTTTTGATCCAAAGGACTTTGCCCTCAAGAAAAATTTAAAATGGCAACCACTGCGTTCGCCAACAAAAAAAAGATGAAAAAAATTTGAAAATAATTCTGCTGGAGTTATCGAAATAGTTCCTCAGTAAAAGTTTAAAGATTTTCTGCGAACTATAATTTGCTGATATTAGGGTGTACATTAGGGGGGCAGAATAAATTCTACAATGGGATACTTGAGGTCAATGGGGCAAAACAATGGCCCCATCGAACCAAAACGTCGCACAGTGCTTTGTCCCATAGATAAAAATCAAAAAAAAATTTGTGTCTCGGAGCAGTTAAAAGGGTTATTGCTGACCTCAACGTAAATAAGTCATCGGGGCCGGATGGTATACCAGCACTGGTGCTGAAACAGTGCTCTTCGACACTAGCTCGTCCATTGGCAAGCCTTTTTAGTGCTTCGTACCATGTAGGAGTTTTCCCCTCGTGCTGGAAGGTTGCCAATGTCCAGCCAATCCCTAAAAAGGGTGCGGCTAACAACCCTGAAAATTACCGCCCGATCGCAATATGCTCTGCGCTCTCAAAGGCGATGGAGAGTATGGTTAATTACCATCTTGTGAATTATTTAGAGTCCAACTCACTTCTTAATGACCGACAGTATGGCTTCCGCAGACGTCGTTCTACGGAAGCCATAGAGCGTTGGAGTCGGTCCATCCACCGTTTTGGTGAGAGCAAAGTGGTTGCTCTGGATATTTCTAAGGCCTTTGATCGTGTATGGCACGGGACGGTTATTTCAAAGCTTATTACTTTTGGTGTGGGTAATGACTTCGCTCGTTTTATTTCGAGCTTTCTCAGAGATCGCACTATTCGTGTTGTTATAGATGGGGTCTTATCCGACGAGTTTCAGCGGAATTCAGGCATACCGCAGGGTTCTGTTCTTTCTCCTTCCCTATTTCTTATCTTTCTCAATGATCTTCTTGGTCAAACTTTCAACCCTATCTAGTCTTTCGCAGATGACAGCAACATTTGTCATTAATTTTCCTTCGATCATAGGCCAAGCCCTGAGGAGATTGGGGGCAAAAGGCAGATTATGAATGACACACTGAATCGTTACCTTTCTACAATTTCAGAGTGGGGTCGTGCGAATAAGGTCGACTTTAATGCACGCAAGACCCAATGTTGCATTTTGACCCATAAGGCTGTGGGGTCAACACTGTCATCTGTACATATGGGTGATATTGATATTGAGGAATCGGATACTCTTGATGTTCTGGGTATGAAAATTCAGTGATGTCCGTTGGAATAAACATGTTTTTGAGGTGTCGAAAGAAGCATTCAAGTGTCTAGGTTTTTTACTTCGGTGCAAGAAGTACTTCACTCCATCCGATTTACTTACTATTTATACCACCTATATCCGACCGAAGATGAAATACAACTCCCATATATGGGCAGGAGCTGCGAAGTCTATTTTGGGGCTTCTGGACCGTGTGCAAAGGAGGGCGTCGGCGCTTATCAATGACAATAGGGTATCCAGCTCTATTGACTCATTGGAGCATCGTCGGAATGTGGGTTATGTGACCCTGTTCTATTGATATTACCATGTTAAGTCCACAAAGCCCAAGTTTTTATTCGTAATACTCGCTTATCAAGTAGAGCGCATCCGTTTGTAGTCGATTGTCCAGTGGATCTCACGACACATTATAAAGAGAATTCGTTTATCAGTCGCACTAGCCGTAAGTGGAATAAACTTCCCGCAGAAGTCTTCCCTGTTACTTACAATGTTGAGAAATTTAAATCAAATATTCACAAACACTACTCCCTCTTTCCTCCTCCTCATAACCTATTTTCTTAATACCAACACAATGCACTGCGTTAATAGGGGGCATCCCCTGAGTGTTGGTCCATCAAAAAAAAAAATATATAGGAACATCAAAACTAAAACTCTGAAATATACAGAAACAAAAAGAGTATTTTAGCACGATAGACTGTTATTTGCAATCAAATAAATTTAACAATTTGCTTTTGCTATTTTTAATCTACTAATATTTAACAAAATTTTCTAAGATTTTGCATTATAATATGTTATTTTGGATTAACTAACTTATATACACTTAAAATAATACGTCAGTAGAAAAACAACAAATTTTTAGTTGAAACACTGATTTAAGCAAAGATTTTAGTTATCTTCATTTAACACAATACTAAAAATCCTCAGTAATTTAACTAATTTTGAGTGTTAATTTTCAAAATTATTTAAAACTAATTTTTAAGAACCAATTCGTTACATTTTACTAAATTTATTGTTAAAATTGTATCATCTTTCTTTGATTTGAAAATAACACTATGCGACAGTCAAAATCGGGATGGGATGAAACCAACGGGAAATGTTATATCGGTCAAAAACAAGTTATACGTGTCCCGGCGTTTCGCTGGGTCACCCCTAGGAATCGAGATATACCTTTTTTTGACATAACTCGAGAACCACTAGTCCGATTTTGTTTGTTACCGCTACCATAAAAATCAATAACCTTTTGTTTATTACTTTTTTTTAATATTTTAGGCAAAAAATATTCTTCATACATTTATTTTTATCGGCAAAACTGTTGAGTATATAGAAAAACAGTATATGAACAGATTAAAGGAATTGTAATTTTTAATTTTTTTAAAATTGTTTGAGCAAAATCGGACTAGTGGTTCTCGAGTTATGTCAAAAAAAAGACCACCAAAGGTCAAATCGATATATCTCGATTCCTAGGGGTGACCCAGCGAAACGCCGGGACACGTATAACTTCTTTTTTACCGATATAACTTTCCCCGGTAGTTTGAACCCTTCCCGATCACTGACCACTGCCATTTGTCTCACAGTGTAATTTAAACAGAAAGTGATATTAATTTATGATCTTGAGTCAAACTAAAATAACATTCATTTACTTAAAATAACAGATCAACTAAAAACATTTCCCCCACTCAAATATAATATTTTCATATTATTGCTGTTGTCCGGTAGATGGCGGCACCAATGTATCCGAAGTTTTAAAGATGGCGCTATTCCTTTCTACGACTCAGTGTAATTACAGATAAAACTATAGTTTTACAAATTTTTTACTTAAATTTTGATTTGTTAAATTTAACAAAAGAATTTGTTAAAATCAACAAATTTTATTTTAAGCCAAAAAACAGGAATACATTTTGTTAAAGTAACAAATTTTTCTTTCCAGCCAACAGATGTATTATTTTGAGTGTACTTCAACTAAAATTCTGTAAACTTAACACTGATTTTTATGTTCATATTTTACTAGTATTTAGGAAAAAAATATCTGCTAATTTCAGAAGTTCTTTCTGCAGGGTCATTTTTAGATAATTTTTAGTAGCTTCTTCTACTATTTTTATACGTTTGTTTCTATGAGTGTAGCAACTTCTGACTAAACATTCAATTCTTTCAGTCCTAACTAGCACCACTTACACTTTGAAATATATATTTTTGGGCACATTTTAATCTAAATGAGAAAATTCTAAAATATAATGATTTAAAAAAATACAAATACATTTATATAAGATACATTTTGTTATCTTAACAATTTTTGCCACATTTAAACTTTATTACACATTTTCTCTGAACTTTCAAATACACTCACACACTAAAACACCTACTCGAACACACAAAATTTTCACAGCAATTTTGTGAATTTTATAGTATTGTGTAAAAGTCAATGTGAGTGTGAATATTTGAGATAATGTACAGTGCAATCAGTTGGAAAACTATTTCTAACCAACCATCATTGACACTGACGATAGCAACTGACTTTAAACTAGACTACTTTTAGAAGCTAAAAATGGTTGAATGAATGAGTAAATAAATGTAGAAATGTGAATGAGTATGTGTGTGTGTTCTTTTCTATGTATGTGTATGAAATGCAATTGTGTAAAAGTAGTATCGTTTAGCCTGTTTAGATAAGAAAATGATGCTGGTTTACCATCATCATCAGCATCATTATTATTATTATTATCAACTGAAATGGTATGTGTTGGTTACATGGTTAGAAAATATTTCGTTATTATAGGACATTTTTGTTAAGCAAAGAACTAAAGAAAATAAGTTTAAATAATATTGAAGTTTATGATAAAAAAAAGAATTTTTAAGAAAAAATACAATCTACCGACAAATCAAAAATTTTTCAACAAATACTTTAATTTCACATGATTGCATAATTATTGATCTTTAAAAAATATTTAAAAAAAACCTTACTATTTTCTTTAACTTTATAGTAAAATCTTTTGAAAATTCCAACAATTCATAAATGATTCCTTTTAAAGACTATCAAAGTGTAAAAACTTTATCCTTTTATTTAAGTTTACTACCACATGAAATAATTTTTCATACAATCCAAACAACAATAGTAAAAGAGAAGCCAATTACTTTATGGTAAGCCTAAATGCAATATGTTGCCAAAAAGTTTTCTTAACACCATTTAACAAGAGAAGATGCAAAATAGCTAAGGAACCATTTGTAAAGCAATTATAATATCAACACTTTAGAAAAGAAACTTTATTCAAGCACACACACACACACAGACAGATAACCAAGGAAAAAGTTTTAAAGTTTTTGAATCAAATTTTATACAACAAAATCACTTAAGATGATGCTCAAATAAAGGAAATATTTAACAATCCATATAGAAATTATAAAATGCACACAAAGAGAATTTTAAATCTTGAAATTTAACAAAACAATAATAGATTTTATCGCTTTATAATAAAATGTACCATTATAAGTATTTTTGTCACAATAATAAATTATAAAAATGTATTTTTCGATTTAAGCTTAAATCTTGTTGGAGATTTGCACATATCCTTCGTATTAAAAATAAAAAAATAAAAATTTTCAATTAGAACAAATTTATTGAATTGTGTTCAATGAAATAAAAACAAATATATATTTACAACTATTTATCACCTGATATAATGTCTTAAGCATTTGTTAATAGAAGATGTATTACACTCGGCACAGTGTATTCAACTTACGTTCTTTCAAAATAAAAAAAGTTGCACGATGTCTGAAAAACTGCACAATTAGAAGCATTTTTTAACTCTAATTTACAGGAAATCGTAAACTTTCAAAATCGAAAAATTAAAAACTATATATAAAAGAGCTCCCATATATGCAAGAGTGTTATTTTTCCAGTTCCATCTCATTTTCGGATAGGTGAGTAAAAAAATAAGACCTATGCAAAAATTGGGGTTCTGCGATGTAAACCGGGCAGACCGTTTACATTTATGTCCTCAAAATTACCTTAAAAAAGGTTCATGGATTTATCCATTTATAACTCTTAAACTAGAAGCTTATGGTGATTACCAGAGAAGACAAAATTGCTGTTTTTGCTTTTTATGCTTTTTATTGCTTGTTTTACTCATATTTGCTTGTTTTTGCTTTTTTTGGATTTTTCGTTTTTTTAGCTTTAAAATAGCTTTTTCTTAAGATTTTTGAGCTTTAAATTGCTTTTTTTAAAACTTTTTGCCCAAAAAAAATTTTTTTTTTGCTCACAAAAAAATATTTTTTCTGTTAAGTTTGATTTTATTTTTTGAAAACTGTTGTTTTTCGAAGTTTTTTACTTTTGCTTTTTTCTTGCTTTTTTTACAACATTTTTTTGCTTTCAAAATATCGAAATTTGCTTTTTTCTGTCTTCTCTGGTGATTACGCTGCTGTTGTTAACACAATGAAAAGGGAAACATTTGCTTTATAGAAACTTTTAACCCTCTCATGACCGTTAGTAGTATATTAAGCAGTAAACTTAAAAATTTGTGTCAAAACTAAACTTTTAATGTATCTCATTTAATTTTGAAAATCTGTAAATACTTACGAGAGGTACTATTTATATTTCGGGAATAGCAAATAATAACAAAGATTTTTAAACGAAAATGGCTTTATTGTTTTTCAAAATATTCCACTTGGTGATGAATACACTTTTGCATTCGTTCAAACCATTTGTCATAGCAGTTTTTTTGGAACAAGAAGAAGTCATTGGGTGCCAAATCAGGACTGTACAGAGGATTAGTCATCAATTCGATGTTTTGACTGCTCAAAAATTCACCTGTTTGACGAGATGTGTAAGAGCTCGCATCGTCATGATGGAGAATGATTCGTCTTTGGTGGTTGGTTTTACGAATTTCTCCGAAGACTTCCGGCAAACAAATGGTCGTGTACCACTCAGAATTGACCGACATACGTTGGTCAAGCGGAACAGTGGCCACATGACTCATTCGGCCGAAGAAACAGGCGACTATTTCCATTTCCCTTCTTCCACGAACAACTTTTGTTGGATTTCGCTCGTCTTGGGATACACACACGGTCGATTGCTGTTTTGTTTCCATCTCATACTCATATATCCATGATTCGTCACCTGTCACGATTTTATACACGTCTTTTGAAGCACCACGGTCGGAATTATTATCATTTTAATCATTCCCTTACACCAATCGTCGCGAGCCTTTTTTTGAGCGATTGATAAATTATGGGGTATCCAACGAGAGCAGTTGTGAAAATTGTGAAAAATAATCCAACGAAAACCTTCTCTTGAAATTTCCATTTTTTGGCCAAATTGATTTTCTTAACTCACTGTAAACAAAACAAATAGCGCTTGTACGTCGAAACCTTGTGAGTACGTTTATGCTAAAAAAAGTCAAATTTTATTATGGTGTTGCCAGACTTGAGCTATTGACATTAGTGCTGCTAGTTCCCGAAATATAAATAGTAACCCTCGTATACTCCCCATCATATAATAGGAAATTTAGCGTAGATTAAAACAAAATAATTTTTTTTATAAATATTTCTTCCATTCCATGAAAGAAAGTCCAAAAACTGATGTATTACCTATGTGCAATAGGAAACCATATGAATCTTCCGTTTTGGGTATAGGATGTGTTCACAAAACTTATGTAAAACACTACGAGGTACAGTTTTGTGGAGCTACTTAACTATCTAACTCTGCAATTAAGCGCACTTTTTTGGTCCCGTTTTAAAAAGGGACAAAAAGACCCGCAAGTTGAAGAGTTCGTGGGTTAAAATGTTCCACAGAAATTTTCCTTATAGTGTTTTACATGAAATGGAAGATTCACATGGTTTTCTCCTAAAATCCAGGTTTGTGGGACATTTGAGCGCCAATTCTAAATAAGTACGAAATTAACTCTTAAACACATTTTAAGTTTTGAGTCATATATGGCATTGAACTTAAATTTGCAACTTTGATGTCTTCAGAGGCTTACAGTAGAATGTCATGACAAATATTTTTGTGTAACATTTCAACCCTCTAACATTTCAATTAAAGAGACTTTTTGCCCCATTTCCAAAATGGTTTAGTAAGACCAGTAAGTTGAAGAGTTAGAGGGTTCCGAAAAAATATTTGTCATAAAATTCTACTACAAGTCTCTGAAGATTTCAAAGTCTAAAATTAAGGTTCACTGCCAGAAATAAGTCAAAACTTAAAATGTGTTTAATAGTAAATTTCGTGCTTATTCAGATTGGCGCTCAAAGGCAACCATCTGTGCAAAAGTGTTATTTTTTCACCTCCCCACACACTTTCTGGTAGATTGGGAGTAAAAAAATATCCCCGCGAAAATTGATCCTCTTGGATTAAAATTGGCCAGTCACCCGCGGCTTTTAGCCCTAAAAATTAGCTTAAATTAGTTCAAAGTATATTTGCGCTATAACTCTTAAAAAGGTTTTACAGAGAAATGCTAAATACGCATATCTACAGGCAATAATGTGACTAGTATTTTTCTCATACACATTTTTGAAATATCAATAAAATCAAAGTGATTTATATGGTTAAACACAAATATTGACTTTAACCACTTAAATCACCATGACGCGTCATTGATACATCAAAAGTGTGAATGAGAAAAACGCTAGCCTATTCATTGCCTGTGGTTATGCCCATGTAGAGTTATAGCGCAAAGAAGCTTTGAATTAATTTTATTCCATTTTTAAAGCTAAAAGCCGCGAATAACTGGGCTACTGGGAAATGCTTGGGGAGGTAAAAAATAATACTTTGGAAAATTCCATATATTTCATGGGTGCTCTAGCCCATATGGACTTTACACACATGTGTATTTCCGATTTTCTCTGAAATACACCTAACATTAGGTAAAATCAAGATTTCTTACCGTTATTCTATTTTTTATCCTTTCCCAAGTGAAAATCGAAATATATATGAACGTACATGATCATACATGGACTAGTATATGATCATCCATGGGCATACATGATCATACACCTCCATGTATAGTTCAATGTATGACCATACATGATCTCATAGATATCCATATATCTTCGAATCAAAAATTTGAGGGTATATGATCGTACATGTTCATATATGACCAAATATGCTCACATATGATTCATGTATGCTCATATATGATCATATATGGTCATATACCTCCATATACACTCAAATTTCGGATCCGAAGATATATGGAAGTATATGAGATCATGTATGGTCATACATTAAACTATCCGTTAACGTATATGATCATGTATGCCTATTAGGGTTTGGGATTTCCCGGACTTTTTTATTTCCCGGGAAACGGGAATGAAAAAATTTTATTCCCGGGATTCCCGGGAATCCCGGGAAATACTTTTGAACAAAATTGTTAATGAAAACCACCTATATAAGTAATTTTTGTTAAAAAAAAACACTATTTCAGTGCAAATGCAGTCTGTGTAGTGAGAATTCAAAGTAAAAAACATCAGAATGTTGAACATTTGATTTCACATAAATTACTCGCAGCACTGACAAATGAATTGCATTATTCCAGTAGGCACCTACTACTGGACTGTCGGAAACAAACCGTTTCATCACACTTGGCCCATTAGATATGGTGGCCACAATGTTATTTTCCAAAGACAAATAAAACTCTTCTAGTCTTATTTCTACAATTCTTCTTATTTCATCAGCATTACATCTTCCTGATATATAAACCAACCCCAGGTTATAAAATGAATTATATCCGTTTGTATGTTCAAATATCTCTTTTGTGATATTCTTGTCCATTCATCTAAGATTATAGTAAATCTCCTATTGTTAGAAATATTGCTCGATATTTCTTTTATCATGATATCTTTTACATGATTGTAGTAATTTAATATAATGTTCTTTACATCGGTTTCATTTTTTTGCAATGCCAGGTTTTTATTATAAAAACTTTCTCGAATAAACGAAGATCTAGTTATGGTGCGGATTGCCTGCAGCTAATTTGGATACCATTTCAGGAAATGTTTGCCCTACCATAAAACCTTTAATGCCCATTCAGCTCACACTTTTTTCTTCAGGTACTTTGCTAATTTTAGCTGAAACGTTATTCTTGTTGTTTTCTTCAAGAGAAGTTGCATGACCATCAATTTTTTTTTTTGTGAACCAAATTTAGATGTCGGATAACCAAATTTAGATACCACCGTTAACCATTAGTCTTTTCTTTTCACATTTATTAATGAAAACGTTACTTATAAAATTATTGACCCTTAATATAAAGGCGTATTTTAAATTTAAAGTCGACTTTATTTTTAATCAAACGGTTTTGTTCATTTTGTGTATAAAAACCTTACAAAAATATTTATATTTTCAAATATTTTGATTGGTTGAAAATAAATTAACCAATCAGAATGCTCCAAAAATAAACCAAGCCACCCAATATTTTTACAAAGTCGAATTTAACTAAAATATACATTTGAAAAATTTAGATAGTAAGGGCGATATTTGTAAGAAACAAGACTTTTTGTTCATATTTCTTTTAAACATTTTACCAAGTTTTTAGATTTTACTACTTAAATTTTGAATAAGTTATGCGAAAAATCTTTATTAGTTGAAATGCTCCTTATTACTTGGCAAAGATTTTATTTGTGTGTCAAATAAATGTATTCCCTTTTAAAAGATTTTAACAATGACATTTTTGTTTTGGTATTTAAAATGTTTTTTATGACTAAAATTAAAAAATCCTATTCGAAACAAAAACAATTTAAAAAATTTAATATTTTTAAAATTTCCCGTTTTCCCGGGAAAAATATATTATTTTCCCGGGAATTCCCGGCAAACTTTTCCCGGGATTTCCCGGGAATTCCCGCCCGGGATTTCCCGAACCCCAAACCCTAATGCCTATGCATGATCATGATCATGTATGCCTATGCATGATCATATACTATTCAGTGTATAATCATGTATGTTCATATATATTTTGATTTTCACATGGGTTTAAAGAAACATTTTGACATTTCAACCCATTTTAATTTCGGGTATCACATAGTCGGCATACCTGACTTTAACTTATTACTCGCATTTTACTGAATAAAGATGATTCAGTGATTAAATAACTACAAAAAATTTTGATATCTTGGCTGAAATCGTAACTAAAAAGTGGTAGAAAAATGTTATTCAGAGTTGTCAAAAGTTTACTTAAAAACATCAAATTTTTGACCTTTTAGGAAAAGACTTTTTTCAAAAATTATTTAAAAATATAAAAACACTAAACTTTTGTATAGTAGGTTTGAGGTTAAGTAGAAGAATAAACCTTTTCCTCAAAAGTTATAAACACATTAAATTTGCAAATCAGACTAGATCTAGTTTCTGCCTTTTTATGGACAGGCTACATCAGTGATCTGTATTCTTGATGGATCTGGCAGATCGGAACATGAATTTTCCAAACCTACAAAATCGAAAGTGTGCTAAAATTTATTACGTTTTTACACAAAATAAAAAACAATGTTTAGTACACTCAAAAAAATAAGTTAGTAGAAAAATGAGTAAAACGTATTGTATATCAAGTGTACTAGTTTTCAGCAATTTTTTTGTTGAAATTCCGTTTTCAGCAAAAATTTTAGTTATATTTTTTTAGCACTAAACTAATTTTGAACTAATGTTTTATTAATTTATTTTGCTACAAAAATTGTGCTGATAACAGCATTCATAGCGTGTACGACAACCAGATAGACTAGATGTAGATGTCGCAGCTTGTCTGGAAACGGAAATGACAAAAAAGGAAAACAACTCTACACATATTCTATATTTAAATTTTCAGCAAATAAATTAACTAAAGTAAAATTTCGCTACAAGTTTTTTGAGTTTTTTTCAGTCTACTAATATTCAGCAAAAAGTTTAGTGATTTTAGCAAGGATTTTTTTCATTTGCAGTCGACTAAGTGTAAGCAAAACTTTTGCTGAATATTACTATTTTTTTGGTAAAAATCAGCTCGCTGATTTTCAGCAACCCTTTTGCTGAAATTACCAACTTTTTTGGAAGCACACTCCTGACTAAAAATTTGCTGACACAGCAACATTTTTTGCTGACTTTTTTTTTGAGTGTAGGTTTGAGATTAAAAAGAAGAATAAACCAATAAAAAACCAAACAAAACCTTTTTTGTTGGCTGTAGGATTCGAAAACAAGTTATCACATTACAAACGTAACTATACTGAAGTGGGACGACAGCTTAGCCATCTCACCCAATTAAGGCCTTGAATGCAATGTAACTAATTCCTTGTTTTCTTTCCTATTCAGCTTTTTGTTATTGTCTATACTCAGAAGTAATCAAACACAGACACATACAAGTATTCTATTTTAAGATTTTTGTTTATCTCTCAATCTCCTTCGTGTCTCCTTTTTCGCAAATGTTGCCACACTGACGTATGGGTTTTACGTACATACAAGAGTAGCCAAATTGCATATATCGAGCATTTCATAATGTAATTTACTTCGCTGTTATTTTAGCTTCATATCGACAGCTGTAATTAATATTGTTATTAGGCCCTGCCCGAGGTGGCTAAATAAATTCTAAACTAACTACAAATTGACAAAAGGATTTGAAATTCCTTTGAAAAGTTTTGGAAAACTTTTTCAAATTTCATAGAAATTTTAAAACTTGAATTTAGTTTAGATTTTATTTAGCCAGTTCGCATCCAGCCTTTATATTCATTTTTTCAATTTTAATTTAGTAGGTTTAAGGATAAGAAGAAGAATAAACCTTTTATCTCTAAAAATTATAAACATTAATTTTTTTTTAAATATTACTACATTTAATTAAAATACTACTGCATTTATAAAAATTATAATGTGAGGGTTGCCCTATGGCAATTTTAAAAAATTGTCAAAATTCGCCATAAATTTTCGAAATAAAATTTTAAATCGCTTAAGGCAGAACAATAAAAAATTTTTACATTTTTGAATAAAGTAATCTACAAAGATACACAAAATTAAAATTTTTAAATATATCTAACCATCCAGGATTTGTATTCTAGCAAAATTTCAAAAGCAATTGCAAAAATTTCTTAACGAAATATTAACTATATATCTGAAAAGTTTGGTTTTAAAATGTCCAAATGTGATGTGATGAGTTAAGTGGATATTTAAATTTAAAATAACAAAAAATTTTTTCGCAAACAAATTTATTTGCTGAAACAACAAACGTACATCTCCTTCATGTCCATGGAAAGTAAAGTTTTATCATTTCACAGCTTTATAAACTATTCAGAATCGGTACACAGATCTTGTCACCAAACCCATTTCGATGTTTTGTTAAGTTTTTGTTTTTTAAAGTTCTTTAAAACAAAATATCTATGAATTACATATATCGTTTTGCAAGCCACTGTGCCTAGAGAATTATAAAATAATACATACGAATATATAAAAGTTTTTTTTATAACAACGATAATAACAAATTTCACAAATCCTACTGTATCTGTGTATGTGCGTATATTGTAATTGCATTGGAAAATGACTTTTTAGTTATTTATGATTATCATTTCATGAGAAAATTCTCTATAGAAATTATTATGTTGAAAATTTTCCACAAGAAAATTTATTACATGCACATAATGTTAGTGATGTGAAGTCATTTGAGAACTTATAACATCCAATACATCTATTTATCTATACACACATTTCAACACATTCATACATATATTTACAACCATTGATATTTGTACTATTGCACCTGTTTTGGATAATAATGCCAAGTCATTTATTAATTGAAGTATTATTTTACAGCATTGTTAATTGAAATATTGAGACTGAATTGCAAGGCACGTATTATAACTACATATCAGATAGAACATGATTTTAATGCTATCATTAAAATTGTATTTATGAAATAATTTATAATCTTATTAGATATTTATAAATACTAAAAGGTCTTTAATGAGAACATTATAGTTGTAATATAACCTCTGGTATGAATAATGATAAATAGTTATTATTTATGTTAAATTGTTGTACTATTTTGGAATTGTATGTTGTATATTAAATATAAATTGATTATAAATGATTTGATATTCAACATAAATACTTAATATGATTTATCATATCTATTACAAAATTTACATTTTAGCAGCCTATGTCGATATTTTAACGAATTAATATTGTAAATTATTATAGTGATAATATATAATTTTATCTATTACTGTAATTTAAAAACATATCAAAGGGATCTGACAAAAATGTTTTAAATATTTAGTTCTACTACAAAACTTAATCGCATCTTTATGACGGAAAATTTTATTCATTTCAAAAATGTTATGTTAAGTCGTATGAGACATCATTGTGCTCATCATCATATACACTGGCGGTCATAAAAACCGCAACATTAGTAACTCTGCAGCAATTACGGTAAAATAAATAAAAAATACCGCTCAAATTGTGTTCTTTTTATAATGGGAATTTACCTATTTATATTTATGTAACGAATTTAAGCCGAGTCTGTCATTTTTATAAATATTAGCATTATAAATGCTTTTTTTTCGCAAGAATTTAATAAATCTCCACACAGTATAAACAATTGACGCGTGACAAAAAAGTCGAAATTTTTGTTTTAAAGGATATAGGAGTTCCGTATCGTCGCATAGCAGATAAATTCGGATGCTCTCATTAAACGATTGTAAGGCTCATAAAGAAAAAAAATAATTTTGACCCGTTAGCAAGGACGAAAGGATCAGGAAGACCTCGAAAGACTAACACCCGGACAGACGGAGTAATGCGAAAAATAAGTTTGAAGGATCGATTTAAAAATGCAGTGCCAATTAGAACTGAGATGAGAAGGTATCACAATGTGGATTTAAGTGTCGGAACTTTGCGAAGAAGGCTTCGGGCGTGCGGATTATACACTGAAAATATTATTACAGTAACTGACTGTAGTTTATTTAAAAAGTTATCCGTACATTTATTTTTAAATGATTATTCAATTAAAATACAAAGAAATATAATTTTTAACTGATTTTGTCGTTTATTTAAAAAATAAACTACAAATAAATACGGATTTTCTGTTACAGTTAATATTTTCAATTAAAATGTTTTGTAAAAAAAGGAATTCCTTTTCGATTTCTAGGTCAGTTAAAAAAACGAAATAAACTAAATATCATTTATTCTTACGGATTTTGTAGTTAATTTTTTGAAATTTAAAAAATGGAAATAAATGAAAAATCATTATTTTTAAGGATTTTGTAGTTTATTTATTAACATTTAAAAATAAATGAAAAGTTCTTTTGATTTAAATGAAAAGTTAGTAGACCGGTTTTCAAGTGATTTTTCATTTATTTTAAATTACATTTTCAGTTAATTTAAACTACAAACTATTTTGAGTGTACGGAAAGAGCAACACGATACTAATATTTTTTTTTAGTTCTGGTGTTCAGCCAATAGAACCGAGCAAAAATGCTGAAAAACTTTCAACAATTTTTGTTTTTATTTAGTTTTTACACAGAACGAATTTACAAAATTCTAATTAAATTTTTAAACACTTTTCTCATTTCAAATTTGTAAATACAAAAAAAAAACTTTTTAAAAAGGCACCAACAAAGAAATTTGTAAATCCAAAAAAAAATTTCTTTTATTTTTTGTAACTTTGAATTTTTATTTTTAAACAATTTTTATATGAAAGTTAACAATTTACAAACGAGTTACAAATATTTCAAACAAAAAAATTGTTGGGAATAAAATTTCAATTTAAAAGCAAATGTGTTGCTTTTACAAATTCCCATTGTTCACAGAAAAAATTTACAAAATTCTGTTTGTAATGTTAAACACCTTTTTTGCATAAACAAACAAAAATTTTTTTAAAAAGGCACCAACAATGGAATTTGTATATACAAATCCCTTTTTGTAACTTTTTTGTAATTTGTTAAAAATAAAATCAATTTTTTTTAACAATGTATTTTGTATATACAATAATTTTTTTTTGTAACTTGTTTGTATTTGTTAAAAATAAAAAAATAAAATTCAACAACGAGTTTGTTATATTAAAACAATTATTCGCTTTATGTTGTCGTATTGACAAAAAAAAATACTTTTTTGAAATTTTTGTTACAATTTACAAACATTTGAGCAATTGAAAACAAAAAATAAATGCTTTGTTTTTCTAAGGCTATTTTTTGATATTTTTGATACAATTTACAAACATTTAATAAAAAAATTGTTAGATATCTAAGAAAAAAGCCAACAATTTTTTTTAATTACTTAAAATTTTGTGATACTTTTTTCTGTGTATATTTTGGATATTTTTGATACAATTTACAAACATTTAATAAAAAAATTGTGAGATATCTAAGTAAAAAGCCAACAATTTTTTTTAATTACTTAAAATTTTGTGATACTTTTTTCTGTGTACTGGTGCCCTAATTTTTTTTTAACTCGCTACTTTTTATACCCTACACCACTATGTGGTCAGGGTATTATAAGTTTGTGCTGATGTTTGTAACACCAAAAAATATTGGTCGTAGACCCACCTTATAGTATACCGATCAGTTCAGAATTTTTTTTTTATTTCGATTTAACGATGTCCGTCTGTCCGTCCGTCCGTCCGTCTGTCTGTCTGTCCATGCAATCTTGTGCGCACTCTACAGGTCGCAACTATTAAGATATTTTGATGAAATTTGGTACGCAGACCTATGTTGGCCCAAGGACGAACAAGTTTGATTTTGGTGAACATCGGTCCATGTTTAGACCTAGTGCCCATATAAGGGTCCTACCAAAATTATATTGTTTATACGCTGCAGGTCGTAAATATTAAGATATTTTGACGAAATTTGGTGCACAGACCTATGTTAGCCCAATAACGCAGCCTATTGATTTTGGTGAACATCGGTCCATGTTTAGACCTAGTGCCCATATAAGGGTCCTACCAAAATTATACTGTTTATACGCTGCAGGTCGTAAATATTAAGATATTTTGATGAAATTTGGTACACAGACCTATATTGGCCCAATAACGCAGCCTATTGATTTTGGTGAACATCGGTCCATGTTTAGACCTAGTGCCCATATAAGGGTCCTACCAAAATTATACTCTTTATACGCTGCAGGTCGCAAATATTAATATATTTTGATGAAATTTGGTACACAGACCTATATTGGCCCAATAACGCAGCCTATTGATTTTGGTGAACATCGGTCCATGTTTAGACCTAGTGCCCATATAAGGGTCCTACCAAAATTATACTCTTTATACGCTGCAGGTCGCAAATATTAAGATATTTTGATGAAATTTGGTACACAGACCTATATTGGCCCAATAACGCAGCCTATTGATTTTGGTGAACATCGGTCCATGTTTAGACCTAGTGCCCATATAAGGGTCCTACCAAAATTATACTGTTTATTCGCTGCAGGTCGCAAATATTAAGATATTTTGATGAAATTTGGTACATAGACCTATGTTGGCCCAAGGACCAAGCCTATTGATTTTGGTGAACATCGGTCCATATTTAGAACTAGTGCCCATATAAGGGTCCCCCCAAAATTGGCTTGGTTACAAACTGCAGGTCGCAAATATTAAGATATTTTGATGAAATTTGGTACATAGACCTATGTTTGCCCAAGGACGAAGCCTTTTGATTTTGGTGAACATTGGTCCATGTTTAGAACTAGTGCCCATATAAGGGTCCCCCCAAAATTGGCTTGGTTACAAACTGCAGGTCGCAAATATTAAGATATTTTAATGAAATTTGGTGCGCTGACTCACATTATAGAAAATTTTGACACAAGCCCCATTTTAACCCATTCGAATTTCGGATCCAAACAATACACCAGACTGGTGTAGGGTATTGTATAGTCGGCATGCCCGACTTTAACCTTTTTACTCGTTTTATATTATCTTTGGTTTGGTCTTAAAAATAGTTGAAAAATATATCCTTTAAAATAAAGCGATTTTAATTCTTATTATAAAAAATTTTCTTAAAATTTTTGTGTGGTGCGATTTTTATGACCGCCAGTGTATATAAGATTGTTGCTGTTATCTACATTATCCTAAACAACATCATTCATTATCATCATAAACTTCACAACACTGTTTTATATTTTCTCACATACTAACTTTTCTGCTTGACGAGAGTTAAAAGTATGGAATTAATATTAATTCTTTTTTGTTTCCTGTAGTTTAAAATAATTATATTCAATTTTAAGGTTGACCTTTGGCCTTTGTTAAAAAAAAAAGTTAACCACATGAATGAATAAATTTATTACTATTTTAGCATGTTTAGCAAAAAAAAATACAAAAATGCATTATAATACATGATATGCATTCAGACACATATTAAAGGCGGTACAGCATAAAATTAATATTTTAAATTTGTAAATTATTTATGTGGTTTTGTTTAACAACTATCATGCATATAAATCATATTTCTAAATGCGAAATAACACTTAAATAAAACTTTCATTCAAAAGGACTTTTTAAATTTTTAATAAAATTTTTAAATATTTAAAATAAAATAAAATAGCCACCAGGATCGAATACGTAATTATGGGTTTAGCTACAATACCTATCTTCAGTAGCCATATCCCCAAGGGTGCATAATTGATGTTGATTTATTTATATTGGACCAGAAAATATTATCTGAAATTCAGAAAAATCTAAATTGAAATTAAAAAAACATTAACAGGAATTCAGATAATATCAAGTTTTATTACGAAACCATTAACTGCAATTCAGAAAATATCAGGTAATATTAAGAAATCATAGATCAAATTCAAATAAAAAATTTTAGATTTTTTCGAGTGGAAAAAAACTGAATAATCTCTTCTGAAGCAATAACCCATTGGCAAATAATAGTTTTTATTATTTAAGAATAGGGGGCGTAAATCGAGTTTCTGCCTCGTTTTTAGTAGGGCGCAAGCCTAATATTGAATCGAAGCTTTCTCACAACTTTTAAACCACTACACTGTGGGCCAGGATCGCCATATCTTGGCCAAAAGTACAACTCAGTAAAAGGAAAATATGTTTATATATCCAAAATCTAGGATTATTGTGTATTTTGTGAGTGAAATCTTGTACCATTATGGCAAATAGTTGTTAGTTGGCTATGACATTGTTATTTTTATATTTTGTAATGATACAATCAGGGGTATGGCATCACCAAAAAAATAATAAAAATATTGTTATCACTAGATGGCACTTTGTTCAAAAAATTTAAAATTTTCTTTTTTTTTATTTAAATTTAAATAACCCAGCAAACAAAGATGATCATTAATGACTCAGAAATGAGCTCCAAAAATATAAACATTTTTCCACATTTTCCTATGGAAGTGGTCCGTCCAAAAGAGCCTCCTGTGTACTCAGAAATGACTCAGAAAAAAGAACGTATAAAATCGAAATTTTCTACATAAATTTAAATAATTTTGGAATCTTTTTTGAGTCCGAAAAATGAACCCTCGTTTTGAGACAGCTTTTTAGATTGTAGAGACAACTTTTTGGATTGTTTTTTGAGGGTTCATATTTTCTAACAAAAAAGAGTGTTTTCAAAAAAAAACAATAATCCTTTCTATGAGCCAATTAAAAATCTTATTTATGAGTGCTCCGAAATTGCTGGCTGGGAATAACAAACAACAAAGCAAAAGAGCAGTTTTCAGCAGTTTTTCAGTTTTAAAATATAGGCTCAGCTGATACTAAACTGATATTAAATAGTTGCTAAGGTAATATCAAATTTCAGCGCCTTCTACCGGCGAGTAGTGTAAATTTTGATTTCCTATCTCTATAATTAATAGTTTCTGGATACAACAAAAAAAATTAGTAAATAAACAATAATCTGTTGCAAAACTAATCTCAAATTAAAAAACTGAAACTAGTTCTCAAACCAAAATAGAAGCATTTTAAATATTTACGAAAAAAGTAACGAAATTATTAATTTCACCTCAATAATATGGTAAATCCTAAATTTTCCAAAAAAAAATCTTCAAAATGTTCCAAAAGATATTTGAAAAGCTTGAATGCCAATATGTACCCTAAAATGTCTTGTACCTATGATTTTACGACGGTTTGCGACCTTTCATAAACTTTCGAGATTTTGGCCTTTAAATGAAAAACGGCCTTCAGATCCCACTTCTACACTACATTAGATTTAAATATAATAATTTTCGGCTAAAAACTATAGTATGAACACAATATGGACCTTAAATTAGTTTAGAAGGTTTTTGAGCTGAAATCTTAAATCAGAAACTAAAAAATCAAAATGGCGAATTGAAAATGGCGTCCATGAATTTAAAATTTTTAATATATGGGTCATTCCATCTCAAATCGACCAATGGTAGGAATCGACCCCTTTCGATTTGGATGAATTTTGGTCAGAACTTTTCTTTCATTATATAACGAAGGTTTGCCAAAGGAAAAAAATTACAAAATTATTTTTTCAAAGTTATGCAACATTTAAAATTTAAAAAAGTGTCATAATTTTTCTAATTTTATGTGTTGTTACAAGGTTATTTTTTGAATATCTCGAAAACTACAATAGCTACAAAAATGCTTCTTAGCTAAAGACGATATTTAGCCCTATTAAAAAAAAATAATGTTCTCGAACCCGAACGTAAGTAAAGTTCTTTTTTCCTTTTTTATTTAAGGTTTTTGAATATGATAGGAAGTTTTTGAATTTCATTTCAGGAGTCTCACACGTGCCTGAATTAGGGATATACAAATAAAGAGGAGCTGTGTTGTCAGACAATTTTTAGCTCACATCCCCACTTTGCAAGTTGTAGCCAATTCATTTTAATTCAAGCAAAACTCCACTTTTAAAGAAAATAAAGAAAAGAAGCAAAGTTCACATCATACATGGGACTAAGTAATTAAGTGGAATATTGTCATGAAATTATTTTCACAACAATTTTCTTTAATTAATGGTAATTATTTTAAAATTTAATTTCACTAATTAATGATAATGGTTTTAAATTTCATTACCACTGATAATGCATCAATTAAAAAAAAATAATTGCCATTGCCAGAAAATCGTAAAAATGGAGAAAACCTCATTGAATTCGGCGATGGTAATTGCTCATTCAGGCTCATTTGAAATTAAATATTACTTTTAATTCCATTGCTCTTTGTATCCAGGTAAAGTAGAACAGAATGGAATGGATCCTCCTTACAAAATTATGTTTTTTAACTTCCCTGGCCAAACCCACTGTTCGTTTTCATTTATCTGAATTTTTTGTTGTAAACAAATAGTTTTAATCAATTGTGATTAGTTTTTCTCTATATTAGTGTAATTTCATTACCATTAGCAATGTTTTTTCTAATGAAAAATATTTCATTACCATTAAATAGTATTAAATTTTTTTATTAATTTTTTCCATAGCATCGAGAGCTGAGGTCAATTTTAGGTTGTATTTAGCTGATTTTATTTTATAGAACTCAAAATCCGCAATTTAACCACCGATCGGCAGGAGAATATTTAAAAACACATCATTTCATTTTAAATGCAAAAAAATCTTAAAAATGTATATAAAATAAAATCTAATTTTCCAAATGAACTTTAATGCTTGCTTTTTATAGCGATAGTGAAAAAATTTATGTAACTGGTTTTCTCATTAACATAGATAGATTAACAAAAACTAAAATAAAATTTTGCAAATAAATCACTGATAGGACTTATTAAATATTTTTGAACATAAATCCATTAAAACTTTGGGCATCAAAATTTTTCTGGAATTTTTCTCAGACTAATGTAGGACATCATGTAGTCGTCCTTAAATAGCTTGCTTTTTTTACTTGTTTATTATAATTCTGATTTGACATTTTGTTCTTTTAATTAAGTTTCTAAATATCTTTTAAAACTTTCACTTACTACAACCCTTAACGAAAAATAAAAAAATCTAAAAACTTTTCTAATTATCCCAACAAACATCTTTCATTACCATGTTTACTATTGTCATTTAGTTTTAATATTAGTAAAAGTTTATTTGTAAATTTTCTATATCATATGATTTTTTATGTATATTTTATTGTTTTGTTGGTTATAAGTTTTTGATGTTTATTCTCCGAAAACCAGAAGAAAAAAACTAATTTGCAAATAAATAACCAAAGTTTTTTTTGTACAAAGACTACAACAAGTCATCAGAACTGACTTTTTGTAAATACAAAAAAAATATATATAAAAAAGTTTTTTGGTTTAGTTTTCTGTAGATTTGTCCTTTAACATAAATGACTTTATTTGTTTGTTATTATGCATGTATTTTGTATATAAACGAGTATAAAATTTATAAAATTGTGTGATGTAAATGCAATGTCATTATCATTAGTATCGTACTTGTATGATTGTATATGGAAATACTTGGAATACTCCTACCGTTATGCATTTACGGCACACTTGACTCTGCTGGTTGCTAGAATTTTGTTACAGAGACAATTTACTTTAATGTAAATTTAATGAGTATTTAACTCAATATTTCAATATAATTTTCATTACCATTATTTTGTTATACATGGTTGTTAAGATAATATACACAACAGTTTTAAGGAAAATAAATTGTCTTATAGATTTATCAAAATAAATAATATACATATGTATATTGTAAATTTAATTTTTAAAAATCTTGAGGCCAGTGTTATACTCAGCACTAAGCAGCACTACACTGATAGAATTTTCGTTCATAGCATTAATGAATCGATTTCATTAAAATGGATTCATTGATTTAATGAAAAAATTCATTAACTGAATGAAAATTCATTGTTGTTATGAATTTTTTCATTAGATTTTTGTTTTATTTTTTCATATTTTCATAAAAAAAAATTCATTAAATTAATGAAAATTTCATAAAGAAAGAATTTAACTTAAAAAAATGGTTTCAGGTACAATTTTACCTCTTTTTGGTTTTCCCTATATATTGTGTTACTTTTGGGCTAAACAAAGAGACCCTCATCTCGGGAGTTATATCGGCTTTAAGGGAACAAGTTGATTTTAGGAGCACAGCCACGATTTTTCCCCCAGATAGTACTTTTTGGGCTGAAAAGGAAAAACAGTTTTTTTGTCGGAGACCCCTATTTCGGGTCAAAGTTAAAACATGGACTTGCCCGTATCTCCGCTATTTATTATCGGTTCAATATGACAATTGAGCATCATGGGAAAGGTAATTGAAATGGGTTTAATATAAAATATTTACTAACCTAGCCGATTCCAGTTTTTTTTTTTATTTTAAAGCGAGTTTTTTGTGAAAAGCCTTTGAATAACAAAAAAGTGCTCATATAATGCCATGATTTGTTTACACATAATTGCATCTTAGATCAACTTTTGCTTTTAACCCTTAAGCCCGGTATTTTGTTCATACTTTTGCGAAAAAAGCTGTCAAACTCAATATAAAGAAAATTATTTTTCACTTACGTGGAATTGTTGCAACATCTATAAAACGCTTCATTAAAAATATGAACAAATCATTATACTAATAATAACTTCATGTCATATTGAAATAATTTCATTAATGATTTTCATTTTAGCATAGACTTAATGAAATTGTTTCAATATGACATGAAGTTATTATTAGTATAATGATTTGTTCATATTTTTAATGAAGGGTTTTATAGATTTCGCAACAATTCCACGTAAGTGAAAAATAATTTTTCATTAATTTTAAGATAAACATTATGAAAGTTTCATGTGTTTAATGAATTAAAATCATTACTTTTATGAAATAATTTCATTAATATTTTTCATTTTAGCATAGACTTAATGAAATTATTTCATAAAAGTAATGACTTTAATTCATTAAACACATGAATCTTTCAAAATGTTTAACTTAAAATTAATGAAAAAAATTCATATATTCTATGCAACTTTCATTAGATCAATGAATCCATTCATTAAAATTGATTTAATGAAATATGTTTCATTAATCCAATGAAACCGTTCTTTGGGGACTTTTCAATGAAAAAATTCATTGTATTAATGAACAAATTCATTAATACTATGTACAAAATTCTATCAGTGTACTTACTAAAATTTGACTTACGTAGGAAATTTTGTCCGAGAATTATTTACCTGTATAAAACTAGTCAAGAATCCTAAAAAAAATTATAATTTTAATTTTTTTAAAACTTTAAGCGCAGCGCTACTCTCTTTTTTCCCCTTCTTGTTCTGCATTGCATCTTAAATCTTGCAATTTTTAGCTAATATCATAAAACCTCTTAAACAATTTTTTTAATAAATACTTTCTAAGAAATTCAGATTTTAATAAGATATGGGTGTGCATTTTTCACCATACAATGTCGTATATTGAATATCTAAAAGATTTATATTAATTCAATGAAAACCAGGAATTCATATTTTGAAGGTTAATTGTAGCATTTTTTATTACTTAAAAGTTTAGATATCCTCTAATAAAAATATTCAATATGATTTTGAGACAAAAAAAAATTGTATTAGTGGTCTTACTATAAATATAGTGATTTTCTAGCGATTTTTGGGTCTCATCTAGTAATTTTTTTAAATAGTTGATATCAGTGCTAGTTATACTGACCCTTACAAAGAATGTACCCCAAGTGGTACACGCCGATTTTAATGAAACTCTGATATGTGATAGAAAATAAAAATCTAAGGATGAACTTTATTAGATTAATAATTAAATAGGACAAACGCAACATTAAACGAATTTTTAAAAATTTGCATAGTGCATCCATTTGGCAACATACAAATTTTTTAATAAAAAAAAACCCACTTGATGAACAAAACTGCATTTTTGGGCATTGAGGCCCTTTATGTAGACAGTGTTCTTATAGTTTAGCGCAGATTTTTTAAACACTTATAGGAAAAATCTTGGTTTTGCTTCGTATATTTGTAACAAATTTAAAACACGCGTTTTTTTTTTTGTAATATTCAAAAATGGTTGTTTAAATATTTAAAATAGTATTCTTGCAATAAAATTCATTTTGGCGAAAACAACTGTATACTTTATAGTTTAATTTTTATTTGTTTTTTTTTCATGCACGTTAAAATAATCACAATGTAGCTATTTGGCAAAAAACTATAACAATAAAACAACACCTTTTTTTAAATAAATTTTTTTTGTATTTTTCTTGAAATGTACACGCCTTTAGAAATCACATATAAAAAAATGGTTCAAAATTATCAGATCATGCATTTAAGGGTTAAAAAATCTTTTAATTTATTTGGCATTTGCGAGCACTATGATAGAAAAAAATTATGAAAACCCCCAAAAATATGGCAGCATTCTAATGGTAAAAAGGTGGCACTTCTGACAGCTTATAAAACTCATTATGATTGAAAATGGGAATTTATTGACAATCATACACAGACTATTCTTTTTGGGAAAAGCTTTTCAGAAATTTTATTCTGTTTGCAATTTTATTATATTTCCACTTTGTCTTTTCTAGGAACATTGTAACGGCTCGCAAGTGCCCTACTTTATCGGAGACAGTGCTACCTTTAAAACCGGCCGTGCTCAGTGAAAGTGGGGAGTGTTCTTTCTCCATTAAAGATAGGAGGAGCACACTACAAAAAAATATTAAATTAGGTAGCTAACAAAATTTCCCACTGTCAACCAAAAAGAACTGATCCGATCACATTTGAAGTTAGCCCATTTTTTTATTCCCTAACTGTTTTTACCTAAATGTTTCGTGGAGTTCTATAAATAATTAAATTTCCATTGTAAATATCATAATAAGATTATTTATTAGGATTTAAGATTAATATTTATAAGAAAAATAACTAACATTCTATGCATTTACAATAAAAAGATAGTGAAATTAATAATTAATCAAACAATAACTAACAAAATTTTTGGAGAGTGACTTATTTTAAAACCGAGTAAAGTCTTAAAAATTTTTTTTGAAATTTAAATAATAAAACAAGAGTGTAACTTATTTTAGAAACGAGTTAAACATTTTAAAATTTAAAAAAAATTAAATTAATAACACAGTACAACAGCTAAATTTTTCTAAATTTGTTTCATCAAAATCGGATAAGTGGTTCTCGAGTTATGTTAAACTACGTTTTTGCCAAAATGTTACAACTAAGCGAAAAAACATCAAGATAAGGAAAAAATTTAAAAGGTCATAAAAAAAAATGACACATACGAACGCCAAACCCTTTGAGGGTTTTACTATACTGACCTAGTACCATCACCCTGACTTGGAATTTCTCACCCCCCAGGCAATAATCCCAAAAATGTTCCATAGTGTAATCAATTAAAAAAATCACTAACAAAATTTCCGGAGTGTAACTTATTTTAGGACCGGGTAAAACATTTTAAAATAAAAAAATATTGAAATTTAAGTAATAAAAGAAAATTGTGAAATTTTAAAGTAATTTTTTAATTTTTTTTTTCTGTGGGTGGGTTGGAAATTATTGAGTGATTTTAAAAAGATGAAATTTGTAACTCACCAATTGCGGGTCCCTCGATGACAGCAGGCCTGAAGTCAGTTGTGGACGGAGTTATATTAAAAAATATTCTAGACAATATCACTCAAAATTGCCAACTTAACGTTCGTATTAATTTAAAATGTTAAATTTGTATTTGTTAATAATGCAATAAATAGTGTAGGGTATAGAAATTTTAAATGAAACGAAATAAATTATTTAGAATGAAGTTTAGGAATAAAATTTAAGAAGGAAAAATAAAGAAAGATAAAAAAACTTTGTAAACAAATTAAATTCTAGTCGCGCTAGTAATTAGTTAAATTATGGAAATTAAAAAAAAATATATGAATTTGATTACGAAACAACTTTTCGCAAATACTTCGTCGAAACTCGATATTGACGGTTAATAAAACTTTGCAATCTGGTTGATATTCAACTAAAGCAATGCTTGGAATGTTGTATTTCATATCCTGAATCAGCAAATAATAATCGATTAAGTGGATGTCCAATAGAGGCTTATTATGTTGCAGATTTGATCTTCTATATTTACAGAACATCAGGAATAAAGACTGTTTTTAAAATAAATGAAAGGGGCATTTCACCCAACCACTGGACAAAGGGAATCCAAGCTATGATGATCCCGAATCTCAAATGTCACCAGTCTCGCTTCTAATTATCTTTGGTAATTAGCCACAGCAAATTAAAACAATATTGTCTATAAATACAAATTTTCCATCAGTTCTTCAAAAAAATAAAAAAAACATTTAATTATTACCTTTTCAGTGCCAATCCTCTAAATTCCCAGCCAAATCAAATCAATATTTTAAATTTTCCGTGGAAAACAAAAATTGATACGCAGCAAAAAAAATTATCTTAAAAGTCCAATATTTTCATTGAATAAAATTTCCCAATATATGTGACTGTTTCAATTTCCAAATTTCAAGTGAAAATATTTGAAACTTTACAGACAAAATTTCCAAAAAAAATTGTTTTCAAATATAATACAATTTCCCAATTTCACAAAGTGGTATCCAGTATTCCAAATAAAATAGAAACTTGCACTCACAACATAGACTCATACAAGCGCTTCAGGAAGCAAAATGAATCAAATCCCCTTTTCTCTTATTTCCATTTTATTGTTTCGAATTACTTAATTTACCACTAATTACCAAACCATAGATTTTTATTATCAGAATCATTAAAAATGCAGTTATAACGAAAACACATTTTCCTAACAGAAAAGAAAGCCAACTCCAACCAAACCATTCGGCTGGAAAAAAATTTGGTTGTCACAATAAATCTACTTTACCTGAGTTCTCTATAACATTGGTTTGCTTTATTAATTTTTTATACTCTAGTTGAATCATTTTGGGATCCTATAGCGCCATTCCCAAAAGACATGAAGGGCGTAACGTGAAAAAATTGTTGAATTATTTCTAAGTTTTTGTGGTAAATCCCCCTACTATGTAATGAGCCTGTGTTCGTTATTATTTTCAAAAATTTATGTACATCACGCCTCGTCGCTATGAAGTCTAACTGATGGGATGTCCCAAAATAATATAGCGATAAAAACCAAAATCTTCAATCGAGTCATTTTAGCAAAGCTTTCTTTCGAATTTGCAAAAATTTAGATCATCATCAATTATTAACCCATAAAGGCATCAAGGCAGTGATGATGGGTTTGTATCGAGACGCGAAAATACGTATTCTATCCTGCTGGCATTATCGAATTTTTTTTAAATTTTATTCTCTGTAATGTACTTGTACAAATTTTATCATCTCTCTTTAATTTGAAAATAATTTAAAAGAAAATGTGATAATATATGATGTTAAAATCGAAGAAAAACGTTCATTTAGCAATCAGAAAGTTCAACTATACCTACCTTAATTTAAAAATTTAAATTTTAGAAATTATTCGAATATTTTAATACACTGAGAGAATTATCCTTCATGATATTAATTATATAATTTAATAGAATTTTTTTCGTAGAACCAATGAAGAATTTCATTATGTATATAATATTTAATTAATATTATGAAATTTTTCATAACTTTTATTTATTAAAATTTCACAATTTCATTAAGGGCGTTTAATACTGTAAAAACAGCATTTTAAAGGGCATATTTGAACGGTTGTCAAAAATTCAATTAACAATATTTTTAATATTTTATTTTTCTTATTTAAAAATCATATTATTGTAGTATTTTTAAAAAATATCAGTTTTATATTTCCCCAGCCAAAATCGCCAGAGTTGCCACTTCATTACTGGCCTTTTTTAAAAAAGGCAAAATCGGCTGCCACTGTGCAGCCTTCATTAATTATCGGAAAATAAAAATGTGAAGTGATTTTTAATCCAAGATAAATTCTCTAGTCCCTATCGTGGCCCGATTTTAATTAAAAAAAATTTTTGTTTAACAAAGTTGCCACACATACTTAAAAATTCAAAAAAAGGCAAGAAAAACGACATTTGCTTCGGGATATAAAATTTATTTGACCAAAATTCAAAAAAAGGACCACGATAAGGACTAGAGTTTTTTGTTGCCTATGAAAGAAAAAAACCCGGATCGAAATCGGTTAACCCGCCTTGTCTGTACAGTGGCAGCCGATTTTGAACTCAGGGTTGTGGGATAACACGTTTAAAGTTTTAAATTAATTTTACGCTAAGAAAACTGCAAAATTTCAAAAAACCGTATATGAACAAAACTTATATCTTGCAGTTTTCTACATATGAACCAAATTTGAGAAGAATTGGACAAAGAGTATTTTATATATTAACCCAAATATTCTTAAAAACGATGGTAGAGAATTTATTATACATTTCATTTCGGTCAAAATCTTTTGTTTCGTACATTTTTTTATTTGTTTTGTAT
The DNA here is from genome assembly GCA_949987735.1 of Leucophora obtusa. Classification (NCBI taxonomy): domain Eukaryota; kingdom Metazoa; phylum Arthropoda; class Insecta; order Diptera; family Anthomyiidae; genus Leucophora; species Leucophora obtusa. The sequence goes on from OX465297.1 coordinate 174,628,522, forward strand.
TTGTTTTTTTATTTTTTATATACATTGATTACTAGGGCAAGGAATTTCATGCAAATGCATGTTTTTTGTCGATAGTCCAAAACTAATATGGACTAAATATTTATCCGAATCATCAAATTTAGAACAAAATGGCATCGATTTGTAGTTGCATATTTTTGCATATTTTGTCATAAATGCATGTTTTTGCATATTTTGACTTTAAATGCATATTTGGTGCCTTTTTAATGCATATTTGTGGATATTTTTAATTTTTAGGAGCAGTTTTAGGAGCATTTTTTATTTTGTAAAAAAATATAAAAATTCAAATTTTTATATTTTGATTCAATTAAAATAAACATTCTTAAAAACCTTATTGACCTATGGAAAATCTTTGAGTTCTGTCTGTTTGCAAAATAACCAACCTAATTATATTTTTAAGTTTTAAATTACATTAGTTTTGCAAAAATAATAGTTTTTAGTGCATATTTCTTATATTTTTAATGCATATTTTTCTTTTTTAGCCGCATATTTTAGATGCATATTTTCCATTTTTAGTACATGAAATTCCTTGCCCTATTGATTACTTTTGTGGCTTATAAAAAGCGATCAGTATCTGCCTCATATCACGTGCCTTCGCCCACCATCGAGGAATCGTCATTGGCTTGTCTTTAAAGACTGCGTGCAATGTTTGCATCTTTTGATGTAGTATTTTTTTCCTTTTTGTTCTGCTGTATTATGCAAAATAAGATTTATAATAAAAAACGCTCCCAAAAAATTTTGTTTACAAATTTAATGCATAGAACAAGGGTGGGCACGGATTTTTCACCGGGGGCCATATTATGGTTTTTCATAAATTATAAAGGCCGCACTATATATTAAAAAAAGTAAAACTACAAATCGTTACCTTAAATGAAAGCGGACTAAACAAATGTTTTATTCTATTTTTCATGTAAGAAAAAAATCTCTTCTCAAATCCATTCCAAACCTGGTTCCACTTTTCAAATTCTGTTTTAATATTTTTTAATTACATAAGTAACACTTTTTTCATATTTTTTGCATTAAACTGCGGTGTCGCGGAATCGGCCAACGAAAATTTAAAACTCAACGAGTTATAAAAGATTGAATATTATTATATACTTTTTCACAAAGTTCTAAATTTAAGACCAATGCGGTGCAGTATTATAGTCAGCACAAAGTACGAATTTTAATAACACTTTACTTTCGTAAGAAATTTTCAAACAAATTTTCTTACTAAAGTAAAATCTGAGTTTAAAATCGTGCTTTGTGCTGACTATAAAACTCGTCCACCCAACAAAAGTCTGAAATGGCTAATGAAAATTTTGATGTTATTACTGGAAATTTAACTATTTTGAGCCGTGCGGTATATTCTGTAAGTTAAGCAACGCAATTTACTGATTTGTAGTATAAAGAAATTACTAGAAAAAATTAGTAAATTTTAGTAATATTGTTTTAAACTCTAATCTATAAATTATTGCTGAATTTACAGAAAATTTTTGCTGAATATTATTATTGAAAAACCTCCATCATATTTATAAAAAGCTTCATAAATGTGATGAAAAACAAAAAGTATACTTGAAAAATGTGACAAAGTTTTTCTTAAATACAAAATTACATGTTTTATAAATTTGTGACAAAGTAGTTGTCAATGTCGACAGTAGCGTAAAAGATGTTGAATTTATTTTGTAAAGAATTAATTGCCAGTTTCATAGTCAGAACTAAGATCGATTTTTGTCTTAAATACTTTTTAAGTAAGAAATTTCTAACTAAATTGGCCCTAAGAATAATATCAATTGTTCCTTTAAATATCTCTTAAGTAAGAAACTTTCAAATCGATCATAGCCCAGACAATAAAACTGGCCCTAATTTTTTATCTAAAAATTTTCAAAATAAAAAATTTTAAAACATTGCGAAATAAGATATTTAAAAAATTTTTGAAATAAAAAAAATCTAAATTTAAATTTCAACAAGGGCCGCACAAAAATCAGCAAAGGGCCGCATGCGGCCCAATGGGCCGCATTTGCCCACCGTTGGCATAGAATATTACTTTGTGACTAAAATATATAAATATTATAAAAAAACATGTGGAAATTTTATTTCTTCGAATTTTTAATTGTTATTTACTGAGCATATACCAAAGGGTATGCTCTATTCAAATAAAATATAAAAAAATTCTAAATCGTCATTTCCTGAGAGAATAACCATTAAAATTTTTATTTCTTTTTTTTTATTAATTTTTTATTATTAATTTTGGACTACAAAATTTCTTTATAAATTATATTAATTTTTTCGAAACTTTTTTTTATGAAACTTTAACTTAATGAATTCTTTCTTTAGATATATTTTGTACATCCGTAAAATATGCTACGATTTTATTACGCCTTTTGCATTTGCTAAGTACTTTTTATTTATCCACTCCAGCTTAGCAACGACAACAATAATAAATAATAGTAAATGAAATTGCGTCATAGATTTTATTAAGCTCTTCATTGGCTGAATGATTTATTCATTGGACTAGTGGCCTATTAATTTTATGAAGAGTTTCATTAATTCTATGAACTTTTCATAAACATTGACTTTAACGAAACCTGTTTCATAGATTCTATGAAAAGTTTCAATGGACGAGTTCCGGTGACAATTTTCATTGAAACTATGAAAAAATTCATTACTGAAGTGATGAAAATTCTCACAGTGTATTAATTCACGAATATATGTTTCGAAAAAAATTATAAAAATCGATGATGAGATGATGATTTGAATATATTTAAAATAGTTAGATATGGAATATTTATTATTTAAAACTATTTTAAAAAAAACCAAATGCAATAGAAGATTTCATCGCACTTTTGAGATGAACTGGCTAATGTATTCACAGACAGCACATTGAAGAATTCTTAAGTATTGCGGATGGCTTTTGGAAATCTTGTGTTTGTCCATAACATGTTCTTTTCTTCTCCACCCCCTATATTTTCGCAGCAACCAAATAATACTTCGGTTGCTTAGGTCGTTACAAATAAACAAAAGTTTGAGCTTAGTTATTTTCAAGTTTTTGTTAACTTCAGATTACTTGTATATTATTAATGACACTTTGATGTAAGTCAAATAACCAAATTCTATTTTTTTAAATTACAGTATCTGTGTTCCAATAAATTAAAAACTTTAAAGATAAGTAACAAATATCTAAACTTTTTGATGATTATTATAAAGTTTTGATATGAAAATGATAACTAAGGTAATTTCTTTTAATTTCAAAAGTTTAATTATACGTTGTGGTCTATTAAAATAACATAAATATTCTGTGGAATATTACACGAAAAAAAACACCCAAAAACAGAAATCATTAACTTTAGTAATATTATTTTTTATGATTATGGCCTCCATAGAATAGCCATTAGTTAAAAGACATTAAGACGAAATATTAATCACTCCTTAGAGACTAGGATTATGATATAATGCTTGCTTACATCTTTAAGAATTTCAAATTTGAAATATGTATTTTTTGGCCAAAGAAAAATATCAAAACTTTAATAATATATTAAACAAAAAAGTTGAAGTTATTAAAATATTAATGTTTATTTTGTAACCTTTAAATAAATAAAAAAAAAAAAAAGACACTTAAACCAGACTAGCAGAGCTGGGCTGTAAAAGAAAATCAACAACATGCAAAACAATTATTGTTAGAAAATTCGTACATTCATAAATATAACAACATAATTCTTGCAATTACTTCACTTCACTTTTCCTCTGCAGAAGAAAACCATATCGAAAAGATAAGTTCTTCCAACAACATTTACACGGTGGCTGTTAACATTTTATATGTATTTTGAAGACAGAGTGTAGTGTCTTTCCCTTTTTCCAAAATTTCCCTTTTGTGTTATACAAATGAGCATTTGGTGTAGAATGAGTGTCTGCCTGTGTGCAGAAAATTGTTAACCATCTCTAATGTATTGCATGAAATATGACACTTAACTATGTATAACCAAACAAATATACACTGAACACTGGCTAAAAACTCCCCTAAGGTACACGATTACTACAACGACTACCACTAGTACTTATAATGGTTTTCTTGTCTAAGGTTAAACTTGAATAGAGTAATAATAGCAAACAAAAAGAGGAACAAGAGGAAGGAATCCTCAAAGAGATTTTCAAATATTTCAAATACGTGACAATCCAACAAACAAATCGTTCCGTTTACGTACCGTTTTCGGTCCGTCATAAACGGAATCCAACTCCGTTTACGTACCGTTTTCCGGATCCGTATACGGACCAGAAAACGGATTTTAAGGAACATCGAAACTGATTCGAATCCGTTGAAAGTCTGTCAATGACGGACCGTTTACGGACCGTTATGTCGTGTAAAAAACTGACAAGTACGTTGAAAGTCCGTCATTGACGGACCGTTTACTGACCGTTGTGTCGTGTAAAAAACGGACAAGTCCGTTGAAAGTCCGTCAATGACGGACCATTTACGGACCGTTATGTCGTGTATAACCGGAATGACTCCGGACCAAAACCGGACTTGTATATCTATCTAAATTGACTAATTTTGAGTAAATGTTTTTTTTTTTGATTTTTAATAGATTTATTTGTATCGATATTATTTACATTTACACTATATTTAGTACCTCAGTTTACCTAGCGCATCAATTCACGACAGGCACCCATAATAGAATCGATCATCTACATGCAAAAGAAAAAATAAATTAGTTATGGTTTAATTGATTGTATTTACGATGGCGTTTTACTCGAAACAACAACAATATACACACAATTTGGGAAAAATTGCATAGCCGCGTTAACGTACGTGGAACAGAGCTTTTGTTATAAAAACAAAGGATCTTACATAAACCACAAACCATTGTAAAACACGCACTAAATTTTATGAATCTTACCATCTAATATATGTATGCGACTTAATGATGTGTTAATTGTGTTGTGTTGGATATATTCTAGTTACCGCCACCAATTTATCGCCACGAAAAGTTTTTAAAAGAATTTAATTGTTCTTATTTTCAACACAAATTAAAATCCATTAAATCCGTATTTTACGGTACGGAAACGGAGTTAAAACGTATTATGTTCGAAAATCCGATTACACGGTCCGTTAGTGTTCCGTATACGTACAAGCTTTGACGGATACGTGTATTACGGACCGTTAATGTGCCGTAAAAGCCGGATTCATGATTCCGTATTTGCCGGAGTGTCCGTAAAAATGTTTCTTGGGAAGACTGGGTCCTCGAAATAAGATATAGGTATGATACCTGTATTGTCTATTTTAGTTTTTTCTAGTAGTTTGATTATGTATACAAATAAATCTAATTTTCGTAATTAGTAGACATCCCAGCAAAGTATTTCAGTTACCGAAATCCTAAGTGTTTTCTACTTACCTTTATATTACTGAACTACTTATTTTAACATGGTGATGCCATGGAGCAATGTCATTATATTGATGTTATTGACCCAGTGTATATTTATTGAAGTTATTGACCCGGTAATGACATATCATTATTTTTTAGACTACCAATAATGACACCCACTTACATTCTGCATTATTTTAAAACATATAATAATGAGTTACTGATAATGACAAATTTTTATCATTATTTCAAATAGAAAGAAATTTTCTAGATTTTTTTGAAAATTTTTTGAAATCTATTTTTAGACTCAATATTTTTTTAACACTGGTAAGGATATATGTAACCACATATTTTTTGTATGTTCGCGTGTTAGGTGACTTGTGCGCAGCAGGTCAATTATGTTTTTATCTATCGAACATTACATGTCGATATAGCTCAGATGGTAGAGCCATTGCCTGGCAACCTGGATTCCCAGGTTCGATTCCCGCACTAGACAATTTTATTAAATAAAATTTTTACAATAAAAAAATATATTTTTATAAAACTTAATTTTTTGAAAATCTATTTTTAGACTCAATATTTTTTTCAGACATGGTAAGCATATAGGTAATGACTAGGGCAAGGAATTTCATGCACTTAAAAATGGAAAATATGCGCCTAAAATATGCGGTTAAAAAAGAAAAATATGCATTAAAAATATAAGAAATATGCACTAAAACCTATTATTTTTGCAAAAATGATGCACTCTAAAACTTAAAAATGTATTTAAGTCAGTTATTTTGCAAACAGACAAAGAACTCGAAGATTTCCCATAGGTCAATAAGGGTTTAAGAATGTTTATTTTGATTGAATCAGAACATGAAAACGTATCAATTTTTTATATTTTTTTACAAAATAAAAAATGCTCCTAAAAATTAAAAATATGCACAAATATGCATTAAAAAGCACAAAATATGCATTAAAAAGGCACTAAATATGCATTTAAAGTCAAAATATGCAAAAACATGCATTTATGACATGCAAAAATATGCAACTACAAATCGATGCCATTTTGTTCTTAATTTGATGATTCGGATAAATATTTAGTCCATATTAGTTTTGGACTGTCGAGAAATTGCATGAAATTCCTTGCCCTAGTAATGACATATTTTTAGATTTTTCGTATGCTAGTCATACAAAGGTAATAAGAAGAGTACCTAGTTACCATTACCAGGTATATAGTTACATAACCACATATCGGGTAATGATTTTCTACACTGGGCATGGAAGTAGTTTATCAACAGTCCTATAAATAGAAGTTAAATATAAATTTTAAAAATATACACTTTAAGAACTTCTACATTCAATATTTGTTAGTTGTTTGAGTAGCAATTCAGTTTTTTTTCTTTTATTTCAAGTGCAAAAGCATTTATGTGTAGAAGAAAAATAATATTCAACAATATTTGTTAGTCATTAAAAAAAACAAGTTACATAAATTACAGACAATACGTAACATTGATTTTATTCAGTCATTTCGTTATTAAAAGAAATAAAAATTCACAAAACAAAATTTTTTTTTCATATATTTCTACTAACAAGAATGACTTACGAAATAATAAAATTGGCTGTTATTATACTTGTTTTTAATACAAGTATAAAATAGTTGACTAACAAAGTAGTACAATTTACTGAAATTACATTTGTTTTTAATACAGATACAAAAAAAAGAAAAACAAATGACTTGCCAAGATTTAAAAATTTACTATATTTGTGCTAGTTTTTACAACAAGTAAAATATTTTGTGTCCAAAAAACGGCCATTTCAGGAAACCGGTTTTGGTTTGTTCGAAAATTACTATTTTAAAAAAACAGGTTTCGGGTACGGTTTGTTTTAAGAAGGTTTAAGTGTTAATTTTTAAGTGCTAACTATTAGTTAACCAAAAACCACATGAAATCAGCTGAATGTGCAAAAAGCAGGATCTACATTATCTAATTTAATGTCTAACAATTCAAACAGAAAATCCTATTGATGTGATGTGATTGTCAAAAAAACTCTTAACGCAAATTTGTTTTATACTATCAGAAGCAATTAGATGAAAATATACAATTTGCATATGTTAAGTTTCAGTTAATTTCAAATGACAATTAGTAGATTAAAAACGTATACACAAAAACTAAAATCTACGTTATAGCCTAGAGAGAACCCCATAAAGACAATCTGATGATAGTGAATTTGGTGTCACTTGAAAATGCATTAATTGTCAACCATTCGTTCTAGAAAAGTTTTTTTCATACGTTTTTTCTCTATTTGTTGTAAAATAAATTGTAAATTCTATTTGGAAATGGTAATATTTAATCTTAAACCGAACAAAAATAACACTCATTAAAAATCATTACATTTATAAAATTTAATTTATCGTCAACTAAAATGCAAAAGTGCGTAAGACCAAAAAAAATTTTAAATCGTGTTTCTGATTGATTATTATGCACTAGACTAAATTACATGTCCCTAATAAATTTTATTATTTTTTATTTATTTATTTCACTGTATGGATACAGTATTATCCTTACAGACTAGCAACTTAAATCTAAACAAAAAAAAATATTAATAGCGATATATTTTAAAGTTTAAAACTCATTACTAGAAATATTTTTATAAAATTTTAGGAATTGTTGGTGCCTGATAGTCAGGTTCACTCATTACCACCTACCTTTTTTGGACTATATTAAAACGGTCGTACTTTCACACTAGATGGCCAAAATTCTGGTTTCAAAAGTTCTTGATAAAATTCAGGAGAAATACCAAGTTGAGAATTTAAAAATCTAAAATCATTTAAATAGACATATTTTTTAATCAATTTATGACAATTTATTAATTTATCAATGGTAAAATGCTGAGCACCACCTTACAAGTGGAAAAACATATGAGGTACACCGAAGTGTTTCTGCAAGGCAATTTCAAAAAAAAAAATTTTTTTTTGCCGAACGTGGGGGTCGCCTTTTATTATTTTGTGAGTATATTGACTTTTTTGTCTCGAGGAGACCTATGCTCTGCTATAAAAAATTTAAAAAGAGGACCCCTACGTTCTGCCACAAAAAATAAAACAAAATTCTGCTGGAATTATCGAAAAACTTCCTTAGAAAAGTGTAATAGTGTTTTTTCTGACATTAGGGTGGTAGGAACTGAGATCTGATGGGTAAATACTAGAACGGGATACTTTAGGTCAATGGCCCTTAGAGCAAAACATTAGTCCCCTCGAGAAAAAACATCGATATAACATCCCAGGTGGAAATTATGTGTGGTAACAAAAAAGAAGCACTGGCAAAGCGCAAGTAGACCGCGTTCTTACAAAAAGAAGTAGCACTAAATTTGGACGCTTTCCCAACGCTTGAAAAGGGTGAATTCCCAGCGCTTGTTTTCCTATAACATTATTTTGTTTTTGAAAAAGAAACTTTAAGAGTGGATATTTAAATAATTTTTGACTGCACAATACAATAACTCCAAGAATCGTCTAGTTTTAGAGTAATTTAAAATTCTTCAGTGATGAGGGCTCATAATTTGGTGGCAAGGATAAAACACTTGATTTTTATGTTTTTTGGGTGTCAGGAAAGCACTTTAATTTTTTTATTTGAGCGTTGGCAAAGCATTTGATTTTACGTTTATGGGTGCTTTTCCAGGGCTTGGTAAAGCATTGGCACCACCGTGGAACGGTGTTATCATTTTAACAAGCACTCATACCACCTATTTCGGTGCTTTGCCAGTGCTGGCCCCTTTGTAATTTTCTACCTGGGATATCATACTTTAAGATCCGACTGTAAATGCCAAAGATAAAACGAAAATGTTTAAAATCCGTACCCTACGTTCAACAAAAACAAAAAATTCTTTTCGAAACCTCCTTGAAAAAATAACTAAGTTCGATAGTTTACGGCGAACTTTTTTTTTGTGGTACGGTCTAATGCTCAGCCATATAGCAAATTATTTTATCCTCAGAGCCATCTTTTGAACCAAGAGGATAAATGAACCCAATTTATTTTATCAACAACATCCAATTCACAATTTTTGTTATTACCAACAATGACATTATGATGTTTAGGCTGCATTCACACCTAATTCTACAACTGTTGTAGTAGAATAAAATACGTGTTTTAGCTAAACACGTGTTTAAGATTTAGGTGTGAATGCCGTTTTAGAAAGATTTTTCTTCCTAGTCACATTTTGCCAATCAGAGTTATCATCATCGGTTAAAACCGCAGCATTAACATTATCATTAGGTTTAATAGCAGAAACACTTTGAAAATTATCAGCAGGAAAACAATAACATCAGCGTTTAGAACCGCAGAATTAACATCACCATTAGTAGCAACAACATTAGAATTAGCAGCAGCATTACTAACAGAACTTGCAGAGATTTTGGACAAAGAGAGAGACATGATCTTTGCATACGAACATTATTAGAATTAGCAGCAGCAAAATCAAGAGAATTTTTGGAGCTTTCAAATAAACAGAATCTTGCTCTTCGTGTAGACATATTTTTAAAACTTGAATCATTTACTCTGCGAATGGTTGGTTCAGACAAACAAAGACTTACTCTTCTACACCATTTTTACTTTTATCTCAGAAAATTCCAAATATATTTTAAAATTTTCCAAAAATGTTTTAAAATGATCCAAAAATGTTTTAAAATTGTCCAAAAATGTTTTAAAATTATCCAAAAATGTTTTAAAATTGTCCAAATATATTTTAAAATTGTCTAAAAATGTTTCAAAATTGTCCAAAATGTTTCAAAATTATTCAAAAATGTTTTAAAAAAATGTTTCATAATTGTCCAAAAATCATTAAAAATTGTCCAAAAATATTTTGAAATTGTCCAAAAATCATTCAAAATTGTCCAAATAAGTTTTAAAATTGTCTAAAAACTTTGATATTTGTCCAATTGCATTTCAAAATTGTTCAAAATGTATTTTTAAATTTTCAAAATGTATTTCAAAATTATTCATTTGTATTTAAAAATTTTAAATCTGTATTTCAAAATTGTCCAAATGCATTTCAAATAATTCCATTTATATTTCAAAATTCTCCAAATGTATTTGATAAAATTCCAAATGTATTTAAAAAAAACTATATTTGTATTCCAGAATATAGTTTTTTTAAATACATTTGGAATTTTTTATTGATTCTTCAATTGAAAACAAACAGTGTGTTCGTTTACTCGAAATTCTTAATACTTTTACTACAATTGGAAAATTTTGTTTACTTTTTGTATTGAATTTTTCAGCTGTAGTAAAAGTAGTAACTTGTAGTAAGTAAACGAACACGCTGAATCTTTATCTATTATTTTTCAAAGAAACCTCAATCGGTTATGGAAAATATATTGTGAGTGTACAAGTAAACTACAGAGAAGAAAAATTTAAAAATTCGATACGGCCAGCAGGATAGAATACGTATTTTTGAGTCCAGCTACAGACCGATTTTCAGTATCCTATGCCTTTAATATTTGATGATGATCTATTTTTATTGAATTTAAACAAATAAATACATGTTAGCAACTCAATTAGACTAACATCAACGAAATTTTAACAAGGCTATTTTTATCCTCTGTTATTACTATTTTTGCTTTGAACTTTAATTCTTAAAGTATCGCAGCTTGTTCTATTCAACTCTGAATCAAAGATTTATTGTTCGACAACGAATCGTTAATTTTAAATTTTAAATGAATATTCTAATTATTTTTAACAAACAACATAAAAACATGTTGATAGTAAATAATTAGGCATATTATATTTTCACTGTATCTAGTGTGTTGAGATGTATAAAGATATATTGATTTGATCTTTTAATTGGTAAATGAATGCTCTTTATCAGATTTGAGATCATATAAGTAAACTAGGGAGAAGAAAAATTGATAAAAAAAAATCGATAAGACCGGAGGATAGAATACGTATTTTTGCTGCTGGCCTTATCGAATTTTTTAAATTTATCTGCTCTGTATTTTACTTGTGTGATCTTAAATCTGACAAAGAACATTAATTTACCAATTAAAAGATCAACTATACATACTTCCATACAGAATATTTTATTTTTAAATATTTTTCTGATTGGTTGGTTTTGAAAACATTGATCAATAATATTGAAGGTACATATACACAGAAAAAACTGTAGGCACCAACAATGGGAATTTGTATTTCCTTTAAAATTGAAATTTTATCCTGAACAATTTTTTTTGGTTGACATATTTGTAACTCGTTTGTTACTATTTCATATAAAAATTGTTTAAAAATAAAAAATCAAAGTTACAAAAAGAAAAAGCAAATTTTCTTTGGATTTACAATTTTCTTTGTTGGTGCCTTTTTAAAAAGTTTTCTTTTTTTGTATTTACAAGTTTGGTATGAGAAAGGTGTTTAAAAATTTAATTATAATTTTGTAAATTCTTTCTGTCTATGTTTGACTTTAAAAAAAATATAAATTTCTAAAATACATTTGGAAAAATTTTAAACCCAATTAGAATTTTTTTAAATACATTTATAAAATTTTGGAATACAATTACAGTCTTTTTAAATACTATTGAAAATATCTGAAATACATTTGAAATGCATTTGGACAATTTTGAAATTCAGATTTAAAATTTTTAAATACAAATGAATAATTTTTAATTACAATACATTTCGACAATTTTAAAATATAAATAGAATATTCTTAAATACATGAAAAATATTTAAAAATATATTTTTTTAATTTTGAAATACAATTTGAAAATTTTAAAATACGTTTTTGATAATTTTGAAATGAAATTAGGAAAATATTAAAGGGTTTTAAGCCCATAAACTTTTCTCGAGAAGTTAACTTTACCTTAACCATGGGTAACTAACCAATACTAAATATTTATCCCTATGAAAATTTAACCATAATAACTTATCAATATTTTAACTCTGGGTAGTTAACCTTGGTATGAAATGTCAGAATAAAAACAAAAACAAAAATTAATAACAAAAATTTTTTTTTCAATACGGGAAAATTAAAAGGTTTTCTCGCGGTTTTTTGTGTGTTTCTGGTCGTAAAAAAAATAATACACTTGACCACGTTGTTTTGTTTTTGTGAGTAGAAAAATAATCGCTGTGCATGATTTTGTATCTTTTTGTAATTGCGAGTCAAAACTGTGGGTTGTCCAGGGGTTCCCACATACTTTTAAAATATTTAAAACATGATTGGTTCACATTTCATAAATTCGAGAGTGATTTCTATGCGCTTTTTTTATTTAAGAATTAAATTCAGTAGTCTCGTACTTCATTCAGTAGTCTTGAGTTTTGATACATGATTCATTTTGAATTTGATACGCTGATTCCAAATTCTTAAATGTAAGTTACCCAAAATTGATGGAACAATTGTTTTTCACCATTTTTGGTTTTAATTATTCAAGACAGATTTTGGCTCCCTGAACCAATAAAAAAATAAATTTTTCCGGCCAGGCCGTTTACATTTATGTCCTGAAAATAACCCTGAAAATGGTTCATGGATTTATCCATCTATAACTCTTAAACTAGAAGTTTCTGGTGATTAAGTTACATAGCTGTTGTTGACACAATGAAAAGGCAAAAATTTTCTTTATACAAACTTTTGACCCTCCCATGACAGTTAGTGGTGTTTTAAGCGGTAAACATAAAATTTTTTGTCAAAACTAAATTTTGGATGTCTCTCATTTAATTTTGGAGACTTGTAAATACCTATACTCTTTATCATATAATAGAAAATTTAGCGTAGATTAAAAGCAAAATAAGCTTTTTTCAAAATATTTCGTCCATTCCATGACAGAAAGTTATAGATTTTTTATATATGTGCACTAGGAAGCCATGTGAATCTCCCATTTTGGGTATAGGATGTGTTCAGCGAACTTATGTAAAACACTACGAGGTACAGTTTTGTGGAACTATTTAACCCTCTAACTCTTCAATTAAATGGACATTTTTGGCCCCGTTTTTAAAAGGGACAAAAAGACCCGTAAGCTGAAGAGTTAGAGGGTTAAAATGTTCCACAGGATTGTTCAATATAGAGCTTTACATGAAATAGAAGAGTCATATGGTTTCCTCCTAAAATTTAGGTTTGTGGGCATTTGAGCGGCAATTGTGTATAAGTACGAAATTAACCCTTAAACACATTTTAAGTTTTGACTTATTTCTGGCAGTGAAGTTAAATTTTCAACCTTGATGTCTTCAGAGACTTTCAGTAGAATTTCATGACAAATATTTTTGTGCAATATTTAAACCCTCTAACTCCTCAATTAAAGGTACTTTCTGACCCTTTTAAAAAGGACCACAAACGACCCGTAAGTTAAAGAGCTAGAGGGTTAAAATGTTCCGCAAAAATATTTATCATAAAATTCTACTATGAGCCTCTGAAAACATTAAAGTTTAAAATTGAGGTTCAATGCCAGAAATAAGTCAGAATTTAAAATATATTTAAGAGTTAATTTCGTGCCAATCTGCAGGCGCTCAATAGAGCAAAAGTGATATTTTCTCACCTCACCACGCAATTTCTGGTATATTGGGCGTAAAAAATAATATCCCCGCGAAAATTGATCCTCTCGGATTAAAACAGGCCAGTCACCCGCAGCTTTTAGCCCTAAAAATGGACTAAAATTACTTCAAAGTTTATTTGCGCATAACTCTTAAAGTAAAGGTTTTACAGAAAAATACAATATAAGCATATCTACAGGCAATAATGTGGCTAACATTTTTCTCATACACATTTTTGACGTATCGATGGCCCATCATGGTGATTTATGAGGTTAAAATCAAAGTGATTGATGGATCATCGATATGTCAAAAATGTGTATGAGAAAAATGCTACACATATTATTGCCTGTAGATATGCATATTTAATATTTTTCAGTAATACCTTTACTTTAAGAGTTATAGCGCAAAGAAGCTTTGAGTTAATTTTAGTCCATTTTTAGGGCTAAAAGCCGCGGGTGACTGGCCTATTTTAATACGAGACGACCAATTTTTGCAGGGATATTATTTTTTACGCCCAATCTACTGGAAAATGCGTGGGGAGGTGAAAAAAATAACACTTTTACAAATTCCATATATTTCACGGGTGTTCTATTGGACAATGAGGTGAATAGAAACTGTGATACCGGAAGTTACAATCTGAATTTGTGGTCACAGTCAAAAATATTCCGAAATAAAAATGTTCCTGCTGATAACTCATGTCTAGCGATATGCGATATTTTACAGTTGGACTTTAAAAGTCGACGTAAAAAATAAAAAAAGAAACAAAAGGACAGCAAAAAAACGTTTCTTAAATCGTCTTTAACTTCCATTTAGTGCTAGGGGGTGACTGGGTCAATTTTGTTTAACCACCCTTATTTAGAGTGTTCAATAACATCTGCGCGTCTGACCCCAAGAATCCTACCTTGTTAGTCGGGGTAAGCCCTACAATAGGAATTCATATCAATATTATTAGTAAAGTTAACTTCCCTGTCAGTAAGCCAGCGGTAGACGGAAACTACTTCTCTATACTACCACAAGAAAACTAAGCAAAAGAACAACATGCCAATGTTTTGCAAATAAAAATGATTTATGTTTTTGAAACAAACAAAAAATATTTGCAAAATAAAACCAAAACTCCCCTTCAGAATACAACAAAAACCAAAGAAACGGAAAAGGAATACAGGAAAAACTGTCAGATAGTACAAGTTAAAAAAAAAATATGAAATTTTCATAGAACATTATGCTATAATTTTCTTTTACTGTGATTTTTTTCCTTTTTTCAACACAAAAAAATGGTAAAGAAAGTGCTAAAATATCAATAATAAGAATATGAAGGCAATATGTTTTTCTTTAAAATAAAAAAAGGAAATATGTAGATATGAATTTTTTATTGGCTGATTCTAATTGATATACAAACATATAAATTAAAGCAATACAGATGTTATAATTTAAGAGTTACGAGTAAGAATTGCATGCCTAACATCTGCTAGTTATCTATACCAACTACTTAAATTTTAAAAATTAAACATCCGGATTTAAATCTATTAATTCGACTTTGCAAAAACATGTTTTACTTTTTTTTATCGTGAGTAAATTTAAATTCTAAGTAAAAGTTCTATAGCACAGAACTCCAAATAGTCTATATTTTCGTTATATTTAATGCATATTTACTATTTTCTACTAATAAAAAAAATATTCTTTTATAAACTGTTGGAATTTTAATAAATTCAAAAATAATTCTCTTTTGATTTATTCTGATTCAACCGCAGTATGGTAAAAATAAAGTAAGCTCAAGTTTTATATCTGCATAAATTCAAGAAAATTCAATAGCATTATTAGTTTGTTGGCAAAGCATAAAACCAAAACCAAACAGGTATTCAACAATATCCAAAACAACATCATCTTAGGTTATTGATAGGTTTAATACCATAATTGATTGTATTTTAATAGCATATATTTTGAGTAAATATACAATTCAATAAAAGAGATATAAATACAAAAAACTAGGCCAAATTAAATAATGCGGTAAAATTTATTACTACTATGGCCCGATTACTGAATGTCCAGTCAGCTACTAACTGTAACTTTAACCCACACATTTGTTGTCGTTTCCCATACAACATTTGTCGGCTAAATTTTAACTGTGCATTCAGTAATCGGGCCTTAACAAATTTAAATTTTTATTATATTTGTGTATTTAGCATTTAACAAATATTTATATTATGAACAGGGCAGCGACTTTCACATACTTAAAAATGAAAAATATGGGCTTAGAATAGGTACGCAGTACAAATACAAAGTATGAGCTAAAATATGCGGCAGAAAAACTGTTAAATTAGCATTTCTTTTTTTTTTTTTGCTAAATGCAAGTACAAGAAGAACAGCAAAAATAAGACTGTTAAATTTAAAATTTATACTTTATTGGTTTATTGGCCCTAAGGGCTTAAGAAACTATTGAATAAATAAATAAATAAATAAATTTACAGCATATCAGTTATATTTAAGCAGAAAATTTTGCTAAATATTTATAGCAAGAACAAGCTGCTATATAAAAATTTTTTGTTATTTTTAAGCTAAATTTAGTTGAATGCAAACAGCAGTCTATCCTGTTAAATTAACAGAAGTATTTGCTAAAAAAAATTGTAAATTGCTGCTTTCAAAAAGCTTGATTTTTATCTGCATCTAAAAAAATCGAATAAAAAAACTTTTTGTGATTTTTTAGACTACTAATTATTTAGCGAAATGTTTTGCTAATTTTAGAAGGTTAATTTGTTATTTTCTACTAACAAAAATTTATCCCAAATACAACTTAAATTCTGTATATTTAACAGTTCTATTTTTGCTGTTCCCATCTTACTACAATAATATATAGCAAAAATAATCTGGTAATTTTGCAGTTTTTTTCTGCAGCATCATTTTTAACTAATTTTTAGTATTTTTAACTAAATTTTTTACAGACTTTTTTTCTATTAGTGTAAATAGAAATAAGTAATTTCACTACCGATCAGTACTGAACATTTTGCTGTTACTACGGGAAATTTAACTGTTTTGAGCCCTGCAAGCAAAAACTAGCTAGTTTTCTGATTTGTAGTACAATTAAATTAGTAGAAAAAATTAGTTGTTGGCACTAAATTTTAGCAAAATTGTTGTAAACTACAACTCAAAATCGACTTGCCAAAACTCAGTTAAAAATTTACTAAATACCAATAATTTTAGTGCAATGGAATTAGTATAAATAATTAGTACACGCTTCTAATTTTCAGTAAATTGCTGTAAACTGAAATTTAAAATTATTCTGCTGAAATTAGCAAAAAAGTGTACTAAAAAAATAAACAAATTGTGAAATCTAAAAGAAAAAAATTAAAAATAAAATCAAATATGACAAATTCAAAATAGAATTTACAATTTATTTTACAAAAAATAGAGAAAAAACGTATGTAGCAATCTTCAGATCAACTAAAATCAACGATAAAATAAAATAAAATTTAATAAAAACAAATAATAATAGTTTTTTTCTTTCGTTTCTAAAATTCTCCCGTTATTGCTTTTGTATGCACTGGAAATACAATAAAATATTTTGAGTTTTATTTCCAAACTAAGAATATACCAATAATAACAAATATAAATTAAACAAGGATTCTAAAAACTACATATAAATAAAATTTTCTTAAGTATCCACTTTTATTAATTAGTATATTTTTTTGCTAAGTTTAACACTCGGTTTTGAAAAACTTGTTAAATGTTTTGCTCAAATGAGCAAGGAAAATTAGTAAAAAAAATCAGTAATTTGTACTGAAAATCAGTATAAAAACAGTAAAGTGCGATTAAAAACTGTTTACAAACTTTTTTACTAACTTTTTTTATCTGAGTGTACTAATATGTATGTATTCGTTTTCAAGATTCACTCTTAACCTATTTCGGCTATATCGCATAAAGTAAGCAACGAAACACAATTTTATGAAAGAAAATATAGTTATTTTTTGTGCGAAACACATTCATCTTTACCACACAGTGTAGAAAATCATTACCAGATATGTGGTTATGTAACTACATACTTGGTAATGGTAACTAATTACTTTTTTTATTACATTTCTTATTACCTTTATATGGCGATGTCGCGAAAAATAATGAGTTGTCGTTACACACCAGCATACGAAAAATCAAAAAATATATCATTACCTATGTGCTTACCAGTACTGACAAAAATAATGAGTCTAAAAATAGATTTTCTAAAAAATAAATTATATTAAAAAAAATATTTTTTATTGTATTTTTTTTTTAATAAAATTTGCTGGTGCGGGAATCGAACCTGGGTCTACAGATTGCCAGTCAACAGCTCTACCATCTGAGCTATATCGACATGTAATATTTAATAGATAAAAACACAATTGACCTGCTGCACACAAGTAAGCTTACTCGCCAACATACAAAAAATCAAAAAATATGTGGTTACATATATCCTTACCAGTGTTTAAAAAATATTGAGTCTAAAAATAGATTTCAAAAAATTTTCAAAAAAATCTAAAAAATTATTTTCTATTTGAAATAATTATAAAAATAAGTCATTATCAGTAACTCATTATTATATGTTTTAAAATAATACAGAAGGTAAGTGGGTGTCATTACTGGTACTCCAAAAAATAATGATATGCCATTACCGTTTCTACACTGGGCATAAAAATAAAAAGTCGATTTTAGGTCACAAAAGTCGACTATTATTTTAGTTTTCATACCATACAAAATATTTAAAGTATACCTTAAAATTCTGTTTTAAATTTGAAGTTTTCATTTGTTTTTACTTATTATTTTGATTTTGTTGTTTTCAAATTTTGTTATGGTTTCCAAGAATAATGCATTATTTTAAAAGTTCTATTTTAAATATTTTGTAAAGTACGGTTAAAACAAATCATTTGCTTTAAAATAAAGTCGACTTTAACAAAAATATACCTTACAAAATTATTGATAGTAAGGCTGAATGTATAAATTTCATTAAAAAGCAGCGTACGACTATTAGATAGTTAAGCTATGATATATGAAAATTAATGGTCAAACACATGTTTCTTTGACTATATTTCACATCAATTGAATTGTGAGTTTTGAAAAGGGCACATGCTGGTAAAGGCATGTGCTCTAGAGATACTAAACACTGATTATTTCGCTTACCGTTAAAGATAGTTTAGTTAAAAAAGTACACTTTATGCAAAACTTGACAGAAAAAACTAATTTTAAGATTTCCGACATGTGCAGTTTTTAACATTTATTTTTAACTTTCGGAGTTTTAATAGTAAAATGAAATTTTTAAAGGTATCATGTAAGAGCCAAAAAACTAACTTTTATTAACGTTTCAATATTCTTTAAGAAAATATTAAATTTAACAAAAAATAGAACAAAATAATTTGCCAATATTTCTTTTCTTTACTTCATGTTCAATTCAATTTCCAAATTTCGTTCATTAATTTTTAAACTGCTTTTACTCATTCAACATCTCATTAGTTTTTTCATATTGAATTGGCACAATTTTAAAAATCCATTGCTTTTATTACAAAATTTGAATGCAAGGTGCATTTTTTTAAAACATTTACTAATAGTTCTATAATTCGAAATTGAGTAGAGCTTACATTTAGGCTAACAATAAAAAACCCACTTCTTCATTTCTTAAATCTGGGCACTAGTATAAGCCATAGTGTTTAAAAACTGAAGTTATTTCCGAGATGTGCCGTTTCCAAAATAGTGTTTCATGCGTAATCATGGAAGACAATCAAAAAACACAAATTAACAAAAAAAATTCCGACATGGGCCTTTTTCAAAATTCACGATCCAATTAAATCAAAACAATTAATTCGTTTTTTGTATCCAAACTTTCATGAGAAAAATCTAAATATATATTTCAATCAAGGTTGGCAACCAAAACAAATAACGTTATTGGTCTCGGTATTGGTATTGATTTTTTTCAGGATTCGGTTTCGTTGTTGCTATCGGTAACAGTATTTCTATCGTATTGGTATCGGCATTACCGTAACCGAAACATCAACAGCGGTTTGTACCGGTATTATTGAAAATAGCATTTTTGGAAAAAAATATGTATTGTTGTTCAAAAACATACCAGCAAAAACAGAGATGCCGAAGCAGTAGAAAAAGCACTAAAATTGATTATCTAGATGTACTCCTTTTTTACCATAAACACTAATGATTTTAACATTGAGTTGTCATAGGAGAGGAATACACCCACTTCAAAATTTTTTCAGTAGTTTTAAAACGAGTGCAAAGGAAGCTCTTTTTCACCAATTAAAAGCTAAAAAAAAATTAATCACATATTTTTAAAAAATTAAAAAAATATTGAGTTTAAACAAATTAATTATAAAAATTAGGAAAAAAGTTAATAGAACAAAAAAATTTTTAAAAAATAAAAAAATATTGGTCCCGCCGGGAATCGAACCCGCGACCCTCTGTTTGGAAATATCAAATGATACTAAAATCACTTTTTACGATCACTTTTAGAGCAATTACTCTTTAGAAGCAATACTTAATTGATTTTTTGGATGTTGGTCAGAAGTAGTTCTAAAAAAGCTGTAAAAATATACTAACGGATACTTTGGAAGCAATGAAAGAAGTGATTTTTCGAAGTTGTTCAGAATAACTTCTAAAAAAGCAGTAAAAATACACTAACGGATATTTGTGAAGCAGTGAAAGAAGTAGTTTGTAAAGCATTACTTCCAATGTTTTTTGCTGGGTTAATGTTGACAATGTAAATTAAAAATTAATAACCTTACGTCGATTTAGAAATATGATTTTTTATTAACGAAATAGAATGATGCTGAATTAATTTACAATTCTAAATACTTTTTATCAAAAAAGTTAAAAATTTTTTCTAACCTCGTAAAGAATTGTTTTTTTTAAATACCAATTTAAGACTCGTACAATTTCGGTATTGACGAAAAAAGCTTTAAGGTACCGGTATTTTTTAAACCAATGGTTTTGTTACTAGTAACAGTTATCGTATTTTAAAACACCTAACGATAGAATAAAGATATCGGTTGCCAACCTTGATTTCAATACAAAAATAATTTCCAAACGAAATCTGAAAAATCGAAATAAGTTATTAAAATACAATTAAATGAATTTGTAAACACACACGCGTATATTAATAACACATTAAAAGCTGATTATTTACAAAATGTTTAATACTAAATGAATAACTGTGTACGTATTTAATAAACAATAATTAAATTGAATTAAATAATTAACCTAATGATTTATCTAAAAACATGAATTAAGTAATTTACTTAATTAATTCTTTATACTAATAAACCTTCTAGTTCTTCATAGAAATTGTTTTTATAAATAATCTAAATGCTAAATAGTGCCTACTCGTGAAATCAAATCCGCACATTTTCTATGTTTATAATAAACAACCCGCAGCAATATTTATTTGTAATTTAAGAAAATTGAAATCTTTCCGCAATCACTTTATTATACGTGTTTACTGATGGAATTGAATTTTACAGCTTAAGCTTGACAAAGTGTGGCCACAAGGATAACATAATACAGTAGATAAACATACTTTAGGAAGCAGACAAACATACACACATACACACACACACGGAGCAACAGCGACCCTTGAGCTCTCTCAGTAAGCAGAGTAGAATGAGAATGTGGATAAAGATGTGTAAGTTATATTTTGCGGTGCTTGTACTTGTCGTATACCCGCCGTAAAACATCTCATGCTGCACGCGTAGCATTAAGCCAAATAAAGCTGAGGTTGTTTATGATAGCAACTTAACTCAACTCAACTTAACTTAGCGCCGATTGAAGTAGAGCGCAGCAGATATTGTCTTTCACTGTACTGTGATATGTATGTATAGATTTTATATGAGTTTATGTGTTGATATTAAGTACTTAAATAAATAATTCGATTTAACAACAACATCAGTTAAGACAGTAAAATAAACATAAGTTAAAAATATATACTAGTGGTTTTTGTTGTTGTTTTCGAGTGTTAAAATACCATTTAGTAAATTAAATTTTAAATAGCCTGATAATAACGAGATATAAAATGTATGATGTGATGACATGCAAATTAAATTTTATCTTTAGGCGGTTAAATTTTTATTTATTTCTTTATTTTTTGTTGATATTATTGTGATTGGTGTGTGTGTGTGTGTATATATATTTAATATGAATGCCGTGTTTATTTAATCATGTGCATAAAAAATTACTTAAGGGTACTGTATGAACTTAAAAGAGAGCCTTTTTATGATGTGAAAATTACTTTAAAAAACGCTTTTTCCAATCTGTAATACTATTGATAACACTCTGCTAATTGCAAATTTTAATAATCTGGGCGCTCTGCTGGTAAATCTAACTCGAGCACCTGCGGTGAATTCAGTGGTGCTAAGACGCAATTTTTCAAAGTTCGCACTATCGGTACTGCTGGAATAATTTTTGAATTTAAATCAATCTAACTCGGTTGAACAAACACAACTCTGCAGGACACTGTTTTTTCCTGAAAAATTTAGTTTAATGCAATTTTTTTTAGTTTGATTTGACATTACAACACCCTATTGCTAAAACTAATTCGAGTACGCTAAATTAGTGTTTGTTGTTTTTCAAAGTTAGCGTTTATATTCGATTTTTGAAATTCGGAAAAAGATTTTTTAGGAAAAAAGTTTAACCATATTTTAATGTTGTGTATAACTAATCAAATTTTATAAATTTATAAATTATGCCAAAAGTAGAAAAATATAATTTTGATGGTACTTTAGCATCAAAATTTTAAGTCGCGAATAAGAACACTATCTTTGAAAAACGGCTAGCACCATTGAATTCAGCATACTCGAATTCGCTTTGCAATTAGAGTGCCCAGCTTATTAAAAAATAAAGGGTCAAATTCGAGCACAGTGTAATCAATCAAAAATATGTATATTTGTTAGACAGCGTTTTGAAAATTTTATTTAAAGGTATCCTCACTTTTTAAAACATTTTTGAATAAAAAAAGTAATGCCGTCATTTTTTTCTTTTTTTTTAATTTTAGCTCTTTCCTTCTGCACTCGGCGGCCAAAAATGTTAATATTTTATCGTTTTTCCTGTAGTAAAAGAACAGCTGAATTTATATGAAGTTTCGATTCTACAGGTACAACTATGAGAAAAAAGTTTTTTTTAGCGTTTAAACATGCACTTTATAGCCACTAGGGTAGTCGAAAAAACTCACTTTTTCAAAAACTTCCATAAATATTTCTGTTTTTACCACACACAATCAAATCGCATTTCTGGCTGAGAAACATGGTACAAAAATTTTCGATATATCGCAAAAGTTTTTAAGTCATCAATTTTGCAGAAAAAATTTTTTTTTTAAAGATGCCAACCTAATGGCTCCTGATTCATGCTTAAAGCGTTAAAAATATTACTTTAATAATTTTTACCATAAATTCTAATCGTGAAGTCCAATTTCATGTAAATTTCAGTTCTTCTGCCGTGAAGGAAAAACGTATAAAAATCAGTGTTTTTGGCTGCCTAGCGCATATAAAAGAAGTTAGAATTAAAAATAAAATTACTTCGTTATTTTTTTATGGAAAAACATTTTAAAAATTGATGTTATCTACAAAAACCAGAAATTTTTTACTTTTGAACTCTAATATTTATTTTTTATATAGGATGCATTAGCTTCGGACTCTGGCGTATGAGTGTTAGTAATATGAAAGAAAAATCACGTATACGCACCGCATGACCACAATAAATTTAAACAAAAAAGAAATTGTTTTTAAATCGATTTGGTTATACATTTAATTAATCGACACTTTGTTTTAATCGATTAATCGTTCTAACAAATATTCGGGTTTTTTTCTTAACCGATTAATGGAATAAAATTTTAAAATTAATCGATTAATCGAAAAAAAAAAATTATGTAAAATAATATATATAGATATATATATATATATTGCATTTTTACTAATTTTATTAAAAAAAGGACAAAAATAATTTCAGAAATTCTTCTAAAATTCAAAAAAATAAAAAGTGTAGTAATTGAGAACATATTTTGTCCAAATTTTGTTTGTTTTCTGTCCTCTCTGTCACATATTTAAATTTTATCAAAATCGAGTAAGTTTTGCATTCTATAAAGTTAAGCCTGAATTACACAAACATAAGCGTATCGCTCTATAATATCATAACTAATACTACTAATACTAATTATAATAATTAATGGAGATCTGACCATCAGTTCTATATATTTCGGATATGCTGATTACAATGGCGTACTTTATTTTTCGATCAATGGTACAGATTTTTCGCAAAATGTCTTTAAAGTTTGGCGGTTGTCCATTCAGTTTTTTATATAAAAAAATTTTCAAATTCAATTAATATGAATTTTTTTGTGTTAAAATTTAAGCACAGCAAACAGAAACTTTTTTGCTTGAAATTTTGCAAGAGCAGTTTTAGAGGTGACCCCATATTATACTAAAAGTTGGACCTTGGCGACATCTTGGAAAGCTATGCTGCCACACAAAATTTTTGAAAAATCGCGATATTAACGTATAGGCCGCAATAGATGAATACATTCTTTTTATTGAATTATTTTCCAATGAGTGTTATTTTTGTTCGGCTGAAGATCAAATATTACAAATTCTAAATAGAATTTACAATTTTTATTTTACAACCAATAGAGAAAAAACTTTTGAAAAAAAACTTTCCTAGAACCAATGGTTGACAATTAATGCATTTTCAAGTGACACCACATCACTATCATCAGATTGAAATATTTTCCTTTTAATTGCTTCCTTACTACGGCATTATATTAATTGAGGTCGATTGTACATTCGGCGACTAAAGTCTCTGAAATAGCAAAAAACCATAAAAACATATATAAAACGCTAATTAATGTTTTAGATATCAAGATCAGCACATCGCATTCATATCATAAATATGGCCATAGGTCCTGTGCTTACATTTTAACACAAACAAATTCATATTAATTGAATTTGGAAAATTCTTATATAAAAAACTGAATGGACAACCGCCAAATTTTAAAGAAATTTAGCGAAAAATCTGTACTATTGATCGAAAAATAAATTACGCCATTGCAATCAGCATGTCCGAAATGTATAGAATTGATGGTCAGAGCTCAATTAATTTTTAAAATTCATGGTTTTGTCATGCAGTGTAATAATTTAAATTCCGTTTCTAATAGATGTTAGGATGAAAATGCAACTTAACAGAAAAAATCCCAACACGCGATTTTTTTCGCGGAATATATCTTTCGCGAAAAAAAAGTTTTATAAAATTTTATTTAGGGTCAGCGGATATTTAGATTTTTCTTAACAAAATTACAGACACGCGTATTTCAATAAAATATTTTATTTGGCGTAACTCCAAATATTATCAAAATTTAGAAAACCGCGAATTTCAAAAAAATCTGAAACACGTGTTCACTTAAATCGTCTATAGATTATGATGTGTAAGTTTGACATTTCAATCACAAACATCTTCGTACAAAAGAGTAAAAATTTGTTTTTTTTTATAGAGGTGGCTAAATTCGTTCTAAACTAAATGCAAATTGACAAAAGGGTTTTAAATTAAAAATTGTTTTGAAGAATGTTCTAATTTCAGAGAAACTTGAAAACCCGAATTTAGATTAGAATTAGTTTAGCCAGTTCGCACCCACCCTAAATTCAAATTAAGGACATACAAGTTTTAAATCGATTATGTTGCAAATGTCTAGATGCTCAAACATTGATATGTTTTTAGTTTCAAGATTCGCAGTTCAAATCGCTGACATGACAAAAAGATTTTTTTTTGTTTAGATTTATTAAGACGCGATACTGACAAATAGGAATGAGATGAGAAATAGCTAGTAAGTCATCACGAGTTAAGACTGAATTCTAGTGATAATGGCAAATATACAAATTGTCAGCGTCACTTAAGAAAAAGTAAAAAAGTGCAGACATGTCTTTAAGAAGTCTTTGGTAAATGTCTGACTTGTCACTTAAACGGCGCTGCTGACATTGTCTTTAAGACACATTTTCCAGCTGGACATACAATAATAAATTAATCGGCCTGATTACGAGTGTCGACAGTGTAACAGTTCTTCCTATTTATGGATTATATAAAATGCTACTTTTGCTTTATGTTTTCAAATCTTTAAACAATATTGGTCACCATACTATACAAGGAATAATATGAATTTAAGAACTTCAAGATGTCGATTAGAAACAACTAAACAGAAAGTAGAGCACATGGGTAGTTTGGAATATTTGGAATAATCTTCCACAAAATCTTAAAAATATTAAAAGAATTTCCATTTTTAAAAAGAATATTAAAGCATTATTGATAAATAACTTAGAAATGCTTCTATTGTGAAGATAATGAAATGCTAATCTCATTTTTTTATATCTTTTCTTTTTTTTTTAATCCTGTTTAATTTTTAAATTAAATTTTATACTTCGTTAAGTCTGTAAGATTTTTGCCAACTCGAAATGACGCTGAGGCACTCTATATTTGTAATACTTATTTTTTATGAATAAAGAATTATTAATAATAAAAAAAAAAAAAATTTGTAGTCTAAATTTTCGACTCCATATAAAATGATTATGTATATTATGGAAATTATAAAGAAATGAAAATCCGATACTGGATATTTTTAAATCTGAGTGCTATATATGGTAAAACCAATTTAAGAATTGTTCAAAAGTTGTGTTTTTAGCGAATTTTCAGCAAATTCAAACTTTGTCTCGACTACGACTACGACACTCGTAATAAGGCCGAATGTTTTATCCACTTATTTTTATTTATTTTATTTTTTACTGAATTTTTTTCCTAAACTGGTCATAAAATGGAAAAAAATTCCGTTAGTTTAACATTGATATAACTTTTCCTTCAACGGGGCGGCTCATAAAGAAAGTCACATACATATTAATATTGAATAAATAATGCAAATAAAAAATATCAATTACATTTCAACTAATACCTAGTTTAAACTAATTTTAGAATTAGAATATAATTTTTATTGGAAATTCAATATGTTTTTTTCATTTTTTTATTAATGTATACACCCAGAAAAGGGATTCGTTGTGATAACCGAATTTGTTGCCAATCGAATTGTGGCGGTTGCGACAACTATCTTTAAATTTAATATTGTATCGATCAGTACAACTGAAAGTTTCGGTGGTAAAAAGTTAATTATTCAGTTATGAATACTATTTTTTCAAAATTCTGTTCAGTAGCTACAATCGAACTTCAAAATATGCTAAACCATTTAGAAATAAAAAAATTGTTTTATCGTTTTTGATGTTTATTCAAATATTATTAAAACAAAAAATGCAATATTTAATACCTCTTAAATATTAGTTTCGGAAAAATCTGTGAATTCTTTTCAGAGCAAATGACTCAAACTAAGAGTTCCTTCAAAGCAAATGTCACAGGATCTAAGTTTTAAAAATAGCAGGACCATAGTGTTTTTTTCACAGAAATATTATTGACGAAACAAATAGACTCGGAGTTCTTTAATTGCATTAAATCGCGACAAGCAACTAACACTCCGAGAACAAATCTTGAATTCTGCGAACCATCATGCGTATAAAAGAAAAACACACACACACAGCTGCAACCCTTTTTGTTGGTAAATTCTGGGATTCTGTTCTTTCTTGATTGTTTTTGGCCTGAAAGGAAAGACCAAAAAATCAGTATTAATGATAATACTTTGGAAATTTTATTGACAGACATGAAACACAATGTAACTCACATAAATAATTTTGATTGCATGGCTTTTAGTTTTATTTTTTTCAGTTTTTAAATAATTTAATTTATTTTCTTTATTCGGCGAAGAAACTGTATTAAATTATAAATATTTTTTTTTACTAATTTCCAAAATGACATTTAATAAGTAGGGAACACTAAAATATTTTTTGTTACTCTTGATTTGTAGTTTTTATGACTAATTCTAAGTTTTGTTACGGTGGAGTTTAACGATTATTCCCATAACTAACTTTTTGATCCAGTATTGGTTGATTTCACCAATTATTAGAAATTACGACCTTTGCTTGATAGTATTACATAATTATCAAATATAATACTAGATTAGTGTTTTCAATAAAGAAAATTATGTAGCTAAAATTAAATTTTTGGTTAATCGAGTGATTTTTTATATTTCTAACCGAATTCCAACTAATTAATTTTCTGTGTGTATTATTAATATTTATTTAGGATTTTTCCCCAATATGTTTGCTCATAAAATTACACTATATAAACAAAAGATGACATGATATCAACCAAAGTATTACAAAATATTAACAAAATATATACTAATGATATGTCATGTCAAATATATGTATATCTAGTAAACATTATCATATGTATATCTATTTATACAAACATATCCTCATACGCATTTACATCAAACCACAAAAACATAAAATAATACATAAAATTATAAGGATTATTAGGTTAGTCAAAAAGCAAAATAAAAAGAAGAGACAACAAACTCATTATAGAAACATACCTGCCTCAGGCTTGACAAAGTCATACATCACCCCAATAAGAGCTATTAATTTCCTGTATGAGAAGGGGAAGAAAGATATTAATATTTAGTATGTGTATAAAAATATTAATACGATAAACATTTAAAAGACTTTAAAAAAAATATGTATATAAGATTTTTTACTCTAAATTCTTAAGTGTTTAAAAATAAAAAAAAACTGCATCATCATTTTCTGTCTATTGTTTGTTTTATACTCAAGTAATATTCATTAATCTTTTTATACCCTACACCAATTTCCGGCTACTGCTATATTAAATTTGTCCTGATATTTGTCACTGCCAAAAATAATAGATATAGACCCACCATATTATATACCAACTGACTGAGAATTAATTGTGGAGTCGATTTAGCAAAGTCTGTCAGTCCGTCCGTCTGTACATGTAACAAAAAAAAACTTTTTCTCGCAACCGTATCGTTCGGTTGCTGCAATTTTAAATTCAGTTATTTTAACCCTATTTCGATCGCAACAATCCTGTTTCACAATCCTTCCCCAACTGGCACCTCAGCTGACTAGAAAATTAAAAGCTTGTATAAAAAGTTTAAAGACTACCAAAAAGTTCCAAAAAAAAACAGAAAATTTCTCAGTTACCATTTTGGAACTGTATCAAAAACTGTCGAGCCGATGCAATATTTCAATATTGTACCCCGATCTAATCCGATCCGATATTGGAAAAATCGGTTTTTGACTGCAATTTAATTAAATTTGTATGAATTTTAATTGAATGATAAGATATAATAACCCTGTAGTGATGTTTGTAACTACACTCAGGGAACTTCTGCAGCCAGAATGTATTAGTTGTTTGAGTACACTCTAATTAAAATCTGTTGAAGTTTACCCAGCTTATAGTAAGGAACTGTACTCTTACAATAAATTGCATAATTTACACTCTATGTGTGTAATTGAAAAAATATATGCACATTGTGTTTAAGTTGGTGCACAAATAATATGTAATATTACATTGAAAGTGCGTATACATTAAACGACATTTCGAAATTAATGTGTTAATTTACTATCTATGTGTGTAATTTACACTCTATGTGTGTAATTGAAAAAATATATGCACATTGTGTTTAAGTTGGTGCACAAATAATATGTAATATTACATTTAAAGTGCGTAAAAATTAAACGAAATTTTGAAATTAATGTGTTAATTTACTAAATTTGTGCATAAAAAAGCGTGTTTTGTGTGTAAATGTACGCATAAAATGCGCAAAAATCCACAGAAATTGCCTAAAAATCCCCCAAAATGCGTATATTTACCACAGTTGTGCTTAAAGTTAAACCACCCAAAAACATTTTTGAACTAAAAAGCTTCAACAAAGTTCGCCAACTCACCATCAGATGGCGCGCAACAACTGTTCTAAAATTCAACATCTCGTGCAATTACAATGTTGCCATATTTGAAGCTCTTCATCTTTCACCACCTTTCACTTCTTCCCTATCTCCCCTTTCCAAAGGAAGCAACACGTTAATTAATAGGAAGAATTTCCTAAGTGTTTCTTCTCTTAAAAAAAAAAAAAAAATACATTTGTTGCAGTCTTTACATATAATACATCTCAAGTGTACAAATAACACTTGAAAAGGGTCACCTTTTATTACAGTTAATTCAAATTCTCTTCAGGGAATTTTATCTTTACCCAAAATATTTCCAGAACCAAACTGCTGTGAAGGGTATCATATAGTCGCCATGCGTGACCTTAATTTTTTACTTGTACTTTTTTTTTTTGTACTACAACTTAATTTAGAAAGATAAAAAAAAATCTCATCAATTTTATTTTTCAAACACATCAAAACTTTATTCAGTGATATATATTCTATGTTATATATTCTTTAAAA
Organism: Leucophora obtusa; assembly: GCA_949987735.1. Classification (NCBI taxonomy): domain Eukaryota; kingdom Metazoa; phylum Arthropoda; class Insecta; order Diptera; family Anthomyiidae; genus Leucophora; species Leucophora obtusa. The sequence continues at coordinate 174,658,708 of OX465297.1, forward strand.
TCAATGAAGCATTATAAAATAGACTTTTTTGGATATCACAAAAATAAAAAAAATATATACATCAAGTTTTGGTTCATTATTTTAATCTAAGGACATTAATGATGATAAAGCGATTAAAGAGAGTATGCAGACATGATAGAAATACTTAATACTCAAAATATTTTCATAATTATCATAGTGTGATAACAGTATGATTCCAAATGATGATAAAATTAATAGGATCATAATATAACGATTTATTTTCCCCAATTATAATATTTTTCCTTTGCATGAAAATTTACAATTTATTTAAAATTTATTGACTTGTCATAGGAGAGGAGTACTCCCACTTCAACATTTTTTCGGTACTTTTTGAACGAGTGCAAAGGAAGGTCTTTTTCACCAATTAAACGTTTAAAAAAAATTGCTCCCGCCGGGAATTGAATCCGCGACCCTCTATTTGGAAATGGCAAATCATACCAAAATCACTTTTCAGGATCACTTTTAGAGCAAATACTCTTTAAAAGTAATAGTTAACCCTCTAATGCTCTTTCTTCTGATTACAATAATATTTAAACCATGTATTTGGCGTTAAAAATCTACTATGGAACAAATATTAAATTTTAATTTATCACTTTATTTAGGCGATATAGCACAACAAAGGATGAAGACGTATCTCGAAACCCAGTGGTCAAATAATTTCAGTTTTTGCTGTAAATAACACTATCAATAAAATAAAATTACGTGCCTAAAATTGTAGATCAATTGTTGTTATTTCAAAAGTTATGGCGATTTTCGCTATTTTAAAATTACAAAATTTGGCTAAACACTAAACATCAATAGATTTTGACGAAATTAGTTCTGCTTACAACTACCTCTGAGTATATGATATGTGTTTAATTTCAAGGAAATCTGTTGGCTAGTTTTTGAGTTAGAGATATATTTGTAAAACGTATCCTGTGAGTGTTGGAGAAAATTTTTTAACTGATTTTACAATTAGAGACTCTAAACTAGCTTTGTTATTATCGGTAATGTACGTAAATGTATTTTTGGCAATTTTTCAAATATTTTTTTCTGTTTTAAAAAGTTAATTTTTTAAAATTTTCTATATTTTCACTTTACATGCTTCTCGCTTGAAAACCGTCCTTTATATAAAAAAAAGTTTTAAGGCCAAAGACGGCCTTGGGCATTAGAGGGTTAATTGATTTTTTGGATTTCGTTCAGGACTAATTCCAAAACAAGCTGTAAAATTATACTAATGGATACTTTGGAAGCAATGAAGGAAGTGATTTTTTGAAGTTGGTCAGAATAACTTCTAAAAAAGCAGTAGAAATACACTAACGAATACTTTTGAAGCAGTTTGTTAAGCATTACATCCAATTTTTTTTTTCTGGGATATTAAATATATTAATTTTCGTAAAAAAAAAAGTTGCAACGCCGGGATGTCTAATAACAATGTGAGACAAATGGTAGGGGTCAGTGATCGGGAAGGGTTCAAACTACCGGGGAAAGTTATATCGGTAAAAAAGAAGTTATACGTGTCCCGGCATTTCGCTGGGTCACCGCTAGGAATCGAGATATATCGATTTGACCTTTGGTGGTCTTTTTTTGACATAACTCGAGAACCACTAGTCCGAAAAATTAAAAATTACAATTCCTTTAATCTGTTCATATAACGTTTTTCTATATACTCAACAGTTTTGCCGGTAAAAATAAATGTATGAAGAAAAAAATATTTTTTGCCTAAAATATTAAAAAAAAGTATAAAACAAAAGGTTATTGATTTTTATGGTAGCGGTAACAAACATTTATTTTTACCGGCAAAACTGTTGAGTATATAGAAAAACGTTATATGAACAGATTAAAGGAATTGTAATTTTTAATTTTTTTAAAATTGTTTGAGCAAAATCGGACTAGTGGTTCTCGAGTTATGTCAAAAAAAAGATATATCTAGATTCCTAGGGGTGACCCAGCGAAACGCCGGGACACGTATAATTTGTTTTTGACCGATATAACATTTCCCGTTGGTTTCATCCCATCCCGATTTTGACTGTCGCATAGTGTAATTAGCTGTGGGAAAACTTTGGGCTTCTCAGGGTTCGTAACAAACAATTTTTATTTATGATAAGCAGAGAAGACAAAATTGCTGTTTTTGCTTTTTATGCTTTTTATTGCTTGTTTTACTCATATTTGCTTCTTTTTGCTTTTTTAAATTTTCCGTTTTTTAGCTTTAAAATAGCTTTTTCTTAAGATTTTTGAGCTTTGAATTGCTTTTTTTAAGAGTTTTTGCCCAAAAATACTTTTTTTTTGCTCACAAAAAAATATTTTTTATCTTAACTTTGAATTTTTTTTTTAACTGTTGTTTTTCCAAGTTTTTTCACTTTTGCTTTTTTCTTGCTTTTTCTACAATATTTTTTGCTTTCAACACATCGGATTTTGCTTTTTTCTGTCTTCTCTGATGATAAGAGAGAATAGAGAGAACACAATTTTCTTTGATATTTTTTTATTCTCAGCTGAACATTATAATATTTATTTAATTAAAATCTGAGATTTTTCCCTAAGTTTAACAACACTGTGCTAGTTGAAAATCCGACAAGCGGAGCACCCGGTGGGTAAACTTAATTCGCGTACTCTGAACCCAGAAGTGCTATCCATTTTTCTAGGTTAGCGCTTAAATAAATATATTAAAAATTAAGGTTCCAAGATGTGTTTTAAAGTTATGGTTCCAAGGAATCGAAAAAATTAGATTTTTCTCACTTTTCGACCTAATTCGACTGGAAAAAAAGTGGGTTGTTACAACCGAACTGTTATGTGTATGTGGGTATACTTAATGAAATTATCATATTAAGCATTTGTTTGAATTAAGATTATTCTTACAAGGAAACTATATAGCGCGTAACCCGCAGATCTTAATGAAACTTAGGGAAACAAACAAATTAGTTATCAAAGAAAAGGTCTTTTGCATTTAAATTCGCCGATATATCAATGACGACCAAATATGTCCGAGCATTTTTGTTATTAACAAAACATATTTTTTTAATAAAATATTTGTATTGGAGAGGTGCATGGACTATTTCCGATATTGGCCATACTTCGGCTTTCAGGCGATTTTTCCCAAGAGCTATTTTAACCTATAACTTCAGTATTTTAAATAAGTGGTAACCCTGGATGCAAAACGTAAGCAATGCGGGCATAGATATTAATCTAAATTTCGTGGATTTAGAAATGTTTTAATATAAAGACGATGCTATTTTTGACCCCAAGTTTTAACCCCTAAATGTAATATTGCATATCTGAAAAAATGCGTGTACCTATAATATTTTTTGCCCTTTAAAACATTTCTAGGTTTAATTTAGAACTATGGATTACACCAATATCTAGTTTCCTTGCAAAACACATTCATTTTAAACAGAAACACAAATATATAAACAAGTGCATAGTAAAATATTTAACTTTAATTGTTATTAAAACTTATGGCATTTATATATGCGTATGTGGCTTTTGAGGTTTTACAAGAAAACTTTTATAGTCATTATTGAGGTTTTAACATAACCATAGAATGTGGCTAAAGTGGTAGGAAATTAAAAAAATTAAATGTAAAACAAAAAACTATAAAATTTAAAATAAAAATAATGCAAAATATACTATTCTAAAATATATTTATAATACATACATTTATACTAACAAAATTTAAAACGTATAATATAAATATCCCAGAAACACCATCCATGTGTATCAGGTTAGTTAACCACACATTCTCTCCTCTTTTACCTCTATTAACATTACCACATGACTGGCCTTTAGAAATCAATGAGCCTTGAATACCTTTAGTGATGGTTTAAAAAAAAACTAAACCTAAATATCAACCACTTGATGGTTAAAACATTATTGATGAATCATCAATATATACAAGACATATAGTTACGAGTTATCAGTATAAAGACCAAGTTAAATTGCCACAACAGCTTTAGATTGATGTTACATATATAGTTACTAATAATAGGTAGGTTAGGCAATACAAATCCGACACATACCATAAATACGTTTTTCTTGCATAGTTGGTATTCCATTTTTTTATGTGTGAAAACGTGAGAAATGATAAAGTGGTTGTGGTTAAAGCCTTAAGGCCAATAAGTTAAATATTCTAAGGCTATATGTTGATGATGATGATGGAAATGAATAAAAAATGTAACTAGAAGTCTGAATAAATTATTTTGTTTTACTTTATGAAATCAGTGAAGCTTAAAGCTAGTTTACATGAAAAAAATGCTAGAAAAAATTTAATTTTTTCATATAAAATTTAAACAGTGGCTGAACTTTTAATACATAATTTAACATATTCATTATGAGTGTTCTATAAAATGAAAATAATCGAAAAATAAAATCCCGCTTTACATCGATTAAAAATTTTATTAGCGTTTACAAGGTGAAAAATATTTCTTTTTTTTAGAAAATTTTTTCTTGAATATATTTATTTTTTACATGAAGTTTGTTTTTTTCCGAATTTGATATCTATATCTATAACTACTTGTAAAAAAAAACGACTATCCGTGCTTACCTGACTTTTCTTTTATTTTTTGTAAACAAATCAAATTTAAACATTTGGGGTCGCCTTTGTACAAAAGCTGTTTTCGTACAAAGGCTTAGCCGGAACGCGAAATGGAGCAATTATCCTCTGTGCCCTGCTCAACCTTATTTAACAAACGCATAATTCATTTGTTAGCTTTTGCTATTTCTAGTATTTTGTGAAATAAAAAATACAAAAAATTCAAATATTTTTATGACAAATATTTTTGTTTACATTTGAAAGGGAGAAGCCAAGAATTTTTTAGACTTAGTAGCATTTTTATAACAACACAAGCAAAAAATTTGCAAGTAATGCTTTACAAACTACTTCTTTCAATGCTTCACTAGTATCCGTTAGTGTATTTTTACTGCTTGTTTAGAAGTTATTCTGAACAACTTCAAAAAATCACTTCTTTCATTGCTTCCAAAGTATCCGTTATTACAATTTTACAGCTTTTTTTGAATTACTTCTGAACCACATCCAAAAAAGCACTTAAGTACCCAGTGTAGAAACGGTAATGACATATCATTATTTTTTGGACTACCAGTAATAACACCCACTTACCTTCTGCATTATTTTAAAACACAGTAATGAGTTACCGATAATGACTTATTTTTATCATTATTTCAAATAGAAAATAATTTTCTTGATTTTTTTGAAAAATTTTTTAAATCTATATTTAGATTCAATATTTTTTAAACACTGGTAAGGATATATGTAACCACATATTTTTTGATTTTTTGTATGTTGGCGAGTAAGCTTACTTGTGTGCAGCAGGTCAATTATGTTTTTATCTATTAAATATTACACGTCGATATAACTCTGATGGTAGAGCTATTGGCTGGCAATCTGTAGTCCCAGGTTCGATTCCCGCACCAGCAAATTTTATTAAAAAAAAAAAAAAAATACAATAAAAAATATTTTTTTTTATATAATTTATTTCTATGAAAATCTATTTTTAGACTCATTATTTTTGTCAGTACTGGTAAGCACATAGGTAACGATATATTTTTTGATTTTTCGTATGCTGTTATGTAACCATAACTCATTATTTTTCGCGACATCGCCATATAACGGTAATAAGAAATGTAATAACAAAAGTAACTAGTTACCATTACCAAGTATATAGTTACATAACCACATATCTGGTAATGATTTTCTACACTGGGTATTGCTTCTAAACAGCAATTGCTCTAGAAGTGATCGTAAAAAGTGATTTTGCTATCACTTGGTATGTATTTGCAAACAGAGGGTCCCGGGTTATATTCCCGACGGGACCAATATTTTTTTTTTTTTTTATTTTATTAATTTTTTTTTTAGTATTTATAATTAATTTGTTTAAATTCAATATTTTTTAATTTTTAGAAATATGTATATATAAAAAATGGTGAGAAATTGCTTTCATTGCACCTGTAAAAATAATACTGAAAGCAATATTGAATTGGAGTGCCCCTTTTACACTTGTTTAATAAGTACTTTTATTGAAGAGAATAAGGAAGAATATCTCGCATTAACAACCCAGTGTAGAAACGGTAATGACATATCATTATTTTTTGGACTACCAGTAATGACACCCACTTACCTTCTGCATTATTTTAAAACATATAATAATGAGTTACTTATAACGACTTATTTTTATCATTATTTTAAATAGAAAATTTTTTTCTAGATTTTTTTAAAAATTCTTTGAAATCTATTTTTAGACTCAATATTTTTTAAACACTGGTAAGGATATATGTAACCACATATTTTTTGATTTTTTGTATGTTGGCGAGTAAACTTACTTGTGTACAGCAGGTCAATTATGTTTTTATCTATTAAATATTACATGTCGATTTAGCTCAGATGGAAGAGCTATTGACTGGCAATCTGTAGACCCAGGTTCGATTCCCGCACCAGCAAATTTTATTTAAAAAAAAAATACAATAAAAAATATTTTTTTTTATATAATTAATTTTTTTTTTTAAATCTATTTTTAGACTCATTATTTTTGTCAATACTATTAAGCACATAGGTAACGATATATTTTTTGATTTTTCGTATGCTGGTGTGTAAGCATAACTCATTATTTTTCGCGACATCCCCATATAAAGGTAATAAGAAATGTAATAACAAAAGTAACTAGTTACCATTACCAAGTATGTAGTTATATAACAACATATCTGGTAATGATTTTCTACACTGGGAAAGTGGTATTTTTATGCCAGTCAACTTTCATATCAAAGAATAGCTCAGCGGTAGAGCGCTAGACTAGCAATCGTGAGGTCACAAGTTCGTTACCCGGTGGCGGCAATAAAAAACTTTTGTAAAATAAAAATAATATAATTTTTTTTGGAAAGAATTTTTTTAACTTTTAACTCGTTTGAAAAGTAGTGAAAAAATGTTGAAGTGGGAGTGCTCCTCTCCTATGACAATTCAATTCTAAAATCATTAGTGTTTATGTTAAAAAAGAAGTACAGCTTGATCATCAATTGTAGTGCTTTTTTTACTGCTTCAGCATCTCTTTTTTTTTTTTGCTGGGTACTTAATTTTTAAGAAGCTAAATTTATACCTACTTAAAAATTTTATAAATGCTTAAATTTTTATGGAATATTTATACAAAATTCGAAAAAAAAACAGACCTATGAATAGGTATAAAAATCTCTACTTAATTTTATTTGAAAAATATTTAAAAAAATTAAAAGTTTATTGGAAAATGTCCTAGTTGTTATAAATTCCCCAGAAATCCAAGAAAATATTTCATTTCACATGAAAGGGCCGAGCAAAAACAGACATTACCAATTAATTAAGTGAGTAAGTTAGACACAAATAGTTTCAGTAGTTACAAGGCTATTTACTCGCTTGATTACTTCTGTTCGGGGTGTCCCAAAATTCATGGGTGCACAAAAAAAACAAGTTAGTAGAAAAGTAAATAAATTATTTTCTATATCAAGTCTGCTAGTTTTGAACAATTTTCTTTTTGCAGAAATTGTGTTTCTACACCCAAAATATTCCTTAGTTGAATACAACGAATATTTCAACTATGAGTAGATTCAAATGTGAGTAGATTTTAGAATAGTATTTTATTTAGCCAACTTCAGCAGTCAAATTTTTAACTGTATTTTTATTTTTGTTTTTTGTTTAAGTTATTTGGGATTTGAGAATTTTAGTAATTTTTTGTATATTATTTTATAATTAGTTTTTTATTAAAAATTTTATTTTGTTTTTTAATTAATATTTTTAACTTTTGTTATATTAAAAATATTTATATGAATATTGTAATTTGTTTTTGAGTAAAAGTTTGTGATCGATTATGGCCAATAGGCTAAGTCATTGGAAATGAAGGAATAAAATAAAATAAATAAATAAAGTATAGTTGAATTCATTTAATTGATTTTAACTTAGTTATTTGCGTATCAACAAAATGGTGGATATCAACTATATCTTATTTAAAAATAGTTACTAGACACTACCGACATCGTTATTTTTATTCTATTCTATTGAAACAAATATTCGACCAAAATATTGACGTTTTTCTATTAAAATTCTTTTAAATAAAACAACAACACCAACACTTCAAAATTAATTGAAATTTTTGCATATGAACACCATTACACCATTTTTTACAGCATTCGCTTCTGAATCTTTATATTTCTTAAGCAATTCCAAAATTTTGTCTGCAGAACACAAAAAATAAAATAAATATTAGCTATAAATTCCACATAAATAATAAATTAAATCTTACCAAAACAAATTCAATTTTGTATTTTCTTTTGCCTTTTTGTTTTAAAAATATTTGAAGACTGTATTTTGACAATTATAAATTCAAAAAATATTTATAAACAGGGCAACCAATATATTATTGATAAAAACGAAAATAATAGTTGTTTAATATTATAATAATAATTATTTAACTTTTTTTAAAATTCAACTATAGATTTTGCTAACTATCTTACAATGACATTTTATCGGTCTAGCAAAAGTTTGAATAATATTTTTTCAGCATTAAACTAATTTTGAACTTATATATTACTCATTTATTTTCCTACCAAAATTGTGCTGACAAACACATGTAGTACAGACAGCAATATTATTTGCTGACTTTTTTCGAGTGTGGTCATAACCCTCTCGCTAACCAGAATAATATATATATATTCCAAAACCGATTTATTTAAAAAGTAATAGGTAAAGTTTGCTTTCAATTGAAGAATGAAAGCAAATATATTGTTTAACTTTTTGTGTCAGTCAATAAAAAAACAAACTACGAAAAAATACGTATTTTCTGTAGGGGTTGATATTTTCAGTCAACTGTTTTATTTTTAGTTTTATATTTTGAGCAAACATAATTTAAATAATTTCGCTGTTTTCTATTTTAAAACAAAAAACTCAAATAATTTCGGTTTGTTTTTTGTTCAAAAGAGTTTGTTTATATACAAAATTATACAATTCAAATTGCAGGAAATTCTTCACTAATACACACAATCATAGCCAATAAAAATATGAACCTATGTATTGTTGTGAGTGTAGTGTTTTCAAAATTCAAACAAAAAAAATACTTTCAAATATGAAAAAACAAGCTACAAAATCTTTTCTTTCTAACGTTTTATTGGTTATAAATTTAAGATTATTTTAACAGAATTTTTGATCGTTCTTATTTCTTTTATAGATTATTTAAACAATGTTTGAAAATAAGTACCAAAATGGGTAGTCCTTTTTTAATTGTGATTTCAATTAATTTAATATATATTTTAAGTTATTTTCTTTAATAGAAAATTTTACAGAATACCTAAAATTCTTCTCGAATTGGCAATAATATTATAGCAATAATTGTCTGGGGAATTGGCAATAACTGTGGTATTTTTCAAATGATTTGTAAGTTTTATACTATTTTGAAAATTTAATTACCCAGCAAACAAAGATGATCATTAAAAGATGATCAGCTCCAAAAACATAAACATTTTTCCACTTTTTCCTATGAAAGTGGTCCGTCCAAAAGAGCCCCTGTGTACTCAGAAATGACTCAGAAAAAAGAACGTATAAATCTGAAATTTTCATCATAAATTATAATAATTTTGGAATCTTCTTTGAGTCCGAAAAATGAACCCTCATTTTGAGACAGCTTTTTAGATTGTAGAGACAACTTTTTGGATTGCTTTCTGAGTGTTCATATTTTCTACCAAAAAAAGAGTGTTTAAAAAAACAATAAAAACATTTCTATGAGCTATTTAAGAATCATATTTAAGAGCGCCCCGGAATTGCTGGCTGGGTAAGCAAGAATTCCTATTCAGTTATCACTTGGCATAAAAAAATATTTTCACTCAGCTAACAATTTTCTGAGCACTCATAAATTATGACGCTTAATTGGGTCTTAAATATAAGCGCTCCTTATTTTGAATCCACAATGTATTACATTTGATCCTTTTTTATGAGCCTTTCAAATATTATACTCTAAAATTATACTTATTTCTTACTATTTCTTAAACTTCCCTAATAGTTTCAGAAATGCATCCGAAATAAGTAGGGAAATTTAAGGGAAATGTTCAACAATTGAACAAAGCACATCGGCTGAAGAGTCCGTAGACACATAGGTGGTGCCACTATTGAAAAATCCTTATGATTTTTTGGAACTATTATTATTATTATTTTGAAGTGTTTTCTGAAGACTCTAAATTATGGCTGTAAAAAGTCTCAAAACTTTTTTATTTTTAAACACTCTTTTTATAACACTCTTTGAAGGCTCATAAATGCGAATAATATTTGAGCCTTATTTGTTGTTTCAATTTTCATTTAGAGATTTTCAAGTCTAATAATATTGTGATTTTTTCTTATTATGTTTTGTTTGAAATTTTCCCAAAAACGTTGCTTAAAAACAATAAAAACATAATTTGTGCATAAATGAAAGCGCTCTTTAAAGAATTTGTAAAAATAATTACAAAATATTTTATAAAATATATGCAAACTCACCATTAATTGGACGACCTATTCAAAGAGCCATATTTCCGAGGGTGAAATTATCCAGAAACCAAATAAAGAAGCATCAAGATGTGCATTTTTTATTTATTAATATTTTTAACTGCTTCTTTTAAGTAATGTGGTTAATTATAGTTTAAAGTTGTGTTTTGTTTTGTTTAACCGTTATATGACTTAATAAATACAAAATACAATTTTATGCAAATATTTTTATGTAGTCTCCTTTTGAAGCACTTTAGGAAGCCTATTTTGGTATAAGAACCATATGCGAAAATGATTAAAATTTGTGTCAACATATAGTTTAAAATGACTCTCAAGAGACTCTAAAACTTAGTCTGAAATGCCTTCAAAAATATTCAGTAAAAATAGGGAAATTTCCCCTTTAAATGCTGTTAATGGGTCTTTTTAAAGTCATAAAAACTAATAACTCTATGGTTTCATAAGGTCTTAGGACTCTTTTATGAGTTATTTTGGACTCCAATTATACACAGGACAATAACAAAATTAAAAAAATAATAATAAATAAATTGTTTCGCCTTGTAGATACCTACTAACAAAATTTTCAGTCGATTTCCGGTGCGACATTTTCTTACCCATAAAATTTAATATATATTTTCTATCCATAGAGAGAGCAGAAAAACGTATCCATTTATCCCCCAAAAACACTTTTTAAAAAATATCCATATAACTTAGAACGCCTCTAATGTTCATATTATCTATAAAACAATTTGTTAATATTTTTTACTGTTCTCAATTTCCTGTATCGTGATTGACAGCTAAACATTGAAATTTAAAAACAATTTTCACATATAACACTCCATTCAAAAAAAAAAAAACAAAAAAAATATTATGAGGTAGGGGTAAAAATATTTTACAATTTTGATAATTCAATTTAAAATAAATCATTGCAGACAATTTTTCAAGCTTATGCTGAGCTTTAGCGCAAATCCGTACCACTCTATTTATGGTATAAATCTGGTAATGGTGAGTTTGGGCACTGATTTAAAATTAATATCACTCATATGGCTATGTTTTAGCATAGATATGAGATCATTAACCGATTTTGCTGTAACTGGACATATACTTAGTTGTGCAGAGGAAATTAACAGTTTCGTATTTGTTAGCGACGAAATCTCATATTTATTAGATAAATATTTCCATAGACTTGAGCTTACGCCGAAATCGCTAAAAAATGGCAAACCAAGTCTCTTGTTGCGTGACAAGTGAAATTTCTGCCGACATTTCTCATACACTTTCACGTTTCGTTATATCCATTTTTAACAATATGTACACCCAGCAAGCAGTCCCAGTTGTGGCGAACGAAATTGTTGCCAACCGAATTCTTGCATTTACGACAACTATATTTATATTAAATTACATTTTTCGTCGTAAAAGCCCAAATTATGTTGTCTTATTAAATATATTCCACATAAACATTATTATGTTCTATAAAATTTTTAATTTTTTTTTGATTTTTCAGGTATTGAACTCGGCCATTCAGGTTTATATTTTACATAGTAGGAATTGGTTAAATAAAGTAGGGCATACACGTTCAATATTATTGATAAATTTTTCAAAAATAACCAATCAGAACATTTTATTTTTAAATACTTTGCCCTGATTGGTTGATTTTAAAAACATTGATCAATAATATTGAACGTGTACGTTGGCCTTAATATATTCTTACAACAGAAAGAGAGTTCTAGCAACGACTGAAAATATACTTTATAACAACAAGTTCTAAAATATCTCCGTAACGCCATTTTCCCCCACCCAATTCTTGTATTTGAATATATGACATGAATATGGCATTTTACCAACACATTGTATTATTTTCATTTCCATTTTCCAATACGATTTTTTTCGTATATTTTTTTTTTGTTGTAGTTATTTCTGTATTTCATTTTTTCCACTTGGACATGTTTTAATGGACAACGAAGTCTATGGTTATTTTTCTTTTATTGTAAACTGTACAATGTTGTGATATGATATGTGTATATATTAATTTTATATGAAAGGTGTTGTTGATTTTGAAACCACAAAACTACAAAAAAAAACGAAAACACAAATTTAAAATATACAAAGTTGTGTTTAAAATCTACACGAAAAACATCAATTTAAAAATTGCAACAAAACCGCAAACATAATTGTTATAATTGTTAATGTAAATATAGTAAAAAAAATAATAAATCTATTTAAAACAACCTTGAACTTTTCTTTTCATGAAAAAGATAAAGAAAAAACCTTGATTTGTTAAAAGTATATCTTAGTTTCTATAATGGTAGTTCCGATATTATACTTTTACATTTCCTTTCCTTAAAATAATATTTCTCAACGCATGTAGCAACATTTATATGTATGGGTGTCTTTGTTTATGTGTTGTATTGGTTTTTGGTATTGTAAGTCAATAAAGCAATATGTATTTTTACAAATAAAAGGATATTATATATCAATATCCAATTCATTGATAACTACACACGTGTATAAAACTATATGTTAAGGTATGTCTTAACATTTATATAAGTTTAACCACATAAAACATGCTATTATTATTGATGAAAGGCTGTTGTGTATAAGATTTGAAAATTACACCTAGACTTAAACAAGGTCAGCAGATATAACCAAAAAATATGTTAGTTTAATAGAAAAGCCTGAAAATAAAATCAGCTTAAATAAAGATATATAGTTATTAGAAAATAATAAAAACATCGGTTGTATTTGCAATGGCTATGGAATTAATTTTGAAGCATTCGGGATTCTACCTAGAAAAGATTCGTATGCATTCACGGATCTTTTAAACAAATGTTATTATATCACCTTGTACTACACTGAATTTCAGTATCCTCTTTATAGAATACAAATACCATATTAAAACGTGGTAAATTTAATGCTGTTAAAAGATTTTTAACTAGTCGATCTTTTTCAGGGTACTAATTTATAGGCGTGTGGTAAATATTAAAATATTTACTATAATAAACCCTAAATCAATACTAAATAGTTTTAAACTATATCAAATAATAAATGCACAAGTCAAAATTTCATATTAAAGGATAATTTTTTAAATTAATAAAGTTTTAAATTTAAAACTACTGACACTTTTAGAAAACATATGAATTTCTATTGTATGTTAATAAATGTCACTACATTGCTAGATCTGTCAAAATAACAGGGTAGTATTTTGGAAGATGGCAAAGCAAATTGTGATAAATTTGCAATAAAAAATAACAAATATTCGAATAGGGACATTCAAATAATTTTTCACAACTTGTTTAATAAGTTTTTGGATTTTTGCACATTGAATGCCCTTAATGCAAATTAATTTAATTATTTAGCATGTTTTTTAATCACCTGGATTTAGAAATTTTCATACAAAAAATGGATTTATTAAATCCAAAAAAAAAGCTGGATTTAATAAATCCACAATAAAAGCACAAATATATGAAACAGCCTATTAATTTAATGTCAGAAAAAAATACGAATGAAAATTAAAAGAAAAACAAAAAAATTGAAAAACTAACAAATAAAAGGTTTTTCTTAAATTTTTTTTATGAAATATGTTTAGAAAAAAAACGACACCTCACCAAATACATATTTTTCATCTTGGACATGGAGAAATAGCTCAAATAGAAATGGCAATTGTTCACTCTACAGTAAGTAATTTAATTAAATCCAATTAGTGAATATTAAATATTGCATGGAATTTTTCAATTGTGTAAAAATATAAATTGAAGTCATAAAACTGAAATGGCAGACTGTTTATCGCTGTTTTATGTAAAATATAAGTATAAATTAAAAGTTAAAGTAGAATCCTTCATCATCGAATTCGGTATTAAAAATTAGGGTGAAAGAAGTGTCGGACAGACATTTTTTTTAAAATAGGAAAAATCTAACCCAACCTGTTGTGCACTTTTAGAAATACTTTTTAGATTTATTAAATCCAAGTGATTAGAAAAAACGGCTATTATTTCCTCAGGTTTTAAGTCACAAATAAAAATAAGTATACAAAAATAAATATATGAACTTTGAACTGGAGATCGGCACTTGAGCAGAATTTTTCGTGATTCATGTGATTCACGCATGATCAAGAGTGAGTGCGAGTGAAAGCTTAATTTACTTGCGTGAGTAAGTGTGCGTTAGTCGAATTTTACCGAAATTTTTTGGCTTTTAACAAATATTTTTCTTAATATTTTTGCCGATTTTATATTTTTTGGATTTTTTAAATAAAAACTAAGTGGCAAAATTAAATATTCAAAGCAATTTTTAATTTAACATTCACAATTTTTCTAGATTGTTGTATTTTAATTTTTACGGTACGATTTTGTTTTGTGAATTTGCGTGATTCACGTGCATCAAGCGTGATCACGCGCGAGTGTGAGCAAAATCTGAATTTATTCATGTGAATGTGAGTGAGTGTGAGTAGAAAAATATTGTTCGTTAGTGTTTGTGTGAGATTGGAATTTTCTCTCGTGAGCCTGAGTAAGTGTGAGTTAAAATACACTCACGTGCCCATCTCTACTTTGAACTAAACATTAAAGCAAGCACTAAAATATTAAGAACATATCCCATGTGAAAATCGAAATATATATGAACATACATGATCATGCATGGGCTTGCATAGTCATATACGTCCATGTATAGTTCAATGTATGATCACACATGATCTCATATATTTACATATACACATACCTTTGGATCCGAAATTTGAGGGTATATGGAGGTATATGCCCATATATGCTCATATATGAGCATATGTGAATCATGTATAAGCATATATGGTCATATATGAACATGTACGTTCATATACCCTCAAATTTCGGATCCGAAGATATATGGAAATATATGAGATCATGTATGGTCATACATCGAACTAGACACGGATGTATATGACTATGTATGCCCATGTATGATCATATACAAGTCAATGTGTTCATATATATTTCGATTTTAACATGGGATTTTTAGTATTAAAATTGGACGATCCTCCGATTTCCCCACTGAGACGAATAAGCTAGCACGGAAGATATCTCCGGCGTTATTGACAATTTTGAGGTTATTCGCCTACACGCCTCTGTAGTGCAGCGAACCCTGAATTTGTGCTGATGTTTGTATGTATAAAAAATAGTGGGCATCTTTAAACCCACCATAAAGTATACCAATCGACACGGAATGACGTGGTGAGGAGCTTTAGCGAAGTTCGACGATCCGTCTGTCCATGTAAAATGAACGACTAATACAACTCCTCAATTTGTAGAAATTTACAAGAGCGGTCCCAGAACTACCTGAGCTAACGTAAAGATGGCGGCAGTAGTTTTAAAAAAAGCTTTGGTGCAAAGTGGCAATATAATATTCTGCCAGTATTTGCTCATTCGTTTACGACTATAAAATATTGGGTGGCAGCATTTAAACGAGGCCATTCACCAATTGAACTGGCCATGCCAGAAATGATTAAAAAAATCCTCTAACTGTTATTAGATGATGTTCGGCTGAAGGTGCGTGAGCTAGCTGAAATTATAGATTTTGTGTGTAAGAAAACCCTACAAAAATATTTATATTTTAAAACATTTTGATTGGTTGAAAATAAATTACACAGCCAGCAATTTCGGAGCGCTCATAAATAAAATTTTTAAATGACTCATAAAAATGATTATTGTTTTTTTGAAAACACTCTTTTTTTGGTACACGGTTTTACACGTTCTTTTTACTGAGTCATTACTGAGTACAAAGGGGACTCTTTTTGGAGCTCATTTCCGAGCCATTAATGATCATCTTTGTTTGGTGGGTACCCAATCAGAACACTTAAAAAAACCAAGTCAACGCGAACTACGGCATATAATTTTAACTAAAATCGACTTTTACAAAAATATACATTGTGAAATTTTTTCTAGTAGGGCTAATTGTTTAAAAACGCAAAAATGGGTATCGATCACAAAATCTAAAACAGCAATTTGTCGAAATCGGTCCACTGAAAACTGTTTTCTTACCAGAGCAGTATAATTCCTTAGAAGAAAGATTATTCAAAAAAATAATAATACATGAATAATAATAAATGAGTATACAAGATACAAGAATAATACATGAGTATGCCATTGGCATTAACTGTAACCCCAAAAATACCGATCGCTTTTACCGACCTAAGTTTTCTTATATGTTATTTTTCAATTAAATTTTTTTTATAACTAATGACCAGGGCAAGGGATTTAAAGAATATATACAAAGGTCCCCCAAAAATATATATACGAATATATTTTAACGAAATTTGGTACACTGACTCACGTGGGTCCAAGAACATAGCCTATTGGTACTAGACGGTATCGGTGGACTATATTTCCCATTTTCTCTTAAATACACCTGAAATTAGGTACAACCAAAGCATCCGCCAGGTTTTCTAATTTTTTTATTATTTTATAGGCAAATTTTTTTCATGTGGATTCAAATATTAGTTTGGTTTCTGCTTTTTAACTCCTTTTGGATATTTTGGAATAACGTAAACTTAACTAACTGTACTTTTGAGACCAGCATAAATTTAATAGCAGTTTGTTAATGGACATAATTTATATATATGTATAATTTGCTTTGAATGTATAATTTTACTAATTATTATATTATATATTATATAAATTTTTCTTATTAATCAATGTGTTGCGTTCTTTGGAAAGGGGATAGAGAAGAAGTGAAAGGTGGTGAAAGATGAAGGGCTTCAAATATGGCAACACTGTAATTGCGCGAGATATTGAATTTTATAACAGTTGTTGCGCGCCATCTGGTGCTGAGTTGGCGAACTTTGTTAAAGCTTTTTTTAGTTCATAGCCCTGTTATATCATTTTACTTCGGTGGAGTTAAGTGCTATGGGAACACCAAAGAAGGACGCTCCGATATATATGAGGGACAGAGCTTTGAAAAATTAATTCCTTAATTCAATTTTTCAATTCTGAATTAAAAATTCTATGAACTAATTCACTAAGCACCATATATTGAATGGAATTAATTCATATTTGCTTTCGTTCGATTTATTTTGTTACGACTTAATTCAATTGCAATAGTTATTTTTATTAAATCAAATGAATTAATTCACCACTGAACGCGTTAAATTTTATAAATCGAACGGAAAAAAAGTGAATTAATTCCTCTGTCCCTCATATATACTGAATTAATTCACCACTGAATTCATTCGATTTCATTTCATTTCACGCTGTAAAATTGCTTATTTAAAAATTTTATTTGTACATTATTGTTTTCTTGTACTGAACGGCAGAAAACAGGCTTTGAATTCAGTGAACTTATTATATTTTTTTTTTAATTCAGTGAACTTATTTTATTTTTTTTTCAATTCAGTGAACTTATTATTTTTTTTTAATTCACTGAATGTAATTTTATTTTTTTTTAATTCACTGAATGAAAATGAAATTGAATGAATTCAGTGGTGAATTAATTCAGTAAGGAATTAATTCAGTAAGGAATTAATTCACTTTTTTCCGTTCGATTTATAAAATTGAACGCGTTCACCGGCGAATTAATTCATTTGATTTAATAAAAAGAACTATTGCAATTGAATTAATTCTTTGAATTTGTTGTTTGATGAACGCATTCCGTTGAATGAATTCTGTGAATTATTTAAGAAAAGGAATTCATTCAATTCTAGAGAAAATTGAATTCGATTGGTAGTGAATTCATTCAAAAAGGAATTAATTCTTCAAAGCTCTGATGAGGGATGGAAAAAACTCATACATATTATTATTTTTCATAAATTGATGTTGTCCTGGTTGGGGATCGAACCCGCAACCTCATGTGTCCAACGCGCTGACCATTACACCACAGCGCTATAAATGAATATTTTATTTTTTCGCGTTCCTTTTTTATTTAAATTTGTAATAAATGCATATTTCTCCATATATTGATAAACAAGTTTTTGCGAAATTTTTTGCCCTTAAAAAAAATTTCTTCAAAAGTCGACTCTGTTTTTAAATGTACCGTTTTTTTCATTTAGTTTTTAAGACAGACAACTACAAAATTTTAATTTTTAATTGATAATATTGTAAATGCTGATATAAATGAATAAGACATGCATATTTGTAAATATTTAAATGCATATTTTCAGATTTTTAGTACATTTTTTTATTTACATGAATTTCCTTGCCCTGTTAATGACATTTTCCAAACAAGTCAAAAAAATTAAATTTATCACTTGAACAATTTTTACTTCTAATATGCTCATGCAGCATTTGAGACTTTTGATTTTTTTTTCTTTTTTCTTTTCAATAATGATGTTTAAACTTGTAATGTTCTACTGAGGAAAAATGCTACAAGTATTTCTGTGTAGTTTGGCCAACATGTAAATGTGATAAATGTTAAAGGCATTTGGACAACTTACTTAACACGTTGCATTTTAAAAATGATTTAATGTTATTGTATGTGTACAATAGGGTGGTACTTGCTTTTCAAAATTATAAATAATGAAAAATGTCGTTAAAATTGTATGCTAAAATGACTTGAGAATTCCGAAAATAGGAAGGAAGAATTACCATAATTTCTAAAATGGTTTTAAATATCACCCTAGCAAACAAGATATCAGTCACACATATTCACACTCGTACGCATACACACTTTAAACGTAAATCGAAGAGGAAGGTTTACTGCATGGCACATAAGGATCTTAATGGAACTTGCTTAATATATATGAAGTTTAATAAAAATATTTGAATTTATGGTTTTTTTTTAAATTTAAGTATTTAATTAACATCTAATTTTTAAAATTTAGAAACATTTTAGTAAAATTTTATAAATTGAGTTTAACCTTTCTGTTTCGATTACCTTCCCTTTTACAATATCGAGAAGATAAAAGTAGAAAGTGCGTATGACACTACAAGTATGTAATGTGTTTAAAGTACCAACACGTACAAAAATGCAAATCATTTATATTTTTCTTTCCATTACTAACACTAATACTAACACATAAAATTTACTTCAACAACGAACAAGTTACTACATTTACACATACACTAAATAGATATTTATATTACTGTCTTATTGAATTGATTGCATATAGCCCGAATGGACACATCTATGGTCATAACGTGATATGTAGTAATTGTAGAAGTCCCAAAGAAATTATCCTTTATACCAATACCATTTGGCATCATTTCAATTGATTGTGTCATCTTTAATTATGAACTGTCATCATATGACCATCGATACACAAATGATTATGTGTGTGTACTATGAATTCTTCGGTTTTTGGTTCGAACGACTGCAATTGTCACTTGAGAGAATTCGGTCTATGTGTGTTGTTGTTCAAAAAGTACTTAAATATTTTCAATATGACCGCATAAATCAAGTACTATGTATGTCAATAGATGTTTGTGTGGCTGTGCTCATGTATATGTTGTGTTAGATTGTTTTAACATGTACATATTGTACATACTATCTACATAAATATATATCTCTCATACATAACAATGTCACACGTACATTTACGCACATTTGCGTATAAATCTCAATAACTCTCACTTTAACACGTTGGTTTTTATTTTGTACATTCATACAGTGGTCAAGAGAGGCAAACGGCTATAAAAGATTTTCAAGATAAAGTGTTAAACGCTGAGTCAACATTTGAGTTTTTGGGCTTTTTTTCAATACTTGTAACCTTAACATACACTCAAAAAAGTTTGACAATTGTTTGTGTAGTAATCAGTAGTTGTTGATTTTAACTGTAATTACAGTTGTTTTTCTATGGAAAATTACAAAAAACTGCAATAATAATTTTTTAAGAAAACAACTAACGAAAAGAACTTTAATTTCGTAAAAGTCGTTTATAGCAGTTATTTTTAATATCATAATGAACAATTACTAAATCAGTGCTTTTACAGTAAATAGTTATTTTTGTTGGTTATCTAGAAACTAAGAAACTTCTTTGAATTTCAAAAATTCTAATTTAGTGGGTTTGAGGTTAAGAAGAAGAATAAACATTTTCTTCAAAAGTTATAAACACATTAAATTTGCAAATCAGACTAGATCCAATGTCTGCCCTTTTTATAGACAGGCTTCATCAGTGATTTTCCATTAAATTGTATTATTGTTTATATTTTTATTGTCAGATATATACAAACATATACAAACATTCTACTTTAGATTTCCTGTTTATCTTCTTAATTCCTCCGTGTCACCTTTTCGCAAATGTTGCCACACTGACATATGGTTTTTACGTACAAGTGCAGGCAAATTGTGTATATTCTAGACGGACAGCCAACAGGCCATTTTTATTGTTTTAGTTAAGTGTTGTTTTTTCAAACGCGTCGTATAGACCAAATACAATTAATATTGTAGTAAATATGTATTTTTATTAATTCTGATTTATTAGGTTTGAGGTTAAGAAGAAGAATAAACATTTTCTTCAATTCTTGTTTAGTTTATATTTATTATTATTGATATATTCCTAGTTTGCAAATACAAATCAGAAATTTGTATTGTATCTCTAATGTAATAATAACTGCAGAACCGTTTGGAATTTTTCTTCAAATTTTAAATAAGCTAAACCAATTACTCACATTTTTGTAATTGTAAAAAAGAAACAATTTTTTATTAAATTATGCTTTTATAATACCACGACGAGTAAAAAAGTTAAAGTCGGGCATGCCGACTATATAATATTCTACACCAGTCTGGTTAGTAGCCAACTAATGTTTGGATTTGAAATTCAAAGGAGTTAAAATGGACTTGTGTCAAAATTTTTTATAAAATGGTAAAAGAAGAGAAAATATGGGCGATAGACCGATCCTACCTAGAATCAATAAGCCATGTTCTTGGGACCATGTGAGTCAGCGAACAAATTTTCATTGAAATATCTTCGTATTTGCGACCTGCAGTGTGTAAAGAATCCAATTTTATGGGGGACCTTTATATGGGCACTAGGTCTAAACATGGACCGATTTTAACCAAAATCCTTGGCCCGATATAAGTCGGTGTACCTAATTTCATCAACATATCGTAATATTTGTAGAGTGCGCACAAGAATGCATGGACAGACAGACGGACATCGATAATTCGAAACAAAAAGTGATTCTGAGTCGATCGGTATAATAAAAGGTGGGATATAGGTCCAATATTTTTAGTGTTACAAACATCAGCACAAACTTATCATACCTTGCCCATGTAGTGGTGTAGGCTATAATGATCAACTCTAAAATAAGGGTATTTTTACCCGTTTTGTTAGTTGTTTTAAAATTGATTTCTATTTTGTATTTAGAATTTTTTGCGGCAGTATGATTTGAATTTGTTTATTTTTGCATCATTCTGATTGGTTGAATTATTTTTAAGCAATCAGAATGTTTGAAAATATGAACATTTTTGTAGGGTTTTCATACACAAAATGAATTATAAAGTACTCTTTTATAGTAACAGCCTATATTTTTTAAATCTGCAAAATGGTCATAAAGTCATACCTGTAGTCCAGTTAAGTAGATCAACTAGATATATATCATCGCTGCCTCTAAGATACTAGCTATCCGTAGAAAAACATTTTTGTGAGGAGACCTAAAAAAAATGCTTTTGTTCAGCTTTTCGCAAATAATTATTTTTTAAATTCATATTAACAAAACTTATTAATTAATTCCAAAAATCATAAGCAATACACAAAATAAAGACGTTATTCAGGTAATCCACAAATATTTAAACATCCACGATATATTTATTTATTTTTCTGGTTTGTATCGATCCCAAGATTTAGGTAGCACGTGCGTTTTCCAATTCTGCATTCCATTGATTTTTCAGAGCCAGCTGAGTGAAGTTCTTCCGATATTGTAAATTATCTCTATTTTTTTTTATAAATTTTGTCTTTCAAGATATGATACCCTATTTATGTTTGAATATGTAGTGCTTTATTTTTATTATCTTTGTATGAAAATTAAGTTGAGAGCCTCTTTTATGTGCCTCAATAGATTTTTGTAAATACTGCTCTTTTTTAGGTTATTTTTCTAACCCTTGTGACAGAAATGGGTGAATGGCCAAGTCCATTATAATAAGTTTCCTGTATTACAATTTTATTTCTGTAAAGTCCTCATATTACTTTTAAATTAAAATCAAATGATTTAAGTTACTTCAATAAATAACTTAACTGGAACCACTGTGTATAATCATTGGAATTCGAAAAGTGTTTTTGTCAAGTATTCAAGTGTATGAATTTTATGTTAAGTGTACTTATATTTACTAGTTGATTTTTGAACTTCATACATATTTGATAAAGTTTTTAATTAAAAATTTTAAAGAGTTATTTTTGTATACAATTTTTGAAATATTTGCTAAAATAATTTCTTTCTAATTTTTTTTCGCACCAAGCCAAAGTCAAACAAATAAACAAAATACTCCCATTAAAAAAAAGTTTGTTTATTTATGTTGTTGTTACCACCCAACAAAACTTTATCCTTGTTTTTTTTTTTTCTTTTTTTTTTGTAATTCAAATTAAAATATAATTTATTTATATTTCACTGTTTAACACTGTATAAAGTTGTAAACTGTAGCAAATAATTTTCACTTTTTGTTATCACACTGTTTTAAAATTTGTTGTGTGTTTATTAGTGTATATTTTATAAATATGGTTAAGCACGAAATGTATTATCATCTAAATTAAGTTTTTTTTTATTACTTATGCTAAAAACAAAAAATGAAATTTCTATTATTTTAAATAACATTTAAAATTTCCATATTTTTAAAACTCTATTCTTTTTCTTCAAGTTGCACTTTTTTATTAAATTTTTCAAAAACAAGTGCCTCCTTATGTAGAGATAATACATATTTTTAATAATTATTTTTATTTTTTTAAATTGCTGTTTTAGAGGTCATCACATACATTTATTTAAATATATTTTTTTCTAAAACCCCTTATATAACTGTTTTTCAAAAATGCTTTCTCCCATTGTTTTAACATTGTTTAATATTTATGTATTCATGTATTATTTAACATGGACAAATATGGCCATTCATTACACTTTTTTCCCAACCATTTAACATTTGACACTTTAATCAGGCGTAAAATTAATTCGTACCATATAATTACATTAATATTAATTACTTAACACATACTCATTAGTTAGTGCTCGTGAGTTTAATTGTAAATGAGATTTCAATGAGCAAAATGTGGTTGTAAATGATATCATGTTGTTCGAATATATCAGCGATGGGCAAATGCGGCCCTTAGGACCACATGCGACCCTTTGTTGATTTTAGTGCGATACATATTGGAATTCAAATTTTGGTTTTTTAATTTTTTCTATTTTTTCACAACTTTTTTTTAAGTTTTTACACGCAGAAAAAAAGAATTCCCGATTCACTCAAGCAGCAATTTCAAAAACAGCTGGATTCATCCGAAAGCAAGCAAATTGGAAGTTGAAGGCGAGAGACGTTGATAAACGGTTTTGCATGCTGCTTGAACGCCATATGAAGAAGTCGTTTTCGAATTGAATCATTAAATCATTACTGGCGATAAAAATGGCTCCATTTCGACAACCCGAAGTGCAAGAAATCGTATTTGAAGCCCGAGCAACCAGGAAAATCAACGCAAAGGTCGAATATTTGTATTTGGTGAGACCAGAAGGGTCTCATCCATTAGGAGCTGCTTAAGTCGGCCTAGACAGTCGCAGGGTAACTGTAGCGAATACAATTGATTGGTTTGGAGCGAGCATTGGCTAAAAAACGCCCGGAATATGCGACCAGACGTGGAGCCAGTGATGCCAACTTTTTCGAAGCAAAACGCAGAGGCAGGCCCTTAAAAATGCACTAAAAAGCGCTAGAAAAGAAGTAGAAACCAGTAAAAGGCCAACTCGGCGAAGACTTTCTTTACCCATACGTCGAATTTTGTAATTATTACGATCTTTGTTAAGCATTATAGATTCCATATATGTTTATTATGTCAAAAATACGTTTTCTAATTTATCTATATGCTGTTAATTTTTTCACACAAAATCAAAGAATTATTTTAATTCTCATTTTCAACTGTGACATCTAATTATAAATAATTAAAAAAAATAATTGGAAAGCTATCTATAAATTGAGAATCACTGATATGTCCTAACAACTATCCAAAAAAACCTCCATAATCCCAGCAGAAATATAGAAATGTTAACCCCATTTCGGAACGGAGGTAGTATACTTTTTCATTTGAATTAAGAGACGGAACAGCCAAAAAAATAGAACGTATTTTCACATTTTTATTGCCTTGAATAAGTTTAAGATTAAAAAAATGTTTGATTTTTTAAATTAAAAATTAAAGAAAAAATTTGAATTAAAAATTAAAGCCCAATTTACATAACTTTTAATGCAAATTTAACAAAAAAAATATGAGAAAGTAGTATATTTTGCTTTACAAATTTATCAAAATAAAAGTTTTACCGAAAAGCGCTAAATATCATGACAACTCCGACTACATGTTGCAAAACCGGTTAAACTATTTGGGAAATAGTTGGTGGAAAGTTTTGCCTCCGCTGCCTTATAGCTCAGACCTTGCCCTTCTGACTACCATTTGTTTCGATCGATTCAGAACGCTTTCACTGGAATACGTTTCACTTCAGAAAATGCACCTACAAAAAAATTGTTGTCCACACCGAATTGTTGTCCCAATCGAATCGTTTGGTTGTCGCAACCCTATTTCAATTGCAGTAGCCGATTGTTGTTTTTTAATTAAAAATATTAATAAAAAAAATTAATGAATGTTTTTTAGTTTGACTCTAGATCATGAATTAATATCCCTTTCTGTTTAAATTATTTTTCAAATTAAAGAAAGATGATACAATTTTTCACAAGTAAATTACAAAGAATACGTATTTTCTGCTTTTGCTACAAAGCCATCATCAGTGTCGTTTGCCTTGACGGGTTAATAATTGATAATCGTCAACAGTTGAAAGCAAATCGAATATGTTAACAACTCAAGTTAGACTAAAATCAACGAAATCTAACAATGCTATTTTTATCCTTTGTTTTTATTACCCTTTTTAGCTTTGAACCTTAATTCTTAAAGTATCTTATCGACTTCTTTCAAAATTATTTATTCTTTTTTTTTTTTTTGATATTAATTTATGATCTAGAGTCAAACTAAAAAACATTAATTTAAAAAAAAAACTTTAATAATATTTTTTTTGACAGAACTTTAAAAGCTTAACAAATTTAGGAACAACTGAATTTAGAATTTTTTTGCAATACGTTGTCCCATGTCAACTGTTTAGAATTCCAGCCGGGGAGATAAAAGAAATTAATTTCCTTCCTCACTTCTTTGTGAGTTTACAAATTGAAACGAATAAACATTGATTATTCTCCTTTAAAAAATTGGTTCTCGGCCTCCCTTTCATCAAAGATTTTCTGATGAAGTTTGGTACTGGGAACAGAAACGCACTAAGAAAATATATTCAGTTCTGATAACCGCATTTGTAGCCAATCACATGGTTCGGTTATGGTATCCGAATTTTTCTGTTGTGGCAACAGAAAACTAATTGAGACAGGACTAATTTGACTGTGGAATTTCAATTGTATCAAGAATAATTCGGTAGCCGCAACCGAAAAATTCATTTGATGCAACTGAACCATTCGATTGGCAACAAATGGGGTTGTCAGCACCGAAACTGTTTTCTGGGTGTGTAAAAACTTACTGGTAGAAAAGTTATCATTAGACCGCATATCTTTTTTTTTTCTAAATAATATTTGAACTGGTTTTTGTTATAATAAATAATAAAAAAACTATTAATCTTTAAAATTGAATAATCTTTCTCGTATTAAATACAAAATCCCAGTGTAGAAAATCATTACCAGATATGTGGTTATGTAACTACATACTTGGTAATGGTAACTAGTTACTTTTGTTATTACATTTCTCATTACCTTTATATGGCGATGTCGAGAAAAATAATAAGTTATGGTTACACACCAGCATACGAAAAATCAAAAAATATATATCGTTACCTATGTGCTTACCAGTACTGACAAAAATAATGAGTCTAAAAATAGATTTTCTAAAAAATAATTTACATAAAAAAAAATATTATATTTTTTTTATGTATTTATTGTATTTTTTTTTTTTTTAATAAAATTTGCTGGTGCGGGAATCGAACCTGGGTCTACAGATTGCCAGTCAACAGCTCTACCATCTAAGCTATATCGACATGTAATATTTAATAGAAAAAACACAATTGACCTGCTGCACACAAGTAAGCTTATTCGCCAACATACAAAAAATCAAAAAATATGTGGTTACATATATCCTTACCAGTATTTAAAAAATATTGTGTCTAAAAATAGATTTCAAAAAATTTTCAAAAAACTCAAAAAAATTATTTTCTATTTGAAATAATGATAAAAATAAGTCATTATTAGTAACTCATTATTTTTATGTTATAAAATAATGCAGAAGGTAAGTGGGTGTCATTACTGGTAGTCCAAATAATAATGATATGTCATTACCGATTCTACACTGGGATACTAAAACAGAATTTGAAAAAAGTTGAATTTAATTTTCCATTTCTTATGAAAAAATCGAATATTAGTTCTTTCGCCTTCATTTTAGTTAATTATTTTACTTTTTCCTTACGTATTGTGCAGGCCTTTATAATTTGGCCGTTGGTGATAAATCCGTGCACATTCCTGTAATATATATACATACAAACATTGACGCTCAAAAAAATATATATTATTGAAATTTGCAAATTCTAGGTAATTAGTTTATTTTATACACAAATTTAAACAACATTAAGTTTAGCATACAGTATAGATAAAATATTTTAAATTGAAATTTGTTAGACCAAACAATTACTTACCACATATACTTTTTTGACAAAGATATAATAACACAATAATAAGCTTTGCTCGACTATACTGTCATAGGCGTCTATAAATAACTTCTATTTCTCTTTTATGACAGTTGTATCATTCAGCTCACCAATGTTGTTATAATGTGTGAAATAGGACCGGACCACTGTAGTACGTACTTAGAGAAGGCAGGCAAAACTGATTTATTTTTCTGTAACCGATTTTGAGAATCAGTTAACTCAAATCAGACTAGATATCGTAGAACTTAAAATTCAATTTAAACTATTTCGATGCGAATACGGTAATTCAAAATATCCTTTTTTTATTTCGTAGTAAAATTTTACTTTCCTTAAACCTTTTTTCCAAAATTCAAATATTAATTTTCTATAAGTTATATTCATGTTTTTATAGAATTATATTCTACACTATGTGGTTATTTTAGTAAACCAAAAATGTTTTGCCCAGACCCACGTTTTAGTACACCTATTATTATACGAGTATATTTCAATATATTTATGTACCGTTAATTGATTTTTGTTTTCCTCAATGTGGTTCGCTTTCCGAAATATAACCACATTAGTCCGACTTTAATTCTTTCACTTCCGGGCATAGGCAAATATTGACCACTATACGTATGAGTGATACACATAACTCATACGTAACCGGCCACTGAATTGAAACTTTTTATTTAAGATTTTTCTTTTGGATTTAAATAACAGCACTTAACAAAAAAGAAACCGCAACTGTATAGTCTTTCTTTAAAAATAAATATTTATTCCCAAGTTTATATTTAAAGGTCAATAACTAAATTTTTTATAGTTTTAATTTAGCTAAAAGGTTTCATTTCGTTGCTAAAATTTTTTTCCAGTTTTCTATATAACCTTAACAGTTTGTTATACAGTTTCAGGGTAAATACAAAAAAAAAACGCGTACATTTAATCTTAAATTCTACTTTTTGTTTTTAAAATGGTAGTAGAAAAGGAAGCGATGAAAAACTTTTCAGTAAAAAAAATTACTAAATAAAACTAAGTAGATAAAACATTAAATACTTTAATATAAAGCGATTAAATTGAATGAATAAATTCAATTTTAGTTTAATCACAACACTTAACACTTTGTTAGTGTTATTTTTTTTTCATTTTTTATAGTGATAACAAAAAAAAATAAAAACATTTTTTTATCACTTAAACTAACTAATGTATTTAAACATCCGCGTCATCATCACTATTATCAATGTTCTCATCATCATCATCATCAAAACCAAGCAGTTTGACATAAACATCAGCCTTTGTGTCATTTCGTGAGTAACAACAGTAAAAAAAATAAGAAGAAATAGACTCTTTACACTATCATCATCACATCGTCATCATCAACAACAGCTGCAATAGTTGAATGTGTCAAAACTAACTACAAGCAACAAATGACACATGATAGACAACATAGAGATTACTTGTGTTAACCTCAAATCAAATCAAACATTTTGAATAAAAATACTAGCAAAAAATTAACATGACTAAAAAATATAGGAGGATTAAAAATGAAGTTATCTTTAAAAAATATACATACGATACATGAGGCATTTCGCGAGTTATAGAACAATGTGTTTCCAAATTTGGCGATTTATGGTGATTAGTAGAGAAAATAAAAAAGTTAAATTCGTGTACTTAAAGCAAAAAAAAAACAAAAATATTGGAAAAAAATCAAAAAGAAAAAAAATAAAAAATTTTAAAAAACAATCAGCCATACTAAATAAGAATTAACAATGTACATTTTTTAAAGGAATTAAATATGCTAAAATCCCAAACGTATTTAACAAATTTTGAAAAATAATCCGTTGTAGGCATGTCCCTATCCGGATTTCATTCTTGCCTAAGGAAATCGTCAGGGGATGACGTTTTTAGAATTTCTAGAAATATTTGTTAAATTAAATTACAAACTCAATGAGAATTTCTTGTTCTCGTCTAGGAGCGTCATTAAACATTTAAAATATCAAAGAAAAAACAAAAACAACAACAAAAAATGTTCCACAATTTGCTTTGTCATCTTCCAATGTACTACTCTGTTGTTTTGATAGATCTAGCAATGTAATGACATCCATTCATGTATAAACAACAATACAAAACGATGTTTTCTAAAGTGTCAGTAACATTTAAATTTGCACAAGCACTTGCATATTAGTTTTTTTATTTTATTTTATCGGGATATGCATTAATTGCATTAAAGGAATTTTTGTTAAAGTCAACTTTAACTTAGCTAAAATTGTGGTCAAAGCGTACAATTTATTTATTTGGTTAATTTATTTTTAACAAATCAAAATATTTGAAAACACGAGTAAAAAAGTTACACACCAGTCTGGTTAAAAGCCAACTAATGTTTGGATCCGAAATTCGAATGTGTTAAAACGGACTTGTGTCAAAATTTTCTATAAAATGATAAAAGAAGAGAAAATCTAATATATAGCCCATATGGGAGATAGGTCCAAATATGGACCGATCCTATCTAGGCTTTGTCTTTGGAATCATGTGAGTCAACGAACCAAATTTTATTGAATAATCTTCGTATTTGCGACCTGCAGAGTGTAAACAAGCCAATTTTGGGGGGACCCTTATTTGGGCACTAGGTCTAAACATGGACCGATTTTAACCAAAATCAATAAGCTTCGTCCTATGTGTAACAAATTCCATCAAAATATCTTAATATTCGCGACCTGTAGCGTGCTCACAAGAATGTATGGACAGACAGACGGACGGACGGACATCGATAAATCGAAAAAAAAGTGATTCTGAGTCGATCGGTATACTGAAAGGTGGGTCTAGGTCCAATAGTTTTTGGTGTTTCAAACATCAGCACAAACTTATTATACCCTCTCCATGTAGTGGTGTAGGGTATAATAAATAAGATTGATTTTCATACACAAAATGAAAAATAAAATTGTATGTATGCTTAAAAAAGAATCCTCTGTAAGCATTTGGAAGATATCTTCCAAGAAGATATTAAAGCGATATATTCTATTTTTCATTTGAATGAAACTAATCAAGTAGTATTTTCAAATTGTCTTCCTTTTATCACTTGGAAGATAACTCGGTGATATTTGTAAAAAATAATTCAAAAATTTAATTTTTTGTCATAATTTATAATGATAATATTGCGGCAATATTACCTTTTTCTCATCCGGAAGATAAAGAAAATTTGTTTGCAATTTTTTGTCATTTTGGAAAAAATTAAAACAAAATTTTTACAGAAACAACCAACAGATACATAGGAAACAAAATCATAGAAAAAATCATAATTTAATGCGTCGAAAAAATCGGCTGCGATGAAATCAAGATAATTAATGTGTTCGTCAATGGATCGTCGACTGGCCTGCCAAATGTCACATGTGTTTTTTAATAGATTTTAACGACCTCATTTAGTAAAACCAGCATTAAGGCATATGATGCCAATAAAATATCTTAAAAGTAGATTTTGTAACAGTTTTTTCGCTCTCCTGAAAATTGATTAAAAAACACATGTGACATTTTGCAGGCCGGTTGACGGTATGAGTTCGTCATAAAAATTTGATTTAAAGTTATTGCATAGAAAAAATGAATGGCGTTTTTTTTTTCTTTTTTATTTCAACTCCTTCCCCTGTCGCAAGTCGGCCAAAAAGGCTGATTTAGAGACCCTTTTCCTACAGAGCAAAAACAACTGCATTTATAGGAAATCTGACTTTACCATTCGATTCTACAACAAAATTTAATATAAAAAACATTTTTTTTTTTGCATTTTCAAAATACACCAGATAGCCATTAGAGCGGTTCGAAAATCCACTTATTTCAAAAACTTCAAAAAAGTTACTTTCTTATTACACAAAATGAAAATGAATTTCCGGCTGAGTACATAGGTACAAAAATTTTGGATAATAAACACCAATTGTTCAAAGAAAGTGGACCAACTAGTTGATCCGTGTAAATGCATGTAGATTTAATATTATTAGCGGTCTGATATATATCGAAAATGTTTGCGGCATTTTCCTTTGCTCAAAATTCTTTTTCATTAGTCTATTACAATTTTTTTTTCCTATTTGATTACTTCATAACTTTTTAACGGGTATATCAACAATTTTTGTACCAATGACCTCAGGAGGGAATACATTTTCATTGTGTGTAATAAAAAGGTAATTTTTTTTTTAATTTTCGAAAAAAGTGGATTTTCGAACCACTAGACTATCTGGTGTGTTTTGAAAATGCAAAAAAAAAGTTTTTCATATTAAATTTTTTTGTAAAATCGAATGGTAAAGTCAGATTTCCCAGAAATGCAGCCGTTTTTGCTTTGCAGAAAATGGGTCTCCAAGCCAGCGTTTTTGGCCGACTTGCGCCAGTGGAAGGAGTTGAAATAAAAAAAATAAAAAACGCCATTCATTTTTTGGTGCAAAATCTTAAAAAAAAATTATGATATCCCAAAATCAAAGAAATTTTATATATTTCTGACGAACTGTAATGCAGATATTCTTTTTCAGGTTTAAATTTAATAATGAAAAAATAAATCGTTTATGTTGTACCGGGGAGTTTATTTGGCGATATCACCTTTTTATCTTCCAGGTGATAAATTAGCGATATCGCATATTTATCTTCCTGGTGTATTGCTTTCGTATTGCCTGGAAGTATTGCTTTCGGGTAACAGTAACAGGAAACTTCCGCAATACGAAATTGATATTGCCGGCAATAAATGTTTTCTTCCTGGCAATATTATCGGGGAATCTTCTTCGTATTGCCATGCTTGCTGGGTCGACTTTAAATTTAAAATTCTCTTTTATATATAGTAAGAAGCAATTTAAAACACAAAGGTTAAAAGAAAAAATAAGGGCTATTCAAAAATAAAACCGATATTTTACTTAAATACATACACTGAATGAATTAACGATCAGTCCTTTAAAAGGCTGATTTTTTTATCAATGGCAGTATAGCCCAATAAATATACGTATTCTTCTTATTTTTAAATTCGTAATAGTTAATTTCTAATTTTGACTATTTCTACGTTTTTGGAGCGTTTCAAATCCAATCAGTAAACCCCGTGACCCAAAGAAGGCCTGAGAGTCAAGCCTGCAAAATTGTCGAATGCAAAGAACTGGTTGTAGAACAACTTGTACTTGCTTGCAACCTGTTTCATTTTATGTTCTATCATCGGTGATTTTTGTTTGAGTTTGTCCCAAAAGCTACAGGATATGTTCCTCCAAAATAGAACAGGTTGCTTTGGAACCGGTTCTATAACCATTTATAGAACTGGTTCTGCGACAGTGAAGCCTTCCATTTTGATTTCCAGGAATCAGTTCTAGAACCTGTTCCAGGGAACCGGTGGTAAAAACATCTATTCTAGAACAGATTCAAAGGCAACTAGTTCAAAAAAGATTTTTAAAATCCGATTAAGAGAATTTACTGGATTTGCAAAATAAGAAAATAAATGAAGTTTTCATTTTAATTGCAGTTATATCCCAGGATAATTTTTACAATCGGTACACAACCACACCCATTCTACAACTGGTTCCACTGCAACCGATTCCATGGAACTGGTTCCGGAACCAGTTCCTGGGATCCTATATGGAAGGTGTGGGTGACGTAGAATCAGTTCCAGACCCAGTTCCAGAACTGATTCTAGAGCAACCGATTCCACTTTGGAGCTATAGAAGGAGTTGCTTTTGGGACAATTTCAAACAAAATGAGTAAAAAGGTTAAAGTCGGGCAAGCCGACTATACAATACCCTACACCAGTCTGGTTAAAAGCCAACTAATGTTTGGATCCGAAATTCGAATGGATTAAAATGGGACTTGTGTCAAAATTTTCTATAATGTGAGTCAGCGAACCAAATTTCATTAAAATATCTTAATATTTGTGACCTGCAGTTTGTAACCAAGCCAATTTGGGGGGACCCTTATATGGGCACTAGGTCTAAACATGGACCGGTGCTAACCAAAATCAATAGGCTTCGTCCTTGGGCCAACATAGGTCTGTGTACCAAATTTCATCAAAATATCTTAATATTTGCGACCTGCAGCGTATAAACAATATAATTTTGGGGGGACCCTTATATGGGCACTAGGTCTAAACATGAACCGATATTCAATAATAGGCTTCGTCCTTGGGCCAACGTAGGTCTGTATACCAAATTTCATCGAAATATCTTAATATTTGCGATCTGCAGCGTATAAAAAATATAATTTTGGGGAACCCTTATATAGGCACTAGGTCTAAACAAGGATCGATTTTAACCAAAATCAATAGGCGTCGTCCTTAGGCCGACATAAGTCGGTGTACCAAGTTTCATAAGAATATCTTAATATTTGCGACCTGTAGAATGCGCACAAGAATGCATGGACAGACAGACAGACGGACGGACGGACGGACGGACAGACGGACATCGTTAAATCGAAATAATAAAAAATTCTGAGCCGATCGGTATACTATAAGGTGGGTCTAGGACCAATATTTTTTGGTGTTACAAACATCAGCACAAACTTATAATACCCTGACCACGTAATGGTGTAGGGTATAAAAATCGGTGTTAGAATCGACAGTAGAAGGGGTTGTGAATGAAAAGTAGCTATTCTACAACCGATTCTTTGGAACAGAAAATGTTCCAGGGATGTACTTAAAAACAAAAAAATTTGTTCGTCGGCATCTTTCTGAAACTTTCCCATATATTGTTCCTGTTGCTCAATTTTCATTAGTTGCTTTCAACTAGTAGTTGTTCTTATTAATTTTGCATACAAAAAGAAATTAATTTAATTACAATTCACTTGTGTTTTGTGAAATACATGTACAATAGGGTGTCTCGAAATTTTAAAATTGTATATAATATCACTCAGACGATGCGTGTTAAAGCAAAAAAAATGTTCGAGAGTACTTATAGTCCTCTATCCGCTATTTAAATTTGCCTCCTTATTTGACGTTTCTTAAATTTTTTTACAAAATTGAATTTAAATATTTGATAGTGCACATAACAGGACAAATATTTTAATAAAGTCGCTTGGTCGACCACAGCATCATTTAGTTTGAAACTAGTAAATTTTTTATGTTGTTTTTTGTTTAGAAATATGGTAAAAATTTGTCTAACGACCACTACATGTCATAAATAACCATTTAATTTTATGAACAAATGTAAGTTTTAAATACATCCCTAAAACAAATAAAAATTACTTGTTTTAAATTAAATGATTCTGTAGTGGACCAAAATTGCTCTAAAGAATTTATTTAAAATATTTTTCCCATACTATACTCAGCAATATCAAACGTTTGAGCCTTATTTTTTTCCAAAAATTGAAGGAAAATTTTTTCAAGAAAATACAGTACGGGGCCGGGTAGCTAACTATAAGTACCATCGAAATTTTTTTTTTGAAGTTTGTTTCATAATCAATTCAATAATACTAATCTTTGTGTGCTATTACATCAATAAATTCGAAAATTTTCCAAATCCGGGACAACCAAATTTTTACAATATACAAATTGTTTTATATTAAAATATGAATAACCAGCCATGCAGACATACTGCAATACAATACTGTGGTTTTTAACTATTTGTTCAACTAAAGTAATTTTATGAGAAAAATACGAAAAAAAAATAACACAATACGAAATTCCTTTGTAATCTTGTTCCTTTGTGGCTGTGTTTGTGAAATGAGAAATACATATATATGAATGAACGGCTGGGAAGGTCTCAGCCAGCTGGTTGATTCGTTAGCTGACTGACTATTTTTTTAGTTTTTATTATATTTTTCTGGCATGCATTGTTTGACTATGGAATTTTCACACGCAAAGTATTACAAATCCAATTATGAGAATTTAATAATAACAACAATATAGCCACAAACTCACACAGACATTTAACAAACAAAAATACATTCATAACTATATAGTAGCAGCAGTCAGGTCAAGTCAAATTCATCGTTCATATAACAAAAGAAAAGAAAAAAAAAACAAAATATTTGAGCCATAAAGTAGCAAAAATTAATTACACATAATTGTTTCCATTGCTTTTAATTCGATTAAATTAATATGTATTTATATTCTCTTTTTGAAAAATATCAAAAAGCAAGGCCATTTTTTATAAATAATTATACGACGCAAGCAAAAGAATACGTTTTAATTAAAAAGTTTAAAAAAATATTTAAAACTACAAAACGCAATAAGAGATGAAAACTAAGATGTAAAGAAATAAATAAAATACAGACAATAATGACATGAAATTTGCAAAAATATATCGTTTTAGTGAAGAGAAAAAATGAGGTTCCCTCATATTTTGTTACATTTAGCGATTAAAATCACATTTCGAAATATATCTGTAAACTTCCTATAAACCGTTTTTTTTTGCAGTTTCGCAAAAACCAATTTACTACGTTTAACAAGGGAAAAATACAATAATTTCAAATTTTAAACATTGACTTTAATTAACTTTCGATTACTATAAATTTCATCCCTTTTAGTAGTATCATATTTAATTTTCTACTTTTCAAGTATGTATTTATTATCAAAAGTCTTAAGTTAAAAGTCCTTTAAACTTTTTCCTATCTATATCATAACCATAATCTTCTTTTCGGTAAAAGTTTTAACAATAAATCCCTATTTATACAAAACAAACACCACAACACTACAAGGTTCTATATATGGACTACTGACCATCATCATCATCTATGAAGTCATTTATAAAATTGTCTCTGCTTATGTTATTAATACACTTACTGAACTGAAGTCTCTACAAACAAGCAACAAATTGCAAAGGTGTGCTGCTGCTTCTACTTACATACTTCCATACTTTCATATAACAAGTGTTTATATTTATGTGAGGGGGTGTGTGTGTGTTTGTACATTTATATTTGGTATGAGTGGCTTTTGTGGTATTTCCCCTATTTTGGTCTACTGGTCTATATGATGGTTTTTTGCTTCTACTAACTTCCGTTTACCGCATAAACTCAAAAGGTCTTTTTATAGTTCAACAATAGCCTTAACATGCCAACGAGACCTGAAGTTTTTGTTGCTGTTATTTTTTTTATCTTTGCTCTCATAAAGGTTTCAATCGTGTAGCACAATGGGTTGAAAATAAGGTTAGATTTTAAAATCAATTTAAAAGTTTTTCTAATATTTATGTACCAAAGCAACCGACTTTTATGTCCTCTTGATATATCTCGTTCTTGCAACAGTAATTCTGGCACATGAACACGAGGCAGGTTATTAGTTTAATTATTAATTATTATGATTGAAGTATTGTGCGAGAAAATTTATGATACATTCAAATCTTCTGTACAAGTTAAAACATAAAAATCGGGCATGCCGACTACATGATACCTAACACCACAGTACGATTTTCGCAATAAATTAGTTGCGATAATATTGACTTGAACGTTTTTGAGATAAATCCAATAACGCAGTAAAAATCATAAGACATTACATAAAAAAAAACGACCTAGATTTAGCTAATGGTCTTTGATTTTGCCAATTCTTGGTTACCTACTGGCACTAAGTGAGCAGAGGAAATTACATCCCAGCAAAACTTTGGTAATGTATGCGATATACTCACGCACTATCTTATAATGATAACCCGTTACCTTCAAAAAGTAATGATTTACCTATCACTGTTTACGTGTTCTATGATCTGTAAACGCAAAATAATGATTAAAACATCTTCGAAAATCTCTTTTTAGACACATTACTTCGTTTTTTTTTTTTTTTGTAAGCATGTGTGTAAATTGTAAATACGAAGCACAACAACTAATTTACTTTTAAAACAATCAAATGTTATGTATATGTGTCGATAGCCCAGGGTGTAAAGTTCTCGGCTAACAAGCAGGGATCCCAAATTCGAATCCCAGCGCTATCACTGTTATATATTTAATAAACTTATATATTTGTAATAAATTTTTTTAACCCCCCGGTTAAAAAAGTTCATATATGATTAAATATGATCATATATGGCTGCATGTATGTACAAATATGGCCATATATGTTTCCTGTATGGACATATTTGGAAATATATGTAATTTCATATATTCAAAAGGCAGTCATATATGGACAAATATAAAAGTATATACGACTCCATACATCCGAAAATGACTCATGTACGAGCATATATGTATGTATATGACTTCCCATATATGCAAACAGCATTAAAATATGGAAGTATATGTCATTTGATATACACAAAAATGACATATATGGATATATATGGAAGTATATGTGATTCCATATCTGCAAAAATCACTTATGCATGGCCATATATGAAAGTATATCTGATACCATGCTATGCAAAAACCACTCATATGAATCAATTTGGAAGTACATGTAATTTCATATATGCAAAAGGAACTCATGTAGGAAAATATATCGAAAAACATGAGTTTATTTTTTTATTTTCAAAAAACCGCGAATAATTTATAAACTACAAATTTTTTTCAAATTTCGATTGCAGATTCATATTCTTTGTTAAAATAAAGATCAAATTTGCGAAATTTGTGCATATCATGCACGACCAGTGGGATTTTCACTTTCATATTTTTAGGAAATTTGGCAATTTTAGCCAAAATATGTATTTTTTTGTACAATTTAAAAAAACAAAAAAAAAACTGCGAACTGTTTAAAAGTTACCTAATTTTTTTAAGTTTTGATTTCATATTCCTTTTCTGCACATTAATTAAGAATATAGAATAAAAAAAGAAAAATAATTCAGAAATAATTCAAAGTCAACCCTACTTTTTGTATAAATTACTCTAGAGACAAATTAAAATTTATTAAAAGATAAATTTTTCTGGCCAGTATAAAAGCGGATTTGGCTTAAACTTTGCACAGAGAGTTTTTAGACATTAAGCAATAGGGGCAACATTGTAGACACCGCGAATTCCAACTTTCATGTTTTTTTTTGGCAACTCTAATGTACATACATGGAAGTAGATATGAATACCTCTATTTATGTCAGCATATTCTGATATGTGTATGCGTTCATATATGATTATAAATTATTTCTATTTTCTACATTCGTTATATTAAGACGGAGTTTTTGGTATGTAAGCTAAACTTTGTTTAATTAAACCGAAAACGATTTTTTCAGCATATTCTAAGTTGATTATGAAAAATTTGTCTTTATTGAATTAAAACAAAATATTTTTTGTTGCATTTCAAACCAAAATATTTTATTTTCAAAAGCAAGAATGTTAATTATGTAACTGCATTGTATATATTTATTATTTTACAAATATAATTTCCAACGTGTATAACATGTTTAATTATATTATCTTATTATATTATATTTTAATTATTTTGAAATCGTACGAAACATTAAAAGGAATTATATATTCTAATACTAATTTAGTTTTGTTGTGAACAAATTTGTTGGCGGTTTCCAAATCAAGACATTGAACAAATAAAATGTATTATTGTGTTTTCAAGTTTTTTTTAACAAAAATTTGTCACAACAGTTTTCAAAATACGAAATTTCCTAACAAAATAGATGATAATACATATAAAATATAAACATACTGTATATGGACGACCGCACAAAGTAATATATGAACATGTATGACCATATTTGCCCATATATGGAGATGTAGGTTCATTTTTCTAGTATGTACGAATATGGATGACCATATATGATCATATAAAAAATATATATGATCATATATGAACTTTTTTAACCGGGCCATTTCGCTCCGAGATTCAATTTTAAATTTTGTTTTTTGAAAAAAGTAAAAATTTTTTCCAATTTTCCGTTTTCCTACACTAAAAGAAAAAAGTCTTTAGAGAATTTAGCTAAAACTACTAAAAGTTAGTTAAAAATGAGGCTGCAGAAAAAACTACTAAAATTAGCAGATTATTTTTGCTATGTATTAGTAATATAGGAACAGCAATAATAAAACTCTTAAATGCACAGAATTTTTTAGTTATATTTGAGTTAAATTTTTGTTAATAAAAAATAGCAAATTAACTTGCAAAAATTAGCAAAAAATTTTGCTAAATAATTAGTGGCCTAAAAATCACAAAAAAAAATTTAATATTTTTTAAGTTTTCATTTCATTCAACTAAATTTAGCTTAAAACGAGTAAAAAGGTTAAAGTCGGGCATGCCGACTATACAATACCCTACACCACTCTGGTGTATTGTTTGGATCCGAAATTCGAATGGGTTAAAATGGGGCTTATGTCAAAATTTTCTATAATGTGAGTCAGCGCACCAAATTTCATTAAAATATCTTAATATTTGCGACCTGCAGTTTGTAACCAAGCCAATTTTGGGGGGACCCTTATATGAGCACTAGTTCTAAACATGGACCGATGTTCACCAAAATCAATAGGCTTCGTCCTTGGGCCAACATAGGTCTATGTACCAAATTTCATCAAAATATCTTAATATTTGCGACCTGCAGCGTATAAACAATATAATTTTGGGGGGACCCTTATATGGGCACTAGTTCTAAACATGGACCGATGTTCGCCAAAATCAATAGGCTTCGTCCTTGGGCCAACATAGGTCTATGTACCAAATTTCATCAAAATATCTTAATATTAATACCTGCAGCGTATAAACAGTATAATTTTGGTAGGACCCTTATATGGGCACTAGGTCTAAACATAGACCGATGTTCACCAAAATCAATAGGCTGCGTTATTGGGCCAATATAGGTCTGTGTACCAAATTTCATCAAAATATCTTCATATTTGCGACTTGCAGCGTATAAACATTATAATTTTGGTAGGACCCTTATATGGGCACTAGGTCTAAACATGGACCGATGTTCACCAAAATCAATAGGCCGCGTTATTGGGCCAATGTAGGTCTGTGTACCAAATTTGATCAAAATATCTTAATATTTACGACCTGCAGCGTATAAACAGTATAATTTTGGTAGGACCCTTATATGGGCACTAGGTCTAAACATGGACCGATGTTCACGAAAATCAATAGGCTGCGTTATTGGGCTAACATAGGTCTGTGTACCAAATTTCGTCAAAATATCTTAATATTTACGACCTGCAGCGTATAAACAATATAATTTTGGTAGGACCCTTATATGGGCACTAGGTCTAAACATGGACCGATGTTCAAAAAAATCAAACTTGTTCGTCCTTGGGCCAACATAGGTCTGCGTACCAAATTTCATCAAAATATCTTAATAGCTGCGACCTGTAGAGTGCGCACAAGATTGCATGGACAGACAGACAGACGGACGGACGGACGGACAGACGGACATCGTTAAATCGAAATAAAAAAAAATTCTGAACCGATCGGTATACTATAAGGTGGGTCTACGACCAATATTTTTTGGTGTTACAAACATCAGCACAAACTTATAATACCCTGACCACATAGTGGTGTAGGGTATAAATATGTAGCAAACAATCTACTAATATTTAGCAAAATTTTTTACAGATTTTACAGTACAATTTGCTATTTTCAACTAACTCAAAGTTAACTTAAATATAATTAAAATTCTTTAACAGTTTTAATTTTGCTGTTCTTATTATACTAGTATTTATCAAAACAATTTTAGCAGTTTTTTCTGCAGCATCATTTTTAACTAATTTTTAGTAACTTTGTCTGCTATTTTTACAGAATTATTTCTATGAGTGCATGAGTAAAAGAACCAAATGAACAATTGAACCGAAAGACCTAATAAAGCCCTATGCTCCTTGCAGGAGTAAAAGGAACAAATATATATACCTAATAAAGATGAACTAGTTCATATAATTCAAAAGAGTGAATCGTTAAATTTTCAATATCGGCTTCGCTAAAAAATGATTTTTTTGTTTGGTTTTTTAGTATTTTCTACATAGATGTTTTTCTAAAAACGGCTTCGCTGAAAGTGAATTTGTTTGTAGCCTGCTTCCGGACACGTTTTAGGGTATTTTACTTTGCGGAATTCCCAAAGCCGGCTTCGCTTAAAAATTTGCTTTCTATGAAGCTGGCCTTGGCCTGGCTGGGGGGCTTTCTACTCCTTGTTTAACACCCGCTTCGTTAAGTAAACAATATCTGTAATTAAAAAAAATGTCAGCCATTATCGCTATTTGCAAAGGGTTGGGAATATCCGAAGGCCGGTTGTTATTGCAAGTACTTGAAAACCCCGATTTTTTTTCTAAGATTTGTTGACCATTTACTTTCTAAAGTCTAGTATAAAAATAATCTATACTAATATAGTAAAAGCAAGTCCACATATTTTCCATATATTTTTGAATAATATAAATTAATTACTAAACTCTTAACTACCCAGCAAAATTGTCGGATGCAAACAACCGGTTGTAGAACAACTTGTTCTTGCATGCAACCTGTTCTAATTTATGTTCTATCATCGGTGATTTTTGTTTGAGTTTGTCCCAAAAGCAACAGGTTATGTTCCTCCAAACTAGAACAGGTTGCTTTGAAACCGGTTCTAGAACCAGTTATATAACCGGTTCTGCGACAGTGATGCCTTCCATTTTGAGTTCCAGGAATCAGTTCTAGAACCTGTTCCACGGAACCGGTGGTAAAAACACCTATTCTAGAACAGATTCAAAGGCAACCACCCAGTGTAGAAACGGTAATGACATATCATTATTTTTTGGACTACCAGTAATGACACCCACTTACCTTCTGTATTATTTTAAAACACATAATAATGAGTTACTGATAATTACTTATTTTTATCATTATTTCAAATAGAAAATAATTTTTTAGATTTTTTTTTTAATTTTTTTAAATCTATTTTTAGACTCAATATTTTTTAAACACTGGTAAGGATATATGTAACCACATATTTTTTGATTTTTTGTATGTTGGCGAGTAAGCTTACTTGTGTGCAGCAGGTCAATTGTGTTTTTATCTATTAAATATTACATGTCGATATAGCTCAGATGGTAGAGCTGTTGACTGGCAATCTGTAGACCCAGGTTCGATTCCCGCACCAGCAAATTTTATTAAAAAAAAAAATACAATAAAAAATTTTTTTTATATAATTTATTTTTTAGAAAATCTATTTTTAGACTCATTATTTTTGTCAGTACTGGTAAGCACATAGGTAGCGATATATTTTTCGATTTTTCGTATGCTGGTGTGTAACCATAACTCATTATTTTTCGCGACATCGCCATATAAAGGTAATAAGAAATGTAATAACAAAAGTAACTAGTTACCATTACCAAGTATGTAGTTACATAACCACATATCTGGTAATGATTTTCTACACTGGGCAGTTCATAAAAATTTTGCTGGGTATTAGAGATAATAAATATCCTACTCTCGTATAATAATTTAATCAACTATGCGAAAAAAAAACGAAACTCTTTACCCATAGTATATTTACGGAAGAGGATTTTCTATGAGTACAAGTATTTATAAGTATATTTTGTTCTTTTATCGCTGTACATATTTTTTATTTTATAAAGTGTTAGTGTGTTTTTCTTTCTATTTCTATTAAGAGCATGCATTGTATGGAATAAATGTAGTGAAATTTTGTTTACACTTTGGTTTTTTTTATAAAATTTATAAACTTCAAGTTGTTTTTTTTTTAGTTATTTTTTATTTCGGTCAAGTTTGACCTGACTTTTTGACTCGACTATAAGTTGGTTTTTTTCTCTATATGGCATTTTATATATAGTAAACGTATTGTCTTTTTTATGAAGTTATATTTTCTGGCTGGTTATAGGTAT
Source organism: Leucophora obtusa (assembly GCA_949987735.1). Classification (NCBI taxonomy): domain Eukaryota; kingdom Metazoa; phylum Arthropoda; class Insecta; order Diptera; family Anthomyiidae; genus Leucophora; species Leucophora obtusa. The sequence continues at coordinate 174,701,620 of OX465297.1, forward strand.
GACGTTTATTTAAGCTGATACCGGTGATTGGTTAGGTGACTGTTGTGGTTTGTAGTTTTTTTTTCTCTGTTTTTGTGTTGTGATCATGATTTATGGCAGCTTATGTTTCTTTGTATTGTGGCAAAAAAGAGAAGGAGGTTTATTGTTATAGTTATTGGTATCATGTCGAAATATATTTAAAATAAAGACAAGTGATATTAAATTTAATATTGGTAATAAATTTTCTGAAAATTTTAAAATATTATTACTTATACGCTCAAGTAATATTAACCCTTTCAACAACAAAATTAAATTGTTTAAAAATTTGCAATTTTTTGTGGATTCGTGATTATTGACCAAAAATTTTTAAAAGAAAATTGTTGTCAAAAGTATTTTTTTTTTTAACTCCTACACACAGAAAACAGATTCATTGCGGTAACTGAATTTTTTTGCAACCGATTGGTTAGATTGGAGCTATCTTCATATTTGTTAATGGCAACAGAACTTAGGTTAAAAAATACATCTGAATTTTACCAGGAGCACATTTGGTTGCGACAACTAAGTACTTCGATTTCGATTCAATTGGCAAGGCATTCGTTTATTACAATAAATCCGTTTTTTCTATGTATAAAAAAGCCATGGTGTATGTGAACCATTCTCCGCTAGAATAAATAGTATATCGTATCAACGTTAAATTTACTAAATACTGTAAATTCTTTTATATAAAACACTAATAGAAAAAAGTCAGTAAAAAATTTAGTTAAAACTACTAAAAATTAGTTAAAAATGATGCTGCAGAAAAAAACTGCTAAATTAGCAGATTATTTTTGCTATATAAAGGGTTCTTCAACAGTAACGCTACAAAAGTAGAAAGACAGGGACAGCAAACGACGCCATATTTCTTGCCGCTCTTTTGACATTTCTCTTCAGTAAGGTTTGCCATTTCATGATGGAAAGATATACGAGCCAACAACGAGTCGAAATTATTAAAATTTACTACCGACATTCGGAGTCAGTGGCCTCAACGTTAAGAGCGTTGGACGTAGCGTCCAATTTATGGTCGTTGTTGTTCTTGTTATAACGGCTTCAAAATGAGAATTTGTAGTTAATAATTCTCATTTAAAGCCGGAGTGGCAATCCTTGCTCCGATAAATTCGAAGATTCGAATACATCCGAATCGTTCCGGCACATAGTCCGATTGCCATGGGAACCGGGTTATACCGCCCATACTCGGTCGTCAGAGCCTCGTCAGCGTTAACAGGGGACACCATGTCCAAGGTGGACTGTGGGTGAGGTTGGCATTTGGAAATAATTTCCCTTGACCGCTTATGGTCGTCATAATGAATGGCTTCGTCAATAAACAAAATATGCGTTATTGGTCAGACAACAATCCACATGTACTCCATGAGTCATCATTGCATGCCGAAAAAATTACGGTTTGTTGCGGTTTATGGGCCGGCGGCGTCATTGGGCCTTACTTCTTCCGTGATGATCAAGACCGGCTCGTTACTGTGAATGGGAATCGCTACCGTTCAATGATAACCGAATATTTTTGGCCCCAATTGGATGATATGGACTTGGAGGACATGTGATTCCAACAGGACGGCGCCACAAGCCACACAGCGAATGTCACAATCAATTTATTGCAAACCAAGTTTGGAGAACGTATTATCTCACGAAATGGTCCAGTCGATTGGCCGCCTCGGTCGTGCGATTTGACGCCGTTGGACTATTTCCTGTGGGGCTACGTCAATCTATGGTCTATGCCAACAAGCCAGCGACGATAGATGAACTTCGTACGAATATCGCCGATTTATGCTTGAAAACCGTCGAAAATTGGGTTCAGCGTCTGGACTTCTGCAAGCGTGCCCGTGGTGGCCATGCAAAAGAGATCGATTTCCATACATAATGGCATCGAACGTACTTTCACAGGAATAAAGAATTTCATTGATATCCAAAACCGTTTTTGTTTTATTTAAAAAAACTTTTGTAGCGCTGTTATCGAAGAACCCTTTATTAGTAATATAGGAACAGCAAAAATAAAACTGTTAAATATACAGAATTTTAGTTATATTTGAGCTAAATTTTTGAAAATGGAGAATAGCAAATTAACCTGAAATGTATGAAGAAAAAAATATTTTTTGCCTAAAATATTAAAAAAAAGTAATAAACAAAAGGTTATTGATTTTTATGGTAGCGGTAACAAACATTTATTTTTACCGGCAAAACTGTTGAGTATATAGAAAAACGTTATATGAACAGATTAAAGGAATTGTTATTTTAATTTTTTTTAAATTGTTTGAGCAAAATCTGGCTAGTGGTTCCCGAGTTCTGTCAAAAAAAAGATTTATCTCGATTCCTAGGGGTGACCCAGCGAAACGCCGGGACACGTATAACTTGTTTTTGACCGATATAACATTTCCCGTTGGTTTCATCCCATCTCGATTTTGACTGTCGCATAGTGTAATTAGTCGCCTAAAAACTCACCAAAAAATTTTAAATTTTCTTTGATTTTTTTTTAAATGCAAATAAAAATCGAGCCTTTTGAAAATAGTAGTTTACACTTTTTGAGCAAATATTTTTGCTGATTTTAGCAGAATAAACTGCTATTTGCATTCAACTAAAAATAGCAAACATTTGGTAGACTTAACAGTTTTTTATACCCTACACCACTATGTGGTCAGGATATTATTTTTTGCTATTTTTAGTCTACAAATATTTAGCAAAATTTTCTGCAGAGTTTACAGTACAATTTGCTATTTTCAATTAACTAAAAGATAGCCTAAATATAACTAAAATTAAGTAAATTTAACAGTTTTAATTTTGCTGTTCTCATTTTACTAGTATTTGGTAAAAAAAAATCTGCTAATTTTAGCAGTTAACTGGAAAAACAACTCCTATTTTTTACCTTTCACGATCAATGGGATATATATATCAGCGTCTAATAGAAAATGGTAAGACTTCATATCACATATCTTGACATTTTTGCAGATTTTAAGGATTGGACCAAGTTTTCTCAAAAGTTTGGCCCCGTATGTCAACCGAAACTTAAAAAAATCGTTTTTCTTTTTGGTGTGAGAAACCAAATATTTCGTATGATCTGAAAGCTAGAGCTATCCTCTGTCGCTACTTTAAGGAATACGAGGGTGGATCAATAAATCCGTACTTTTTTAAATGAAAAACTAATTCTGAGACCATTTCCTTTTAACTCAATATACCTTGTTGAGTTACGAACCTACTGATACGCGCACGTTATAAAATTTTAAAATATTAGTCGTTAAATGGGGGTTTTAAGGCCAAGGAAAAATTTTGCAATTACTTCAAATAAGTTTCTCGCCTAATGCAACATTTCTCATACCCTACTTAAAACGTTTCCAAACTAAACTTAAAACGGTTCTAAAATAAGAAATTTTGTTTAAAAATTTAAGTTTTTTGTTTAAACTTAAAATCATCAGTTTAAATAAAAACCAAAGTTTTCTGTTATGTTTTTTTTTTGTAAATCTTTTAAACTTTTAAACAAATATTTTTATTTCCGCCGGATACACTCAATACTTCCGCTATGCTTAACTTTGAATAACAATTGTATATAAATTTACAAATTTAAGTTAACAAATACCAATTTTTTTTCTATTTAACTACAAATATATTTAAATTTTAACACCATCACCACCTTGCTGCTATCATTGCCAATCCACAATTGAACAACCACACCAATACTCGCATTAGAAATGAATAACGTAAAAAGGATATTGAATTTATTCTGGCTCATTGCAGTTCAAAGTGTGCATTATATTGAGTTACAATTGGAATATTGAATTAGTTTTTAGGTGTTTGAGCTCATACAATTGCAACCATAGACTAACAACTCCAGCCTGACTGGTCTAGTTCTGTCCCGACTGTAGCAATATAGGAAAACCCACTAAATTGAACACAGCATTCACACGTTCGAGTATAACCAAATATTGTATAGTATAATGGAAAAAAATAAAAATAATAAAATGAAAACGGAAATGAAACGTATTGATGAAAAGTATCATACAACCACATAACACACGGCAATATAATTTTATTTTATATTGGTTGTTGATGCTGCCTGGTTGCCTTGCTTCCAACCAGCCTGCCGTTTCGAAATTTATATGCTTTTGGGGGATTTTACTTTAGAAAATATCCAATGAATAAATGTAGAATTGTATTTTGGAAGTCAACTTGTGTATTTACCTATAAGCCAAAATGAAATACGTTTATTTTATACCATTAAATTATTGCTATTGTTATATGGACTAATGAAAATCAATGTATGTATGCACTTAAACAGAGGGAAATATTCTTGATTTAGTTGTTTAAATAATAGCCGTTTCTATATGCTTAATTAACCTTTCTAAGTAAGACAAATTAATTATAGAAATTTAATCTTAGTCTACTTGGGGTCTAACTGCAACATTAAAATGTTTTGTTGCCTTTTAAACAGTCTAAATAATTAATTAAAGTTTGTGGGAATGCAAAAATATATGTATGAACTATTTAATTAAATTACCTACACGGAAACATGTGGTATGTTATTATTACATTTATAGCCAGAGATGTAAAAAATATATTGTAGGGGGTGAGGAGACATAGATATGTATATACTAAATTTTTATAAGAAATAAAATTAACAAAGTTTTTCTATGCGACACATTCTTATTTTTACGGGGTAAACAGACAGTAAACAAGTTCTTTGAAGAATTTTCATATACTCAGAAAAAAGATTCGTGCTAACAACTAAATTTTTTGCCAGTCGAATGGTTCTGTTATGCAATTTAATTCTTTAGTTATCACTATCAAATTTTTGTTAACATTCCTAATATTCTGTTATCACAGTCAAATAGCTCTCACCTCAACGGAGTTTCTGATGTTAAAACCAAAAATTCGGGTGCCACAAAAAAATCATTGGATTGGCTTGAAAAATTCCGTTGTCAGCACGAATCTTTTTTCTCTGTGTATCTGCTTCAACATATGGAGTTCAAAAAAGGGCAAAATAATCACTTATAAAATCATTAATCCTTGTTTGTCAGAGTCAATTTTTGCCCAATATCAAATAAACTTAAAAAATTTTTTTATATTTCTTTTGAAATCGAATAAATTTATTTTATGTACATTTCCTTTTGGCATCGGGACTACATTGTTCTTCGATTAAAAATTACACACTACGGCTCTGAATTAAATAACTCTTAGGACTTCATAGAAATGTCACTGTTTATGTATCTGAACTCTCAACTCGACTCTCTTTTGTGTGGAAACAAAGTCATTAAGCGGTTAAGAGCCATTAAATAATAACAAGGTTTACCATAAAAAAAGTGAACTAAAACATAGCAATCACGCACATATTTAAAGCAAAAAGATGTTATATGAGATTCCTATAATACCCTACACTACGTATATAATTTAAGAAAATCATTTTTCTTTAAACTTTTAAATTTTTGTTATCGAAAAATATAATAAAAATACGAAAATACAGCTAAGATTTTTTCAACCTAAATAAAATTACTTAATTAAGAATTAAATCCAAAATTGGAACGACTGTTATTTTTCTGGCTATACCATACCATTTTTGTTTAAGAACTTTTTATTTTAAGCTCAGAGATAAAGACATGAATCCTGAGATATAAAAAAAAATAACTGTATTAAGCGTTATATTTTTCTTCTCTGTAGGGTATTCTGCGCACGCTTGTGATTGATCATAATTTTGTCGTTTCTTTATGCAACCTTATGTTCTGTTGGTGTATAGCAAATCCTTTTTTCTATGCTTTTCTTTTTTGACAACATAAAAATCACTTTCACACGCACAATGTGTGAAATGTCACTTAACAAGGATTTACTCACGTACATTAATATGTCTGCAAATGTGTGTGTATATGTTTCTATGTGTATGTATATGTCACTGTCTTAAATATGAAGACTATAAATGTTTGTGTTTATTGAAAGGAAACAAAAAAGACGTATGCAAAAAAAAACTTTATTAAGTATATACAGACATTAACACTGTGTAATGTACATTAGAAGCGGTAAAGATATACAGCGAGGGAAGAAAAGAGAGCAGCAACTAATTTTTGTCAACAAATTTACACAAAATTAATCTTCCCGAATTAAAAATAGATGGTTTAAAAATATCATAAAACGTATCTAAATCAGCTTTTTTATTTTTATGTCCCAGCTATGCGCTCATATGGGTAGAAAAAATTGCAATTTTTTCATAAAATGAGCTGTGAGACTTTAAGAATTAAAGTTCAAAGCGAAAATAATAATAAGAGATACGATAAAATGAATAATTCTATAATTTCGTTGATGTAAAGTTCTATTGCTTGGAATTTGTAAATGTGTTCCACATTCAATCTAAATAGATCATCATAAATTATTAACCTATAAGGATAAGATTGTGGATACTGAGGATGGGTTTGTAGCGACAGTCGAAAGTTCATATCACAGAACACACATACTGTTGGCGGAAATCAGAAACTTTTTCCCCAACCAAATATCTAGAAACTTTAAGTATTAGCAGTTTACCGTTATTTTCAATATATAAGATTAATTTGAATTTATTGTCAAATATTTATATGAAAAATCCATAATTATTATTCTTATGATTATAATAATAGTCATATCGTCACTATTATTATACATAACATAATTATTATGTTCTTTATAATTGAATTTGTATTATTAACTTTATCTAATTACCATTATTATTGATATCAACTACAAATGTTCCCACTTGAATAGGTGACACTGTAATTGATTTTGTACTCTCTTTGTTTTTATATTCGTTAGTATTCTCATTACTAATAAGACCAACATTAGGTTGCTATTAGTAAAATTAATAACAACAAACAATATTTGCACATGCATTCTTGTATAACCAAGAGAATAGCGGTTATTATTCTCTTATACTTAACTAAAATGCATTCGCAAATTATTATCTTTGTTTAACTTGGATAATTTGATACTAATTAGAATTTAAAGAGTATGGCATTGGTCACTTCTTGTTGGACATTAGAGCGGGTCAGATCATTTAATAAAATTAATAAATAAACCCATTTAAATCGTGTGTGCCTTTTAATTTATCTAAAGATCATTTCTCTAATTTCTAAATTCTAATTTTAAAACTAAATTCGTAAACACATACATAGAAGATTAAGTTCCCTATATGTGTTATTTCCCGCAGTATGGTGATCAAATTCTTCTTCTTGTTACATTGCCGCTGTTTGACATTAGTTAAAATGAAACGGCGCGAAAATGCTATCGTGTTGCTGCTGCTTTCTTATGTATTTTGTAAACGTCAAAATTTAAACCGTTTGCTGTCACTAATACTTGTGCGTGATCTGTGCAACCATGTTATCCTACTATCCAGTACACTGTGGTTCATATTCTATCCTGTTAGCACTTATACAGTTTCTTTTTAAGTTTTTATTCTCTGTAAAATAATTTAAAGAAAATTTGACAATATCGAACAAAATTCATTTTTCGAAACTAAAAAAAATCCTCGCTCAAAGAGGAAATTTGAAAAGATTACTGCTATGCTTTTGCACAGGCTTTGACAAGCATTTGACAGTCTTTGGGGTACACATATCCGTATAAAATACCAACACATTAATATGTTTTTCCTAACAACTGCAATTAAAAGTAGTACAAAAATAACCCACATTGAAAATAATCCGTACAACATTTGAGGAAAAACTAATTTCGTAATTCAGTTTAGGCAAGAATTGAATAAATTTACAAAACTAAAGAAAACACTTCGTAATTTCTTTTATCAACTTTTATCACAATTTTATTTTTTTTACAAAATTAACAACACGTTGGTTCGGTTTTAAGATCAAATATGACAAATTCCAAATATAATTCACAATTTATTTTACAATAAATAGAGAAAAAAAAGCTTAAAAAAAAAGACTTTCCTAGAACCCAGTGGTTGACAATTAATGCATTTTCAAGTGCAACCAAGCACTATCATCAGATTGTCTCTTTCTTGGTTTAATGTAGGTTTAAGTTTTTTTATATATGTAAACTTTATTATTCTCTATTTTGCTCTACTTGTTGCAAAATAAATTGTGAATTCTATTTGGAGTTTGTCATATTTGATCTTAAACCTGAATAAAAATAAAAATTTAAAAGTTTAGTTTAGTAGTTTAATTAGTTTTTAAAAATTTTTAAATATTCTTAATTTTAACGTATATTTTTAGTTGTTATAAAGATTTTTCATTTGAGTGTTATATTTATAAATTTTTAAAAACTAACTAAACTACAAAACTAAACTTTTAAATCTTAGAAAAAGTAAATTTTTATTAAAATATTATATTTTTAAAAGATAAATGTAGAGACAATAGATTCAATAGTCTATATTTATCTAAAAAAAATACAATTGTTCAACAGAGCATAAAAAACTGATCCACTTTCCAGTGTAGAAAATCATTACCAGATATGTGGTTATGTAACTACATACTTGGTAATGGTAACTAGGTACTTTTGTGATTACATTTCTTATTACCTTTATATGGGGATGTCGCGAAAAATAATGATTTATGGATACATACCAGCATACGAAAAATCAAAAAATAAATCGTTACCCATGTGCTTACCAGTACTGACAAAAATAATGAGTCTAAAAATTGATTTTCAAAAAAATAAATTATATAAAAAAAAATATTTTTTATTGTATTTTTCTTTTTAAATAAAATTTCCTGGTGCGGGAATCGAACCTGGGTCTACAGAATGCCAGTCAATAGCCCTACCATCTGAGCTATATCGACATGTAATATTTAATAGATAAAAAAACATAATTGACCTACTGCACACAAGTAAGCTTACTCGCCAACATACAAAAAATCAAAAAATATGTGGTTACATATATCCTTACCAGTGTTTAAAAAGTATTGAGTCTAAAAATAAATTTCAAAAAATTTAAAAAAAAAATCTAGAAAATTATTTTCTATTTGAAATAATGATAAAAATAAGTCATTATCAGTAACTCATTAATCTATGTTTTAAAATAATGCAGAATGTAGGTGGGTGTCATTACTGGTAGTACAAAAAAATAATGATATGTTATTACCGTTTCTAAACTGGGTTGTTAATAGAATTTTTTTCAGTCAGTATTTTCTAGAATATTATTTAAAAATTGCAACTATGTTAATTCCTAGGTATACATCAGAGAACTACAACTGCTGATTGCAAAACCATCATACATAATCAACATCCGAATAAACATTCGTTTGTGTTCAAGCGCCGAATATACTGAAATACACATGTTCGTTGCTGATTTTAAATCAATCAAACCAAGTAATTTAATCATTGGTCGTTTTCATACCATTCATTTCATTAATATTCGTTCGGATCAACGACGATTATTTTGATGTAGAAAAAATCAGAAAAAACAAAAATGAACGCATCTAAGTTTATTCATGATTCAAATCAAATAAAAGAAAAATAATTTCATAACAATAAAGAGGGGGTTTACAGTACAGATTTTGTAGAAACACATTTAATATGAATGGTACAGCATACATTCCCATTATAAAACAATAAGATTTAATTTATTTTTTTTTTATTTTATAAAACAACTAACACTTTGATTTATTCATGTGAGTTCAAATGTTCGATCAGTGCGATTTTATTCAACAGTGAGTTTGTTGTGAAATTTAATGTGAATAAGAATTTTAGTGTATGATTAAATCAAGAAAAAAGTTGATTTTGCAGTTCTCTGGTATACATGTTTTGAAATTATTTGCGTTATTTACTTCGCTTATGTAGATATAGAATTTTGAAATAAAACTTTAATATAATTTTATGATAATACTAGCAGGTAGATAGTTTTGATAAATATGAAAAATATGCATAATTGGGAGCACATTGACTGATTAATGCATTTTTTAAAAAGTGCTAGACACGGTTCTTGATAAAATGGCAATTAAATATACAAACCTACAACTTTAACCCATTCACGACCAATCCTATCTATACTTTTCACGATATTGACAAAGCTTGCAAGATGATTTCAACGACTCTTGATTTGATCGACAATAGAGAGTTGTTGTTTTGGAAGTTTAACCATAAATTGTGGTCTGATACACTCAAAGGTTATTGCAATCTCAAAATTTTTTTTTCATAACTTTTTCTCATTTCTGTTTTTAGATTTTTTAATTTAGAAATTAATTTCATGATTTTATGATTATATCATATTTCTCCAGTAAGGAGAGGAGTTTCAAGAATATTTAATTACCCAGCAAAATCTATGTAATGGGTGCTCATTACTAATATTCAAATAATAAGCAGTAGAATTAGGGTCTAATACATATAATTCAGTGTCAAAACTTATTATTTTTGTTCGACAACGTAGTTTTTGTGAGTAGTTGTCCATATTCGCTGCAGAAAAAAACACACAAAATTTGTGCACCCGCTTACCCGCTGCATTATAAAAATATATAAAATAAGTAGTTACCAAAATAATAAATTATTCGGGTGCTAATAAGCAAATAAGGCTTACTCTTACTAATATACTTTTTAGTGGTTAAAAATTAAGAAGTTACCAATATCGAATTATATTTGTAATTGATTAAGTAGTCGCGCGTAAGCTAGACTGCTTATAAATACGTCTTCGTCTAACAAAAGTAACTAGTACCGAAGCCGAATTTTAAGCAGTAAAAAATTTTAGTTTCATTATATAACCACTTATTTGGTATGAAAGATTTTGCTGGGGTATAAACAGCTTGTTTATATTCACTTAACCCTCTAATGCCCAAGGCCGCCAAAACGCGATCTTCAGATTTTAAATAGTTTTTGGCTAAATAACAATATTTTATTAAACAAGTTGTATTATACCCATAGAAAACTTTATTACATACTTTTTTGCCTTGAAACTTTTTTTGTATAAGGAACGGTTTTTATGCGAGAAGCATGTAAAGTGAAAATTTAGTAAATTTGAAAAAATTAACTTTTTAAAAAAGAAAAATATTTGAAAAATCGCCAAAAATACATTGAATAAAAGCTATTAAGGTGCTTTCACAATGGTAGAGTGACTCTACTCTGCAGCACAGATTGTAATGTTAACTGTTCAAAATGCAGAGTAGAGTTACTTCAAAAAATATTTGACACTTCAATACTTACATTTCCTTTTGCGAATGTTTAGGTTTTATATCCATTTCCTTTATTTTAAAATATTTTTTTATTTAATTATGAAATGCCCAACACAATTATTTTGTGTTGGTTTAATTATTTTCAATATTTTTTTTTTAATTTGTTGACAATTAGAGATGTGAACAAATTAGTGATGTGTTTTTTAAGGTATATTTGTCATGTTAAATAGTTAACAGAGCAATGTTAACTCTAGAGTGCAATAAATCCGTACTCCAGAGTCAAACAACTTTGACTCTGGAGTGGAATAAAAAAAAGATAGCAAAATACAAAAAGGTATTAGTAAGAAAGAGAAAAGAACTAAATTTGCTACAGATTGGAGTACCCCATCATTGTAAACGTGCCTTTAATGTTGAGACTTTTTTTGAAAATTTTCTACTCCTTCACTTCCATCAAGGCGGCTAAAAATTCTGATTTTGGATCCTTGATCCTACAAAGAAAAAGCAGCTGTATGTTTTTCAAATCTAACTCTGCCATTCGATTCTAAACCAAAATTACTTTATCACGACATCAGAATTATTTAGATTACATAATTATTGTTTTTTATTTTTTTAATTAAACAAATAAAATTTTTAGTATTAATAACTTTTTAACGGGTTGCGAGAGATCACAAATTTATTAACCACTGTTCTCAAAAAATTTTTTAAAGTTTTGTAAATTGAGTTTTCAGCCAGCTCTCGTGGCTTTTTTATACCCTATGGAGGTGTGCAAAATAGCCTGATCGAATAACTGTAGAATCGAAATTTAAAGTCAGGTTTGCAATTTATACAACTGTTGTTGTTGAATTAAAATTTTTGCAAAAGAATTTCGCAAATAATTTTTTTTGTCCAAATAGATTTTACAAAAGATAACATCAAAAATATCAAACGTAGCGGCATTTTTAAAATTAACTTTAATACATATGTATGTATATAACGAACTTACCCTAGATTTACATTTGGGGTACTGATTTTTTGCGGTCTGAACTCGTTCTTATAATTAGTAATTTTGTAAATTCTTTCTATATAAAGACAAGTTTTTCCATATTTTGCTCAAAGGGAACTGTTTCGATAAATAAAAATATATTGGTATATTTTTTGTTCGGTATCAGCACCGAATCTATTTTCTGGGTGCGTAAATACAAAAAAAAAACTTTTGTAAAAGGTACTAACAATGGAATTTGTAAGTCCAAAAAAAATTTTTTTTTTTTTTTTAACACGACTATATACGTGCTCACAGTTTTGACTTTATAGGAGGGCTTGTCGTATTATAAAAAACAAGAACAACTTTCATAAAAAATAAAAATCTGACGAGTACTTAATGTCATAATGCATACAAGTACCTAAATAGAATAACATGCATAAAAAGACTAATATTTTGTTGTTGTTCCTTTAACAAGCTAAATAAAGGTGTGTTTATTAAAGGAAAATAATAACAGACTTTTAGTAGACTAATAAAAACGGAAAAACAAAACAAAGTTTTTAATAAAATTTAATTTTTATTTTTCCCAACTCTTCATACTTTAATCTCAAATATAAACATTTCCAGTTTGATATTTAGAATTAATTTTTTACTTAACTTGTCCCCTTTTTCAACACCTGGAGTTTTATAGTCACGTCAGTTTTCTGTTTTTTTTTATATTATTATTTTTAACTGCAATCGTGCATATCAATCTCACTTTTTAAATCCTTTTCACTTTCTTTCGTTGACCTTTTTTCATGATTTGTTTTTGTTCGTCTATTTACTTAAGTTTGCATTAAGGAAAAAAATGGTGAAGGCTAAAAAGAAACTTTTCAATTTCCGTTAGATTGATACAAATGATTATTTAGTCTGGTTGGAGATTAGTAAATATTTAAATGCGTCTTTTTTAGATGGAAATGTTTATCTTTAAAATTATGATAACCACGATGATGATGACACTTTTAAGTCTAAATATAGCAAAAAGGAATTCTTAATATTTAAAGGATTTTAAATTTTTGGAATATATAGAGTCTTTGAATTTTTTTATTAGTTATTTTTTTTTTTTACTTATGCACGTGTGCTTTTCACATAATAAAAAATGAAACTTTTCAATTTTTCAAAAGAGTGGGTAAATATTATTTTTGGTGTACTATTAATAATAACTTAATAACATTTCGAAAACTCTATAAAAGTTATTATATCATTAGAGTTTCCCTACGGGAAATTTTAACATACTGTCACCGAACTGGCCCCTTTATATGAAATAGAGTGGTCACTCTTACATGGCGTTGTCATAGGAGGGGGACATTGACCCCTTGTGACATGTCACAAGACAAATCCTAGGACAGGTTACTGAACTCTCATAAAAAAACAAAGTTAAGGGACCTGTCCTGTGATTTGTCTTGCGACATGTCACAAGGGGTCAATTTCCCCCTCCTATGACAACGCCATGTAAAAGCGACCACTCTATTTCATATAAAGGGGCCAGTTCGGTGACAGTTTGTTAAAATTTCCCGTAGGGTTCTTATAGGGAACTTTTTTTAATTATACCCTACACCACTATGTGGTCAGGGTATTATAAGTTTGTGCTGATGTTTGTAACACCAAAAAATATTGGTCGTAGACCCACCTTATAGTATACCGATCGGCTCAGAATTATTTTTTATTTCGATTTAACGATGTCCGTCTGTCCGTCCGTCCGTCCGTCTGTCTGTCTGTCCATGCAATCTTGTGCGCACTCTACAGGTCGCAAATGTTAAGATATTTTGATGAAATTTGGTACGCAGACCTATGTTGGCCCAAGGACCTATGTTGGTGAACATCGGTCCATGTTTAGACCTAGTGCCCATATAAGGGTCCTACCAAAATTATATTGTTTATACGCTGCAGGTCGTAAATATTAAGATATTTTGACGAAATTTGGTACACAGACCTATGTTAGCCCAATAACGTAGCCTATTGATTTTGGTGAATATCGGTCCATGTTTAGACCTAGTGCCCATATAAGGGTCCTACCAAAATTATACTGTTTATACGCTGCAGGTCGCAAATATTAAGGTATTTTGATGAAATTTGGTACACAGACCTACATTGACCCAATAACGCAGCCTATTGATTTTGGTGAAGATCGGTCATAGTTTAGACCTATATAATATGATAAAAAGTATAAAGTTAATACTTAGATATAATTGTATCAAACTATGTCCACTTTTATAACATTTTATATAATTTTATACAAAAAGATATAATTTGATGTAATTGGATGAGGGCAAAATTCGGATACAATTGTATCGAATTGCATAAAATTGTATCAAATTGTACCAAATTGTATACAATTGTATACAATTCGATACAACATGAAACAATAAGACGTTCTCATTTTTCGGATATAATTATATCTAATTACATAAAAGATAATATATAATTAAATATAACTTCATATGGCTCCATATCATTTTTTTTACTTGGGTATATAATTTTTAAAAACTAAACATTTAGTTCACATGAAATTTTTTAAAATAATTGCTATTATTCTTTAATAAGAGCGAGACGTTACAACTTTCAGATTTGCTGAAAGCTTACAATGCACACAGAAAACAAATTCATAAATAGTCCCAATAGTTTCAGGTACAATTACTTTTATTTCTTTTTTGTAATGTTGTGATTACCGAAATTTATTTACAAGTGTTAAAGTTTTGTTGTATTAATTCATTGCTTTAATGGTTATGTATTATAAATTATATAAATGAAATAACACGTTCCACAAAATTTAGTTAAAAATTTAAATTATTTATGTCGCGAACTAGGATAGAACCTACGACTTTACATTTGTCAGCCCATTGCTTTCTGTTTAGGCTAAACTCGATTTATATTTTCTTAGGGCTGGTTTCTTATCTCCAATAATTATTTTAGTTAATTATTATTTTTATTTACCTTAACTTACTTACCTTATTTACCTTATTTATTATTTTACCTTAATTGTTGATTAAAAAATCATTGACAAACCTTAAACTTACTTAAAATAATATCGGTAACTTATTACAATTTAATCAATGATTTGTTAGTTTTAGATATTTTCATTTGAAAATACGAATAAATAATAAAAGAAATTAAAAAAGTTTTGAAAATCGCGAAATAAGAGTTCTTTATCGATTTTTTCGCATGACACGGGTGATAAAATTATACATTAGCCCAACAAAAAAAGAGATGCCGAAGCAGTAGCAAAAGCACTACAATTGATGATCTAGGTCAGGGCTGGTGAAACTATGACACGCGTGTCAGTAGTGGCTCGCGAGAGGATTTTAGGTGGCACGCGACATATTGTTGGATATTTTAAAAAAATTCAAACTATTAGAAGACCAGCAAAAAATTCAGTTAAATGTTAAATTTCGTTATAAAAATGTGTGATTTAACTCCATAATGGTGAAATTTTTCATAGAGCTTGTAAATCGTCTTTTAAAATGATTAAAACTCTGTATTGCCACTATTTTTTATTTTAAAATAAAAATATAATGCTGAACTCGGAAATTCGATTACACAGCTCTTCAAAATATGAAAATATTTATAAGTTGCATAACTTTGAAGTGGTTTTAGGATAACTAGGGGGTGCTGATTTCGAATCTCCAACCACTTTTTTCAAATTGATTTCAGGTTTTGCACAATTCGCGATTTAAATTTTTAAAATTTTTCTGCCGATTTTTTCAATAAAAAATTTATAATTTAAATCGCAAATTGTGCAGAATCTAGAGCCAATTTGAACAAACTGGTTGCAAATTTGAAATCAGCACCCCTAAATTATCCTAATTCCACTGCAATAACATTAACCTTTTTTTGTAGAGCAGTGTTATCAAAAAATTCTGGGAAAATCTCTAAAATTCTAGATTGAAAGAAGTTTAAATATTTCAGTGAGTAAATGACTCATAATCCGCGAAATAAAGAGTACCAGAAAATTGCACAAAAATGGAATACAACTTGTAATAAAATTGGATCTAAGAAATTAAGTTTTTTTAAAAGGGAAATAGGTGCTACGAAATAACGCTCAATGAAATAAAGGCTGAAAATAAGTTACATAATGAAATAACCCCCTTTGTTGGAATTTGAAATTGGGTTTTGATCGTGTTTCGCAGAGCCATTTCGTTTGAAATAGAAATTTCTCTGTTCAAATCCATTATATTCGCTTTTTATTCATTATTATTAGGCCAACCAAAAAGAAGCCAGAGCATGTTTTTTATTTGAAAAGATAGAACAAATTAGATTAAATACAAGTTCTGATCTTAAAAATATAAGAATTTTAAGCTATATTTGTTAGAGCTTTTTTCTGCTTATTTCATATAAATTTGCTTGTTTTTGCTTATTTTGTAGATATTCTTTAAAAATTAAGCTTATTTGAGCTTTGTTATGCGAAAATAGAGCATATTTTTGCTTTTTTCATAAAATCAGTAGTTTTAAAAATTATTTTAAGTCGACATAAATTTTTCTATTTAAAATTTGTTTTTTAACATTTATTTTAAATTAAACATTTTTTTTGTTAAAATAAACTTTTAATTTTTCCAGCCTGAATTGTAATAGTACAAATATGACAATGACGATTTCCTTAGGCAAAAATGAAATTCGGATAGGGACATGCCTTAAACAGTTTATATTTCACAATTTTTTAAAAAATTTTTGGGATTTTAGCATATTTAATTCCTTTAATGCAATTGATGTATTTCCCGATGAAAATAAATTTAAGAATGTGACAACTTTGTCTGATTCCTAAAGTTCCAAGAAATATAGCATTGTAATAATTAAAAAATGTCTATTTTATGAGGATTTCAATGAAGAAATAATGAAGTTTAAGGGCTTATTTTTGCATTTCAATTGCTTATTTTACTGGTTTTTGGAGCTTTTTTTAAGAGCTTAAAACATTGCTTTTAGAGCTTTCTTTGGTTGCCCTAATTATTACGATGATAAAAATCGCGCGATTTATTTTAACGAAATCAAATTTTTGCCCGAAGCACATTTTTCAACTAGTTTTTTACGACTTAAATAATAATGGCGCCCAAAAATTTTACTTTTTTTAACAAAATGAAAAAACCACCAAAAATGGAATAACCCCCAAAAAAATTAAAAGGCAATAATGTCCAAACTGTTTTAATTTAATTTCATTGGGGATTTTTTCATAATGAAATAATCTCAATATTTAAAGATTAAATAAACCCCCAAAAATTAAATAACACTCAAACATTTTTATGTCATTTCTTGAATGTTATTTAATTTTTCCCCTTGGGGGTTATTTCATGGGAGTTATCCGTAGCGGTGATAAATATGTACATCTGCGATGATATTTTTAAGAGAAGTTTTCCAAATTTTAAAAATTTTCAAAAAAGAACTTTTAAAAGACAACTAAAATTAAGGTGGCACGCAAGAAAATTTTACAAAAAAAATTTGTCCGTTTCTGGCACGCAGCGAAAAAATTCTTGCCACCCCTGATCTAGGTGAACTTCTTTTTTAGCATAAACACTAATGATTTTAAATTAAGTTGTCATTGGAGAGGAGTACTCCCACTTCAACATTTTCTCAGTACTTTTTCAACGAGTACAAAGGAAGCTCTTTTTCGCCAATTAAAAGTTAAAATAATTCTTCGCAAAAAAAACTATATGTATCTTTTTTATTTTATAAAAGTTTTTTATTGCCGCCACCGCAAGATATTGTTCCTTATTCTCTTCAATAAAAGTACCTATTAAATAAGTGTAAAAGGTATACTCCAATTCAATATTTTTTTCAGTACTATTTTTACAGGTGCACAAAAAGCAATTTATCACCATTTTTTGATATATAAATAATTTTTAAAAACTAAAAATTAAAAAATATTGAATTTAAACAAATTAATTATAAATATTAAAACAAAAATTAAAAGAATAAAAAAAAATTTTAAAAAATAGAAAAATATTGTTCCCACCGGGAATCGAACCCGCGACACTCTGTTTGGAAATGCCAAATGATACCAAAATCAATTTTTACGATCACTTTTAGAGCAATTACTCTTTAGAAGCAATACTTAAGTGATTTTTTGGATGTTGTTCAGAAGTAGTTCTAAAAAAGCTGTAAAAATATACTAACGGATACTTTGGAAGCAATGAAAGAAGTGATTTTTTGAAGTGATTCAGATTAACTTTTAAAAACGCAGTAAAAGTACACTAAAGGATACGTGTGAAGCAGTGAAATAAGAAGTTTGTAAAGCATTACTTCCAATTTTTTTTGCAGGGTTATTATGCATAAGCACTTAGTACTTTTAGGGCTCTGAATATAAAGTCAAATTCAAAGTACTACATAAGTACTTACGTATTAATGTTTCGAATTGGGGATTATGAATTAATTTATTGATTTGTATTTACTTGATATAAATTGTAATCAAAATAAAAACACTTGTACATATATTCATACATACAAACATATATATAATAAAAAGCTTATTCAATACATTCAAATTAATTCTGGTCTTTAATGTATACCAAAAAAAATATCCTCCAGCTAATAAAATTATTATGCACCCTCTAGTTATCAAGTAAATGTGAAATGTATAAATTTTATTATTCTCAAACAATCATTTATTTATGCATATTATATATATGTATTTATGTATGTATAAGAGTATTATATATTCATGTTCATTGACATTCTTATTTAATAAATAGATTTATATAAATTCACAAATGAAAAGCAAAACTTGTGTCGAAAAGTTAAAAAAATTACAAATTGTTTTGATATTTACGTGTAAAAATAAACACACATATTAACATAATTAAATAAAATAATGTTTTAAAAAAGAAAATATTAAGAAGATTGGATGATGTTTAAATATTTGAGACACTTATTTTTAAAGTAGAATCTATCTAGTATTAATTGATATCTACTCGTATTCATTGCACAAATAGTTTTTTGTCAAAACTTTTAATATCTTTGGAATTTTAACGGAGTTCTTAAATTGTAAGTTATTCTGAATAACTGCAAATTATTATCTTTGACTTTTAAACTATGAACTCTTTATTCCAAACGTGGTTTTTCTGTTTTCCAATACTTATATTTAATATTGTCGAAACTTGCAATTTTGTTATTTATTTTAAATTCAAAGGTTAGAACCTCTTTTCTTTATTTGTCTATTAGTTTTACAAATACTAGTCATGGACAAAATTTACATAAGTCACCCTGTGGCCGTTTTATAAAAATATATCCTTGGGGATCTCTCCCGAATCTGACCTATTTTTATTATCGGAGTGTGTTAATTTACCAATGGAGCACAAATTTTGTCCGTTTTGATCTAACTCGCTTAGTTTTCGAGATACTGACCATTTTTTTTAAATGACCATTTTACAAAATGGCTTTTATCTTAAAGTAAGATAGCGGAAAACGGACAAAATTTTTGAAAACTCGGCAATGATTACACTCCTATTATTTAGACTAGGTAAAAATAAATAATAAAAATAAACACATTTTATCGTGGCACGTCGACTTCCACTCATCGTAGGGTGTCGAAATTTTGGGCAAGGCATTATAAATGATACCCCCTCTTATAATTTCTTCTACGTGGTATAGTAGCTCAACAAAAGACATTTTCGGCAACCGTAGTGTAGGGTATCTCTCTGACTGATTATAATTTTTTTACTTCCCCACCTTGCCTTGTTCGAAAAATTCCAACTTCCAAATATGTTAATTGGAATGAATACGTCAAACGATTTAGAAAAATATTGGTGGATGCTTTTAGAGAGCGAGAATAAAATGTTTCTTATTTCGCCAGACCTTCCTATACTCGTATGGAATAACACATTACCTAGGCAGAATTTTTAAAAAGTAAAAGCCATACATTAATGGGTTAAGTAGTAAATATTTATATAAATATAGTTATTTAGTTAATATTTTTTAGGAATAACTTTTATTATTTGCTTTACGTGACTTTAAATATAAAGTAAATGCTTTTATTCATAAAAAAAATCCAAGTAGGAAATTAACAGGCAGCGCTTGCTCAAACAAATTCCGAAAAAGGGTGGTTTTGTTGGGCTTTTATCAAAAAAAGTTTTTCTTCTTTTATTGTCTATCCAATTCAAATAAAAGCGACAAGCGGGCGAAGGCCGCTACGTTGTTAGCGTGCCTTAAAGTTTAGATTTAAATTTCTGTTAGATAAAATAAAACACAATATTTGTTGTTAAGGTAAAATAATTGTTAAGGTAAATTTATTGTAATGTTTAAGTACAAACACTATTTTTTGCCTCTTCATTTTTATATAAATAAATCATTTAGTATACCAACACGTGAGCATGTAACAACTAATTGTCTGTTGTTCAACCATCGGCGTAGATAGGTCGTATTCGTGGTTGGGTGGGGGCGAATTGAAAAAAGCGAATTTTTTTTAATTCGCTTTTTTATTTAAAGTACAGTTTTTATAATAAAAGCCTTCACCCAGCCACCACAAATAAATAATTCTGCACAACAATGGGTTTAAAATAAATAAATATTTGATCACTTTTTCTCATGAAAGTGGATTGTTAGTAGTGAATCCATTATAAATTGCAATATACGTGTGTATGTTAAGATAATTTGGTAAAGTGCGAACTTAGGTAGATAGACCCATAAGTAGTTTTGTTCATTTGTGTTTTGAATGAAAATAAATAACGTAAAGCAGGGTTGGAAAGCATTTTATTTTTTATTTTACGTTGTTAGCGTGCCTTAAAGTTTTTTTAATTCCAGTTTATGTAAAGGTAGACATGGCAATTCATGTAAATTCACAAATTCAATTGGAAAATTTACTGCGTCGGTTTCTTCCACCGGTGCTTCGTTATCTGCAGTTTAAATATCAGAATATATAAGTTCCATTCCTTTTCTAAGGTTTTTTCTCTTTTAGAAAATTTGTTTAACTTTTTGGAGAGTATGTTTCAATGCTACATAAGTTTCGTATTCCGTGGATAGTGTTTGAACAGGTAATTAAAAGCAGTTCTTCATCCCTTTTTGTTCCTCCCAGTAAAAATCCCAAATATATATAATCTTGCCTCAATCACATGCGAAATTTCAAGTACCAAACTCCGGCAGTTTGAGTCATTCAAATTACATCCCATTTTGTTTAACAATTTTAGTGTTCTAATGCAACTCCTTCCAAGATTTTTCCCCTTTGAACCACCATTTTTACCACGTTCCTGTCCAAAGTCCTAAAATTGCCTTGTCGATAAATTAGCCCATACTTATAGATTACAGGTTTCTAGCCGCAGGTTTCGGTTAGGCCATCAAGGGGGAGAATTATTCCGTTTTTACCCCTCCCGGTAGGAATTTCCAAAAATTCCGTCTTACTTAGAGGATGTCTGCGTTGGAGGAGGAACCTATTACATACATAATTTTAGGTCTCTATATGCAGCAGTTTGGCCAGGCCGTCAAGGGGGAAGTTTTTTCCATTTTTACCCCTCCCGGTATGAATTTCCAAAAATACTGTCTTAGGGGACGTCAACGTTGGAGAAGGAACCCAAATACCGAATTTAAGCTCCCTAGTTCCAGCAGTTTGGCCAGGCCGTTAAGGGGGAGACTTTTCCTGTTTTTGACCCTACCTATGGAAATTTCCAAAAATCTCATCTTAGCGGATGTCTACAATAGGGGAGGAACTTTATTACCAAATTTCAACTTCTTACGGTTTGGGCAGGCCTTTAATCGGCACTTTTCGCTTCATTAATCCCCATTTTTGCAATGTCCCTGTCCAAAATTCAAAAAAAACACCTTCCCGATAAGTGAGCCAAGGAACATATGTTTTACATTTCAGGTTTCTAGCCAATTTTTACTATTTGTGGCCCTCACGGTAGGAATTTCCGAAAATCCATCGACATGGAATTTCAGCTTCCTAGTTCCAGCAGTTTGAGCAGGCTGCTAAGGGGGACACTCTTTCTTTTTTTGTCCCTCCCGATTGGAATTAGGCTGGAAGAGGAACCTAAGTAACGAATTTCAGCTTCCTAGTTCCAGCAGTTTGGACAGGTCGTTAAGGGGCCACTTTCACTTTTTGAGCCCCCATTTTATAACGACGCTGTCCAAAATTCAAAAAAGTATCTTTCTAATAAGTTAGAAAGATACACATTTTAAATTTAGGTTTCTAGCCGAAGGAGTTTTTACAGACCACCAAGGGGAGGATTTTCTTCTTTTTTCCCCTCCCTTTAGGAATTTACAAAAATTCCATCTTCGCGGCTATCTGCGATGGATGAGGAACATTCACACCAAATTTCAAATTCATTGCCTCAGCAGTTTGGCCAGGCCGTTATTGGGGACATTTTTCCCTTTCAACCACCATTTACACTATGTTCCTGTTCCAAAGTTAGTCCTACTCCAAGGAATACATATTTAAAATTTTAGGTTGGCCAAAAGGGATTGGGCAGGCCGTCAAGGAGGAGACTTTTCCCCTTATTTCTCCTCCCGATAGGAATTTCAAAAATTCCGTCTAAACGGACGCCTACACAGAAGGAGGAACTCACATACCGAATTTGCTTTTGGGATATCCTGTAGGGAATTCCAAAAATACAAACTTAGTCGATGTCTACTACAGTGGAGGAACCTTTATACCAAATTTCAACTTCTTGCCTCCAGTGGTTTGGGCAGGCACTTTTCCAATTTGTGAGACTGTTTGTGGGGAGAGTTTTCCCCTTTTTGCCCGTTCCGGTAGGAATTTCCAAAAATCCTGTTTTAGCACACGTCTATGCCGAATATCAATAAACCTTGTTTTAGTGGAGATATCCGTGCGGGGAGGTAAAAAAGTACTTTTTTTGAAATTATATTTTTTAAGTGGTATTTTTTTAAATGCTACTTTTTGGAAAAACGAAATTTTTTGGAAATATACTTTGTTTTTACAAAGTTCTTTATTTGTACTTTTTTTGAAAAAGGTAGTTTTTGGAAAAATGTATTTTTTTGGAAAAAGGTACTTTTTTTGGAAAAGGTACATTTTTTTGGAAAAGGTACATTTTTTTAGAAAAAGGTACTTTTTTTGAAAAAGGTACTTTTTTGGAAAAAGGTACTTTTTTGGAAAAAGGTACTTTTTTCGGAAAAAGGTACTTTTTTTGGAAAAAGGTACTTTTTTTTGGAAAAAGGTCCTTTTTTTGAAAAAGGTACTTTTTTTGGAAAAAGATACTTTTTTTGGACAAAGGTACTTTTTTGGAAAAAGGTCCTTTTTTGGACAAAGGTACTTTTTTTTTAAAAAGGTACTTTTTTGGAAAAAGGTCCTTTTTTTGGAAAAAAGTACTTTTTTGAAAAAGGTACTTTTTTCTGAAAAAGGTACTTTTTTCTGAAAAAGGTACTTTTTTCTGAAAAAGGTACTTTTTTGGAAAACGGTACCTTTTTTGGAAAACGGTACTTTCTTTGAAAAAAGTACTTTTTTTGGAAAAAGGTACTTTTTTGGAAAAAGGTACTTTTTTATCCCTTTCTTGCCCCTCCCGACAAGAATTTTCAAAAATGCCATCTCAACGTACGTCAACACCGGTCGTGGAACATACATACCAAATTTCAACTTCATAGCTCCAGCAGTTTGAGCAGGCCGTCATGGGGGAGACTTTTCCCCTTTTTGCCCCTCCCTGTAAAAATTTCGAAAAATCCCGTCTTGGTGGATGTCTACGATAGTGGAGGAACCTTTATACCAAATTTCAACTTCCTACATCCAGCGGTTTGGGCAGGCCCCCTTTTTAACCATTTTTAGTACTTCCCTGTCCAAAATTCCAGAAAGTACTTTCCAGAAAAGTTAGCCCGTACTCCAAGGAGCACATATCTTAAAGTCTTGGCAGGCCGCCAAGGGGGAGACTTTTCCCCTTTTTGCCCGTTCCCCAAATTTCAACTTCCTAGCTTCAGCGGTTTGGGCTGGGCGATGTTGAGTCAGTCAGTCAGTAACGTTATTCTTTTATATATGATGAATTTCATTTAAAAATCGAGATAAAACTGAAATTTTGAACCCGACCACCTCAGATATCGATGAAATTTTGTTCATAGCTAAATTTGATCAATACAAACAAACTCTCATTTTTAGAAATGACTGTTTTGCGATTTTTTGGGCGTGGCACAGTGGGAAAGTTTTCGAAAAAAACGCGAAAATGGTCGAAAAGAGCTCCATTTAAACTACAATAACTCAGAATCGGCTGAACCGATTTCCATGATCTTGGTATCATTAAAAATATATTTTAACAGGGTTTATGATACGTTTAAAAAAAAAGAAAAAATACACTGTAAAAAATTTTATAACAAAACAAAAATTAAACTAACGAAAAAACCAAAAAGATCAAGGGTTTTTTTACAGTGTATTAATTTTTTAGAAAGGTTTATCCTTCACCTATACCATATCAAAAAATAAAAATGGGTTCTTTTTTAGTTTTTTTTATATAATTTTTCAAGTAGTGTCACTTCTTACACATTTACAAAATACTTCAACAATTCTAACATTTTTATACCCTACACCACTATGTGGTCAGGGTATTATAAGTTTGTGCTGATGTTTGTAACACCAAAAAATATTGGTCGTAGACCCACCTTATAGTATACCGATCGGTTCAGAATTTTTTTTTATTTCGATTTAACGATGTCCGTCTGTCCGTCCGTCCGTCCGTCCGTCTGTCTGTCTGTCCATGCAATCTTGTACGCACTCTACAGGTCGCACCTATTAAGATATTTCGATGAAATTTGGTACATAGACCTATGTTGGCCCAAGGACGAACAAGTTTGATTTTTTTGAACATCGGTCCATGTTTAGACCTAGTGCCCATATAAGGGTCCTACCAAAATTATACTGTTTATACGCTGCAGGTCGTAAATATTAAGATATTTTGATGAAATTTGGTACACAGACCTATATTGGCCCAATAACGCAGCCTATTGATTTTGGTGAACATCGGTCCATGTTTAGACCTAGTGCCCATATAAGGGTCCTACCAAAATTATACTGTTTATACGCTGCAGGTCGTAAATATTAAGATATTTTGATGAAATTTGGTACACAGACCTATATTGGCCCAATAACGCAGCCTATTGATTTTGGTGAACATCGGTCCATGTTTAGACCTAGTGCCCATATAAGGGTCCTACCAAAATTATACTGTTTATACGCTGCAGGTCGTAAATATTAAGATATTTTGATAAAATTTGGTATACAGACCTACATTGGCCCAGTAACGCAGCCTATTGATTTTGGTGAACATCGGTCCATGTTTAGACCTAGTGCCCATATAAGGGTCCTACTAAAATTATATGGTTTATACGCTGCAGGTCGCAAATATTAAGATATTTTGATAAAATTTGGTACACAGACCTACGTTGGCCCAAGGACAAAGCCTATTGATTTTGGTGAACATCGGTCCATGTTTAGACCTAGTGCCCATATAAGGGTCCTACCAAAATTATATTGTTTATACGCTGCAGGTCGCAAATATTAAGATATTTTGATGAAATTTGGTACACCGACTTATGGCAGCCGAAGGACGAAGCCTATTGATTTTGGTGAACATCGGTCTATGTTTAGACCTAGTGCCCATATAAGGGTCCCCCCAAAATTATATTGTTTATACGATGCACGTCGTAAATATTAAGATATTTTGACGAAATTTGGTACACAGACCTATTTTGGCCCACGGACGAAGCCTATTGATTTTGATGAACATCGGTCCATGTTTAGACCTAGTGCCCATATAAGGGTCCTACCAAAATTATACTGTTTATACGCTGCAGGTCGCAAATATTAAGATATTTTGATGAAATTTGGTACACAGACCTATATTGGCCCAATAACGCAGCCTATTGATTTTGGTGACATTAGTTGGCTTTTACCCAGACTGGTGTAGGGTATTCTATAGTCGGCATGCCCGACTTTAACCTTTTTACTCGTTTAAATGTTTACAAATAAAAAACCATCAACAATTGTTTATATTATTTGCCATGTTTTTATTTATTTGTGTTTTATTTTATTTAAATTTTTTTTAAGTTAATTATTTGTAAGAAATTTTGCGCTGCTAAAATTTGGCACAGTCAGAATATCTGCGCACATGTACAAAAGTTTCATTTATCGGTTGGTAAACTACGTCTGCTCATTTTTAAAAGATTGATAGGCATGTAGCCTATTTACGTCACATTAATAATGAAAATATCATTTATATACCCTGAAATTTCCATAAAATTTGATATGAAATAAATTTAAAAAAAAAAAACTTTTGAAATCGCCTAAAAAATTAATTAAATGGAAAAATTTTTTTACAGTAAAAACAACAAATAAATTATTATACAAAAAAAAACCAAAAAAAATATTTCGGCCGTGCCAGGACTTGAAACCACAACGCTCTGATTGCAGTACCATCACATTCCCATGCAACCCCCATGGAAAATGTTAACTTCTTTTATATCACTCATGAAAAATAACTTCTGACCTAAAGGAGAACTTCTTGGTGGTAGAAGTGATTCATTTAGAAGTTGTTCCATTTATTTTTTCTTTGTAGTTAAGTGGTCTTTGAGATGTTAGTAGCCTGGGAGTCTATAGTAATGTAAATATTTTAAAATCTATGCTTAATTTGTATACCTTTTAAGGAAAGATGATAAAGTATAGATTACGGTGTAAAAAGATATGTTCAATAACCAAATTTTTAAAAAAATTTAAAGAACTGGTTTTTCGCCTTATAAATAAATTCTCTATCCATCCGGCACCAAATTTCATACCAGTAATTTTCTTAAAATTCATTTTGAAAGTTCTTCATAGTTGGCTGGACATTTATAATACACACATTATTATTATTTTTTTATTAATATACATACAAATCTAAATCCCTCAAAATGGAATACAAATATTATTTAATGGAAGATTTTTTATACACCAAACTCTATCTGTGGTTTCAAATGAATTTGTTGATCGTGCGGATCAAAAAACTATTTACACCATAATTGGTGCGAAGAGGTAGTACTTACATCAAAAATATATTGTTACGTCAAAAACTACTGTATTAGTGTAATAACGAAAAATTCTGGTTTTTTGGAAAAAATATCCCGATAAACGGTATTTACTAATCCCGTCAATCTGGCAGCACTGAATTTAGATATAATTTTGAGTGGTTGGGAGCTCTGATATGAATAAAATAAAGTGTTATTATTTTAGTAATATATATGTTTTCAAACTGTCTACCTTATTCGACAACCACGGCGTTAAACTATAAAAAAGCTGCCACCTGACGAATGTAGTGTTAAATAAATAAGTGTATAAGAAACAAAAGACTATGTGGTTATTTTGATTTCAGTAGAAAAGAAGCCGGTTTATTTAAAGGAAAGGAATAAAAAAATGTTTCTATAATCGATATCATCTTCAAATATCTTTCATTTTATACCTAAAATATTCATTAACCCATAATTACTTCTAAAGAAACAAATATTAAAACACATATTTTTCTATTTATACCCTACACCACTACGTGGTCAGGGTATTATAAGTTTGTGCTGATGTTTGTAACACCAAAAAATATTGGTCCTATACTCACCTTATAGTATACCGATCGGCTCAGAATTTTTTTTATTTCGATTTAACGATGTCCGTCTGTCCGTCCGTCCGTCTGTCTGTATGTCCATGCATTCTTGTGAACAATCTACAGGTCGCAAATATTAAGATATTTTGATAAAATTTGGTACGGCGCCTATTCATTTTGGTTTAAATCGGTCCATGTTTAGACCTAGTGCCCATATAAGGGTACGCTGCAGGTCGCAAATACGAAGATATTTCAATGAAATTTGGTTCGTTGACTCACATGGTCCCAAGGAAATAGGGTCGGTCCATATTTGGACCTATCGCCCATATGGGTTATATTTTCGATTTTCTCTTCTTTTATGATTTTATAGAAAATTTTGACACAAGTCCGTTTTAACCTATTTAAATTTCGGATCCAAAAATTAGTTGGCTTTAAATCAGACTGGTGTAGGGTATTATATAGTCGGCCTGCCCGACTTTAACTTTTTTACTCGTTTTTTATTGCACAAGCATGAAATAATCCGATAAAAAGATACAGATCCTTATTTTTTTTTTGGGTCTATCCCATACTTTTTTAAAAGCAACATTTATTTTATTTATTTACATGCAAGCTGTAAGCCCACAGGGCCAAATAGCTGCGATTATTTTCAAAATTTGACACAGATATTTTTTATATATAAATATTTTGATAAATTTGAATATACATAATTATAAAAAACTTAATATGTAACAATTTCATTATTATTAATTCCCCCCAATTATCTCTATACAAACACAACTTGACAGCAAAAACGATGACCAGCAACATGAATCCTAAATTCGAGTTAAAGAATCAGATTTCGATATAAGTAGTAAACGAAACTTTTTACTGAAAAAAAAAACTTAATACTAACGACAAGTTTTACTCAAATATTTGTCTTAAATGTATTCCCAAATTGTGCTACAGTCTGCGAAACTCTTCCCTCTTCATACGGAATTACCTCATTCCATAATCTCCCCACTTTTACCACAAACGACCTATCCATAATAAGAGTTGAATGCATTGGATAAACGATCGAACTTGATCATTTGTTAAGGAATAAAAAAGAAGAATAAAATGAGAGAACAATAATTCTGACTGAAGTCATTTTATTTTCAGTTTGATGAAATTGTATGTTTGTCCTTATTAGTATGTCACAACTACTAGATATCGGGTATTATTACGAAGAGGTGTGAAAAACTTCAATACTATTTACAAGCACTTTTTCAACTGGGTACTTTAAAAATATATGTATTATACAAACTTTAGAACATCTTTGAACACAATTTTATTCTCCCGGCTTTCATGCTAGTTGTCTGCCAACTTGTCGTTAGTAGTAAGAAACTTTTAACTCGTAGTCATCTCTTGATTATAGGCAATAATAAACATAGAGTACTCAGACAAAAGTTTGTTGCAGACATATTAACATTATTCTATAGATAATGCAACAGAAGCACGCATCTCTTAAGGATTAAAAAAAAATGTTATTTAAAGACAGGAGGCTGAAATATATTATAGAAAACATTTTTGAAAATAAGTCTTAAAATAAATTTTATAGCAGAAATTTACAACAATATATTTATTTTCAATTAAGTTACTTTTAAAATAAGCATCCTTTACTTTTGGTGCTGACACTCGAGCCATTATGTCCTACACCGTGAGAATTATTTGCATAATATTAAAGAATTATATGCATAAAACCAATGAAGTTTCGCTGGAACTCGTCCACTGAAACTTTTGATTGAATTAATGGAATTTTTCATAAAATGTTGTGAAAATTTTAAGTTTTTTATTAAAAGTTTCTTACACTCAATGAAAAAGTTTCATTAAAATAAGATTCATAAAATGTATGAAGCTTTTTCATCAAATTAAAATTTTTTTTTTACTTTGTGAATAAAACTTCATTAGTTTACTGAAAAATTTCATTATAACTCGTCTAGCTAAATTCTCTCTGTGTAGATATATAAGAAATAATTTTTGTATATATGCATAAGGAGTGAGATCTGAAAAATGTTAACACACAAAAAGTTAAATAAAAACAAACCACTAAATTCTAAGACTTCAAACCAAATTTTTATTAAATAAAATTTAATACAAAATCAAACAAAAAAAACCGCATGGAATTCTAACCACTACGAACAAAGTTATCCACTTTTTCCGGAAACCCTCCCATTAAGGCTTTTATGGTAGTTTCTGTCAACTTTTTAGATCAGGTGGTCCATCTGCGTTTGAAATCTTGCATGTCCTGGATGACCTTTTTTGTGCCCTTTAATTCTCTTTTAACAGGAGCCCAATATCTCTCCACTGGCCTGAGCTCCGGGCAGTTTGATGGATTTGCCTCTCTTGGTACAAAAACCACATTATTACCACTATACCATTCCAGCGCTTTCTTGCTGTAGTGACAAGATGCTAAATCGGGCCAAAAGTAAGTGGATACATTATGCTGACTCAAAAATGGAAGAACACTCCTTGATATAAATTTCGCTGTTTATAGAGCCAGATGTCACAAATGACTGGCTTCTTTGGCCGCAGCTACATATGGCTTGCCATACTAGGAATTTTTAGGGAATTTCGTTTGCTTTTTCGACCTAAGTTTTTCCGCAACATTTCCTCGAACATCGGAAACATAAAATTCTTGACCAGACAGCTGCGAAAAATCAGCCAGGACATAAGTTTCGTCGTCCATTACACAACAGTTGTATTTTTGTATAAAATTTGATTTCAATTTTCGAGCTCTGGTTTTGGCCTCCAAATTTTTAAAAGCGTTTCTATCGGGAAATTTTTGAACTTTATAGGACTTTAGTCCTGCCTTACGTTTCACTTTACGTACAAAAAAGTCCGAGCATTGGGCTAACCGAGCTGCTTTTCTGCCAGATGTGTTGAGAGCTCTCTAAAGGATGCTTTTAACTTAATATGCCTTACCAATGTTACCAGTCGTTGTTCCTGTTCCCGGCTTCCTTTCAATTTTTAGGTGTTCCAGATACCTTTTTACCACTTTTGAAACTGTTTGGCGGCATACATTAGTTTCTTTGGCAATTTTTTTGTATGTCGATGTTTGGTTTTGTTGAAAATATTTAATTATTTTTGAACGCACTTTTCTTTCATCGTCCATTGTGTAAAAAATTGCAAATTAAAACTCATGATGTAAATTAATTTATTAACTGACATATTTTTAAAATGTAAATTGCCGAAAAAAAAATATGAAAAGCTTTAAACCAAAGTTATAGGCAAAAATGTGTGTTAACATTTTTATGATCTCACTCCTTATAATTTACAATAATATTTCTAGGTTAGAGATATACTTATTGTCAATTATTGATTGTATTACTACTTATTGCCTTTGGTCATAATATTTACTTATTGCAACAACTTTACTTCAAACATTTGTATAGAGTTTTTTCTTTTTTATTTTTTTTTAAATAAGAATAAATGTCATCTGCATTAAAATAAAAGACCTTTAGGAATGGACCATAACATATAAATTGATGAATAATTCATCAAATTATGCTTTAAGCATTGATTTCTAAGTATTCAAGCAAAATGGAAGGAGAACTAAAATAAATGTAAAAAGCAAAAGTTATTTTCTATGACATTGATTGAAGACAATTTATGTAAAAGTGAAATTTATGTTGTTTTGTTTTAGTAAAATTGACGCAAGTTAATAATGTAAATATAGATTTTTTCAGTTTAGTAATTTAAAGTTGGTTTAGATAAGATTTCAAAAAGCTGACTTAAATTAATTGATTTTTCAATTGAAATGAAGTGAAAATATCAAAAAATTATTTAGTTACAATATTAAAAAATGCGGTCTATAATAGCGGTAATTAAGGAAATGCTAATATAGCAGCAACAATTTTTAGAACGGTTAACACTTAGGCAATTACAAATGAAAAAAAAGCTTTGAAAAATGTATTTATTATTGTTCGAGGCCAATTATTATGAACTAACACAATAAGTCCTTTTTCCCAAATACTCTGCCAATTTTTCTTCATCGGGATATTCTCCTAACATATACTTCTCACAGTTTTTGCTTTCAAAATATTATACACCTTCAGGAATGAAGGTGTAGAATATTGTATAGGCTGTGATTAACAAAACTTTAATTAGACACGCTCATCACTGTTCCGACCGTGGTATATCTCGTTGACAGGTGATGCTACGCGTCATAGCCTGTGTAGAGGGTAGCCGGTTCGATTGCCGGTCATGGCCTAAAGAAAAAGTTTTTCAGATAGAGAAAACAAATAAAAACTACAATGATAAATTGACAAATACGAGAGTAGCAATTTATATTTTGAGCCTAACAATGAAAAAACAGAAAATGTCTTTATTATTTTTCAAAGTATTCTGCTGTATGATCTATAGACTTCTGCATGCGTTCGAATCACTTATCAGGAACATGAAAAAGTCATTGGATTCTAAGTCAGGGCGGCGGATGACCCATTAATTTGATCGTTCAAGTGCTCAAAAAGTCACTTGTTTGAGCCGATGTGTGAGAGTTCGCGTTGTCATGGTAAAGAATTTCTTATTTCTTAGCACATTTCTGGCAAACAAATAGTGGTGTACCATTCAGAATTAACTATTCTACGTTACTCTATCGGCTCTTTTACAACATGACCAGTTTCTCCGAAAAACCACGCTACCATTTTTGTCCAAGTGCTTTGGGGTTAACAACTTGTTGGATTTCGTTCATAATTAAACAACCATACAGTAGACTGCTATTTAGTTTCAGGCAAGGTTATGTTCAGAAATGTTAAGCTTACTAGTGGAGATATCAGCTGGTACCTAACAAGTGGCCAAGGCTCACAGTATAAACAGTTACCCTCGTAAACTAACCACTGACGAGTCTTTGGGTAAGACAAAACTGCAATAGTCTTGTGACTTCCTTGTGTCCGTGAAATTTTTCAAAAAAAATATTTTCCTCATTCTGCAAATAAGCTTTAGAAAAAACTTCTTAGTAATTTATTCTAATATCAATTACGGTTGTCCTATGAGACTGTTACAAACACTACTCAAAATAATGTTATTTTTGTACTTAAAGAGGCCAACCCCAAACTGCCCAGAATTGCAACCAATTGGAAGATACTGGGCTCTAATCACAAGAGAACTAAAGAAGACCACATCAGTGCCTAAAATAATTACTTATTTTAGATACAAATGGACAGCTGGCACCAAAAAGTCACCGTAAGCACTGTAAGATTACTTATGGAGGACATATTAAATAAAATCAAAAAACTTATATTGTGAGATTAAAATATTAGTTTTTTTTTAACTTATTTAAAACATCTTTTATTCAGTTTTTTAATTTTTTTTTTTGGTACACTAAAATACATAAAAATCGTATTTTCATTCAGTGCTGTAAACTGGTATAGTTATAGTGAAAAGGTTGTGGCGATGTTAAAATTTAGCTTTTTGGATAAAACCTGGGGGCAAATTACTGCGATCGAGTGTTATTCGATAGCAATTATTGTTACTTAAAACAATACGAAGATTAAAACCAGGTTAGAAGTAAAGCATTTAGTTCCTTTATTACAAATATGAGTTTAAGTTGTAACAATAGTCGTTCGTATTCTTTTATTTGCACTTTAAAAACGTGATTTGTTAACAATTTCGAATGCTTACGATTTCGGGTATCTGGCCCCTGAAAAAAATTAATAAACATTTTAGAAAATTGATCTTATAAAAACATAATATTCCAACTATATAACATTGTTTATTATGACACCAGTATTTTTTATCATGATTGCTTTACAAAAGTATTCTTTTGTTTAAGTTAATATTCTCAATAAAATCATATGAAACCTTTTAAAATGTAATAAAAATTGTCACCTTTATTTTTTCTGCTTTTTATGATTTTAACCCACAATTGATTGAAACGAATTGTATTTTTATTGAAGCATAAAAGATACGTTATTTCAAACAATCAACCTTACGCGCGCAAACACACACATGAATAAAACTATATATGTACACAAGTGTAAATGTGTATTTACTATATTGTGTAACATATTTTATTGTAAAATTTCTTTTATTATAAGTTTTTTTCATACGTTATAAAAAAATATAAAGATTGAAGGCAAATATGTATTAAATTCATTCAATTGTGTCACTATAATAACAACAATATTTTCTGGTAAAGTTACAAAAGAAAATATGTGAAAAGTTTAAGTTTTTTGAAGCAGGTGCAACGAATTTTAAACACTCTACTTTCGCATGCTGCTATTTAAATGTAATTTAAAATGCATAATCTTGAAAAAGTCGTTTGATTCTTATGTTCAGAATTTTTAATTTCGTTTTGTTTAATGTATTAAGGTTTCTAGATACTTTTTTTAAAATCGTTAATAGTTTCACACATTCTTAATGCGATAACAAACTTAATATACCCCTCGTTCATTCATAGTGAATTTAAAAAGGAAATACACCTTATAAGCACGTACGAGACTATTTGTATGGATGTTCTTGTGTATATTAAATGAAGTTATAAAGCCGGTAATAGAAGCAAAAATGTAAATATATAAAAGTCTACAACAGATTTTTATGAACGCAATTTGCTTATGAGCAGGCAGTCGAACATAGTGTATACTCAACGTATATTTTACGTTTCTTACTCGTATAAGCTAAAAAAAAAAGATTTTTGTCTTTTAAGTATCATGAATACATAGAAAAAGCTGTAATAATTTAAGGCAATGACTTTAAGAAAATAAAAATCTATGTTAAGCGTATTTTCTTTGTTAGTTTAAGGTCATATTTATGCATGACGAAGTTATTAGCATGCAACCATCAAATTACCACTTAGAGTCGATTCTAAAGTAAAAACAAGTACAGGCTAAATTTTGGTTTATACTCGTAAGCTACATTAGCCCAATTTATCCTTTGTTTTAGTAAAAACTATATTTACAGAACTATTTTTTCAAAAGAAACGGATGTTGTAAAATAATAATAATATATATATTTTTAAATTACATTGCCTTTTGTCTAACCAAAAATAAATAAAGCTATAAAAAGTTTTTGTACGATATTAGGTAAGAAAAAACAAAATTTCCTATTTACTTTAAATAAATATTAACTCTGTAGTGCAAATGATTCGAAATCAATATTATACAAATTAAATTTGTATGGCAATGTCGCGCAAAATAATGAGTTACGCTAACACACCAGCATATGAAAAATCAAAAAAATATATCGTTAGCAATATGCTTACCAGTATTGACAAAAATAATGAGTCTAAAAAAATTTTTTTTTTTTTTTTTTTATAAAATTTACTCGCAACGGGAATCGAATCTGGCACCCCAGATTGCCAGTCGGTAGCTCTATGATCTGAGCTATCTCGACATGTTATATTTGATAGATAAAAACATAATTGACCTGCTGAGAACAAGTATATTTACACTCCAATCTACAAAAAATAAAAAACTATGTGGTTACATATGTACACTCAAAAAAATAAGTTAGTAGAAAAATTAGTAAAACGTCTTGTATATCAAGTGTACTAGTTTTCAGCAATTTTTTTGCCGAAATTCAGTTTTCAGCAAAAATTTTAAATATATTTTTTTAGCACTAAACTAATTTTGAACTAATGTTTTACTAATTTATTTTGCTACAAAAATTGTGCTGATAACCGCATTCATAGCGTGGACGACAACCAGATAGACAAGATGTTGATGTCGCAGCTTGTCTGGAAACGGAAATGACAAAAAAAGAAAAACAACTCTACACATATTCTATATTTAAATTTTCAGCAAATTCAGTTATGGCGCTGAGGCGATAACTGAATTTGTCATATATAATATGAATAAATAGAAAATACTTAACTAAAAAATTAACTAAAGTAAAATTTCGCTACAAGTTTTTTGAATTTTTTTCAGTCTACTAATATTCAGCAAAAAGTTTAGTGATTTTAGCAAAGATTTTTTTCATTTGCAGTCGACTAAGTGATAGCAAAACTTTTGCTGAAGATTACTATTTTTTTGGTAAAAATCAGCTCGCTGATTTTCAGCAAACCTTTTGCTGAGATTACCAACTTTTTTGCAAGCACGCTCCTGACTAAAAATTTGCTGACACAGCAACATTTTTTGCTGACTTTACTGACTTTTTGTTGTGAGTGTACTTACCGAAGTGGCTCAAAAATTACCGAAGGGGTTTGAGTTCATTATAACTTTTTATTTAAGACATAATTATTAAATTTTTTTTTAAATACATTATATTAATGGAGAATATTTTTAATTCAATTATGAAAAATTATATCTCGCAAGTGGTGGCCATTTTCTGCTTCGCATACTCGTGCTCTTTCCAAAGCATTTTCCATAACCTTTCGCAAAACTTCAGGTGTTATGTTGTTGATTTCGTCGCGTATATTGTTTAATTGCTAGATGATTCTAGGCTTATTAATATAGACTTTTCCTTTCAAATAACCCCAAAGCAAACAGTCTAGGGTAGTTAAATCTGGTAAACGCGGAAGCTAATTCAAATCGCTTGTACGCGAAATAGTATGCGCTGTGGCTCCATCCTGTTAGAACCGTACTTTCGGATGGTTTTACTCGGCTGACCTTAAAAATTTTTCTAACATTGTCCGATATCGAACACCAGTGATGGAAACGGCGACACCGTGTACATTTTCAAAAAAAAATTGGCCCAATTATCCTTTCCGACGAAACACCGCACCAAACAGTACACTCAAGTAGGTGTAATTGTCGCTTTTGAACTACTCCTGGAGTTTTCGTAGCCCATATCCTGCAATTTTGCTTATTAACTGGTAATCTGGCGATTTCAATTCTTGGATAATCTGAATTTTGTATGTAAACATTATTATTGTATGCAAAATTCTCTGCAGTGGCCCTCGTGAGAGCCCTAGTTGTGTCGAACGTCTCTCGGTTGATGTTTCAGCATCTTCCCGAATACTCTCCTGTGCCCGTTCAATATTGTCATCCGTGTGCACCGTTCGTCGTCTGCCGGCACCAGGAACGTTCCTTACTACCCCACATTGAGAAATAAAGTTCAACGATTTGGGCGCGTTGTTCCATTTTAAATTCCCCAAGTCGTCTTTAAAAAATACAGAAAAAAATTATTCAACATTTATTTTAATGTTTGCATTAAAAATACAAAAATTGTTTTTTCGGACTTTCTATATTTTCATATATTTAGTTAGAATATTCTTCTACCTCAAGTCCAAATTCTAATATGATATTGTCATATTAGATTTTATTTGTTGTTTCAAAAAAGGTTAATCATTTTCCTGATAGACAATTTTATACTTTCGTATATGAACTGTCTGATTTGGTAAACAAATGCCTTTGTTTTTCTCTGATATTTTAAGTGTTTGATAAATATATCTAGAAATCCAAAAAAGTCGTCCCCTGATGATTTCCTTAGAAAAGAATGAAATCCGGTTAGTGACATGCCTTCAACATATTATTTTTAACATTTTGTTAAATTCTAGAACAAGAAATTCTCATTGAGTTCGTAATTAAGCCTAACAAATATTTTTAGAAATTCTAAAAACGTTGCCCCATGACGATTTCCTTATGTAAGAATGGACTCCCTATTAAAAAACTTATATGGAGCTTTATATGGTAATATACAATATAACTTAGTGTGATCCATATACCACTACATTCGAAAAATTGCCCGATATAATTGCATCAGCTGTTTATCTGATATTATTTAATTGTATCAGCTTAGATCGTAACTGATTAGATAATATATTTATCAGATGACCTGATGCCTACAACCGGATTTATTGCCAGTCGACTGAAAACATTATATTGCTTGGGATGAAATATTTGATTGCATACATGAGACTAATTAATTATTTGGACAAATTAATTTGTGATTTCATTACCATTAAATTGAAACTAATGCTAATGAAATTTTTGGCATTATTATTACTTGGACTAATGCTAATGCTTTGAAATACGTCGATTTCATTACTAATGCCAATTGTATAGTAAATTCATTACGATTACTAATGCTTCAATTATAAGAAAGAATTGGCATTGGCAACTAAGGGCATATTTCACATGTAAAAAGCGAATGTGGCCACATGTGGGGCACAAGTGCCCAAATATATTTACAAGAAGTACCATAAAAAAAGAATACAATTTTTCAAAAAAATAGTATAATTTTTCAAAAAAAAAATAAATTTTTGAAAAAAAGTATAATTTTTTAAAAATATTGCAATTTTTCAAAAAAAAAATGTATAATTTGCAATTTCAAAAAAAATTTAAAATTTTCAAAAAAAGGAATATTTTTAATAAAAAAGAATTTTTCAAAAAATTTTCATTGTTCAAAAAAATTAATAAAAAAAATAATATTTTTCCAAAGAGGTAAAATTTTTTAAAAAAGTACAATTTTTCAAATCAAAAGTAAAATTAAAAAAAATTTAGAGATATAGGTGAAAACCCAAATAAACGTCCTTTTCCTTCTAGCATTGCTAGTTTACGAGATATTTGCAATTTTAAAATCTAGAAGAGTTAGGTGAAATTTGTTTTCGCTAAAGGGGTTCTATGGGTGTATTAACACCCGCAGGGCATAACACCCGTTTTGCTCTCGCTGGGTGTTAATACACGCCTATATCTTGAAAACTAAGCGAGATAGAGCAAAGCGAGATATAGTAAAACCATAAAACTCCTTTAGTGAAAACAAATTCCTACTAACCCTGCTAGTATTTAAAATTGCAAATATCTCATAAACTACTAACGTTAGAAGGAAAAGAACGTTTTTATTTCGCTTAAAAAATAAATCTGAAAAATTGTCTTTTTTTTAATTTTACTTTTTATTAGAAAAATTGTACTTATTTGAAAAATTTTACCTTTCTGGAAAAATATTATTTTTTAGTAATTTTTTTTTTTTTTTGAAAAATTCTACTTTTTTTGCAAAATGATCCTTTTTTATTAAAAATTTTACTTTTTTTTCGAAAATTTTAAATTTTTTTTTTTAATTGTACTTTTTTCAAAAATTGTACTTTTTTCAAAAATTGTACCTTTTTTTGAAAATTGTACTTTTTCAAAAAGGTACTTTTTTTGAAAATTGTACTTTTTCTAAAAAATTTTAATTTTTTTGAAAAATTTTAATTTTTTTGAAAAATTTTAACTTTTTTGAAAAATTTTAATTTTTTTGGTAATTTTTTCTAAAAATTGTACTTTTTTTTTGTAAAATTTCACCTTTTTCCAAAAGTGGTACTTTATTTGTTGAAAAATTGTGCTTTTTTCATAAATGTTACCTTTTTTTGAAAAATTTTTTTAAATGCGCCATATGTGGCCACATGTGCCAATAGCCTTTTTTTCACGTTCGGGCATTATTTTGTAATATTTGAGTGTGGTTCTTTAAAATCATAATCTATGGACTATAATACCCAATTCATAGAACAAAGTTCGGTGATTAATTGAAAAAATCTAAATCTATCCATCCCCTTTTTTTTTGTAAGCAAATGCTTTTTTTTTGCTCAATTGTTATTAGTTTTTAAGGCATTAGTGCGATTTCATTAGCATTAGTATTACAAATTCTAATGCCAGAAAATTTCAGTAGCATTAAATGGTAATGAAATTTTTTTTGCCATTAGCATTAGTCAACTAATGATAATGAAATTTCAATGCCAATGAAATAATCCCAAGTATGTTTGATTGTTTCAAAAAAAATTTCGACTAAACCAAAGCAAAATTGTTGGTGAAATCAGACTTCCAAGAAAAATTAAGTGCCAACCGAATTGAAAAGTATATTTTGGTTCCTACAACCAATAAACTAAGTTAGCACAACCATATTCAAAGGTGATTACTAAACATTTTAGGTGTTACAACTAAAACTTAGTTGTACTAACTGAATTTTTTTTGTAAACACCAATAATTAGTTGTTCCAACCAAATTCAATCAAATTAATCGAATTTCAGTTGGGAACTGACAAAATTTTTCCCTGTGTGTAGTCACCTCCACAGAGTTACTCAGCAAAAACAGGATATTAATTACTTACGAGAGTATTTACTCGCTTAATTAATTTTGTTCGCGATGTCCCAAAAGTAATGGGTAGTCATTACCTCACTTAGAAAACGTATAAAGTTATGGGTACGTATTACTCTCTCACTTAGTCGTGAAAATGTTTTTATGAACAACATCTTCATACCAAAATTCTCTCTGCTACACGGGGTAGTAAGAGAAATTCATTAAAAGAGTGAGAAATAATGCTAGTTCAGACATGCGAAATGGTTGATAAGGCTACATGTTACTTCATTCCTGCCGAAAAGCAGTCAATCACTTCCCAAGTATTGTGTACTATGCCTAAGATATTCTTTCCATTGTTATTATACCCTACACCACTACGTGGTCAGGGTATTATAAGTTTGTGCTGATGTTTGTAACACCAAAAACTATTGGTCCTAGACCCACCTTATAGTATACCGATCGGCTCAGAATTTTTTTTTATTTCGATTTAACGATGTCCGTCTGTCCGTCCGTCCGTCCGTCCGCCTGTCTGTCTGTCTGTCCATGCATTCTTGTGCGCACTCTACAGGTCGCAAATATTAAGATATTTTGATGAAACTTGGTACACCGACTTATGTTGGCCCATGGACGAAGCCTATTAATCTTGGTTAAAATCGGTCAATGTTTAGATCTAGTGCCTATATAAGGGTCCTACCAAATATTAAGATATTTTGATGAAATTTGGTACACAAACCTATGTTGGCCCAAGAACGAAGCCTATTGATTTTGGTGAACATCGGTCCATGTTTAGACCTAGTGCCCATATAAGGGTCCCCCAAAATTATATTGTTTATACGCTGCAGGTCGCAAATATTAAGATATTTTGATGAAATTTGGTACACCGACCTATGTCAGCCCAAGGACGAAGTCTATTGATTTTGGATAACACCGGTCCATGTTTAGACCTACTGCCCATTTAAGGGTCCCCCCAAAATTATATTGTTTATACGCTGCAGGTCACAAATATAAAGATATTTTGATGAAATTTGGTACACCGACATATATCAGCCCAAGGACGAAGCCTATTGATTTTGGTTAACAGCGGTCCATGTTTAGACCTAGTGCCCATATAAGGGTCCCACCAAAATTATATTGTTTATACGCTGCAGGTCGCAAATATTAATATATTTTAATGAAATTTGGTACACGGACCTATGTTGGCCCAAGGACGAAGCCTATTGATTTTGGTGAACATCGGTCCATGTTTAGACCTAGTGCCCATATAAGGGTCCCCCCAAAATTGGCTTGGTTACAAACTGCAGGTCGCAAATATTAAGATATTTTAATGAAATTTGGTTCGCTGACTCACATTATAGAAAATTTTGACACAAGTCCCATTTTAACCCATTCAAATTTCGGATCCAAACATTAGTTGGCTTTTAACCAGACTGGTGTAGGGTATTCTATAGTCGGCATGCCCGACTTTAACCTTTTTACTCGTTTTAACTACAATTGTGCAACATTTTTCAATATTTTTAACAGTTATTTGTTTAAACAAACTACAAAAACTACTACACTGTAGTAACATTTATTTTATGCAGTTGTTTTGAATTTTGTTACAAATACTTCAAAAAATAATATGGCGCATGTTTAGAAATTTCTAGTGAAAGAATATGAGAAGAAAGTGTTTCTCCTTGTGTCTTTAGTCATAACACAACGCTAAAGTGTGAAGACGCCTAATTTGGAAGAAAGTTATACATTTTATTAAATAATTAAAATAATACGGTAAGTTTCATAATATAAAATATATATTTATTTAGTTAGGGAAATATTAAAAAATATTGTATTTATTTTCTTTCATCTCTTTAATATTTTCATTCCTTTCTACTTGGAAAAAAGGAAGCCAAACAAACAATGAACATTAAAAGTGATATTAAGTGTGAATTTTATTTTGTCAATTTTAAATTTCTTGGAGAATAAAATTAAGTTAAAAGTATTTATATAAATTTATTTTTATTATATTAATAATTGGTGTTAGTAATTTAGGCAGCAAGTTTAACTAAAAAAAAACATTAGTTTTTAAATTTTTACAACAATTTTTGTTTATGTTATTTTAACTGTATTTGTAGTTTTTTGTACAGTTTTACAGTAATTTGCATGTATGTTGCTTTAATTGCTCCCACTGATTTTACTACATTTGTCATTTGATTTTTAACAGTTAAAAAAACAGTTTAAAATAACTTTATACTGCAGTTGATTTAAATACGAATGTAGTGTACGCTTTTTTACCTGCAAATGTAGTTATTTAAAATATTATTTGCAGTTAGTTTTACCTACATAATTCCCTGAGTATAGCTCGTCCATTGGCAAACTTCTTGGTCAAACTTTCAACCCTATCTACCCTTACGCAGATAATATCAACATTTGTCATTCATTTTCCTTCATTCATAGACCCAGACCTGAGGAGATTTGGGGCACAAATCAGAATGACACACTCAACCGGAACCTCCCTACAATCTCTGAGTGGGGTGGTGCGGATAAGGTTAACTTTCAAGCATTCAATAACTCCGAAGTATATTTTGCAGCTTCTGGACCGATGCAGGGAGTCGGCGCTCATTAATGACAATAGGGTATCCAGCTCTATTGTCTAATGTGTGATTCTGTTGCCATGGGAAGTGTTCTGCTGAGACAAGTGAACTTGTCCTCAGAGCCCGATAGGATATAAACTCCCTGTTACTTAAATACAATGTAGAGAATTTCAAATCAAATATTTATAAACACTGCTCCCTATTTCCTCCTCCCTATAACTTATTTTTCTACCAACAAACACAATGACCTGCATCGGTAGGGGGCATCCGGACTAACATAAAAAAAAAACAAAATGCTAAGTGAATGAAAAAAAAACTTTTCTCACACATACTTTTAAAATACCTACAATATTTGTAAAAAATTAAATTTTGAGCGACTCTTATTTTTTAGAAAGCGATAAATTTGTATGAGAATCACCTGGAACCTTTCCCTTTACAAGTAGTGCTATTATTGTTATGCAAATTTTATTTTGAAATTGGTACGTTTGACATGTCTTTGGACAAAAAACTACCAAAACCGTCTGATTTTCTTAATACCCCTGATGGTCTATTACATATCCAAATTTCAATAAAAATTGGCTTGGAATACTTAACTTGTGAAACCTTTTACTAAATCCAATACTTTTGGTATAAGAAATTTTATGCTATGTTTAAATATAAAATAATTACAGCTTACTACTCATTTTTTATGCCTTTATCATACTTCTGAAAATATTAAAAAAAAAACTCAAACAAAATATCTTCAAAAATATTTAGAGCATTATTCTGTCATACATTGTTCCAACATGTGTTACCTCATACTTATCACATTTATGTTAGTTAACATCGTATGTAAGATTTTATACTGTCCATGAGTGTAAGTGTTTATATGGGTGTTTGTAATGCAGTGTATTGTCCAGTTATAAGCTCATGACTATAAGCTTATAACATCATTCTAAACAATTTAACTTTTTATAAGCTTAATACTGATATAATACATAATATTTTATTTTTTTTATATATGATATTGTCAATTTTACCAACATATTATACCTTTACGTAACGGCATACATATATTTACAGCATCTCATCAATGCGTTATGGATGTTGACAAACAATTAAACTTTAATTTTTAAACTCAAATAAGTTTGCTAAAAAATATATATATATTGGAAAAAGTTTAACACTTTCTAATATCACAGCAACGTACTGTTTGTGTTTGTATGTTTTGACACATAAAATGGTTCTATTGTGCTTAGCTCTCAGTATCCCTTGTTTGCTTGTTTACAAACACATATAAAAAACATTGGAGTTGTATTATTTTTTTTTTTTGAAAATTGTCCAACGTCAATGCCACTTAAATTAATAGCTCTAATAAAATGTCTGTGACAGGCAACACTTCATAAAAATCTCAGTAAATTGTTTGTAAATGGTTATGAAGGAACAGAACTCACACTCGTACATAAAAAATTATAGAGGCAACATATTGTAACATCATTTTAAAAAGACATGTCATAAAATATAAAAGAACTTAAATAAAGAATAAAGCTAATAAATTTAAGAGCATTTAAAAATTATTTAATTTGTAAATGGTTGACATTTAAAATATTTAAAACAATTGATTTTGCCTATACACTCAAAAAAAAGTCAGTAAAGTCAGCAAAAAATGTTGCTGTGTCAGCAAATTTTTAGTCAGGAGCGTGCTTGCAAAAAGTTGGTAATTTCAGCAAAAGGTTTGCTGAAAATCAGCGAGCTGATTTTTACCAAAAAAATAGTAATCTTCAGCAAAAGTTTTGCTATTATTTAGTCGACTGCAAATGAAAAACATCCTTGCTAAAATCACTAAACTTTTTGCTGAAAATTTAAATATAGAATATGTGTAGAGTTGTTTTTCTTTTTTTGTCATTTCAGTTTCCAGACAAGCTGTGACACGGAAATAGAATATGTGACATTGGTTGTCGTCCACGCTATGCATGCGGTTATCAGAACAATTTTTGTAGCAAAATAAATTAGTAAAACATTAGTTCAAAATTAGTTTAGTGCTAAAAAAATATAACTAAATTTTTTGCTGAAAACGGAATTTCAGCAAAAAAAATTGCTGAAAACTAGTACACTTGATATACAAGAAGTTTTACTAATTTTTCTACTAACTTATTTTTTTGAGTGTACTCTATTTTCTAGTTGTTGTTTTTATAGGTACGGGCAGAGATGTATAATGCAGAGATGTATAATATAGAGATGTGACATCGATAACTTTTTAAACAAACTGTAGATGTCGCTAGCATGTAGGAAATTTTGTCAAGGGAGGATTTTATATTCTCAAATGAGGTTTTAACAGAGTTGTCAAGTAAGGGAATTTGGACCCTAATTAGGGATTTCGATTTTGGTTTGGGAACAG
The DNA here is from genome assembly GCA_949987735.1 of Leucophora obtusa. NCBI lineage: Eukaryota > Metazoa > Arthropoda > Insecta > Diptera > Anthomyiidae > Leucophora > Leucophora obtusa. The sequence goes on from OX465297.1 coordinate 174,746,066, forward strand.
ATTAAAAAATTGTAAATTTTAAAAAATTTAATTTTAGGCCGAAAATCAGAAGAATTTTCGAATAAATTATATGCGTATTATTTTAAATTAAAGTCGATCAAATTGGGTCTGTTAAAGTATTTAAAAATTTCTACAAAATATTTGAATTGTTGAAGAAATGTTCTCTGAATATACATATATAAATCTTGAAATAACGAAAATCATCCAAGTTCAATAATTAATCAAAGACAAAATAAATTTTGTGTAGGTTCAAAAAGTTCTAGGGGTTTTCAGTTACTTTCGTATGTGCCTTTTGAATCGTGTTAACTAGACTTATGCCAACTTAATGTTTACAAGCCTTTATATTTTAAACTTAACCGAAAACTACTCTCATTTACTTGTGAAATTCCATACAAATTTGTAAAAAAAAAAATTTTTCACGATAATGAGTTTCGTGTTAAAATTGTGAAGAATTTGTTCTCTCGAAAATTTAATGTACAAAACTGTTATTTTGAAAAATTAATATTTCAGCTTTATTGTGATTTTGTCTTTCTTATAATAAAAAATTATTTACTTTCACAATTTAAACAAAGATTTGAAGCCTTTAAAGTTCGAGTGAAAAACTAAGTAGTCTTTGTATAAAATTCAATTTTATTTACTTTGCTGAGTCATTCCTAATGATTTTCTGGACCTTTTGTTTAAATTAGAATGAATTGGGTATAAAATTGGTGATTTAAATTTTAGAAATGGGAATGAGCTAAAGCCCAAATCGCATAGTGAAAGTACCAGTAGATAGTGGCAGTACTGTAATATTTTGTTCTTGAATTTCGTGAAAACGATTTAATATTTTTAAAAATTTTTGTTCTGTTTTGTTTAACAACTGCTCTTGTTTATTAAGAAAATTTTATAATTTCTCGGTAGTGACAAATAAAGAAAATACAAAAACCTACTTTATCGACAGTGCTTTGTCCCATAGACAAAAATAAAAAAAAAAAAATTTGTGCCTCCGATTTCGACAAAAATATTTTTTTTGTATACATACTAAAATTACTTAATATTTTAAATATTATAATTTCTGGTATAACTCTGGTCGCTAAAGTCGCTAAATTTTTAACATAGAATGTAATGAAAAAAGATGAATTTTTTGGATCTTACATAAAAAAATTGGTAAAAATTAATTTTTAGAGGTATCTTTAAAAATATTTTTTTTTAATTTTTGATTATATTCGAATCAATAAAAAATAACAAAATTATAAAAAAAATTTACAATTAATATATCAAATTAATCTTTGAATGTTTACAATATTTTTGCTGGGAGCCTAAAAATATCAAAAGTTAAATGGGACTTTAAAAATATTATGTTAATTGATTTTAAATTTTTTGTTATGCACTTATAATTTTATATAAGAAAAAATAAAGAAAAGGACCAATTTCTTAATTTAATTATAAAAAATTTTTTCCAAGCGTCAAAAAATGTGTTTTTGTAATTTCATCTTTTATGGATTACGAAAAAGTTTCCAACTTTCTTAGATTTTAATAAAATGTTGTAATTTTTTTTTTCAAAAATTGAGCTAATATTATTTTTTTAAAAAAAGTATAAAATTTGGCAAAAACACATCATCTATTTTATTAATAAATCCTGAAATATACCTAATTTTTGGTTAAAATCTTAAAAATTACCAAAGTTTGATAATATTTTAAAAAAAATTATGTTAATTGATTTTCATATTATTATTTTTTTTTTTGTTAGGAATAGACCTTTACTTATTACATTAAAAGAAATATTTTTTTAACACTCTTTTTATGTCTCATTCACGTAATAAAACCTACATATATTTCAGTTTTTAATTAAATTACTAGCTGATAAAAACAAAATGTATTTTTGAACTTTAGAAGCAAATTCACTAAAGTATTACTGCTAAAAACACTACCAGGAACATTTTTGTGGAAGATTCTAACCCTCTAACTCTTCAATGAAAAGGAATTTGTTGGCCCCTTTTCAAAAAGGGTCAAAAACGATCCGTAGTTGATAAGTTAGAGGGTTAAAATGTTCCACAAAAAATGTTCCCCGTAGTGTTCTGCATAAGTTTGCTGAACACATCCTATACCTAAAATGGAAGATTCCCATAGTTTCTCCGTATATACGTTTGTGGGTTTGAGCGCCAATTCTGAATAAGTACGAAATTAACCCTTAAACTCATTTTAAGTTGTTACTTATTACTGGCACTGAAGTTAAATTTTCAATACTGATGTCTTAAAAGACTTATAGTAGAAATTCATGACAAATATTTTTGCGCAACATTTTAACCCTCTATCTCTTCAACTTACGGCTCGTTTTTATCCGTTTTTAAAAGGGGCCAAAAAGTCCCTTTAATTAAAGAGTTAGAAGGTTAAAATGTTCCCCAAAAATATTCTTCGTAGTGTTTTACATAAGTTCGCTGAACATACCCTATACCTAAAATCGAGGATTCACGTGGTTTCCTATTTTAATCCTATTTAATTTTTTTTTTTTGTTTTAGAAAAATCATTTTAAGCGTTTAAAACGCATTTTTTATGAGAGGCATTTTTTATGAATCTATTTTACCCAATTTTGGCACAAATATGGCTTGACTTTATATCAATTCACGTGCTAAATTTCGGATTTTGGGGTTGTATCGAAATTTCTAAAAATTGTAATGTTTCTACTCAATCAGACCTACAACCTTCAATATTTCATTTGAAAAGTATATTTTTTGTTTTTTAGCACCGTGTATTTTGTGTCTTACACCACAGGTACTATAACTATAAGAAATATTTGTGACAAAAATCGTTCCTACTTCTGACTACAAAACTGGCCCTTAAAAATTATACTTATAAAAAAAGGCCATACAAATAGTTGAAAATTTAGCTTACATAAATAAAAATTATACCTATATTTGCGCCTGCAGAATTTGGTCTGCCAAATTTATGTAATATAAATTTTATATATTGCTAAATTCACAGACAATTTTAGCTAAATTAGCTAAAAAATTCTAGCCAAATTCAGCAAAACTATATACAATAAATATAGCGCCATCTCTATGTGATATTAATAGGAGAGACTAAAGAATATAATCAGTTGAAAATAACCATGGTTTAAATTAGCTAGAAAATTTGTAAAATTAAGAAACATAAATCACAAAAAACTAGCATGCATGTTCAATGCTAAATTTTAAGAAAAACTAATAAAAACAATAAGTTCAATTGAATGAAAACGCATTTTTATGGGTGTAGGAGATGTTTACACTTTTCTTTTCAAATAAAAAAAAATTTTTATTATCGATGGTTCAGGAAATAGAAAATTTATTTTAAAAATTACATTTGATTTTACATAATTTTTTTATTTTTGAAAATTGATATTTCCAGAAATGAGCCGAAAATTATCTTGAGCGGCGGCTGTGGCAAAAATGACCGGCGGCTTAAATGGACGCTGTGGTGTAATGGTTAGCACGTTGGACTCTTACACATAAGGTTGCGGGTTCGATCCCCAGCCCAGGCTACATCAATTTATGAAAAATAATAATATATGTGACCTTCTGTGAGAAAAGGGACCTAGTGTGTGAAAATGAAGTTTTGAGAAGAACGCATTTAAAGTTAAATTAAAAATAAAATTTTAATGTTTTTCTCATTTTTATCGAAACCCGTTTTTTGACACACTAGGTCCCTTTTCTCGGAGGAGGTCACATATACGAGTTTTTCTATGGTGTAAACCTTAATAAAAATATTTTAAAAAAATCATGTGTTAATTTTTCCCGGTGCTTAATATATATTCGGGCTGACCCATACCAAAATCCAACTTTTGTTTTTTATGAACCAGCCTAACAAACACAAATGATTTTAACATTGAGTTGTCATAGGAGTAGAGTACTCCAACTTCAACATTTTTTCAGTACATTTGGAACTAGTGCAAAGGAAGCTTTTTTTCACCAATTAAAAATTAAAAAAAAAAAAAAAATCTTCGTAAAAAAAATTATATTTTTTTTATTTTTTTATTACCGCCACCGGTTATCGAACTTGCGACCCCACAATTGTTAGTCTAGCGCTCTACCGCTGAGCTATTGTTTGATATGAAAGTTGACTGGCATAAAAACACCACCTTCTTACTGCGAGATATTGTTCCTTATTTTCTTCAATAAAAGTACTTATTAAACAAGTGTGAAAGGTTCACTCCAATTCAATATTGTTTTCAGTACTATTTTTACAGATGCATAAAAAGCAGTTTCTTACCACTTTTTATACCCTACACCACTATGTGGTCAGGGTATTATAAGTTTGTGCTGATGTTTGTAACACCAAAAAATATTGGTCGTAGACCCACCTTATAGTATACCGATCGGTTCAGAATTTTTTTTTATTTCGATTTAACGATGTCCGTCTGTCCGTCCGTCCGTCCGTCCGTCCGTCTGTCTGTCTGTCCATGCAATCTTGTACGCACTCTACAGGTCGCACCTATTAAGATATTTCGATGAAATTTGGTACATAGACCTATGTTGGCCCAAGGACGAACAAGTTTGATTTTTTTGAACATCGGTCCATGTTTAGACCTAGTGCCCATATAAGGGTCCTACCAAAATTATATTGTTTTTACGCTGCAGGTCGTAAATATTAAGATATTTTGATGAAATTTGGTACACAGACCTATATTGGCCCAGTAACGCAGCCTATTGATTTTGGTGAACATCGGTCCATGTTTAGACCTAGTGCCCATATAAGGGTCCTACCAAAATTATACTCTTTATACGCTGCAGGTCGTAAATATTAAGATATTTTGATGAAATTTGGTACACAGACCTATATTGGCCCAATAACGCAGCCTATTGATTTTGGTGAACATCGGTCCATGTTTAGACCTAGTGCCCATATAAGGGTCCTACCAAAATTATACTGTTTATACGCTGCAGGTCGTAAATATTAAGATATTTTGATAAAATTTGGTATACAGACCTACATTGGCCCAGTAACGCAGCCTATTGATTTTGGTGAACATCGGTCCATGTTTAGACCTAGTGCCCATATAAGGGTCCTACTAAAATTATATGGTTTATACGCTGCAGGTCGCAAATATTAAGATATTTTGATAAAATTTGGTACACAGACCTACGTTGGCCCAAGGACAAAGCCTATTGATTTTGGTGAACATCGGTCCATGTTTAGACCTAGTGCCCATATAAGGGTCCTACCAAAATTATATTGTTTATACGCTGCAGGTCGCAAATATTAAGATATTTTGATGAAATTTGGTACACCGACTTATGGCAGCCGAAGGACGAAGCCTATTGATTTTGGTGAACATCGGTCTATGTTTAGACCTAGTGCCCATATAAGGGTCCCCCCAAAATTATATTGTTTATACGATGCACGTCGTAAATATTAAGATATTTTGACGAAATTTGGTACACAGACCTATTTTGGCCCACGGACGAAGCCTATTGATTTTGATGAACATCGGTCCATGTTTAGACCTAGTGCCCATATAAGGGTCCTACCAAAATTATACTGTTTATACGCTGCAGGTCGCAAATATTAAGATATTTTGATGAAATTTGGTATACAGACCTATATTGGCCCAATAACGCAGCCTATTGATTTTGGTGACATTAGTTGGCTTTTACCCAGACTGGTGTAGGGTATTCTATAGTCGGCATGCCCGACTTTAACCTTTTTACTCGTTTATATATACATATTTTTAAATATTTTCGAATTAAAAAAATATTGAATTTAAACAAATTGATTACAAATATTAACACAAAAATAATAGAACAAAAAAAATTAAAAAAAATATAAAAAATATTGGTCCCGCCGGGAATTGAACCCGGACCCTCTGTTTGGAAATGCCAAATGATACCAGAATCACTTTTTACGATCACTTTTAGAGCAATTACTCTTTAGAAGCAATACTTGAGTGGTTTTTTGGATATTGCTCAGAAGTCATTCTAAACAAGCAAAATGTTTAGTGATTTTAGCAAGGATTTTTTCATTTGCAATCGACTAAGTGTTAGCAAAACTTTTGCTGAGATTACTAATTTTTTTGATAAAAATCAAATTACCAACTTTTTTGCAAGCACTCTCCTGACTAAAAACTAGCTGCCACCGCAACATTTTTTGCTGACTTTACTGACTTTTTTTTGAGTGTAGGAATTCAATTTCTTACTATAAGGCCCGATTACTGAATGTCCAGTTAAAATTGAGCCAACAGTTAAATTCAAATTTTATATGGAAAACAAAAACAAATGGGTCAGTTAAAGTCCAAGTTAGTAGCTAACTGGACATTCAGTAATCAGGCCTAAGTTAAATAAATTAAAACAAAACCTAATTAGATAATAAAGATTAAATAAAGCTTGTACCATAAAAAAGTTTATAATAAAATTTTGGGGAACAAGGTCTCCCATCGATATCAAGTATATAATTTTCGTTTCAGGTTTGTCGCAATTACTAATTTATTTAGTAGATGTTATACTAATTGAAAAAGAGCAATTAAAAAAACAATTTATTTTATTGTTTATAAGAATGCATATAAAAATATTACTAAACGAGATTTTTTCAAAAGTAATACAAATTTCCCTTAACAAATAAAAGAAAATTTTTGTATTTTCTTCACAAAAAAAATCATTTTCTATTTAAATCATTACTTTAGTAATTTCATCTCTCAAAATACAAAAAGAAATAAAAAAGAAATCTAAAAAAAATTATGTGTAATCGGTGCCAAGTAATTCAATTTAAATTAATTATTATTTGCTCCACAAGTGTTTTTGGCGCTTATTCTCAAGTCATGCTACCACAACTTTTAATTATGCTGCCCTAAGCTGTAAAGTTGCAACTAAAGTTGCCGTTACTGTTGCTGCATCAATAGCATCCTTAATGTATAGTTTTTTTGTTCAGCACTCTAATGAAACTTTACCCCTTTTTTCTTCTTTCTCGTTTTATTTTTATCCTTTTAGTATTGATTAAAACGTATAAAAAACGTAAAAGATATTAGAGTTGCATTTTCCAGGGTACTTTTAAGTTTCTCTACTTTTTATACCCTACACCACTATGTGGTCAGGGTATTATAAGTTTGTGCTGATGTTTGTAACACCAAAAAATATTGGTCGTAGACCCACCTTATAGTATACCGATCGGCTCAGAATTTTTTTTTATTTCTATTTAACGATGTCATTCTGTCCGTCTGTCCGTCCGTCTGTCTGTCTGTTGTCAGGTCGCAAATATTAAGATATTTTGGTGAAACTTGGTGCACCGACTAACGTCGGCCCAATGACGCCTATTGATTTTGGTTGAAATCGGTCCATGTTTAGACCTAGTGCCCATATAAGGGTCCTACCAAAATTATATTGTTTATACGCTGCAGGTCGCAAATATTAAGATATATTGATGAAATTTGATACACAGACCTATGTTGGCCCAGTAACACTGCCTGTTGATTTTGGTGAACATGGGTCCATGTTTAGAACTAGTGCCCATATAAGGGTCCCCCCAAAATTATATTGTTTAAACGCTGCTGGTCGCAACTATTAAGATATTTTGATGAAGTTTGGTACACCGACCTATATCAGCCCAAGAACGAAACCTATTGATTTTGGTTAACAACGGTCCATGTTTAGACCTAGTGCCCATATAAGGGTCCTCCAAAAATATATTGTTTATACGCTGCAGGTCGCAAATATTAAGATATTTCGATGGATTTTGGTACACAGACCTATGTTGGCACAAGGACGAAGCCTATTCATTTTGGTGAACATCGGTCCATGTTTAGACCTAGTGCTCATATAAGGGTCCTCCAAAAATATATTGTTTATACGCTGCAGGTCGCAAATATTAAGATATTTTGGTGAAATTTGGTACACAGACCTATGTTGGCCCAAGGACGAAGCCTATTGATTTTGGTTAACACCGGTCCATGTTTAGACCTAGTGCCCATATAAGGGTCCTCCCAAAATTGGCTTGGTTACAAACTGCAGATCGCAAATATTAAAATATTTTAATGAAATTTGGTGCGCTGACTCACATTATAGAAAATTTTGACACAAGTCCCATTTTAACCCATTCGAATTTCGGATCCAAACATTAGTTGGCTTTTAACCAGACTGTTGTAGGGTATTGTATAGTCGGCATGCCCGACTTTAACCTTTTTACTCGTTTTCAATGAGTTTTTATGGTTATTTTTTAACTGTGAAGTGTAGTCTAGGAGTCGATGAGAAAAAAAGTGTTGCTAATATAAGTTGTAGTATGAAAAACAAAAAGTTTAAATGGTGTTACGTTGCATTTTCAAGTGTTTCTTGTTGCACTTAATTTACTAACAAAAAGCACCAATTATACTTATAGTTTTTAGTTTGCTAAAGATGAGATTTTTAAGTGAAATGTTTTGAAGATTGCAATTAAAAAAATTATAATAAGAATTTATTTGATTGATTTAGGAAAAAATAATTAATAAAAATTCTTCTAATTTCAACAGTTAGGTACTTATGTTTAATGTGTTATGCTTCACACAACAAAAATCGATTTAGTTACCCAGCAAACAAAGATGATCATTAATGACTCAGAAATGAGCTCGAAAAACATAAACATTTTTTCACTTTTTCCTATGAAAGTGGTCCGTCCAAAGAGCCCCCTATGTAATCAGAAATGACTCAGGAAAAAGAATGTATAAAATCGAAATTTTCCTCATAAATTTAAATAATTTTGGAATCTTTTTTGAGTCCGAAAAATGAACCCTCATTTTGAGACAGCTTTTTAGATTGTAGAGACAACTTTTTGGATTGTTTTTTGAGGGTTCATATTTTCTGCCAAAAAAAGAGTGTTTTCAAAAAAACAATAATCATTTCTATGAGCTATTTAAGAATCTTATATATGAGCGCTCCGAATTTGCTGGCTGGGTAGTTTATTTGATTAAGGCAGTAATTTTTTAAAGTATTTCGATAAAGTGTTGAGTTATTTCTATAGAAATTGTTTTCGTAACATAAAATTCCCTTGAAAGTTCCCTTCATTTCACCCAAGTGTTTTACGAAATTGGCTATTCCTTCTATTCTGCTTTCGATTACAGCTACAAATTTCTTGAGCATTTATTACACTTAGCACCAAACAAAACATATGGTCCTGAGGTAGTCCAGAACATTAAGCGTGTTCATTTACTTACTGCAAGTTACAACTTTTACTACAGATGGAAAATTTAATACGAAAAGGAAACAAAATTTCCAACTGTAGTAAAAGTAGTAAGAATATCAAGTAATAAAAAAACTTTTCGCGTATAACATCGATGTCAAAATTGACTCCGCAACACCGTGGACTATATTTTGTAAAAAACTACTTTCAGTGGTATTCTTTACACTAGAACATAAATTTCTAAGAATTTTAGAATTTAGAAACATGTTTAATGGATTATGAAAAAATGTTTTGAATCTTTAAAATTAAGTAGAAAAAATATGTAATAAAGTTTTATTTTATGTGTAATACAACTTTATATGTTTAAAAAAAATATTGTCAATAATAATAATAATAATAATAATAAAAAAAACTTTTCCAAATTATTGCCCCTATTTTCTTTTTCTAAAATATTTTCTTTAATTCTTTTTATTTACATTTGTTTAGTTCCTTATCATACGTATAATCTTATCATTCTATGTAAATTGCTGAGTTTTATGATTCTAATCATACTTGGAAATTTTCATTACCATTCAAATTCAAATAGAAAAATGGCAATGGAAAAAATTGCATTACCCTTTATTTTGATTTTTCGTATGGTGGTGTATAAGCATAACTCATTATTTTCCGCTACATCGCCATACAAAAGTAATAAGAAATGTAATAAGAAAAGTAAGTATGTACTTACATAACCACATATCTGGTAATAATTTTCTACACTGGGCAGGTATGTATTTATATACTCACAATATATTTTCCATAACCGATTGAGGTTTATTTGAAAAGTAATATGTAAAGTTTGTTTTCAATTGAAGAATCAATTAAAATACATGGAAACATATTGTTTAACTTTTTGTACAAGTCAATAAAAAACAAACTAAAAAAATACGTATCGTCTGTGGGAGTTGTCAGTTGTTAGTCAAATGTTATATTTTTAGTTTTCTATTTTTAGAAAAAATAAGTTAAATAATTTCGTTGTTTTCTGTTTTAAAACAAAAAATTCAAATATTTTCGGTTTTCTTTTTTGTTAAAATACCCAGCAAAAAATACTGCTTGCTTGGAAGCAGGTTCGTCAGGGAAAGAAAATAGTGTAGCGCTTGCATTATTGGTGATATAAGGCATCATTTTTGTTTGAGATAGCTCGCGTGAAATCACTTGTTTCGATATCCGATATGCGCTTCTATCATAGCTCCAAATAATGGCATGAAATCACAGCCTTTAGCTAGTATATTCAGTTATCATTGTCATTCTTTCGTGCTTTGTTAGAGCGATAAAGTGTGGTAAACAAAACTCTATTGCCTTTTTTTAACACACACAAGCAGAAAAGCAGCACTTATCATTTTTACCGCTTCCGAATTTCTGCTGGGTAGTTTCTTTATATAAAAAATTATTTCAATTCAAATTACAAGAAATTCTTTACTCATACACACAAACCTAGCCAATAAAAATATGAACGTGTGTGTTGTGTATGTAGTGTTTTGAAAATTCAAACAAAAAAAACTTTCAAATATGAAAAAACAAATCACAAAATGTTTTTTTTACGTTTTATCAGTTAAAAATTTGTTTATGTTTTAACAGACTTTTCAATTATTTTTTTTTCTTTTATGATTTGAATATAATGAAAAATCAGTAGTCCTTTTTTAATTGTGTTTTCAATTAATATGATACATATTTTAGGTTGTTTTTAAGGATAAAATATTGTGAGTGTATAACCACATATCGGGTAATGATTTTATACACTGGATATAGATGATATTAAGGCAATGGTAATGAAATCTTCAATTAATAAGTCCACTTAATTAAATAGTCCCATGTATGGTTCTGATAAATAAAAATAATTTTTAATACAACCAAATCCACTAAAAAGGAATGTTACCCAAGTAAAAATTATGGATCTCAATAAAATCAAATATTAATGGTCATAAGTTGACCACTCGAAACCCATAATTTTTTATAATCGATGCTAATGGCCTCATTAACTTAAGTTGTAAATTAAATTTTCTTTAATCGAGAAGCCATTTGGCACTTTTATTTCAAGTTTTAAATAATTTGACTATTATGAAGATTTGCAGTTGGGGAAACATTCATTTGTAAGAATCTATGTATTCTTATATACGCATGAAGGTGTCCCTTAAATTCAAAATTGTCGAGTTTCCATGCTAACACCTCCCAGTGGAGCGAAATTTTTTACAAATTTCTGTTTTCGTCAATTATTGTTCATACTATTGCGGCAGGAAAATCGGAAAACTTAACTCTTGGGAAATTGTGACCAAAGTTTCCGAAGTTTTAAAAAAATTTCAGAATTAAAACAACAGAAATATATCGTGTGATACATTTGGTTTTTAACCAAATTCGAAATATTTTAAAATTTTTTAAATTGCACTAACAGTTTTCAAGATATTGCGACTTAACTTTTCTTAAAACTAGAAATTTCTCCCTTTTAATCTAAAGATTTTTAAAAACAGTCTTAGGAGTTTTTTATTTTTGCACTTGAAGAAAATTGGATTGGATAATAGGATTGCACCAAATAAAAATATACAAAAGAAATAAATTTAAAAAAAAATTGAGAATATAGAAAAAAGTTAACAACAACTCAAAAACCATCCGACCGATTTAAAAAAAATTTAATTTTTTAATGATCAGCCACTAAAGTTAATTAGAAACGATATATCATATGATATAAAAAATTTATTTAGAATTTAAAAAATTTTTCAAAATGTCGAGCAGTTTGAAAACGAGCCGGCACAGGTCAGCGTTTTCCAAAAAAAAAATCTTTAAGCATTTGAGACCAAATGAAACAAAACTGGTGAATGGTAGCATAGAAATTCTACCCATCGTAATTTAGGGGTCACCTTAATACACATACATTGAAATACACATACCATTAAAACACATACACTTAACTATATTACCCTTGTGGCAATCACTTTGTCATCTTAAGCTGTTAATTCAATTCCACAACAATACTTAAGTCGCTGCGGAGTGTAAAACTCACAAAACAACAGCACAACAACAAAAAAAAAGAGATTTTCATTTTGATTTGATGAAATGTTTGCTAATGGTATTAATTTTTCCTAAATCGTTTTTCAGGGAATTACAATTTGGCTAAATAGAGAAAAGGGATATTAGGCAATTTCAAATAAATGATGAGATTTTTCTTTGCGGAAAATAAACGAAAAATTGCTGACAGTGTTAAGTAGTTTATAGGATTTTGTAAGGATTTAGACACAAGATTAAATATATACCAAATGAAAATAATGATATTTTGAGAAATCTAATTACAGCTGCAGTTAATTATAGCCGCCAAAAAGATAGACTTGAAATAACTTTTTGGAAGTTGAATTAGCGACGTCTGTCAATCTGCCGAGGTATTCTTGCAATTCTAATGGGAAAAAATTTAGTATATTAGTTTGTATTGGCGTACCCTTTTTAAAATCTTTGATATAGGTTCATTCATGGCTCGAAATTGTCCTTATAAATCACTATAATTTACGAAATCATAAAGTTGTTCAAATTTACCACAAAGAAGTTCTGTGTAACTCCCAATTCTGCAAAATGTGGTTAGGATAGTACCATATTTGAACCTTGACTGGCACAAACATAAAACACAAATTTTTTTTCGCAAGATCTCAGAAACTATTTTTGGAATTGGTAATTTTTGACCTCGGCCCCATATAACCATCAGACCTGATTTTCCAAAAAATTTAAGAGTTCATACATAATATAATTTATCCAGCTTTATAAATATAAAAAATAAATAAAAATCAAAAGTTTTGAAGTCCGGAAAAGTTTTGGACTATTTCATACCAAATGATCGGTGCCGATCGACTATAATTATTTACTATTTTTTTTACAATGACCACATTTAGGGCTTTAATGCCTCTCGTTAAAATTGTTGTTGTCCAGGGATGAAAAAATAGATTTTTGAAATGGTACTGAAACTTAACCAAAATAGTGATTTTTCGAACCCAATGGTACTTTAGCGCCAAACCATAATCAATAAAAAAGCGTTAGCGTATTCTCAAATTTTTTATTTTTCTCTTTTAAGGCCAGAGCTCGAACGAATTTAATCATACATAACTCCAACGAATTTAATCGCATTGAATACTTTTCTCTTAAAAAACTAAAAATATGATATTGTATGAAAATTGTTCAATTTTTTTCCAAATTTATTGTGTCATTTCCATTGATTACAATTAGCAAGTTATGAAGGCCTTTTTAGTTTTTTAGTGGTTTGAGTAACGAACTAAATCCCAATGTTGTATGCTGGCCTAGAGTGATTTCCAATTGCAAACCACATTGTTCAAGTGACGGGGAAATACTTCAGTTGTCGTGGTTTTTTCAACTGGCTCAAGAATTACTTCATTCAATCTATCCACCTTACTTTGCATGCCACTTTTATTTGAATGCTTCAATTGCCAACTCGGTTAACTTCACTTTCTGAATTTTATTGAATTTTAATATCAAAACACTTTTTTGATTCCTGATAATAAGTATTAACGCTTAATACAAGTGAAGCAATCATTTAGCCTAAATTGTAACACAAATGCACTTACATTGAAATTTGGTTGAAAAATGAATTTTTTCCAACTAAATTGAGTAATTTCCACAGCTTTGTAAATTCATTTGGGGCAACTGATTCAGGGTGCTGTGGAGTTTTTAGGAGAGTTTAATTTCTATATGTGGGCCGGAGCTAAAAACTATATCTCGCAGCTTTTGCACATTGTACATTAGAAGGCATCGGCCATTATCACTGACAGTAGGGTATCCAACCCTATTTGCGTCTTTACATATTGCGTAACACTGTTCTATCGATTTTACCTTGGGGCATGTTTTGTTGAGCAAAGTGAGCATGAGTTTTCATTCGTAATACCCACTTACCTAGTAGGGAACATCTGTTTGTGATCCTTTGTCCAGTGGATTGTATAAAGCTTTACAAACTTGCCGTACAAGGAACAAACTCGCCGTAGAAATCTTCCTTAATACTTTAAAGGCAGGTAAACCCACATATAATGTGTTCTTCTAGCTTCCTATAACCTATTTTCCTGATACAATACATTGCACATCTTTAGAAGTGGACTTCGCTGTAGGCTTGATCTAACATGAAATAATTACATTATTCTAAACAAAAAAAAAAAAAATTAAAACTATTTACATCCATAAACTTTGTTTAGGAAATTAAGATAATTGTATAACTAAATTTTATTACATACATTATAAACACCCCTAAATGTGGAAACTTGCGTTAAAATTTGTTTTTATAAAATAGAAATGAACAGACAAATGCATAAATTTTGTTAGCAACTCATAGGAAAATTTCATTAAATGTTTTTTTTTGTTTTGTGTGCATTTTTTTTTTAGAAAATAAAATAGTACCAGCAGCAATGAAAACAAAGCAATTTTGTGGTTAGAAGGTCGCCTAACAAACAAATTAGTTTTATGGCAAAACAAGAAAGAAAAAATTTAAACGAAATATGCCAAAAGGCCAAAAAAGTTATTTCATACCCAAAATGGTATATTCTATTTAGTTGTTTCCAAAGCTTATTTAACACCTCTCTCTTATGCTCCCACATAAACTAATTTTATTGTTTGCAAATTTGAAAAATTTTAAAATTATTTTCATGGGAAAATTTAATTGCAAACTTTTAACCGATTTCGAAAAAGTTAAACGTGCATTTATTTTAACATTACCATAAATTGTTTTAAAACCCATAAAACCATATTATATTTGTTTTACATAAAATACTAAAAATGTTTAGAAAAAAGTCTTGTGTTCATGTGTGGTTGTGTGTTTTATAACATCACAAATATTTACTTCCTTTAGTGTTTTTCTAAAACATTTCCTGTTATTTTTTCTACACATTTTTTGTCATAGAGTAAGTTTATTAAGGCGTTTGTAACATTTTAAATTTGTGAAAAATAAATCAGATATAATGTATAAATTTTTAATTTATATACTGTAGAGCGACTCACCTTATATGAACAGAAAAAAAGTAAAAAAAGTGCCCGGTTAAAAATAAACCTTGGTTTATTTTATGATGATTCTCAAAATATTTCGGGTCTAGCAATGAGATCTCACGAGCTGGACCATTTTTAAAAAAGATATTTTTTTTAGTTCTTGTATGAAATTTACATCTTAGCTGAAGAATCTACTTAATATGGGTATCATATGAAAGGTTTTTTAGAAGCGCGTCCAGCGGTATATATAATATGTTCAAGCATATCCTGACATGTCCTATTTTCAAGGATATTCTATAAAAAAAACAAATTTTTGACTCTTTTGTCCGAAGATATTTGTGATTGAAATGTCAAACTTATATATATCACAATCTATAGTCGATTTAAATGAACACGTTTCAGAATTTTTTGAAATTCGCGATTGTCCGTGTTTTATCAGAAATTCAATGTGGTGGAAACAATGTGTTCTAAATAGGGCAATATGGATACAAAAACTTGTCTTTTGACTAGTACATCATCGTTGAGTGGATATAGTTTAGAAATTTGCAAATTTATTACATTTTTCACGGTGCTCTGGACCAAATTTTGATACAAATCTAGAGCTACCCCAATTCAATAAAAACATTTTATGAAATTTTTTGTAGGTTTATTATTAAATAAAATATTTTATCCAATTACACGTGTCTGTAATTTTTTTAAGAAAAGTCAAAATATAGGCTGATCCTAAATAAAATTTTATAATACGTTTTTTCGCAACAAAAAAAAAAAGAAATTCCGCCAAAAAAAAAAAACAGGTCTTTGGTTTTTATACCCTACACCACTATGTGGTCAGGGTATTATAAGTTTGTGCTGATGTTTGTAACACCAAAAAATATTGGTCGTAGACCCACCTTATAGTATACCGATCGGCTCAGAATTTTTTTTTATTTCGATTTAACGATGTCCGTCTGTCCGTCCGTCCGTCTGTCTGTCTGTCCATGCAATCTTCTGCGCACTCTACAGGTCGCAAATATTAAGATATTTTGATGAAATTTGGTACGCAGACCTATGTTGGCCCAAGGATAAACAAGTTTGATTTTCGTGAATATCGGTCCATGTTTAGACCTAGTGCCCATATAAGGGTCCTACCAAAATTATACTGTTTATACGCTGCAGGTCGTAAATATTAAGATATTTTGATGAAATTTGGTACACAGACCTATATTGGCCCAATAACGCAGCCTATTGATTTTGGTGAACATCGGCCCATGTTTAGACCTAGTGCCCATATAAGGGTCCTACCAAATTTATACTGTTTATACGCTGCAGGTCGCAAATATTAAGATATTTTGATGAAATTTGGTATACAGACCTATGTTGGCCCAATAACGCAGCCTATTGATTTTGGTGAACATCGGTCCATGTTTAGACCTAGTGCCCATATAAGGGTCCCACCAAAATTATATTGTTTATACGCTGCAGGTCGCAAATATTAAGATATTTTGATGAAATTTGGTACATAGACCTATGTTGGCCCAAGGACGAAGCCTATTGATTTTGGTGAACATCGGTCCATGTTTAGAACTAGTGCCCATATAAGGGTCCCCCCCAAAATTGGCTTGGTTACAAACTGCAGGTCGCAAATATTAAGATATTTTAATGAAATTTGGTGCGCTGACTCACATTATAGAAAATTTTGACACAAGCCCCATTTTAACCCATTCGAATTTCGGATCCAAACAATACACCAGACTGGTGTAGGGTATTGTATAGTCGGCATGCCCGACTTTAACCTTTTTACTCGTTTTCTGTTAAGTTCATTTTTATCCTTACATCTACAAGAAACTGAATTTAAATTATTATTATAATTTTCTAAAAAAAATTTTCGCGAAAAAAAGTTAATCCGCCAAAAAAAGCGCGATGGATTTTTTTCTGTTTAGTTGCATTTCTATCTTACATCAACTACATACTGAATTCAAATGCAAATTGCTGTAATTCAGAAATTTTAACAAAATTTGGTCCAGAGCATCATGCAAAATGTACGAAATTTGCAAAATTTTAAACTATATCCACTTAGCGATGATTTACTTGTCAAAAGAAATGTTTTGGTATACATATTGCCCTATTTAGAAAATATTGTTTCTACCACATTGAATTTCTGATAAAAGGCGGAAAATCGCGAATTTCAAAAAAATCTGAAACACGTGTTCACTTAAATCGTCTATAGATTATGTTATGTAAGTTTGATATTTAAATCATAAATATCTCCGTACAAAAGAGTCAAAAATTTGTTTTTTTTATAGAATATCCTTGAAAATAGGACATGTCGGAATGTGCTTGAACATCTTATATATACAGCTGGACGCGCACTCTAAAAGACCTTTCATATGATACCCATATCGAGTATGTCGTCTTCAGCTAAGGTCCTAATTTCTTACAAAATCTAAAAAAATACCTTTTTTAAAAATGGTCCAGCTCGTGAGATCTCATTGCTAGACCCGAAATATTTTGGGAATCATCATAAAACAAACCAATGTTTATTTTGCGCGGGGCACTTTTTTCCTTTTTTTCGTGAGACGGTCTAATATACAGTCTAAAAATTTTTTATAAATTTACTACCACATTATAATATTATTAATTACTGTGAATAACTGGACAATCAGAAATTTGGTTATTTGGTCAAGTATCAAAACCATCACCCAAAAACCGTTGAAATGCAGTATTTAAATATATGTAACCGAATATATGTAACATAAAAGACTCTAAAATATGATCAGTTTTAGAGCGCTCAAATTTTAGAGTCATAAATGAATCATACAAGAATTGACTCTTAATTTTGAGTCTATTTAAATATTTTTGAAAATATTTTTAATACTCGTAAATGGCTTAAAACTGAATTATAAATGACTCTTAAATGGCTCAAGGGTCTTGAAGTTTCCAATAATGCTCATATCTAGGATTCGGAGAAGAAAAACACCTTCATAAAGCAATGATTTCAGAAGGGCTCTTTTATAAGTCTCTTCGGAGACCAATTGTACACTGGGTACAGATAAAACAAATTTTCTCGAGAGTAGAGAGTATACACTTTAACTAATTTTTGTTTACATTAACTTAACTTTTAGTAGGAAACTGAACTCTTACTTTAAAAATTACACACATGATATGTAAATTAATTATGTTAAAAATTTGTAAATTTACATTGAAAATAAGTAAATATTTTTTTGAAACTATGCATAATTTTACTATTTTTGTGCATAAATTTACCAAATTAAATAAGTTATACCGCCAGAAAAAAAAAGAGTATGGGAATATCGTGTACCTTGTTACTTTTGAAAATCCGGTGTCAATATCTCTAAGATTAAGATAGATCTTGACATGCAAAAATAGTAGTGTTGCTATTGTTATAGATTGCAAATAACAAAAACTTGGAAAAAAATGTTTATTCTTCTTCTTAACCTCAAACCTACATAATTAAAAACTTTAATAATCTGTATGCATTTTAAGAATTTTGGTTTTTTCGAAAAGTTAAAAGTGTTCCAAATTGAAAATTGCCGTGTACCATGGACCTCATAAAAAATTAATGGAATTTCGTAAAAAAAAATAGTACCCCATAATGAAATTTATTGCATTATTTGGAATAGAATTGATATCTACTTGAAATAAGACAATGCAATTTAATATTTGCATAAAAAAATATTTTTTAAGAAATGGCGAAAATTTTAAATCGAAGGTTATTTCGAAGCGAATTAAATTCAAAAAGCACAAATAATCTGTAGAGTTTCAATTACAATAATAATGTATTGAGAATTGTTTTATACATAGAAGAGGAAATATTCAAAAAGTTCCAAGGAACACGTATTTTATTTTTACAAAAAAGGTAATTTGTTTCTTATTTGTATAATATAGTTTAAAAAAATTTATCATTTACTTTATTTAGAAAATGAAAAGCTTTAAATTGATTCAAGCCCAAAACTTGAAATATGTTGATTATTTTAAAAAAAATTAGTTTAGATTTTTTAAAAAATTTACTTTTGTCGTTCCAATGCCACACCAGAGACTTCTAGACTTCTCTGAAACTTTGTGTAGTTTAAAGTGATCACTGGGCAAAATTAAAAACTTCATAAAAGAAGACTTTACAATAAAACATTAACAAATAGGGGAAAAATTCAAAGTTTCAAGGTACACGCGATCCTAGGTACACGACATTTCTCTCAAATAATTTTTAAATATTTTATTAATATTTAATTTCACAATTTTCTTGAGCGTAAGGTTTGTTTTTTATATATATAAAAATTCTTTATTTTCGATATTTCGCTACTCCATTGTGTAGCATCTTCAGGAAATAACAATTAAATTAATAAATTAACAAATTATAACCAATTTGAAAGTTTGAAAAAATTTGAAAAACATTTGTCAAATATAAATTGTATGTATACATTTATACCAGTAAACAAAGTCTTTGGTATAAAAGTATAACAAACAAAAATAATAATAATTAACAATAAAAAATGTATTAATATAATGTGTTATAAATTAATTTAATTTAATATTTTATTAATAATTATAAATAAGATTCTGAACGAGTTTTCTTATAAAAAATGATTTAGTACTTTTATTATAGGAAAATACTTACATTTTTGATACTTTTTCATATAGAAAAAACCACTTTTCTATAGAAAATGCTTTTGATTCTGTGTCCTTTCTCCTATAGAAAACATATCAGATAAAGTGTATTTTTGCTATAGGAAAACATCAGATTTTTATGGCGTTACTATATTTAGAAATGCCTTATATTCAGCGCTTTTACAGGAAAATTCATTTGAATCTGAATCCTCAAAATTGAAGTGAAAAATGTCCTTACAATCTAACAGTTTTTCTACAGAAAAAAATTGTCAAAAATCTCTGGGAGATAAATTATTAGAAGCTAACAGTTTTTTTGCGAACAAGTTTATCTCGTAATCCAAATAGGAGGTTTGATTACGGAAGTCATAATAAGCTCCCTGTAAATAAATGTCAAAAATCGCTTAGATAACATTTGATAACTCTAAAAACTGAGTAACCTACACTGATAGAATTTTCGTTCATACTATTAATGAATCGATTTCATTAATTTAAATTCATTGGTTTAATGAAAATTTTTCATTGAATTAATGAAAAATTCATTAATTTAATGAATTTTTTTATAAGGGTTTTGAATTTGCTAATCACTAAAATAGATATATGTTCCAGTAATGAACGCTAGTGTTGCAAACTGAAAATATTTAAATATAAAATTGCAAATAATGGCATCATTTTGTTTTGGCTATTTAGATCAATCGGTAATGCGGTAATGTTTACATTCTGGAGATTGCGGGTTCAAGTCGAGTTCAGGGAGATAAGAGTGATAGGTGAGTCGTATTCTCTTTCAATATACCTGCTTTCTTCATCTCTTGATCCACATCCACTTTCATTTTCTTCGGAGTTTCTACTATTGTTTCCTCTATTTTCCTCTTGTTTTTGCGTTTCTTTTCCTTCTGAATTGTTGCTTCCACCATCTGAGTGTTCACTGGAAGAATATCTGGAACTTCTGAGTCGCTTAGATTATTTTCATCTGATTCAAAAAACTGTTTTCGTTTTCCGATGCATGTGGAGATTCGTCGTCGAAGATTATCGGTTCCCGAATAGTCACTTTCTTCTGAGGACTCATTTTCACTTGTATTGTATATATTTTCCGGCGAATATGTATATGAACATTCAGTTTCACTATCTGATGACATTTGATTTAAATTGAAAAATTTTTATCTTTATATAGGAAAATTTTGTAATAAAATTTCACAATCACGTGAACTATGCATGGTAAAAATAATAAAACATTGTGCCGACGACGACGACGACGACTGGTTTGGCAGACGCCGGCAGCGTTTTTGGGCAGCGCAGCATTTTCCAATTCATGGCTTAGCTTAATCATGGCCTACGGCCGAAAAAAAAATAAATAATAAATAAAAAAGTAACGCAACAAAATATATTTTTTTCAATTAGTTTTCATTTAATGAATACGTTTCATTGATTTAATGAACGCGTTCTTTGGGGACTTTTCAATGAAAAATATCATTGGATTAATGAACAAATTCATTAATACTATGCACAAAATTCTATCAGTGTAGAGGGAAATGTTTTTCCTCCCACCCGCAATACTTCAGTACCGCTCCCAAATTTCGGCTTAATAATCCACATTTTTAGATCGCGTTTATCTCGGAAACTATGCATTACAGACACAAAACGGTAACGGGTTTTGCCCAAAGGAAACGGACAACGGATCTGTGCTAAGGAAAAAATATTAAAATTGCATAGATAAAACTTTAGTGTAATAAGTTTTTGCTGATGTTTGTAAAATAATACTGGACCTAGAGCCACCTTTTAGTATACCGACCGACTCAGAATCACTTTTTGCTTCGATTTAACGGTCGCAAATATAGGTCGCAAATACGAAGATACCCAGGAAAATTTTTTACAATCGGTAGCCAACCACACCCATTCTACAACTGGTTCCACTGCAACCGATTCCGTGGAACTGGTTCCGGAACCAGTTCCAGAACTAGTTCCAGAACTGATTCTAGAGCAACCGGTTCCACTTTGGAGCCATAGAAGGGGTTGCTTTTGGGACAATTTCAAACAAAAAGAATCGGTGTTAGAATCGACAGTAGAAGGGGTTGTGAATGAAAAGTACCCAGGAAAATTTTTTACAATCGGTAGCCAACCACACCCATTCTACAACTGGTTCCACTGCAACCGATTCCAGGGAACTGGTTTCGGAACCAGTTCCATGGATCCTATATGGAAGGTGTGGGTGACGTAGAATCAGTTCCATAACTAGTTCCAGAACTGATTCTAGAGCAACCGGTTCCACTTTGGAGCCATAGAAGGGGTTGCTTTTGGGATTATTTCAAACAAAAAGAATCGGTGTTAGAATCGACAATAGAAGGGGTTGTGAATGAAAAGTAGCTATTGTACAACCGATTCTTTGGAACAGAAAATTTTCTTGGGTAGCTATTCTACAACCGATTCTTTGGAACAGAAAATTTTCATGGGTAGTTTAATAAAATTTGGTACACTGATTCAAATCGGCCAATGAACACAGCATATTGTATTGACCTAGTGCCCATACAAATGTCCCCCCAAAATTGGTTTCCGAGAATGCTACAGGCATAAAATATTAAGATATTTTAATAAAATTTGGTACGACGACTACGGCCCAGCGATAAAATCTATTGCTTTCGGTTAAACTCTGTCCATTTTTAGACCTAGTGCCCATACAAAAGCCCTCCCTCCAAATTTTCTTGTTCGCACATACAAATCCCTACAATTTTTGTATTTTTTTAATCTTTAATATGTTCTTAATAAAACCTTAAAGTCCAATCGTTGATTTTTTAAAATTTCTTTAAAAAAAATTTTTAAAAATTTAAAATTGTAGATTTGAAAACAGTGTTTAAGAATTCCGACCTTTTTGGCACTAATTTAAAACGAGTTAGCAAAACGCAATATAAAAAAAATAATTCTTATCTGAGTTCCTATAACTTATAGAATAAAAAAATGTTTCTGTAGAAGATAATTTTAATAAATTTTAAAATTTGGACCCGAATTCCTTGATTAAGTGGCCTGCGACACATTAGTTGCCTGGGGAAATTATTATAAATCTGCTGATTTTTAACCGATTTAAGTTTTTATTGCTTTATTAGACAGAGAATTCACTCTAAATCACGATTATTTAGTGTTTTTTTTAATTCATATTAGTTTTAAAATATCAATGTTTTCGAGAAAATGCACAGAAAGCCATATTTTGCCCCTTGTAAATAATCCGTGTTCCAAACTTCAGGGCCGATGCGGCACGTCTCCTCGATGTGCGGTTATTCTAATTTTTTGGGGGGACGTAGTTTTACACCCAAATAAATATTTCCAGGGGGTAGCCCGGTTAAAAACTCAAAAACTCACCCTGATATACATACTTAAATCTAGTACTGCCAGTTTGACGGTTAAGTAAATCCCGCCTCTCGGAGCATTTTTCTTCCAAAATTCCAGAATTTTCTATAATATGCTAATTCAATCTCGTAGCAATATTTCTACATATTTCACTATACATATTTTGCAGAAAATACATGTTTTTAGCATAATTTTGAACATGTTACTAAAAAATGTGCTTTTTATAAATATTTCTTTAAATTTGTTTTATCACGAAAATAAAATCGTCAGAAAAATTTAATTATAAAATTTTTGAAAACTCCCAACTGTTGTTTTCAACGATTAAGCTACTTTTAGCAACAGATAATACTAGAATTTTAATGCTAATATAGAAAACATTGAAAAATTAATAATACATGCATATTTATAATATTTTAAATGCATATTTTCGATTTTAAATACATGTTTTATATACATAAAACACGATTACAAATCCATGAATTTCCGAGCCCCTACCTATTAAAATAAATACGATTCTAATATAAAATAAACATTTTCGTATACAAAGCAATATTTCAACATATTCGATCATGTTTGCGCATTTTACAAATCATACATGAGACTAATTAATTATTTGGACAAATTGATTGGTGATTTCATTACATTAAATTGAAACTAATGCTAATGAAATTGTTTGCATTATTATTACTTGGACTAATGCTTTGAAATACATCGATTTCATTACTAATGCCAATTGTATAGTAAATTCATTACGATTACAAATGCCTCAATTATAAGAAAGAATTGGCATTTGTAAACATCATTTTTATAGATTTCATAATCATTTCTGAGCTTGCAAATGCAGAATGCGAAAAGGGATTTGTGGTATAAAAAATTAATTAATACTTAATCAGATATTTACATTGTGCAAAGGAATATATTGATGCAAGAATTTTACTTTTTGCAAAAACATTTGCAAATATTTTATTTCCGCGAAAAAAGTCCCGGAAAAAATTTCCAAAAAGGAAAATTCTTAAATCAGTATGTTTGTTTGCAGAATGAAAATCGCTGATTAAGTTTTTTAATTCAATTGTTGTACCATAAAGTCTTTTTTCGCGTTCCGCGATTATTTTGCAATTTTTTAAGTGCGGTTTTTTTTAAATTTATAATCTAGGGACTATAACACCCATTTCATGGAGCAAATTTCGGTGGTTAGTTGAAAAAAAAAAATCGCGAAAAAATGTCGCGGAAAAAAATTTTGCAAAAAGGAAAATTCTTACATCAGTATATTTGTTTGCATAATGAATATCGCTGATTAAGTTTTTTAATTAAAATTTAATACCATAAAGTCTTTTTTCGCGTTCCGCGATTATTTTGCAAATTTTTAAGCGTGACTTTTTAAAATTTGTAATCTAGGGACTATAATACCCAATTCATAGAACAAAGTTCGGTGATTAATTAAAAAAAGAAATCGAAAAAAGTCGTGGAAAAAAAATTTACAAAAAGGAAAATTCTTATATCAGTATGTTTGTTTGCAGAATGAAAATCGCTGATTAAGTTTTTAATTAAATTTTTATACCATAAAGTCTTTTTTCGCGCTCCGCGATTAGTCTGCAATTTTTTAAGTGCGGTTTTTTTAAATTTATAATCTAGGGACTATAACACCCATTTCATGGAACAAAGTTCGGTGGCTAGTTGAAAAAAAATCAATCTATCCATCCCCTTTTTTTGTAAACAAATGCTTTTTTTTACTCAATTGGTAATAGTTTTTAAGGCATTAGTGTGATTTCATTAGCATTAGTATTACAAATTCTAATGCCAGAAAATTTCAGTACCATTAAATGGTAATGAAATTTTTTGCCATTAGCATTAGTCAACTAATGATAATGAAATTTCAATGCCAATGAAAAAATCCCAAGTATGTTACAAATAAGTAGCAACACATTTTTTAAATTAAAAGAAAAAACATCAAACTTACCCAGGAAAATTTTTTACAATCGGTTGCCAATCAGACCAATTTTGCAACTGGTTCCACTGCAACCGATTCCATGGAACTGGTTCCGGAACCAGTTCCAGGGATCTCATATGGAAGGTATGACGGTCGTAGAATGAATTCTAGAACTAGTTCCAGAACTGATTCTAGGGCAACCGGTTCCACTTTGGAGCTATAGAAGTGGTTGCTTTTGGGACAATTTCAAACAAAAATAATCGGTGTTGGAATTGATAGCAGAAGGGGTTGTAGAGGAAAAGCAGCTATTGTGCAACCGATTCTTTGGAACAGAAAATTTTCCTGGGTAGTTTAAATTCAAAGCTATTTTGTACTTTTTTTTTCTTATTGTAAAAGATCCAAGTCTTTATTCTTGATTTTCTTCTATAATATATTTCTCACAGTGAAATGTATTAGCAATTCGTCTAAGACCCATCAAATATATCATATCATATTTCTGTGGTGCTATTGTTGATTTGTTTGGTATTTCTTTCATTTTTTGCTATTTGCTTGGCCATTGTGCTATAGATATTTTTCCACTTCCTGTCTAACTAAAATCATACCAATGTATGAATAAAATCCTTAAGTTTTTGCTTGTGGGATTTTCTTTTTTTTTTTTTGTTCTTAACCATAACAAGTCAAGAAGTTATAGCCTTTTTTGCACTTTAAAATTTTCAGCTCTTTTGTTTTTGTTAAGAGTTTCCATTTCAGTAAATCTCTTTAAAGTTGTTCATAGTGTTTGTCTTTGTTTTTCAAACTATGCTATACAAGAAGTTAAAACGTATTTAAGTATCTTGTACTTGCCAAAATATTGTCAAAAAAAAACCTTTACAAAACCTTTTTCTGAAACCAGAAAAAAGTTCAAAACACTTTTCCTTATTGTGGTTTGTTTTGAGAATATTTCTCTTCAACGAAAAAGGACAATGTGGTTTATATACTTAAGCAAATAGCAAAGGTGTTTGACCAGGATATACTTAAGCATTTTATTATATTTATGGATTATATTTTTGTAAAAAAATTGTAAAATAAAGTTTTATATTTGTTTATAATCAAAGCAACAAAAAATTGAAGAGACAATTTGAAGGGGATTTAAAAGTGCTAAGCACTTTCAAAGTTTTTTTTAAGTAGATTGTGGTTTTAAATACAAAATGGTATTTTAGAATATGAAAACATTTTTAATATATAAAATAGCATATAGCATTAAAAAGATATTTATCCAACAAACAAAATGTTGAAATTTAAAGAACAAAGTAAAAGTTTTTAGTTTAAAAATTAATTATACATATAAACAAAATTGCAAATAATTTTTTAGTTAAAACCAGGGCCAGGGACTTCATGTAAAATTATATTTGTTGGCGTTATTGCAACTCCCGTTACTTTGAATTACTTCTCAGCCAGCAAAATTTGGATACTTTTTGAGGGTTCTTATTCTAAGAGTCAAAAATTAATCAAATAAAATAAACTTGAAAATTTTTCGTCAAAAATTGCTCATACCCAGTGTAGAAAATCATTACCAGATATGTGGTTATGTAACTATATACCAGCTAATGGTAACTAGTTACTTGTCTTATTACATTTCATATTACCTTTATATGGCGATGTCACGAAAACTAATGATAATAAAAAAAATAATAAAAAAATAAAAATAAAAAATAAAATAATAAAAATATATCATTACCTATGTGCTTCCAGTACTGACAAAAATAATGAGTCTTAAAATTGATTTTCAAAAAAATATATTATAAAAAAAAAATAATTTTTACTGTATTTTATACCCTCCATCCCACTGTGCAGGAGGGTATATATCATTTTGTCATTCCGTTTGTAACTCATCGAAAAAAAATCTGGGACATAAAAAAAAAATATATATTCTTGATCGTTATCAATAGCGAAACCGATATAGCCGTGTCCGTCTGACTGTCTGTCTGTCTGTTGAAATCACGATCACGCTCAAAATAGTTGTGCTAGGATGTTAATTTTTAGTCAAAATTTTTGTCCAATTTCTTAAGCAGTTTGGTATTGGAAATGGGCATATTTGGTCCAGAAGTTTAAAAGTTATGAATGAAAATATAAAAGCACTTCTAGAATTTTCCATATTAACATGAAAAAATATATTAACTGTGTGTTGTTGTTGTTACTGAATAAGCAAAATATACATACATACACACCCAGACCTTGAAAGAGATAATTTCTTTTTTGAATTTATATGCATAAACTTGGATTCATTTTATAAATTACTGAATAATTCATAATGCCTTTAAATCAATGATTGGACATTAAATAAAGTGAGATAAGATTTGTTCCTATTTGTGTTGATTCAATTTTGATTATATTGAATATGTTGGCTTTAGAGGCACCTCACCGATTGATTCTAAATTTTTACTACTGATATAACTCTCTTTTGGGGGCCCGGTTTAAAGTTTAAAAAAGAACTTAACTATATTTTCTTCATTTATGATAGGGTTGGAACAATATGTATTCCATTGGAAAGGTAATAAAAATAGCTTTAGGATAGCATTTTTTTGTTGACCCATTATGATTCGGCGTAGGAATTTTAATTTTTTTGTTTTTTTAATGTTTTTATTCCATAAAAAACCTATATAAGAACAAAAATTGTGCTTATCAGTATGTTATCAAGACGAAAAGCTTTCATTTGACATATAGATCAAGTTTTTATCACTTCAAACACCGAAGATATTAGAGGTCAAAATCGTGAGATTTTTTTTCTTTCAAAGTATTTGAACTACATCTCAAAAGTTTTTAATCTTGAGAATATATTAATAAGTAAAAAATTATGTGGTAGTATACGGTGGTTTTTATAAAAACGGTTTATTTTAAAAAATCTTAAAAATAAATTTCATTCGCCGGTAATGGGTAAGCAAACAAAAAAAAATGTCGTCCATAAGATATTTTTACTATCTTTCCAATGGTATATATATATTGTTGCAATACGACTATAAATGACTTAGATATATGTAGCTAAGTCCATTTCCAAACTTTTCACAGAAATAAACTCCCTACAGAGGTCTTTCCGCGGATTTTTTTTTTTTAACAGCTATTATTTGAAGCCCTTCATCTTACACCACCTTTCACTTCTTCTCTATCCCCTTTCCAAAGGAAGCAACACGTTAATTAATAGGAAGAATTTCCTGAGTGTTGCTTCTCTTTAAAAAAAAAAAAAAAAAAAAAAAAAAAAAGTACTACATCGGGGTAAAAAAAATTCACTGAGATCAACTTATTGCAAAATTGAGATTTAAAATACGAATTAGGGAATTATATTTTTAAAGGTCTGCACACATCTATATGAATAACATAAGCAGTGTTGCCACTTTATGGGTAGGGCATGGATGACAGCAATTATTAAATTGTTTAGTTTTTCACTTAAATTTCAATTCAAATGAATGAATTGAGAAAGTTATCACATTGGTAAATAAAAAAATATATTATACATAAAAAAAGAATTTCATAAGTTCCCAGTCACCTGGGTAGCCATCGAGCGGTCTTTAGCCCGCTTGTTTTTTAATAAAATTTGCTGGTGCGGGAATCGAACCTGGGTCTACAGATTGCCAGTCAATAGCTCTACCATCTGAGCTATATCGACATGTAATATTTAATAGATAAAAATATAATTGACCTGCTGTAGACAAGTAAGCTTACTCGCAAACATACAAAAAATCAAAAATATGTGGTTACATATATCCTTACCAGTGTTTTAAAAATATTGAGTCTAAAAATAGATTTCAAAAAATTTTAAAAAAAATCTAGAAAAATTTTTTTATTTGAAATAATGATAAAAATTAGTCAATATCAGTAACTCATTATTATATGTTTTAAAATAATGCAGAAGGTAAGTGGGTGTCATTACTAGTAGTCCAAAAAATAATGATATGACATTACCGTTTCTACACTGGGTACTTTTCCCGAAAATATGAGCATTCTAGTGAATCATAAAAGACTCAACAATTTGAGGCTAAGTAATAAATCCAAAAGATTGTTCAGAAATGACTCATAAATGTAAATAATTGTGAATATTTTGTGAACAATTCCAAAAACTTCCAAAACTAAGTTTAATTTTTGAGCCTTTAAAATTTTTTTTAAATCTTAATCTTTTTTCTTTGAGTAATTTTGAATCAAAAAGGAAGGCTTTTTTGGATAAACCACTTCCACAGAAACATTCTAACTTTCAAAAATATTTTTTGAGCTCTTTTTTGATTAATTTTTGCACTTATTTGATGGCTGGGTTTTTACTGAAAATACAGAATTTAACATCTACCCAGCCAGTAAAATTTGGACAACTTTTTAAGGATTCTTATTCTGCGAGTCGAAAATTACTCAAATAATTTTTAATTTTTTGTTAGAAATTGCTCATAGTTTGAACGAAATTATGAGCCTTTTAAAACGCATCATAAAAAAAAGATAAATTTTTGAGCCTTTCGAATTTTTTTTTAATCTTTTTTTTTTGAGTAATTTTTAAATTAAGAAAGAAAGAACTTTTGAATGAACCACTTTCATACAAAAATTTTAAATTTTAATATTATTTTTTGGTATTTTTATTGTTCTTTTTGGGTTTTTTTGCTAGCTGGGTGATATTAAAATTAAATTAGAGAATATTTACTACGCTTTACAGCGTTGAAAAATCAAAAATATTATGAATTTTGAACTACTTCTTATAAGTTATATGTATCATTAACATTGTACATTTTTTTGTGTATAATTTTATATGGTTATACATAACAAAATTTCCGGAAATATTTGAAAGATATTATAATATACGAATATATATGGAAGCAAAGCCATTTTATATTACTATATGTTAATGTGTATTTTCTTATTAAAAAAATTTATTATTATAAACGTTTTTAATCGGGTAATTTGATTTAGATATCTGTATATTATGTGTAAGGTGGGCAAAAAGAGCGTGATGGAAGGGAGCGACCGACATACGTAGAATATTCTTGCTTTCTTTTCAGCGTGGTGACAAAAATCTTGCGATGTAAATAGCTTCAGAAACATAATTTCTGTACTTTTATGGCCTAATGTCGAAGCTTCTAGTGAGCTTATAGTATCCGAAATTAAAATTTATGCTGAAAATGATCATAGATAAGTTTGAAATTTCAGCTTAATCTAAATTAATTCCAAAATATTTTTAATATGCAAATGCGATAACAAAAAGTACGATGTTTGCGCTAAATATAAATACACATGAATCCGCTTATTATGTTTTATCATTATTATTATGTTGTCACTCAGATATTTAACATTTATGGTTATTATCAATAACATCGTCACATGTTATGTGATTTTAATATACATATGTCACTTAAATGACTGACTGACAGCTGACAACATTATTACCTATTGAAATTAGTGTATGTTAATAAACGTTAATAATATTAGTTAGTTTAATTTTAATCTCAAAATTCATGTGCTTTGTATAATAATTAGTTTCGTGGGTTCTAGGTGTTTTTTTCTTTTCTTTTTTGATAAACTTGTATAAAATGTATTCATATTTTTTAATTTATGTTTTAACGCCAAAGCTAGGGTAAATTAAAAAAAATAATAACCAGAGATGAACACTTACCATTGTTAACTTAATATTCATAACCACGGCAGCGACTTTCATGTACTTAAATCGGAAATATGCGTTTAAAATATGTAGTAAAAATACAAAATGTGCACCTAAAACCAATGATATGCACTTAAAAGTTTCCAATTTTTAAAAATATTTTTTTACTCGAGAGCCAATATAAATGTCTAAGTGGCTGACAATCTGCCCTAAGGCTCAAATTCTTTCTTTTAATTATTTTTAATTAAATCTTAGTTTTTAAAAATATGTAAAAAAAAATATGCAATTAAATGCAAAATATTCAAAAATATGTAATAAAAATTATAAAATAAGCAAAAAAATATTCACTAAAAACAAAATATGCATTTATACCAAAATATACAACAAAACAAACCGATGCCACTTTGTTCCAAATTCCTTGAATCGGAAAAGTATTTGGTGAAAATAGTTTTTGGGTTATTGAATACAAACATGCACCTAGAAAACAGATTAAGTGCTGACAACCCAATTTGTTGCCATTCGAATAGTGCAGTTGCATCCAATGAAATTTCCGGCTGCGACTTCCGAATTATTCTTGATACAACTGAAACTTCGTTATTATAGTCAAATTAGCTCTGTCTCAACTGAAAATATCGGCTACCATAACCGAACAATTCGACTGACTACAAATGCGGTTGTCAGTACTGAAACTGTTTCCTGGGTGTGCATTTGCATGAAAGTCGCTTTATTTTAACAATAAATTAACAGACATGAAGAGAATGAATATTCAAAAAATATTATTAATCATATAGAGCAGGGGTGGCAAGACTTTTTTCGCTGCGTGCCAGAAACGGACAAATTTTTTTTGTCAAAATTTCTCGCGTGCCACCTTAATTTTAGTTGTCTTTTAAGTCTTTTTTTAAAAATTTTTAAAATTTGGAACATTTCTCTTAAAAATATTATTGCAGATGTACATATTTATCAGCGCTACGGATAACCCCCGTAAAATAACCCACAAATGGAAAAATTAAATAACATCCAAGAAATGACGTAAAAATGTTTGACGTTTTTCTAATTTTTGGGAGTTTATTTAATCTTTAAATATTGAGATTATTTCATTATGAAAAAATCCCCAATGACATAAAATTAAAACAGTTTGAACATTATTGCCCTTTCGTTTTTCTGGAGAATAATTACATTTTTGGTTGTTATTTCATATTGTTAAAAAAGTTAAATTATTGGGCGCCAAAAATTACTTAAGTACGTAAGAAACTAGTTGAAAAATGTGCTTCGGGCAAAAATTTGATTTTGGTAAAATAAATCGCGCGGTTTTTATCATCATAATAATGAATAAAAAGCGAATATTATAGATTCGAACAGAGAAATTTCTATTTCAGATTAAATGGCTCTGCGAAACACGATCATGAAACTTCATTATGAAACTTATTTTCAGCCTTTATTTCATTGAGGGTTATTTCGTAACACCTATTTTCCCTTTAAAAACCAACTTAATTTTTTAGATCCAATTTTATTACAAGTTGTTTTACAATTTTGTGCATTTTTCTGGTAGTTTTTATTTCTCCGATTATGAGGCATTTTCTCATCGAAAAATTTAAACTTCTTTCAATCTAGAATTTTAGAAATTTTCCCAGAATTTTTTGATAATCGAATTAGCGAGTTCTGTATTAACCATATTTTTTTTAAACAAAAAATGGTGACAATACAGAGTTTTATTAATTTTAAAAGACGATTTACAAGCTCTATGAAAAATTTCACCATTATGGAGTTAAATTACACATTTTTGGAGCGAAATTTAACATTTAGCTGAATTTTTTGCTAGTCTTCTAATAGTTTAAATTTTTTGAAAATATCCAACAAAACGTCGCGTGCCACCTAAAATCCACTCGCGTGCCACTACTGACACGCATGTCATAGTTTTGCCAGCCCTGCACTATAGCGTACCACCTTACAGGCAAAAAAAAAAAAAGTTCGCCGTACACCCTCCAATATAAATTATTTTTGCAAGGAGGTTTCAAAAAATTTTTTTTGATTTTTTTTTGCCGAACGTAGTGGTCGCCATTTTACATTTTTCGTTATATCTTTGGCATTTACAGTCGGATCTTAAAGTAAGATACATCGATGTTTTTCTCTCGAGGAGACCAGTGTTATCCGATTTTAAATGCCGAAGCTATAACGAAAAATTTAAAAAGGCGACCCCTACGTTCGGGAAAAAAAAATTTTAAATTGCCTTGCAAAAATACTTCATTATGGAGGGTGTACGGCGAACTTTTTTTTTGAGGTACGGTCTAATATGCACTGTTGCTCACACACAAAGAAATAATTTACAAAATACTGGTTACACTGCGCAACACAAAAAATTAACAAGGTTCTGACAACTGATTCTGGCAGAGGGGACCCAAAAAAAAATATACCGTGTAAAAAAGTTTACATCTGGCCCTATGTTTTCCCCCTTTTGCAAATGTTTATTGCGATTCCGCACAGAAAACCATGTGAGTCTTTAATTTTAGGTATATGCATATGCATATACATTCCCGGGAATCCCGCCCTTTTTCAATCCCGCAATCCCGGGAATTTTGTACGGGATTTCCCGGGATTTTTTTTATTTTTTTACAGAAGTTTTAGCTATTAAATATTGCAAATTTTGAAGCTAAAAAAATTTAAATTTAAAGCATTGAATTGAAATTAATTAAACAAGAAATATTTGATATTAAAAAATGCGATTTAAAATTTAATAAACTGAATTAGTATAAAAAAACATATTAAATATTTAGGCCAAATTGATTTTGGATGTGAGTTGAATTTGGTTAAGTTAAACCAAAAACAAATACTCGAACTTCAGAAAAATTTTGTTTCTTTAAAATGGTGATCTTTGTTCAAATAAAGCAATATGTTCAACACTTCAACATCCGTATCTCAGTTCCAAATACCTCCAAAAACACCAGGCATTTAAAAGTTAGGAATATTTTCGTATTTTCAATTGAGTATTTTGAGGTTTTTTTCACTTCAAATAAGTTTATTTAAATTTCAACTGCTATTCCATTATTTCAATTGTATTTTTTAAATATTATTCAGATGCATTTTCAAATTATTTTGGATTTCTTTATAAGTTAATTTAAAATACAACTATCCAAATTTAATAATTTCTTTTTAAATAGTTGTGGATAAAAAATTTCTATTCAAAAGATACCAATTAAAGTTAAGGATCTATTTAATGAATGTTTTTCGTTAAATTTGAGATCAAATATTATCACATTTTCCTTTAAATTATTTTGAAATTAAAAGAGAGATGATAAAATTTTTACAAGTAAATTACATAGAATAAAAATTTAAAAAATTCGATAAGGCCAGCAGGATAGAATACGTATTTTCGGATCCTGCTACAAACCCATCCTCTATATTCTATGCTTTTATGGGTTAATAATTGATGATGAACTATTTATTAAATTGAAACAAATAAGCAATTTGAAACAACTCAACATAAATCCATGTTGATAGTAAATATAATATCTAAATAATAATTCGCTATTTAAACTATTAAACGAATTGATCTAGAAAAAGTGGAAGTCATGCATATGCTCCTTGCAGGAGTAAAAGGAACAAATATATATATGCATATTTTTTATATTTAGCTTAGGGTACAACCAAAAGACGAACTTTGTCGGACGGTGTTTTAATAGAAATCGAGTTTTTTCAAGTACAACATATGTCGGATTTATTTATTTTGTAACGAGCGGGAATTCCCGGGATCCCGGGAAATTTAGAAAAAAAACACCGCTGTCCCGGGAAATAAAAAAGTCCGGGAAAAGAAAAACCCTACTTGCAATACATCCAGCTGATCAAGTTTCTTAAGCTTTGTTGTTATTTCATTTTGTTTTTTTTTTTTTCTTTTAGTTCATTGCTTAGGCTAACACCACTTTCGTTACACATATGACAAAGAAGACAATTCTCTTTCATTTTCCAATGGATGTGCATATTGCCTTTTGTCTAGTGTAGTGCAAATAGCATGAAACGTTTCTAAGCACTTGTCACATTGAATGTCATCACCTTCCTTCCGCACTTCCAATTTGCATTGTTCACATACAATTTCTACTTTTTTAATACTGCGGCGAACTTTTGGAGGCATATTTGATGCAATTCTTGTAACAATCAACTGGTTTTAACGCACAATAATATTTTGTTTGTTAAAAATTAATTTTTAATACTGTTTTTAACGTTTTTAAAATTTTACAACCGGAGCACTTAAGTTTTTTCTCCCATCAAGACAGGGTTGCCAACTAGTAAAATATCCACATTTTTTTGTAAAATATATACAATCCTTGCAAATTATATACATGTGTAGTAGAAAATATCCGAAAAATTACATATATTCTGCTAGAAATTTGTAAAACTTCCTTCGAACTTATGTAGTTGTATAATTACATAGCACTTAAATAAAGTTAAACTTGTTTTTTTCTGCGTGTACTTGTGTAAAAATTTGTCTATGAAATGATAAAAAAAAATCTATTAATGGTAAGTTATTTTGATTTTATCTTCGAGGATCAGAAATATTGTCCATATAGGCGATAATTCATGTGCGACCTTGGGCCGATATTAGTCTGTGCACCAAATTTTATAAAAGTATCTTAATATTTGCGACCTGCAGCGTGCGAACATATCCGTGTTTGGGGACCTTTATACGGGCACTCGGTCTAAACATGGGCCGATTCTAAATAAAATGAACAGACTTTGTACATGAGCGAATGTGTACCAAATTTCATTAAAATATCTTCGTATTTGAGACCTGCAGCGTGCGAAACAAACAAACAAGCATATTTTGGCAAAACTTTATAAGGGCACTAGGTCTAAACGCGACCCGATTTTAATGTCAATAGTCTTCATCTTTAGGCCGATATAAGATGTACAAAAACATAAAATTTAAATACTGGTAGATTTGCATGCAGTTTTGAAGGCAAAATTAAAAAAACAAATAATTTTTTAAATCGGTTAAGAATTGTGGCCTGAAAAGTTGTTTGCTTAAAAAAGTGCTTTTCTAAACAATGTACGTTAGTTTAAGCTCTCTTCCCAGGATTTTAACCGCTTTCCGGAATATTACCCAAATCGCACTGTGGTGTAGATTTCATATTGTCATTATTCCCGACTTTAACTTTATACTTCTTTGGATGCTTGTGAAAATCTGAAAATGCGAACGAATTTTTCTTGAAGCATTTTTTTGGTACTTTTTTGAAAAACTTGGCTACCCTGTGCTAAAAAATTGCCTCTAACTTTATAAGACTTCCCCTTTTGAAGTTTGTAAAGCAGATTATTTCTGATCCCGCACAAGAATACCAACATTTCACATTTCTCCTTAATTCCAGAGGTCATGATTTAGAGGATAATGAGTATTGTCTGTACATAGAAGACAGATACAACTTGACAACCGCAGTTCCTGCCAATTGAATTAGTTTTTTGTCGCAACCACATGTAATACTAGCAATTTCTGTTGCCGCAAACAAAAATGTTGGTGGCTTCAAGCGTATCATACAGTTAGCTAAAAGTTATGTTATCACAATTAATATGTTTTCTATGTGTAGGTATTTTACCTAATTTAGTTCCATTTAGAATTCTACATGAACAAATACAACTAATTTTCTATTGTATTTACTTTTGTGATTGTTTTATATGCACATTTATTTATTCCATTGTTTATTTTAATTTCCTGATTTTTAACAAACAATGACTTATAGAGTTGATTTTTTTTTTCAACCTATACGGTCAACGACTGCATTGTCTGACAAGAGTTTGAATTATTCCCTAAACAAACAGACAAAGAAAAGGAATTGAATAAAAACTAGAATTAAATTTTCTATTTGAAATTTTTAAAAATTGCTTTAATGCAATTTTATCTATACTAATGGATAACTAAATTTTAGATTTTTCTTTAGTTTTAGGCCATAATCAAAAAAATATTGTTAATACTTACGTATATGAGGAGAATCTGTTATGAACATAATAACTTAAAAGCCACTTACTTAGTCTTTTAGCCACTTAAATTATTGTTATTTGAAAACAATATACAATTCTTATTGCTTTTTCATTTTTCACGAATTAGAAAAGAATCAACAAAGAAGCACTTATTGGGAAGGTAACCTACACAATTTTATGAAATTTATTAACTTAAACGGGATAGATATTAATTTACTAAACTATAATTTTCGTTTTATCTCTCGAATAACAAAAAAATATTTTTTAAACACATTGCCTTTTTAGGGCTATAACTGTCAAATGTATAAGACAATACTCGTAGAATATGTTCAAGTATAAAGTAACTTGCTTTTTAATTGACTTGTTTAAGCGAACTTAATACATGTGACCATCTCCGAGAAAAGGGACCTAGTGTGTCAAAAAACGGGTTTGGACTTAAGAGTGGATTCTGGTACCTAAAAGGGTGTAGAATAAGATGAAATGAGTTATATTTCTGATAAAAATTTATTTACCCATAAAAACGTACAAAACGAACTTGGGAAAATCGATAAAAATGAGAAAATCATGAGTTATGAAACTTTAAATGCGTTCTTCTCAAAACTTCATTTTCACACACTAGGTCCCTTTTCTCGGAGAAGGCAACACATATTGTGTTTTTGTCTTACAATGTCAGCCCAGCAAAACAAATTTGAATTCATGGTTTAGAAACTACTTCTTTCATTGCTTCAAAGTATCAGTTGGAGTATTTTACTGCTTTGTAGAAGTAATTCTGAACAATTTAAAAAAAAAAATCTCCTCTTTCATTGCCTCCAAATTATCCGTTAGTATATTTTTACAGCTTTTTTGGAAGTAATTCTGAACAACATTCAAACAATCACTGAAGTACTTCTTCTAAAGAATAATTTCTCTAAAAGTGATCCTAAAAAGTGATTGTGGTGCAACGTATTTCCAAACAGATGACCGCTCGACTGATTCCTGGCGATACCAGGAATATTTCTATTTTTTTTTTTAACATATTACAAAAACCGTTTGCACTTGTTAAATAAGTACTTTCATTGAAGTGGTGTTATTATGCCAGTCAACTTTCATATCAAAGAATAGCTCAGCGGTAGAGAACTAGAAGTCTCAAGCTTGGCACCCGGTGCCAGCAATAAAAATATTTGTTAATTAAAAATATAATTTTTTTTTGCTAAACACTTTTTTCTTAACTTTCAATTAATGAAAAATAGTTTCATTTGCCCTCGTTCAAGAAATACTCCAAAAATGTAGAAGTGGGAGTAATTCTCTCCTATAACAATTCAATGTTAAAATCATTAGTGTTTCTGTTAAAAAGGAAGTTCATTAAAGAAGTACATTTTTTGTGGCGTTTTCTCTTATGCTTTGGCTTCTCTTTTTTTTTTTTTTTTTTTTTTTGCTGAGACCTTATTAAATAACCGCGTATGATTAATATTTATTTCTAATCAATATAAATCATACGTAGAGCAACATTTTTGTTTTATATGTTCCAGATTTCAAAACCAAATAATATTTTTCCTTAGGTTACCGTCCATACTAGTACTTAATAAAACAATACTTAACAATTCTTTGTTTTTGGCTTCAAAAGAAAGAAAGGAAACAACAACAAAAACAAGGAATCTTAGAAGGAACTTAAGTCATTTTTAATATACTCCTAAAATAACAGCAGCAGCAACAACAACAATATAATTTTCACATATTTAAACATAATACTACTTATACTCATGCATACATTCGTATAACATAAATCTTAAAAACACTATTCAACGTCATTTGCAGGTGTTGAAATTGTCACAGTTGTGTAGTAGAAGAAGAATGTCTATTTGACTGCCAGCCTGACTAACAGCTCGGCTGTTTGGTTGGTTGTTTACTTCTTAACTTGTCTTGCCTGACATTTAGTCAGCCTGCAAGTAAGTTTATATTTATAGTAATTGCTGTTGTTGTTGTGTTTCTTCAGTGTTTTTGTGTATTTTTCTTAAGCCTTGTTCCTTCTTGTTTTTAGTCTCTTGACAAAGATTATATGCGCATATAAACGTTAAAAGCTGTCAAGTGTATAGTATGTTGAAGACATTCAAGTCATATAAATGAAAATGTCTGGTTTTTATATATTTAGTCAGTAAGTATGTGTGAATGTTTGCTTGTGTGTGTATGATTTTAGTAGAAATGAATGACTGAGTAAATGTCACAGCTGGTTTGATCTTAACAGTTGTTAATATTAAAGACAATAAATATTTGAAAAACGAGTAAAAAGGTTAAAGTCGGGCATGCTGACTATACAATAGCCTACACCAGTCTGGGTAAAAGCCAACTAATGTTTGGATCCGAAATTCGAATGGGTTAAAATGGGGATTGTGTCAAAATGTTCTATAATGTGAGTCAGCGCACCAAAATTCCATTAAAATATTTTAATATTTGCGATCTGCAGTTTGTAACCAAGCCAATTTTGGGGGGACCCTTATATGGGCACTAGGTCTAAACATGGACCGATGTTCACCAAAATCAATAGGCTTCGTCCTTGGGCCAACTTAGCTCTGTGTACCAAATTTCATCAAAATATCTTAATATTTGCGATCTGCAGCGTATAAATAATATAATTTTGGGGTGACCATTATATGGGCACTAGGTCTAAACATGGACCGATTTTAACCAAAATCAATAGGCATCGTCCTTGGGCTACATAAGTCGGTGTACCAAGTTTTATCAAAATATCTTAATATTTGCCACCTGTAGAGTGCGCACAAGAATGCATGGACAGACAGACGGACGGACATCGTTAAATCGAATTAAAAAAAAATTCTGAGCCGATCGGTATACTATAAGGTGCGTCTAGGACCAATATTCTTTGATGTTACAAACATCAGCACAAACTTATAATACCCTGACCACATAGTGGTGTAGGGTATAAAAACAAAGGATGAAAGGCAAAGTATAAAAAATAAAAATTGAAACTTTTTTAGTTAAACTAATAAAAAAATATTTTATTTCTCTATTTTTTCAGTTCTACAAGAAGTTTTATATTCTTAATTCAATAAAGTAGTTAAAGAAACAACACCACCTTTTGTGATACTTCATTTCTAATAAATAGCATAACCCAGCAAAGTTTTTCATTACCAAATATATAATGAAACTAAAATTGTTTAGTACTTATAATACGGCGTCAGTACTAGCAGTGTAGCAAAATTAGATCTTTATTTTGTATATGTGTTAATTGTTTTGGAAGTATTTAATTCTTTTATAAATTAAAAGTCTGGAGTTTTGTTTATATATGAGTAAAATTATTTTTAAAGAGTTTATCGAAAGACTAAAATAAAGCCGTTTTTCAGGTCTCCTCACAAATTTTTTTTAGACAAATAGCTATTTTCTTAGGCGCAGCTATGAAATCTTAAAGAAAAACAAGTAAAAAGTTGCTTTTTCTGACAAATTGGGTACCAAATGAAAGTATACAGAAAATATATGAACCTGTCCAAATTTTTGTTACACAATGTGGTAAATAATAATTAATTATAAACGAAAATATGTTGTTTCATTAAGCCTCTAATGCCCAAGGCTGCCAAAAAGCGGTCTTCAGATCTCAAACAGTTTTTAGATAAATAAAAATTGTTTTAATAAACCAGTTCTATTATATCGATATAAAACATACCCTACGGGGAATGAGGAGTCAATTACCCTCCAAGGACCTATCCCGTGACCGCTCAAACGAAGGCATATTACTAAATTAGTACAAATATGAACGAAAGAGAATGAATTAATTTTCTAAGTATTTTCTGATTCGTTACTTTCACTGTTGTTTTTAAAAAATTTGACCGATACCGAAATAAAAAACAAAATTCGCGGAATATTTTTAAAAAAATTTTTTTTGATAATTTTACTCTTTTATTTATTTTGAACTTTATTTTTTTACAATTTGCTTTTTTAGCTCTTATTTTAAATTTTTACAATTTTTTGCTAAAAAATTTTAAGTTTTGTATTTCTAACGTTTTTAATGTTAAAACTGTTTTAGTTTTAACAATTGGTATTTCATTTAATTTTCTTTTTAACTTAAGGGCAATTTTTTTAAATTTTTATTTATATTATCAGAGTTTTAGAGGTAATTTTCTAATTTTTAATTGATTTTTTAATTTAATTATGGCCAATGCAAAAAACGAGTCAACTGCCATAAAAGGACCTATCCCGTGACTGGTCAATCGGGAGCATACTAAAGGCACTTCCACCATATTTGTGTGTGTGTTAATGTTGTTTTCTTTACTATTTTTTTCTTTTTCATGTTTTTTTTTATTTGCTGTGTGTGTGTTTGTTTTTTCTTTCTCTTTTTTATTTGAACAGAAACGAAAAACATACAACTTAACCATCAGCCAGCCATCACGCATAAGCAACATTAGCTCAGACGGTGGAGCGTTTGTCTTACAAGCAAAAAGTTGTGCTATCGAGCCCTACTTCGACGCCAAGTAGATTATTTTTAATTCTTAATTTTTTATTAGTTTATTTGAAAAGCTATTTTTAGACACACCACCTTACTGTCACAAGGTATCTAAACTGTGGCAATTGGTCATCTCCAATGACAACGTCATGTTAAAGTGATATGTCTCTTTCAAACAAAAAGACCGATCAACGACATTAATTAACTATTGGATTTCTCGATGTGTCTTAACCTTTACTGTGCTATATCGCCTAAATAAAACGATAAATTAAATTTTAAATATTTCTTCCATAGTAGATTTTCAATGCCAAATATACAGTTTAAATATTACCGCAATCAGAAGAAAGAGCATTAGGGGGTTAATACGATTAAAGTATTTCGTTATTATTGGTACACCGAGCAACGGTAATTTATACACATGAGAAAATCGTTATTCCCATTAAAGAAGAGGCCACACAGAGAGAATTTAGCTGGACGAGTTTTAATGAAAATTTTCAGTAAACTAATGAAGTTTTCTTCACAAAGTAAATGCAAAATTTTATAAATATGATGAAAAAGATTCATATATTTTATGAAACTAGTTTTAATGAAACTTTTTCATTGAGTGTATGAAAGTTTTAATAAATGAAATGAAATTTTGTACAACATTTTATGAAAAATTCCATTAATTCAATGAAAAGTTTCAATGGACGAGTTCCAGTGCAACTTCGTTATTTTTATGCAAAAATTCATTAATATCATGCAGATAATTCTCTCAGTGCATGAACGAAAAAACTGCGTACTGAGTTTTTCAGATGTTTCTTTAAAAGGACTTAGAACTTTCAAGGGATGTTCCTTTGAAAATTTCTTTTAAAGTATTTTTACACATTCGATAATGCTGATATGGGTTTGAAAAGAAAGAAGATAATCTCCATATTTTGATAAAAGTTTTAGCTGTTTTCTTCCTAGGTACAGTTATGTTATAAATGGGCATTGTATTTGTGCACCCACAAAACAGATTCAGTGCTGACAACCGCATTTATAGGCAATCGAATGGCTCGGTTGTGGTAGCCGAGTAGTTGTGACTAGGGTTTGGGATTTCCCGGACTTTTTTATTTCCCGGGAAATTGTTAATGAAAAGCACCTTTATAAGTAATTTTTGTTAAAAAAAAACAATATTTCAGTACAAATGCAATTTGTGTAGTAAAAAATATCAGAATATTGAACATTTGATTTCACATAAATTACTCCAAGCACTGCCAAATGAATTGCATGATTCCAGCAGAAAGCACCCACTACTGGACTGTCGGAAACAAACCGTTTCATCACATTTGGCCCATTAGATATGGTGGCCACAATGTTATTTTCCAAAGACAAATAAAACTCTTCTAGTCTTATTTCTACAATTCTTATTTCGTCAGCATTACATCATTCCTGATATATTAACCAACCCCAGGT
Source organism: Leucophora obtusa (assembly GCA_949987735.1). NCBI lineage: Eukaryota > Metazoa > Arthropoda > Insecta > Diptera > Anthomyiidae > Leucophora > Leucophora obtusa. The sequence continues at coordinate 174,788,453 of OX465297.1, forward strand.
TATAAAATGAATTATTTCCGTTTATACATATGTTCAAATATCTCTTTTGTGATATTCTTGCCCATTCATCTAAGAATATAGTAAATCTCCTATTGTTAGAAATATTGCTCGATATTTCTTTTATCATGATATCTTTTACATGATTGTAGTAATTTAATATAATGTTCTTTACATTTTTTGGCAATGCCAGTTTTTTATTATAAACACTTTCTCGAATAAAGGAAGATCTAGTTATGGTGCGGATTGACATTCCGTCGACTGCGGTTAATTTGGATACCATTTCAGGAAATGTTTGCCCTACCATAAAACGTTCAATGCCTATTCAGTTTACTTTTTTTTTCAGGTACTTTGCTAATATTAGCTGGAACGTTATTCTTGTTGTTGTTTTCTTCAAGAGAAATTGCACGACCATCAACTTTTTTTTGGTGAACCAAATTTGGATGTCGGATAACCAAATTTAGATACCTCCGTTAACCATTAGTCTTTTAGGGCAAATATTGCACTGCGCTGCATTGTCTTTTTTTGTGTAGTATTTCCATACTCCTGACATTTTATTCTTTAAGACCAGGATTTTTTTTAAAAGAGCGAAAAAATTAGGCTCTATGTTTGGAGCTCAAAAACTATATAAAAAACATTAAAATGCACAAATTTTTTATGGTTTATAAAAAGTTACAATCATAATTAACCCAAATGTAACTTTTTCGCTACATTTTGAAATGGTCCTGTCTATTAAATTGATGCGAAAAAAATTCCACCGCAACTTCGCAGCAATTCCACACAAGTGAAAAATCATTTTTTTATATGGAGTTTGACTGCTTTCTTCGCAAAAGTATGAACAAAATACCGGGCTTTAATATAAAAGAATATATTAGTTTGAAAGAAGGTGTATTAAAATAAAGTAATCTTACTTGAAAATATCACATTTATTAATGAAAAAGTTACTTATAAAATTATTGACCCTTAATATAAAGGAGTATTTTAAATTTAAAGTCGACTTTATTTTTAATCAAACGGTTTTGTTCATTTTGTGTATGAAAACCTTACAAAAATATTTATATTTTCATTTGAAAATAAATTAACCAATCAGAATGCTCCAAAAATAAACCAAGTCAAGGTATACTGCCACCCAATATTTTAACTAAAGTCGACTTTAACTAAAATATACATTTGAATGATTTAGATAGTAAGGGCGATTATTCGTAAGAAACAAAACTTTTTTTCATATTTCTTTTAAAAATATTACCAAGTTTTTAGGTTTTACTACTTAAATTTTGAATAAGTTATGCGAAAAATCTTTATTAGTTGAAAAGCTCCTAATTAATTGGCAAAAATTTTTTTGTGTGTCAAATAAATTGATTCCCTTTTAAAAGATTTTAACAATGACATTTTGGTTTTGGTATTTAAAATGTTTTTTATGACTAAAATTAAAAAATCCTATTCCAAAACAAAAATAATTTAAAAAATTTAATATTTTAAAAATTTCCCGTTTTCCCGGGAAAAATATATTATTTTCCCTGGAATTCCCGGCAAACTTTTTTCGGGATTTCCCGGGAATTCCCGCCCGGGAATTCCCGAACCCCAAACCCTAGTTGTGACAACAGAAAACCAATCGAGATGAGACTAATTTGACCCTGACAACGGAAATTCACTTGTATCAAGATTAATTTAATAGTCACAACCGAAAAATTCATTTGATGCAACTGAAATTCCGTATTTAGTGGAATAGGTGCAAAAAAGGTATATTTATCTACAGCAGTGTATCTTAATATCTTAATTTTTTTTTTTTAAGTGAGCCAAATTCAATAAATCCGAATAGTTCATCTTGAAGTATTAAGTCTATAAAGTTTTCGCCATTCCGAATATTTAAAAAAAAATGTTCCAATACAACCCTTAAAAAAGGAACCAAAGTAACAAAAAAGATAAATTACTTGAAAATTGTTAACAAGTTTGTTTTACACAGATACAAAATAAATAATATTAAATACTAATTTAATAGAGTTCAGATGTTTTGTTTTTATTGCCAAAAAAACAAAAGTTTTTTTACCACTCTTATTTAAGTTAAACTATTGAAATTGCCAAAAAAAAAAATGACATTCCTAAAATGTGCATACTAAATTGTTTTTTCTAAATATAACTCTTAACAATTTATTACTTTTGCGTACTGTGTCAAGTGAGTTTTTAGTACAAATGTATTTAGTATATATCACTGCCTCTATAACAGCTACAACTGCTTTTATCCTGCAGCCAAATTGCTAAGAGACAGACAGACATACCGATAAATGGACAGACACTCTGGCAATTGTGACGCCTATATGGCTGCACTATATCTATTTTTAGCTCCAGTTTTGTATGCTATACTATTATTTTTTATGTCAACATATTAAATGGGGGTTATTGATGTATTTTTTTCACTCTTTCTTTAAACTAAGTATTTTTATATTTTTTTGCTGCTAGTAACAATATCCTCATTTTATATATTTATGCATTTGGTATTATTTTTATGTGACAATTTATAGATATATGTTATGTCTGTCTTTATAGATGTATAAAAAATTTATATATGTATATTAATGTATGAGTAAATATTTGATGTTTAAGTGTTACAGTTATTTAATGATAGTTAAATTGTTATGACATCGTCATGTCATTATTGCTGTTATTACTATATTATTGTTATTGCCAAATACATATTTAATTTTTTTTATGAATTTTTAATTTTATGCGTCAATTAAAATTCAAAATATATTGATTTTATATTCATTTCATAACAATTTATAATAAATGTTGTTGAATTAATGTTGTTTTGTACTTAAGCGTATGAGTAATAATAAATTATTTGAAAAATCAATCATACGCACTAGTGTCGTTCGGGTTTTAACTACAATATTGAACTTTTCACTGTAATTTATTTAAATATTTTAGATTCTGTTTAATAATTTTAAATTACTTCCTTAAAAATATGTATTATTTTAAAATTAATATTTTTTTCTAATTTAGGAGGCAAATATTTTATCTAAAAAATAAAAATGTTTAGATCTTAATAATACAAACTCCTAATTCTTCTACACTCAGGTAAAAAAGTTTGTAAAAGAATTTGTAAACAGTTTCCAATCGCACTATACTATTTTTATACTGATTATTAGTACAATTTTTATTTTTAGTAATCATTTTTGCTATTCTCTTATTAACAAATTACGGATTTTTTTTTACTAATTTTCGTTGCTGATGTTACTAATTTTTCAAAACCGAGTGCTAAATTTAGCAGAAAAATATACTAATTTAAAAATATTTTTTTTTTTTTTGATTTTTTACAATTCTTGTTTAGTTTATAATTGTTACTATTGATATATTCTTAGTTTAGAAATAACACCCAGAAAATTTTATTGCATCTCCAATGCAAAAGACGGCAATAGCTGGAGAACCGTTTGCAATTTTGACTCCAAATTTCAAGTACGATGAAGTAATTATACGCTTGTTACAATCGAAAGAAAAAAAATTTTTTTTTGATTTTACTGTTTTTTTATTTTTTAGTACAATTTTTTGCTAATTTCAGCAGATTGATTTTAAATTACAGTTTACAACAATTTACTGAAATTTAGTAGCTGCAACTAATTATTTATACTAATTTCATTATACTAAAATTATGATATTTAGTAAGTTTTTTAACTGATTTTAGCAAATCGATTTTGAATTGCATTTTACATAAATTTTACTAAAATTTAGTAGCGGCTACTAATTTTTTCTACTAATTTCATTGTACTACAGATTAGCAGACATGTGTTGCTAAAATTAGCAAAAAATACCGCTGGCCTCAAAACAGTTAAATTTCCCGTAATAACAGCAAAATTTTCAGTAGCCATTACAGACTGTTTTTCTTGTTCACATTCATTACATCAACCTCGACGACAAGCTAAATTTTAAAATTCTGTAATAACACAATTTGCCAGTCAATTAAATTTATACAGATTTTTTTAGCATAATTTGTCTGTCAATAATTGTTGTATCATTAAATAAGTTCACAATCAACAATTAAAAGAAAAATTTAAATACTCGTATTTCGAACATGTAATGTTGATAAACATAAGATTTCAATTAAGTAAAGAACACATTAATAGGTTTATATGTCACCATTAATGGCTCAATTGTTAAGAACAAAAAAAAAAGAACTTAAACGATATAACAATAAAATCTCAAATACAATCTGGCATACAATAACAATAAAGAATGACGCGTCGATAAGGAAGAAAAAAAATAAAACAATAAATTTTTTTGCAATCAAATGAAAGAAAAAAAAATTGATATTAAATACACATACGTTTTGGTGGTAACGTATCGATATGGTGGTAACTGTATATCAGTGAAAAAGGGAGTGTTTTCTATATGACTGACTCATATTAACAATGACTTTATAAAGAAATTTCGTTGATTTTATTCTTTTTGTTTTACAATATTGATTTTTATTTCCTATTTATTTAAACCGCTTCCTGTCTTTTATAAAGTAAATATTTACGTGACCTTAAAGCAAAAATAGTAAAAAATAACTTCATATGTGAATGTATGCAACCTTGTCATTGCGTTTAAATTTATTTTTTCGTGTATTTGTTTTAATGGTCATGAGAATGGTAGTGCTAAAGACCATTAAATGGTTGCACGAAAATTGTTGTAAACTTTAGAAAACCCCAACAAAAGTAAAAAACAGAAAAAAAAAATTCAACAAAATTGTCTATTTAGCCAAACGACAAAAAAAAATTGTTTTTGTTACAATTTTCAAACTCAACTACCAGCAGATAGTTGAAAACAACGCAAAAACTACAAAAGAGAAAATATAACTTCAATGAATCCTTAACACTAACTCGGCAAATTTTAAAAAATTCATGCATGCAATTGTTGTTTCATATAAAAATATGCCCAAAAGAAAATTTTCGGAATAACATTTTTTTTTTGTTTTTGATTGAGACATATTTTTTAAATTAATTTCATTGATTTAGTTAATTTATTACATTCAATTCATTCGACTTATTCCATTCGTTAAATTCATTCAATTTATTCAATTCATTCTATTCGTTCATTTCATTGAATTCATTCCATTCATCCAATTCATTCAATACAATCAATTCATTCTATTCACTAAATTCACTCAATCCATTCAATTCATTTTATTTATTCAATTCACTCAACTTATTACATTAATTATGTTCATCCAATTCAGTGAATTCATTCAATTTATTTTATTCATTGAATTCATACAAATAATTCATTTTTCTCAGTTCATTAATTCTTTTAATTCATTGGATTCAGTCAAATAATTCATTTCGTTCAATTCATTCATTTCATTCAATATATTGGATTCATTCAATTCACTAAAATTATTAAATTCCCTTAATTCACTAAATTCATACAATTTGTTCATTCATTCAATTCATTCATTTTTCTGAGTAACTCTGGGAATTAGATAATATTCATTCAATTAATTCAATTCACTTAATTCATTTGATTCAATCCATTCATCTAATTCATTCATTTCGGTTAATTCATCCAATTCATTCAATTTACTCATTTCATTTAATTCTTTTAAATTATTAAATTCATTCATTTCATTCAATTTATAATTTTATCCAGTTCAGCAATTTCGCTCAATGCATTAATTAATTTAATGCATTTATTTTATACAATTCATTCAATTCATTCAACTCATTCACTCCATTCAATTCATTCAATTTATTCATTTCATCCAATTTATTCAAATTATTAAACTCATTCATTTTATTCGATCCAAAATTTAATTATTTCATTCAATTCATTACATTAATTCGATTCATGCAGTTCAATCCACTCATTCAATTCATTAAATTTATTCAATTCGTTGAATTTATTAAATTAAATAAATTCATTAAATTCATTCACTTAATTCATTCCATTCAAATCCTTCAATTTATTGATTTCATAATATTAATTTAATTCGTCCAATGCATTCCATTTATTCAATTCATCGAAATTATTATACTCATTCTTTCATTTTCGTTTTCATTCTTTCATTTATTTCAATTAGGGAATGCATCCCGGGATTTCCCATCCCGGGATTCCCGGGAAATTAAACATTTTTCAGTTCCCGCATTCCCGGGAATTTGGACTGTGAATCCCGGGATTTCAAAAACTGCAATTTAATATAATAAAGTTAATTATTTTCAATTTTCTTATGCAAAATTTTCAAACCTTTTGAAAATAGTAAACATTTTACTTTAGGCTTGTTCGTTTACTTACTGCAATTTGTTATATTTACCACAACTGGAAAAATTCAAAGAGTGACCAAAACAATGATTGAGTAAAAGTAGTAAGATTTTCGAGTTAACGAACACACTGATTAATTTGTGTACTTGATCAAACTTTTTAAGCCCCTTTCAGTGCCTCTTAAAACCACTCAAATAGTGTTTGTATAAAAAACTTTGAATCGCACTTATTCTGTACAGAATTAAAGACAAATTTGTCCATTGATTTTTAAAAATGTTCAAGAAAGTTAAAATTTATTCCCATAATTTTTAAAATTTTTTCCAATTTTCTAAAATTATTTTCTGTATTTATTTATTTTTTTGACGGGCAAGCTTTTTAGTCTAAAAATTAGTTTTAATTTATTCAATTTTTAAAAATATATAATTAGGCTTATATAATTTCTAATATAAAATTAATTCTTTCTCACTACAAAAATTCCAAGCAAACCCACCTGAGCCTTTTCACAATCATGAAAATTTGATATCTTTAAGATATTTTACTTATAAAAATTTTTAAATTATTATAAAATATTTTTTAATTTATTTCCCTTGCGGCCCGGGATCCCGCAAGGGAAATAAATCCTGGGAATTCAATATAAATTTCCCGCTTTCCCGGGAAATCATATTGCATTCCCTAATTTCAATGCATTCAATTCATACAATTAATTACATTGGTCTAACTCCTTCAGATCATTCAATTCAATCAATTATTAAAGTCCCTTAATTTATTCAATTCATTCTATGCATTAAATTCATTCAATTCACTCAATTCATTACTTTCATAACGTCATTTAATTCATTGAATTCATTCAAATAATTCATTTCATCAAATTCATTCAATTTATTAACTCTTCCTAACAAACCTGAGAATTTTTCTTTAGAGAATATTCCATAAAATCTCTATTTTTTTAGAAATTTGTTTTAGGCATCTAAGGATTTTTTATTGTTTTATTTTTGAAAAATTATATTTGAAAAATAACAATTAGAAAACACGAAATTTTTTCTATTTATAACTGTAAATTGCAATGCTAAAAATAGTTTTAGGTTCAGAAAATGTCTAAATCTTTTGCATTTCTGAATTTTTCCCCTATGTCCAGGAGAGTTGTAAAATTTCAATACTTGTGAATACTACCCAATACTTTTTAGATAGTGACCCGCTACTATTTTACTAATACTCTTTATATTTATACAAAAACAGGGTTGTATTTTTATACCAAAAAACAGAGTTACATTTTTTTATTGGCAAATTGTCCTTATAGCCCAGTATTTTGTTCACAAGATGAACAAGATTTTTTACTGCCCAAAAACTGTAATAAAAGCTTTAAAATTCACAATTTTTTACAATCATTAGAACGCTACAACCATATGTAAGAGCAAATGTCACTTTTTCGACACATTTTCAAATGGTCGCGTCTATTGAATTGATGCAAAAAAAAATTATCCGCAGTTTTCCAATAATTCCATCCAATTGAAATATCATTTTTTTAAATGGAGTTTGAAAGATTTTTTCCCCAAAATTCGAAAAAAGTACTGAGCTTTTATACAGAAAAAATACTATTCTGAAAGAGTAGAGAAGGTTTTTAAAGTATTGAGTCCATTGACACTTTTCATTGAATTAATGGAATTTTTCATAAAATATGGCGAAAATTTTCATTTTATTTATTAAAAGTTACATACACTCCATTAAAAAGTTCACTAAAACTAAATTTATAAAAAATATGATATATCAAATTTAAGAAATTACTCATTTGTTCTGTGAAGCAAACTTCATTAGTTAACTGAAAAATTTGTTTAAAACTGGTACAGCAAAATTCCCTCTGTATAAGATTTCTGAGAGTACTCGTACTTTGATTTATGCTTTTGGAAGCGTCTTTCGATTTTTTATAAAATCTTATTTGTTATGGACAATGTCTATACTCACTCTTTCGCTGTTTACCATTCATAATGGTCCAATAATGGGGGACATTTGTTGGATTTAGCTCCTTTGGAAAATATTTGTGGGGTCAAAAATTACCCAATTTTCGTTTTTTCGGTTTATGTATTTAATATCTTTTCCAAAGTACCTATAGGGAAGTTTGGGGCTAAATTGCCGGTGTATAGAACTTACTTAAGAATGTTTATTTGTTTATGCCACAACACAAACTATCAAAATTTTAGGTAGTTTTGTATGCAGTAAAGGACTGTACAAAACGTTTTAAATGACGGTGGGATGTCACTAATACATAGAAATGGCAAAGACAACTCTGTATCAATACTAGTTGGTGGACTGTGTATTAAGCTATCATATTCGACTTAAGGTTATCGGTTTTTGAGAAATTATCTTTATAATTATTTATCAGATCCCTGATGATGATCAACGCAGTTCATAGAAATATATTGCATCAAATATTGTTACATAACAATTATTTTAATTTTTGCATTAAAAAATAGAAAAATTGTTTTTTTTCGGACTTTTAATATTTTCATATGTATATTTCGTTAGGTTATTGTTATACCTCAAGCCCAAATTGTAATATGATATTGTCATAATAGATTTTATTTATTGTTTCAAAAAGGTTGACCATTTTCACGACAGACAATACAATTGTTTACATAAAATTACATAAAATTTAAAAACGACTTGCGTTTTTATAGATTTCCAAAAAAAAAATATAATAAAACAAAATTATTTAACAATAAGAATTATTTTCTTCAAAAACCGATGACCTTAAGCCGAATTGTATTCACCATATAACAACAGAAAAGGTCAATTAAATACATTGTCTACAAAAATAAGTTTTTTTTAAAAAAATATTGATTATTGCAATATTTTTTTAATAAAATTTTCTCGTGCGGGGAATCGAATCTAGCACTCAAGATTGCCAGTCTTTCAACTGAGCTAACTTGACATTTAAAATTTGACAGATAAAAATAGTACTGACGTGCTGCACTTAAGAATACTTACGCGCCAGCATACAAAAAGATAAGACAAAAATTTTTTCACTCAATTGAAAAATTTTCGTCTTGAAATTTCAATAATAGAACACTTTAATTTTTGCAAAAATAATTCGATGCAACCTCTTTGTAAATACTCAAATTATTTTAAATATTCTGCCAGTGCGTTTATTCCTTCCGCGTGAGATTCCAGTATATAAAATATCTAGTATTTTTCTGATTTTATTTCAATTTCCTTTTGGGTATTTCTGAATTCGGAAAATAAACACCATATTTTCCTTTTTTTTAAAGGAAGTTGCTGAAGAATTGATGGGAAATTTTTATGTTACACTTATATAACGTGTCCGGAATTTTATTCAAATAGTTTTTTTAACTCAGTTTTCAATAAATTCTTCGGCAAAAGATCCAGTGTTTTAAAATATAGTACAGACAAAAATATTTAACTTAAACAATTTTAAAAAAAGCTTAAAAATAAAATAAAACCTTTACAAAAATCTGTACAATTTTTACTAAAAGTGTTTTTATACCACTATCCTTAACCACATCTACAATATATATATGAAATACAAACAACGTTCCATCTTCATGTTTTTTGGCTGTTTTTATCTGTGCATGTCTACTCTCATGTGGTCATGTTAGCACTAACTACACAAAAAAAAAAACAAAAAGTGAAATACAGCTAAATACTTTTATACCATCGTAAATAAACATGTTAAAAAAACGTAAACGAAATAACCGCTAAGTGACCATTGCTTAAATGCAGACCCCCAGTCGTCGTTAAACTTACTTCCTGTTCAACTATGTTGAGTATTTAGGAAAAGATAAAACCAAAAAAAAAAAAAAAAAAATAGAACAACATAAGCACAAAAAACCTAATTTTAACCAAAAAGTTTTTATAGATGGTAATATTTAGTTAGTTTAGCATTTTTTCTGTATTTTTTAAATGATAAAAAGAGTAAAGTACTAGGAAAAAATTGTCGAAAATTTGTATGTGGTTTTTACAGAAATTAATAAACAATCATGTTGAAAAGGTTAAAAAACAGCATATAGGAAAGTACAGACATAATAAAAACAAATTTCAATTATTGTAAATGAAAAAAAGCTGGAGAACAACATCGAGCAAAAATTTTTAAATTTTAATGACATAATTGATTGAAAAGGATTAAAATAATTTTAATTTCTAGACACTAAATCCGTCTTGATGATTTATTATACTTCTTTTTTTTTGCTTTTTTCTTTTAGAATAAACTTAAAAATTTACTAAGCATAAATGAAGGCCGGCCGTATTTTGAACGAAATCCAATTTTAAATAGTCCTCAAAATCAGGTTTCTGCATTTTTTCAAAACTCCTTTTGAGTTTCATTTCAAACTCTGAAAACCCATCAAAATGGATTCTTCGTGTATCCAAGATGATTATTTAATATTTCCGATATTGCGATACTGGACTTGAATGCCAAGTCATTTATTTTGAAAGTGGTATGAGTCCACTTGTTTTTCAAATGAGATATAAAAGGTTTGGCATTATAACGAGTCTAAAAATTGGTTGGTACGATTTGGGAAATTTTACACGTATTTGTAATTTCATATAGTAAAATTTTTCATATCAAAAAGAGTTTTTAATTGATGTTCCGAAAGTACCTGTTTTTTATGGTGGGTGGACTCATGCCACTTTCAAAATAATAGCTTATATAATTTTGTTATCTCAGGTGAACTTAAATTTTTTGTTTGATATTCGCTGAAATATGAAAGCGTGGAAGATTATTTTTGTTATTGAATTTTAAAGGCGGTAGGATTAAAAATGCGGTAGATACAATTTTTATGAATTTTTGGCGAAAAATCAATAATTTTTTATCAAAATTACTTCACGAAACATCTAAAGATGTGTGTTTTCACAATAAACTCGACATCACATAATAATTAAGACAATTTACCAAAAAAAAGTTGAGATTTTTGTTTACTAATATTTCGCGAATTTCGACTTTCACCACTAGCATTGGGCATAACATGCCTTTAACATTATTTTATTAATTTTCCGGAAAAAAAAATAACGCCAATACCATTGTTTAATAAATTATCCTTAAGTTTTTTTCTATTTCAAAAAAATAAAGTGACTCATGCCAATTTCAAAATAAACATTTTTATTAAATCGTTAATTACCCAAGTAAAAAAATTTTGATATAGTCATATATTATCATATAAAATGTTGTATAATAATATATTGGAACATATATACCAAGATATAATTATATAAAATTTTACGAAATTATATCCCAAATATATAACTATATCTTGTTATATATTGCAAAATATATAGTGCAACATATTATAATATCCAATTATATATAGACCTATATATAGTTATATATGCCTCATATAATTATGTATAATTGTATCTAATTATATACCATTACGTCTAGTTGGATATGATTATATTATATTTGATACATTTGGATGAGGACAAAATCCGGATAAAATTGTATCAAACCATATCTTATTCCACCAAATTAGATATAATTGTGTCAAATTAGATCTAATATGATCATAATACGATCTAATTTGATACAATTAGATGTTCTCATTTTTCGGATATAATTATATATAATATCAGAAGTCACACCATTTTTTTTTTTTTTTTAGTAGGGTAGTAAAAATTCTCTTATCAACATCTCACAAGGAACGACTCTCAACGCGGACAGGCATATCTTAATGAGCTGCGAATAAGTTGTGGAGGAGAAAAATTTTAAGGACACGTATCTTTTTTTAGCTATCCAATCTCATATTTAAGGGTTAAAAAATGGGGTTAAAAATGGCCCAGTTTTACGCTTTTCGGTTTATTTCATATTTGTTCCCAAGTAACTATAGGAAATTTTGATGTCATACGAAAAGCATTTGAGAGGCCTATTAACCGGTGTATAAAAGATGCTCAAGCTTGCTTATTTGTTTATGCCATCACACTGTAGAACCAAAGCTATTAAGCTCGTTTTGGCCTCAATTATAATTTTATACATTAAGGCTCTAATGCATAAACTTTTCTTAATTTATTGTTAAGCAATACAATTGCTAAAGTAATATTTTTCCGTATTATAAAGTAATGCAGAAAGAAAGTTGGTATCATTGTTGGTAGTCCAAAAAATAATGATACCTCATTACCATTTCTGCACTGGGATTTTAAAAAAGAACTAAATTCGCCACGTGTTCCCCCAGTGTCGCCTATTCTAGAGTTTGCTGTTCGGTTTTATTCGAAACTGAAACCGCTGTTTTTCAAGCCTTAAAACCGAAACCGAAAACCGACAAAAATAAGTCGGTTTTTAATAAATACTTTAACCACTTAGAATAATTAATTAAATTGCATCCCAGTGTACAATTAGAATCCGAAAAGACTCATAACAGCCCTAAGACCTTATGAAATCATAGCTACATGACGGTGTATTTCTTCGCCGATGAAGCCTCTTTCCGAGCGCACTTTTATGATTCACAAAAGACTCGGAATTATGAGCATTATTGGAAAATTTTCATATTTTCAGGCATTATGCATCATTTATGATTCATTTTTGAGAAATTTATGAGCAATGAAAACATTTTTTAAAAGTTTTGAATACACCCAAAATTTGAGCACCCTCAAATTGAACATATTTTGGAGTCTTTAACGAGTCATAATTTCGGAGCTCTCAGAAAAACGTTAGCTGGGATATTATTGAATTTCGAAAATGGCTCAGCTCCTATTTTACGAAATTTCTTATTTAATTGTAATGCACATTTTCTCCATTAAATATTACTTTAAAGAATTTTTTGTTATTACAGATAACATAGACTGAGGCTTATAATTTTAGAGAAAAAATACACCAAAAAGTTAAGTGGTTTAAGAGATGTTGAGTTTTATATATTCAGTTCAGGTTTCCACTTCGTATTTTTCAAAAAGTCATATTTCGTAAAATTTTACCTTAATGTTTTTTTAACCAAATTGTTAAAATTTAAACTCTTGAAAATATAGCTTTAGATGCATACAAAAGAATAAAAAAATTTAATTTATAACTAGCTTCTGCGGCTTTTTTTTTACTTCTTTTCAAAGGTCTCGAAACGGCGTTATTGCTTTTATTCGAGTGAGAAATTCAATCGAATTTTAATAAATATTTTGAACGAGTTAAAATACATATTTAATTTTTATACATATTTAATTATTTTAAAACAATTCTATTAATGTCACAAGAAAACCGAAAAATAACCGAAACCGCGGTTTCCACAATTTTTGAAAACCGAAACCGCGGTTTTCAAATTTTTCGGTTTTTAGCAAACTCTAGCCTATTCTCGCCCCATGCAAAATATTGGGGCATAATAAAAACAAAACTGCGCAAGATTAGAACCGTGTCCCACAGCAAAAAAGATTTTATCAAAAAAAGGAAAAAAGTCCAAAAAGAATGGACAAATCAATATTTTAGACATTTCTGAATGTAAAACCATTTTAAGCATTATAGTTTATAATAACACTTTTAAAAAAAGTGTCACACTTACTAGATTAGTTGTTTTGTTTTTTCATAGAATTGTTCAAAAATAATACGATGCAGCCTTCAAATATAAGTTAGACAACATTTTTTAAAAATTTTAAATTGTTTTAACTTTATATACAATCGAACCCACATAAAGTCATGCGATTTTCAGCAACAGCCACAACATGTAATTTTGTATAAAAATGATCGATTTGTGTTCCAGAACACCCCCAAATGGGAAGTATATGAAATCGATTAATTAATATCGGACTTATAAATACATTTTTGCAAAGCATATATATTATTTTGAGTGTAGTTGCTATTATCGTTAGTATCGAAGATAATATTTCACATTAGTACTATAAATGTTCGATTATATTTTACTAATTGTTTTAATACTTTTAACAGGCACTTTTAAATGGATTAAAGCTATATATAGTCTATAGACATTGAATAATAAATTTAAAAATAAAATATATGTCTTTTCTTTTTACTTGTTTCCAAAAAAAAACAATTTCTTACTTGCTTTCTATTTCTACAGCCAAAAAAAAAAGAAATTCAAACTAAATATCTCTAGTGTTTTATATTTTTGGATCTTTACTTCTTCTTCTTCTTGGCGTAAGAAAATTGAAAATGACTATGGAATAGTTGAAATAGTTTTCATACTACAACTACTACTAATATTTTTTTGATAAAGGTTGTACCTGAAATAGTTTTTTTTATACCCTACACCAATCTGTGGAGTAGTATATAGTGAGTTTGTGCTTATATTTGTAACTACCACAGACAAGGGGAGTAAACTCATCTTATAGTACACAGAATGACTCAGAACCACTTCAACCCCTTCAGACAATAAGCTGGACATCGCATAATAATTAAAACAATTTAACAAAAAAAAGTTCAGATTTTTGTTTACTAATATTCCCGAATTTCAATTTTCACCACTAGCATTGGGCATAACATGCCTTTAACATTATTTGAGAAAAATCTTGGGTCTAACCGATAAACCAGCGGTTCCCCCTAACTCTCATCTTTCGGAACCCTTTAGACATTTTTGCTCGCTCGCAGACCCAAACTGAAAATAACTCTAAGCCAATGATTTTGGGGAAAAAAAGTTGTAAGAATATAAAAAAAATATTATCACTGATGAAGCCTGTCCATAAAAAAGGCAGAAACTAGATCTAGTCTGATTTGCAAATTAATAATATGTTTATAACTTTTGAAAAAACGTTTATTCTTCTTCTTAACCTCAAACCTACTAAATTAGAATTAATAAAAATGTATATTAATTACAATATTAATTGCAGTTGGTCTATATAACGCGTTTGAAAAACAACACTTTGCTATAAAAATATTATTATTCTCGAAAAATAGATAGAATTTGAGAGAATTAGCAGAGTAAAAATTCGTGAAAATTTTGTAGGTTTTTCTATAAAATAGCTTGTGCGGATTATTGATTTTTGTAAAGGAAAAGTTAATTCTATTACTTTTGTAATTGTTAATCAGAAAACTTCAATTAGATTTCGGAAAAAATAAACTGAAATTCCCAAACTCCATTTTAAATTTACAGAACATCATTTGAAATTCAGATTTTTTCCTTTAAAATCTCGAAAATATCATTCAGAATTATAAATTCAAGTTCAAAATTTGTCAGTCAAGTTCAGAAAAAAAAATCAATTTAAATCCCGAAAAAATAATTGAAACTCGGAAATCAATCATCAATTAAAATCAAAAAAAAATATCAACCGAAATTCAGAAATCATGAATTAAATTCAAGGAATGATAATTCGTTAAATATAAGTTGAGATTTTAATTTGCGTTTCAGAGTACATCAATTACAATTAACAATCTGTTAACTGAATTTCTGAAAATCACAACTAAAAACATAAATTAAAAATCCATAGGAATTTCGTTTGGTATTTCTAGAATTCCAATTGATATTTTCTTATTTTCAATTGGCTTTTCTGAATTTCAACTGATATTTACTGAATTACAATTAATATTTTCAATTGAGTTTTTCTGAATTACAATTAATATATTCTGAATTTAAAATGATGTTTTCCTAATTCCAAAATCGTGTGACTTTTGAGCCCACTTTTTAACCCTACATATGTTACTTATTTTTTCCTTCTCCATTCTCCCTCCTCTATCATATATCCAAATTTCAGTCACCTTCGTTGACCTTCGTTGCAAGTTATTTGAAAACTACACCTTGTATTTATGGATATGATCAACTTTTTATAAAAACTAATTTTTGCTAAAATTACTATTAAAAAAAAAATCGTGTACATTCTTTATTACGATTCTTCCTTGTTGCATTATATCAATGAATTTTCTATTACAAAAACACACATCCAATATAAAATACAATTCGAATGGTTAGTAATATACATTGGCATAAACATATACAAATGCATATCGATATAAGGGTATGAACAAATGAATGTGTAAATGTATGTGTGCCACAATATGCATACATATTTTAAATATACAAAATAGGAAAATTGCATAAGAAATACAGACATACTAAAAATACAAGTACTACAAGAAAATATAAATATACAACAAATTTTAAATACAAAATTGTTTAAATTTATAGAATTGCAGTTGGCTTAAGGCTTATACAAAAATTTCAAATATTTTTTGGTTGTTATACATAGAAGTTACTAGTAGAAATTCTTTATACTACAAAATATACATTTTATTAAGATATTTACAATAAAATTTAGGTCAATATTTATTTGAGTATATTTGTTTAGTACTAAGAAATATAATTTAATTAAACAAAAATATTTTTATTCATACAAAATTTATAACAATACGGCTTTTTCACACAAGGTTTAAAAATAAACTACTATTACTACACCGTAACATTAACATTTGTTTTAAGCTCGCTTATCAACTAAACTGAATATTAAAATAATATCTCACAACAACTATTCAGATAAAATTGTCAAATTAGGTCTCTTTTGTTATACCAAGCACGAATGCAATTTGAACCTCACTATCAGCTGTTTTATTGCTCATTTCTTGGGCAATATTTCAACTCTAACTTTAACTCTTTTTAAAATACATTTTATACTCTTTATCATCAAAAGTTATTTTAAAATTATGTTGCTGTTATAAATGTTAACTGTGAAATTTCCCAGTATTATTTTAAAAACTCTACGAATATTGTCTTTCATAGGATATTTCATTGCTTTATTCCCTTCATTGTTGTTTAACAATTTCTCTTAAATAATACGTCTGCGTTGTAAATTCTTACAATATTAACGAATAACATTTTGTTTTATACACGTGCTTTTTGTGATAAGTGAGGGATGTGTCTTATCACAATATTAAGCTGTGATAATACTATGATTAAGCAAATTTCAAAAACGTATAAGTGGGCAAAAAAAAAGAATAGATTAGATAAAGCCGGTCTTTTGGGAAGCAAATAATTCATTGTAAACCGCTGCACAGTGTAAACAAAAGCACTTTTTTTTGTGCAAATAAATTTTGAAGCCACAATTCCTAACCGTTTTTCAAAATTCTTTTTTTGTATTTGAACTTATAAAATTCCGCACAAATCTATCATGGCCGACTTTTAAATTTCAATTTCTAAATATCTTATTTTGTGAATGTCGAAAAAACTAATAAAAAAAACAATAAGAATTAGGGGTATTTAAATGACATGTACCTTTAATTAAAGGTGTTTTAATCCTCTATCGGTACACCTAAGAAAAATTTTGTTTATTTATTTGTGACTCCTATGATCAATTTAATTTTCAAAAATTGGCATTTTAATTTCGAATAATCTTTTTTATTTTGCACCATATTCCACTCGATATTTTTTATATGACAAATACTTCTTCTTTATAAAACGTCATATTTAGTGTTTTTTTTAATCACTGGATTTATTTTTGGATTTATTTTATTTTGTTAAAAAATCCACATTTTGGTTTTTAATTTTCAAAATTTTATATTTTTGTTCAAATCTAACACTTATTCCCTAATAGAATGTGAAAGAAAAAATTTAAATTTTGCGAAAATGCAATTTCTGGAATGAAATTAAGCTAAATCCAAAACGGATTTAATTATTTTTTAAATCCATTATATTGGCGAATAAGTATTAGATTTTGATAAAAATTATAAATTTTGGAAATTAAAAAACAAAATTTGGATTTTTTAACAAAATAAAATAAATCCGAAAATAAATCCAGTGATTAAAAAAACGGCCATTGTCAGATACTTAAAATATTTTTTATATTTTTTTAATTTCTTTCCAAAGGCAGGTGGACTGGTTTTATCATAAAATATTCTAATCCTCTATCGATCCTCTTGTACCTTTTGGTATACCGATCGACTTAGAATCACTACTTGTTTGGACTTATCGATGTCTGTACGTCCGTCCGTCTGTCTGTCTGTCCATGCATTCTTGTGCGCACACTACAGGTCGCAAATATTAAGGTATTTTGATAAAATTTGGTAAACCGACCTACGTCGCTCCAAGGACGAAGCCTATTGATTTTGGTTAAAATCGGTCCATGTTTAGACCTAGTGCCCATGTAATCCGTCTGTGAGGGATGAAATATTGTTTGGATTCTTTTTTTTCCAGGTAGAAAAAGTTAAAAATATAAAAGAACTGAATGAAAATAAATACAATATTTTTTAATATTCCGGTAAATAAATTTATATTTTATATTATCAAACTTATCTTATTATTTTAATTATTTAGTAAAATATATAACGTTTACCGTATTACGCGTCTTAACTCTTTAGCGTTGTTTTATGATTAAAGGCACAAGAGAAAACATGTTCTTCTCATATTTTTTCACTATAATGTTAAACTAGCGGTTCGTACACACGCTCTTGTTTGCTTCGTACACACACACACACACTTGAAAATTGAAATATTTGTAACAAAATTCAAAACAACTGCATAAAATAAATGTTACTACAATACTTAAGTAATTTTTTGGATGTTGTTCAGAAGTAATTCTAAAAAAGCTGTAAAAATGTACTAACGGATACTTTAGAAACAATGAAAGAAGTTATTTGTTGAAAGTAAAATACACTAACAGACCCTTGTGAAGCAGTGGAAGAAGTAGTTTGTAAAGCATTACATCCAAGTTTTTTTGCTGGGGCCTTTTAAAACTAATATCGAATAAGGAAACCGCACAAAAAATTCAAAATTTGTCCAAAAAGTACTAAAATATAATTTCACTGTTAAAATCAAGTAACAAAACTATGAGATACAGTATTCAAATTGTATAATCCATTTTTTATCAATATATCTCTAAAGAAACGTCTAAATATCCTTCTGCGAAGTTTTGTCAGAAAATTAGCACAGAATCCATGCTTGGCAGAAAATGGATAAAACAATATACTCCATAGCACAAACGGATTGCAGAAAATTTTAAGTATTGACAAAATACTGAAATTTTTGAAAATTGAAATCTCCTAGAAATCAAATTACACTTAAAATATATAATTTATTTTAGAACTTAGAAAACGCGTTAGAAATTAAAATTTCCTTTATGGTTACACTGTGGAACAAATTCAGGTTAGCAAAACTTAGGTCGATTCTGAGAGTGAGGGGTGAAAATAGAGGCTAAATTAGAAGACCCGTATCGCGGCGTTTGCTTATATTAGTTCGAATTTTTTATATGGTTTTTTGGCTATAACTCGTCGACTAATTGATATTTTTTAAATCTTTAAAAGCCAAATTATAGCTAGAGACCTGAACAACAATTAAAAAAAAATCAGTCAAATCAATTTTTTTTTTTTTTTAATTTTAATTGTTGCACAGGTCTCTAGCAATAATTTGGCTTTTACAGATTTAAAAAATATCAATTAGTCGACGATTTATAGCCAAAAAAACCATATAAAAATTCGAACTAACATAAGCAAACGCCGCGATACGGGTCTTCTAATTTAGCCTCTATTTTCACCCCTCACTCTCAGAATCGACCTAACTTTTGCTAACCTGAATTTGTTCCACAGTGTTATAAGCCATTCTTAGTTGTAATATTAAACGAGTTGTAAAAACCTTTAGGCCCTAACAGATATTTTTGGGTTCTTTTCAGATATTCTTATAAAATTTTCTGCCTCTTTCTACTATTAACTTCTCTTTTACTATTAAAAAAATTTGTAAAAGGGACAGCTGGTGCAATAATAAAGAAATAACACCATTGTGAAAATTCTAAATTTAAATTAAGCAAAGAAATACACAAAATAAAACTTCTATACCCGAGTAAAAAAGTATTGATCATATATTATTTTATGTAATTGCATATAGTAACTTATAGTTACATATGGCCACATATGCTTTTAAATTCAAGCAGATATACTTTTATATAGTCATATGTTAGATATTTTTTCCTCAAAGGTTTTAATATGGAGACATATGTTATTTTATATTATTACATATTGGCCTACATATATATGTATGTGCTATATATAAATACATAAAGTAACATATAAAAGATATAATTACATGTGCGTTTATATATAATTTAGTATGACCTATACATAATAATATAAAACTATGTGGATCCATATAAGAAATATTTTATAATTTGTGTTAGTTATGATTATATATTGACGAATATGAACCCATATATAACTAATAACGTTTTTTATAAAATCATCTATAATTACATATCATCCCACATAGGCAATTTTTTCAAAGTGATTTTATATAAAAATATATAAGGTCCATATAAAACCGTATTGTATTATATTTGGTTCCATGTTATCAATGATTTTGAACTAGTTTTAGATTTAGTAATTACTAGGGATTGGCGCGTGACACGAAATGTTCGTGAGTCACGTTATTCACACGTGATCGTGAGTAATAATTACTATACTTAAGTGATTCGTGCGTGAGCGTGAGTAAGAATAACCCGTGCATGATTCGTGTGTGAGTTTATTTTTTGTATCATATGTTTTTAGCAAGGTTGGCAAACGATACCGTTATAATACCGTTATCCGTTTCAAAACCCTTTCAAATTGACAACCGATACCGATACCAATACCGAAATTCTTGATTTCAAAAAATACCGGTATTCAAAAACCTTTTCCCTTAATACCGGTGTCGTACCGGTATGGAATCGGTTTTAAAAAAATTGTTTTTTTTTTCACGTTTTTGGCAAAAATACAAATTTTTTAATATAAAATTTCCAAAATTGTTAAACAATTAAACTTTATTATTCATTGTTAATAGAAAATCGTGTTATAAATTCAAAGTGCGATTATCAGCCTTTAGTTTGCATTGGCAACATTGTTTTTAATTTATTTAACTTCATAAATATTCTCTAACTTGTGGCAAATTTAGTAAATATAATTTAATATATAAACTGGTTTCTTAAACCTTTAATTGAATTTACAGTTTCTTTTAGAGGATCCTTTTATTAATTTTATAAACTTATTTTTTTTTATTTTATTATATGATCTCAATACAAATATAAAATATTTGTAGTGAATCAACTTGTGTTCCTAATAGATTTAAAAAAATGTTTGTGTTTAAAAAATAAAACACTTACAATTAGAAATTTTTAATAACTTAAATACTTCTCCTTTATAAAAATTTAATAAAATTGGTACCGTTACCGATACCGAAACAAATAAAAAATCGATACCAATACCGATACCTATACCGGTATTCGTTTCGGTTGCCAACCTTGGTTTTTAGTAATTTTTACTGTTTTGCGTGAGAATTTTCTGATTGTAAGTTTTTAATATACTCATGTGTGCTGAGGAAGAAACGAAATGCTCGTACGTGAGTAATTTGTTTTTGTTTAGGAGTCAAAAATGGCTTACGCTCCCATAAAATTAACAACACTGAAGCTTTAATACGAAATTCTCTATACTATAACGTACACTTGACTGATTTCTTATATCTTGGTTGTATATTACAATCCTATTAACTTTAAAATTTCAGTGTTGTTAACTTTATTTTAAAATTACTAAATTAAAAGAAATTTTTTTTCATGTTTATTGCACTGTCATGATAAATCTGGATAAAAGTAATGGAAGATTTATCGAAATTATAAGATCTCCAGCAGGCCTGGGGTTAATCATTACATTTTGTAATTAATTACATATGCAATTACACAATTACATGTAATTGTAATTGAAAAAAAACTCATCTATAATTAAATATTATTTGTAATTGCAATTCAAAAAAGAACAATTACAATTACAAGTAATTGAAAATTTTTTTTTATTTAAAAAAATAATTTTTGTATGCATATTGTTAGATATGGTCCTATATAATATGATAAAAAGTATAAGATTAATATTTAGATATAATTGTATCAAACTATGTCCACTTTTATAACATTTTATATAATTTTATACAAAAAGATATAATTTGATGTAATTGGATGAGGACAAAATTCGGATACAATTGTATCGAATTGCATAAAATTGTATCAAATTGTACCAAATTGCATACAATTGTATACAATTCGATACAATATGATACAATAAGATGTTCTCATTTTTCGGATATAATTATATCTAATTACATAAAAGATAATATATAATTAAATATAACTTCATATGGCTCCATATCATTTTCTTTTTACTTGGGTACATAAAAATTAACTGAACGAAGTCAAAAAAACTTTTAAATGCAAAAAAATATGTTTCTGTGCGATTTTTGAGGCTAAAACTGTACGCATTTTAATTTTTTTTTCTTTTAAATAGTTTTGGGATAGAAAAGTGATTTTTTGCGTTCCCGTACTTTTGGGTAATTTTGACTTTTAGATAGAGGATTTTGTGATTACTCTCATTTTATTGAACTTTACACAAAAAAAAGCTTTTTTAAATTTTATAAGCTTCCCCAGTAAACAAAGAAAAAAAAACGGAAAAAATTAAAGAAAAAATTTTTGAAAGATCGTGTACAAATAGCTAGTTTGTTAATAAAATATTTCGCTGGGTTTTGTAGGTTGCAGTTAATGAAATAACAGCTAGCCACACTTCTCGCTGTATTGAGTGTTAAGTATCTCGTTCATATAATATTCTACGAGACAAAGTCCAAAGTTTATTTTAGAAATTGGATTCTGATAATTTTTACCAAAAGGGCCCAAGGAAAATAGTTCTATTATAAGTTAATTGGGCAATCGTGGTACCATGTAATGTTTTTGGCTAAAAAAAGTTATTTTTCTAACTAAAGAATGAACGAAATTTCCAGCCTTCAAATAAATAATTGGGCTAATACAAATTTTCCACCAACTGCCAGAATAATGAAATTTTACAAAACTAAAGTGCTCATTACTGCATATAAATAAAACTGCTGTTTATGCAGTTTTAAAATAATGTCTTTTGCAAAATAAATATATTTTTTTAACAATTTCACCATAACATTTGCAGTTAGTACACCCTCATGTACATATATTACAAATTTCACTAACAACTTTATTAATTTGCATGAAAACACATTTGTGTTTGCATGTAAAAGAAAAATCCTAGAATAAAAAACTAATTTTAACATCCATCATCTGTCCATAACAGATACACACAGCGGAGTTAACCAAGTAACTAAGAAAGAATTAAGTTATGCAAGATTTTTAAAAACAAGTAAAGGATGTTGAGAATGTAGATAAGGAAGCAGCAAAAAAGCTAGCAAATAGCATAACTGATTTCTTTATGCATAAGTTAACATGCATATTAATTATAATAACTTATGTATGTATGCAGTCAATGACTGTGTCGGAATAATTCATATTTTTTTTTAACACACAAACATAAAAAAGTTGTTTTTTTTCTTGCACCAAAAAAGAAAAACTAGTGTTAGCATTCATAATTATGCATACAATTTTTGTTGTTATAGTGGTGCTGGAGATGAATAAAATATATAGTCATATATGTAACAAAAACAACCCTTGTTTAACTTAACAATTTCTTAAAAAACAAGCAAATCTTATAAAAATCAAAAATAGTTATGAATTTAAATTGATTTTTTAAATTATTTCATATGAAACCCAGGATACTCGTATTTATATCAATATTGAACTATGTTTGGACATGGCAGGAGGCTATTATATATATGCTTATTGATTTATTGGTGCGTATACTAATTACCTACTACCAATATTATTACCATAGGTTCCTAATATGAATTCTGTAATCATTTTCCAGAAGCAAGCTGATGATTGCTTATGAAAATCATTTTTTAAATGAAAAATATACCAACAACAATTAAATTTGAAAAAGCTGCTATTTTTATGTTTTAAATGAAAAATATACCAACATAAATTAGATTTCAAAACCAGTGAACTTGCCATACAATTTTAAAACGTACAATTTGAATAGAATTTGGCTAAAAAACTATATAGTACAATGGCTTTTCAAGTAAGCAATCGATTGCGATCTTAATTAAAAAAAAAAATTTTTTTAAAAAATAAAAATTAAACATTAACTTTTCATCGTCTGTAATTTATATTACAACTTTAACTTTTGTTTACCATGTTAACTATTAGTACCTTCACTTCCACTTATACTTTACAATGCTCACGTATTTTTAGTATTCTATCATCAACGTACATCGATAACAAATCAAAAATCAAATTGGTTTATATTCAATAAATTTATAACCACTTACTTGTATGCAGAATGGTCTACTACAGTATATGGCTCACGGTCAAGTCACGTTTTTTGTGTTTTTTTATCGTTTTTTTTTTTTTTTCTTTTGCTACCAAACAAACTTGAAGTAGTTAGTAGTAACACGTACCTGTTTCATATAAAAGTGATACTCAAGATGAAAATTTATTGAATAAAATTTGCTAAAAGTTGAAAGTATTTAGTAAGTAATTCTATACTTCTTCATATGCAGATGTGGCTGGAGTTGGGCAGGAGAACTAATTTAGAAGATATTTAAAAGATGAAAAACTCCTTAACAATTGCAACTTAAATCGACTTAAGTTGTTTGTTAAAAAGTTTTTTCAATAGACTTTTTAGGAGAGGGTTAAAAACGTGCAAATTATATTTTATGTATATCGAATTTCGGCTTTAACAAGCCAGTCAATTATACATTCTAGAGCAGTTCCTCATGACGAATATAGAAGAATTTTTTTTTCGATTTTTTTTTATATTTTATTTAGATAGAGCATACTCTCCCCTATATGCTCTGAAAAGTTTTAGTAAAAAATTCGGGGAAATAAAATTTCCGCATGTTTTTTTTTGTAAAATATGTTTTAGTTTCAAGTAATATTCTAAGCTTTAAATTTGTATATAACAATTTCTGCAGTTTTATTTAATTTTTTTTTTTACTATTTTATTTTTATTTAAATATTATTTTATATACTATATCGCATAACAAAAAGATCTTGGATGCGAGATTGCAGCAGATGGTGGAACCGAAATTGATGTCGACTCACGAATAAACAAGGCTAGGACATCTTTTGGCATACTAGCCCCAATCTGGCAAAATAACAAAATAAGCCAAAGAACCAAACTTAGTATTTTCGAGTCAAATGTAAAATCAGTGCTCTTATATGGATGTACAACTTGGAAGGTTACGAACAACATAACAAAACGCCTTCAAACTTTTATAAATCGCTGCCTAAGAAGAATATTGCGTATCTTTTGGCCCCGAACAATATCGAATATCGAGTTGCTAGCTAAAACAAACCAGATGCCGGTAGCAACGGAGATACGTAAACGAAAGTGGCAGTGAATTGTACACACATTACGTCGCAATGATGATAATATTTTAAAGCAAGCTCTTAGATGGAATCCATTTCATCAAGATGGAAGAGCAAGTGGTAGGCCACGTACAACATGGAGACGTTCAACAGAATCCAAAATGAACCAACTAGGTGTATCTTGGAACGAATTAAGATCTATCGCTCAAAATCGGGTCAGATGGCGATCTGCTGTTATTAGCGCCCTATGCTCCAATGGGAGTTAGAGGAATATAATATATATATATATATATATATATATATATATATATATATATATATATATATATATATAACAAAAAGATACAAAGAACATCCAAAGACGCAAGGATTTCACGCAGTCTTTAAAGAAAAGCCAATGACGATTCCACGATGTTGAGCGAAGGCACGTTTTATGGGGCAGGTACTGATGGCTTTTTATAAGCCATGAATTATATAAATTTACAGCAATGCATATAAAAAACAAATTCAAAAAAATAAAAAATGTACGAACTAAAAGCATTTTGACCAAACTGAAATGTCTAATAAATTCTCTAACATCGTTTTAAGAACATTTGGGGTAATATATAAAATACTCTTGAACAGATTCTACCCAAATTTGGTACAAATGTAGAAAACTGCGAGATATAAATTTTGTTCATATACGCTTTCTTGAAATTTTACCGATTTCGATCTGGGTTTTTTTTCGTATGTAATAAAAATCTGTAAGGGCCTTATCGTGGCCCTTTTTTTAATTTCAGTCAAATAAATTTTATATTCCCAAACAAAATTATTATACCCCACACCACTATGTGGTCAGGGTATTATAAGTTTGTGCTGATGTTTGTAACACCAAAAAATATTGGTCGTAGACCCACCTTATAGTATACCGATCGGTTCAGAATTTTTTTTTATTTCGATTTAACGATGTCCGTCTGTCCGTCCGTCCGTCCGTCTGTCTGTCTGTCCATGCAATCTTGTGCGCACTCTACAGGTCGCAGCTATTAAGATATTTTGATGAAATTTGGTACGCAGACCTATGTTGGCCCAAGGAAACACAAGTTTGATTTTTTTGAACATCGGTCCATGTTTAGACCTAGTGCCCATATAAGGGTCCTACCAAAATTATATTGTTTATACGCTGCAGGTCGTAAATCTTAAGATATTTTGACGAAATTTGGTACACAGACCTATGTTAGCCCAATAACGCAGCCTATTGATTTTGGTGAACATCGGTCCATGTTTAGACCTAGTGCCCATATAAGGGTCCTACCAAAATTATACTGTTTATACGCTGCAGGTCGTAAATATTAAGATATTTTGATGAAATTTGGTACACAGTCCTACATTGGCCCAATAACGCAGCCTATTGATTTTGGTGAACATCGGTCCATGTTTAGACCTAGTGCCCATATAAGGGTCCTACCAAAATTATACTGTTTATACGCTGCAGGTCGTAAATATTAAGATATTTTGGTGAAATTTGGTACACAGACCTATATTGGCCCAATAACGCAGCCTACTGATTTTGGTGAACATCGGTCCATGTTTAGAACTAGTGCCCATATAAGGGTCCTACCAAAATTATACTGTTTATACGCTGCAGGTCGTAAATATTAAGATATTTTGATGAAATTTGGTACACAGACCTACATTTGCCCAGTAACGCAGCCTATTAATTTTGGTGAACATCGGTCCATGTTTAGACCTAGTGCCCATATAAGGGTCCTACCAAAATTATAATGTTTATACGCTGCAAGTCGCAAATATTAAGATATTTTGATGAAATTTGGTACACAGACCTATATTGGCCCAATAACGCAGCCTATTGATTTTGGTGAACATCGGTCTATGTTTAGACCTAGTGCCCATATAAGGGTCCTACCAAAATTATACTGTTTATACGCTGCAGGTATTAATATTAAGATATTTTGATGAAATTTGGTACATAGACTTATGTTGGCCCAAGGACGAAGCCTATTGATTTTGGCGAACATCGGTCCATGTTTAGAACTAGTGCCCATATAAGGGTCCCCCCAAAATTATATTGTTTATACGCTGCAGGTCGCAAATATTAAGATATTTTGATGAAATTTGGTACATAGACCTATGTTGGCCCAAGGACGAAGCCTATTGATTTTGGTGAACATCGGTCCATGTTTAGACCTAGTGCCCGTATAAGGGTCCTACCAAAATTTTATTGTTTATACGCTGCAGGTCGTAAATATTAAGATATTTTGACGAAATTTGGTACACAGACCTATGTTAGCCCAATAACGCAGCCTATTGATTTTGGTGAACATCGGTCCATGTTTAGACCTAGTGCCCATATAAGGGTCCTACCAAAATTATACTGTTTATACGCTGCAGGTCGTAAATATTAAGATATTTTGATGAAATTTGGTACACAGACCTATATTGGCCCAATAACGCAGCATGTTGATTTTGGTGAACATCGGTCCATGTTTAGACCTAGTGCCCATATAAGGGTCCTACCAAAATTATACTGTTTATACGCGGCAGGTCGCAAATATTAAGATATATTGATGAAATTTGGTACACAGACCTATATTGGCCCAATAACGGAGCCTATTGATTTTGGTGAACATCGGTCTATGTTTAGACCTAGTGCCCATATAAGGGTCCTACCAAAATTATACTGTTTATACGCTGCAGGTCGCAAATATTAAGATATTTTGATGAAATTTGGTACATAGACCTATGTTGGCCCAAGGACGAAGCCTATTGATTTTGGTGAACATCGGTCCATATTTAGAACTAGTGCCCATATAAGGGTCCCCCCAAAATTGGCTTGCTTACAAACTGCAGGTCGCAAATATTAAGATATTTTAATGAAATTTGGTGCGCTGACTCACATTATAGAAAATTTTGACATAAGCCCCATTTTTACCCACTGACTCACATTATAGAAAATTTTGACATAAGCCCCATTTTTACCCATTCGAATTTCGGATCCAAACAATACACCAGACTGGTGTAGGGTATTGTATAGTCGGCATGCCCGACTTTAACCTTTTTACTCGTTTTTTCTTGCCTTTTTTGAAATTTTTAAATTTGTGAGGCAACTTTGTTAAAAAACGAGTAAAAAGGTTAAAGTCGGGCATGCCGACTATACAATACCCTACACCAGTCTGGGTAAAATCCAACTAATGTTTGGATCCGAAATTCGAATGGGTTAAAATGGGGCTCGTGTCAAAATTTTCTATAATGTGAGTCAGCGCACCAAATTTCATTAAAATATCTTAATATTTGCGACCTGCAGTTTGTAACCAAGCCAATTTTGGGGGGACCCTTATATGGGCACTAGTTCTAAACATGGACCGATGTTCACCAAAATCAATAGGCTTCGTCCTTGGGCCAACATAGGTCTATGTACCAAATTTCATTAAAATATCTTAATTTTTGCGACCTGCAGCGTATAAACAGTATAATTTTGGTAGGACCCTTATATGGGCACTAGGTCTAAACATGGACCGATGTTCACCAAAATCAATACGCTGCGTTATTGGGCCAATGTAGGTCTGTGTACCAAATTTCGTCAAAATATCTTAATATTTACGACCTGCAGCGTATAAACAATATAATTTTGGTAGGACCCTTGTATGGGCACTAGGTCTAAACATGGACCGATGTTCACCAAAATCAAACTTGTTCGTCCTTGGGCCAACATAGGTCTGCGTACCAAATTTTATCAAAATATCTTAATATTTGCGACCTGTAGAGTGCGCACAAGATTGCATGGACAGACAGACAGACGGACGGACGGACGGACAGACGGACATCGTTAAATCGAAATAAAAAAAAATTCTGAACCGATCGGTATACTATAAAGTGGGTCTACGACCAATATTTTTTGGTGTTACAAACATCAGCACAAACTTATAATACCCTGACCACATAGTGGTGTAGGGTATAAAAATTTAAAAATAAAAATCGGGCCACATTAAGATTAAGCATCACTTTACATTTTTATTTTCCGATAATTAATGAATGTTGTACATTGGCAGCCGATTTTGCCTTTTTTAAAAAAGGCCAATAATGAAGTGGCAACCCTGTAGATTTTGGTTGGCAGAATTTAAAACTAATAATTTTTCAAAATACTGCAAAAACATATATTTCAAATAGACAAATAAAATTATAAAAATATTGTTATTTAAATTTTTGGCAACCGTTCAAATATGCCCTTTTAAAACACTGCTGTTACTGTATTTACCCCCCTTAAGAAAAAATAATAAGCATCTTATGATTATTATACCCTACACCAGGCACATAGCTAGGAATTTATTTCGGGGAGTAGAGGGGCTTTTTAAAAATTTTTTGGTTAATTTTTCCGTGGTTATTTTTTTTTTTTGTATACTAGGGAAAACTATGTACACAGTTGATAAATTTGTAACCCTTACCAAAAACTCGTTATTTTAAGTTAAGTGTGCTCCTTTACATTTTTGTGTAAAGTTCAGTAAAATAAGAGTAAGCAAAAAATCCTCACTCTAAATGACAAAATCGCCCAAAAGTACGTGAACGCACAAAATCACTTTTCTAGCCCAAATATTAGTTAAAAGAAAAAAATTTAAATATATATATCCCGATAAAAATAAAATTAAAAAAAATAAAATGCATATAGTTTTAGGCTGACAAATCGCACAGATGCACATATTTTTTGTATTTAAAAGTTTTTTTTAACTTTATGAAGTTAATTTTTATATATAAAAAGTTTTATTTTACGTATTTCTTTGCTTAATTAAAATTTCAAATTTATTGCTTGTTTTACTCATATTTGCTTGTTTTAGCTTTTTTTGGATTTTTCGTTTTTTAGCTTTAAAATAGCTTTTTCTTAAGATTTTTGAGCTTTGAATTGCTTTTTTTAAGACTTTTTGCTCAAAAACATTTTTTTTTGCTCACAAAAGAATATTTTTTCACTTAACTTTGTTTTTTTTTTTTGAAAAACTATTGTTTTTACAAATTTTTTTACTTTTGCTTTTTTCTTGCTTTTTTACAACATTTTTTTGCTTTAAACACATTGGAATTTGCTTTTTTCTGTCTTCTCTGATCATTACACAAGCTGTCCCTTTTACAATTTTCCGAAGTTAATAGTAAAAAAAGTACGGGAACGCTTTTTGATAAGAATGGTTTCCGCGGTAACATAAAGGAACAGACCTTTTTGACTTTTTAGACTTTCAGCAGAAAAATGAAAAGCCAATTTTCTTTTACTAATTGCCTGATACTGGTAAAGAAAGAACGAAAATTTCAATATAAAAATGTTTTTTATAAAATAGTCAGAAGCACAAAATTTTATAAAAGTATCTCCAACAGCGCATAAAGGTGAAGCTTTTTGAAACTTTTTAAATATTACAATTAAGAATGGCTTATACCCATTTAAGAATATTTAATTTTTAACGCATTTTCTAAGTTCTAAACTAAATTATATATTTCAAGTGTAATTTAATTTTTAGGTGATTTAAATTTCCAAAAATTTTAATTTTTTTTTTTTTGTCAATATTTAAAATTCCGATATGGAATAAGTATGTTGTTTTACCCATTTTTTGCCAAGCATCGAATCCGTGGAAATTTTCAGGTTCCAGCACTAAATGAAAGTAAAATTCCAGAGGATTTTGCAAAGTTAGATCAGTTTTTTATTTTATGGCCTCTTGAAATATCTGTGTGTCGCAAAACCCCAAAAATATTGCTCATTTTTAGAGTTAGGAACTCTCTGGCGTTCACAAATAAGTTAAATTTCAACTGTTGCTTTCGGTTCTTTTATTTTATTCGGAATTATCAAACCATTGCCATAATATTATCTTATACTGATAGAAAAAATCCTGTAAAAATAGCAAACAAAAAATATTAGTTAAAAGGCGCTCTGCAAAGAAAGCTTTTGAAATTAGTAAATCCTTTTTGGTGTATATTAGTGAGATAAGAACAGCAAAAATGCAACTGTTAAGTTTACTAAATTTTAGTAATATTTGAGCTAAATTTTGTTTAAGCGAATTGGAAATTTACCTTGCTAATATCGGCAAAGAAATGTTGATGAATATTAGTAGAAATGGTTATATGTATATTAGACTGTCCCTTAAAATAGCGATTTGTCGATTTTCGTTCATTACACCACCCCAGTTTTATTAGAAATGGTCCCAAATGGAAGAAATTGACTTTGTTTTCACGTTAACCCGTGCCGAATGTTGGACGAAAATGGCCCCTTTTGGAAAAAAAAGTTTATTATTATTAAAAATTCCCAAAATTCCAAATTTCGAAAAAAATAATTTTTTATTTCATTTATTCATTTAATATAATCAAGATGATTCATACATGGAATTTTGACTTCATCGGATAGCATTAACCCACTTTAGCCTGGAATCCAAAATGACCCCCGAATTTGATAAAAATGCAAAAACGTATTTTTTTTTTAATTAATTTTAAAGATTTTTTAAAATGCCTAATTTGGAGATCTCGATTGCGATTTGTACCACATAATAGTTGATATTAAAGAAAAAAAATAAATTGTAAAAATATTAATTCGAGTTTGTGTTTAGAGCGACTGCTTTTCAGGACATTTTACAAAAATTACTAATTTTGTCAAAAATTTAAAAAATTTAATGTTTTCATCAAATTTTACACGGTTTTCGGAAAATTAACACTCAAATTTGTTTAGATTATAATTATCTTTTGATTTCTTTAAAAAAAATGTAACCCTTAGTGGACTGGGGTCAGAAAAGACCCATGGAACTTAATATTAATTATGACTACGATAATGTGAAGCCATTAAATTTATAAAAAAAAAAATCTCAACTGGATAAAAATAATTATTTTGTGTAACGTGATCCATATGGAGTTAATTTTAATACTTTTGACCAAAAACGCCCCACTAGGAAATTTACAGAATAACACCTATCGCCCATATGGGCTATATTTCCGATCTTCTCTTCTTTTATCATTTTATAGAAAATTTTGACACAAGTCCATTTTAACCCATTCGAATTTCAGATCCAAACATTAGTTGGATTTTAACTAGACTGGTGTAGAGTATTATATAGTCGGCATGCCCGACTTTAACTTTTTTACTCGTTTGAACAATAAGTTATGACCGAAGATGGGGTTTCCTTTGTAAATTTTCAAAACACTAATTTTGAGTTTTTTTTTATATTTTCCCAGTGTAGAAACGGTAATGACATATCATTATTTTTTTGGGCTACCAGTAATGACATCCACTTACCTTCTGCATTATTTTAAACCATATAAGAATGAGTTACTGATAATGACTTGTTTTTATCATTATTTCCAATAGAAAATAATTTTCTAGATTTTTTTGAAAATTTTTTGAAATCTATTTTTAGACTCAATATTTTTTAAACACTGGTAAGGATATATGTAACCACATATTTTTTTGATTTTTTGTATGTTGGCGAGTAAGCTTACTTGTGTGCAGCAGGTCAATTATGTTTTTATCTATCAAACATCACATGTCGATATAGCTCAGATGGTAGAGCTATTGACTGGCAATCTGTAGACCCAGGTTCGATTCCCGCACCAGCAAATTTTATTTAAAAAAAAAAATACAATAAAAAATATTTTTTCTATATATAATTTATTTTTTTGAAAATCTATTTTTAGACTCATTACTTTTGTCAGTACTGGTAAGCACATAGGTAACGATATATTTTTTGATTTTTCGTATGCTGGTGTGAAACCATAACTCATTATTTTTCGCGACATCGCCATATAAAGGTAATAAGAAATGTAATAACAAAAGTAACTAGTTACCATTACCAAGTATGTAGTTACATAACCACATATCTGGTAATGATTTTCTACACTGGGTTGTTAAACAAAAAAAAACTGCAAAATGCTGATGATTAATGTGTTAAATATACTGATATTTGTATTGAAGTGAAAAATTTGTATGGAGATTTTTTAGGTGTCCTCACATTTTCAATCACAACTTTTGTACCACTGGGCCGATTTTGATTATTTTTAACATAAAGTTGCTGGTGAAAGTTAAAGGCAATCTAACTGAAAATTAATGGTGAAAAAAGTAAAAAAATCGCATGTTTTGGAGTACTTGAATCCATAGTTTTCAAATTCAAATATCTTTTTTAAGAGCTAACCCAGAAAAACGGCTACCACCACTGGTCAACGAACAGAGTTTTTTAACTATGGTACACCTCAGAGAATAATTCTACTACAAATTACACATATTAATCTATCAAATCAGAGGAACATCTTTTTTTGATTAAAGATGTTTTGATATTCATCTGAAGTTTTTAAGGAGTACCTATATTTTTTGCCTTATGTAACTTTCTGAAAATTATTATGAATCGAATTAAATTTTTTTTTCATAAAACATAAATATGTTACACTAAAACTCGGCTAATTCAACTAGATGTTGTGCATTATGCGCTGCTGTGTGCAGTTTTTTTTTTTTAGTCATTCTGCCCCTCTTAATGGCTTTTTATGCTTGTAATTATGTGGCGGAGCAATTTTTTTTTTATAAAATTCTTTTTCTACATATTTTATTGCTGCAGTTTTAAACATGACCTTCAACTTAATGCATACACTTTGGAAAGCACTTAAACGGAAGCAACATTTTTTTTAGTAGTTATTCTCTTATTTATAATTCCTTTTTATAATCATTAAAAATTTTAAGTTTTCTTTTTTTAATTTTCTTTGGTCTCTTTTTTGTAGTTTTAATATTTTTTCCATAACAAAAAAACAGATTCATGTTTATAATATTTTTTTCCGTTGTAACTTCTGTCATTTTAACTTCCTTGATGGTTTTTGATTTATGATTTCAAGTCACAGTGACAAACTCTCCTCTTTTTTCTTCAGTTAGTTGTTGTTCATGTTGTAAACAATGAATAGTTAGTTGAGTGATATACTTACCCACACATATGTACATTTATATAATAACGGAAGACATACAGCTTTTGTTGTTTAGAAACACACACACACTTCATATTAACATGTCATATAACAAAATATCAAGTTGTAAAATGACATAATTATGCATAACAAACAATAGACAAATACTTTTATTACGACAACAACAAAAAAGAAATATTAAATAAAACATATGTAAATATTTTGTATTATTTGCGTAGTTATAATAAGAAGAATAGAAAAAATAAGAACAATTTCCTACAACAACAAAAAAAAAAAGAATGCTATTCAAACAAAATTTTGCAGGATATGTAAAGTTTTGTTTGGTATAAAAGATTTTTAATATAAGCAATTTTATAGACATATATAATTAAAGCAAATAATAGAGTTTTTGATTGTCTAAATTAGAAATTAAAACAATTACGGATTATGGACCCAATTTAAGTATAATCAGCCTAATGCTTTTAAAGTTTCAAAAGTTACAACAACAAATATCCACACTTGTTTTTTGATGACATTTACTATAACTTTTTCACAGCATGTTAAATTTAATTTAAAAATAAATACTCATATTTTTTTCAACAATCTGTGTTCATATCATAACAAAAATGTCACCTGTTTCAGTATCTATTTTTTTTCTCTTTTTATATACAAAATCAGTATTAAATAAACTTGTTTTTTTTTTTGTTAAGTATAAAATTTCATTCAGAGAAAAACATTTAGTTTTTGCTGATATATGCAAAGTTTTTGTTATTTTTCAAGTAGAAAAATTTATTTTTTTAACTACAATCTTTTTGTGCATGAAATTGTGAATATATACATTCTACTACAACTACTACTACTACTACCCACATAAATCATTGATCTTCCACTAGAGGTGTTTTTCGCTGATTTGGTAATATTTTGTGGTTAAGTTTTTTTTCGAGAGCAAACAAGAACAAACTGATATGAAAATATATCCGTATACATGTACGTATGAGTAACTTTTTAATTTCATAACACTCATACGTTACAAAGAGGTAACAGATTTTCTAAGGAAAAAAATATTGGAAAAATAATACATATTCTTCTTTTCATAGTAAATTTTTTCTTATATATCTCACATCTTTTTAAATTCTTTTTTAATATATTATCTTATATTAATTTCGTTTTTCTTGGAGCATATATTATACATATTGGCAACCAAAAAAAAATCTATTTTATTGCTTAATTTTATCCTTACATAGGCTGTTTTATCTTGCTTTCCCTTAAAGTTTTATTTCTTGTTATATTAAGAAAAATCTTATCTTTAACTATTTTTTGCTAAAGGGCTATCAAAAAGTAATAGTTGTAATAAATATATCGATTCATTTTATATTGTACAGCATTTGTTGACTGTAACTTATCTTTATATGGGTAAAATATAACTATTTAAGTTGAGAGAAAAAACAAGAAAAAAGTTAAAGTTTTGTATTATTTTGAGGAAATCTAAACCTAATACACTTAAAACTAATACATGGAAAGTCCGTGGTTTTACATGCCAAAATACAAATATGGTTGGAATGACCATATTCAAAGAATATCATATATTTTTGGGTCCATGATTGCTAAAACCATAATATGAAATTTTTTTTTAGCATAATATGATCCTAAACTTATCACATTATGATTCCAAGCTGATCCCAATGTTATCATGTTTTAATCCTACATATCATACTATAATCGCTATTGTATTTTCATAGCATTCTCTTGAAGTTGAGTTAAAAAGCTATGCACGCTTTTTTTATTCAGAATCAGAATACTACATATACATTAGAGTGTACCTTAAAAAAATAGATTTGTCATTACACCCACCCAATTTTATTGGAAATGGTTTGGAAAATGTTAACCCGTGCCGAAAGTTGGACGAAAATGGCCCATTTTGGAAAAAAGTGTATTACTAATCAAAATTCCCAAAATTCGAAATTTCAAAAAAAAAAAATTATTATTGATTTCATTTATTCATTTAATATAGCCAAAATGATTTAGATATGGAATATGGACTTTATCGGATATCATTAACCCACTTTAGCTTGGAATCCAAAATGACCCCCAAATTTTATAAAATGACAAAAACTTGTTTTTTTTTTAATTAATTCAAAAGATTTTTTAAAATGCTTTATTTGGAGATGTCGATTGCTATTTGTACCAAATAATAGTTGATATTAAAGCCAACCAGCGCTGTTTAACATAAAAATGGGGCATTTTGACACCATGCTCTCAAATAGGTTAATTTGGATTTAGTTTTTTCAGAAAATGCTTAATTAATGGTTTTTATATCGATTTTCATACCAAATGGCACTTTTTTACATATCAAAAATTTGGAGTCATTTCGACCCCATGTGCCTATAAGGGTTAATTTTTAATTTTGTATTACTATGTAAAAAGATAAGTGTTAACAGAGTTATTTGGACAACTTTCACCAAATTCCGCAAGAAACAACACATTGTTTCAATATACTTCCAGGAAAAATCAAAAAATTTTAAAAATTTCACTTTTGACATTGGTAAAGATAGGCTCTTTAAGAGCCAGTATTTTCAAAAAAGCCAAAAAAGTGATTTCTTCACTTTGTAAATCGTATTTCAAACTTCAGGGCCGATGCGGCACTTGTTCTCGTTATCCGATCACCCTAATTTTTTGCACGGTATATTTTTATACCCAATGGCGTATTTCTAGGGGGGTACGGCCTTAAATCGCTAGTTGAAAAATAAGGTCCACCCTAAGGTACATACACTAGGGCAAAAAATTATACTTAGGGACACGGTTTTGGCTATAACTCAGAGACGAATAGAGATACCACCTTCAATTTTTCACTCAAATGTATAAGAGAGTTTAGCACTAATCATACATTTTTTAAGAATTTTAAAAAATGCGCATTTCGAGCAATGGAAATTTGAACACAGGACCAGAGAAACAAGCCGATCAAAATAATCGGCGGCGGCGGCGCAAGCAAAAAATCGGCGGCGGCGGCGGCGATTAAGGTTGAGCCGGATAAAAAACGGCGGCGGCGGCGCAACCAAATAATCGGCGGCGGCGGCGGCTTGATAGAACATTATACACGTAATTTAAAGATGTTTAAGGTTTTTTTCCACAATATAGCAGTAGAAAATTGTACAAAAAATTTGGAATTATCAAATAAAAAATAATTTTAAGTTAAATTCATCGATAAAAATTACAAATTTAGGATTTTTAGTTTTTGAACGGACCTAGACGGACAGATAGTTGGGCTTTCCAAATATATACATATGTTTATATATTCAACAAAACTGTGTGGAAATATTTTCAAATAAAACTGATTTTCTTAATTTTGTTTAATTTTGACGGCTTTTAATTACAATATATTGTTAAAATATTTATTATTCTTAATTCAGAGTAAAATGAAGTTCTACTTTAATCGCTTTAAAATTGTCAAAGTTATACATTTATTTATAAACATGGAATCTCTGCATTTATAAGAAAATTGAAAAAGTTAACCTTAATGAGTGTGCAAACAAGAACATCGAGATGTCTTATAATAGCTGAAATTAAATGTTTAGAAAAATTACGATAACTTTTTCAATTTTCAATTAATTTAAACAAAAGAATCTGATTTTACTAAACCCACTTTCAGAATAAATTACAATAGTAAAGAATTTTTTAATACTGTAAAAAAGCCGTCAATATTTTTTAAAAATCTTTCAACATATTTCAGTTACAAATAAATAATTCTATATACATATATTTGGAAAGCTAAATTTTTTGTCTTTCCAAAAACGTTCCAAGATTCAAAATCGGTTGAAAAATTGCTGAATTTAAAATTGTTAAGTGCTTGAAGTCGCTCAAAAACAGAGTTTTGACACTATCACCCCTGTTCTGAATTCCGAAACTTTTTAATTAGAGTAGTTTTGTAAAATCACACAAAATTCAAAATGTCGGAAATTTACTGTTTCGAACAAATTTTAGCATACTGAAAATTTTTAAAATAGATTTTAACATATCAATTTTTGCAACAAAATATTCATTTTACTTTCACCAAGCTTTTTCAACACGAAATAAAACAAAGAAAATAATTCGGATGTGGATCACAGAAGTGCAAAAAAATTCGGAATGTTTCACTTTAGAATTTTTTTATGTGGATTCGGAACTTAGAAATAAACAAACTCTATTTTCACTCAAAATTAAATGTGTTTTTAGAATAAACTAGAAAAAAAATGGTTCGAAAAAAATTATGCTCGAAAAGATGTCAAAGTTGAAAAACTTAAAAGAAAAGTAAAAACATTCAGATATTCACCCCTGTTCTGAGTGCCGAAACTTTTTAATTAGAGTTGATTTGTAAAATCACACGGAATTAAAAATTTCGAAAATTTGCTGTTCCTACCAAATTTTAATATTCATAGACTAATTTTAAAATAAATTATTATATAATAATTGTTGTTAAAAAATATATATTCGTTTCACTATCATCAAGCTTTTTCTACACGAAATAAATCAAAAAAATAACTCGGATGTGGATCACGGAAAAGCAAAAAAATCCGGAATGTTTCACTTTAGAATTTTTTTGTGGATTCGGAACTCAGAATAGCGTCGATTATTGTAAATATCTCCCCAATTTTATAAGTCGACCGAAAAATAACTTAACATTTTTTTCGTCCGCAATGTCTTAAAAATGTTTCTTTTGATAATAATTTTAGGTGTACTGAAATTTCTGAAAAATGTGATGTGATCTACTTAACCATACCTACGACCGTAGATTCGAATGAATTAATTCACTTTTGGATTTTTAATTAAAATTTAGTACTAATATATCATTCGTTTATACCATTCCTTATGAATTCATTCACTGGCATCATTCTTTTAATTTTCATGCATAGTGAATGAATTCTTTACTGAATTCATGCTTTTTATAATTATCTTTCACGTTTTATTGGGTTTGTAAAATATTAAAACAAATGTTTGAGTTTTTAAATTTTGGTTAATTACCTTCATTATTTTTATTATTTGATATCAATATTAAATCCCTAAAAGAAGCCACATTTTTATTTAATTTGTAATTATAAACTAAAGTGTTGTCAGAATCATTAGTATATTCATACCTTAGTCTTTTACGGATTGAATGAAATTACTTGATTGATAAGCCATTTTGTAAAAGACTAGAATTAATGAAAAAAAAAAAAATAGGAAAATTCTGTGATACTAGTCGTTAGGTTAAACTGTGATTTATTTAAGTTGTAATTATTTATTCACGGTGGGTCTCATACTGTAGGTTTAACTTTAACTTAACTAAAAACAAAATAAAATGTCAGAAAATTTTACACAAAACAACAACAAAGTTTGGGTTAACTATTAACCTAAGTTTAAACCTGCAGTATGAGACCCACCGTTAAAGTTTTTATTAAATTGCGTGTTGTGATGTCCAATTTTTATTCAATTTTAAATAAAATACTTGACAATGTAAATAAGTAAAATAAAATTAATAAAATTCGCACTCCAGAAGAAGTTGAAATACCGTCAACGAAACGTCGAGTGAAAAGGATGAAATAATTTGATTTTTATTTCATTTTAACATTTAATTGACCATAATTAGCCCGTGGATAGAAAATTCTATAAATAAAGTATTGGTCATAAAAAAAACTCGAAGAAATTAATTATTTAAATTGATTGTAATTCTATAAGGAATGTATTCAACATAAGAATGCATTCTATTTAATATTAAACTTTGGAAATGAAACATATGAATTAATTATAAAGGAATGGTTTGATGGAATGATATATATTCAATTTCTAAAGCTTAATTCGGTTTTGTGCGAATTAAGCTAAAATTGCATATCCTAATTTCAGCGAAATATGTCAGAAGTTTTCAAGCAAAACTTCCAACTTAAGAAATATTTATGACAAAAATCCTTAGCTCTGACTATAAAACTGGTTCTTTTATTTCTTTTGAACTAAAAAAAATACTCTTGATGGTTCAGGAAATGATGAAGAAGAAAATTTGTTTTAAAAATGACATTTGCTTTTAATTTTTTTATTTTGGAAAATTGATACTTCCAGCCGAAATGAGCCGAAAAGAATCGGCGGCGGCGGCTGAGGCAAAAATGACCGGCGGCGGCGGCTTAAACGGCTCACGGCGGCTGGCTTGTTTCTCTGCACAGGACCCCAAGAAATAACCTTTGACCCTTCAATGAAAAAAATCGATATGCATACCATTCTTACCTAATAAATAATCACCCTTGTGCTAGTTGTCGACTTTGACACAAATCGACGTCGTATTTTGTCGTCTTTTTAAAATTGGTATTCCACTTGTCGTTATCGATAGGTATCGATGACTTTTGACTAATATTTGGTATTCTCTAAGAAAATTTAACGAAGATATTGTATTGGGACGACTCTGATTTTGTCATCGCCATTTTTGGTAACGACATTTGAAAGTAAAGTGATTGTTTTTTTCTAATTTTCGATAAACAGTCGTCGTCGTTACAAAATTTTTACGGAATACCACATTGGTGTCGATGTCGAAAGAAAGTGATATTGACTTAAAAACGACAACGATGTCGACGTCGACAACTAGAATAAGGGTGAATATCAAAACGAATTTTATACCTTGAACCGTTTTTAAGTTATTCTCGATTTTGTAATCATACTTTAGTCAAATTTTGTAGTTTTCTCCAATTTTTGTGACGTCATATTTCGGAAACCGAAAAGGTCCGGACACCAAAATTTATGCATCGTTGATTTCTTGTAGTGTACCACAGTTATGGCGAAGTTCATTGAAATCGAAGATGGCAATTCCGAATGGTGTGTTGAGTTGATGTGTTTTCATACAAAAAGGAAATACTTGGCCTCGAATAAGAATAAATAAATTTTTCATTACAAAATTTTGGTTATGTTTGAGTTAAATTTTAGTTAATTGGAAATGATAATTTACTCCACCAAAATTGCCAAAATATATCTACAAATATTTAATTTAATCAAATTAAAGTGCCTATTCCTACGAAAAGTCTGTGACTCTTAGTTGTGACTGTATTTCCCATATAATATTTGTTGTTACAAAGTCACAATAAATTATATTTAATGAAATTTTTGTTTAAAATCTTCAAAAAAATAAGACCTGGTATTGACACAATCATAACATTGACAAATAAAATTTGAATTTTTTGAATTTGTGGGCGCTGTGGTATAATGGTTAGCGCGTTGGACAGTTACACGCGAGATTGAGCGTTCGAGCCCCAACCAAGGCAACATCAATTTATGAAAAATAATAATATGTATGAGTTTTTTCTATCCCTCATACATATCGCAGCGTCCTCCTTCGGTGTTCCCATAGCACTTAACCCCACCGAAGTAAAATAATATAACAGGGCTATGAACTAAAAAGCTTCAACTAAGTTCGCAAACTTACCATCAGATGGCGCGCAACAACTGTTCTAAAATTCAACATTTCGCGCAATTACAGTGTTGCCATATTTGAAGCCCTTCATATTTCACCACCTTTCACTTCTACTCGATCCCCTTTCCCAAGGAAGCAACACGTTAATTAA
This sequence comes from Leucophora obtusa, assembly GCA_949987735.1. Classification (NCBI taxonomy): domain Eukaryota; kingdom Metazoa; phylum Arthropoda; class Insecta; order Diptera; family Anthomyiidae; genus Leucophora; species Leucophora obtusa. The sequence continues at coordinate 174,830,212 of OX465297.1, forward strand.
TAGGAAGAATTTCCTGAGTATTGCTTCTCTTTAAAAAAAAATAAAAAATTTTATTGTTGTTTTGTATGAAAAGTTAAGAATCTCGGTCTTAAAAATAGTCTTATCACGGTCACAAGAAGGAATAAGCACCTAAATATTTTTAAATCCAAATAATAGTACAGTCTTCTAAAATCAACAGAAATATTTGCTAAGATACTGCTGAGTTCAGAAGGAACTTTAAATAGAGAAAACTTTAACATTTTTTCTGTTTTTAGTTTGCCTATAAGATTTTTTTTGTAAAAGCAAAATTTATTATATGTATAATATAAATTTTATTGGCTGGAGTGAATAATTGAATGTTGCTTTGAAATTATAATTTCGCCATCCTTGAATATATTCACTATTTAGGTCCTCATCTAAGTTTCAGTCAATTACAAACTAACTGCGTAATCAACCTTGAAAGTCTCAAACTTCATTACAAATTTAAAATTTTTATTTTGCAATTTATTTCCAAAATACGCCATAATATGTATAAACTCATCACAATAACTTAAACTTAACCCATTTAGCAAAATGTTTATGTTTTCGTTAGCTGATAGTTTATTTTTTATTTTAGCAAGTTTTTTTTGCAAAAACCTAATCCAGCCAGCAATCCATGAAATTGATCCCACTCTTAGTCAGTAGCTGAATATAGAGTATGCAATTTCTGTTTATTCATTTTAACAAGTGCATTGATGATGCTGATGCCGCTGCTACTACTATATCTGCTGTTACAACGTCTTTTACTTGTGGGAACTTAAATTAACTTTATCTGGCATTTGGTAGTGCCAACAAGAATGTTCAAATGTACTTTAAACAGCAACATTACTGTTTGCCGTTGTGTTGTTCAATATAAAAAAACATACTTGAATATATCCGGATACAAACACTCATAGAAGTAAATATACATGCATATATGAAAGTGCATTTGTGTTTCAATGTTTGTGAAAATTGGTGGTGGACAATGGATAAGGATTTCAAGAAACTGGAGAAAATTACAAGAAGCTAGAATTTTTTTTAGATCGACAAAAAGTTTGAAAATAAATATTTTTCAAATTTTTCCATTGAAGAAATTTGTTATTTTTTTTTTTTTTGTTAAAGAGAAATTAGCAATTACAACGGCGTTGTGTGGGCACGTCAGCGGGGAGCAGAAAGACCTTATGTTCTTCCATGCGCGGTTCCAGTAATTAATATAAGGGGAAAAATCATACGCCACAGTAGACAAATACATTGAGTTGGCCACTGAGGCGTATGATTTTTCCCCTTATATTAATTGCTGGAACTGCGCATGTGTTCTTCAGTGAAAAGACAATGGAACTTGTTGGAGACAAACACAAAACATCCAAAAGCCATACGCAATATTAATAAATCTTCAATGCGCAGCATGTGAATACATCAGCCAGTTCATTTCAAAATCGAGATAAAATGTCTCATTCGACGCTTTTCTAAGTTCCGAATCCACAAAAAAAAATTATAAAGTGAAATATTCCGAATTTTTTTGCTGTTCCGTGATCCATATTCGAATTATTTTTTCGTTTTATTTCGTGTAGAAAAAGCTTAATGAAAGTGAAACGAATATATTTTTTTAACAACAATTATTATATAATAATTTATTTTAAAATAAGTCTATGAATATTAAAATTTGGTGGAAACAACAAATTTCCAATTCCGTTTGATTTTACAATGCTACTCTAATTAAAAAGTTTCGGAACTCAGAACAGGGGTGATTGATTTTAGTTCCTTTCTTGAAACATTTCATATGTAACTATTTTGAGAATATTTGCATCGTCTCAATAATATTTCTTATTTCTTTTCCGTAACTTATATTCGCGAATTTAGATTCCAAATATTTTGTTGCTTACTTTTCTACAATGAAAATTTTAGAGTACGCGATGTAATTACATTTCTCCTGAGGAATAATTTAGGTAATAATTGTTTTTTCTTCATATCTCGTACGATGACAGTACGAAATGTTCTTAGTCTGACATAGAGATGGTGGCATAAATAGCAAAAAGCTTTGTATAATAGAAACTTCCATCCGTCATAAGAACACATGTTAAATTTAATTTCGATCTGTCAACTCATTCGTATAGTAAAAGGTCTTCAGAAAAGGCGCTTCAGTGATTTTTTTATAATGGAAAAATTAAAAATTCGTGGTGCGATTAAATAAATATCTACTTAAGGAAGGTTTATCGGAATAAGAAATTCATAATGATATGGTGAACGTGTTAGGTGAATTTAAACGTGGTCGTACAATCACTGAAGATGAACCACGAAGTGGACGTCCAAAAACTGCAACAACGCCAGAAATCATAGCTAAAGTCCATGATATGGTATTAGACGATCGACGAGTGAAAGTGCGTGAAATATGTAATATCATAGGCATCTCGAATAATCGAGTACATTTTGTTTTGCATCAAGAATTACAGATGAAAAAGCTTTCTGCAAGATGGGTGCCGCATTTGTTAACAGTTGACCAAATACGGCTCGATCGAAGATTTTGATTTTTATCAAAATATTGGTTTGAGACATCGCAAATTCATAATCAAGAAAAATATTTCTGGTGATCGTACCTTTCAGTTAAAGTTCATTCTGACGAATTGTTTGTGGTATTAGAAATATGTAGATTTTCTGTAAGATGAAAAGTAAATTTCCACATATGTGGACAAGGACGCCAAGAGATTGAAAAGCACATACAATGCGTCATATAAATAAAACTTAGCAATTACTTCGTCAAAAATATTGACGAGTTGACTTTTTTTTACTGATTTGTACTAAGTAGTTCAACAATGTGTCTTTAAAAATTTTTTGATTAATTCTGCTAAGATCAGTCAGAGATTTATAGACTTGTGATTCAATTGAAATCTAATTTCCTGTAAGGCAGTAATAAAAAATTTGTCAAAATATTATTTAAAGTGCTATAAATTTCGAGCCCATTGTTGGTTGGTAAAGTTGATATTGATATTGGCATATGTACATATGTCTGTATATATATACAATCATAAATATATAAGGATATGTGAAATTGATATCAAAAGTATAATAACAGCAACAACAACAACAACAACAATAAAAAAATATACAAACCACAATAAACTGCAATGATGGTAGAAACACAATTTCGTAAAAAAGAAATCCCGAAAAAATTGTTTAAAAAATTTAAGTATTCCTTAGAGTTTAGCAATTTAAGGGTTAATTTAACCTCATTTTTCTACTCGATAGTAAGCAAAAACTGTTAAGAAAAAAAAACCAAAAATGAAAATTAAAGTACATTTTTAAATGTTATGAGCTCATTTATGGCATCAAACTCATAATGTTTTCCCTTTTCTGCAATCTGCTCCATTCAGTATTTTTTTTCTCCTTTCATCTTCATTCACTTAAAATGTCCGGTGAGGACAGTTTGTGTTAATAAATGTGTTTTAAGTTTGTAATTTTTATTTTTGTTTTTTTTTTTTTTGTTCTCTTTTTAGCGTTCGGCCATTTATTTTGTTTGTGTGTATAGTTTTACAGTTTTAATTATTCTTACACTTAAATAAATGTTGCTGTCATGTTCTATTATCCTTTTGTCCGCATGACAAACGATGTCTGCGTTATGCGTACTTAACACTGTAATTCCACAATCAATAATTTTATTTTATTAAACTAAGAAAAAGCACATATATTTATAAATATAATAAATAAAGAATTAATCTTTTGTTTACTTCTAATGACCGAATAAAGAATAATAATTGTTAATTTTCTAAAGACCATTAAATTATGTTATAATAAATCAAGTTTGTGATTTACTATAAATTAAATAGAACTATAGTTACTAAATATTAACAGCTTCCAGCCCTCCAAAAATCATGTTAAAAGTTTAAATAATTTCAATTTTTAAATGTGCAAAGTCCTGTTTCTTTTTTTTTTTTTTTGTATGGTAGCCAACCATAGTTGGTAACCGAAACGGTGCGGTTATCGGTAAGGTTAACGCTATTTTAGATTATTTTGGTAACGGTATTAAGGTAATTCTATTTAATTTATTTCGGTATCGGTATTTTAGGCATAATTGTATTTCAGTTAATGGTACTTTAAGATCAGTCAGACGTAAAAGTATCGCTCTTGAATACATTCAAAGAGATAAATGAGAATAGAGAACATCTTATAATTTTATTTTTGTCGCTTTGCATATGCATTTTGAATACATAAAAGAGGAAAATCTTTTAGCAATTGATTTTTCGTCTCCGTTGCTCTGTACCTTTATTTGATTTTGGTAAAAATTTTGACAAAACGTTGTGATTAATTAAATCGAATTAAATCTTTATTATATTATTCGAATTATTCATTACTTGAATTTCGACATTTCAAATTATTCTAACAATTATTTGAGCAAATCCGATCAATTGAATAAAGTTTTTTTTTTTATTATTTTAGCTATTTCGGTAACGGATTTCCGTTAATTTGGTTACAGTTTTTTAAGACAAACGGTAGTCAGTTGAAAGGCTTTCGAATTGGAACGGTATTTCACCTTTCACCAATCTACTCAAGGCGTATGATTGATATTAAATTATAAAACTTAATTGATATCAATTAAGTTACTAAAATTAATTGAAATTAATTTATTAAACATAAGTAAATTTTTATTTAATATTTCCTCGTGTAATTCAGTTTTTATTGATTTCTTATTACTATTGTACAGTATTTATTCAATTTGTTCAAAGAAAAAAAAACTAACAAATTCTCTTCTCTTAAACGAAAACTAAAAATTTAGTTAAAACTGGTGTTTAGGTCAATAACTAGAATTTTTCATTTTTAATTTAACTAAAAGGTTTCGGTTATAGTTCTTTTCTCTATTTTCAATTTCATAATTTTCTTTTTATGTATTTGTATAAGTAAATATTACTACCACAGCTCAGCAACTGTAGAAATGTGAACATTAAGGTGTACCTTGAATTACGGATTGTCGAATTTCCATGCGAACACCCCTCACAAGCGTCCTCAGAATTAACTTTAACTGAAAGGTGCGATCAGTTGAAATATTTTTCTCGATTATGAGTTTGGAATATCTCAGCACAATTTTACGATCAAAATTAAAATCTTCGGTCGAACCATTTTTGGAAAATTTTCTTTCGAATTTGTAAAAATTTCCATTTTTTACTGCCTGTTTTTATAAAAAGAATCAGGCGAATTCGTTAACACATTTGTGTAAAAAACACAAACTTAAAAACATCTTTCTTTAAAATTTTTTAGCGGCATCTGTTCTGCATAGATGTTCTAAAAAATTTGTGCATACATTTTTAAACAAAATTGTTTTCAAATTAGTGTTTTTCATACAAATTTTTTTAACGAATTCACCTCATTCTTTTTACAAAAACATCCAGTTACGAGATATGAAAAAAAAACAATTTAGAACAAAATTATTTCTCAACAGAAATACAACAACGTGGCGTACTGTAAAATTTCAATTGTAATATTAAAATCACCAAAAATTTTAGGTCTCGAATATATGCTAAACTGCATATGGGTGATATCAAAAAATGTGATAAAAACCGTGTAACCACCTAATTTCTAATGCATGGATTACATTTGAGTTACATATTTCGATATATATCAGCGCATTGTCACCTGTTTTACAAAATTTATAACAATCTGACCAATTTTTGGTTAATACATAAAATTTGTGACCAATTTTATAGGCCAAATGTAAACTCCGTAACAAGTAACTCATAAGGTTTTTTAACTTTAATAGCTTATATTTTAATAACCAATAAAGCTAAACACTAAATTTAAGAATTTTTATGAAGAGGAAAAGTGCCGTTTTTAACAAAAATTAATACATTTTACAAACTTTTTCGTATATCTTAGCTATCACGACTTCAACTCTGTAACGATTTTTCGGCATAATTTTTGATAAAAATGCATAAACCAGAATTTTGGAGTTATTTATTTATACTCAAATGATCGTTGGACTGTAAGTAATCATCCAGTATAACAGACTTGAAGCTTTTCTGCAGCATGTAACATTCTCGAGATGAAAAAGGATGTCTTTAATAAGATTTGAAAAAATTTTGTAAACTCCGTTCCTAATTTTTACACCAAACTATTTAACTAGTAAGAAAAACAATGTCATATTTGGATTCACCTTGTAGGCATCATACGATTTTGTTTCGGAAAGAAAATTCTGACAAAGCGTTTCTGAAAGAAAACGAAAAAAGTAACCAAATGTAAACTCCGTAACTGTAAACTCCGTAACCAAAATTGTTTGCATCAGATTTCATTCAAATAAATGTATATAAATGTTTAAAATAACCATAAACAGAGGTGATTCAACTAATATTTTTGCGTTAAAAGACGATTCAACTAATAATTTTGCGTCAAATCAAAAAAATTTATCAGTTTTTTACCCTAAGCTGGTGGAGCTAAAAACAATTGATTTTGCATTTCATTAGTTTTGAATCGATATTTCGAGTCATTACTGACATTACTTTGACAAATTAAATTTGTTTCACACAATTTAAGGATTTTTTGATCGCGAAATGTTATGTTTTTAATATATTATTTTGTAACTGCGCAACCGCTGTTTGGATTTTAAAAGATTTTATATTTTTGAAGAGCATTTAAAAAGACCAAAAATACAAAATTAAAAAAAAAAAATTTTTTTCGCGGAATGAATTGTATTTTTATTCGCGAAACCGCCAATTTGATAAACACAAATTATATATCATTGGAAAGCAAGTTGAAAACCCAAATACGAAAAATTAATAAATTGAAGAAAATTCGTACGCAATTTTTTTTGTTATATCTTTTGCTTGCAGAAATGTAAACCCCGTTACAACAAAAAAACTTAAAATTGTGCAAAAAAAGTTATTGCGACAACTTGTAGAAGAGATTTTTTGCAATTAGGTTTATAATGACTAAATTTACTGATTCCATTAAGAAAAACCCGCAATATTAACACTTTTTGCTTCTCAAAAATTTGTCCTAAAAATTTATCACATTTTTTGATTTCACCCATATGCATAATAATTTGAGAAAATTATAAACGAGTTATAAAAATAATTTTATATGAAAAATTTCTTTTATAAGCCAAAATTTCTTTTATGGTTCTAATTATTCAAAATTATTTAAGATATAATTTAAAATCAATAAAACCCTTTATCGCGCTTTTAAGATGAACTGGGTGTGGGCGGCTTTCGGAAATTCTTTGTTTGACCCCAACAGGCTCCATCGTCTGTACACTGAAGAATATAAGTCCATTCTCCTTCACGCCTATAAAAAAAAATTATAGTGTTAATTTCTATTGTTCATGTTTAAGCCGTTCTTGCCGAGGCGTGGAGCAGAAAGGACTTATATTTTTCAATGAAAAAGTAGTAGAACCTGTTCAGCAGAAGTACAATATCCACAATACTTAAAATATATTCAAAGCGCAGCCTGTAAATACATCCGCCAGTTCAGCTCTAAAGCGCGATAAAATGTTTTATTAAGCGTGTTCGTTTACTTACTACAAATTACTACTTTTACTACAGCTGAAAAAATTCAATACAAAAAATAAACAAAACTTTCCAATTGTAGTAAATGTAGTAAGAATTTCGAGTAAACGAACACACTGATTGATTTTACTTTCTTTTTTAAAAAAATTTTAAAAAAATATTTCATATGTAACTATTTTAAAAATGTTCGAATCATCTCAATAATAGCTGTGTTTGTGCCGCATTCCTATCAATGCTATCTCGAATAATTTTGAAAGTAGAAAGCTGAAACTGTCAAAATCGTTCTAGATATCTTTGATAAGCAGTCACACAAACACAGCTAATATTTTTCGAATTTTTTCGTAACATATAACAAAAAGCCGAAAAATCTGCAAATTTGTCAGCCCTGGATGCAGCCTCCGAATAATGAGAATTATTGGAAAATTTATAATTTTCTGAGCCATTATGAGTCATTTATTATTAATTTTTTAATAATGAAAAACTTTTTATTGCACTCATAAATACGAGTCTAATATGTTTCATTTATAAATCCAAAACTTGAGCACTCTGAAATTTTTTTTAATGAACTCATAAGTCCGAGTCTAATATGCTTCATATATAACTTCAAAATTTGAGTCTTTTACGAGTCAAAAATTCTGAGCGCTCAGAAAAATGTCGGCTGGGATATTCTTGAATCTTGAATTTCAAAAAGGTCTCAGCTCATATTCTACAAAATTTTGTATTTAATTGTAATAAAAATTTTCTCCATTAAATACTACTTTAAAAAACTTTTTATTTTTGTTATTACGGATAACATAAACTGAGGCCTATAATTTTATAAAAAAAAAAGTCAATTCGTTTAAGAGATATACACATATTCAGTACAGATTTTAACCGTGTATTTTTCAACAAGTCCTATTTCTTTATATTGTTTTAAATAAATTCCGCAATTTAAATTTATACACACACAATATAATTTCCATAACCGATGAGGTTTATTTGAAAAGTTATAGGTAAAGTTTGTTTTCAATTGAAGAATCAATTGAAATACATTGAAACATATTGTTTAACTTTTTTTTTATCAATCAATAAAAAACGAACCACAAAAAATATGTACTTTTAGATTTCTATTTTTAGGAAAAATTATTTATACAAAAAGCAAAAACCACCCATTTTTTGTACAAAACTAATTTTTGCTTATTTTTGTGTATGCGTTTTGACAAGTTAAAAACTACTAAAACCAAAAATCAGGTAGGTTTTGCTCAGGTTATAATGTAGTATTAAATAATTTCGTTGTTTTCTGTTTTAAAACAAAACATTCAAATATTTTCGGTTTTCTTTTTTGTTAAAATATGTTGTTTATATACAAAATTTTTACCAAATTTGTAAATACAAAAAAAAAACTTTTTAAAAAGGCACCAACAAAGAAATTTGTAAATCCAAAAAAAAATTTTTTTTTTTTTTTGTAACTTTGAATTTTTATTTTTAAACAATTTTTATATGAAAGACAACAATTTCCAAAAGAGTTACTAATATTTCACACAAAAAAATTGTTGGGAAGAATAAAATTGCATTTTAAAAGCACAGACCCAAAATAACTGTTAGATTTCTTAAAAAGTCACAACCCAAATTTATTTAATTATATTTCAATAATGCACTATATTTTATAAATCATATTGCACAAAAAAATCACAAAGTTTGGCAAACATTTTAATTTTTTCAATATTTACATTTTACTCTATAAATTTCTGTTGTTTTTTGATTTTTATTTACAGAATGATTTTTTAATAAAAATTAAGCACTAACTCTTTTATTTGAAAATAAAATAAAAATTAAAAATTGACCTAAATTGAATGCCGGAAGTTGCTGGAATATACATATTTACTCACTTTAAATCACTGTTCAATCTTTTATTAAAACTAGTTGATATTTTCAGGATATTAAAATTGTTGAAGTCGTGTGTTCTATGGCTTTTAATTTATATTCTTAATTGTTAGTTTTTGATAAAGAAAAAAAATTCACAAAATAACTTTTATTATTTTTGAAAAAATAAAAATCGTGTTTGAATTGTTTTTGTTTAAATTAAAAATAAAAATCAAACAGAGCAAATAAAGAGAAAATTAAAAATATTCAAACAAGAAATAATTTTAAAACAATCACTTTTTTTATAAAAGTTATAACTGTTACGTCCCTGTTTAAAAGAAAATGCTTTTACAAATTCCAATTGTTGGTGCCTACTATTTTTTCTGTGTAGCACAAGAAAACCGAAAATTAACCGAAACCGCGGTTTTTATAATTTTGAAAAACCGAAACGGCGGTTTTCAGATTTTTCGGTTTTTAGCAAACTCTATTTTGTATGTACTTTCATTACTAATGTAAGTTACACTGTACAACGTTTTTCAGCTCATTGGTGTGGGACTTAATTCTGAGAATTGCACGTGAAAGTAGCCCCAAAAATAAGAACTTCTGCATCATTCGTTTTGTCAAGTTGGCTGCATTAATCGTATGGCCATTAAATTTTTAATGCAGCCAACTTGACAAAACGAATGATGCAGAAGTTCTTATTTTTGGGGCTACTTTCACGTGCAATTTTCCGTATTGAGTGCCAAAATCATGTGTTGTACTGTGTTAGTAAATTTACAAAACTTGGGCGTAAAATTTTAAATCAAATAACTCACAACATTAGGAACACATTATGCCTATAAATATTTTAATGAAATTGGATTAGCCTAGTATGGAAGGTTATGGAATTTTGGAAGAAAAATATATCAAGAGACGGGATTTACTAAACACGTATATCTGGTAACGTAACACTACCCTACGGGAAATTTTAACATACTGTCACCGAACTGGCCCCTTTATATGAAATAGACTGGTCACGTTTACATGGCGTTGTCATAGGAGGGGGAAATTGACCCATTGTGACATGTCACAAGACAAATCCCAGGACAGGTCCCTGAACTTTGTTTTTTATGAGAGTTCAGTAACCTGTCCTAGGATTTGTCTTGTGACATGTCACAAGGGATCAATTTCCCCCTCCTATGACAACGCCATGTAAAAGTGACCAGTCTATTTCATATAAAGGGGCCAGTTCGGTGACAGTCTGTTAAAATTTCCCGTAGGGTACATTTAAGTATACACCTCAGCAAAGGTTATAATGTTAAATGCTATAAAAAATTTTAAGTGTTGTAATCATAGAGACTGGAAGCTTCTATCATGTTCTACAACCAACGACCATTGAACTTTAAAAGCCCGAACGTTACAAAGGAAGGGGGTGTTGCGCATTAACATTTGTTGAGTGAAGCTGTACTTTTACATTTGTGCTGTTAAGTTGCGTACTAGAGTTTGTTAATTGCGCATTAACATTGTGTAGCCAGTTAATCATTAGAGTTTCTGTGTGTGTATTATATTGTTGTATTTAAAGTAATACAGTGTTAAATAAACAAATCTAAATCTAAATCAAACTAAAGAGAGCGTGTTAGTTTTACTTACTAAGAGCACCAACCCGGTTTATCTAAAGGAGGTGAAAATGCGTTTTAGAAGGTAGACGTAACAATTGGTGTCAGCGATAGGATTGGTTATTTTGACTGCAATAGAAAAGGACCCGATTTATTTAAAGGAAATAAATCAATGTTTTTAAAAGGTAAAAATGTAACAATATATTACGGGTATAGCTGTAGTATTTTATATGAAAGTGTAGGTATACAAAATAATTTTACACATTTTTTGTTTATATTCACTCACTATGCGTTAAAAATCATTTTATTGTAGTAAATTTACAGGCATTAGGATATATGGAATATAAACAATTCAAAACAATTTATCCAGTATGGATCATTTTGATTTTTTAAAACTTATTTTTACTTAATACCACACCCAGAAAACAGATTCAGTTCTGATAACCGTATTTGTAGCCAATCGCATGGTTCGGTTGTGGTAGCTGAATTTTTCAGTTGTGGGAACAGAAACCCAATTGAGACAGGACTAATTTGACTGTGACAACGAAATTTCAGTTGTATTAACAATAATTCGGTAGCCATAACCGTAAAATTCATTTGGTGCAACTGAACCATTCGATTGGCAACAAATGGGGTTGTCAGCACCGAATCTGTTTTCTGGGTGCAGTAATCTCATTAAGTTTTAAAAAGTTACATCATTGTTTAAAATTTCTGTAGAAATTAATTAAGTTCTATAAAACAATTAATTAAAAAAAATTATGTGCGCAATATTTCAAAGAAAAGACTCAAATGAACCAGGAATCGGTTTATTAAAGATTAATATATCTTTCAGTACACTCTAATTAAATTCTGTTGAAATTTACCCAACTTATAGTAGGAAACTGAACTCCTACTATAAATTGGGTAAATTTACTCTATGTGCGTAATTGAAAAAAAATACGCACATTGTGTTTAAGTTGGTGCACAAATAATTTGTAATTTTACATTGAAAGTGCGTAAAAATTAAATGAAATTTTGAAATTAGTGTATTAATTTACTAAATTTGTGTGTAAAAAAGCACGTTTCACGTGTAAATGTACGCATAAAATGCGTAAAAATACACAAAAAATGCGCAAAAATCCACAGAAAGTGCGTAAAAATAAAATATAATGCGTACATTTACAACAGGTGTGCTAACTTTAAGCACCACCCAAAAATAAAATTTTTTAAATAAAATAACAAATTAATTTTTAGTACGTATTTTATTAATAATAATATCCGAGTCATTCTCTCATAATCGTTTATGTCCAAATTAGTCGTTTTGGGATCTTAAGGCATTATATAAAAATTTGTTACAACTATTGAATGGGTGCAATAACTCCTGCTCAACAAAATGCCTTCTTTGAAAGGAAGGCAGTAACCGTCAACAATAACGGGAGAAAACGCCTTAAGAGAGATATGGCCTACGCAGGAACAACTGAGTGCAATGACTCCTGCTCAACAAAATGCTTTCTTTGCAAGTTAGGCAGTACACGATGAATACTGACTTTGTTGAGCAGGAGTCATTGCACCCAGTTGTTTTACCTAGGCCGTATCTCTCTTACGTCGTTTTCTCCCGTTATTGTTGACGGTTGTTGGTTGACTGCCTCCCTTGCAAAGAAGGCATTTTGTTGAGCAGGAGTTATTGCACCCAGTAGTTCCTGCGTAGGCCGTGTCTCTCTTACGGCGTTTTCAATTTTGAAATGAGGTTTAGACTACCACATGCGTTAGTAATAATTACCAAAAACAATTTCATGCTTATGTTGCTATTTCCAGCCTCTAATGTGTTTGTGGAAATGTTGTAATTCACAAAAAATAATCCGTTTTCGCTTTTTCTTTTTATTATTTATAATTTTTTTTCAATTTTTTCCAATTTGAAATGTCAGAGTATTTATTACTATTATTGAATAGTATATTTACCAACTTTGTGCGTAAAAATTTTATTTAACAAAACAATAGTAATTTTAGGCACAATGTGTTTATTTATAAGCACATAATGTCTAAAAATACTTTGTGTGTGTATTATTGCGTATGAAAGTGTGTACAAAAAAAGTTTACGCATTTTTTGTTTATATTTACCGAATTTTCGTAAAATTAAACAAAATTTTACCCATTTTATAGTAGTAAATTTACAAACATTTTTTAGAGTGTATACTAACAGATGTTTTTCATTTAGAATTAATCACCCCCAAAATATCGTTGGACGGTATAATTTCAAGAAATTAATATTCCTCTTGCAAGTTTCAAGTAGCAATACGTTTTACCGTTTTCCAAAAAATATCTACAAATTCGTACATTTGAGATGAAATAAAAAAATGGTGGGGGAGGGGGGTGGGATATTATCGACAACTCGTTATTTAAGGGACACGTTAGTAAACATGTTTCAGTTTTTATATACTAAAATATTGTACATAAACTTATATCGACTAGTTTTGGTGGTGTTAGTTGTAGCTGGTGTCGTCGTCATTTGTAGCAAAAGCAATTTGCGTTTTTATAGCTATTTCTTTAATATATCGACGAATGAAGTCAATTTTATTTAATACAAATATTTGTTATGTATGTGAACATAAAAAATGGAGAAAGAAATTTAATATGTCTCAAAAATTCTAATGTAAAATTTAATCTATATGATATAGATCTTCAGCAATGATAAGCCCTTCTAAAGTACACTAAAAAAAATTATTTAATTTTAGTTTAACTATAATAGATTAATTTTAAAAGAAAACTTATTCAATTTTAAACTCTTAAACACAATTTTAAATTAAATTGAATTTTGTTTTCCAAACTTGACCTTAAATAAATGCATGCAATTATAGGCTTTTATTTTAACAATTTTAAAAATGTTATCCATTAAAATATTTAATTAAAACCTAATGCGCAAGTAAATATATATAAAAACCATGACACTTAATTAACACTCTCACATTTGTTTGTAATGGAATATACATTTTAATTACATGTGTATTGTACAAAGTTTCATTATCACCAAAGAGCCAAACAGAGTGTAGTTAGAGCACATGCTGTTCACACTCATTCACCATGAACACTACAGCAGAGTGGAGTGTAAAGTGTCATGTATGCTACTACTACTACTACTACTACAGTTATCATGCATAAACTATACAATTGTAATTGGTGGTAACCTTGCCTGGTTTTTTAATTTACAACGCTTAACGGTTTCACATGACCTTTATGTTGTAAAGTAAAAGTTCTTTATGAGATTCTAGTTGTAACTTTTTAAAAGCTACATGTGCGACAGTATACTGCATACCTTCGACAAAAAGCCACAATATTATGGTAAAACTGGCAAAGATTAAAATGTATGAAAATAACAGGAGAAAATACAAATAAATTACACCTATTGTCTTGTATGTAATTATTTTTAACGTATTAGGGTGTTAATTATTTGTATGGGAGAATAATTTAACCATCATATTAATCTTCGGTTGTATTTGATAAATAGAGAATTTCATTTCTAAATATCTCTTTAACCTTTTTAGAGAAATAGAAAAATTTTTATGTACACTTTAATTAAATACTGTTGAAATTTACCCAACTTATAGTAGGAAACTGTGTTCCTACTATAAATTGGGAAATTTTATTCTATGTTTTTGTCTATGTTTTGTCTATTTGTCCATGTTTATGTACAAAATTAGAAAACAAGCTCCGATAAGTCCGATATATAGTCAGTGACTGTATATTATCGTTTTTAAGGTATTGTGCGATTTTTGTTTTAATTCTGAGTTACAATAAGTGCCACATTAACATCCTGGGATATATATTTAACAAAATGTTACCTAAGACTATGAAACAAATTAATATAAGGTATTAGTTTCTTTTATTATTTAATTAAAAATAAATCTTAACAAATTTTGTTGTTTAGCAAAACGGATAAATGATATATTTAAGTTTAAATATCTAAGAGTATATTTATACCCTACACCACTACGTGGAAAGGGAATTATAAGTTTGTGCTGATGTTTGTAACACTAAACAGAATCACTTCTTATGTCGATTTAACGATGTCCGTCTGTCCATCCGTCCGTCCGTCTGTCCATGCATTCTTGTGCGCACTCTACAGGTCGCAAATGCTAAGATATTTTGATGAAATTTTGTACACCGACTTACGTCAACCCAAGGACGTTGGCTATTGACTTTGGTTGAAATCGGTCCATGTTTAGACCTAGTGCCCATAAAAGGGTACCCCCAAAATGTTTTTACACGCTGCAGTTCGCAAATACGAAGATATTGCACTGAAATTTGGTACACAGACCTACGTCAGCCCAAGAACGGAGCCTATTAATTTTGGTTGGAATCGGTCCATGTTAAGACGTAGTGCCCATATAAGGGTACCCCCCAAAATTGGTTTGTTTACATGATGCAGGTCGCAAATACGAAAATATTTCAATGAAATTTGGTACACAGACCTATGTCGGCCCAAGAACGGAGCCTATTAAGAACGGTCCATGTTAAGACCTAGTGCCCGTATAAGGGTATTTGGCAAAATTGGCTTGTTTAGATGATGCAGGTCGCAAATATTAAGATATTTCAATGAAATTTGGTACACAGACCTACGTCGGTCCGAGGACGAAGGCTATTGATTTTGGTTAAAATCGGTACATGTTTAGACCTAGTACCCATATAATGGTCCCCCAAAATTGGCTTGGTTACACGCTACATGTCGCAAATACGAAGATATTTCAATGAAATTTGGTTCGTTGACTCAAAAAAGCCATGGATCGGTCCATATTTGTACCTATCGCCCATATGGG
The DNA here is from genome assembly GCA_949987735.1 of Leucophora obtusa. Classification (NCBI taxonomy): domain Eukaryota; kingdom Metazoa; phylum Arthropoda; class Insecta; order Diptera; family Anthomyiidae; genus Leucophora; species Leucophora obtusa. The sequence goes on from OX465297.1 coordinate 174,845,923, forward strand.
CTATATTTTCGATTTTCTCTTCTTTTATGATTTTATAGAAAATTTTGACACAAGTCTATTTTAACCCATTTAAATTTCGGATCCAAACATTTCTTCTTCATGATCTGCCTATCCGATATCGGCTGTTAGCGACCATACAATTTATTGATATTTTCAAATTTAAAATTATTTAAAACGAGTAAAAAGGTTAAAGTCGGGCATGCCGACTATACAATACCCTACACCAGTCTGGTTAAAAAACAACTAACGTTTGGATCTGAAATTCGAATGGGTTAAAATGGGACTTGTGTCAAAATTTTCTATAATGTGAGTCAGCGAACCAAATTTCATTAAAATATCTTAATATTTGCGACCTGCAGTTTGTAACCAAGCCAATTTTGGGGGGGACCCTTATATGGGCACTAGGTCTAAACATGGACCGGTGCTCACCAAAATCAATAGGCTTCGTCCCTGGGCCAACGTAGGTCTGTGTACCAAATTTCATCAAAATATCTTAATATTTGCGACCTGCAGCGTATAAACAATATAATTTTGGTAGGACCCTTATATGGGCACTAGGTCTAAACATGGACCGATGTTCACCAAAATCAACAGGCTTCGTTGTTAGGCTGACATAAGTCGGTGTGCCATAGTTCATCAAAATATCTTAATATTTGCGACCTGCAGCGTACAAAAAATATAATTTTGGTAGGACCCTTATATGGGCACTAGGTCTAAACATGGAGCGATATTTACCAAAATCAATAGGCGTCGTCCTTGGGCCGACATAAGTCGGTGTATCAAGTTTCATCAAAATATCTTAATATTTGCGACCTGTAGAGTGCGCACAAGAATGCATGGACAGACAGACAGACGGACGGACGGACGGACGGACAGACGGACATCGTTAAATCGAAACAACAAAAAAATTCTGAGCCGATCGGTATTCTATAAGGTGGGTCTAGGTCCAATATTTTTTGGTGTTACAAACATCAGCACAAACTTATAATACCCTGACCACATAGTGGTGTAGGGTATAATTATCCAAACAATAGTCGGCATGCCCGACTTTAACTTTTTTACTCGTTTTAACTAGTTTTTTTTGGTAAAAATAAATATAAAATAGAAATTTCCCATGTCTACAATTATCAAGCATATCCAATCTGTTTTAGAATTCAAAATAAATAAATTCTTTTTTGTGGTGTTAACAACAAACACTATAATTTTCTATTTAACTCTTGTTATTTTTAAAATTGAAAACTAAAGTAACCAATAAAAAAAGTAAAGTAACCAGCAAAATACAATAGCTTATTCTAATTTATATTTTACAACTGAGTAAATTTATAAAAATCTTATTACATAAAAATATATTTGTGTATCTTTTTAAAACTTTTTTACATTCTACAGACAAGCCAAATGGCTTCGTGGGATACGAATTAAAATCAAAATAATTAATTTTTAATGGAATTTGACCTATAAATAATAGGCTCTTTGCCTACAACCTAGAATCTCAAACTAGATTCAGAGGTAACCGGTTTTAGAAAATTTTGCTGGGTACTTATGTAAATTGACTTTATTTATTTATTTTTTGGTAAACACGCCTAAGAAATAACAAAAAACATAAAACATTGCGTACTGTTTTAGCATTGCAGTAAACTGAAATATATTATACAACCAAAATTTAAAATTTACATATCACTTAACCATCAATTACTGGGTAGTTTGTTTTAGGGATTTTGTTGTGTTTTTTATTGTTTGACTACACAACTGGACATGATAGCTTAATAAATAGTTTGATGGTAAAATATTTATTTACTAAAAATTTATTCAGTTAAATTAAATTGTTAGATAAATATAATAAAATTTAATACTACATGACGTATGAGTGATTTTTATACATAATATCACTCATACGTTTTGTAATTTATCCACAAAAGTATTAGAATTTATTCTTTTCGTCTAGGAGTGTTATTCAACACTTAAAATATCAAAGAAAAACGAAAAAACCATAACAAATCATTTACTGGGTGTTTTTATAAAAAGAATCAAACGAATTCGTTAACAAATTTGTATGAAAAACACTAATTTAAAAACGTTTTTCCGTTTTAGGACAAATGAGGCTAAAAAAATTTTAAGATTAATCTTTTTAATTTGTGTTTTTCACACAAATATTTAAACGAATTTCTCTAATTCTTTGTATAAAAACAGACAGTTAAAGTTGTATTGATTAGATTTTTTGAAAACATCATCGATTCTATTAATTAATGCAAATTTTTCATAAGGAAAATAAAATAGATCAAAGTAGATGAATTCAATAGGTAATTTATTTGTTATTTTCTTCTAATTAAAAGGATCTAGCTTTTCAAATTATCGAATAATAAAATTTTTAGCTAAATTAACAAAACCTATAAAAAATGCTTAAGAAAAAAACTTCTGTATACAGCCCTTGCTCATAAAATTGTATTTATTTACCAAACACAAATCATTCTATTAGTATTTGCCCATTTTTTAAAATAAATCATTAAACTATAAATTATTACAAACTAAAGAAACATGACAGCAACATGGGTTTTGGTTGCATAAATTATCTTTTAAATAAACAAAACACCTGCCAACCGAACATAAGGATTTCAAGCACCTTCTTTAAAAAAAGAAAAAAAAATAAACCAACAAACCTACCGACCAAAAAACCAACAACAATAAAAAGAAAACAAAGAAATACAAAGAAAAAAAACACATTACCTTAAGGGTTAGTACTTAAGATACCCCTAGACATGTCAAATCTATTAGCTGGTATGAATGAAAAATAGATTTTACTCATAGAAAATATTGGGATTTTTTAAGAATTATTTCACAACTTTAGTCTACTTACGATTACTCTAACTTTTGTTTGCAGAATGTCATTTATTACTTATGTTGTTCCACAAGCCTTTAGCTACATTGGTTGTTGCGAACCATTTCTAAGCAAAAAGTAATTACTTCAAAGAAATTGCAGATTTTTATCAATATGACCCAATGTGAAAAAAGTTTTAATAAGTATGATTTATAAACATATGAATTTTAAAAATATTTGATTTATAAACATATGAGTTTTAAATATATTTGACAGGAAAAAATTTATTTAGAGTATCTTAAATATATGGAAAAAGTTATTCAGTCAAATTTTTTAACTGCAACATAATATTTCACATAGCTTTTCGAATAACACAAAAAACTTTATGTTTCATTTTAAAAATATGTTGAAGCCTGCACTGAAAATACTACATCCCAGCTGGAAATTGTGTCCTAAAGACAATGTTGGCAGCGCCGTTTAGGTGACAAGTCAGTAGGAGCAGACATTTACCAAAATCGTCTTAAATGCATACACCCAGAAAACAGATTCAGTTCTGATAACCGCATTTGTAGCCAATCGCATGATTCGGTTGTGGTAGCCGAATTTTTCAGTTGTGGCAACAGAAAACCAATTGAGACAGGACTAATTTGACTGTAGTAACGGAATTTCAGTTGTTTCAAGAATAATTCGGTAGCCGCAACCAAAAAATTCATTTGATGCAACTGAACCATTCGATTGGCAACAAATGGGGTTGTCAGCACCGAATCTGTTTGTATCTATACTTTTTTACTTCTTCTAAAATGACGCTGACAAACTGCCTATTTGTCATCATCACAAGAATTTATTCTTGACTCCTACTGACTATCCAGCTATTTGTCATCATCACAATAATTTTTTCCTAATTGGCGCTGGCTAACTGCATATTTCTCAGCATCGCGTCTTAATAAATATATAAAGCAAAAAATAATAATAAAAAAAAATATTTTTGCTGTGATAGCGATTTGAATCGCGGACTTCAAAACTAAAAAACACAACATAATCCATTTAAAACTTAATTTGAATTAAAAAATTTAAATTTTAAAGGAACATTCAAATAAAATTAATATAATTTGAATTCAATTATAGGAAGATTAAAATAAAATTCAAGATTTTAATTTGAAAAATGGAATATAGGAATATTTTTAAAACTATTTGTATTATAATGGTTTGGGTGAACGGGTAAGGCGATGAGCTAATGAGATGCCCTTTTTTAGAATATTAGATAATGAATGAAGGGTATGTATAGTTGATCTTTTATTTGGTAAATTAATGTTTTTTTAGTTTGACTCTAGATCATAAATTAGTATCACTTTCTGCTTAAATTATTTTTTCAAATTAAAGAAAGATGATACAATTTTCACAAGTAAATAACAAAGAATAAAAAATTTTAAAGAATTAAGGCCAGCAAGACAGAATACGTATTTTCGGCTATCGCTACAAAGCCATCATCAGTGTCATTTACCTTGATGAATTAAACTTTGATAATCGTCTACTTATGTGAAAGTTGAAAGCAAATCGAATATGTAACAACTCAACTTAGACTAACATCAACGAAATCTAACAATGCTATTTTTATCCTTTGTTATTATTACTCTTTTTTGCTTTGAACTAGAGTTGTCAAGTATTCGACCTATTTGAAAAATCGGTTTTCAAATACTTCAAAAAACCGGTTTTCGGTTTTTTTAATTCAAAACCGGTGGAAGTTTTTCGCATTAATTTAATAAACAAGAAAAAGTCGCAAAAAATATCTTTGGCCTTATGAAGATTGTAGTTTTCTAATTAATGTGAAACAATTTGTGACTTTTAAAATTTTTATTACAATTTTACGGTTCCAAATCGCAAAATGTTTTATCACGGGGGGAGAAAAACTAAAAAATAAGAAAAAACTCCTGTTATTTATTGAGGAAATGGAAAAATTGAGCTTATATGCATTTTAGGACAAACTTTTAGATATTTCCTACTTAACAACTTATTGTCAAAAAATTATGACTTTTTAAGATAAAGAAAAAATGTAGAATTCTGCAAAAAAAAACAGTCTCTTGAAATAAATTCAAAATTTTTGTTCCGAAAAAATAAATTATTTTGATAATAGTTCACTAATGTACGTCATTGCAACGACAAGGTGAATAAACCCAACCTAAAGGAGGGAATCAAACATTACAGGTAGGGTTTTTAACCCGGGAATTCCCGGGACGAAATTCCCGGGAATTTTGCTTATTTTTCACTTCCCGATTCCCGGGAATTTTCCTTATAATTCCCGGGAATTCAAAAAAACACTAAAACAACCATGTAAATTACCTTGAAAAGCCCTAAAAAGCCAAAAATAAGCATATATTGAAAAATCTTTACATATTTCAACATTTTAAAGGAGATCTCCAACGATGTCCTTAAGAAGGGTATCGACAATGGAAAAAAGATTTTTTTCGATTTTTTTTATATTTTATTTGGATAGAGCATACACTATATGATCGAAAAAATAAAATCGAATGAGGGGAATGTTTAGTAAATTCACAAGTTTTTTTTGTAAAATAGGGTAGAGGGGGGATCCTTCGTCAGTGGGGAACATACACCAATCCCCTTTTTCTCCGATATTAAGAGAGATAAAAAATTGGAAAAAGTATATTTTTTGCATTTTTCAATTACCTTTCCTTGACATCCACTTTGATGAATTAACATCACATGTGGTAGCAGATAGACGTGTTTTGGTGTTTTTTGGGGTGCCAAAAAATAATTGAAAACAACTACATTTTGCAATAAATAATTAAATCGACTGATGAAAACATAATTTTTTATTACGTTAGACCTACGAACCTAAGCTTTCGAATAATAATAATTTCATTTTTATAAATGCTTAAAAAGTGTGAAAAATATTAATGTTATGTTAGTGGTTGGTGCTGGGACACAATCACCAGATGCCCGCTGGGGCTACAAAGTGTTGGTGCATCACTTCCAAAAATGATCTATAAGACTTTTCGATATGCATAACATATGTTTAATAGTAAATTAGGACAATTCATTTTTAAATTTATATTAATAGTTTTGTAACTTTGAAGAGTCATTTCATTATAGGTATACATTTCTTTTATTTTTTTAATTGATTAAAAGGATGTGTCCCTTAGAACTTATCCTAAATTATTTATTTCAATCAATAAAATGTTGACCGTGATTTACTAACAATTTTTTTTTATCGAAATTATATCTTTCTCTTTTGACGAATGTGCACCAAGCCCAATACCCCTGTCGGTTTTGGTCGGCGAAATTCAAAACTAATCATTTTTGAAAATACTGCCATAACATGTACTTAAAATAAAAAAATAAAATTAAAACAAATATTGTTATTTAAATTTTTGACAACCGTTCAAATATGCTTTTTAAAATACTGCTGTTACAATATTTACCGCCCCCCCCCCCCGCCTTAAGTCTATTTTTACTGGAAGAAATCAATTATTTGTAGGTCGTTTTATCCCAATGAGAGTGTTTCAAAATTTTTTCGAAATCATATAATTTACAATTTTTTCATTGAAATTAAATATAAAAAACATTTACGAATTATCAGTTTTCGTCAAAGTAAAACATATTAGGTATTTTCATATAAACTCGTAAATTCCTTGTAAACCTTGTATAAATACAAACCATATTTTTTATGTATGGAGTTTGACATTAAACTCATAAACTTACCAGGTTTACACCATTTACGAGTAGAATACGAGTTTATATGAATACCACTATTATGTTTTTTGAACAGAAAGTAGTTTTTACTTCTTAAATATTCCCGGGAAATCCCGGGAAAGTTATAAAAAAATTCCCGATTCCCGGGAGCTCAAAAATGTCGGGAAATTAAAAACCCTAATTACGGGTCATATGCATAATCACTTTGAAAATTTTTAAGTGACTTATAAAATAAATTTTCCATAAAAAATTCATTTTATAAATGTGTTATAAGGTTTTGAAAGTATTATGCATAGGCAATTAAATATTTTGCATAATTATTGAACAAATGAAGAAAATTTATTAAAAATTTTCACCTTATAAATATTCGAAAATGTCGAATTATTCGGCAAGAAAAAACCGGTTTCTCGAATAATTCGAAAACCACCCTTTTTCAAAAGCCGGTTTACCGAATAATTCGGAAACCGGTTTTGGCAACTCTACTTTGAACCTTGATTCTTAAGGTATCTTAGCTGGTTCTATTCAACTATGTGTATGATAACCACAGATTTTTGAATCAAAACGAATCGTTAAATTTAAATGTACATATGTTATTTAAATTACATTTTGCACCGTGCTGATTGTCAGTTCCAAATGTTTTGAACACCACTGTATTCCAAGCAATAAATTTTCAAAACAGTGGTGAGAATCATTTTGGTAGGATCACTTCCCAACTTGAAGCAATCGATTCTTTGGAATTCATATTCCTTTTTTGATTTTTAGAATTGATTTAAATACCTCTTGCCTTTTTGATTGTCTTATTAGAATGGGTTTGGTAATGCAGCAGGGAAATTTGGAAATCAGTAATGTAATTGCTTATATGGCAATGCCTTGTTAGGGTAATGTGTAATTTTTTCCTGGGTATGTTTATCATTAATTTTTGTATTTAGTTTTGAATTTTTTTATATCGAATCTATTTACACTCAACTAAATTTTGACAAGCACATCAAATTTTTAATCCTCTTTTTTCAAAAGGCTTAGTGATGTTGGTACTGTGTGTCATATCCAGGGAAAACAAATTTGTTTGTATGCTTATTTTGTTTTCTTTTTTTTTGCTTTTTTACACATAGTTCCTCTTTTTCTTCTTTGGACTTTCTGTTTTTTAGCTTTAAAATAGCTTTTTCTTAAAATATTTTATCTTGAAATTGCTTTTTTTTAATTTTTTGTCCAAAAATGCTTTTTTTGCTCAAAAAAAAATATTTTCTTTCATAACTTTGAGCTTTATTTAAAAAAAAAAAATATTGTTTTTCCAACTTTTTTACTTTTGCTTTTTTAGCACATTTTTTGTTTCAAATACAACGGATTTTGCTTTTTGTTCTCTTCTCGGGTCATAAAAACTTATGATTGGTTCGCATTTTGACTGCTTTAAATTAGCGCTTTGAGTGTGCCTAGGCAATTTATGTAACATTAAAAATACAACGTTTTAAGTTATTTGTTTTGGAGTACACACACTTCAACTTTTTTTAAATTAATTTTTGAACTAGTTTATTTATTTTATTCTTAAAATTTTTTTATTGCCGTCACCGGGTATCGAACTTGCGACCTTAAGATTGCTAGTCTAGCTCTCTACCGCTGAGCTATTCTTTGATATTGAAATTGACTGCCACAACTACACTTCTTTATTTATGAGATATTGTGTCTGCTTCTCTTCAATAAAAGTACTTATTAAAGAAGTGCAAAAGTTGCACTGCAATTCAGATTTTTTTTCAATACGATTGTCACAGGTGCATTTTTATTTTATATATTTTTCAAAATTAAAGAAATATTGAATTTAAACAAATTAATTATAAAAAGAAATAAAAAAAATTTAAAACTAAAAAAATATTGGTCCTGCCAGAAATCGAACTCGCGATCACATCTAAACTGTATCAAAATCACTTTTTAAGATCACTTTTAGAGCAATAGTACTTTAGAAGCAATACTTAAGTAATTTTTTGACGTTGTTTAGAATTATTTCTAAAAAAGGAGTAAAAATCCGCCATGGGATACTTCTGAAGCAATGGTTTTTAAAGCATGACCAAATTTTATTGCTGGAATTGTGATGCCACGTAATTTTTTCGCATATAAAAACTTATACCCTAACGAAATGTTTAACAATAACAAAAATTTAACAATGAAATTTCTCAATACATTAAATTTTCCAAAAATCTTATTGTTAACGAAAATTTTTAGTCAGGTGTTTTAATAAAAAGATTTATGTACATTTCTTCCTCTCTTATTTAGTTAAGTAAGAAAAGAAAATGCCAACAAAATATTTTCATAAATTTTAAAATAATATTTAAGTAAGAAAATTGTTTTTCCTAAATATTCATAACTTTAAATATCATTCGCTTTGTTGTGTGTCTTTATTTCTAAAACATTTGTGTCAACTGGCCTTTGTTGGCCCAAAGTCATAAATATATTTTTAGCATGTTGAAAGTAGTATGTGTTGTACGTTTAACAAGGCTCTTTTGGCATCAAATTTCACACTTAAGACAAAAGAAACAAAATGGAAAAAAAACAAAAAAAAACTGGCAAATATGTATGAACACATAATTTATATAATATAAAATGTATAAAATTGTATAAAAAATATATCCATCCGAAACCAGAAAAGAAAAAAAATGTATAAATTTTCTGGCCAATGTTATTTTATATTTTTCTTTAAACGTTAACATACACGTTCATATAGACATAAAATGCTTTAGGCATTCACATTATTTGTTTGTTTGTTTTTTGTTGCTCTTGCAGATGTTTGTAATGGAAAGAATATGGTTGGTGTTAAGTTTTTTTTTTCACTTATTAAAACTCAAAATTTACTGAAGAAAATCTTAAAGTTATTTTTAAATAAATAAAAATTTACAAAGATTATAACTATATATAATATGTAATGATTTTATCTAAATTTTCTCTGCATAATTTCGTGAATATTTCAAAATTTAATTTAAACACTTCAATTTCATCTTTAACACCACACAAGTTAACACTTTCACATATCGCAAATATTTATACCATTTATACCATCAACCCACTTCTATTGACAAGTGAAATCTCTCCCTATATCTCTGTCCTGTTAAAACTAAGTTTGTTTATTTTTTGGCCAAAGTTAGTTTATTTTTGATTGTTTGTATGGTTAGATGTTTGTAGTTGTTGTTGTTGTTAGTGTTGTTATTTGTTGATTTTGAACATTGCATTGCTAATTGACAAATAACTAACTTCAACTTCACAAACAGATCACATCGCATACATTTTAACATTTGATAACAATAAACAGACAACTCGACAATGACAATGTCGACAGCAAAAATTTCAAACAAAAAAACCCAGAAACCCCCAAACAGACATCAGCTTTAGAAATAAGCTTTTGTTTTTATGCAAATCTCTAACAAAAATATAATCACTATTATCTAACAAAGAACAAAAAACAAATAAATACTACACCGTTTCCTACAGAAACTTTAATGTATAGAAAATAGTAAATTGCTGTTGCATTAACAAACAAATTAACCCTCTATTGCCCAAGGCCGCCAAAAAGCAGTCTTTAGATCTTAGATAGTTTTTGGTTAAATAACAACTTTTTATTAAACAAGTTATGTATATGTTATTATACAGATGGAAAACAGAATTACCTTCGTTTTTGCCTTCAAATCTTTTTTATGTAAGGAACGATTTTCAAGCGAGCAGGATGTAAAGTGAAAATTTTGTAAAGCCCAAATTAGTTTGGAAGAATCGTGAAAAAAAAGTAACGTAGCACTCTTATAATGAATAAAAAGAGTATAAAAAATAAAAATATTTATCTTTTATAGAGTGCGCAAAGTAAAATAAATTAGACACATGATATTTAAGTTAATTAATACGTAACTAGCGCAAACTCTAGCGCAATCTTAAGAGCACAAATGTTAATAATCAACTTCTTCTACTAATGTTAATGTGCGCCTTATATAGTAACAGCCATGTTTCTACAAAAGTATGGAAAATTCTGGCATAATATAATTATAACTGTTATCTTACTCAACTCTACATTACTCTTAAACACAACAACCAAATATACAACATTATTTATGGCATTTAACCTTAGCATATGCTTAGGTGTATAATTAAATGTAGTGTTAAGTTGACAAATTGACGTATTTTATACATCCCGTCTCTTGCGCTATTTTCTTTCAAAAAATTACAGAGTTTTCGATACTAGACTAATACAAATTCGTTACAATATATTATACCATCCAAAACTAAAAAAGAATAAAATTGTTTTTAAAATGTTTAATTAATAAAAAATTTTATAATTGTATTGAAGCCTGTCCTAGGAATCTGAAAGCTTTCTGAAGGAAAAACCTGTAGAAAACCCCTCAGAATATGAGGATTTTTCTTAAGAAACCGTTCTTAGAATATCAAGATTTTTCTATAGCAAGGAACCCTCAAGTTCCTAGGGTTTTTACAGGAAAAAGTCATCACAATATAAGGATGATCTAAATGCAACGGTTGGCGGGGACAATGTATATCAGATCAACATAACTTCTCAGAAAAAGGAAAATTCTTCTTTAACAGAAACAATAGTGATATGTGAGAATGACACTATTGATTCAGAACCTAAGGGAAAGGCAACCTTGGCGAGGAATATTATTATTGCCAGCCATTTCAAAGAGGATAGCTTAAATAATCTTAAACCGCGTAAAGGACTACCTTCAGTATACTATTAGTTCAGCTCATGCGGGTTTCCATAATGACTTTCCATGCGCAGATCACATTAACACCCTTCGATCACAGAGCACTTAAATTTCAAGGGAAACCGTAGGAGTGAATAGAAATTGATAATAGTTGCCATAGACGTCAAAAACAAACTGTCCTAAGAACTAGAAATTTCGAATAAATACACTCAAAAGAGTTTGTCGGTAGAATATACTGAAAACGAGTAAAAAGGTTAAAGTTGGACATGCCGACTATACAATACCCTACACCAGTCTGGTTAAAAGCCAACTAATATTTGGATCCGAAATTCGAATGGGTTAAAATGGGGCTTGTGTCAAAATTTTCTATAATGTGATTCAGCGCACCAAATTTCATTAAAATATCTTAATATTTGCGACCCGCAGTTTGTAACCAAGCCAATTTTGGGGGGACCCTTATATGGGCACTAGGTCTAAACATAGACCGATGTTCACCAAAATCAATAGGATTCGTCCTTGGGCCAACATAGGACTGTGTACCAAATTTCATCAAAATATCTTAATATTTGCGACCTGCAGCGTATAAACAATATAATTTTGGGGGGACCCTTATATGGGCACTAGGTCTAAACATGGACCGGTGTTAACCAAAATCAATAGGCTTCATCCTTGGGCTGACATAGGTCGGTGTACCAAATTTTATCAAAATATCTTAATATTTGTGACCTGCAGCGTATAAACAGTATAATTTTGGTAGGACCCTTATATGGGCACTAGGTCTAAACATAGACCGGTGTTAACCAAAATCAATAGGCTTCATCCTTGGGCTGACATAGGTCGGTGTACCAAATTTTATCAAAATATCTTAATATTTGTGACCTGCAGCGTATAAACAGTATAATTTTGGTAGGACCCTTATATGGGCACTAGGTCTAAACATGGACCGATGTTTACCAAAATCAATAGGCTTCGTCCTTAGGCTGCCATAGGTCGGTGTACCAAATTTCATCAAAATATCTTAATATTTGCGACCTGCAGGGTATAAACCATATAATTTTAGTAGAACCCTTATATGGGCACTAGGTCTAAACATGGACCGATGTTCACCAAAATCAATAGGCTTCGTCGTTGGGCCGACATAAGTCGGTGTACCATATTTTATCAAAATATCTTAATATTTGCGACCTGCAGCGTATAAACAATATAATTTTGGTAGGACCCTTATATGGGCACTAGGTCTAAACATGGACCGATGTTTACCAAAATCAATAGGCGACGTCGTTGGGCCGACATAAGTCGGTGTACCAAGTTTCATCAAAATATCTTAATATTTGCGACCTGTAAAGTGCGCACAAGGATGCATGGACAGACAGACAGACGGACGGACGGACATCGTTAAAACGAAATATAAAAAAATCTAAGCCGATCGGTATACTATAAGGTGGGTCTAGGACCAATATTTTTTGGTGTTACAAACATCAGCACAAACTTATAATACCCTGACCACATAGTGGTGTAGGGTATAATTAAATTAAAAGGCGACAAAGTTATTTATTAAAAAAATAACTAAAAATGTAGTTAGTTTTAACTTTTGAAAAATAACTAACATGTGGTTTAAAAATAACTTAAATAACTAATTTAAATCCAAGAATATAATTAAAATTAAAGAAATGTTAATGATGAACAGCTTTCCGACATACATAAATAATAAACAATTTAATAAACAGGTTAAACAACATAAATATGAGGAAAAAACATATGAAGACATCTGGCAGCACCAAATTCTAGAGCTTGTCATATATTCCCAAACTAACTGAGAGCAAAGTGCTCAGAGAATTAATAGAGGATAAAGATCATTAATAGAGGACAAAAAGCAATAAACTCATAATTTGAAAACGCAAAAACACAAATTAAAAACAGACAACAAAGTAAAGTGGTGTACGAAAATCAATGCATTGGCAAGAAAACGAAACGTACGTAAAGTTTATATTGGCACAACAAGAAGAAGTCTTGGTACCAAATAGAGTTTGCTAAAAACCGAAAAATTTTAAAACCGCGGTTTGGGTTTTTCAAAATTATAAAACCGCGGTTTCGATTATTTTTCGGTTTTCTTAATAGAAATCGTTTTAAAATAATTAAATATGTATAAAAAATAAATAGTTTAACACGTTCAAGATATTTATTAAAATTCTATTAAATTTCTCATTCGAATAAAGGCAATAACGCCATTTCGGGACATTCCCGGGAGAAGAAAAAAAATCACGGAAAACCGTTATATATGAAAAGTTTTTGTTCTTTTTTCGGCAACTTAAGCTGTATTTTAAAGAGTTTAAATTTTAATTTTAGCAATTTGTTTAAAACAACATTATTTTTTATAAAATAATAAGCCGTAGTAATAAGAAAAAAAAAATTTTTTAAGTAATATTTAGTGGAGAAAATGCTCATTACAATAAACACAAAATTTTGTGAAATAGAAGCTAAGCCCTTTTCGAAACTCAAGATTCAATAATATGTAATTTCATTAATTATGTTAATTGGTTAAAGTATTTACTAAAAACCGACTTATTTTTGTCGGTCTTCGGTTTCGGTTTTGTGGCTTGAAAACCGCGATGTCGGTTTCGACTAAAACCGAACAGCAAACTCTAGTACCAGAATAGGTAAACATACAACTGACATAAGAAAAGAAAAACAAACAATTGCATTGTCGCAAGCCTGTTTTGACAGGACTGTTGATCAAGTTAGAATTTTAGACATGGAATGAAAAGAGAAAAAGAGATATACACTAAAAAGGAGGATCCAACAGAAAACTCAATATGCGCATTTTTTTTAATTTTCAGATTTATTCAAACTTTTTCCTTTTTTATTAAAATTTAAAAATTTTGATGAGCCCAATGGAATTGTATAAATTATATGGAGATGTTTCTCCCCAAGACCTGTTAGATCTAACATGTAATTCCTTAGTAAATTTAATTCGACTGTATATTTTTTTTTTTTTTTTGTGGTTTTCGTGGTTACCCGTATTTTAACAGACTTTTATCGAACCCCTTTTTTCTACTGTTTGCAACAACTTGATAAGCCTGTGCTAAAACATTGGCAATATGCATATCAAACTTTCTTTTTTGACGAGTAAATAAATTTTATTCAGTTTTTTTTTCCAAAATTTTAGACATGCTTCCTAATGGTTGATTTTTTATAATTACTGATTTTAAATATTGCATTCTGCCTTTCTAAAGCAAACCGGCTAAGTTCCGTTAACAATCTTTTTTTTTAATTAGTTTCTAAAATTGTGGACTTTTAGACTATGGAAATGGTTTTAGTAACGATTTGCATAGTATAAAAATAAAAAAAAATTAAAAGTAGAAAAAAAACTTTATCTATTGCATGTTTTTCAACTAAAGCATTGTTTTTTAGGTTATTTTGAGAAACCATAGTTTTGTGTATTTGTATTATATTTTTTAACCAACTAATTAAAACTGTTTTATTCTTTATAAATGGTTTCAATATTATTTTTCAATATAATTTTGTTTGTGGTAATAAATTTTAAGAACTTGATAACAAAAGCGGCTTCTGCCAGCCGAATTATAATAGTTCTAGGAAATTTTTTTTAAATAAATAGCAAGTTTTAAGAAAAAATACTTGATTGTGTGTTTACACTCAATCGAATTGTTCGGTTGTGGGAGCGGTGTTTTTCAGTTGACACAACAGAAAACCTACTGAGTCAGGACCAATTTGAGTGTGACAACGGAAATTCAGTTGTATGAAGAATAATTTCCTAGTCGCAGCCGAAAAATGTATTCGATACAACAAAACCATTCGATTGCCAACAAATTGAACTATCTGTACCAAATCTATTTATCTATTTTCTGGATTCAAGCTTATTATTGGAGGTACAAAACAAGAAAACAAAATAATAAAAGAAAGTAAGTACTAGTACTACCAATTTATTAAAAACATTAATGAAATTAGTCCTTATTCATCACTTTCAAATAAAAATCAATGTCCACAATATTTTCTTATAAATCTTTAAGTTTTTTTTTCCAATGTACTTGTACAGAACAATTTATTTTTTAGTTAAACAATTTAACATTATTTAAATGTCTGCAAAAATACAACTTATGCAACCTCAATTACTCACCCCTAGTTGCAAACATTTCATTATCCTATTTTAATTTAATTTTATTATTTTTCCAGAGATCAGATTAAAATTATTAAAAAAGAAATACTTGTTTTTTTTTTAATATATAAAACTTTTTTGAAAAAAAGCATTTGGAAAACTTATAACATCTGCAAAATGAATCAACCAACTATATAAACCATAAGCAACAACAACAGCAGCATAAAAAAGTAGATACTTAAAGAAAACCTAAAAGTGAAAATCTCCATGATAAGACTCATCATCTACATAAAAACTTTTTAACCAAGTTCAGAGAAAAAAAACTGAACAACAAAAAAAATTACTATTTTTGTGGCTAATATTTTATATGTTAAAACCCCTAAAAATTTACTCAACTGTTACCGAAAGAAGTCCTTTTTCTTTTGCAAGTATGTGTGCGTTAGTGTGTAACAACATGCAGGTTTGCTGTTAGTTAAATGTGTGTGTGTGTTCATATTAGGAGTAAAGGATAAAGTTACAAATTAGTTTAGTATCACGGTATTTACACCTGACATTCCAAATACAAAGATAACTAACTCAAAATATGAAGAAACTTTCTTTGGCTTAAGTTACTTAAAAAGTTTTATTTTTTTAGAAACTGTATATTTAATGCTAAATTGTTATGGGTTTGGTATAAAAGTCGAGACTGTTCTTGACAAATATGTAGTGACCTTTTGGTTAAGGAAACAAAAATAGAGAAAATTGTTGCATATTAAAAAATTTTAATTATTTTAATTCTCATAGTGGCTAAGGAAATTTGATACTGTTGTAAAATTTACGAATAAAGTTTATTAATTTGTTTATTTAAATCTACACTCAGACAAAAAACTTAGTACAAAAATTTGTAAACAGTTTTCAGTCGTACTTTATTATTTTTGTACTGAGTTTTAGTAAATCTTTTTGCTATTTTCTTATTACAAATTACTGATTTTTCTACTAATTTTCGTTATTGATTTCAGCAAAACATTTTACTAATTTATCAAAACCGAGTGCTAAACTTAGCAAAAAAAATATTAATTTAACAATAAGTGGATACTTAATGAAATTTAGTTTTCAAGAATTCGTTGATATTTTAGAATTCTTGTTTATTTTATATTTGTTATTATTTATATATTCCTAGGAAATACAACTCACAAAATTTTATTGTATTTATACCCAATGCATAAAAATGCTATAACTGGAGAACCGTTTGCAACTTTTACTCCAAATTTCGAATGCGATGAATTAATTATCCATTATTTACAATCGAAAGAAAAAAATTTTTTTTTTTATTAAATTTGATTTTATTTTTAATTTTATTTCACATTTTCCTTTATTTTTCTTTTAGCAGCGTCTACTATATTTTAATACTAATTTCATTATACAAAAACATTAATATTTAGTAAATTTTGAAACTGATTTTAGCAAATCGATACAAATTTTGCTAAAATTTAGTAGCGGATTTTAACTTTTTCTACCAATTTGGTTGTACTACAAATTAGCAGAGATGTGTTGCTAAAATTAGCAAAAAAAACGAGTAAAAAGGTTAAAGTCGGGCATGCCGACTATACAATACCGTACACCAGTCTGGTGTATTGTTTGGATCCGAAATTCGAATGGGTTAAAATGGGGTTTGTGTCAAAATTTTCTATAATGTGAGTCAGCGCACCAAATTTCATTAAAATATCTTAATATTTGCGACCTGCAGTTTGTAACCAAGCCAATTTTGGGGGGACCCTTATATGGGCACTAGTTCTAAACATGGACCGATGTTCACCAAAATCAATAGGCTTCGTCCTTGGGCCAACATAGGTCTATGTACCAAATTTCATTAAGATATCTTAATATTTGCGACCTGCAGCGTATAAACAGTATAATTTTGGTAGGACCCTTATATGGGCACTAGGTCTAAACATGGACCGATGTTCACCAAAATCAATAGGCTACGTTATTGGGCCAATATAGGTCTGTGTACCAAATTTCATCAAAATATCTTAATATTTGCGACCTGCAGAATATAAACAGTATAATTTTGGTAGGACCCTTATATGGGCACTAGTTCTAAACATGGACCGATGTTCACCAAAATCAATAGGCTTCGTCCTTGGGCCAACATAGGTCTATGTACCAAATTTCATTAAGATATCTTAATATTTGCGACCTGCAGCGTATAAACAGTATAATTTTGGCAGGACCCTTATATGGGCACTAGGTCTAAACATGGACCGATGTTCACCAAAATCAATAGGCTACGTTATTGGGCCAATATAGGTCTGTGTACCAAATTTCATCAAAATATCTTAATATTTGCGACCTGCAGAATATAAACAGTATAATTTTGGTAGGACCCTTATATGGGCACTAGGTCTAAACATGGACCGATGTTCACCAAAATCAATAGGCTACGTTATTGGGCCAATATAGGTCTGTGTACCAAATTTCATCAAAATATCTTAATATTTGCGACCTGCAGCGTATAAACAGTATAATTTCGGTAGGACCCTTATATGGGCACTAGGTCTAAACATGGACCGATGTTCACCAAAATCAATAGGCTGCGTTATTGGGCTAACATAGGTCTGTGTACCAAAGTTCATCAAAATATCTCAATATTTGCGACCTGCAGCGTATAAACAGTATAATTTCGGTAGGACCCTTATATGGGCACTAGGTCTAAACATGGACCGATGTTCACCAAAATCAATAGGCTTCGTCCTTGGGCCAACATAGGTCTATGTACCAAATTTCATTAAGATATCTTAATATTTGCGACCTGCAGCGTATAAACAGTATAATTTTGGTAGGACCCTTATATGGGCACTAGGTCTAAACATGGACCGATGTTCACCAAAATCAATAGGCTACGTTATTGGGCCAATATAGGTCTGTGTACCAAATTTCATCAAAATATCTTAATATTTGCGACCTGCAGCGTATAAACAGTATAATTTCGGTAGGACCCTTATATGGGCACTAGGTCTAAACATAGACCGATGTTCACCAAAATCAATAGGCTGCGTTATTGGGCCAATATAGGTCTGTGTACCAAATTTCATCAAAATATCTTAATATTTGCGGCTTGCAGCGTATAAACATTATAATTTTGGTAGGACCCTTATATGGGCACTAGGTCTAAACATAGACCGATGTTCACCAAAATCAATAGGCTACGTTATTGGGCCAATATAGGTCTGTGTACCAAATTTCATCAAAATATCTTAATATTTGCGACCTGCAGAATATAAACAGTATAATTTTGGTAGGACCCTTATATGGGCACTAGGTCTAAACATGGACCGATGTTCACCAAAATCAATAGGCTGCGTTATTGGGCCAACATAGGTCTGTGTACCAAAGTTCATCAAAATATCTCAATATTTGCGACCTGCAGCGTATAAACAGTATAATTTCGGTAGGACCCTTATATGGGCACTAGGTCTAAACATGGACCGATGTTCACCAAAATCAATAGGCTGCGTTATTGGGCTAACATAGGTCTGTGTACCAAATTTCGTCAAAATATCTTAATATTTACGACCTGCAGCGTATAAACAATATAATTTTGGTAGGACCCTTATATGGGCACTAGGTCTAAAAATGGACCGATGTTCACCAAAATCAAACTTGTTCGTCCTTGGGCCAACATAGGTCTGCGTACCAAATTTCATCTAAATATCTTAATATTTGCTACCTGTAGAGTGCGCACAAGATTGCATGGACAGACAGACAGACAGACAGACGGACGGACGGACGGACAGACGGACATCGTTAAATCGAAATAAAAAAAAATTCTGAATCGATCGGTATACTATAAGGTGGGTCTACGACCAATATTTTTTGGTGTTACAAACATCAGCACAAACTTATAATACCCTGACCACATAGTGGTGTAGGGTATAAAAACCGCAGGGCTTAAAACAGTTAAGTTTCCCATATTAACAGCAACATTTTCAGTAGTCATTACAGACTCTTTGGTTGAGTGTACGAGTTTTTCAAAAATCGAAGAAATATAAATCACACTTAAAGGTTCAATTAGACGTGCCGTAACCATAACAATATAAAACAGCTGTTCAAACCAATCTTATGGGCTACAATGTATTCGATTATTGGTGACATGCCATAACGTAACCGTAGCTACCAATTAAATTTTGGTTTTCTGCTATGGCGATATGGTTACGGCTATTGCGTTATGGCCCGTCTAATTGAAACTTAAACTGTCATACTGCGCTCACTTTTACAAATTTATAATCAAATCATTATGAATAGATTGATGCTTGAACAACGCTACCAAATTTTACAGATTTACTTTGAAAAGCAGTCATGAATTCGCTCAACTTATAGACGCAAAATTGTGTTAAGCGATGAGGCTCATTTTAAGCTTAACGGGTTTGTTAATAAACAAAATTGCCCCTTATGGAGTGAAACCAGTCCCTATAGAGTCCATTACATCCAGAAAAATGAACCGTTTGGTGACATTTGCACACTGGTGGCATCATTCGACCTTATTTCTTCAAAAATTAAGCCGAAGCTTGCGTTACGGTCAATGGAGATCGTCACCACACATGATTAATGATTTTTTTGTTTGAATATGGATGACATTGATCCTGGCGAGATGTGGTTTCAACAGGATGGCGCTGCATGCCATTCAGCGACCTCAAACATAGACTTATTGAAATCAACATTTGGCGGTGAGTTGATTTCGAGAAATGGACCTGTCCATTGGCCATACCATTTCACACCTCTCCATTATTTCCTGTGGGACACGTGAAGTCACTGGTTTATGCTGATAAACCAGCTACAATTGAAGCCTTGGAGGCCAATATTATTCGTATTATTCATGACATACGGCATGCAGTGCTTAAAAAAGTAGCCCAAAATTGGACGTCTAGAATGCGCTTCGTCAAGAACAGCCATATCCCCGAAATCTTTTTCAAATTCTAATGCTATGTGTTGATCTTTGGAATAAATACATTTTTTAGATTAAAATTTAATGTCTTCTGTTATTTTTTACAATTTAAAATTCTATCGGGCTATAAAATACCATTTATATTAAAAATAACTAAAAGTGTCGTAAAATTAACTGACAAATTTCTACTACAAAAATTAAGAAACAACTGACAAAATATGTAAAATCTATTATTTTTTCACTTAATTTTCTTGATTTAATAAAAGTATATTTTATTTAAAAAAAAAACAATTTTTTTATTTCGATAAGCAAACTGTGTAATTACTTCATCGTACTTGAAATTTGAAGTAAAAAATCCAAACGAAGCTCCAGTTATCGCTTTTTTGCACTGGACATACAAAACAATATTCTAATTATACCCTACATCACTACGTGGTCAGGGTATAATAAGTTTATTAGACCTAGACCCACCTTTTAGTATACCGATCGACTCAGAATCACTTTTGGTTTGGAATTAACGATGTCCGTCCATCCGTCCGTCCAGCCATCTGTCTGTATGTCCATCCATTTATTCTTGTGCGTACTCTACAGGTCGCAAATATTAAGATATTTTAATGAAATTAATAAAATTAATAATTAAAATCGGTCCATGTTAAGACCTAGTACCCATATAAACGTCCCCCCTAAAATTGGCTGTTTACCCGCTGCGGGTGGCAAATTCGAAGATATTTCAATGAAATTTAGTTCGCTGACTCACATGGTCCCAAGGACAAAGCCTATTGTTTCTAGATAGGATCTGTTCATATTTGGATCTACCGCCCATATGGGCTCTATTTCCAATTTTCTCTTTCATTTTATAGAAAGTTTTGACACAAGTCCATTTTAACCCATTCGAATTTCGAATCCAAACATGAGTTGGATTTTAATCAGACTGGTGTAGGATATTATATAGTCAGCATGCCCGACTTTAACTTTTTTACTCGTTTTTATTTTCAAGCGAAGAATATATCAATAAGAATAAATATAAACTAAACAAGAATTTTACAGTAGATTTTTAGTTGATCTAAAGAATGCTACAATGAGTGTTATATTTGTTCTTTATTTACTAGGGAGTTTACATAAATACAAAAACTAAAATATACAATATAACCTAGAGAGAAGACAATCTGATGATAGTGCTTGGTAGTACTTGAAAATGCATTAATTGTCAACCATTTGTGGTAAAATGAAATTGTGTATTCTATTGGGAGTCATATTTTAATTAAACAAAAATAATGAAAAATCATTGAAATTTTTAATTTTTTAAATAACTAACAAAAACAACTGTATACTGCAAAAATACTGTTTTGCTAGTTGTTTATTAAGATATTAAAAATAACTATTTTAAACAACCGTTACGAAATAACAGTAGATTTTATTAGTTCTTAAATAACTGTCATATTAGTTGTTTTGCCCTTTTTATAAAAAAAAAAACAACTGTAATTACAGTTAAAACAACAACTACTGATTATTATACAAATAACTGTCATGTACTAGCTGTCAAACTTTTTTGATTGCGGATTATAAAGGAAATTTATAAATAAACTAATAAATCTTAAAAAACAGATTGTGCTTTAGAAAAACAATCAATTTTATTATTAAGTCCGCATAAATAGAATAATTTAAAATACTTCAGTACTTAAGATCACTTCTTGCATTATTAGTGAAAATTATTTCAACTGGATTTCATAAACAAAAAAAAACTCCTTTATCATAATTGTTTGCAATTTTTTTTAATGTTAAGTGTTAAAAAGTAGCACAAAATGCTCATTAAAATTACATTATTTCATATAACACAAGAAATACAATGATGATTCCTCTAGAAAAAAATAGATTTATAATTATGTATGTCTTTTGCTGGGTGGGTAGATGTAAATGTACAAGTGAAATTTACCGTAAAAGATAAAATGAACAAGGTTAAGAAATCATAACGACTACAATATACTTGACACACTAAAACATAGAAACGAGCATAATTTCGAATTTTTCCATAAATAAACAACTATGATTACAGTTAAAAACAACAACTACTCTTTACTACACAAACAACTCTCATGTAGTAACTGTCAAACGACACTAGAACTTACACCATCTTTAAAAAATTCCTTAATTAACAAATTTTTACAACTAAAGTTACCAAAGTAAATTATTACATGATTATAGAATTAATAATATTTTTTTTTACTGATTTAATTAAATGAAATTATGTAATAAAATAAGATTTAGTCCTTAAGCTACAATTAAAATAAAGTATACCATTAAAATAGTAAATTACTTAATTTCCTATAAATCAGTGTATTTTCGGTTTGGCAATTCTGTTGTTTTATCGTATTAAAATGTTTTTATGTTATATGTTTGTTAAGATCATTTGTTTTCTCAGCAGTGAACATAAATATTTATAAAACCCTATAATTCTTTTTAAACATCATATATGCAATAGAGTAGAGTGGCACGATTATTAAAATGAACTCATATTAATAACTTAATGTTTGGGAATGAGAGCAAATTTAATCAAAGTTTTGAACTTTCCAAAAGTTTTGGTGTTTTTAATTTTCTTATAAGTAACTCTCAATGCATTGTCTGTTAACATCATTAATAAATTCAAAACTTTGGTCATATTTGAATCCATTTAATAGTTTTCTTCACAAGAAAATAGTTTCTAATATAAACTTTAAAAATTGTATATTTCTCTAGAAGACATTCCTGTCTCGCATTTGTTAAATCAAATTATTTAGCCCACCCTAATACATTTGACCATCGTCATTATTACTATACATTACATTGTTACGAGTATATATACTTGTTTAGTTTTATCAATAGCTAATGAAGTCACTTTTGTGTCTTAATAATGAGTGTTAAGGAGTTTTTGGCTTAAACTTAATTATATTGTTGTTCTAAGTTATAACAAATGTGACCAACATCTACAATTTTGTTAAGAACATTTTTATTTGTAAACAAAAATTAGGCACTTTATTTCGGCAATGTATTACGAAATAGAAAATAGTCCATTTCACGGAGGTATGCAATATTGGGAGTGTCCGTAATTAAAAAAGCTTTAAATTTCAAGATTTAAAAAAAAAACTTTGAGAAACTTTGTAATGAAAATTTTTGTAGAATATAAACTTTAGACACATGTATATAAATCTAAAAAAATGGTTAAAAAATGTATATAAGAATTTTTTTATTTGTTTTCATCGTGATATACATTGATTGCATTAAGGGAATTAAATGTGCTAAAATCAAAAGAAATTATTTAACAAATTGTGAAAAATAATCTGTTGAAGGCATATCCCTATCCGGATTCCATTCTTGCTTAAGGAAATCGTCAGGGTATGACGTTTTTAGAATTTCTAGAAATATTTATTATATTAAATTACAAACTCAATGAGAATTTCTTCTTCTCGTCTAGGAGCGTTATTAAACATTCAAAATATCAAAGAAAAAAACAAAAGCAATAACCAAAAATGTTTACCACAATTTGCTTTGTCATCTTCCAATATACTACTCTGTTTTTTTGACAGATCTAGCAATGTCGTGCATTCATGTATAAAAAACAATAGAAATTAATATGTTTTCTAAAGTGTCAGTAAACTTTAAATTTGCACAAGCGCTTGTATATTAGTTTTTTTAATTGATTTTTATCGTGCTAAAATCCCAAAACTTATTTAACATGAATGGATGTCACGACATTGTTAGATCTGTCAAAACAACAGAGTAGCATTTTAGAAGATGACAAAGCAAATTGTGGTAAATTTTTTGTTGTTGCTTTTGTTTTTCTTTGATATTTTAAATGTTTAATAACGGTCCTAGACGAGAACAAGAAATTCTTATTGAGTTTGTAATTTAACTTAACAAATATTTCTAAAAATTCTAAAAACGTCATGCACTGACGATTTGTTTAGGCAAGAATGAAATCCGGATAGGGATATGCCTTCAATAGATTATTTTTCACAATTCGTTAAATAAGTTTTGGGATTTAAGCACATTAAATTCCTTTAATGCAAAAACTTTTTCTGCTAAAAAAACTGTATTTCATTCAAAAAGTCCGCCCTCGTATCAATTATAACAAATATTAACTAAACAAGAAATTTGAAAAATCAATGAAATTTCTTTGCTTTTTAAATAACTAACAAAAATAACTGTTTATTGAAAAAAACTGTTTTGGTGGTTGTTTATTATGATATGAAAAATAACTGCTTTGAACAATTGTTAAGAAGTTTCAGTACTATTCGTTAGTTGTTTTCTTAAATAACTGTTATATCAGTTGTTTGGCATTTTTTCTTAGAAAAACAACTGTAATTGTAGTTAAAAACAACAACTACTGATTACTACACAAACAACTGCCAAACTTTTCGAGTGCACCGTTAGTGAAGTATCCGGCTTTTAAGCTAGTCCGCAAATAAGATAACCACTGATAACTGCTGCAGTATGTTATCTTGCGTCTGTGGAAACAAAAAAATGTTGGTCTTATTTTCTTCTTAGATTTAATGAAAGACATATACAAGAATATGTTTTGTAGCCTTTAGTCATTTGACATGTTAATCTGGCATAAAATTAATTTGTGCCGCATTGCCATATTAAACATTAATTACATACTCGTTGGGTATTTAAGTATGTATTAGAGTGTCCCGAAATTATAAAATCTAATGTGGTAATACTCAAACCATGCACGTTAACGTGCAGGTTATAGGATAAATACCAAAAAATTTGTTTAGATATTACTTATAGTTTGCTATCCGCATCGCATCCTAGCAGAAATGAAGTTTAACTGAAAAGTGCAATCACTACACTCATATAAATAAGTCCATAAAAATAGCAGAAAAAGTTACTAAAAATTAGTTAAAAATGATGCTGCAGAAAAAACTGATAATATTAGCAGAATCAGTTTGCTAAATATTAATAAAATAAAAACAGCAAAAGAAACTGTTAAATTTACAGAATTTTAGTAATAAATTGTTGTTAATTGCAAATAACAAATTAAAATTAGCAAAAAATATTGCTGAATAAAATAGTAGTTTAATAAAAATAGCAAAAAAACTGTTAAATTTACAGAATTTTAGTAATATTTGAGCTAAATTTTTGCTAATTGCAAATAACAATTTAACTTGCTGAAATCAGCAAAAAAAATTTCTAAATAATAGTAGAATGAAAATAGCAAAAAAAACTGTTAAATCTACAAAATTTTTGCTAAAATTTTCTGAAATCAACAAAACTTTTGCAGATTACTAGTGGACTGGAAAAAGGTAAAAAAGGATAAAATGAAATGAAAATTAATAAATAAAAAATAAATGTGTATTTAAAAACGTACTTGGGGCCAGTTTATTGAATGTGTCAATTAATTGAAATTTTTTCAATTGGCATTGTTCAATGCCTAAATGCCCATTTATAATTGATGAAAGAATTATTTGTTTTCATGTTTTAATAAAAGAATAAATTAAGAAAAAAAATTTAAAATTCGCGTATTTCTTATATTTTTTTATATTACAATGCTTTTTCTTCAATTATGTGTACATTTCATTACCATTGTTTTCATCAATGCAAATTGGAAAAAATTTCATTGGCATTGAATGGTGATGAAATTTGTTGGCATTGACATTGAGATAAAGTAATGCCAATTATATTTCAATGCCAATGAAAACTTCCCAAGAATGATTTTTTGTAAAAGTGGTAATATTTATAGACAATAATATGTTAACCATAACAAAATATATTTCAGAGACCCTTCTTTTGATTTTCATTGTTTGCTGATCGGATATTTACTTCCATTTTCAACTCTAAAGCTCCACCCACAGGAAAGAAGGTGTGGCCGATTAAAAATATCGTATTCTTTAAATAACCTTAAAAAGTACAATATTGGGGAAAAAAAATTAGTGTCATCCCCGTAAACTCCACTTGCTCCCCAGAGATACTTTTAATCACAATTTTCATATTAAAATGGTTCGTCCAAAATAAACCTTGATCTTTGCAAATTAATGTACATATTACGATAAATAGAAACTTTTCTCATAAATTTTAATAATTTAGATATTTTATGAGTAGGACAAATTTTCAACTATTTCAATTTAGCTTTATTTAAAAACTTTTTGCATTATTTTTGGCGAGTTAAAAATATGCAGTAATTTTTATGAGTCATTTAACATTCTGTTTATAAGCGCTCCAAAATTGGTGGTTTAGTTTACAAAAAATTTGTAAAATTAGCAAATTTTCTGTTAAAAGTTAGTAACTAAAATTCAGCAAAATATTGTAAAGTTAGCAAATTTATTCTTAAAAATTAGTAACTAAATTCAGCAAAAAAAATAGCAAAAAAATTTGTAAGCTAGTAATGTGGAGGTAGCAAAAAAATTAACTAAAAATAAAATTTTAACTAAAAATTAGTTAAAAATTTGTTAAGTTGAAGTACTAACAGTTTTACTAACTTTTCTACAAACTTTTTTCTATGAGTGTAGAAAGTTTTCCCTTATTATATATTTCGGATGTCTCAGAACAAAATTGCTATAAATATCAAAATCTTCGATTGAGAAGTTTGGTGTAGCAGTTAATGTTTTTGGCTGTAATTACAGTTTGTTTTTCTATGAAAATATACAAAAGCACTGTTACGACAGTTAGGCCACCAACGAAAAGTACAGTTGTTTAAAGTTATTTAAAAAATAAAAAATTTCGTTGATTTTTGTTTAGTTTTTATTTGTACTTATTGACAAATTCTTCTTTTGCAAATAAAAAAAATCAGAAAATTGTATTGTATCTCCAATGCAAAAAAGGGTTTCTTTGTTTTAACTGTCATTTTCAGTAGATTCTACCGACACACTTTTTGAATATAAAGAAAGTAAAATCAATGAGATATTTTATCACGGTTTCAAGATGTTCCGCCTGTTTTACTTACTGGCAGCGTATTGAAATTTTTTGAGTATTGCAGATGGCTTTTGGAAATTCGAAAAATAAATTTTCAAAACACTTCGAACGTCAACTGCATCAAACGCGGATAGCGAACTATCACTTCCTTCGAAAAAAATTTTCATATTTTTTCCGTTACGAAATACGAACATTTTTGAAATTCGAGACAGCCTTGTACGTACACATGTATCTTGTATATGTAGTAACTACTTACATATGTAGTTGTATGCTTGTTTGTAGACATTTTAGATGTTTTGTAGTTTAGGTTCTTTAGAGGTTTAGTGTTAAGTATATTATAAAATCCATTTATTAGTGGTCCTCTATGTAATTGGATATAAAGGTCAAAGTAATGGAGTGTAATGAAAAGTTATTTAATAAAGAGACAGTCAATAAGATATTGATTATTTGATACAATGAAATTGGCCATAAGTTTAATGATAAACGATCAAATTTTAATTCAATTGATAATAAGACAATTTTTTTTACAGAAATACTTAAATTTGACTGGCAAAAATCCAACTAACGATGGAGGTATCTTCGGTTTTGTTAAAATTAGGAATGTGACAGAGGAGGTGTAAAATATGCTTTTTTATTTATTTTTTATTTTATTTTAATGACCAGTTTTATAGTCACAACTATTATCGGTTTCTTCTCAAATAGTTTTTAAGTAAGAAATTTTGTTTAAAAATTTCATACTTAGGCAATATTTAAAAAAAATGCAAACTTAGTTCTCCATTTTAATGGCTATAAATTTCTTTCAAATAACTTAAGGAGGTTATCGACTGCAGATTTTTTTTATATTTTATTTAGATAAAGCATAGGTACTCTTCACTATATTCTCCAAAAATTTCAATAAAAAAATTCGAAGAAATAAAATTTATTTGTGAAATATGTTTTAGTTTCAAAGTAATATTCTATGAGTTAATTTGTGTATAATATTTTTTGATTGCATTTTTATTTAATTTTTTTTATTACAGATATTTTATCGCATAATACGGTAGAAGATGCATGAATTGCACGCAGCCTTTAAAGAAAATATGATTCCTCGATGGTGGTTGAAGGCAAGTCATATGGGGCAGGTACTGGTGGCTTTTTATAAGCCATAAAAGTAACTAATGTATATAGAAATAAGAAAAAAAAATACAAAACAAATTAAAAAAATGTAATAAATAAAAGAATTTTGACCGAAATGAAAAGTCTAATAAATTCTCTACCGTCGTTTTTAAGATTATTAGGGTTAATATATTAAATATTCCGTAACCGATTCGTCCCAAATTTGGAAAACTAGGAAATCTAAATTTTATATATTTTATTGCAATTTTGCTATTTTATTTGCGTAAAATTAACTTTAACCTTTAAAAGCGTTTTCCCACAACAATGGGTTCAAAATCGACTCCCACTGTACCTACAGTAGAGCGTACCACCTTACAGGCAAAAAAAAAAGTTCGCCGTACACCCTCCAATATGAAGTATTTTTGCAAGGAGGTTTCAAAAAAAATTATATTTTTAGGGGTCGCCATTTTTCATTTTTCGTTATATCTTTGGTATTTACAGTCGGATCTTAAAGTATGATACATCGATGTTTTTCTCTCGAGGAGACCAGTATTTTACTCTAAGGACATTTTGACCTCAAGTATCCCGTTCCAGTAGTAACCCAACAGATCTCAGTTGCTACCACCCTAATGTACCACCCTAATGTCAGAAACTTTTGCTAAGGAAGTTTTTCGCTAAACCCAGTAGAAATTTTGTTTATATATTGGTTGCCGAACGTAGGGGTCGCGTTTTTAAATTTTTTTTAATTGGATTTTTCCTTTATAGCAAAACACTGGTCTCCTTGAGGCAAAATCGATATATCACACTTTAAAATCTGATTTTAAATGCCGAAGCTATAAAGAAAAATTGAAAAAGGCGACCCCTACGGTCGGCAAAAAAAATTTTTTTTTTGAAATCGCCTTCAATAAATACATCATATTGGAGGGTGTATGGCGAAATTTTTCTTTGAGGTACGGTCTACTGTACAGCCAATGCGGGTTAACAGATTTCGATCCGGTTTTTTTTTTTTTCTTCCGTAGGCAACAAACGAATAAAGGAACTCTAGTCTTTTCGTGGCCCTCTTTTTGAAGTTTAGTCAAATAAATTTTATATCCCCAAGCAAAAGTGTTTTTTCTTACCTTTGGGAACTTTTAAGTTTGTTTAGCAACAAAAAATATATAAATCGGGCCACAATAAGGACCAGAAAATTTATCTGGTGTTAGGAATCACTTTACATTTTTATTTTCTGACAGCCGATTTTGAATTTAAAAAAAAGCCAATAATGAAGTGGCAACCCTGTCGATTTTGGTTGCAATAATATTTATTTTATATAAAAAATAAAATTACAAAAATAATAATATTTAAATTTTTGAAAACCGTTCAGATATGCTCTTTAAAATACTGTTGTTAGAAATTGAGGCAAATTGGGGACCAAATTAAAGGCATTTGAAAATCCTATCCCGTGGTACATAACACATGCCTAAATGTTTATGTGAAAGAAAAAATGTTTTTTAAATCAAGCAGAAACAATAAAATACTGCTACACTCATAGAAATAAATCTGTAAAAATAGCGGAAAAAGTTGCTAAAAATTAGCTAAAAACGATGCTGCGGAAAAAACTATCAGATTTTTTCTACTAAATACTAGTAAAATAGGAACAGCAAAGTTAAAGCTGTTAAATTTACAGAATTTTAGTTATATTTAAGTTAACTTTTAGTTAATTGAAAATAACAAATTGTACTGTAAAATCTGCAGAAAATTTTGCTAAATATTAGTAGATTAAAAATAACAATAATAATCTGTTATATCTACAAAATTTTTGCTATTTTTAGGCTAAATTTAGTTGAATGCAAATAGCAGTTTATTCTGCTAAAATTAGCAGAATTAATTGCTAAAAAAATTGTAAACTGCTGTTTTCAAAAGGCTCGACTTTTATTTGCATTTAAAAAAACTTCGAATATTTTAAATTTGTTGGTGATTTTTTAGGCTATTAATTATTTAGTAGAATTTTTTACTGATGCTATTTTCCATTAACAAAAATTTAGCTCAAATATAACTAAAATTCTGTATATTCAACAGTTTTATTTTTGCTGTTCCTATATTACTAATATATAGCAAAAATAATCTGCTAATTTAGCAGTTTTTTCCTGCAACATCATTTTTAACTAAATTTTAGTAGTTTTAACTAAATTTTTTATGGACTATTTTCTATTAGTGTACCAACACCGTCATTCATTTCGCCAACCTTGGATTTTAGGCGTTGGTTTCGAAAAAGCATCAACCTCGAAAACACAAATTCCTCTCGTTAATGGTTATTTTCAGTAATAATTCTTGTGCTGTTTTTTAATTTAATTATTATAGTTTTTTAAAGCATTTAAAAAGTAGGACGAAGTACCTTAAATATTTAACGTTTTATAAATAGCTCTACACTCAACCAAAAAAGTCTGTAATGGCTACTGAAAATGTTGCTGTTATTATGGGAAATTTAACTGTTTTGAGGCCAGCGGTATTTTTTGCTAATTTTAGCAACACATGTCTGCTGATCTGTAGTACAATAAAATTAGTAGCCGCTATTAAATTTTAGTAAAATTTATTTAAAATGCAATTCAAAATCGATTTGCTAAAATCAGTTAAAAGACTAAAAAATATCATAATTTTAGTACAATGAAATTAGTATAAATAATTAGTTGCAGCTACTAAATTTCAGTAAATTGCTGTAAACTCTAATTTAAAATCAATCTGCTGAAATTAGCAAAAAATTGTACTAAAAAATAAAAAAACTGTAAAATCTAAAAAAACTTTTTTTCTTTCGATTGTAACAAGCGTATAATTACTTCATCGTACTTGAAATTTGAAATCAAAATTGCAAACGGTTCTCCAGTTATTGCCGTTTTATGCATTGGAGATGCAATAAAATTTTCTGGGTGTTATTTCTAAACTAAGAATATATCAATAGTAACAAATATAAACTAAACAAGAATTGTAAAAAATCGAAAAAATTATTTTTAAATAAGTATATTTTTCTGCTAAATTTAGCACTCGGTTTTGAAAAATTTAGTAAAATGTTTTGCTGAAATCAGCAGCGAAAATTAGTAAAAAAAAGTCAGTAATTTGTAATAAGAGAATAGCAAAAATGATTACTAAAAATAAAAATTGTACTAATAATCAGTATAAAAATAGTATAGTGCGATTAGAAACTGTTTACAAATTTTTTTACAAACTTTTTTATCTATATATGTATAGAGCGATTTTGAACTAGTATTATATTTTGGGACCGATGCAGAAATCAATTATAACTACACTTAAAAAAGTTCGACAGTAATCAGTAGTTATTATTTTAACTTTAATTACAGCTGTTTTTCTACGAAAAATGTAAAATAACTAATATGACGGTTATTTAAGAAATCAACTAACAAAGTGTACTGTAATTTCCTAACAGTTGTTTAAAGCAGTTATTTCTAATAACATAATAATCAACTAAAAAAATAGTATTTTCACAGTAAACAGTTGTTTTTGTTACAATAGTAACAAAAAAATTAAAATTTTGGTAGAATTTCGTTGAATTTTAAAAATCTTGTTTACTTTATATTTGTTATTGTTGATATATTCCTAGTTCGCAAATAAAAATCAAAAACTTATTTTCATATCCAATGCACAAAAGCATAATAACTGGAGAACCGTTTGGAATTTTTATTTCAAATTTTAAATAGGCTAAAATAAATGCATATATTTTTGTAAACGAAAGAAAAGAAAATTTTATTAAAATATACTTTTATAATTCCAAAAGAGTTAACTGTAAAAACAGTAATTTTAAAATGTTTGTAGTAAAAATTTGTCAGTTAATTTTACGACACTGTTAGTTATTTTTAATGAATTTGCTATTTAGTTATTTTTCAACAATTAATCATAACAACTTTTTCAGTTATTTTAGAGGTAAATACCTTTGTCGCCTTTTTAACTGCATATACCTTTGATTCAATTATCATTTTCTGTAGAGTCTACCGACAAACATATTCGAGTGTAGCTCTTGATAACTAACACTTTAAAGATATAAAAGTAAAAATACAAATAACGACCACTTTGCATGAATTCCATAACCAGTTGCACCATCAATTCTTCCAGAGATGCTATTAAAGTATATGTAGTTATTACCTGAGAAGTAGTTCTCTAACTAGCAATTTTATAACGGGCTCCGAAAATTTTCTCGGTTTACTTTTAACTTTTAAATAAAAATTATTCGCCCTTACTATCTAAATTTTTTAAATGTATCTTTTAGTTAAAGTCGACTTTAGTTAAAATATTGGGGGCAGTATGCCTTGACTTGGTTTATTTTTGGAGCATTGCGATTGGTTAATTTATTTTCAACCAATCAAAATGTTTTAAAATATAAATGTTTTTGTAGGCTTTTCATATAAAAAATGAACAAAACCGTATGATTAAAAATAAAGTCGACTTTAAGTTTAAAATACTCTTTTATACTAAGGGCCATTAATTTTAATTTGGATTTTTAATTTCAATTAAACACAATTTCTAACATTTTTAATAAGATTTTTAAAAATGTGTTCTAAAAGTTTGCATTTTTTATAAAACAGTCGAATAATTGTAAGAAATTTATTATAGAGTTAATTGCTTTCCCGGCATCCCGGGAAATTCGAGAAAAAATCCCGTTGCCCTGGGATATTAAAAAGCCCAGAAAAGAAAAACTCTAGTTTTAAGTCATTGAATTTAAGAGAGGTGGCGATTTGCCTTTTTTATATTCGTGCAAATTTGGCCTTTCGTCCATTTTTTTCTTAATAACTATTTTCGTCTATATTTGTAATACAATACAAATATCAACATTTTTCTTTTTTTTAACTTTATATACAAATTAATTCTAATTTTTTAAATTTCAAATATGTTCCCACACAAATAAATCTACCACTTCTTTGCTTGACATGAGACTAAGCCCCTAAAAGTATGTGTTCATTCATTTGCCTCTTCCATTATATATCGAAATTCCATCAAAATCGGTGAGTGATCTCGGGAATACCTTTCTTGCAAGCGTATAATAGTATGTCATTAAATATAACTCATACGCCACGTTGCACTTTTGCTAAATTTTCTTTATCTGAGAATTGCATATTTTTTAAAATAGTAAAATAAACAAAATCTTTTGTATATCTTTATACATTGTTATTTATTTAATTCATGTAGGTTTAACATGCGCTGTACCAAACAAAATATACGTGTTTTACAATTTAAAAAACAAGCAACAACAACAACAGCAAACATATGTAGTCTTTAAACAATGCATCTTCGTTATTACAACAGACATTTTGATGAATTTATGTCTTATTGTTTAAGGCAATTACTCAAAACATAAAACGCCGGAAATGTATTATATGTAGAACAAAATAAAAATGCAATCATTTTAAAGAAAGGGCATTTTTAACTAATAGTACTTACATTAAACACACAGCTAACAATAAGCAGTACTCAAAAATTTAATTTTTATAATTTTTATAGAAATATAAAAATAACTACGAAAAATACAGTTTTCTTTTAACTAAAACCAACAAATTAATAAACTAAACTAACAACTATTCTAATAGAAAAGATATACATATAAAATAAAAATACTGGTTTATTGTGCATACCTTACAACCACAATAAAAATCCATTATCAGCAGCACGTTTATTTTCGAAATAATTACTAAAACAACAACAAGAAACAAAAGTTTTTTTTTTATAAAAAAGTTTAACTTTTAGTTTGACCAACATCAACAGCAACAAAAAAAAATAATAGTAGTATAACTAAAATCCCATACACTCACTACTCTACTTGTATTCAATGTAACAAAGAGACATCAACAGGAAATAAAACAACAAGAAAACAACAAAATAATACTCATTCAAACAAATATAAACTAAAAAGCTTACAAATAATTGACAAAACTTTTTCATTAACACAAAACTCTATAGTGTACTCAGAGAAAAATATTTGTAATCAAATTGCTTTATAATGCCAAATTCACGCTGTAGAGGGAATTGTAAGTGCAAAGAAGAACGGAACAAAATCCACTTTGAAGAGTGGAGTACTCTAGCATTGTGAATCAACTTTAAATATTAAAAACCTAAAGATGATTCGTTGTTATATCAACACAAGGAAATTATTCCAAGTTTAATATCTAATTTTGAAATAAAATAAGATCACGGGGAATCAAAGCAAAACGAAAAATCCAGGCAAAAAAAATACGAGCGGCACAAGGTCGATTATGCGTTGGCAGAACGTGAACTAACAAAATAAATACAGTCACTTTTTGTTAGTTGTTTCTGAAGTTTTTCCGTTGAGTTCTTTTTAAAAATAATAACAATTGTTCGTAGAAGAAAAATAATTTTTAACTTTTTTCACAAGTTATTCAAAAATCTAACTAAATAAAAATACGATTATTTTGTAACAGTCAAATTTTCTAGTCAATTTTTATTGTTTTAAAATAAAACTAAAAAAATTAACAAAAAAAGGTATTTTGTATTAAAAGTTGTTTGAAATAAAAAAAAATAATATAGTTATCCTATTTGTTTTTTTTTTTAATTTTTTAGTAAAATCAAATATAAATTTAGTTCTTCGCACCATTTTGCTTGTTATTTTTATAGTAAAAATAAATTAAATTTAAGTTGATTTTACAGTCTCTGATAGTCAATTATTGATGGTCAAAAACAAATAAAAAAAATTGTTAAATTAAATGAAAATGTGAGAAGACCGGTTTTTAACTAAAGTTTATTCGTTTTAAATTTTATTTTTAGTTAATTTTACCTTCAAAATAATTTGTGTGTGGGATTAACAATCTTGGCATTATTGTCCTGCTACCAGATTGATGACCTCGGCCAATAGTTATCAATCCCATAAACTATGTGGTCTATAAACAAATTTTAGGAAATTTGTTTTTAAAAAAATTTAAGAAAAATAGTTTTTAATTTTTTTTAATCGCGGTTTTGGTGGGAATCGAACTCAGGCCATCAGGTTTTCAGCCGAGGCCTTTACTCACTAAGCTAAGACTGACAATACGTGATAGCTAAAAACTAAATCAATTATAACAGCAGTTGGCGCTAATTTAAAGCGTCGGCAAAAGGTTGGTTGACACTAAGAGTCCAACACAAGAATGATATTAGGAAAAACAAAAAATGTATCATCTAAAAACTTAAACAAAAAATTTAAGTTTTTTATACCATCCGTATTATGACTCGGATCTCAAAATAGTTTGTAGTTTAAATTAACTGCAAATGTAATTTAAATAAATGAAAATTCACTTGAAAACCGGTATACTGACTTTTCATTTAAATCCAAAGAACTTTTCATTTATTTTTAAATGTTAATAAATTAACTACAAAGTCCTTAAAAAATAATAATTTTTCATTTATTTCGTTTTTTTAACTTACAAAAAATGAACTACAAAATCCATAAAAATAAATGATATTTAGTTTATTTCGTTTTTATAACTGACCTGGAAATCTAAAAGGGTTTTTTTTTAACAAAACATTTTAAATGAAAATATTAACTGTAACAGAAAATCCGTATTGCAAGTACTTGCAAAAAGTGCTTTCCCATTGCCAAAATGATAACATCCTAAAAGCACTGGGGAAACAACATTTTCGACGTTGGCAAAACGCTGGCAAACCAATAAGTGGGTGGTCTAGAAATAGATTTTCTAAAATACAATTTTAAAAAAGTTCATATATGTTTGTTTTAAAATTACAAAAAAGTTAAACGAAAACAAAACAAAATTGAATGTCCATGAACGGAATCGAAATCGATACCTTCTGAATTTAAAGCTTATTTAAGAAAGCGTAGTAATTTTTGTAAAATCAGTGTTCTGCCAATGTATTATTTTTGGTACAGTTGGCAATTTCTGTCGGTGTGGTTTTCTAAATAACGAGCTTAATTTTTAATTATACCCAGTGTACAATTGGAGTCCGGAAAG
This sequence comes from Leucophora obtusa, assembly GCA_949987735.1. Classification (NCBI taxonomy): domain Eukaryota; kingdom Metazoa; phylum Arthropoda; class Insecta; order Diptera; family Anthomyiidae; genus Leucophora; species Leucophora obtusa. The sequence continues at coordinate 174,882,086 of OX465297.1, forward strand.
ACTCATAAAAGAGCCCTTAGACCTTCTGAAATCATAGATATATGAGGGTGCTTTCCTTCATCGATAAAGTCTCTTTCTGAGCGCACTATTATGACTCATAAAAGACTCCAAATTATGAGCATTGCTTGAGAATTTTGAATTTCCTGAGCCATTTGTGAGTCATTTATGAATAACTTTTGAGTCATTTATGAGTATTGAAAAAATTTTTTAAAAATTTTCAATACACTCATAAATAAGAGCCTATTATGATTCATTTATGACTCTAAAATTTGAGCACTCTGAAAATGCTCGTATTTTAGAGTCTTTTATGAGATGTGGAAAATAAATTACGTAAAAAGGATGATCAATTTTTAGCAAAAAAAAAATTTTTTTTTTCATTCTTCATCCAGTGAACAGATTCATGATGACATATGAACATCCAGTTTTTCAAAAGCACTTAAGTAACATGTTGTCGATGTAACACATCGGCTGAAAAGTTCGTAGGATGCCACATAGTTGGCGCCACTAATGAATAATCCATATGATTTTTTGTAACGACTAACCTTCAGATGATACCTGTCAAAATTCAATGATAACACTATGCGACAGTCAAAATCGGGATGGGATGAAACCAACGGGAAATGTTATAACGGTCAAAAACAAGTTATACGTGTCCCGGCGTTTCGCTGGGTCACCCCTAGGAATCGAGATATATCTTGTTTTTGACATAACTCGAGAACCACTAGTCCGATTTTGCTCAAACAATTTTAAAAAAATTAAAAATTACAATTCCTTTAATCTGTTCATATAACGTTTTTCTATATACTCAACAGTTTTGCCGGTAAAAATAAATGTTTGTTACCGCTACCATAAAAATCAATAACCTTTTGTTTATTACTTTTTTTGAATATTTTAGGCAAAAAATATTTTTTTCTTCATACATTTATTTTTACCGGCAAAACTGTTGAGTATATAGAAAAACGTTATATGAACAGATTAAAGGAATTGTAATTTTTAATTTTTTAAAACTGTTTGAGCAAAATCGGGCTAGTTGTTCTCGAGTTATGTCAAAAAAAGACCACCAAAGGTCAAATCGATATATCTCGATTCCTAAGGGTGACCCAGCGAAACGCCGGGACACGTATAACTTCTTTTTTACCGATATAACTTTCCCCGGTAGTTTGAACCCTTCCCGATCACTGACCCCTACTATTTGTCTCACAGTGTAATTTTTTCATTAGTGAACAAGCTACAACTGTTTTAGTGACGCTACTTTTGCGATTTTGAAAACAATTGCTTCTAAGATTTTTATATTTAGACTTATTTCGGGTATTGAAGTTAAGTTTTCAACCTTGATGTCTTCAGAGACTTAAAAAAAATATTTATAGGGAACATTTTAAGCCTCTAACATCTTAAGCCTTTAAACTTTTTTCAAAAATGGCCCAAAAATCCATTTAATTGAAGAGTTAGAAGGTTAAAATATTCCACAAAAATATCTCTGGTTCTGTTTTACATAAGTTCGCTGAACACATCTTATACCTAAAATGGAAGATTCAGATGATTTCCTATGCCAATTCAAAATAAACATTTGCAAAAGTGGAAAACTTAACTTATTTTATTTATTTTTTCTCTTTAGAAATTTATTTAGTCAGAACATATGTAAATGAAAAAATTAATTTAACTTAGTAATAGAAAAGAAAATAAAAAAAATTACTGTTTGAAGTCTTTTTTGCTTTCAAGTCTGGGCAATTTCGCACGGCTCTCTAATGTCGTCACCATAACAGCCTCTACATTTTCCGGTATAACTCGTTTGGAAACGCTAGCTAGCAATTGAACGTGTCGTTCTGTTGCAGGTCGTAAAATAGGTTGTGTGGGTTTTTTAAGCCACCACAAGACACAGCTGCATGTCGTAAACTTACTTAAGCTAAATCGGTTACAGGTAGAATTGAGCATAAAATTATCATAAAGGATTTTCCAGAAGTAATAAAAGGCGCACTTGCTTAACAGAATTTGTGGTCAGATTAACGTTTAATTTACATGTAAGTACTTTATGGGCAGTTTTGACAACAAAATCGGTTACAGGTAGAATTGAACATAAAATTATCATAAAGGATTTTCCAGAAGTAATAAAAGGCGCACTTGCTTAACAGAATTTGTAGTCAGATTAACGTTTAATTTACATGTAAGTACTTTATGGGCAGTTTTAACAACAAAATCGGTTACAGGTAGAATTGAAATTACCATTTCATTCTTATTACCTCGTCTCCTAGACCATATATAACGCAACAGTTTTTGTGAATGCATTAAGTCGTTGTGAAGAACTCGAAGTGTGAAGTGCTAATTTGAGATAAAAAAATATTTTTAAAAAAATCATTCCAAATCAAGAAGTTTACAATGAATCCACCATTCTCTACACCGCAAGATGAAGCAATAACAACATCAACAACTAGCGAAAACCCAATGAGTCATATACCCAGGCATGATGTTACTGTTTTTGGTGTGTCTACTGATTTGACTGATCTTAATTTACCAACCCATCTGGATATCTTGAGATATTATTTTTACTTGAGCGAACAAAAAAAGTTGTCCTATAAAGCATTCACTATTCAAGTACAAGATAAGTTGATTGGAATTTGGGAAAAACTTGGTATGGAAATAATGCTGAAAAAAAGTGTATGTAATAAATTGAATAGATTGCTTGACAAATATCAAGAGCAAATCAAGAGAAGAAACAAACCCCAACAATTTACAGAGTATGTAAAATCTCTAGAAACAATTTTTTTCATTGGAACATGTAAATGCGATTTGAAGGCAGCTCCATGTGCATGCGGTTTGGTTCCCGAACGCCTCAAAGAGTTTATGCACGATCAACATAATCAGAGAAGTCTAACAATGGATGGATTTGCGATGGAAATTGAAGAGCAAGGAGCAACGTCTATGTCATCAATGCCAACATACCAAGATCCCGATGATTCAACATACGCACCGCCACCGGTTCAAGAAGATTTGGATATAAGCACAAGTTCACAATACACACAGAGATACGATTGTTTTAACTTTGCCTTGGTATGTGACAGATTTGGCGTGCCTGATAGAGTAGCATCAGCAATGGGAACAGCTCTTTTCCAAGATTTTAAAATGAAAGATATCCATGGCAAACCTCTCATCATGGATAAATCGAAAGTTCGCCGAGAAAAAGAGAAATGCAGACAAGAAGTGCTTCGCAAACGGTTAGATGATACCAATTTGTTAGCATTTTCATTCGATGGCAGAAAAGATGATACTTTAACGAGAGATACAATTGATGAGAAGTATCATACTAGAATGGTAAAAGAACCTCATCTTGTTATTTTGAGAGAACCGAATTCTGAATTGATTGGTTACGTAAGACTGGAACATGAAACCGCTGAATACAAAACAACCAAATTAAATGATTTTTTCAACGATAAAAATATATCACTGGATGCATTAATTGGCATATGCACTGACGGTGAGCCAACAAACACTGGCCCAAACGGTGGAATTATACGACGATTCGAATTGCTGTTAAAAAGACCATTGCATTGGTTCGTTTGCCTTCTACACTTCAACGAACTTCCGTTTCGGCATTTTTTTGAAGCTTTGGATAAATCAACCAGCACTGGACCAAGATCGGCAATCGGAAAATTGAGCCGTCAAATCGAAACTTGTGAAACTCTTCCGGTAAGTTATTGCTATCACTCATTTATTATAATTGTCAACCGTTTTTAATTGTTTTATTTTTATATATTTTCAGGTGGTGGACGGCTTTCAGAAAATTGAGTTGAAAAATATGGGCCATGTCGTACTTATACGACATGGCCCATGCAATTTCTAGCGGCGTGGTTTCAGTGGATCTGGCAAACATCAAACCAAGGAAAATTGTACATTCTCGGTGGCTCACCAAGGCCGCTAGACTATTACGATTATATGTGACAACGGAAAATCCAGATGCAAATTTAAGAATACTGGTTGAATTTATAATTACATGTTATGTGCCAATGTACTTCAATATCAAGTATTACAGCTCTGTCGTGTACGGTAGTAGATTATTTTTCAAATTCATTAGTTGGTCAAGATTTCTAGAACCTCGTTTACGCAAAATTGTCACTAAAGTAATTACAGATAATTCATATTATGCGCATTCGGAAAATATCTTGTTATCAATGTTGTTTGATGATAGCAAAGAAAAGCGCGACTGTGCTATCAAGATAATTCTACGCTATCGAACCGATGTTGACGACCCAACGGGACTTAGAGCTTATAAAAAACCAGATATAAACTTTTATTGCACAAGTTAAACCGAAATGATCAATATGAATGACATAAATGACGTATTTGAACCACCATTCACGCGAAGCATTCCATACGATACTTTGAAAGAATATTTAAATCAAGATGATCCACCGTTTAATTATCCAAAAATTCCATCACACATACAAGAAACAGAACGACACGTTCAATTGCTAGCCAGCGTTTCCAAACGAGTTATACCGGAAAATGTAGATGCTGTTATGGCGACGACATTAGAGAGCCGTGCGAAATTGCCCAGACTTGAAAGCAAAAAAGACTTCAAACAGTAATTTTTTATTTTTTCTTTTCTATTACTAAGTTAAATTAATTTTTTCATTTACATATGTTCTGACTAAATAAATTTCTAAGGAGAAAAAATAAATAAAATAATAAAAATAAATAAAATAAATAAAAAATAATAAAATAAAGTGCCAAGGGAGTTCCAGGAGGTGTGCCACTGGCATGGGTGGATCGGCCCTCCAAAGTTAGTGGGGGTCGGTCATACATTTGGTCTCGATTGGGGCACTCTAAATGGGTCAAAGTGTGATTTTTAAAAACTTGACCCTACGGGACAAAAGTCAACAGTTGGGGACAGTAGTAGAATTCGTTTTAGAGGTATGGTTCCTTCGGCAAAGTTTCTTATTTTGATCCCTAGAATACGATTTTCCCTGAGCCATGAGCGATTTTTTTGCCTCCCCACAAATCGACCCGGCCTAGTATTCATACATAACAGCTGTTCAAAAGAGGCGCTTCAGTGATTTTTTTATAATGGAAAAATTAGAAATTCGTGGTGTGATTAAATATTTACATTAGAGCAGTTTATCGGGACAAGAAATTCATAATGATATGGTGAATGTGTTAAGTGAAAGTGCTGAACTTCAACGTGGTCGTACAAGCACTGAAGATGAACCACGAAGTGGACGTCCAAAAACTGCAAAAACGCTAGAAATCATAGCTTAAGTCCATGATATGGTATGAGACGATCGACGAGTGAAAGTGCCGGAAATATGTAATGTGATCTCAAATGATCGAGTACATTTTATTTTGCATCAAGAATTGCAGATGAAAGAGCTTCCTGCCAGAATAATTATATTGAGGAGATTTAGGAAAATTATTTTAATCAAGGGATAGAATTGCTAGAAAACCGTTGGACTAAATAAGTGTATTGAAGTTTCAGGAGATTATATTGAAAATTAAAATAATTTTAAAAATCTAGCTCTTGTTTTTCATTGTTAGGCTAAGATCATTTCGAACTGCCCTCGTATGAGCATACATGCAGATATTACCTCAAATTTCGTTAATGCACAATTATGTTCATATATGGATGAATATATGTATGGAGATTTATGCATCCATGTATGGAAGAACATGCATGTTGATGAAAATGAACGAACATGCATTAATACTTTGAAGTTATTGCAGCGGTTGCGTTTGGTACAATTTCACACAAAAATCATCACTATTAGAACGGACAGTAGAAGTGGTTACAAATAAAACGAAATATTACACAACCGCGAATCAATTTTCGTCTTTATAAGAAGAACACCAACGGATTGGTCTCAATATTTAAATTTTATAACAAGAAGAAATCGATAAAGAATGTCGAATGAAGCACAGAGTAAAAAACTCCTAGACTGGGCCACAATCCGGATAGCCGAAAACGCGGGTTTTAGCACAGCTTTTGGTTTTTGTCAAACTTTATTTTTCTGTTGATTTAATGCTTCAATTTTTTCTCTTTTATGCCAACCGACTAAGAATAACATTCTGAGTCGATTTCCCAATTCGCGTCCATGTATCGGCACATGTATCCATGTAACATAATAATACTACAGGCCGTCATTCTGAAGAAATTCCATATATTAGTTTCATTTGGCTCGAGTACCTACAAGCCATGTTGAAAATTGTTGAAATCGGTTCATGTTTTGACTGAGTTGCTATAGAAAGGTACTATCTGAACTTAAATGGTATAACCAAACCTAAGGGATTGTATGAGATTTCTGGCAAGGCACCTTTCTAATTATATTCATGAATCAGATATTGCTTATTCCAAGCAAAAAAATTCGGATCCAACTTTTGCTCAGTTCCTTACGGTTTTTTAAAAGCTGAAAAACTAAAAAAATTAGGAAAATTCTATTTCAATTTCTCTTTTGTGTTTTTGTTTTCATTCTTCATGTTTCATCGGAATGTAGAACTCAAGGCCCAACTGATGAAACAGCCGTCATTTAACGTGTCAAATTTTAATATCCCTCACCAAGCAACCTAAACTCGGAAAACTCAGTATTATCGTTTTGCATTTATCTTGAAAATTGTCAAGCCGGTATTTAGAATACCTATCTGAACTAGCAGATAGCATATAAGTAGCCACAGAAAATTTTAATTCCTTCCCCAAATTTTACTCCCAGAATATGATCCAAATTGTGCTGTGGTGTAGCATATCGTATAGTAATCATGCACGGTTTTAATATTTTTATATGTTTTTAGTTTTTGGTTTGCTATCAATTATCTTCCTATAATTTCCTATAACTTCTCTACCAACTGAATTCTATTAGTGTACCTTGTAGTACAAACAATCAATGTATAAATAAGTATTAGTTATTTATTTGTATGTTTATATCTATGTTTATTTTCAGTTCCTATTATTTCTTCTATGAATAGTTTTGAGATCAACAGTGAATAATAAAAAAGAACTAAAGTCGAATCACAAAACTATTGCAATTAGTTTGTAGTTAGTTACAAAATGACAATAAAAATAAGCCAAAACTAAACAAAATAAGTTTATTTTTTTTTCTTGTTTTTTTTTTCATTTAACAACATATTTGTAATTTATATCAAAGGTAGTCTTTATGTTTTTACAAGGTATATAAAGTTTTTTTTTTATAAAAAAAAATATAGTTAATTTGAAATTTTATGTGGAAATATGTTAGAGTTTTTCTAAAATAATTAAAAATGCTACTAATTAACAAAGTTTAATTTTAAGGGAATTTATTGTTATTTATGTACTATAGGATACAATTTTTAGAATGAGAACTTTTATGATAAATTTACATACAACTTTTTTATTATTTGAAATTTTATTAAGGGATTACAAATCATAAAATAAGTTCGAAATTTAAAAATACATAGTTTTATGGTTGTATTATTGCTATAATACTGAGAAATATTTGCTGTGATGGAACACAGTTAAAAAATACAATAGTATATCAAAGTAATGTACCCCCTTGCGTATGAGTTATATTATATCAGTACAAATAAATCACTCATACGTCTTCAAATGAATTTTATACACCAAAAAATCGGTTATAAACATGTTTATTTCATTTTTCATCTTTACAAACAATTATAATAACCATAATGAATTTAAAATTACAATACGTGAGTCAATAATAAAACTAAACAAATAATATGTAGAATACGTTGTTTTTCATATTTCTAAAAAAAAATTAAATATTAAATTTTCCTTTTGGTAAAATAACATGTATGAAGTTAACAAACAAAATATACAAAAACAGACTTACAAGACAACAAATATTTGTTGAATGCACTGCTGGCACAAAATTCTATTCATGAACATTAGAAAAAAATTGTATGCAGCAAAAAGAAAAAAACTTATTTACTAAAAACAAATATTTTTTGTGATTATAAAACAAACAAAGGAGTGTAAGGATTTTTGGTATTAAGTTGACTAAAGCCTTAAGACAAATTTATATTAAAATGTAGAAAAAACTATAGAAAGATCTTAAGACTAGACATTTTGTAATTTCAAAGTTGAAAAGACTTAAGCCGTAATACAAATACATACTACAAATAACAAGTACAACTATTTATAAAACGTTAAAAATATAAAATTGAAAATTGATTTTGCTTCAAATAGTATTTGATATTTTTAGCAATCATTGATGTTTTACGTTCTGCAAGACATTTCTTTATACAAATAAATATAAATTCTTACATACTCATTTATCGGTACACTTAACCCTTTCAGAGCCATTTCTGACTAGGGCTAATTGAGCATTTTTTTGGATATAATTGTATGAAAGTTAACCATAATATATTTGGAATTTTAAAGTTGCTCAGAAAAACCAAACATTACCAAATAATGTATAAATTAATGTATAGTCATAAGAGTCCATGCATTATTTTATACCTTACTTTACTGATGAATTTCACAAGCGATAAGCCGCCAGGTAATGGGGAAAGTAATAATTTATTTTCAAAAAAATTTAAAATATTTTCTTATTAAATATATAACGCGGTCACTCTAGGGGTCGAACCTGGAATTTCAGATTGTTAGCCGAGCACTCTACCCCTAAGCTAAATCTACATTAACTAAACGCCCTAATAAAGAAAAATTTTTTAAAAGATTATTCACATTTGTAAAATTTTTAAACTTTTCAGGAATTTATTGATTTTTCATGAAATTTATCAATTTTTATAAAATTTTTAGATTTTTAAAAAAGTTTTCAATTTAAAAAAAAAATTATATTTCAACAAATTTTTAAAATTTTTATAAAATTTTTATCATACACAGAGTTGAATAGAACCAGTTGAGATACTTTAAGAATTAAGGTTCAAAGCAAAAAAGCGTAATAATAACAAAAGATAAAAATAGCATTGTTAGATTTCGTTGATGTTAGTCTAAGTTGAGTTGTTAACATATTCGATTTGCTTTCAACTTTCATATAAGTAGACGATTATCAATGTTTAACCCATCAAGGCAAATGACACTGATGATGGCTTTGTAGCGAAATCCAAAAATACGTATTCTGTCTTGCTGGCCTTATCGAACTTTTTAAAAATTTTTAATCTTTGTAATTTACTTTTGAAAATTGTATCATCTTTTTTTAATTTGAAAAATAATTTAAACAGAAAGTGATATTAATTTATGATCTAAAATCAAACTACAAAATGTTCAATTTTTTCGAATTTTAAAAAATCTTAAAAAAATTGATCGATTTTTATAAAATATCAGGGGTCTTCCATGGTCCTGATGAATGGCAACACCGGTTTTTAATGCAACAGAGGTTTTTAATGCAACAGATGGCAGTGACTGCTGTTTTGTTTTTCTGGCAATACTGTTTCATTTTATTTGGGGAGCCGTGTGGCCCAAAAACTTTTAGCTTATTCCCATTTTAAATGTTGAAATCCCCAATGTTATACCCAATTCATTTCAATTTAAACAAAAAATCAAAAAAGGAGCTAAGTAAACATCGCTCTTAAGTTCAGAAAATAAATAAGAAATATGTGAGCAAATTAAGAAATATTTACGTTTTCACTCGATCTTTAAAGGCCTCAAATCTAAAATTGTGAAACTATAAAAATTTTATTACACGAAAGACAAATCACAATTAAGCTGAAATGTCACCGTTTCAAAATAAAAGTCGTATATTCAATTTTCTATAAAAAAAATTATACACAATTTTCACACGAACTTCATTATGGTGAAGTCTTTTTTTCTAAAATTTGTAAATCTTGTAAGGTGTAAGTTCTAGGGCTCGTAAACTCCTTTGAACATTAAGTTTGCATAAGTCGAGTTTACACGATTCAGAAGGCACATAAGAGGTTATATGAAAACCCCTGGTACTTTTTGAGCCTACACAATATTTATTTTTTCTGAGTCCTTTGCATGTAACAATTTCAGTATTTGGAAAATAGAAAATTTTTTGATTAACTATTGAGCTTGTTTGCTTTTCGTTATTTCAAGATTTATAAATATTTGGAGAACATTTCTTCAATAATTCAAATATTTTGTAGAAATTTTGAAATTCTTTAACAGACCTAATTTGATCGACTTTAATTTGAAATATAATTTATACCAAAATTCTTCTTATTTTGGGCCTAAAACTAAATCTTTTAAAATTTACAAATTTTTTAATCTGTCCACAAAACGAAGTCGAAATCCCTAATTTGGGCCCAAATCCCCTTACCTAACAACTCTGTAAAACCTCATTTGACATAAAAAAATCTTCCCTTGAGAAAATTTCCCAAAATAAAATCCTCCTTTGACAAAATTTCCCACATGCTAGCGACATCTACAGTTTGTTTACAAAATTATGCATGTTGCATTAAAATTATCCGGCCTAGCCGGTTTACATCGCAGAAACCCAATTTTTGCACAGATCTTATTTTTTACTCTCAACCTATCCGAAAATGAGATGCGAACTGGAAAAATAACACTTTTGCACATATGGGTGCTCTACTGTCCACCCGGTCTAACCGGGAGACCGGTCGACCAAAAACCGGGTAATGTTGGGAACTACTTCATAGTTTTAGAAAAAGCATATTTGGCTACCATATGAAATTTTAAAAAATCGTTCAAATTGGAAAAGAAATAATAATTTTTTTAAATATTCCAAAAATTTTGTAATGAATAATTTAAAAAATTTCTTTTATCTTAAGGCAAACATACACGTTGAATATTATTGAGCAATGTTTTTAAAATCAACCAATCAGAACAAATTATTTAAAAATAAAATGTTCTGATTGGTTGATTTTTTAAAGAGTTTTTAAACTTTGTAAAGAGTTTTTAAACTAAAAAAAAAATCAACATTATATATTTGATAAAATTTTGAAACTTCCACGACCTATATAATATCAAAAAATTAAATTTTAGTTCGAAATATAACCGCTTTTGTGGGGGAGAAAGTATCAAGATAATATAAAAAATACTCTGCGTTTTCCTTAAAATTTTGTACTTAAGGACCATTAAAATTCAGACGCAAAAGGGTTATAGAAATGTTTGCTCTTTTTAAGGAAATAAAATTGTAGGAAATCCTCATAACGAAAAACGTTGTATTAAGTTATACTTTTCGAAAGATATTTAAAAGAATAAATTATTTTAATCTCTTATTTTGGTTTAATAGATTTTTTTATACGGTCTAATATTTTGTGGGCGTAGGAAAACTTTTTCTGACTTGTTAAGCGAAAAAAATACACTGTTTAAGGCTAAATAAATTTCTAGGGCTGCAACCCCTTTGAGGTTAATATAAAATTTTATTCATTATATGCTGCTATAAAATTAAGCTTAAATGTACCAATTTATATTTAACATTGAGATTTAAATAAATTTAAATATTTTGACTTTAAACTTTATATGGAGATAGCATACAGTGTCGATATTGTTGCTACAATAAAGGGACGGAGTTAGACTACTGGAACGCCCACTTTATTCATAAATATTTTTTATTAAAAAATATTTTGTTAAATTTGGACTGATATTGTCCAAAAATTAAGTGTGCAGATGTATTATAGATACAAGATTTTTTCTGATCATAAAGCGGCAAGCCGCATCGGAATTAACTTTTCTGAAATACAATTGATAAAACTGAAATTGAATTGATAACTTCTGAAATACAATTAATAAATCTGAAAAACGATAACTTCTGATATATAATTGATAAATCTTCAAAACAATTGATAATTTCTGAAATACAATTGATAAATCTGAAATACAATTAATAACTTTTGAAAAACAATTGGAAATGGTGTTGTTTAATTCTCCAATCGTGAAAATAACATTGAGAATTTTTATTCTTAATTTGAAAATTAATTTGGCAGAGGGTATAAATGGAAAAAAATACCATTTCAAACTTATTTTTTTTTTCAGTTTCATCCATCTTGGGAGATTTTTAGTTATCGAAATAAATTTTGAAACAATCCTTTTATAGATCTGCAACTAAAGAAGTTCTTAACAAACATAAGAGTTTGTTAAAGGAACACAAAAAAACAAGTATCTGCTTGGTTGCATAATTACATGTTGACATGTTTGTTTGAAAATATAAGAAACTACCTACGTTGAACTTATTTTTCAGTTGTTTTCTCAACACACATTCTATAATACTTAGGGTTTATGTCCCGGGAATTCCCGGGACGGGATTCCCGGGAATCCCGTCCTTTTTTCAATCCCGCATTCCCGGGAATTTTGTCCGGGATTTCCCGGGATTTTTTTATTCTTTTACAGAAGATTTAGCTAGTATATTATAATTTTGGAAGCCTTATTTAAATTTAAAGCACTGATTTTTTTTTAAATAATTTAAATAAAAAATATTTAAAATTAAAAAATGCGATTTAAAATTTAATAAAAGCTGTATTTTGTCTCGTGTCTATCAACGTTAAGTATTTAAAGCAAATCTACGTTAAACAGATTGTAGTATAAAAAAATTTTGAACACAATATGTTTATAATTGTTCCGTTATAATCGAACGTACGTCAGCAAAAGTTTTTAGGAAGTAACGCGAACAAGTTACGTTAGATGTGAAAATGTATAAACGTTAAGTTTTCAACTTTGTTAATTATCCGTGTTAAAAGTTAACTCGCATACGAAAATGAATGTGTGAGTTTTCGTCTTAAACGCGTTTTTATTGACTTTGAGTTTTTTTATGAGTTAACGGATATACATAGTTAAGTCGAAAACACAGCTAAACTTAATTAGATGATCTTTGTTCAATTCAAGCAATATATACAGCATTTCAGTTCCAAATAACTCCAAAAAACTCGCCAATAAAATAAAAAAATGTGTAATATTTTCGTATTGTATTTTCAATTATTTAATATAGGTATTTTGAGTCTTTTTGCTACTTCAAATAATTTCATTTCTATTCCTTTATTTAAATTGTATTTAATTTATTTTTTTTCAATAATATTTTGATGTCTGTTTTCTAAAAAAGATTTAGGCGAATTTACCTAAAAATTTATGTAAAAATTCTCACTTTTATTTTTTTAAATAATTCTAGAGAATACATCTGAAAATCTGCATAGAAACAAAATATCAAGAAATACAAATTTTTCGATTCAAAATTTAGAAATGTTAGAGCAAAAAATCGATTTTAGTTCTGACTATAAAAATGTTCCAACAAAAGTTTGCACACATGAAAAATCCCAATTTATCCTGAAAGAAGGCATGAAAATAATATACCCGTATATTTTTTTTTTTTCTATTTTCAATTAGTTTAACCATTTAAATCGCGAATCAATATTTACTTAATACATTTCTAAGAGTTTTTTAAAATTAAGACGGCCGTCTAAACAAATATATTACCTAAATATTAATTCGCGATTTAAACTCTTAAACGAATTGATCTGGAAAAAGTGGAAGACATGGATATTTTATATTTAACCTTTCTTTCAGAATATATTAAGTAGATTTTCTCATGAGCACAACCAAAAGATGAACTTTGTCGGACAGTGTTTTAATAGAAATCGAGTGTTTCAAGTTCAACGTATGTCGGATTTACATATTTTCTAAAGAGCGGGAATTCCCGGGATCCCGGGAAATTATAAAAAGAATCCCGCTGTCCCGGGAAATGAAAAAGTCCGGGAAAAGAAAAACCCTAATAATACTACATTCATATAAGTTGAGTGATAGCTGGATGGTAATGCTACCTTTTACTATTCGTAGTTGCTTCATCTTTATGCCTCTTATTTTAATGTTTGCTGCTTCTGCTGCTGCTAGAGTAGAATCAGTATGTTGTATGTTGGTATGTGTGTATTTGTAATGTTAATCCCGCGGGCATGTTAACACAATTTTACGTGCCAGTACCATGTGTTCTTGTCTTGCCATAACATCCATGCCTTTTCTTGTCTTCTTATTTTTGCATGTTCTTCTTTACTCTTATATGTATCTTGCAAAAAATTTTGTTCGGTTTTTTAATTTTCAAGAATTTGATGTCAGGTGTATTTATATTTATGTGTGTTCTCAGTTTGAGGAAGGATGTTTACCAAAGAAAAAAATACTCGTAGAAAAAGAAGGAAACGTGATTTGACTTAGGAGTTGGAGAATTTCGTAACGACATGATAAGGCAACACATTAGTTGTTTGCTCAAAATATTTACAAATGCAGGCCCTGAATAACATGAATTATGCTACCAAAAATACATAAAGTCACGTAGAATACATATTAGTGAATAGAAAAAAAACAGACTTCAATGTTGCAAAAACAAATAACAACATGATAAAATTTTTGAAGGAAATAAAGCAGTTTTAAGAAATTAAAATTAATTTTAAATATTGATATTTAGTTATGTCTGGCAAATGTATTAATAAACTTATATATCTTTTCACATTTCTGCGATTCCAATGAAATTCGGATATGCGACACAGGAAAGGAACCTGGGTCTTCTCCCTAGTGTTGCCACATATTTCAAATATTTGAAATATGGGTAAAAAAGCTCTCCGGGTAAAGTCGCTTAAAAGTAAATAGTGATAAATATCAAAAAAAAATCCCCCAGACTCCCCCATGATTAAATTAAATACACCCAGGGAACCTCTGAAGTCAGAATTTGTTAGTTGTTTAAGTAGTATTTTCGTTTTGTTATTTTAGTGAAAATAACACGAATTTGTAGAAAAAAATTTAACTTTTAACCACATTCGTAAGTCATTAAAAAACAAAGCAGCTTGAAATGCTGAGAATATTTAACATTCGTTTTATTCAGACATTTTGGTTGCTAAAAAAGTAAACCAAAAAATAATGTAAGTAATTTTTTAGGGGTTTTGACTAATTTGTGATTCATTTTATTAACAGTCAACAACAAAAGAAAATGTAAGTTCAATTTCATTAAATATTAGTGGTCCTCTTTTTAAGTGAAATTTTATTGGTTTTTAAATACATTTGGACGGCAAGCCCTCCTCCAGGCGGGGAATATTAAATTGATCACAAATGCGCCAAATGAGTATTTTATAATAAGAAATTAAGCTTTTTCAATAGAAAACAAAACTTATATAATTTTTTGTTAAGAATTTTTTTTATACGTTGCACGGTTTGGAAATAAAATTTTGTAAAATTTCGAAAAACAAATATTTTAAAACCAACAAAAATTTCAAAAATCTTAAAAACTTATTTAAATTGTCTGAAACAATTGATAATGACCACAAAATAAGTTTGAAGCTTAAGCTGTTCAAAAAATTACTCACTTTGGTCCAAGGACACACAGGATTCCATAAAGGACATTGCCTTAACTTGAAAACGAATATATTTGACATAAGTTGCAAAGCTTATAAAGTTTGAATAATATATATTGAATTGGTGGTGCGTTTTCGCTCAATTTCGCATTTTTCGAAAAACGAAAATCGCTTCATCCTCTTAAGTAACAGCACAAAAATATAATTTTGTTATTGCAATTACATCTTGGTAAGAGGAATAATTTATGCCTAAACCTAGTAATTTTTATGTACTAGTTTTCGAGATTCACTCTTAACCTATTTTGGCCCATATCGCCTAAAGTAGGCAACAAAAAAAATTGTTGTAGAAGAACTTATTGTTTATTTTTCGTAAGGAATACATGGTGTAAATTTCATTACAAAAAAGCTTATGCCGCTTAGGTATATTAAACTAGCCCCAACAAAAGATTCCTAAACAAAAGTCCAGTTCGAAAAATATTTGTTTAATAACAAAAAATTGTACATGCTGGGACATGTTTTATATACAGTAGATTCGTCTTAAAAAAAACTATCATTTAATATTCAATTTGTCAAAAAAAAATTTAAACTATAGGAAATAAACTAAAAAAATTAAATGTGAATAACTAATTTCTTAACTCCTTAATGTGAGATTGGGCCGCTACAGAAATAAGTGTCTCTTACATTTTTTTTCTTCTCTATCACATATTCAAACTTTGTTAGGAATTTAAAGCACGTTATAAATCCCCTAGGCATTTTTCAACCAAACTTTGTGGATAAGTATATAGGGCAATGCTTCATTAAGGAATTTTTTCAATAACTTTTATCTTTTAGCGCCCTCTGGTGAAAATAATGGCTACCAAAGTTGAAATTTTGTTAGCGAATGAATTCTATACAGTTGAAGATATTTTAATAGTTTTAATTTTATATATTATTGTAGACAATTTTTTATTGAAATAAGAAATATCTGTTTTTTCGAGTTAACCAATTTTTTTTTTGGAAAAATGTGGTGGTTTTTGAAAATTTTGTGTTCGGTACAGGTCCTCTGTCATCGTGTGGCCCGATTTCAGCAACTCATAATAGATGGGACATTTGGAAAATGCATGTACCAATCAGTCAGAGTTACATAAATTATATACAATCGACTTTTTATACCCTACACCACTATGTGGTCAGGGTATTATAAGTTTGTGCTGATGTTTGTAACACCAAAAAATATTGGTCCTAGACCCACCATATAGTATACCGATCGGCTCAGAATTTTTTTCTATTTCGATTTAACGATGTCCGTCTGTCCGTCCGTCCGTCTGTCTGTCCATGCATTCTTGTGCGCACTCTACAGGTCGCAAATATTAATATATTTTGATGAAACTTAGTACACCGACTTATGTCGTCCCAAGGACGACGCCTATTGATTCTGGTTAAAATCGGTCCATGTTTAGACCTAGTGCCCATATAAGGGTCCTACCAAAATTATATTGTTTATACGCTGCAGGTCGTAAATATTAAGATATTTTGATGAAATTTGGTACACAGACCTATGTTAGCCAAATAACACAGCCTATTGATTTTGGTGAACATCGATCCATGTTTAGACCTAGTGCCCATAAAAGGGTCCTACCAAAATTATACTCTTTATACGCTGCAGGTCGCAAATATTAAGATATTTTTATGAAATTTGGTACACAGACCTATTTCAGCCCAAGGATGAAGCCTATTGATTTTGGTGAACATCGGTCCATGTTTAGACCTAGTGCCCATATAAGGGTCCCCCCAAAATTGACTTGGTTACAAACTGCAGATCGCAAATATTAAGATATTTTAATGAAATTTGGTGCGCTGACTCACATTATAGAAAATTTTGACACAAGCCCCATTTTAACCCATTCGAATTTCGGATCCAAACATTAGTTGGCTTTTAACCAGACTGGTGTAGGGTATTGTATAGTCGGCATGCCCGACTTTAATCTTTTTATGAAATTGTTTTTGGTAATTATTATTGCCACATAACCTTTTTTCAAAATTGATTTTAGTTCAATACTTATAACTAGGGCAAGGAATTCCATGCAAATGAATGTTTTTTCTCGATAGTCCCAAACTAATATGGACTAAATATTTATCCGAATCATCGAATTAAGAACAAAATGACATCGATTTGTAGATGCATATTTTTGCATATTTTGTCAAAAATGCATGTTTTTGCATATTTTGACTTTAAATGCATATTTGGTGCCTTTTAAATGCATATTTTGTGCTTTTTAATGCATACTTGTGCATATTTTTCATTTTTGGGAGCATTTTTTATTTCGTAAAAAAATATAAAAATTGATACGTTTTCAAATTTTGATTCAATCAAAATAAACATTCCCAGCAAAAAAAAATTGCAAGTAGTGCTTTACAAACTACTTCTTTTAATGCTTCATGTTAGTGTAGTTTAGTGCTTTTTTAGAAATTATTCTGAACAACTTTAAAAAATCACTTCTTTAATTGCTTTCCAAGTATCCGTTATTACATTTTTACAGCTTTTTAAGAATTACTTCTGAGCCACATCCAATTTTTTTTTTAATATTTATAATTATTTTGTTTAAATTCAATATTTTTTTAATTTTTAAAAATATGTATATATAAAAAAATGGTGAGAAATTGATTTTTATGCACCTGTAAAAATGGTACTGAAAACAATATTGAATTGGAGAGCACCTTTTGCACTTGTTTAATAAGTTCTTTTATTGAAGACAATAAGGAACAATATCTCGCAGTAACAAAGTGGTGTTTTTATGCCAGTCAACTTTCATATCAAAGAATAGCTCAGCGACTAGCAATCGTGAGGTCGCAAGTTCGATACCCGGTGGCGGCAATAAAAAACTTTTGTAAAACAAAAAAAATATAATTTTTTTTGTGAATAATTTTTTTTTTTAACTTTTAATTGGTGAAAAAGAGCTTCCTTTGCACTCGTTCAAAAAGTACTGAAATCATGTTAAAGTCGGAGTACTCCTCTACTATGACTCAATGTTGAAATCATTAGTGTTTATGGGTGATATCAAAAAATGTGATAAAAACCGTGTAACCACCTAATTTCTAATGCATGGATTACATTTGAGTAATATATTTCGATATATATCAGCGCATTGTTGCCTGTTTTACAAAATTTATAACAATCTGACCAATTTTTGGTTAATACATAAAATTTGTGACCAATTTTATAAGCCAAATGTAAACTCCATAACAAGTAACTCATAAGGTTTTTTAACTTTAATAGCTTATATTTTAATAACCAATAAAGCTAAACACTAACTGTAAGAATTTTTATGAAGAGGAAAAGTGCCGTTTTTAATAAAAATTAATAGATTTTACAAACTTTTTCGTATATCCTAGCTATCACGACTTCAACTCTGTAACGATTTTTCGTCATAATTTTTGATAAAAATGCATATACCAGAATTTTGGAGTTATCTATTATTTATATTGCGAAAAGTATAATGTTATTTATACTCAAATGATCGTTGGACTGTAAGTAATTATCCAGTATAACAGACTTGAAGCTTTTCTGCAGCATGTAACATTCTCGAGATGAAAAAGGATGTTTTTAATAAGATTTGAAAAAATGTTGTAAACTCCGTTCCTAATTTTTACACCAAACTATTTAACGAGTAAGAAAAACAATGTCATATTTGGATTCACCTTGTAGGCATCATACGATTTTGTTTCGGAAAGAAAGTTCTGACAAAGCGTTTCTGAAAGAAAACGAAAAAAGTAACCAAATGTAAACTCCGTAACTGTAAACTCCGTAACCAAAATTGTTTGCATCAGATTTCATTCAAATAAATGTAGATAAATGTTTAAAATAACCATAAACAGAGGTGATTCAACTATTATTTATGCGTCAAAAGACGATTCAACTAATAATTTTGAGTCAAATCAATAAAAGTTATCAATTTTTTACCCTAAGCTGCTGGAGCGAAAAACGATTGATTTTGCATTTCATTGGTTTTGAATCGATATTTCGAGTCATTTCTGACATTAGTTTGACAAATTAAATTTGTTTCACACAATTTAAGAATTTTTTAATCGCGAAATGTTATGTTTTTAATATATTATTTTGTAACTGCGCAACCGCTGTTTGGATTTTAAAAAATTTTAAAGGATCAAAAATACAAAATTAAAAAAAATAAAAAAATTTTTCGCGGAATGAATTGTATTTTTATTCGCGAAACCACCAATTTAATAAACACAAATTATATATCATTGGAAAGCAAGTTGAAAACCCAAATACGAAAAACTAATAAATTGAAGAAAATTCGTACGCAATTTTTTTTTTTGTTATATCTTTTGCTTGCAGAAATGTAAACTCCGTTCCTAGAAATCAACTCTAAAAAAAATTCTTTAGTAATTAATTCTAATATTAATTACGATTGTCCTATGCGACGGTTACAAACACTTAACTAAAAAAAAAAAATTTAAATTGTGCAAAAAAAGTTATTGCAACAACTTGTAGAAGAGATTTTTTGCAATTAGGTTTATAATGACTAAACTTACTGATTCCATTAAGAAAAAACCGAAATATTAACACTTTTTGCTTCTCACAAATTTGGCTCAAAAATTTATTACATTTTTTGATTTCACCCTTATGTTAAAAAAGAAGTACGTCTAGGTCATCTATTGTAGTGCTTTTTCTCTGCTTCGGCATCTCTTTTTTCGCTGGGTTCTTAAAAACCTTATTGACCTATGAAAATCTTCGAGTTTTGTGTCTGTTCGTAAATAACTAACTTAACCCTTAAATGCATGATCTCTTCGATTTTAACCATTTTTTATATATGATTTCTAAAGGCGTGTGTAGTTCAAAAAAAAAAAAAAATAATTTATTTTTTAAAAAAAGGTGATTTTTATTGAAAAAAATGTTTTTTTGCCAAATAGCTAAATCTTGATTATTTTAACGTGTATAAAAAAAACTAAAAAAAATTTATAAACTATAATTTATACATTTATTGTCACCAAAATGAATTTTATTGCGAGAGTACCACTTTAAATATTTAAACAAATATTTTTGAATATTACACTTTCTGTAAAAAATATTCATGTTTTAGATTTTTCACAAATATACAGAGCAAAACCAAAATTTGTACTCTAACTGTTTAAAAGTTCTGCGCTAAACTATAGGAACACTATGTACAGAAGGGGCCCCTAATGCCAAAAATGCAGTTTTGTGCATCAAGTTGTTTTTTTTAGTAAAAAAAACCAGTATGTTGCCAAATGGCTACACCATGCATTTAAGGTTTAAATATATTTTTAAGTTATAAAGTGCATTATTTTTGCAGAAATAATAGTTTTTAGTGCATATTTCTTATATTTTTAATGCATATTTTTCTTTTTTAGTCGCATATTTTAGGCGCATATTTTTCATTTTTAAGTGCATGAAATTCCTTGCTCTAGTTATAACGAATTTTTATTACGAGTATATAAATTTTATGCGAGAAAGACATGGATATTATTATTCATGAAATATGTACTAAATAAAACTATTTTTTACAGTAAAGTGTTGTTTTTTCAAACGCGTCGTATAGACCAAATACAATTAATTTTGCCATTAATATGTATTTTTATTAACTCTAATTTAGTAGGTTTGAGGTTAAGAAGAAGAATAAACCTTCCTCAAAAGTTATAAACACATTAAATTTGCAAATCAGACTAGATCTAGTTTCTGCCTTTTTATGGACAGGCTTCATCAGTGATCTTCCATTAAATTGTATTATTGTTTATATTTTTATTGTCAGATTGTCTCTATATGAATAATTTCAGAAGTGATCAAAAAGACATATACAAACATTCTACTTCAGATTTTCTCTGTTTATCTTCTTATTTCCTCTGTGTCACCTTTTCACAAATATTGCCACATTGGCGTATGGTTTTATGGTACAAGTGCAGGCAATTTGTGTATATTGGAGACAGACAACCAACAGGGCATTTTTATGTTTTATAGTAAAGTGTTGTTTTTCCAAACGCGTCGTATAGACCAAATACAATTAATATTGTCATTAATATGTATTTTTAATAATTCTAATTTAGTAGGTTTGAGGTTAAGAAGAAGAATAAACCTTCCTCTTACCAGATATGTGGTTATGTAACTACATACTTGGTAATGGTAACTAGTTACTATTGTTATTACATTTCTTATTACCTTTATATGGCGATGTCGCGAAAAATAATGAGTTATGATTACACACCAGCATACGAAAAATCAAAAAATATATCGTTACCTATGTGCTTACCAGTACTGACAAAAATAATGAATCTAAAAATAGATTTTCAAAAAAAATAAATTATATAAAAAAAAAATTATTTATTGTATTTTTTTTTTTAATAAAATTTGCTGTTGCCGAACCTGGGTTTATAGATTGCCAGTCAATAGCTCTACCATCTGGGCTATATCGACACGTAATATTTAATAGATAAAAACATAATTGACCTGCTACACACAAGAAAGCTTACTCGCGAACATACAAAAATACAAAAAATATGTGGTTACATATATCCTTACCAGTGTTTAAAAAATATTGAGTCTAAAAACAGATTTCAAAAAATTTTCAAAAAAAATCTAGAAAATTATTTTCTATTTGAAATAATGATAAAAAATAAGTCATTATCAGTAACTCATTATTATATGTTTTAAAATAATGCAGTAGGTAAGTGGGTGTCATTACTGGTAGTCCAAAAAATAATGACATGTCATTACCGTTTCTACACTGGGACATTTACATGTGAAACATGCTTTTTTACTCACAAATTTAGTAAATTAACACAATAATTCCAAAATTTGATTTAATTTTTACGCACTTTCAATGTAAAATTACACATTATTTGTGAACCAACTTAAACAAAATGGGCGTATTTTTTCAATTACACACATAGAGTAAATTTACCTAATTTATAGTAGGAGTACAGTTTCCTACTATAAGTTGGGTAATTTTCAACAGAATTTATTAAGAGTGTAATCATATTATCGTTGTAATAAATTCCAAAACAGCAATTTATAACGGTAATAAATGATAAGAAATTGAACCGGCAAACCAGTAAAATAAAAAGGACATAAAATATTCAAATCGATTTTAGTATCGGCATGGTACATAATTACCGTTATTTTAAAAGTAAAACGATAAACAACCCTGAAAATTATTTGAGATATGAAAAAACAATACCGACTAAAATTATTCCTCGAAGAAATACAATTACTTGGCGTACTCTAAAATTTTCTTTGTAATATTGAAACCGCCAAAACTTTTTAATTTTAATTCGTGAAAATTATAAAAATATTATTGGTATGATTCTTATACTCCAAAAATAGTTATATATGAAACATTTTATTATTTAAAACTAAAACTAAATTTAAACAGAATCATTGAATGGGAAAACAATCGATTGTCGGCACGAATATGTTTTCTTGGTATACTTTTTTACAAAATGTATATCGTATACATTAGGGTTCCTCATTCTTCAAGTTTCTATTTTAAAGTTTAGGACCCCTTCATTTCAGCAAAATTTTGGGACAATGTTTTGTTTAAAAACGTCTTACTGCATCGATAAGCGGTGGCAAATTGGTTAATATTGCATCATAATAATTATAAATAATTGCATTTGTTTTTTTTTCTACTTGGCCGCTAAATATAGTAATGAGTCATACACAAAACGACAACAATTCAAGTTATGGGGTTTTATATTAATGAGGTAGCAGTTAAGCCTCAATTAGCCATAACTGTGCGTAGAATATTAGAAAGTAAAAAGAATATATCGTAGTTTTTTGTTTTGCTCTTTTTTATACAGTGAACACTTAAATGCACTTAAACTTACGTTGACAATTTATTTTCAACAGAATTTCAATATCTGTTAACAGCAGCTATATATGTATGTAAACCAAAATAGTTTACACTCATCTTACTTATTAAATTTGTAACACAGTCTCTTGGTTGCGTATGACTAATTCGGCCTTAAGATTGAATCCCACGAAAAAATAAAATAATTATTAGTACATATTGTTTTGCTGTTGGTTAAAGATGAAATTTGTTTATCTGCTAATATTTTTTAGCTTAATCTGTCTTGGATTCAGTAGAGTTTTACCGGAAACTACTGAAGAGTTTGTTTACAATAGGGGTGATTATAAAAGTGATGAGTTCAAAAAGAAATACCAGAACACATACCAGAAGGAATACCAGAAAAAACCGGACAACATATGCACCAAAATAAAAAAATATATTACTAATGAATTAAAATTTAATAAATATATTGGATAAGTATGATATAAAAAAGAAGTTTTCGGGAAATAATAAAAATGTGGTACGCTCATATGTAGTTGTTAATTGTGTAATATTTAATAAAAAATTAATAATATTTAAGAATATGAAATAGTTCATTACACAAAAGTGATTAGCTTTATTTTTTGAATGATATATATTATGGGCCAGTATTAGGTGTAATCAGTACTTAGTTGGTAATTTTACTTAAATTGTACTTAAGTGATTTACCAGCAAAACTTTCTATTACTCTGTAATGACTTTGGTAAGAAGAAATAAGGGTAGGTAACCTCTTACTTTTCTATTACCAAAGCTATTATTTTAATAAGAGCATGTCCATCGAGGTAACTCCTTACCTAGTAATATGTTATTCTGAACTTATATGTTGGGCTTACCTATTACCTCTAGGTTACAAAAAAATTTAAAATAATACGTTTTTTTCTAAAAATTTCAATTAGTCAATATAAAGACTATTAAATTAAGAATTACATATTTTTAACAAAAAATTTATTTTTGGTTATAAAAATAAGCGTTTTGTAATGAAGAGGGTAAGCTCTCACTTTTCTATTACTAGACCTATTATTTTAACAAGGACATGTCCATCTATGTAACTCCTTACCTAGTAACATGTTATTCTGAACACAGGTAAGGAGTTTTAAAAATTTTTTGTTTAAATTTGAATTTTTTAAACCGAATATCAATTTTAAATTCACGGGTTTTTTTAAGAAAAAATAGAATTTCTAAAATTTTCTAGAAAAACGAATTATTTATACACTCACAATATATTTTCCATAACCGATTGAGGTTTATTTCAAAAGTAATAGGTAAAGTTTGTTTTCAATTGAAGAATCAATTAAAATACATTGAAACATATTGTTTAGCTTTTTTATCAGTCAATAAAAAAACAAACCCAAAAAAATATGTACCGTCTGTAGGAGTTGATATTTTCAGTCAAATGTTCTATTTTTTGTTTTCTATTTTTAGAAAAAAAAATAATTTAAATAATTTCGTTGTTTTCTGTTTAAAAACAAAAAATTCAAATATTTTCGGTTTTCTTTTTTGTTAAAATAGTTTCTTTATATACAAAATTATTTCAAATTAAATTGCAAGAAATTCTTTACTCATACACACACACAAAGCCAACAGAAATATGAACGTGTGTGTTGTGTGGTAGTGTTTTGAAAATTCAAACAAAAAAAACCAAACCACAAAATCGTTTTTTTTTACGTTTTGTCAGTTAAAAATTGATGATTGTTTTAGCAGACTTTTCAATTATTTTTATTTCTTTTAAACAATGTTTGAAAATAAATAGCAAAATGGTTTGAATATAATGAAAAATCAGTAGTACTATTTTGAATTGTGTTTTCAATTAATTTAATATGTATTTTAGGTTGTTTTTAACTATAAAATATTGTGAGTGTACCAATAAAACATCGAAACGTATGAATTTGGTATTTACAAGTAATGCAAGGGTAAGGTGTAAGGGTCCAAAGTAATGCAAGGGTAAGCAGTTTGATAAACTACCAGGTAATATGCATAGTAATACACCCATATATTACCAAGGTTTTGTTTGGTTGTCACAGATTTATTTTCAAGGCGATAATTTGGCGATATTGCCTTTGAGTAAGAGTCGCTCCCTACGGAGGGAACCCCAGCAATACGATATTGTTATTGCCGGCAAAAAATATTTTCTTCCTAGCAATATGATAGTGGTATCTTCTTCGTATTGCCATGCTCGGGATTTTAAAAAAGTAAATGATTACATAGAACGCTTGAAAACACAATATTCAATGTTTCTAAATACAAACACTTTAAAGAAACGCACTTATAAAATTGTTTTATTTTAAGAAACTAAATGAAATTAACATGTTTTCTAGTGTCCGACCGAACAGTTCGGCCAAAGAGCGATATTTGTCCGGTTTTTGGGCATTTAGAGCCATTCTTGAGAAATTCTGATACTGGGAAAATGTTTATTGAGCCGGTTTCTTGCGATTTTGTATGTAAAATTTAAGGAAATTCCCGTACTTTAGCTGTAAAGTTAACTATTCGGCCGCCGAACTTTTTCCAATTTGGCCGAACTGTCGGCGGCCGAACGGTGAATTCATTGCTTAACTTCGGACTTTTCCATAAATTTTACACCCAAAATGGATTCCAATCGGCCCAACAAATATTTTTCCATTAGCAAAATTCATCCATAATGCTTCAATATACCGAATATCGTGCAAATACATTTTGTGGCCGAACTGTTCGGTCGGATTCTAATGTTTTCTATATATTTATATATAAACAAACTTAGCAGCCTCCTAGTTCTATTCCAATTGGCATACTCACAAAATTTCTCCAGTTACTGCAAGACAATTATTTGTGTAGTAACGCAGGTTGTAGTTATTTTAACAGCAATTGCAATTATTTTAATTGCGGAAGACATTTTCAATATTTCTGACAGCTATTTTTTTAAACAACCCACAAAAATTTTCGTTGCAGTTACTTTATGCAGTTGTTTTGGATTTTTTAACAAATACATTAAATACAATTTAAACAGAAAGTGATATTAATTTATGATCTTGAGTCAAACTAAAATAACATTCATTTACAATACATTTATTTTTAGAAATTCCTAGAGAAAAATAAAAAAAAAAAATATTTCTAAATTGTAACATTTGTTTAAGAACAAAATGAAGGGAAGGGTGTCTGCAAAAATTTGTTTTTATTAAAATCATAATTGGTGTTAGTAAGTTTAACTAACAAAAACAATAGTTTTTAGAGTTTTAAAATAGTTAATTTTTATGTCTGTAGTTTCAACTGCATTTGTAGTTGTTTTTACAGTTTTACAATTATTTTCATGGCTGTTGTTTTAACTACATTTGTAGTTATTTTTACTACATTAGTCAGTTGATTTTTAACAGTTAAAAATAACTACATATTGCAGTTGATTTTAATGCAAATGTAGTGTACACCTTTTCAAGTGCAATTGTATTTATTTTAACTGTCATTTGTAGTTGACTTTACCTACATAATTACCTGAATGCGTCATTAAGTTTAAGGCCAATAAATAGCATCATTATCATTATATGATAAAAGATGAAACATGTCCAGTAGACCGTACCTCAAAAAAAAAGTTCGCCGTACAGCCTCCAATATGAAAGGCGATTTCAAAAAAAAAAATTTTTTTTGCCGAACGTGGGGTCGCTTTTTTTAACTTTTCGTTATAGCTTTGGCATCTAAAGTCGGATGTTAAAGTGTGATACAGCGATTTTTTGACTCGAGGAGACCAGTGTTTGGTTACAAAGGAAAAAACCAATAAAAAAGAAATTTTTAAAGGCGACCCCTACGTTCGGCAACCAATATATAAAAAAAAAAATTCTACTGGGTTTATCAAAAAACTTCCTTAGCAAAAGTTTAATGATTTTTTGCGAGCTTTAATTTTCTGACATTAGGGTGCACATTAGGGTAGTAGCAACTGAGATTTGCTGGGTAACTACTAAAACGGGGTCTTGAGGTCCATGGCCCTTAGAGCAAAACACTGGTCTCCTCGAAAGAAAAACATCGATGTATCTTACTTTAAGATCCGACTGTAAATGCCAAAGAAATAACGAAAAATGTAAAATGGCGACCCCTACATTCGGCAAAAAGAAATAAAATTTTTTTTGAAACTTCCTTGCAAAAATACTTCATATTGGAGGGCGTACGGCGCACTTTTTTTTGCCTATAAGGTGGTACGCTCTAATGTCCAGTTAAGGTCGCCTAACTTATCTAAAAGAATGCTTATTTTAACGCTATTTGGAGTTATCGTAAGGAGAATTTTACTCTTGGTTAAGGTAGTTAAGTTGGCCTTTAACCTTAACCACGAATAACATTTGCTTTAAAACGATACTGGATAGTCTTAAATTGAGCGTACTTTTAGATAAGTTAGCTGACCTTACTATTATAATTTTAACCGCTGAGTCGACTGAAAAAATGTTAAGAATTCAAAATTGTAGTAAATTGTTAAATTTCGATTAATTTTGGACTACAAATTAAGAAAAATTGCTGTTGCCTGAACTCAAATATGCAATCGTCATGGTTCCAACGCGAGAAGAAAGAAGACAAACTAATTTTTACACTAAAAATTTAATATTTAACCATACAATATAAGAAAAACTATATGGGAATTATGTGTTAAAAAAAATTAGTGGAATATTTTAAAGTCTATTTTTATTTTATTAAAATAAATATGATGAAAACATCGAACTAGAGGCTGAAAAACTGCTCTCACTTTTTTGTCAATTAAAATATTTAACTGATTCAATTAAATATTTGTTCAAAAGGAAAATTTATTTTAAACAAATCTTTAATTAGATATTTTAGATTAATAATTTTTTGTAAGTATGTATTAAACGAAACTATTATTAACCCAGTGTAGAAAATCATTACCAGATATGTGGTTATGTAACTACATACTTGGTAATGGTAACTAGTTACTTTTGTTATTACATTTCTTATTACCTTTATATGGCGATGTCGCGAAAAATAATGAGTTTTCGTTACACACCAGCATACGAAAAATCAAAAAATATATCGTTACCTATGTGCTTACCAGTACTGACAAAAATAATGAGTCTAAAAATAGATTTTCTAAAAAATAAATCATATAAAAAAAAATATTTTTTATTGTATTTTTTTTTTTAAATAAAATTTGCTGGTGCGGGAATCGAACCTGGGTCTACAGATTGCCAGTCAACAGCTCTACCATCTGAGCTATATCGACATATAATATTTAATAGATAAAAACACAATTGACCTGCTGCACATAAGTAAGCTCACTCGCCAACATACACAAAATCAAAAAATATGTGGTTACATATATCCTTACCAGTGTTTAAAAAATATTGAGTCTAAAAATAGATTTCAAAAAATTTTCAAAAAAATCTAAAAAATTATTTTCTATTTGAAATAATGATAAAAATAAGTAATTATCAGTAACTCATTATTATATGTTTTAAAATAATACAGAAGGTAAGTGGGTGTCATTACTGGTAGTCCAAAAAATAATGATATGTCATTACCGTTTCTACACTGGGAAGTAATAATAAAAAAGCAATGTTCACAAAGTGGATTGCTTATTTGATTGTCTTTACATTGATACTATTTGTGAAGATATTAGTTGTTTTTGGGTCGAGATATTTTGGTCGAACTAGTCAAACAGCCTCCCACGAAAAACTTCAAAATTAGAAATCAATAAAAAACCAATTCATAAAAAAAATCGAGTTCAGCGATTAAAATGCATATATAACATAACAAGTCGCATACAGTGCGCAGAAAAATGTAATTATTTTGTGAATTAGTGTTATTATTTGTGCCAAAACCAGAGACCCAAAATAACTGTTATATTTCTTAAAAAGTCACCACCCAATTTTATTAATTTATAATATTTCAATAATGCACTATATTTTATAAATCATATTGCACAAAAAAATCACAAAGTTTGGCAAAGATTTTAATTTTTTCAATTTTTATATTTACTCTATAAATTTCTGTTGTTTTTTGATTTTAATTTTAAAACTTTTTATAAAAGTTACAGAATGATTTTTTTTAAAAAAATTAAGCACTAACTTTTTTATTTGATAATAAAATAAAAATTAAAAATTGACCTAAATTGAATGCCGGAAGTTGCTGGAATATACATATTTACTCACTTTAAATCACTGTTCAATCTTTTATTAACACTAGTTGACATCATCAGGATATTATAATTGTTGAAGTCATTGGTTCTATGGCTTTTGATTTATATTCTTAATTGTTATTTTTTGATAAAGAAAAAAAATCACAAAATAACTTTTATTATTTTTGAAAAAATAAAAATCGTGTTTGGATTCTTTCTGTTTGAATTAAAAATAAAAATCAAATAGAGCAAATAAACAGAAAATTAAAAATATTCAAACAGGAAATAATTGTAAAACAATGAGTTTTTTGAATAAAAGTTATAACTGTTACGTCCCTGGCCAAAACACATTACATTTTGCATTACAGGCTTAAAATAACTTTTCTAATGACCAAAGATTTAAATACGCTTCTAGGTAATATTCTTTAAAATATTTTCTTTATATTAATATTTAACATCTGTTTAGTGTAAAGACTTTCCTTTAAAAATTAGCATAAATTTTAAGAAAACTCTAAATAAAACACACAATATCCAACCTTAAGGCTTAATCTTATTTCCAAAAGAATACAAAACCAGCTTGTATCTGTATAAAAAAAATAAACTTTTTTTACAGCTTACATCAGAAAACACCTTCTCTTATTTTATAATAATTTTATAATATTTATTGAAAAAGTTTTCCTGTAGGCCAAACGCCACGTATGGGACATTAGACAGAGCAGACATTATTTGTGGTTTCAACTTTTTTTCTTTCAGTTTTGGGTGTTTGAGGGGTTAATATAATTTATTGACATCAAAATAAATGCAAATTGATATTTTCATGAATAATTTGTCATTTTTTGTTTGAAATATTATATACATGAAGGGTCTTAAAGTTTTTTATAAATAAAAACAAGTTTTGAATTTTAATAAGTTGTATAAATACACTCTATCCTCGTTAAACGTGGTTAATTTGTTTTACAACATTACCGCTTTGTAGAATAGCCGCACTGCACTAAGATAATTATGTCGGTAAAATTAACTACAATTGCAGTATAAAAGGATACACTGCAATTCAGTTTTTTAACTACAATTAAAAACAATTGCAATCGTAGTTAATTCAAATGTAATTAAAGTGTTCACTTTTTCAACTGCAATTGCAGTTAATTTTGCCGACATAATTCTCCGAGCGTATACGAATTTTGTTGTGTTCTCTGAAAAGCTGAGAATTTTTAAAAGGTAATTGCAAGACAACCCGTTTTATACGAGGAAAAATCCCATGTAATGCAAATTTTGTTAGCAAAAATCCGTGTTATATGAAACCTCTTTATACGAGGGATGGGTATATTTACGAAGAAAAAAATAGGGGATTTTAAATTTAAAATGTAATAAATATGTTTTTATTAGACTAAACTTATTTTATTAACTTAAAATACCATACAAGATAATAAAAACATGTACCATAGGCTCATATGAATAAAAAATAGATATTACTAATAGGGGGAAATACACGGTTTTTTAAGCAATTACTTCACAAATCTAGTCTACTTGGGAGTAGACTAGAAATTAAATTTTTAACTTTTCGTTTACATTTCATCCTATTCTACCAGCCAATAGGTAAATTTGGAGTTAAAAGCCATTCCTAAGCCCAAAGTAATTACTTCGAAGTAATTGCTAAGTTTTATTCATATGACCCATAGTCTGTCTATGTTTTTGTATACAACAAAAATTAAAGTCATATTGACAAAGCCCATATATTTCAGATTTAAGTGGTGTTCCACACATAATCAACCAAAATAATTAAAATAAAACAAGTAATAATTTTAATTTATTTTAACTCTCTCCAAGTTAAACCAATGGATCTAGATATTCTTCAAAAATATTTTTTAAAATTTTTGTTTTGTTATTTAGAAAAAAAATCCGACATTAAGATTTTGAAATCTATAGGTGGCAACCCTGTAATGATAATCTAAAATTTTTTTATTTGTAATTATAGCAAAACTGTTGAAATAACTTATACACTCACAATATTTTATCCTTAAAAACAACCTAAAATACATATAAAATTAATTGAAAACACGATTAAAAAAGGACCCAGCGAAAAAAGAGATGCCGAAGC
This sequence comes from Leucophora obtusa, assembly GCA_949987735.1. Classification (NCBI taxonomy): domain Eukaryota; kingdom Metazoa; phylum Arthropoda; class Insecta; order Diptera; family Anthomyiidae; genus Leucophora; species Leucophora obtusa. Next base: position 174,913,284 of record OX465297.1, read on the forward strand.
AGTAGAAAAAGCAATACAATTGATGATCTAGATGTACTTCTTTTTTAACATAAACACTAATGATTTTAACATTGAGTTGTCATAGGAGAGGAGTACTCCGACTTTAACATTTTTTCAGTACTTTTTGAACTAGTGTAAAGGAAGCTCTTTTTCACCAATTAAAAGTTAAAAAAAAAATTTTACAAAAAAAAAATTATATTTTTTTTATTTTACAAAAGTTTTTTATTGCCGCCACCGGGTATCGAACTTGCGAACTCACGATTGCTAGTCGCTGAGCTCTACCGCTGAGCTATTCTTTGATATGAAAGTTGACTGGCATAAACTGGGAGATATTGTTCCTTATTCTCTTCAATAAAAGTACTTAAAATAAATAAAAGTGTAAAAATTGCACTCCAATTCAATATTGGTTTCAGTACTATTTTTACAGGTACATAAAATTAATTTTCTCACCATTTTTTTTATATATACATATTTTTAAAAATTTTTGTCGTTTATTTAAACTTCTTTTTCAATTTTTAATTTCACAATTTTCTTGAGCGTAAGGTTTGTTTTTTATATATAAAAATTTTTTATTTTCGATATTTCGCTACTCCATTGTGTAGCATCTTCAGGAAATAACAATTAAATTAATAAATTAACAAATTATAAACAATTTGAAAGTTTGAAAAAATTTGAAAAACATTTGTCAAATATAAATTGTATGTATACATTTATACCAGTAAACAAAGTCTTTGGTATAAAAGTATAACAAACAAAAATATTAATAATTAACAATAAAAAATGTATTAATATAATGTGTTATAAATTAATGTAATGTGTGCTATTTCTTTTGTATTAAATATCTATAATTCTGTGCTACATTTTCAGTATCTGCCTTAAAGTTAATTCTATTTGTTGTGGGTGTATTAATTATCTGTAACATTTCTAATATATAACGGCGTTTATAATTATGTTCTGTGTTTAAAACTGATACATTTTCAAAGTCAGGATAGTGATTTAAATTTGAACAATGAGAAGATAATGCTGTCTTTTGTGAATTAATATGTCTATATTTCTGATCTGATCTATGTCCAGCTATTCTAGTTCTCAATTTATTCTTTGTTGTACCTATATATACCTTATCACAATTCTCTCCGTCATTTCCACTACATGGTATTTTATATACTATATTTGACATGTCCAATTTTTGTATCCTATCCTTTGTCTTACTGTATAATTTATTTACTGTATTGTATGATTTAAAAGCTATTTTATATCTATTAGTATCTATTATCTTCGATTTCTCCAAACGTTCTGATATTTCCGGTACATAGACCATAGACTTGTAAATTTTCTGTTCAATTAAATTTCCTGTGTTATTATTCTTTCTAAATTTATATTGATTTATTAATGAACAAATTAATCCTATCGGAAAATCATTATCCCTTAATAAATTCTTAATTATTTCCTCATTCTTTCTATGAAATTCTCTGTCACTAATATTCAATACTTTTTCTATCAAATTCTTCGCAGTGTTAATAATGATTTTCCTATTATGTTTTGAATAAAAATTAATAATTCTACCTGACGCTATTGGTTTCTGATACCAATCCATTATCAAATTATTACCTCTTCTTATTACCAAAGTATCCAAATAAGGAAGTTTAGAATCACGTTCCTTTTCCATGGTAAACTTAATATCAGAACTAAATTCATTTAATGCTATCAACATATTACACAGTACAACAGCCAATCTGGGGGGTGAGAAATTCCAAGTCAGGGTGATGGTACTACGTCAGTATAGTAAAACCCTCAAAGGGTTTGGCGTTCGTATGTGTCATTTTTTTTTATGACCTTTTAAATTTTTTCCTTATCTTGATGTTTTTTCGCTTAGTTGTAACTCGAGAACCACTTGTCCGATTTTGATGAAACAAATTTAGAAAAATTTAGAATTACAATTTCTTTAATCCGTTCATATAACATTTTTCTTTATAATCAACAGTTTTGCCGGTAAAAATAAATTTGTGGAGAAAAAAAAATATTTTTTTGCCTAAAAATTAAAATTTTTTATGAATTTAAAAAAAAAATTTTAATTTTTAGGCAAAAAAATATTTTTTTTTCTCCACAAATTTATTTTTACCGGCAAAACTGTTGATTATAAAGAAAAATGTTATATGAACGGATTAAAGAAATTGTAATTCTAAATTTTTCTAAATTTGTTTCATCAAAATCGGACAAGTGGTTCTCGAGTTACAACTAAGCGAAAAAACATCAAGATAAGGAAAAAATTTAAAAGGTCATAAAAAAAAATGACACATACGAACGCCAAACCCTTTGAGGGTTTTACTATACTGACCTAGTACCATCACCCTGACTTGGAATTTCTCACCCCCCAGATTGGCTGTTGTACTATGTAATATGTTGATAGCATTAAATGAATTTAGTTCTGATATTAAGTTTACCATGGAAAAGGAACGTGATTCTAAACTTCCTTATTTGGATACTTTGGTAATAAGAAGAGGTAATAATTTGATAATGGATTGGTATCAGAAACCAATAGCGTCAGGTAGAATTATTAATTTTTATTCAAAACATAATAGGAAAATCATTATTAACACTGCGAAGAATTTGATAGAAAAAGTATTGAATATTAGTGACAGAGAATTTCATAGAAAGAATGAGGAAATAATTAAGAATTTATTAAGGGATAATGATTTTCCGATAGGATTAATTTGTTCATTAATAAATCAATATAAATTTAGAAAGAATAATAACACAGGAAATTTAATTGAACAGAAAATTTACAAGTCTATGGTCTATGTACCGGAAATATCAGAACGTTTGGAGAAATCGAAGATAATAGATACTAATAGATATAAAATAGCTTTTAAATCATACAATACAGTAAATAAATTATACAGTAAGACAAAGGATAGGATACAAAAATTGGACATGTCAAATATAGTATATAAAATACCATGTAGTGGAAATGACGGAGAGAATTGTGATAAGGTATATATAGGTACAACAAAGAATAAATTGAGAACTAGAATAGCTGGACATAGATCAGATCAGAAATATAGACATATTAATTCACAAAAGACAGCATTATCTTCTCATTGTTCAAATTTAAATCACTATCCTGACTTTGAAAATGTATCAGTTTTAAACACAGAACATAATTATAAACGCCGTTATATATTAGAAATGTTACAGATAATTAATACACCCACAACAAATAGAATTAACTTTAAGGCAGATACTGAAAATGTAGCACAGAATTATAGATATTTAATACAAAAGAAATAGCACACATTACATTAATTTATAACACATTATATTAATACATTTTTTATTGTTAATTATTAATATTTTTGTTTGTTATACTTTTATACCAAAGACTTTGTTTACTGATATAAATGTATACATACAATTTATATTTGACAAATGTTTTTCAAATTTTTTCAAACTTTCAAATTGTTTATAATTTGTTAATTTATTAATTTAATTGTTATTTCCTGAAGATGATACACAATGGAGTAGCGAAATATCGAAAATAAAGAATTTTTATATATAAAAAACAAACCTTACGCTCAAGAAAATTGTGAAATTAAAAATATTTTTAAAAATTTTATAATTAAAAAAATATTGAATTTAAACAAATTAATTATAAATATTAAAAAAAAATAATAATAGAATAAAAAAAAAATTTAAAAAAAAATAAAAAAATATTGGTCCCGCCGGGAATCGAACCCAGGACCCTCTGTTTGAAAATGCCAAATGATACCAAAATCGCTTTTTACGATCACTTTTAGAGCAATTACTCTTTAGAAGCAATACTTAAGTGATTTTTTGGATGTGGTTCAGAAGTAATTCTAAAAAAGCTGTAAAAATATAATAACGGATACTTGGGAAGCAATGAAAGAAGTGATTTTTTGAAGTTGTTCAGAAGTAATTCTTAAAAATCTGTAAAAATGTAATAACGGATACTTGGGAAGCAATGAAAGAAGTAATTTTTTCAAGTTGTTCAGCATAACTTCTAAAAAAGCAGTAAAAATACACTAACGGATACTTGTGAAGCATTAAAAGAAGTAGTTTGTAAAGCACTACTTGCAATTTTTTTTGCTGGTGACTACTGATTTTTCATTATATTCAAACCATTTTGCTATTTATTTTCAAACATTGTTTAAACAACCCACGAAAGAAATAAAAATAATTGAAAAGTCTATTAAAACAATTATCAATGTTTAACTGATAAAACGTAAATAAAAACGATTTTGGGGTTTGTTTTTTCATATTTGAAAGTTTTTTTTTTGTTTGGATTTTCAAAACACTACACCATACACAACACACACGTTCATATTTTTATTGGCAATGTTTGTGTGTATGAGTAAAGAATTTCTTGTAATTTGAATTGAAATAACTTTGCACATAAACAAAGTATTTTAACAAAAAGAAAACCGAAAATATTTGATTTTTTTTTAAACAGAAAACAACGAAATTATTTAAATTATTTTTTCTAAAAATAGAAATCTAAAGATAGAGTATTTGACTGAAAATAACAACTCCTACGGAAGATACATATTTTTTAGTAGTTTGTTTTTTATTTGTTGACAAAGAAAGTTAAACAATATGTTTCAATGTATTTTAATTGATTCTTGAATTGAAAACAAACTTTACCTATTACTTTTTAAATAAACCTCAATCGGTTATGGAAAATATATTGTGAGTGTACTTTTAACTGCGCTGATATATCAAATACCGTTTTGAAGATGTCGGTTCTTGAAGTTGTATCATCATATGACGACCCTAGGGTTAATGTAGGTTTCAGCGGTTCGTTAAATATAGAGTTTTAAATTGGAAAAGTATTCAACATTTGCTTAAAGTGTTTTGTACAATTACCAATATCTTTTCAATTGTTTTCGTCATTATGGCATCACTCAGGTAGAAAAATATGATCGTGAAAACATTTTAAAATGAGATACAAGCGTTTTCTAAGCATACCGATTTACAGGTGTAGAGTGTTTTGACAACGATCATGATAACCATGATTTACTGTGTTCAAAAGAGTTACAAAAATAAACTTTGAGATGCTTTTCCAGCCATCAAATAAGCGTTCATAAAAAATTCTGGCTCCCAATTTTAGAGCGTTGTGAAAATGACCCAAATGATAACCATCCCAGTCAGAAATTGCTAGTGGTACAAAAAATCAAGATCTGGGAACCACTGGATACCCAGAAAAAAAAATCATCGAAAGAAGAGAAAAAGAAGCAGTGATTTGGATTCGATATTATGAAAATTTGGAACGGAACCAATGAATTTTACATAGGGTTGTCATAGGGTTAAAGTTTTCTTTTATGATCATTTTGATGTTCTTTTTAATTGGTGAAAAGGAATTAATTTTTATTGGTAAAAAATTTAAGCAAATCACTTAGACCTTACAACTTGTCTCAAAATAATTTAAGTTAAGTTCTTAACCATAGTTATAAATGTTATATTTATATGGAAATATCTATAGTTAGATAGATTTGAAAAGACTTAATTTCCTTCAAAATCACATTTTTGGAAATTGTGAAAAAGAACTGCTTTAAAAGTGAAAAATCAGAACTTAATGATACTTTGGAATCAATTAAAAATTGATTCCTTAAGATCACTTCCACTTTTTTTGCTGGGATAACCGTCGTTTTAAAAATAAATAGCTGGCAGAATACTCTTTTTTGTGCTTTGCCGGCAAAAACGGTAAAAAATCAATGCACTGGTAAAGCAATGATTTTATAAAAACGATGACGCTTTTCTAAAAAAATTTGTAGTTAAATCCGGTTGCAGGTATATTTTTTTCGATTTTTTTAATTAAAAAAATTTTTTTGTTTCATTGAGGCCAATTTTTTTTATTTTCCAAACGTTGGCATGTTAGTTTCAACTACCTTTTTGCCAGTGCAAGCATTTTTGCTCAACCAGTAGTTTTCCAGCTGTTATCATTATATCATATATCTGGTTAGCTCAGTGGGTAGAGCTTTCGTCTGCCAATCTGATGGCCTGGGTTCAAATCACGGCAGGACCAAAAATATACTTATGAACTTTTTTTAAATTTTATTTTGTAGAATATATTTCCAGTTTTGCCAACGTTAAAAATATTGTTTCCGCAGTGGTTTCCCGGCGCTTTTTGAACAGCCGGCCCTTTTTTCTAATGATGTTATCATTTGGGAAATGGGAATTATGGAATTATGCATTATGCATTATTACAAAAATAATGACTTATTTTTAACACTAGCCGCTTTTTTTAATCACTTGGATTTAATAAATCCAAAAATTAGTTCTCAAAGTGCTCAATAGGTGGAGTTACTTTTCAGAATTTTTCCATCCGACCTTCTTTCACCCTAATTTTTAATAATAACCCAGCAAAAACAGACATTGCCGAGTAATTAAGCGAGTAAGTAGCAAACAAAGCTTTTCACTACTTACCAGGCTATTTACTCGCAACATTACTTTTGTTCGCGATGTCCAAAAATTCATGGGTGGTCATTACCCTCTTGCTTACAAAAAAAGTGCGAATAACGAGTTAGCCATAGTAAAAGAATAAATAGTTACAAAGATAGAATAAGTGGTTACTGAAATGTTAGGAAATAAGTGGTTACCCTACATTGTAAAATAGTTGGTCATATTGGCAAAATAAAACTTTTTACCTTAGAAAATTTCCTATTTATTTCAAAACAAATTTATAAATAAAATATTAATATAAAGAAGACTTAATCAGTACTTATTTAATGAATTACCAGTAAGTGATTACTTTTCACGAATATATAAGTACTTCTATAACTTATAGCATTTTAAAGTAATGCAAAAGGTAATGACCTATCATTACTTGGTAATCCGTATGGTAATGACCTGTCATTACCATGTTTTTGCAGGGAAATGCAATGATGCAGGATTTTATTGCAACTTGAAATTCTTTATTATATTTTATATAAAACCGCAAGAAATAGCCTTTCTTTTGAGTTTCACCACTTCGATTTATATTTCAACACAATTAAAATATTTCACTGCAATGTTTAATATTCACCAATTGGATTGAATTAAATTACTTAATTAAAATTTTCATTTCTATTTCAGCTATTTCTTCATGTCCTAGGTGGAAAATAAGTATTTGGTGAAGTGTAGTTTTTTTTTTAACAGAATGTTTCATATATTTATGTTTTTATTGTTATGTGTAAACACAGATAAATAAATCCAACTTTAATTTTTGAAATGATTTAAATTTTTTTTTAACATTAATCTGTAGAAAATTTTATGAAAAAATCAGAGTATTAATGCGACGTCAATGGGTACATAAACTATCTTGTTGTCATTTGCTATCAATAAAGTCGGCGAATATTACTTACAATATACTTCGTAAGTATACACAAGTATAGTGGCATGTAAGTTGGACAAAATTTTTGTAAATTTTCAAACGTTTTAAGTTTTATATTTGTATATTGTGTGGACTTACACGTTTTTCTAAAAGGTAATTACCAAAAAGGTAAATATGTATTTAATTTTTTTTTGTCTTTACTTACATTTGTATTTAAAAACGAGTAAAAAAGTTAAAGTCGAGCATGCCGACTAGATAATACCCTATACCAGTCTGGTTAAAAGCCAACTAATGTTTGGATCCGAAATTCGAATGGGTAAAAATTGGACTTGTGTCAAAATTTTCTATAAAATGATAAAAGAAGACAAAATCATAAATATAACCCATATGGGCGATAGTTCCTGATATGGACCGATTCTATCTAGAATCTATAGGCTTTGTCCTTGGTACCATGTGAGTCAGCGAACCAAATTTAATTGAAATATCTTCGTATTTGCGACCTACAGGGTGTTTTAAAAAGCCAATTTTGGGGGGCCCTTATATGGGCACTAGGTCTAAACATGGACCAATTTTAACCAAAATCAATAGGCTTCGTCCCTGGGTCGACATAGGTCGGTGTACCAAATTTCAACAAACTATCTTAACTATTCTGAGTCGATCGGTATACTACAATGTGGTCCAATATTTTTTGGTGTTACAAACATCAGCACAAACTTATAATATCCTGACCACGTAGTGGTGTATGGTATAAAAACAGTTTCTATGGGCACAAAACAGCTTAAAAAATGTTTTAGAAAATAGTTTTCGCAATTGGATTTCGAGTCTATTTTATTTATGAAAACTTCAGCAACTTGGCTATTTGCTATTTGATTTCAACAAAAACAAATATTTTTTATTACATTTTTTAAAAAACATTACTTTTGACGTATTTTGTTACGTGTTAATATTTGTCAAATCATTTCGGGGGGCTCGGGCCCCTAGATACGTGCCTGAACCCATTTATATATAATATTAACATTTGGCGATCATAAAATTGAAAAACGGCGTTCTTAATCACTGATTAAAATCATAGATATATTGCGAGTTCAGTAGTTGAAAAGATACGCTGTAGTCAATTATTATCTTTTTGTTTTACAAATTTCACAAACGTTAAGCTAAAAAAATATTTCGTAACTTAGTTATGCCTGGTTCAATTACTATACCAAGTTTGATCAAATTTGGACGGGGCAATGGAAACCGGATGGTTGATATTATATTTTTTCAGCTTAAGGAGTTTTAAATATAAAAAGTTAACATTCAGTTCTAGTTTCAAGCTAGTTTAGTTAACTGTATATTCTAAGATAAATTTTATCATTTATATACTCGTATTTAAATGCATTTTTTTACATTTATTTTTTTCATTTCTATAAATGGTAATCCCTTGTTTTAAGTCATCCATTTATTTCATCCATTTAATGGATAACATCTTAGACAATCGCCAAAAAAAGGAGTATAATAACAAAAAACCACCACACTTAAAACTATAACATATCACTATTACTACTATGAGTACGAGCATATATAAAAATTGCCATGTCCGCAAAATGTAATTGAAAAAATCCCCTTGTAATCCTATATGTTCAACATTTTTGTATGTTGCAATTTTTTTGGTGTTTCTTCTTTTTTTTTCCTCTTATACACAACGATGAGCATTGTATTCATAGATAACATGAGATGGTTTTTATGTTATTTTACGTTTTGCCATGTTATGGTTTATACATAAAAACTTATCATAAATAGAACCAGATTGTAATAAGATTTTTAAGCCCCTTTTATGTTTTAAGTATGCTTTTTTGAGCAAAAAAACACATAGTTTTGTTTTCTTATCAAGTATTTCTATATAGAACAAGTAATCTTGAAAAGTTACGAAAAAAGGAAAAATTTGTTACAATATATATAACCTTTTTCATATACTTTAAAATGTCTATAAAACTAAGCATTAAATTGTATTATAATAGCTTAGTATAGTAAGAATGAATATTTGTTTATTTCTTCGCATATTTATTAAAAATATGAAAACATTTATTTAGTTAAGGAACTATTGCTAGTTCCTCGTATACTAACAAACAGATTCTATAAAAAACTATGTACATCCAAAGATGCAAGGATTGCACGCAGTCTTTAAAGAAAAGCCAATGACAATTCCTTGATGGTGGGCGAAGGTATGTTATATGGGGCAAGTACTGATGGCTTTTTATAAGCCATAAAGGGAAATTCAATGTGGTGGACCCAATATGTTCTAAATAGGGCAATATGGATACCAAAACTTTTCTTTTGACAAGTAAATCATCGCTAAGTACATTTAGTTGGAATTTTGCAAATTTCGTACATTTTGCACGATTCTCTGGACCAAATTTTGTTAAAATTTTTGAGTTACTGCAATTTCCATTTGAATTCAGTAAGTAGTTGATGTAAGATAAAAATGCAACTTAATAGAAAACGAGTAGAAAGGTTAAAGTCGGGCATGCCGACTATACAATACCCTACACCAGTCTGGTTAAAAGCCAACTAATGTTTGGATCCGAAATTCGAATGGGTTAAAATGAGGCTTGTGTCAAAATTTTCTATAATGTGAGTCAGCGCACCAAATTTCATTAAAATATCTTAATATTTGCGACCTGCAGTTTGTAACCAAGCCACCCTTATATGGGCACTAGGTCTAAACATGGACCGATGTTCACCAAAATCAATAGGCTGCGTTATTGGGCCAACATAGGTCTGTGTACCAAATTTCATCAAAATATCTTAATATTTGCGACCTGCAGCGTATAAACAGTATAATTTTGGTAGGACCCTTATATGGGCACTAGGTCTAAACATGGACCGATGTTCACCAAAATCAAACTTGTTCGTCCTTGGGCCAACATACCAAATTTCATCAAAATATCTTAATATTTGCGACCTGTAGAGTGCGCACAAGATTGCATGGACAGACAGACAGATGGACGGACGGACAGACGGACATCGTTAAATCGAAATAAAAAAAAATTCTGAGCCGATCGGTATACTATAAGATGGGTCCACGACCAATATTTTTTGGTGTTACAAACATCAGCACAAACTTATAATACCCTGACCACATAGTGGTGTAGGGTATAAAAATCCATCACGCGTTTTTTTTTGGCGGATTAACTTGTTTTTGCGAAAAAAAGATTTATAAAATTTTAATAATAATTTAAATTCAGTTTCTAGTAGATGCAAGGATAAAAATGCAACTTAACATAAAAAACCCAACACGCGCTTTTTTGGCGGAATTTCTTTTTTTCGAGAAAAAACGTATTATAAAATTTTATTTAGGGTCAGCCTATATTTAGACTTTTCTTAAGAAAATTACAGACACGCGTATTTCGATAAAATATTTTATTTAATAATAAAGCTACAAAAAATTTTATAAAATTTTTTATTGAATTCGGGTAACTCAAAAATTTTATCAAAATTTGGTAGAGCATCGTGAAAAATGTTCGACCATATTGAATTTTGTATAAAACGCGAAAAATCGCGAATTTCAAAAAAATCTGAAACACGTGTTCACTTAAATCGACTAAAGGTTATGATATGTAAGTTTGATATTTAAATCACAAACATCTCCGTACAAAAGCGTCAAAAAAATTTATTTTTTTTAAGGAATATCCTTGTAAATAGGACATGTCTGGATATACTTGAACATGTTATATAGGGTTTTCCAATAGGTACTTTACAACTTTGAATTTAATTTGTGAACGCACTATTTCACTGATCATATAACTGTTACTTTCCTTTGTTTCAGTAAACTCAACATTTTCATCAAACGAACAACGTATGCAAAATGTACTACCGAAATTCGCAGTCGGTGACCGCAACTTTAAGAGCGTTAACTCCAATTTCCGGTCGTTATTCTCGCCCTAGTAGACAAGCAATAACAAGTTTAGTGCAAAAATTTGAGTCTACATATTCATTGTGTGATGCTGCCGTGCCAGTGAGACAACGGGTTGGTCGAAGACTGCCCTTCAGGCGTCCGTAGCAAACGATCCAAATCAGTCGATTCAAGAACTGGGCATCGCCAAGACCACTTTATTGCGAATTTTGCGTAAAGATCTTGGTTTACACCCATACAAGATCAAGCTGTCTCAAGAATTGAAGCCAATGGACCATTTGACGCGACTTACGTTCTCACGTTGTCAAGTCTTTATTGGAAAACCCTATATATACCGCTGGACGCGCCTCAAAAAAACTTTTCATATGATACCCATATTGGGTATGTTTTCTTCAGCTAAGATGCAAATTTCTTACAAAAACTAAAAGAAATCACTTTTTTAAAAATAGTCCAGCTTGTGAGATCTCATTGCTAGATCCGAAATATTTTGGGAATCATCATAAAACAAGCCAAGGTTTATTTTGAAGGGGGCACTTTTTTTACTTTTTTTCTGTCCATATAAGATGAGTCGCTCTAATATACATATGTGACAGCGCATAGAGAAAGGGACCTAAGGGTAAAAAAATCAATTTTTTTTTTGTGGACAACATCTGAGCATCGAATGAAACCGATCCCATGCTCTCCTGACCTTAGGTCCCTTTCTATCCTTAGTTCCCTTTCTATTTTTCGCGTCACATATATATTTGTGTTGTATGTGTTTACCCTGCAAGCATTTGGAAGATATCTTCCAAGAAGATATTAAAGCGATATCTTATATTTTTTGATTGAATGAAAATAATCTTCTAAATTGTCGTCTTTGTATCGTTTGGAAGACAACTGTATTTTTTGTCATAATTTTTATGATAATATTATGACAATATATGTATCTTTGTATAATCTAGAAGATAAACAAAATGTGTTTGAAATTTTTTGTTATTTTAGAAAAAATTAAAGCCAAATTTGTACATAAAAGAATAAAAAGGTATATAGGAAAAAAACTCGTGCCAGTACAGAGACTACCCTATAAACATTTTCACTGGAATTCAAGTTGAAATCAAGTTCAATTCCAGCCCTGTTTTCCAGTTTCAAGGCTTGAATTCAACTTTTATTACATTTTTTTTTCAATAGCATACTCCAGCAAAAGGGAAACAAAAATTCAAGTTTGAAATATTTTTGTTAAAAAAACAAGTGCTAGAATTTGAAATATACTTTACTTTAAGCAAAATATAAAGCACTTGAATTTTTAAAACCTATGTGCTTATTGGGTATTAATTATAGAGATAAGACATCAAAACTTCCACTACTCACCGGTAATGGGGACTAATAAAGATTATGACTAAAGTTAGTCTGATTACTTACGTGCAAAACATCACAGTTTATACCAATTCGAATAAGAATTCCGTATTCGAATTGGTATTATATTATTTTCAAAGAAAAACAAAACCTGTTTTTTCAAACTTTATCACAAATTACTGAGAACAATTTTTCAGTCTCTAGTCCGATTTTTTTTATTTATAATTTTTTTTTTTTTCTATTTTATTAAAAATTAGATACATATATGCAAAAACTAGTGATGTATTTTTCAGGTATATTTATCATGTTAAATATTTAACAGATCAATGTGCTGTACCCTAGATTTTGACTTACTTAGCAGTGGAATACAAAAAGATAGCCAAATACAAAAATGTATTAGTATGAAAGAGAAAAAACTGAATTTGCTAAAGCTTTGAGTACTTTGTCATTGTGAACCAGAGCTTCGAAGGACTTAATTCAATTTAAGCTTAAATCACGAAAAATAGAATTCCGAATTTAAAAATGTTCATACTTATACCATTCCGTTAAACCATTCGTAAAGAATTTATTTACAAGCTTCATTCCCTAAGCTTTAATAAGTATTGAATGAATTCCCAACTTGAACCATTCAAATCGCATGTTCATTCACCATTTTACTAAATGACAATGAGTGAAGAAATTTTATTATCATTCACTTAGTGCAGTGTAGTTTGAAACTAAAAACGTAATCAAAACCAAAACACACAATATATATCAAAGCATACAATACTAGTTATTTATGTTAGATGAATTTTAAAGGTTTTTAATTTGTATTATTCCAATATTTCAGCATGTAACTGCAAATTAAAATTTTTCATTTGACTAAATGAATGAAAAAAAAATCACTTATCATTCACCTTTTTACTAAATGAATTCAGGTAAATTTGGTTTCATTCAATTAGAATGCAATAATAATAGAATTAATTCATATAATTTAAAGCTATCGAGAATTAAGTAATCGAATTAATTCCATAAAAATGCTATTACGGAATGAAATTTAATCCAAATTGTATTAATTTTTAAAAAGTGAATTAAAGAATTAAGCCTTTTAAACCTTTGTTGTGAACGCACCTTAAGTTTTAACACTAGTCAGTTTTATGTACATAACAAATGCAAAAATATGTACATAACTGGTTACATATTGCATTAATTCAATTACTTAAACCTTATTCAAGATAAATTTATTTTATCTGTTAGTGACAAATGAACCACTTTAGCAGTGAAAAGTACAATTATGGTTGCTAAGAGCTAAAATAATGTTTCTTTCCATTAAAGAATAAAGTAATTTGTGGTAAGAGTAAGGAGTATAAAACAGAAATAAGCCAAATATATTCACACTACTAAATGGCAAAATAATTCACACTATACAAAAAAAAAATTAATAAGAAAAGGAAAAATTCAAAAAGTTAACTAGCACAATGGTAAAAAGTAAAAAGAATTAAGTTAGGCATGCCGACTGCATGAAAGCCTACACAATACAATTGTTAGCAATATTTTTATTTTTATACGGTGCAATAGACAGGTGTGAAGAAAGTGAAGAAAACATCAGCACATAGTCTTTATACCCTATACTAAATAGTGTAGGGCATAGTGTCGGTGCTCAGATAGATATGTTGACATGATTTATGGAAGACGAAATCTGGGCTAGGCAGAGCAAAATACAGATCGTCAAGCAACCTAGAAATAAAATTAAATTAATGTGTTTATAATTTTTAGAGAAAAAGATTTATTATTATTCTTAACCTTAAACCTGCTAAATTAAAATTGATAAAATGCATGTTAATTACAATATTAATTGCAGCTGTTTATATGACGTTAAAACAACACTGTACTAAAATATATTATGAAATTTTCCCTGCGGCAACCCGTCTCCAATATATACGCAATCTGCCTGCTCTTGAACGTAAAATATTTGCGAAAAAGTAGACACGGAGTAAAAACAAAAATTTTAAAATTGAATGTTTGTATGTGTCTGTGATTGATCACTTCCGAGTAAAAACAATAAGAGAAAGCTGAATAGGAATGAAAACTATGAATTAGTTACATTGCATTCAAGGCCTTACTTGGGTGAGATGGCTAAGTGGTCGCTCCTTAGTATAGTTACGTATGTAATGTAGGAATAGGCGCATGTTCGATTCCTACAGCCGACGGGTTGTTAAAAAATTATCATAATTTTATAAAGGCAATCTGGAAAAGAAAAAGGTTTATTCTTCTTCTTAACCTCAAACCTACTAAATTAAAATTATTGTTTATTGTGCCTTTAACTATTTAGACCCATTAACTTTTCTCGAGCAGTTAACTTTAACTTAACCATCGGTAACTAACCAATACTAAATATTTATCCCTATGAAAATTTAACCATAATAACTTATCAATATTTTAACTCTGTTTAGTTAGCCTTAGTATGAAATGTCAGAATAAAAACAAGAGGAAAAAAATTAATAACAAAAATATGTTTTTTCAATACGGGAAAATTAAAAGTTTTTCTCGCGGTTTTTTGTGTGTTTCTGGCCATAAAAAAATAATACGCTTGACCACGTCGTTTTTTTTAAGATTCGCGGTCGCTAAATACTATAAAATGATTGTGTCTTTTTGCATACTACGCGAGGTGATTTAATTAAATCCATTTGGTAAGTCTATAAAATAAAAGTGCATTATTAATAAGTATTTCGTGCTGATCGAGGCAACCGCGGAAAGATTTGCGCATAAAATTACAAAAAAATAGTGGAAATTTTGTGATAGATTATTAAATTAAGGCAATTTATGTGATCAGTACATCGAAGTGAGTAGAAAAATAATCGCTGTGCGTGATTTTGTATCTTTTTGTAATTGCGAGTCAAAACTGTGGGTTGTCCAACGGTTCCTTACATACTTTTAAAATATTTAAAACATGATTGGTTCACATTTCGTTAATTCGAGAGTGATTTCTAGTAGTAGTCTGGTACTTCACGTGTACCAAAATTCTGCATCTCCTTGGTAACACACCTCAACAAACTTTCAGAGGTTTGAGCTTTGATACATGATTCATTTTGAATTTGATGCGCTGATTCCAATTCCTTAAATGCAAGTTACCCAAAATTGATGGAATAATTGTTTTTATGAGAGTGGTTTTCAAAAGAATTTTTTCCTATAACGGTACACAAATTAAAAAGATGTCCTATGTATTTTAGAGAACAAAGTTAATTCTTTATTACCATCGTAACAAAAAGTCTTAAGCTATTTGAATGCGTTTTGTATAGTATTTTAAAATAGGTAGAAAAGCTATTTGTCGCGTTTTCTATCACGATTTTCTCCAAATTAAGAGGTGATAGAGAATTCGGAAAAGAGATTTGGAATCAGCAAGTAAAATACCAAAAGTATATATCAAGCTTCTACCCAACAGGGACTTTTCATTTTTTAGAGGTCTATAATTCGTGTCAAATTGTTCTAATATTGGTCACCATTTTTGGTTTTAATTACTCAAGACATCCTTCCATCCATAAGAAAATATATTTTTCCTATTTCCTTATAAAAGGCCAATTTCTGTAAGCTATCACAGAAAGCTAAATCCTAAATAGCAAGAATATGTGCACGATTTTAAATACTGATGCAATTTTTTTAAGTTTTGGTAAAGTGTGGAAATCCACATCGAAAATACTTATATGTATCATAAACGATTGTAAGTCAAAGTTTGGTTAAAGCTGCTCTTTAGATTTTTTTAATAATCATAATAACAAAATGACCTTGGCTAAGTTTCTTAACCACATAAATTTCTATGGTTAAATTTTAGCATTGGTTAGAAGAAATTCTTGGTTAAAACTTAGATAAGTTATTCAAAAAATATGTTTACCAGCGGTTAAGGCTAGTAGAGGTCTTACCGAGGGCACAAATTGAGATAAGTTAACGGGCCTTAGTGTTATAAATTAAGTAAAAAGTGATATATCAAGTGATTTATATTTTAATTTTTTGTACTCAATTGAAAAGAATATTTTTGAACAGCCCGCTGCAGCGTGTGTGACAGATTTTAGTTTTGTACGAAATAAAATTTTAAAAAATTTACAAGTTTTGTTGTCTGTGGCACTACATGATTATATGTTCCTGATTATAATAATACAATCCTAAATAATCGAAATATTTTCGACAATGACCATACTAAGACGCGCGCCATTAAAAAGTGTAATAAAAATTTTTCTAAAGGACTTTTTACATCTTTAATTAAAATAATTTTTCTTGATCAAAATATCTTTAAAAGATTTTTCTGATTTTAAAATGCATCTGTTTATCAAATTCGAGTGATTTACAGAGAAGAATCAAGGACAAGTGCACAAAAAAATGATTGAGACTATTCAAAATAATCAATTGTGGAAAAATTCGAACAGAATTACGAGTACGAGACCACGCAATGTTTTTCCAGAGTGGTCAAAAAGGTGAACAAATACCTAATAATTAAAAGAAAGCATAAAACGGGCAAATTAAAAGGACCTAGAAACGAAACCAAACCCAAAAATATGGAGGAGCTATTGAGGGCGATTTCAAACTTTTCTCGCCGTGCCACGCGTGCAATATCCGGAACCTTTGTGCACAGAGTTTAAATAAACTTTGGGCTTAAATCAGTTAAATATCAAAAAGTTTCGGACAGAAATGCTAAGAAGAACGTTGATGCAAAAAAAAAAACAAGCAAATTTTCTGAAAAAAGATTTTTTTCAGAACTTTGAATGTTATGTAATGGACGGCGAAACTTAGGTTTCGTTTAAATCGAAATTTCCCAAAAAGATTCTAGTGAGTATGGCAAGCCATTTGTAGCTTAGAGTAAATCGTTTGTTACATTGGGCTCGATAAACTAAGATATTTATATTAAAGGCTGTCTTCAAAAGAGATTACTTTCATTTGTAAGACAGCACAACGTATCTACATTTTTCTGGCCAGATGTGTCATCTTTCCATTACAGTAAAAGCACAATAACTTGGTACAATCAAATTTATGTTATTTATTTTTGTTCCAAAAGAGGCCAACCTACCAAACTGCCCAGAATTGGGGCTATTTGAAAGATACTGGGCTCTGTTACTTAAAAAGTGAACCACATCAGTGCCTAAAACCATTACTAATGTTACTTACACTCAAAATAATATGTCAGTTGGCTCAACAGAAAAATTAGTTAATTTAACAAAATGTATTCTTATTTTTTTATCTTCAAATAAAATTTGTTGATTTTAACACATTTTGTTGTTAAATTGAACAAATATAAATTTAAGTAAAAAGTTAGTATAACTACAATTTTATTTGTAATTATACTGGGTGTAAAAATTATTCAATTTATAGGGCCTCGGGACTCTCGCCCGGTTGATTTCAATTTATTACGAATTTGCTAAATTTTGAATTAATTCAAATAAATTAAAAATTAATTGCAATCAATCAAAGTAAACATGATGTTTGCAGTTTATTTCTTCAAGTATTACTTATTTTGGTTTTGACATACGCTGAACGACAAAAACACATTTATTATTCAAGAAGTAATTAATAATTTCATTGCAATTCATTTTTCATTATTCTAATTAATTTGAATTTATTCAAAATCAATTCAATTCAAATGAATTGGAAATGAATTGAAATTCATTTTTCCCAAATTCAAGTGAATTGATTAAAATTTCATTCAATTCGTGATTTTTGTGCAAAGAATTAATTCAAAATTTTTCTCGTTCAATGCATGAATTATTCGCGAATTAATTCAAAAAAGAATGATATATTTACAGCTCTGCGAAATACCTGGTCCATATCATCTAAGGCTATGTAAGGTTACTCCAAAGGAGCAAACGTTTTTCGGGACATGAGCCATTTTATGAAATGATATATTTTTATTAAAATTTCCAAGGGTCCAAGGTCCATTCTTTGATAGATAAAAGCTTTTTGCGGGAGAATTATATGGTTAGGAGTAATCAAAATTGTCGTCCATTTTGCTCTATCATAGTTTACGAAATATCGGCTATTTTAAAAAATCGGGAAGGAAACAAATAACGTCATCTTTAAATCTTCAGATAATAGCAGAATTGTGAAAATATTAAATGTTAGCTATAAATCAGTGGTTCAACTAAAAACTTGTTAAAAGTTAGTCAAATCGATTTGAAACCCGTTTAACAGATATTTTTACTGGCATATTATTTCAAGTGTAGAAATGGTCAGACGGTACTAAAAAAGTTACCGAAAACACTGTAAAATTGCTTATGGGGGCATATTAAATAAAATGAAAAAAATTTATATCATAAGCACCGTAAGTTGTTTTGATTTCACGTGAAAAAACTGTTATACTCCATATAAAAAAATGAGTTTTCACGGTAATGAGTTTCACGTGAAAATTGTGTAGACTTTGTTTTCACGCAAATTTTTGTGCAAGACTAATTATTTTCTAGGGAAAAAGTGACATTTTGTTTTTATTGTAATTGTGTCTTTGCTATAAAATTAAAAAATTTTTCTTTTAGTAGGTTTGAGGTTAAGAAGAATAAACATTTTCTTCAAAAGTTATAAACACATTAAATTTGCAAGTCAGACTAGATCCAGTTTCTGCCTTTTTTATGGACAGGCTTCATCAGTGATTTTCCATTAAATTGTATTATTGTTTATATTTTTATTGTCAGATTGTCTCTATATGAATACCACAAATTATACCAGATATGAGTCAGCTGATTTGGGCAATATGGCCGACAGAAAATGAGCAAAACAAAACGCAAAAATTTAAGAAAAACACAAAAGATAAAGCACAATAATCTAAAAAGAGACAGATATATACAAAAAATGCGCAATGCAAAATGTATGGAGATTTTATATTGTTATCTCCCTCTTGACTTGACTTCCATGTAAACAAAACCATACGGTTCGAGAATACTTTTTTGACACCTGTCATTAGTTTCACATCTGGTATTAATCTGTGATGAATACTTTCAGAAGTGATCAAACAGACATATACAAACATTCTACTTTAGATTTCCTGTTTATCTTCTTATTTCCTCCGTGTCACCTTTTCGCAAATTTTTCATTTTTATAAACTAAATTACAATTTGAGGTCGAGTGAAATTTTTCCACGTGAAAAACAACTTACGGTGCTATAAAATTAAACTATTATGAAAATGATACAGAATTTAAATCTATAAAAAAAATGCAACAACAATTAGTTTTTCTCTTAGTTGAACTTATTTCAGTTA
This sequence comes from Leucophora obtusa, assembly GCA_949987735.1. Classification (NCBI taxonomy): domain Eukaryota; kingdom Metazoa; phylum Arthropoda; class Insecta; order Diptera; family Anthomyiidae; genus Leucophora; species Leucophora obtusa. The sequence goes on from OX465297.1 coordinate 174,933,046, forward strand.
TCTTTCATTCAGCTTTTTATGTATTACACTTTTTAATGGCGCAGTCTTTATATCCTTTCTATGGCGACTTGTACCGATTTGAAGCATTTTCAATAGGATTCCTCATTGGGGCACTACTAACTTACATACCAAACTTCGTCTAATTATCTCAGTATTTTACACTTTACAGATGGTAATTCTTAGTCGATCTGACTAATGTAAGGTAGGTCTATTCCAATAATGTTTGTTAGTTACCAAACTTAAGATACCCTGTTCCACAGACTGGTGAGAGTTATAATTATTTATATAGTCAAAGTTTTTTCTCAATGTTCTTAAACCAAGATGTTATCCATGACATAAGCAGAACATTGCAAAAATTGTATGCACATAATTTAATTTGTATACACAGAGAAAAAAAATTCCTTGTGACAACAGAATTTAGTGTTCTAAACGAAATTCTGTTGTAATAACAGAATTTCTATTGTCATAACCACATATGTATATGGGGGGAGCCATGTACGTAGTTGACAAAAATTTCGGTTATCATAATGAATCTCTTTTCTCTGTATACTATTTTCGCTCTTGATTTAAATACATTTTATATTCGAACAAAAAAAGTTAACAGATATGTATATGCAACTGTTTATGTTAAGAAACTTAGTAGTAAGAAATATTTAACATTGCATACGTCAACAACATTCTTATCTTGTTTTACAAATATGTATGTATTAACTTTCATACATACATATGTAAAATAGCTTTGGACTTCCTGTTTATTACTCTATGATATTTTTTTTTAATATTCATATATGCTACTCGAGTAGGACTCGCATGCATTCAGCTGTCTGTTTTTGTCTACTTAACATTTTTCTGCTTACTTGTTTGTATGTTGAGAATTTGTGGCATGTGCAACTTGTTTGAATTGCAAGTGTTATATTTATAGTTTATTTTTCAATTGTACCCTACATTATGGTGGTATGAATACTATATTTACGGTAATTTTTTTATATAGAGATACAAACTTAAGGTAAATCGGATAATGCAATTACTAACTCGACTGAGCTAAAGCTCAGTTTAAGTTTAGTTTACTGTTCGCTTTCTGAAGCTACATTGATCATATTTTGTTATATTAAAATGTTGTAGTACATCTCAAAATCAGTGTTGATTGAGTATAATTTGTTTACTGGTTTTTTGTAGAAAAACGTAACGCAACAAAAACAACATCATCTTTCATTGTCAGTGAATTAAATTTGTTTTTCTTACAGAATTTTTTGAATAGGAAAAAATTGTATAATCTGCTTCAGCTACAACCAGTTCTATTTACGCATGCAGTTTCTATTATACGAGTACAATATTATATTCATATGTTTTTGTCTGTCAAGAATTTTGATGAATTTATTTGTACTTATTTTACCATTGCAACTACTATATTATATTTTACAAAATAGTCTATGCGAATATGTATATGTGTAGTTAAAAAAAAGTTCTTATTTAAAAGAAAAAATTATGAACAAGATTTATTGCATAAATCTTGTGCAGAAAAAATTACTTTATCAAAGTAATAACTTATTTTATTATACTCGTACTTTTCAATTACATTAAACTTTGAAATATTTTATTTGTTTAGAAAAAAGCTTCAAAATTAATTTTATATGTCATGATTTTTAAGTGACACTTAAAATCTATTAAAAAAAAATATACGCACAATACCATATTTTCATTAAAAATCCTATGTGGAATATTAACTAACTTGTGTACAAATGAATCTACACCCCCAACAAACTGGCATTGCCTTATTTGATCAAAAACAAAAAACAGAAATCCCATGTCATTTTATTTATTTTGTCATTTTCTGAACAACACATACCTTATGTGTCACACATGAGGGGTAATTTAATGTTGAAGGCGGTCGGTCACCTTAATTTTATGGTAATATGTCAAAAAAAAAAAATCAAAAGTTTAATAAAGTCCGAGAGTTAAATACCAAAGAAAAAGATTACAAAGTTGTTTAACTTTAAAAAAATATAATACATATTTGTTTGCTTTTGATAATGTATCTTTACTCTAGTTATAAAAGCTTTCCAATGGTTTTTCTACACAGAGGGAATTTTGCTGGACGAGTTTTAATGAAAATTTTCAGTGAACTAATGAAGTTTTCTTTACAAAGTAAATGAAAAATTTCTTAAATTTGATGAAAAAGCTTCATATATTTTATGAATCCAGTTTTAATGAAACTTTTTCATTGAGTGTATAAAACTTTTAGTAAATAAAATGAAATTTTTACCAACTTTCTATGAAAAATTCCATTAATGCAATGAAAAGTTTCAATGGACGAGTTCCAGTGAAACTTCATTGGTTTTATGCAAAAATTTATTAATATCATGCATATAATTCTCTCAGTGTATATTCCTTTAATCAAGCACTACCGAAATTTTTTTAAACTGCGATTGACAAAACTATACTCTAAAAAATGCTTGTACATTTACTATTATAAAATGAGTACAGCATAGTTTGGGTACATTTTTGGCTATTTCTCCGATTTCCGGGTCGATTTGTGGGGAGGCAAAAAATCGCCCATGGCTCAGGGAAAATCGTATTCTGGGGATCAAAATAAGAAACTTTGCCGAAGGAACCATACCTCTAAAACGAATTCTACTACCCCCCAACTGTTGACTTTTGTCCCGTAGGGTCAAATTTTGAAAAATCACACTTTGACCTATTTAGAGTGCCCCAATCGAGTCCAAATGTATGACCACTAACTTTGGAGGGCCGATCCACCCATGCCAGTGGCACACCCCCTGGAACTCCCCTGGGGGGTTCCCCATACAAACATTTTAAAAAATCACCATTTTTGGCACTTTATTTTATTATTTTTTATTTATTTTATTTATTTTTATTTTATTTATTTTTTCTCCTTAGAAATTTATTTAGTCAGAACATATGTAAATGAAAAAATTAATTTAACTTAGTAATAGAAAAGAAAAAATAAAAAATTACTGTTTGAAGTCTTTTTTGCTTTCAAGTCTGGGCAATTTCGCACGGCTCTCTAATGTCGTCGCCATAACAGCCTCTACATTTTCCGGTATAACTCGTTTGGAAACGCTAGCTAGCAATTGAACGTGTCGTTCTGTTTCTTGTATGTGTGATGGAATTTTTGGATCATTAAACGGTGGATCATCTTGATTTAAATATTCTTTCAAAGTATCGTATGGAATGCTTCGCGTGAATGGTGGTTCAAATACGTCATTTATGTCATTCATATTGATCATTTCCGTGTAACTTGTGCAATAAAAGTTTATATCTGGTTTTTTATAAGCTCTAAGTCCCGTTGGGTCGTCAACATCGGTTCGATAGCGTAGAATTATCTTGATAGCACAGTCGCGCTTTTCTTTGCTATCATCAAACAACATTGATAACAAGATATTTTCCGAATGCGCATAATATGAATTATCTGTAATTACTTTATTGACAATTTTGCGTAAACGAGGTTCTAGAAATCTTGACCAACTAATGAATTTGAAAAATAATCTACTACCGTACACGACAGAGCTGTAATACTTGATATTGAAGTACATTGGCACATAACATGTAATTATAAATTCAACCAGTATTCTTAAATTTGCATCTGGATTTTCCGTTGTCACATATAATCGTAATAGTCTAGCGGCCTTGGTGAGCCACCGAGAATGTACAATTTTCCCTGGTTTGATGTTTGCCAGATCCACTGAAACCACGCCGCTAGAAATTGCATGGGCCATGTCGTATAAGTACTTGGAATCGGTGGAAAATTCAATTTTTTCTGGAGCAGGGGGCATATTTTTCAACTCAATTTTCTGAAAGCCGTCCACCACCTGAAAATATATAAAAATAAAACAATTAAAAACGGTTGACAATTATAATAAATGAGTGATAGCAATAACTTACCGGAAGAGTTTCACAAGTTTCGATTTGACGGCTCAATTTTCCGGTTGCCGATCTTGGTCCAGTGCTGGTTGATTTATCCAAAGCTTCAAACAAATGCCGAAACGGAAGTTCGTTGAAGTGTAGAAGGCAAACGAACCAATGCAATGGTCTTTTTAACAGCAATTCGAATCGTCGTATAATTCCACCGTTTGGGCCAGTGTTTGTTGGCTCACCGTCAGTGCATATGCCAATTAATGCATCCAGTGATATATTTTTATCGTTGAAAAAATCATTTAATTTGGATGTTTTGTATTCAGCGGTTTCATGTTCCAGTCTTAAGTAACCAATCAATTCAGAATTCGGTTCTCTCAAAATAACAAGATGAGGTTCTTTTACCATTCTAGTATGATACTTCTGATCAATTGTATCTCTCGTTAAAGTATCATCTTTTCTGCCATCGAATGAAAATGCTAACAAATTGGTATCATCTAACCGTTTGCGAAGCACTTCTTGTCTGCATTTCTCTTTTTCTCGGCGAACTTTCGATTTATCCATGATGAGAGGTTTGCCATGGATATCTTTCATTTTAAAATCTTGGAAAAGAGCTGTTCCCATTGCTGATGCTACTCTATCAGGCACGCCAAATCTGTCACATACCAAGGCAAAGTTAAAACAATCATATCTCTGTGTGTATTGTGAACTTGTGCTTATATCCAAATCTTCTTGAACCGGTGGCGGTGCGTATGTTGAATCATCGGGATCTTGGTATGTTGGCATTGATGACATAGACGTTGCTCCTTGCTCTTCAATTTCCATCGCAAATCCATCCATTGTTAGACTTCTCTGATTATGTTGATCGTGCATAAACTCTTTGAGGCGTTCGGGAACCAAACCGCATGCACATGGAGCTGCCTTCAAATCGCATTTACATGTTCCAATGAAAAAAATTGTTTCCAGAGATTTTACATACTCTGTAAATTGTTGGGGTTTGTTTCTTCTCTTGATTTGCTCTTGATATTTGTCAAGCAATCTATTCAATTTATTACATACACTTTTTTTCAGCATTATTTCTATACCAAGTTTTTCCCAAATTCCAATCAACTTATCTTGTACTTGAATAGTGAATGCTTTATAGGACAACTTTTTTTGTTCGCTCAAGTAAAGATAATATCTCAAGATATCCAGATGGGTTGGTAAATTAAGATCAGTCAAATCAGTAGACACACCAAAAACAGTAACATCATGCCTGGGTATATGACTCATTGGGTTTTCGATAGTTGTTGATGTTGTTATTGCTTCATCTTGCGGTGTAGAGGATGGTGGATTCATTGTAAACTTCTTGATTTGGAATGATTTTTTTTTTAAATATTTTTTTTATCTCAAATTAGCACTTCACACTTCGAGTTCTTCACAACGACTTAATGCTTTCACAAAAACTGTTGCGTTATATATGGTCTAGGAGACGAGGTAATAAGAATGAAATGGTAATTTCAATTCTACCTATAACCGATTTTGTTGTCAAAACTGCCCATAAAGTACTTACATGTAAATTAAACGTTAATCTGACTACAAATTCTGTTAAGCAAGTGCGCCTTTTATTACTTCTGGAAAATCCTTTATGATAATTTTATGCTCAATTCTACCTGTAACCGATTTAGCTTAAGTAAGTTTACGACATGCAGCTGTGTCTTGTGGTGGCTTAAAAAACCCACACAACCTATTTAGCTAGCGTTTCCAAACGAGTTATACCGGAAAATGTAGAGGCTGTTATGGTGACGACATTAGAGAGCCGTGCGAAATTGCCCAGACTTGAAAGCAAAAAAGACTTCAAACAGTAATTTTTTATATTTTCTTTTCTATTACTAAGTTAAATTAATTTTTTCATTTACATATGTTCTGACTAAATAAATTTCTAAAGAGAAAAAATAAATAAAATAATAAAAATAAATAAAATAAATAAAAAATAATAAAATAAAGTGCCAAAAATGGTGATTTTTTAAAATGTTTGTATGGGGAACCCCCCAGGGGAGTTCCAGGGGGTGTGCCACTGGCATGGGTGGATCGGCCCTCCAAAGTTAGTGGGGGTCGGTCATACATTTGGACTCGATTTGGGCACTCTAAATGGGTCAAAGTGGGATTGTTCAAAACTTGACCCTACGGGACAAAAGTCAACAGTTGGGGGTAGTAGAATTCGTTTTAGAGGTATGGTTCCTTCGGCAAAGTTTCTTATTTTGATCCCTAGAATACGATTTTCACTGAGCCATAGGCGATTATTAAATCGACCTGCCCTAATATACACGTATAATACAACGATAGGCAATAACTCCTAAATTCATAAACGCTTTGTAAAATTATAGGAGGATTATTGAACAAATTTTGTATGAAAATGACGTTTTGTAAACCTGCTATAACTTTAGAAAACATTTATGAATTGAGGGGTAAGTGTTTACACTTAAAAGTGTTGTGCATAGATTTTTTTATTGACAAATTTAAATTTTACGCACAAATTTTGTAATGAAAATACAAATATATATTAACTTCGGGAAAATTCAAGAAATTTTAAAATATAAAATAAAATAATTTAAAATTAAGTTGTTTTATAATAAATTTTTATAAAAAGTATACTATAGTGTTTGTATACAAATTCGCAATGAAAAACTAAAAACCTTACTTACGACTAACTTTTAAGCGCCGGACATAAATTTGGCGTATAAAATATCAAGGCTCCGAAAAAGAAAAGCTCCAAAAAATTTACGATCGCATTTCGAGTTTGAAAACTGCAAAGCCGATTTTCGGAGTCCAAAATATCTGGCCTGACAGACAATCCAATCCGTTCCGAAATTAAAAAAATCGGGATTTGAAATATTTAAACACGGTTTACAGTAGTTTTGATTTAGCTGCCTTTTTCTTAAGTGCACATTTGCTATAACTGCACAAAATTTAAGTTTCGTTTATATATTACAAAAATTGACCTCGAGCCTGAACATTTTATTTTTTTAAAATTAATAATAAAAAGGTCGAATAAACTAAACAACATAATTTTTTTTTAAATCAAAATTATGTACGCAATTGTCTTCTTTAAGTGCACTTTTTGTACTTGCACATTTAAGATAACTGCCTCATATTTTTGGCAGTTTTACATTATTTTCATAAAAAAGATCACTGTTAGCTGCCTCTTGTGTTTTGCTTTGTTTTTTGTGTTGTTAACTTTTTTTGTGACAAAAATATCCTACTTTAGTCGTTTTTTAACCATAAAAATCGCAAGATTTGGTGCAAAGCACAAAGTTGTCATCATTAGCTTCATTTGTTTTGTTTGTTTTCAGTCTGTATTGGTATACCTGCACATTAAGGCAGGTATACCAATACAAAAAATACAAATTGACTTAGCTGCGTTTTTGGCTTACCTGCACAAAAATTCTTGCAAAAGTTGGTTGTGCAGCTAAGTCAAAATTACATAGAATTATACATACACTGTATGATATAGGCAGGCGCATATATAGAGGGATGCAAAATGCGATATTTTCCCCTTAAAATAAAATGTTTCAATGCAAAACTATAAAGAGAATAGAATATTTTTTCAATACAAAATTTTGACAAGATATGGAAAGTCCGTATTTCTGTGTATTTTGATTTTTTAACGACTGGTAGAACAAGTTGAAAAAAATATATTTCATTGTAATTTTACTATTTATTAAATTGAAAACAACTTTTCTGAATTATTTTTTTGTAAGTTGTTCGGGTTCCTCTTGAACAAATTATGACACTGGAATTTCATGTTATAAAATTTGTATTTACGAAAATTTAACATACAATATTTTTATTTATTTCAGGGAAATATTATGTTTTCGGTTTGTTCAATAATTTTATTTGTATTAAATAATTATTTTTTAAAATTTTAAGTGCATCTTTTAGCACTTAAAGTTAATATCTATTTATGTACCATGTAAGAGTTACAATGATTTAAAGTAATATAAAGTTCCTTCGTTATTTATAGTGTGTCTTCGTAGAAACAAAACAATGTATAATATTGCCATACGTCATTAAAAGATTTAAAAACATATAGAAATCATTTTAATAATGGGACTCAGAAGAATATAAAAACTTTTATAACACCAATAATTACCAAAACCAAAACTGAACTCAGAAAAGTTCTGCAGTTAGAACATAACAGTTATGTTTGCGGTTTTAACTGCAATTGTAATTATTTTATTTGGGGAAGAAATTTTCAATGTTTTTGACAGTTATGTTTTAAACAACCTACAAAAACTACCACATTTGCGTTACAGTTACTTTATGCAGTTGTTTTTGGATTTTTTACAAAACACATATATTTTTATGTTGCATACACTCACACAAAATATGACGTTTAGAATTTTTTATTGCAAGAATATGAGAAGAATATTTTTCTCTTGTGTCTTCTGTCAAAAAAAGGACGCTGAAAAAAACAAACTGCAAATTTTACTGTAAGAAATTTTATTAAACAAAGAAAATAAGGTGAGTTATATAGTAGAAAATTATATTTATGTAGATATTACAATATATTGTATTTCCTTTCTTTCCACTCTTTAATATATTTATTTTCTACCTGCAGAAAAAAGGAAGCCAAACAAATATTTCATCCACAGCGGGCAGACATCTACAATAATGTATGTATTAAAAATGCAAAATTAAAAAATTTATTTCTAAATTGTAACATTTTTTTAAGAATAAAATGGAGTGAAGAGTATTTACTAAAGTTTGTTTTCATTAAATTAATAATTGCTGTTAGTAAGTTTAACTAAAAAAAACAGTAGTTTTTACAGTAGTTTTTATATCTGTTGTTTTACTTACGTTTGGAGTTGTTTTACAATAATTCTCATCACTGTTGTTTTAACTACATTTTTAGTTATTTTTACTACATTTGTCGGTTAATTTGTAACAGTTAAGAATAGCTTCATATTGCAGTTTATTTAAATGCAAATGTAGTTTACACCTTTTAATTTTTTTTATTTTACCTACATAATTCCCTGAGTGTATAATCACTGTTCTGCCAACTTCCAAAGCTTTGTGGCACTATGTGAATGAATCATTTAATAATTTCAAACCCTGTGAATTCCCTTAATAATTCCTTTTTTAATTACATACTTTTAAAAAGACTAAAGTGTTAGATGAAGTTGGTGATTGTACAAGTACGAGTCTCGCACTTGTAAGTACATACAGTGCTCGTATAGTAAACCTTCTCAAATGTTTAGAAATATTTGACCAAAATGCATCTAACACTTTTAGTTTTTTTGAATTTTTATCTATTGTATTATATATGCATGTATGTATATCTGTATAGATATTAGGGTGGGTCGATTTAGCAATCGATATTGTGCCATCGATTTTTTTGATAGCTTTTTGCATGAGGAAAAAAGTTCCACTACGACATATCAAAAAAATCATTTTCGAGGTGCCCAAATTTTAATTTTTTTACTTTTTCTCAACTTTTATTTTTAAGGTTTTTTAGTAGGTAATAAGAAAAATCGGCTGATTAAATTTTTTTTAATATTACCTTTCCAAGGTGAAATTGTGCGCAAAAAACGATGGCGATAGCAGTTTTTCCAAAAAAAAAATTCTTGAGGTTTTGGACTACACCATTTCCAATTGAAATTGGGAGCTTTCCATGTAGTATTGAGAAAAGAACAATTGAAATTGGGATTTTCCATTTGATAATGGGAAAGGAACAATTGAAATTAAGATTTTCTATTTCATATTGAGAAAAAAAGAAATGAAATTGAGATTTTCCAATTAAAATTGAGAAACGAATAAATGATATTGAGATTTTACAATTGAAATTAAGAAAAGCATACATGAAATTGAGATTTTTAATTTGATATTGAGAAAATAACACATGAAATTGAGATTTTACATTTAAAATTGAGAAGAAAACAAATGAAATTGAGATTTTCCAATTAAAATTGAGAGAAAAATAAATGATATTGAGATTTTACATTTGAAATTGAGAAAAAAACAAATGGAAATTAGATTTGTTCATTTGAAATTGAGAAAAGAAAAAATTGAATTGAGAAATTTTTAAATGCAATTTAATAAAATTCTTGTGAATGAAATTAAGCCTTGCACGGAGATAAAAATACCAAGAAGTTGGAAATACCTTACACGGCCAAATGTATTCCTGAAAATTTTTCCACATTGAGCTGGTTACAATAAATAACTTTTAGAATACCTTATTCGTCTGAATGAGTATGTCAGAGCCGGTATTCAAATACATAGTTCGGCTGAAGGAAATAAATTTCAATTTGAATTCGCGCTACCCAAACGCTCCCATCATCACATGGAGCCATTTGATCGGAGCGATTGGAAGGGCCGTCACGCGTTATAAAAATGGATGAAAATAGAAGTTCTGTTAATGTACCTGCTGCTAGGGAATGTATAAAAAATTTTCTGGTGAGATGGAAGGAGATGGGGAAGACCTTTCAGAGTAGGTGGTAGTTGTTGATAGTGCTACTTGTTACAAAAGTTTCGAAACTGTATTTGAAAACTCTTTCGGAACTCTGCTCAGTTTGAGCCCATAATCCCGCATTTTCAACACCATTGAAATAATATTGTAAAAAATAAAAGCCCATGTCAAGTCCAACATGGACATTCCAACAATTTCCCCACCCAACATTTTGCAGCAGAGATTGGTGTACATTGAAAGGAAGCTAGAACATTGGTAACTGCTAGCGACTGCAGCTGAGCAATAAAACATTCCTGCACCTTCCATCAATCTGCCATCCCAGCAAGACTTTGGTAATGGGTGCGATATACTCACGCATTACCTTGTAATGATAACTTGTTACCTTCCGAATCATTTCAAAGCAAAAAGTAAGGACTTACCGATCACTGATTACGTGTTGCAATGATCAAAACATTTTTGAAGATCTATTTTTAGACACATTATTTTGTGTTTTTTTTGTAAGGGGTAATGTTACGAACAAAAATACTAAGCACAACTATTCATTTACTTTTAAAATTTTTTTTTATGAAAATCTATTTTTAGACACATTTCTTTTTCCATCCTCGTAACCACATAAGTAACCACTTACTTTATCACATCCTCCCAATACATTACCTTGCAGCTAATCGCCTGTAAAATTGATCAGTGAAATAAGGTATAAAGTAATGCATGGGCCCCTATGGCTGTGCATTACTTTATACATTTTTTTGTAATGTATGATTTAATAAAATTTGTTCTTTAATTAAATTTTTTCCCAAAATCATTTGATTTTTTCTCAATTACATTTATTCTATTCTTAATTTAATTTATAATTTTCCCAATTTCATTTGTGTTTTTCTTAATTTCAAATATAAAATCTCAATTCCATTTGTTCTTTTCTCAATTTCAATTGGAGAATCTAAATTTCATTTGGTATTTTCCCAATATCAAATATAAAATCTCAATTACATATGTCCTTTTCTCAACTTGAATTGGAAAATCTCAATCTCATTTGTTCTTTTCTCAATTTTAAATGGAAAATCTTAATTTCATTTGCTTTTTTCTCAATTTCATATGGAAAATCTCAAAATCAATTGTTCTTTTCTCAATATTAAATAGAAAATCTCAAAATCAAATAAAATTTTCTCTATTTCAAATGGAAAATCTCAATTTCAATTGTTCTTTTCTCAATTACAGTTGGAAATGGTGTAGTTTTTGTCAAAAAATCTATATTTTTTACACGTTAATTTTAAAAGTTTTTTTTTAGTAGGTATGTTAAAAAAATTCGCCGATTTCAAATTTTTTAAATATATTCTATCCAATGTAAAATTATGCGCTTAAAACGATGGTGATATCATTTTTTCAAAAAAAAATGTTGTTTTTGGCTGTTTAAACGAGTTTTTGTCGAAAAAACGGCGCCTCGAAAATGATTTTTTTGATATGTCGTAGTGGAACTTTTTTTCCTCATGCCAAAAGCTATCGAAAAATCGATGGCACAATATCGACAAATTTTTGTTCTTACAAAACAGCCCACCCTAATGTATATACGAGTACTGTATATACTCGACACATTAAGTTTATGTGCCTTGTCTATATTGTCTTGTATGCTTATATGTAGTTGTTGTTCTGGGTAATGGTGCAACTAATTGCTTGATCATTGATTTACAAATTACTAACATACAAATAAACGAACAGACAAACACATACACACGCATACACAAACATTCATATAAGTGTGTAAATAGGGTACCTCGTTTTCCCAATTTTCTTTTGCAGTGGGATGTAATAGAGGACAAAGGTTGTGGATCCCATAGATATTACAGATTTAGGTGCCTATTCCTACTTTTGACTTATTGTGACCATCATAGGACTATTTTTAAGACTGAGAGTCTTAACTTTTCATATAAAACAACAATAAAATTTTAAAAATTCAAATTTTATTTGTCAATGTTATGATTGTGTCGATACCAGGTTTTAATTTTATTGAAGTTTTCAAACAAAAATTTTAATAAATATAATTTATTGTGACTTTGCAACAACAAATACATGAATACAGTCATAACTAAGAGTCACAGACTTTTCGTATGAATAGGCACGTTAATTACTTTAAATTGCTGGAAATCTTCTGTTAGGACTTTTGCCTCAAAGTGTTTGCCAAAAATTTTTAATTTATAACACAGTACAACAAAATAAGAAAACTTTGATGCATCGCGATTGTAACATATCAGTTCTAATAGACTTTGGGACGCAGATCACGAATATGGCCATAAAATTTTAAAGTTATCTATAGTTTATTAAATATTTACAAAAACAATTTTGTAGGAAAACTAAATTTTTTAATAAACTTTTTGGAAAAAATTTAAGAATTGCAACATTTTAAAATGATGAATATGCCCCTTAATTTGATTTATATCACGTTTTGACAGCTGCATTAGTATTCCCTATATATGCATAATCGGCGATGAAAGGAAAATCCAATATTTGAATTTGTGCCTTTTGTAAACATCTCATATTATTTAATTTATCAAAAAAATTTGCAATTTTTTATTTTAAGTTAAAGTTGACTAAAACTGGAAAGGATTGACTTTTTTGATCCCTAAAATTTAAGGAGTCTGTGATAAATCTTAAGCTATAAAACCAGATAAAACCATTCAGAAATGTAAAACATATATTTTCTAATCAATTTTAACGAAAAGTTTAATTTATTCCTAAAAAATAACGGTTTTAAAATATGCCTGTTCAGATAATTTCCAAATGATGTATTTCATTTCATCATATCCAGAGATGAGAAAGGTTAAAAGATATTTTATTTGAAACTAGATATTGTTTCAGAACTTTTTCAAGCGGTTTTATTTCAAAATTTTAAGAAATTCAAATTGTTTATTTTTTTTTAATATTAATAAGAGCTTCATCACAACTGGGTCGACTGTCGACAACGATAGCAAAAGTCGTCGCGATTAATTTAAATTCAGCTGCAAACGACCGTAGACATTTTTTGACATTTAGAAAGCAAAGCAAGAATATGCTTTTATTTGTTTTTCCATAATTCTGCACCAACTCAATTCTTTTTGTTATTTTTCATTTTATTGTATTTAATTTTGCTTTTCTACGATACATTTCTTCAGTCAAAAAAAATTTTTTTTTGTAAATATAGTACGAATTTTTGCAGCTCTGATACGAATTTCTATAACTCTGTTCTGATAGGCAACCCTTATTTAGGTAAAAATATGGCAATAACTTGACAAATATTTTGAGTGTGTGTTAGTATGTCGTCATGAAAACAGAATATATTCTAAAGGGTGGTTAAATTTTAAGGGCCGATGTTGAATGTGAACCACAACTAAACGTCAAGTTTTTTTCTGCATTTCATTTGACATTTCTCAATTTCAGACTAACTCAATTTGAACCATGGAAAGATACACAATCGAGCAACGCGTTAAAGTTATTCAGGCTTATTATGAAAATGGGCGTTCAAATCAAAATGCATTTCGTGCACTTCGTGATTTCGTTGGTCAGCATAATCGACCAAATGTGTCCACAATCGGGAGAATTGTGCACAAATTTCAGCAAAACGGGTCTGTAGGAAATGTGAAAACACCTGTTTTTTGTGTTTGGTGCGGTTTATGGGCTGGCGGCGTCATCGGACCGTACTTCTTCGAAAATGAGGTTGGCCAAGCAGTTACCGTGAATGGTGTTCGCTATAACGGACTTCTTGTGGCCAGAAATTGAGAATGTGGACCTGGACGATATGTGGTTTCAACAGGATGGTACCACTTCCCACACAGCCAACGAAACAATGGCTCTTTTGAGCGAGAAATTCAATGGCCGTGTTATCTCACGTGGTGGCGATGTCAATTGGCCGCCAAGATCATGTGATTTGACACCGTTGGACTTCTTTCTTTGGGGTTATTTGAAAGAAAAGGTGTACGTCGATAAGCCAGCAACAATTCAAGAGCTAAAGGATGAGATAATTCGGCACATTAACGGCATAGAACCTTAATTATTCCTCAGCGTCATCGAAAATTTGGATCATCGGATGGAGGTGTGCCCCCGGCTATTTGGCCGATATTTTGTTCTATACATAATTCAACCATACCAATATTATCATATAAAAAGAAATGACAATAATTTCCTAAATAATTTGTGTTTTATTCAAAATCAACATCGGCCCTTACAATTTAACCACCATTTATTACGACCCAAATCGCCGGACGACATGGCGACATTTTGCTTCCCATGCAAAATATATGAAAACGCAATTCTTGCTGTCATTGTTGAATCAGTTGTGATTAAACACTAAAAACTCATGAAAAAGTTCTTGAAAAAGACAACTGTAATATCGTAGAGAGGCCACAACTTCTGCCGTCTAGTACATCTCTCTCCGAAAGAAAAGTTGCAAAACGAGGCACCCTAGTAGGTATGCACTCATGAATTCCGATAAACACAGAAAATCTTACTTATAAAGTTGTTACTTACAAAACACATGCATGTAGTAGTTTATTGTCTGTATGTTTATTAATGTCTGTATAAGTATGTAATGTGTGAAATTTCATGTTCAACATAAATTTTCAATTAAGCAAACAAAATGTTTTTTTTTTTATTGTTATTTACAAATGTATGTAGTAGTAAAGTTGATATTTTTTAAAACTGATATACAATTTTTTTTAATTATTTCTTTGGTTTGATTTTTGTGAACTTTTTGTAAATTTGCCATCGGGTCATTTAGTGAAATTCATTGTTTAAATCTTAAACTAAGCTTTAAAGTTTTGTTATTTATAAATTTTCACAACATCACAAATTATATTTTTATAGTATGAGGAATAGTCTTTCTTATTAACAACACTTTTTTTCTTTTTACCGATAATTACCTATTCTTATTTCTAAAAAAAAAAAAAAAAAAAAAACACAACTTTGCAATTAGTATTTTCTGTGTGCAACCGTTGGATTCAATTAGGAATTGATGAATGATTATAAAATACATTTAAGGTATTGTAATATATACAGGAAAGTTTCTACATTTAGGTATTGGTTTAAGGACATCCATATCTTTTGTTTAAAATTGTAGTACATAATATAATTTAAAACTTGAACACCATTTTTTTTCTATAAATGTTGTTTAAGTAGTTATTTTTTCTCGCATATATCAACAACTAAAAAAACCGCGCAAATTATTCCTTGGGAAAAATTAGTGTTTCCAATTCGGTTAATCGATTAACCGATTCCTCGATTAATCGCCTCTGTTTCGGTTAATGTCGAAACAAATAATTTAAAACTCAAATAATTATTCGATCCGAATAATCGGTTAAAATAGGTCGATTAACCAGTAACATTTTTAATATGTGATTTTTTGCTTTATTTTTTTCCAAAACTTCATAATTTTCTTTACTTTGGCTAAAAAATTACAAATATTAACTAAAATACGATCAAATTGTTTTAAAATCGATTTAAAGAGAAGCCTTTAGATCAGGCGTCGGCAACACCTATGCCCATGGGCGGTCTCTCACACCTACATAAGCTCACACATAGAACAAAAAAATAACTTAGTCGCAAACAAGCATTAAATGACAGTGTTGCCATTTCAGTGCTTTTCGGGTATTTTTCGGTGCTTTTTTCATTCTTGTACCCGGTGATTTTTTACAAATACCCGTTTAAAAAAAGCGGGTATTTACAGTTCTTTTTCAGATTTCTGGCAGTGCTTTTTGTACAGTTCATATTTTTGGTATTTGTTCTCGTTTTTTAATATTTTTCTTCAATTTTCTGTCAAAGTTAAAAAAATAATACGAACTAAACAAAAAATACATTTTTTTACAATGTTTGTAGTACAATTTTAAATAGCAACTTCGATATATTTAAACTTCAAAATTTTTAGATATTAGTTTGGTGCTTTTTTACCCCTTTTTCGGTTATTTTTTAACTTTTTTTACACGATTTTACAAAGCTAAAATGTGTTTTTAAATTATTGACTTAAATTTTTCAAAAAATTAATATCGTGCTTTTTAACCCATTTTTGATAAATTTTTACCCGTTTTCACAATGCTCACGGTGCTTTCCTGCCTTCAAAAGTTGGCAACACTGTTAAATGAAGTAGGTTGTCAGATCGCTTGTTTGCCAGATTTTTTACACTTTGCATAATGTTTATTGATACATTTTTTTGGTAATTTATTTTTAAGTTCTTTTGTTTTTGTATTTGTGTTGTTTTTTTTTTTTAATATTTGTTTTGGCAGTTGTTCTTTGCTTTTAAATTTTTATTTTATATTCCCATTATAAACATTTAAAATTTTCAAATTATTATACAAACGTTCTTTGTCAGTGCATTGAGAGAGAGAGAGACTGCAACTCACTCATACAAGCACAAAATAAGGTTGTTAATGTTTGCCGATCCCTGCTTTAGATACAATTTTTTGAGCAACTCCAAGCAAGTCGACATTGAATATAAATAAAATAACAAAGTTTCTATTTGTAAAAAAATGCTTTAACACTATGTGCCTGGCTGGGAGTATAAGCACAATGCAAAGGTCCCGGTTTTTTTCCATACAATTTGACAATTAAAATCGTGCAACGATTTCCGTGAGATAAAACTTATTTTATTTTCTCAACGGAATTTCTTATACTCCTGTTTTTACTCTCAGATTATTTTACTAATGTTGCCAGATTTTCACACAATTTCAATCACAGTACAAGTATAGTACGATTACATGGTTGATTTCTTCATGCACATGCATTAGTAATACCAAAGGATTTCACTTTATTCATTTATAAAATATATAAAAAACAGCACTAACAAAATAACACTTTCACAGCCTTTTATTCTAACTGATGTCAAACAACAACAATACTTTGGAATGTAGCAAGAAGAAAAATATAAAATATAACCAACTTGACTTTCTATGTGTTCTGTGTTGTAAAAGTCAGATTCCGTTTCCGTTGCTATTTTGTTCATTTTTTTCCCGTCACGATTTAAGATTCCTTTTCCATTTGTATTGTTCTTATTCTCTGGAGCAGGCTTTAGGAAATACAATAGACAATTTTTCATTTCTATCTTAATTCTTTTAAAATGTAAAATTAATTTTCAAAAGCGAGAGCAGTTTTTCAGCCTCTAGTCTATGATTTTATTTATATTTATTTTAACAAAAACAGTGCGTATTAATTTTTAAAATTTTATTATTGCAAACATAGAATTTTGAAAGGCTGAAAACTGCTCTCACTTTTGAAATTCTATGATAAAGTTCGAACAAACAAATCTGTTTGGGATTTGACACCCGACTAAAAAAGTTTTTATGTAATCTTATATGATTTGATATAATTATAAATGTTTATATGTGTGGCTTTATATGACCATATACATTTATATTAACACTTTGGTTTTATAAATATGTTTGATATGACGTTATATATAATCATATGCGATTTGGTCTCCAGCTATATATTAAGAGATCTGCAAATATAGTTTATACATAATTATATATAATGGCGTATAAGCTTCTCTAAACAATCTTATATCAAAAAATATAACAAAGTTAATATAAAATTGTATTAATTTTATGTATTAATTTATCTGACATGATATCTAATTATACAAAATTTTATGAAGTTTAATTGCACTACATATTAAAATTAAAAAAAAACTCCGAAATTGTGGATCTGGTTTTGAAGTTTGCACTATCCCAGCAAAATATTGGTAATGACACCTCATTGCTGTCTGCATTACCAATAATGATATATCATTACCTTTTGCATTATTTAGTAATGTAAAATAATGACTTGCTAATAACGGCCTATTGTAGTCATTGCTTTTAAATATAAAATAATGACTTACTCGCAATAGTTTAAATAAGTACTTTTTATAAAGTTAAATTTCATACATTTTTATTTATTATATATAAATATGTTTTGTGTTAAAATTTTTATGACGAGTTCTAAAATTACACACTAGCAAAAACTTTAATTTCTCTGAATGCATTTTCTGTATTTGTGTAACTCCTTATTTTTAAGAATCAAGTAAGCAGTCGGATAACCACTTATAATTCAACTTTCGTAATAATTTGTGTAACCACTTATTATTCAGAATCTCATAACTACTTAATTTTCATTTTTTAGTAAGTGAGCGGGTAAGCGTGACTACTTATAAAAACGACCACGCCAAACAAAAATAATGAGCTTAGATGCCAAAAAATAAGTTGTTCGGAGCTATGAATTTCTATTATATAACTACTTATTTGGTAATGAAAGATTTTGCTGGGATGATATATAAATAAATTTTTATAATTGAATTTAACATATATTTTTCAAATAGTTGGCGAAATACTCTTTATTAAACTAAAAATAATTTTAAAGAAATAAATAAGGGAAACATTTTTTTTTTTCATTGTGGAATTAAAGGTCGAAATAATTATTTTTACTTTTAAATTTAAAAATTAGAGAAACATATGTTGAAATAAATATGGTTTAAGTTCATTTATTTTTCCGTAAAATTAATTGTGAAAGTTAATTTTTTATCATGTTGGTTTTTAATTTTTATTTTAAAAAATAAAAATTGTTTTTTTCGACCTTTCTAATTCATTAATTAAAAATTTATTAATCCAGTTCGAGGCCTATTTCCTTATTATGAATTAACATAATAAGTACTTTTTTCAAAAACTGTTTTTTTTTTCTTCATCAGGATACTCTCCTGACAAATACTTTTGCTTTCAAAAAACCTCTACACTTTCAGGAATGAAAAGACGATCGTTTCGGGGATTTTCCAGGTCCCCTTCATCAGTTTTCTTTAGAAAGTGGTGGCGTAATCCCCAAAACGATCGTATTTTCATTCCTGAAAGTGTAGAGGTTTTTTGAAAGCAAAAACTCTGTGAAGTATTTGTCATGAGAGTATCCTGATGAAGAAAAATAGCAGTTTTTGAAAAAAAAGTACTTATTATATTAATTCATAATAAGGAAATTGGCCTCGAACTGAATTAATAAATTTCTAATTAGTTAATTTTTTATTTTATAAGAAACACACATTTCATAAGACCAAAACTCTAACCTAGAAAAAGTTGTTCCGATAAATTTTTGTAATGTTTTATTTTGTCAGCTATTTCCAAGTTTATTAGCAAAAATTGTTCTAAACATCTAGCATTAGTATTTAATATGAATGAAATAAGTGATCTCAATAATATTTACTAAAATTTTCTTCGAAAATCTTCATAAAATTATATGTATTTATATATAATTTGATGCAGTTAGATAGACCCATTTTTCGGATCAAATTGTATCAGGTGAGATAACATGCTTATCTCGCTTGATATAATTATATATTCCAATATTCGGATCAAATTAGATATGGACGTATATATGGGTTTATATATGGTGATATATGATTATATAACATCTTTTTTAGTCGGGCATCTATTACTGCACATTGAAGGAATTGTCTACATGCTTTTTATGAATTTTATATTGATTCAATAAAATTTCGCTGGAATTCGTGCATTGAAACACGGAGGAGATTGGAAGATAAACAAAAATCTAAAAATAGAATGTATGGGTGAGTTCCTAAACCTCAAAATACATTGCAGTGATGCGGTTTTACTACTGTTTCGATACAAAGCAAACAAGTGTGTTGTTTACTTTGTAATAAAAACATGTCAACAAAGCATCAACAAAATTTGTGATGCACAGTTTGCTTTTTCTATGCGCATCAATTGCGTTTAGGAATGCATGACTTTGTTCAGTTGCATTGCAAATGACGTTTTGGAACTCACCCTATGTGTCTGCGTTGATCACTTCTGAGTAAAAACAATAATAGAAATAATAATTACATTGCATTCAAGGCCTTACTCGGGTGAGATGTTTAAGCTGTCGCACTTCAGTATAGTTACATTTATAATGTGGGAGCATGTATTCAATTCGTACAGTCGATGGGTTGTTGAAAAAAATTATCATATAGAGACAATCTGACAATAAAAACATATAAATAATTAATACAATTTAATGGAAAATCACTGAAAAAACCTGTCCATAAAAAAAAGGCAGAAACAAGATCTAGTCTGATTTGAAAATTATAATTAGGTTATTTACAAGGAGGTATCGTCCTAACAAAAAACAGAGTTCTTAAAATTTTTATTTGGCTTTAACAACGATTTTCTTTCGTTGTAGCACACTCAAACATGGACACTTAACATGAGTAAAAATGTTGTATCGTGCTATTCTCAAATGTTGTATTTTATCAATTTAAATTCTAACAACTCTGTTTTTTGTTATGACGATACAACGATACAGCAAGTAGCACACACCTTGTGAACAACCTTAATGTGTTTATAATTTTTAGAGAAAAAGGTTCATTCTTCTTAACCTCAAACCTATTACCTAAAATTGAAAAAATTGCATATTAATTACAATATTATGTAATTACAAACAAAAACAATTTACACACAATTTTGAGTACGGGAACGCCTTTGGGCTAGTTTAGGTAACTGTGGTAAAGTTAAGTTTAAAACAACACTACTAAACTTTTCATTGAACTGATGCAGTTTTATGAAAAATCTCGTATTATTTATTGAAAATTACATACACCCAATGAAAAACCTTTTTCGTAAAATTTGTTTTGCATTAACTCTGTGAAGAAAACTTCATAAGTTTAGTGAAAACTTTCATTAAAACTCGTCCTATTAAATTCTCTCTGAATAAATTAACTCAAAATTGTTTTATTGTTAATGGCCCTTAAAAACCGAAAAGACTGAGAATTTAACAATTATTTATAATATTCTCAGATTACTAATATTCAGCAAAATTTTTTGCTGATTTTTGCAGAGTAAATTAGTATTTATAAATAGAAAAGTTAAGGGGTTACATGACATTCGCGGCAGAGAAAACAGACCTTTTTTAAAAATTCATAACTCAGTCAAAAACAAACATTTTTCCATTTTTTGGCAGTTTCAATGAAAATTTTATTTATATTACGCCATGCAGGTAATCACCATGTTATTGTATTTTTCCTAGTGTTTCCAATTATTCGACATAGGCGGTTAACCGGTTAATGCATTATTCGAAAAATCACTAAAATTAATTAACCGGTTATTCGGGTCGGTTAATCGAGAAAATTGGCGATTAATCGTTTAATGCAAAATTAATGTATTTTCTTAAAACAGACCTTTTTTTAAAAATTCATAACTCAGTAAAAAACAAACATTTTTCCAAAATTTTTTTTTATTATTGTACAGAAATGAACAAATTACAAGAAAAAAAATTTATTATTATTCGATTGGTTATTCATACGATAACCAATTTTGTTAAGATTTAAAAAAGTATTTTTTTTCAGATCGGACAATTTTTGCGATTCCCAGCGCTGCAACCACGAGGCCCCGTTTTTTTTTCTCTGCCGCCAGTTTGGAGCTCTTAAAACCATGTTGGAGTGAAAAATATATTTTTTTTGTTTTTGACTGAGTTATGAATTTTTAAAAAAAGGTCTGTTTTCTCTGCCGCGAATGTCATGTAACCCCTTAAGAAAATACATTAATTTTGCATTAAACGATTAACCGATTAATCGCCAATTTTCTCGATTAACCGACCCGAATAATCGGTTAATTAATTTTAGTGATTTTTCGAATAATGCATTAACCGGTTAACCGCCTATGTCGAATAATTGGAAACACTAGGAAAAATACAATAACATGGTGATTACCTGCATGGCGTAATATAAATAAAATTTTCATTGAAACTGCCAAAAAAATTTAATTTTTATTTGCAAATATATGTTACGAAAAAAATTAGAAAAATATTAGTGACATAATTCGAATATATATTAACATATAAGTAAAAAGTAAAACCAATAAGGCGTTTTATCACGGTTTTAATAGAACTGACTAATGTAATGACACACTCATAAAAATGTGTCAGTAGAATCTATTAAAACGACAGCTGAAACAAAAGTATATGCAGTTAAAAAGACGACAAAGACATTTACCTTGAAAATAACTATAAATTTAGCTGTTTTTAACTGTTGGAAAATAAGTGAAAAATGTATTAAAAACACCAAAGCATGTCGTAAAATTAACTGAAAATTTTTTACTACAAAAATTGTAATTGCATCTGTAGTAAATTCTTTTGATATAACAAAAGGGTGAAAACATATCAACTCAATACAAAAAAGTGACATTTTCGGATTTACCATGGCCGATTGCAATGAAATTTACCACAACTGTCGCACTTGACAATATGTCATTAAAGCATAAATTTCAGAGCCCGGGCTCTGTCGGTTTCCGAAATATGACGTCACGAAAATTGGAAAAAACAGTAATTTAACTAAAGTATTATTATAAAATCGTCAATAACTTTTAAACTATTTAAGATCTAAAATAAATTTTGATATTATTTATTAGGTAAGAATATGCCCTTTAAAATGGTATACATATCGATTTTTTTCATGGAAGGGTCAATTGTCATTTCTTGGGGTCTTGAATTCAAATACCCGTATCTCGAAATGCGCATTATTAAAAATTCTTTAAAAAAAATATATGTTTTTAACTGAACCCGCTTCTATATTTGTGGAAAATTTCAGGGTAATATCTCGATTCGTGTCTGAGTTATAGCCAAAAACATTGTCATATGTATGTTTTTTTTTTATAAATTAATACATGTAAGTACCATATATTTACAATAGACCGTACCGCAAAAAAAAGTTCGCCGTACACCCTCCAATATGAAGTATTTTTGCAAGGCAATTTCAAAAAAAAAGAATTTTTTGTAATTTTTCGCTATAGCTTCGGCTTTTAAAGTCAGATTTTAAAGTGTGATATATCAATTTTTTGCCTCGAGGAGACCAGTGTTTTGGTATAAAGGTAAAATCCAATGAAAAAAAATTTTTAAATGCGTTCGGCAACCAAATAATAAAAAAAATTCTACTGGTATTATCGAAAAACTTCCTTAGCAAAAGTTTAATGATTTTTTGCGAGCTTTAATTTTCTGACATTAGGGTGGTACATTAGGGTTGCAGCAACTGAGATCTGGTGGGTAACTACTAGAACGGGATACTTGAGGTCAATGACCTTAGAGCAAAACACTGGTCTCCTCGAGAGAAAAACATCGATGTATCATACTTTAAGATCCGACTGTAAATGCCAAAGATATAACAAAAAATGTAAAGGTGGACTAATTAATTGATGATTTCATTACCATTGCATTGATATCATTTGTAATGAAATTATTTTCATTACCATTTTTTTAGTTAATGGTAATGATTCTAAAATTTAATTTCATTGATTAATGACAATGATTTTAAATTTCATTACCATTGATAATGAATAAATTAAAAAAAATAATTGCCATTGACAGAAAAACGTAAAAATGGAGTAAAACTCGCTGAAATCAAAAATGGAATATGCTCATGCTCATTTGAAATTAAATATTACTTTCCATTCCATTGTTATTTGTATCCAGGTAAAGTTTAACGGAATGCAATGGATCCTCCTTAAAAAATGATGTTTTATAACTTCCCCGGCCAAACGCGTTGTTCGTTTTCATTTGTCTGAATTTTTTGTAAACAAATGTTTTTTAATCAATTGTAATTAGTTTTTTATGCATTAGTGTAATTTCATTACCATTAGTAATGATTTTTATAATGAAAAATATTTCATTACCATTAAATGGTAATGAAATTTTTTTCATTGTCATTAGTATGAACTAATGGTAATGAAATTTCAATGGTGATGAAAAATTCCCATGTATGATAGGTAACAACAATTTTCTTGTATATTCACTAAATAAATGGCTGCTTCTACTGCATAGAATTACTAAACTGATACTAATTTTGAAATTGATTGGAGATACCAATAATTTGTTAAAAGGATTGTTTTTTAGTTCATATTCCCTATTTTTAATACCTAGTAAAATATTTTTGGTGTAGTGTTCAATTATAGGTAACTCCAGATAAAATTATTTCCTGGCAAATTGATTTTAATGGTTTTGATCGAAATCCAACCAATATTTTTCCTGGGTGTTGCTTTCAGCAGATTGGTATTTTTTACCCAGCAAAATCTTTCATTACCAAATAAGTAGTTATATAATAGAAATTCATAGCTCCGAACAACTTATTTTTTGGCATCTAAGCTCATTATTTTTGTTTGGCGTGGTCGTTTTTATAAGTAGTCACGCTTACCCGCTCACTTACTAAAAAATGAAAATTAAGTAGTTATGAGATTCTGAATAATAAGTGGTTACACAAATTATTACGAAAGTTGAATTATAAGTGGTTATCCGACTGCTTACTTGATTCTTAAAAATAAGGAGTTACACAAATACAGAAAATGCATTCAGAGAAATTAAAGTTTTTGCTAGTGTGTAATTTTAGAACTCGTCATAAAAATTTTAACACAAAACATATTTATATATAATAAATAAAAATGTATGAAATTTAACTTTATAAAAAGTACTTATTTAAACTATTGCGAGTAAGTCATTATTTTATATTTAAAAGCAATGACTACAATAGGCCGTTATTAGCAAGTCATTATTTTACATTACTAAATAATGCAAAAGGTAATGATATATCATTATTGGTAATGCAGAGAGCAATGAGGTGTCATTACCAATATTTTGCTGGGTAATAACAAAAATTTAACTAAAATTCTGCATATTTAACAGCTTTATTTTTTTGTTCCTATTTTACTAATATATAGCAAAAAATAATCTGCTAATTTCAGCAGGTCATTTTTAACTAATTTTTAGTAGTTTTAACTAAGTTTTTTACAGAGTTTTTTCTGTTAGTGCTCTTAATATAAACTATTTCCTTTGCCTTTATCAAAAAAAAAATTTTCTACGGAAACAGGTAACATTCTTATGGTAACCTATCTTCATGCATACTTGCACTAACATGTATAGTACCAGTGTTGCCAAAACTTATTTAGGAAAAAATGCTAGATTTTTTGCATAAAAATGCTAAAAAATGCTAAAAACTAAAAAATATGCTAGAAAAAATATGCTAAAAAAATTTTATAAAAATATGTTTCAATTTGTTTAAAGAAATACTATTTTAGTGACTTTTACAATTAGACTGAAAATAAGTCATCTCTAATTATGAATTCAGTTCATTTTATTAACTAAATTTATATAAAAGAAAAATTAAAAACAACTCAAAAGTTAATTCTTGTAAAAAAGTTCAAAAATCCTTTAAAATAAATTTATTATTTGATTTCCCAACTGTCAGGGGGTTTCCATCAGCTGCTTTTTAAAATGTTTTATGAGCCAAAAAATTTCAAGCAAGAAACAGAGGAATAACAGAAGGAATATGAAGAAAATTAACAGCGAATGAGATATAATGAAGGAATTCGGGAAAACAAAAAAAAAACAAAAGTTAAAAGCAAAAAAATTTATTTTAATTATTTAATTATTATTTATTACCTTATTAAAGTTGTTTTTGTTAGTGTTTTTATCAGTAATCGCAAAAAAACAAAATATTAACTTTTTCACTTTTCTTTTGTTTTTCTCATTCTTCACTGAATTTAACAGCCCAGAGCATCCATACAAATAATTGAGCACGAGTTAACATAATTTCTTGGGAAGAAAACTCTTTCCTTTAGATCCTCTTTGCAACTGTGTCACTGAAAATATGTTATCTCAAAAAGTTAAAGGCGGATAAACAAAAGTACCTCAAAATGTTTTATTTCTAAAATAGGTGGTAATGTGGAATACTTTGGCGTGTAATACATATGAATTTCCCATTCAGCCTTAATTTATCTACTCCAAATTAATTTAATGGTTTTTATTGCACGCTTTGTTTACCGTTTTCAAATTTCTGCATCTTTGGGCTTACCTGCATGAAATTCTTTAAAAAAATTATTTTCGCGATCAGGGTTAATACTTTTTGTGGTGTTGGTTGACGTTGTAAGATTTTTGGTATGATTAAATGAAAAATGTACAGGTGTTACAGTAAAAAAAATCAAAATTCACTGAAATTCTTAAAAGATAGGAATTTATCACAAACGCTATCCACATTACCCTCTATGATCCAAACCTAAAAAAACATCAATAAAAATTGCAAAGATTAAAAACGAACCTTATCAACATTTTGCAATTCTATTAATTCTATTTTAAACTCTATTCTTTAAATTATTATTATTTCTTTTTTTACCAAAAATTGGAGTATTTTTGTGCAAAATCACTCCTTCACCATAACAACAAAAAAAGTAAAACGAGTAAAAAGTTAAAACCGGGCATTCCGATTTAAAATTTTAATATTAAAGTACCATAAAGCAATATTTTTATACTTTTGGGATCATTTTTGAATTTCAATCAATCCAACCCTGTTAAATACAAGTTTTTGCTATTTTTTCCCCAGAAACATTTTTTTTCGCGATTTTTGTTTATTTTTTCGAAAGAAATTTTTTTTCTTAACTCTATTAAATATTTTTCTAAACCCTATTGAATATACACAAAATAACATAACACATACTTTTTATTTGCAGAAAAAAATGATTTGGCAAAATTATTGCGAAAAAAATCTATAAAAAAAAATTTCGTTAAAAAAAATGACAGCTTCCTTAATGTTTTACATATTTAATAAAATTTGATAAATTTATAATTAAAAATGATCCCAGAAATATAAAAATAAAATTTTTTTGGTACCCAACAAAATTTTTAATTGCGAATATCGCGAATACGAGAGCTAACTTTTAAAAACTGCTATCACAATTGAATTCAGCGTACTCGAATTAGCTTTACCAGTAGGGTTTCCAGCTTGTTAAAATTTGCGACTGCACAGTGTAAAGCCTGGATCAGCCAGACGTAAACGTAAACGTATCTCTGCATAGCTGAATTAATAAGTTAAATAAGAACAGAAGATGTGCTGTGTTTTTTGTTTCATTCTTATGCATTCAATATAGAGCAGACGTAAATACACAACAAAAATCTGTTGTGAATAGATTTTCGTTGTATATTTACGTTTGCTCTATATTGCATGCATAAGAATGAAACAAAAAACACAACACATCTCCTGTTCTTATTTAACTTATTAATTCAGCTATGCAGAGATACGTTTACGTTTACGTCTGGCTGATCCAGGCTTAATTAATGTTTACGTATAAAAATAGTTCCTAGTACTTACTCTAAAAGTAAAAAAATATTTCTTTTTCATATTACATTTAAATTCAAATTAATGTAGAATATTATAAAAAAAAAAAGAAAATAAAACTGTAAAAAATGCTAAAAATATGCTAAATTTTGTTGGAAAAATGCTGAAAAAAAAATTCCATATGCTAGATACATTTTTTTCATGCTAAATGAATTAAAAAAATGCTAAATCTAGCATTAAATATGCTAAATTGGCAACACTGCTAAGTACCTTCATATGGTTGCACAAAGACAACTTAACTTTAGTTTCTAACAGATTTCTGGGGTTTTATAAAACTCTTGTACAAAAGCGTTTATGTGGCTTTGCAACAATTTATGCAAAATTGTTTAAACTTTAAAAGTTTACCAAAAGCATACGAAGTCATATATGTATGCAATTATAAAGTAGGAAAAACAACAACATGCAGAAGTACATAGTATAAATAAAACAATAAAAATAATTGAATCCACAAATAGGAAATGAAAGACAAAACATTTAACATAAAAGATTTGATATGTCTATAGAAGAAAAGAAAGTTGCTATGTTGCATGTAAAATAAATTTAAACTCAAAAGTAATGCAAATATTCCCCAAAAGTATTATGTTTTATGAGCATTGGTAAAACTAATGGTGTTAAATTTGAGAAGATTAAATATTTTAAGTATCCTCTGGTTAGAAAAAAATGACGCAACAAAATAGAATAAAGTAATTAACATGTTAAGTAGCTAAAGTTAAGGATTATGCTAAAGAAAAGTAATTACTAACTGTGCTTTATGTAAGTGAAAAAAAAAACTCATTAAACTTAGAACACCAACGCTAACAAGCCACCACCAAATGCTTAAAAGCTCAAATGGACAATTCACTTAAAGCAAATATGTATTACCTAAAGGATGCAATATTTTCTTGTGAAGCATACTAGAGAAAGTAATAAAAAGAAATAAAATATGTGTACTTAGTATCACCACTTTAAACTAAATTCAGGTTAAAGTAATAGTCTAAATGTTTAATCTTGAAAAATATTAATGCAAATTCTTAACGGCCGTTAATTAATTTTTTTTAATCTCATTTATAAATGATAGCGGACAATACCTACATTCAAAAAAATAAGTTAGTGGAAAAATTAGTAAAACGTCTTGTATATCAAGTGTACTAGTTTTCAGCAATTTTTTTGCTGAAATTCCGTTTTCAACAAAAATTTTAGTTATATGTTTTTAGCACTAAACTAATTTTGAACTAATGTTTTACCAATTTATTTTGCTACAAAAATTGTGCTGAACCGCATTCATAGCGTGGACGACAACCAGATAGACAAGA
Organism: Leucophora obtusa; assembly: GCA_949987735.1. Classification (NCBI taxonomy): domain Eukaryota; kingdom Metazoa; phylum Arthropoda; class Insecta; order Diptera; family Anthomyiidae; genus Leucophora; species Leucophora obtusa. The sequence continues at coordinate 174,961,778 of OX465297.1, forward strand.
TGTAGATGTCGCAGCTTGTCTGGAAACGGAAATGACAAAAAAGAAAAACAACTCTACACATATTCTATATTTAAATTTTCAGCAAATAAATTAACTAAAGTAAAATTTCGCTACAAGTTTTTTGAGTTTTTTTCAGTCTACTAATATTCAGCAAAAAGTTTAGTAATTTTAGCAAGGATTTTTTTTATTTGCAGTCGACTAAGTGTTAGCAAAACTTTTGCTGAAGATTACTATTTTTTTGGTAAAAATCAGCTCGCTGATTTTCAGAAAATCTTTTGCTGAAATTACCAACTTTCTTGCAAGCACGCTGACACAGCAACATTTTTTGCTGACTTTACTGACTTTTTTTTTTGAGTGTATACGTTGTTATCGAGCCTTTGAACCAGTTTTATAGTCAGAACTAAGAACGATTTCTGTCTTAAATATTTCTGAAGGTAAAAAATTTGTTCCGAAATTTCCGTGAAATGTTAGAAAAAATTCATTCTTAGTTCTGACTTTAAAACTGGCCCTTAAAGTTTTAAATGTAATTTGTTTTGGATAAGAAGTAAATATTTTAATGAAAATAAGACACAATATTTGTTGTTAATCTAAAAAAACAATAGTTATTAATTTATAGTAACGCTAAGTCATGAACAATTTTTATATTCTCGTAATTTTTTGAGTAAATAAATATATTATTTGGGTTACCAATACGTGAGCAGTCAACATATAATTATTTGTTCGTGGGAAAAGCATGCATTTTGTAAATATAAGCCGCATAATTTCAGTTACTTGATTTGTCAAGTCTTAATTTACATAAATTGCACTTAAATATGGGTTTACCAATTATTTTGTTAAGGGCGGTAAATATTACAACATGATATTAAGTGGCATATTCGAACGGTTGTCCAAAATTCAAACAACAATAACACTAGCCAACAAGGTTTTGGACTGGAGCAACCAAATATCTTTCCTAGGGTAATTTGGTGGGCTGAATTCGAATTTGTAATTGGTTTTTCTCTATCACGTCAGGTTTTCGAGGTACAAAAAAAATGTTTTTATTCGTTTTTTACATAAAAAATCACTAGGTTTCGTGGAAAAAAATCTAAATGCGAATGAAGAAAATGCATTTTGAGTGACATTCGTGCACCTAATTCGTGATAATTTTTCAATAATTCAGCAACAATTTGTTTGTAGTTTTCACTCTTATTGTTTCCAAGAAAACTGTCTACGATGCTCTTGAAAGATTTTCAGACTGCATATTCTTTCTCCAATAAACATTGTGCAAAATTGTCATCATTCAATAGCTTCCTGATCTGAGGGCCAACAAATATGCCTTCTTTGATTTTAGCATATGAAATTTTAGGAAAAATCGCTAACAAATATTTAAATGATGCACCATCTTTGTCCAGAGCCTTGACAAAGTTCTTAAAAAGGCCCAATTTTATGTGCAGCGGCGGAAGAAGAACGTCATTTGAATCAATTAATGGTTTATTTGAAATGTTTTGTTTTCCTGGTGAATACTCAGTTCTTTTTGGCCACTCTGTTCTGACGTAATGATGACATGTAGCGCGACTATCCCATAGACAAAGGAAACAGCAATATTTTGTGAAACCTCCTTGCATACCAGTCAACAAACCAATGACCTGAAACAGATTAAAAATTAAAACAGTTATTTACGATGGTCTATACTATATACATATATAAAAAAATTTAAATCAAACACCTTAAGGTCACCACAGATCTTCCATTTATTATCGTTGTATTTGAGTAATGTCAAAATTTCAGTCATTGATTCGTAATTTTCCTTTGTATTAATGGCTTGAGCAATTGGTATGGATGGGTTTTCATTCCCATTATGCAAAAGAAGAGCATTTAAACAGTACTTAGAGGCATCAGTATATAATCTCCATTCAGTTTTGTCATATGGCTGGTTCATTTTTTGAAATAAACCATCAACATCAGTACAGTATAGAATAGAGCAGGGGTGGCAAGACTTTTTTCGCTGCGTGCCAGAAACGGGAAAAAATTTTTAAAGTTTCTCGCGTGCCACCTTTAGTTGTCTTTCAAGTACTTTTTTGAAATTTTTTAAATTTGGAAAATTTCTCTTAAAAAATCATCATAGATGTACATATTTATCACCGCTACGGTTACGGAGGATTATTTAATTTTTGGGAGTTTATTTAATCTTTAAATATTGAATTATTTCATTATGATAAAATCTCCAATTAAATAAAATTAAAACAGTTTGGACACTATTGCCTTTTATTTTTTTTTTTTGAGGGGGGGGGGGGGGGGGTTATTCTATTTTTGATGGTTATTTGATTTTGTTAAAAAAAAGTTCAATTTTTGGGCGCCATTAATTATTTAAGTACGTAAAAAACTAGTTGAAAAATGTGCTTTGGGCAAAAATTTGATTTGGTTAAAATAAATCGCGCGATTTTTATCATCATAATAATAAATAAATAGCGAATATTATGGATTTGAACAAGTGTTTCCAATTCGGTTAATCGATTAACCGATTCCTCGATTAATCGCCTCTATTTCGGTTAATGTCGAAACAAATAATTCAAAACTCAAATAATTATTCGATCCGAATAATCGGTTAAAACAGGTCGATTAACCGGTTACAATTTTAATATGGAATTTATCCCTTATTTTTTTCCCAAAACTTCATAATTTTCTTAACTTTGGCTAAAAAATTACAAGAAACAAACACAAATATATTTTATTTGTATTTAAGAAAATACTATTTGTATTTTAAATTTGTCCAAACACATTTCAAAATTATTCACTTGTATTTAAAAATTTTAAATCTGTATTTCAAAATTGTAAAATTGCATTTAAAATAATTTCATTTGTATTTCAAAATTCTCCAAATGTATTTCAGAAATTTCCAAATGTATTTAAAAAGACTCTATTTGTATTCCAAAATTTTCCAAATGTATTTAATAAAATTCTAATTGCATTTCAAATTTTTCCAAATGTATTTTAGAAATTTCTATTTTTATTTTAATAGCATTTTTACAAACATACATGTTTTCTCTTTCGTAATGAAAATTTTATAGGAATTATGAGACCTGTATGTTAGTAAATATGCTTTTGAAATAAAAATAGAAATTTCTGAAATACATTTAGAGAATTTTGAAATACAAATGGAATTACTTGAAATGCATTTGGACAATTTTAAAATATTTTTTTTCGTTGCCTACTTTAGACGATATGGGCCAAAACAGTTTAAGGGTGAATCTCGAAAACTAGCGCATAAAAATTACTAGGCTTAGGCACAAATTATTTCTCTTACCAAGATATAATTGCAATAAAAAAAATTAAATTTTTTGTGCTGTTACTTAAGAGGATGTAGCGATTTTCGTTTTTTGAAAAATGCGAAATTAAGCGAAAATGCACCAAAACTTCAATATATATTATTCAAACTTATAAGCTTTGCTACCTATACCAAATATATTCTTTTTACCAAAATTCAAAAAAATACATCCATTCGCTTTGAAGTTAAGGCGATGTCCTTTAAAGGTGTCCTTATGGAATCCTGTGCGTCCTTGGAGCAAAGTAAGGAACTTTTTGAGTAGCTTAAACTCCAATCTCACTTCGTGGTCACTATCAATTGTTTTAGTTAATTTGAATATGTTTTTAAGATTTTTTAAACTTTTGGATATGTTAAAATATTTAATTTTTGAAATTTTACGAAATTTTATCTTTGACACTTTCTCGCTTCCAAACCGTGCATTGTATAGAAAAAAATTCTTCACAAAAAATTTTATAAATTTAGTTTTCTGTTGAAAAAGTATAATTTCATATTATAAAATACCTCTTTGGCGCATTTCTGGTCAATTTAATATACCCCGCCTGGAGGCGGGCTTGCCGGTTAGAGGGTTAAGGTACATTTACACGCGAGAGAAAACTGCTAGAGATGGAGCAAAAACACTACAAAATAGCAAAACTCATTCAAAATAGAGCTAATTAGAGGTGATTTAGTTTTATATCTAGCATTTCTCTCAAGTGTAGCTGTGCGTTTTTAATTTTAAATTTTTTTTAAATACATTGTGCTCATATGTCATGTTGATATTTACCAAAAACAAGAAGCTGGTAGTGTCTTTGTTGATAAAAAGTTAAGGAAATACATACATTAATTTTGCTTTAAACGATTAATCGCCAATTTTCTCGAACAATCGACCCGAATAACCGGTTAATCAGTTTTAGTGGTTTTTTGAATAATGCAATAACCGCCTATGTCGAATAATTGGAAACAGTAATTTGAACAGAGAAATTTCTATTTCAGATGAAATGGCTCTGCGAAACACGACCAAAACCCAATTTCAAATTCCAACAAAGGAGGTTATTTCATTATGAAACTTATTTTCAGCCTTTATGTCATTGAGGGTTATTTCGTAACACCTATTTCCCTTTTTAAAAAACCTAATTTTTTAGATCCAATTTTATTACAAGTTGTTTTCCATTTTTGTGCAATTTTCTGGTACTTTTTATTTTTCCGATTATGAGGCATTTTATCATCAAAACATTTAAACTTCTTTCAATCTAGAATTTTAGAAAATTTTCCAGACTTTTCTGATAATCGAATTTGCGAGTTCACCATTTCAAATTTCACCATTATGGAGTTAAATCGCACATTTTTGTAGAGAAATTTTATATTTAACTAAACTTTTTGCTGGTCTTCTAATAGTTTAAATTTTTTGAAAATATCAGGCAAAACGGCGAGTGCCACCTAAAATCCACTCGCGTGCCACTACTGACACGCGGGTCATAGTTTTGCCAGCCCTGGAATAGAGTGTTTCTTTTCAAAATATGCAGCCAATTCCAAGCTTCTATCTCTATAGATTGTTACTTTTGTCCCAACTGCAAGATGTTTCCACTGCTGCATGCGTGAAGCTAGTAATTCTGCGACTTGCTTCGTTGTAATCCCGAATTAGATCATTCAGCTCAGCTTGAGTCACGAAATGGCGTTCATCATCAGCCTCATACAAACTACCACTGCTGGTGAAATATGTTTCGTACTCACTGCTCGTAGCATTGAGAATGACTGGTAATGGATTATTTGGTGGACGTTGAACTGGTTTGGCAACCGATGGGACATTCGCGTAAGTAATATTTTTTAGATTTTTCATATTGAATCCAGCAACTTTTTTTAAACAGAAATAACAATCGGTTTGGTGGTTACTTGACTCTCTCCCTCTAAAGTACTGGAATTGAAAAATCGAAATAGATCTTCTTGCCATTTGACCACTTGTATAAAACAGTTTTGCAACTACTGCAAAACCGGGAACGCACAAAACCACATTTCAAGCCCAAAAATAAACGTCAGTTATTCATATAAACAAAAGCTATTTTTAACAGTAAAATATCGAAGGGAATAAAGAGAAATTGTTAGAACGCGGTATTTTTTACGATATTTATTAATGTTTACAAGTTTTGTTAATATTTTAATTATTTTTACAAATTTAAAACAGCTGATTTATAAACAACAAGTGATTTGACAGTTTTACCATTTTACCGAAAAAAAAGTACGGGTAACTTCTGGTAAAATGAGAAACAAATTATTCTCTCATCAACGCTCTCATTTACCCAATTTTTAACAATAGAAACGCTTTTTGGTAAGATTGGGTTCCCGCGGTATCGTACGTGGAACAGAGCTATTGGTAGCATTCAGCAGAGAAACCTTAAACTGATACCGGTGACTTGTAGCGCTTTGTGATTAGTAACTCTGCTGAACGATGTTTTCTTTGTTTTGTTTTTAAATACAATTTTTCTATATTTTCCTTTGGTTTCTTTAAATTTTTGTTTTTGAATTATATTTGTATGTTTTTATTTGTCATTCTTACAAAAAAAAATATTTTTAAAATCAACAACAACAAATGTATCACTAATTGATGAAAAGTAGCAAACATTTTTTACGCTACCAAAATATGACAGCGCTACCTGAGCGCTCAGACTGAGCGGTTAGTGATCAGGTCGTTCAGCAGATAGTTGTACAACTGTTGTAGAACTGTTGACTATTAAATTGTATCTGCCGAACGCACCCATTGACTGTTTTATAGTATTGCCAGCTTTCTACGCCAGATTCGAATTCAGCGCACCCAGATTAGTTAAAAAACATGCTTCGTTTCTGCAGTCATTTTTTTTTTCAAATTTGTAGACCAGTGATATTCTTAAAAAATTAAAAAATATTTTTTTGATACTTGCTTTACTTCTATATTCGTGGTAACAGGGTGTATCGAAAACTAATTATAAATGATACCGGGTGTATCAAAACTGCACATTTCATATATTTTTAATTGGTTTTTGGCAAAAACAAGGTAGAATCTGGTTTTCAGTTTGTATGAAAATTGTATGGAAAAACTAAATTAATTTTGTAGTTTTCGGCTCAAAAACTAAAAATGGGTCTAAATACACTATTATTTTATGCAATTATTTTGAATTTTGTTAAAAATACTTCAATTTTGAATTGTGTACGAAGTAAAGAAGAATGGGTGTACGAAGCATTTATTTAGAAAGTTCTAGTGAAAGAATATGAGAAGAACATGTTTTCTCTTGTCTTAGTCATAAAACAACGCTAAAGAGTAAAGACGAGTAATACGGAAAAGGTTAATATTTTATTGAATTATTAAAATAATAAGGTAAGTTTTACAATATAAAATATAAATTTATTTACGGGAATATTAAAATATATTGTATTTATTTTCTTTCACTTCTTTTATATTTTCATCCCTTTCTACCTGTAGAGAAAAAGGAAGCCAAACAATAAGTGCGTTCCTTTACTTTTTGGGTAAAGTTCGGTAAAATGAGAGTAAGCAAAAAATCCTCTCACAAAATGACAAAATTACCCAAAAGTAAAGGAACGCACAAAACCACTTTTCGAGCCCAAAAATGCATTTCAAAGAAAAATGTGAAAATGAGTATAATTTTATTTTGAAAAATAGAATAAACACACATATTTATTTGCATTTAAAAGTTCTAATTGATTTTGTTCAATTAATTATTATAAATAACACATTTCTTTTGCGAATGGGTTTGTTTAATTTAATTTTTCAATTTATTTTTACAATTGTTGATTTGGTTATCATTGCATCAGCTGTTAGTTTTACAATTTACCAAAGTTTTACCAAAGTTACCCGAAGAAAAAGTTTGGGTAACTTTGGTAAAAAGAGAAACACAAATGCACTCTCTTGAATGCTCCCATTTACTCAATTTTCGAGTACGGGAACGCTTTTTGGGTAAGTTTGGGATCCCGCGGGTTCCCGCGGTAACGTAAAGGAACGAACCTAATATTTCATCCCTCACAGACGGACTAGAACAATATAGTGAACAATAAAAGTGATATTAGGTGTAAATTTTGATTTCTCAATTTTAAATTTATTATGGAATAAAATTAAGTTAAAAGTATTTATATAAATTTGTTTTTATTAAATTAATAATTTTTAAAATAATTTTTTATTTATGTTATTTTAACTACATTTGCAGTTATTTGTAGAGTTTTACAACAATTTGCATGTACGTTGTTTTAATTGCATTTGTAGTTGTTTTTACTACATTTGTCAGTTGATTTTTAACAGTTAAAAATAACTTCACATTGTAGTTGATTTAAATGCAAATGTAGTCTACACCTTTTTAACTACAAATGCAGTTATTTTAAGTGTCATTTGCAGTTGATTTTACCTACATAATTCCCTGAGTGTAGTATATAGAAGAATGAAATTTGTTATTAAATAAAAACATAAATTTTAATAAAAATATTATTTTCAATAAAACATAATCATTTTTATTTACAAAAAGAAATAATTTATTGAACTTGAAAAACGTTATAATATCAACGACTATATAATTAAAAGACTTCCCAACTCTCCCTACCTCTTTTAAGTCACTCTCTTCTTAATGTGTATCGAAAAATATTGAATAAGAATTACACATGTCTGCAAAGGCTAACATTTTTCGATACAAACTGTTAATGTTCGAAAGAAGCGATGAAACCCGTCTGGTACTTCGATAAACATTTTTGCGAGTTTTATCAAATGAATTTAAAAACACAAATTTCAGGTCAACAAAATATTTTTTTATTTACTGTTAGTTTAAAATTATTTTTTAAATTACTAATTTCTTTCATGATTTTTTTTTTCTTTTTTTCTTGAATTTTCTAATAATAACTTAACAATTCTGAAATAATTAGAAATCAACTTAAGCTCATATGTGTAGAAATATACGTATGCAGTAGAACTGCCATAAATGTAATTTAATTTTAAAACGAAAGTTTAGGGAATTTTCTTTAAGAATTTATTTTAGTTTCTCTTAACAATTAATTTAAAATGATTATAATGCTTTGCGGAGTTACAATTTAAATTTAGGTCTTCTTTCCTCAGTAGAATTTTTGAAGATATACTGCGGTATTCATAAGTGAAATTTAGGCACTGCATATCCGCTGAATAAGGTTTTCTTATTCATAACACTTTACTAAACCACGCACAAATCCTGCTCATCTCATGAATTGACTCGCGCGTCATGTGTCTGTAACTAAAACTTATGAATACCGCTGATACATTTTAAATCCTTTCTTGTAGGGTGAGTTTTTAATATTTTCGATTTACAAAAAATTAAAAATAAAAAAATAAAAACTGGAAGGTGCTAGTGGTAAAACGTAAAGAATAATTGATGAGTGAATCCAAATCTAAAACAGGACGATAGAAAAATAATAGGGATTTTTTGATTGTTTAAGGATGCTGTGTTAATTAATTTCTAATTAATCTTAACACAAGGATAATATAGTTTTTGAAATCAAACAAATCTACACCATCTCCAATTTTATTTTCAAAAAAAGTTAAATTTATATATTAAACCTTGCTAATAAAATAAAATTTTATTCAATTAAAATTTTGCAAATTAATTTTTAAAATTAATTAGAACATTTTAAAATTATTACATTATTATGGAATTGGTGTAAAGTTGGGAAAGAGTGGCTTATAATGGTTCGAGTTGCACACAGTTTGGTTTGAAAATTAAACAAGAGTATTAGAAATAAAAAAGCTTACATTAAACCTAAACAAATGCAGTTTTACAAAAACATTTAAATGTGTGTTGTGTATTTAACAACAAATACCACAATAATCTAGTGCTTTTCTAAAAAACGAATCCATATAAAATTATTCGTTTTCACATAAAATTGCCCGAAGTGTTCTGAAAAACGAATCATAAAGAAATTATTCGTTTTTCAACAACACGTAATTTTATGTGAAAACTAAAAAATAATTGTGGATTCGTTTTTTAGAAAACACCCAGTATGCGCTGTTGTTGAAAAACGAATTATTTATTGTGGATTCGTTTTTCAGAACACCCCTGAATGTGTATAAGTTATAAAAGAAAACAAAAAAATAAAAAATTATTGGCGGTGTTGATGGCTTTAAGAAGGGTCATTTTGTTGCCAGCACAAATATATGCTCGACTTAAAGAAACATATTTTAAGAAATTTATTTTGCTAAATTTGTTGTGAACTAAATATAAATTGACAAAGGGGCTTTCTAAATTCTTTTAAAATTATTCAAATTCCTAAGAAACTTGTGAAACTGAATTTAGTTTAGATTCAGTTTAGCCAGTTCGCACCCGCCCTATGTTAACAAAATAATTTTCTTAAAACTATTCCCTTTTTTAAAACAAAAGGTTAAAATGTTTTTTTTTTTGTAATACAAAAGCTTTCCATAAATGATTTTGGGAGAGGTTTCTTGCTAATAATGTGATCTGTTAGTTACTTTAAAAAACAAAAATTGTTGTAGTAATAGGTAAATGATCAATTAAATTAATGAGGGGAAAGCGTAGTCTTTTTTTATTTCGGTTTTGTATATATATTTTATCTTGTTGCTGTAGTTGGTTTGTTAAAATTTTTTAACCAATAATCCCTATTTTTGAAATCAATTGTGTTTCTTTGTTTTTGTCAGTTTTTTTTCTTCTTCTTTCTTGAGTGCTTAAGGTTAACCAATAATAAGACCACAACCTAATCTAAATTGATTTTTGGTATGATTTAAGCGCCCACTTAAAGCAAATGAAAATGGCAAAGGTTGTAGACGTTTTTCTAATACGCCACATACATTCCAATTGGAGTCAAATGAACCTGAAAATAAAAAAAAAATATATAATTTTAAATTATTCAGTGATTAATATAAGTTTTTCAAAAAGAGACAATTGAACAATTTAAAATACTTTTGATCGATCAATTGACACATACGTAAACCACTGAAGAGTTCTTGTATGGGACGAAACTGCGCTGTCTCGACATTCCCTTGCTTCTGTTAAATTTTCCAATGAAGGAAATCAAATCGTTGATATTTGAAGTTCAGCCCATAGAAAATTGTCAAAATTACGATAAATGTTAATATACTACTTAAAACAGCACACGCAGAAAAAAGCTGGGGAATATCACCTAAGTGTTGTTTAATTATGCAACTACATAAGTTCCAACACTTTAGAAAAACGTATAAGTCCACACAATGTAATTGATTTCGTGTACTTCACATTGTGCGTACTTACGATATGGGATACTTGTGTATAATAATTGTATATGAAACTAAAAATATTTAAAATTTTTCAAAAATGTTGTCTAGCTTACACGCCACTATACTTGTGTATACTTATGGAGTATATTGGCTTTTGGGCCATTACAATGCGGCCATACCCTGGGTAAAGTAAGCCAGCTTGTGTGGATAGTTTGAAAGCACTCGGGGATTCTAGTAAGTACACACAAGTATCTCCGAGTACTTTCAAACCCTAAACCATGGGTGAAATCAAAAAATATCGTTATCTTTAAAATACCGTTACCGAAATAACTCAAATACCGATATCCTTAAAATACCGATACCGAAATTAATGAAATAGCGTTATCCTTAAAATACCGTTACCGAAATAACATAAAATATCGTTACCCTAACGATAACCGCATTCGTTTCGGTTACCATCCATGCTTTTCAAAAATATAAAATGCAAAATAATATATTAAAAACATAACATTTCCCGATCAAAAAATTATAAAATTGTGTGAAACAAATTTATTTTGTCAAACTAATATCGAAATATCGATTACAAACCAATGAAATGCAAAATCAATCGTTTTCGCTCCAGCTGTTTAGGGTAAAGAACTGATAACTTTTTTTGATTTGATTGAATCAGGCTCTATGCAAGATGCTCAAGTACTGTTACGCGCTCTCTTACTGGCTCTGCCTGAGATTTGAAGAAGTTAAATTGATTAAAATATTATATTTTTTCATATTTCGCATATTTATTGAAACAATCTTTAATATTTATTACAATTTAACAGTAAAACTTAACCTATTACCTTCTAATAAAATTTCTTTAAATGTCGGCCAGAGCCAGTTAACATAGAAAGAGAAACATGCATCTTCTTGAGATTCTATGCTCGATTGTTGAATCATCTTTTGACGCATAAATATTAGTTGAATCACCTCTGTTTATGGTTATTTTAAAATATTTTAAACATTTACCTACATTTTTTTGAATGCAATGTGATGCAAACAATTTTGGTTACGGAGTTTACAATAACGGAGTTTACATTTGGTTACTTTTTTCGTTTTCTTTCAGAAACGCTTTGTCAGAATTTTCTTTCCGAAACAAAATCGTATGATGCCTACAAGGTGAATCCAAATATGACATTGTTTTTCTTATTCGTTAAATAGTTTGATGTAAAAATTAGGAACGGAGTTTACAACATTTTTTTCAAATCTTATTAAACACATCCTTTTTCATTTCGAAAATGTTACATGCTGCAGAAAAACTTCAAGTATGTTATATTAGATGATTATTTACAGTCCAACGATCATTTGAGTATAAATAACATTATACCTTTCGCAATATAATTAATAGATAACTTCAAAATTCTGGTATAGGCATTTTTATCAAAAATTATGACGAAAAATCGTTACAGAGTTGATGTCGTGTTAGCAAAGATATACGAAAAAGTTTGTAAAATGTATTAATTTTTATTAAAAACGTCACTTTTCCTCTTCATAAAAATTCTTACAGTTAGTGTTTAGCTTCATTGGTTGTTAAAATATAAGCTATTAAAGTTAAAAAACCTTATGAGTTACTGGTTACGGGGTTTAAAATTGGTTACAAAATTTGTGTATTGACCAAAAATTGGTCAGACTGTTATAAATTATGTAAAACAGGTGACAATGCGCTAATATATATCGCAATATATAACTCAAATGTAATCCATGCATTAGAAATTAGCTGGTTACACGGTTTTTATCACAATTTTCGATATCACCCATATATGTACATTAGACCGTACCACCACCTTACAGGCAAAAAAAAAGTGCGCCGTACACCCTCCAATATGAAATATTTTTGCAAGGAGGTTTCAAAAAAAAATTTTTTTATTTTTTTTTTTGCCGAACGTAGGGGTCGCCATTTTACATTTTTCGTTATATCTTTGGCATTTACAGTCGGATCTTAAAGTATGATACATCGATGTTTTTCTCTCGAGGAGACCAATGTTTTGGTCTAAGGGCATTTTGGGCTCAATTATCCCGTTCTATGTAGTATTTACTCACCAGATCTCAGTTGCTACAACCCTAATGTACACCCTAATGTCAGAAAATTAAAGCTCACAAAAAATCATTAAACTTTTGCTAAGGAAGTTTTTCGCTAAACCCAGTAGAAATTTTTTTCATATATTGGTTGCCGAACGTAGGGGTCGCCTTTTTAAATTTTTTTTTAATTGGATTTTTACTATATAGCAAAACACTGGTCTCCTCGACGTAAAAAAATCGATATATCACACTTTAAAGTCCGATTTTAAATGCCAAAGCTAAACAAAAAATTAAAAAAGGCGACCTCTACGTTCGGCAAAAAAAAATTTTTTTTTGAAATCGCCTTCCAAAAATACTTCATTTTAGAGGGTGTACGGCGAACTTTTTTTTGGGGTACGGTCTAATGTACGTATACATTACAGTAGAGATGAGCGATATTTTCATACCGGTGATTTAATCACAGTTATTGATAAATCACTGGTAACGGCAGTGATTAAATATTTCAAGTCGCAGTTACTCGGAATGTCGTTCTTTTAATATTTTTGTACTATTCTTTCTTGCAAACTTCATTGTGCACAGTAATAAATGTTTTTTTTCAATAACAGTGACTTGCTTTCACACTCTTCTGAATAAAATGTCTCCTTCTATCATGTCATCACCGGTCGCAACTATTCTTCTTTTAAGGCCCAGTTTTTAGGAAGTGGATAATCTTTAAACTTAGTTTAACGCAGTTTGTAACTTGAATACTGCTTTTAAAATGTGGTTTATTTTGTTTTATTTCAAAAAAGAAATTAATTATACTCGAGAAAAAGTTTTTCCAGCAAATTTTTGTTAATAAACTTTGAAATGGCTGACAAAATTCGTTTTCGGTTTAACTAAACCAAGTTTAACTGACATCTTAAAAACTCGCCATAAATATTATTTCGTTTATTTATCAGAAAAACGCAGTCTTTTCCATAGAAAAACCGTGATCACGATCACAGTTTAAAAGAAAAGCGATTTGCAATTCACATTCACTGAGAACAATGTTACTGAAAAATCGCCGGATGGGATGGGCGCTCTATTACAAACCCGTGATCACGGTCACTGTTTAAAAGAACGGTGATTTGAAAATCACGATCACTGGTAGCAACGTTATTCAAAAATCACTGGATCGCTCATCTCTACATTAGAGCGTACCACCTTACAGGCAAAAAAAAGTGCGCCGTACTCCCTCCAATATGAAATATTTTTGCAAGGAGGTTTCAAAAAAAAATTTTTTTTCTTTTTGCCGAACGTAGGGGTCGCCATTTTATATTTTTCGTTATATCTTTGGCAGTCGGATCTTAAAGTATGCTACATCGATGTTTTTCTCTCGAGGAGACCAGTGTTTTGCTCTAAGGGCCATTGACTTCAAGTATCCCGTTCTAGTAGTTACCCACCAGATCTCAGTTGATACCACCCTATTGTCAGAAAATTAAAGCTCGCAAAAAATCATTAAACTTTTTCTAAGGAAGTTTTTCGATAAAACCAGTAGAAATTTTTCTTATATATTGGTTGCCGAACGTATGGCTCGCCTTTTTAATTTTTTTTTCATTGAATTTTTACTTTATAGTAAAACACTGGTCTCCTCGAGGCAAAAAAAAATCGATATATCACACTTTAAAATCCGATTCTAAATGCCGAAGCTATAACGAAAAATTAAAAAAGGCCAAAAAAAAAAAAATTTATTAATTGCCTTGCAAAAATACTTCATATTGGAGGGTGTACGGCGAACTTTTTTTTTTTGAGGTACCGTCTAATATACATATTTTGTATTTGTTTACCGATTGGTAAGAAAACACTACATATAATGGAAGTTTCTGATTAAATCCACATATGTATATATATATTTATTTTTGTATTTTTTTTTTTACTTATTTTCGATTCACATTCTCACAAAAACTAATTAATTTGAATATAGTTAATGAATTCCAAATATAGTAATATTCACATTAAAAACAATTAAAAATCGTTTATGTTTAAAACTGACTTCATTTCAATTTAATTAAATTTTAAGTTCTTTTTCACAATTAACTCTGAATGAATTGATGAAATAATTAATATGAATGTAATATTTAATTTCGTACCTAAATTTACCAATTTCTTACTTAAACACTCCTAATATAACAATCTTTACATTAAAAACAAGTTTAAAATTTAAATGTATTTTTAATATTAATATCATGTTACTTTGTTTAAAATATATTACACTAATTAAGAAAAAATAAAACTTAAGCCCGATTACTAAATCTTCAGTTAAAACTTAGCCGACAGAATTTCGGTCTTTACTAAAATAAAACAAAATAAATCACATTTCAATAGCAGTATTCCAGTTACAAACTGCGTTAAACTAAGTTTAAAGATAATCGACATACTAAAAACTCGGCCTCAAATTCGGACTCGACTATGTGTGAAAGAACAAAAACACTGAATTATCATCGCCTAGTCCAAACCACTAAACGGGTAGATTACTTTTGTGATTTCTAGCAGACAAAAATATTACTGTGATATTATTTCTATGATGTGTTTTAATTTTATTTTTAATGTAATATTTGTTTTATGTTGTACGTAGATTTAAGTTATTTTAATGTCATAATATTAATGTTACTGTAATTGTAATTATTATATGGTACAATTGTTATTATTCTGATAAAATTTTTTTTTTTTAATTTAAATAGACGTCCCTAGAAAAAGTCAACATAAAATTGACGAAACGTCGGGAGAAATTGTAATAAAAATGCTGTAAATTCACATTAAATGAAATTAGGCCGAATCAGCTTATTTTAAAAAACAACAATACCACCCAGCTAGCAAATTCGGAGCGCTCATATATAAGATTCTTAAATAGCTCATAGAAATGATTATTGTTTTTTTGAAAACACTCTTTTTTTGGCAGAATATATGAACCCTCAAAAAACAATCCAAAAAGTTGTCTCTACAATCTAAAAAGCTGTCTCAAAATGAGGGTTCATTTTTCAAACTCAAAAAAGATTACAAAATTATTTAAATTTATGAGGAAAATTTCGATTTTATACGTTCTTTTTTCTGAGTCATTTCTGATTACACAGGGGGCTCTTTTGGACGGGCCACTTTCATAGAAAAAAGTGAAAAATTTTTATGTTTTTGGAGCTCATTTCTGAGACATTAAGATCATCTTTGTTTGCTGGGCAAGCCAAATAATAAAAAACAAGAGAAATAATTAAAATTAGTAAAATTTCGTTTTTTGCTTGACTTTTTAAAATAATACCGGTAAATACCAACAAGAATAAATACCAGGGTTGGCAGGCAAAACCCTTTCAACTGACTACCGTTACCTCTAAAATACCGTTACCGAAATAAATGGAATACCGTTATCCTTAAAATACCGTTACCGAAATAACTGAAATACCGTTATCCTTAAAATACCGATACCGAAATAAATGAAATATCGATAACCTTAAAATACCGTTACCGAAATACATGAAATATCACTATCTTTAAAATACCGTTACCGTTATTTTTAATTTTCTGCTTTCAGTCATTGTACGTGGTTATTAAGTATTTCACATAAATTAAGTCGATTAATTCGTTTTGTTTATACTTTAGTTTGGTTTTTGCAAAAAAAAATGCGATATGCACCGAAATAACTAACTGCCGTTACCCTTAAAATACCGTTACCGATATAACTGAAAACCATTAACCTTAAAATACCGCTACCGAAATAACCAAAATATCGTTATCTTTAAAATACCGTTACCGAAATAACTCAAAACCGTTATCCTTAAAATACCGATACCGAATTAAATGAAACGATGCGGTTATCGGTAAGTGTAACGCTATTTTAGATTATTTCGGTAACGGTATTTTAAGGGTAACGCTATTTCTTTTATTTCGGTATCGGTATTTTAAGGATAACGGTTTTTTAGTTATTTCGATAACGGTATTTTAAGGATAACGGTTTTTTGGTTGTTTCGGTAACGGTATTTTAAGGTTAGCGATAATTTGATTATTTCGGTAACGGTATTTTCAGGATAACGGTAGTCAGTTGTTTCGATGCATCCAGCAATTTTTTTTACAAAAAAAAACGAGATTAAAAACAGAACCAATTTACCAACTTAACCCAGTGTAGAAACGGTAATGACATATCATTATTTTTGGACTACCAGTAATGACACCCACTTACATATCTTCTGCATTATTTTAAAACATATAAAAATGAGTTACTGATAATGACTTATTTTTATCATTATTTCATTAATTTCATAGATTTTTTTGAAAATTTTTTTAAATCTATTTTTAGACTCAATATTTTTTAAACACTGGTAAGGATATATGTAACCACATATTTTTTGATTTTTTGTATGTTGGCGAGTAAGCTTACTTGTGTGCAGCAGGTCAATTGTGTTTTTATCTATTAAATATTATATGTCGATATAGCTCAGATGGTAGAGCTGTTGACTGGCAATCTGTAGACCCAGGTTCGATTCCCGCACCAGCAAATTTTTTTTAAAAAAAAATACAATTAAAAATATTTTTTTTAATATAATTTATTTTTTTGAAAATCTATTTTTAGACTCATTATTTTTGTCAGTACTGGTAAGCACATAGGTAGCGATATATTTTTTGATTTTTCGTATGCTGGTGTGTAACCATAACTCATTATTTTACGCGACATCGCCATATAGAGGTAATAAGAAATGTAATAACAAAAGTAACTAGTTACCATTACCAAGTATGTAGTTACACAACTACATATCTGGTAATTTTTTCAATAACGTGCAATTACCAAAAGCAAAAAATTAAAAATAAAGGTAACGGTAATGGTATATCGTTTATTTCGGTAACGGTATTTTAAGGGTATTGATATTTCATTTATTTCGGTATTGGTATTTTAAGGATAACGGTATTTCAGTTATTTCGGTAACGGTATTTTAAGGATAACGGTATTTCGGTTATTTCGGTAACGGTATTTTAGGGGCAACGGTAGTCAGTTGAAAGGGTTTTGAATCGATAACGGTATTTTAGCGGTATTGTCTGCCAACCCTGCTTAAAATACCGATACCGAAATAATCTAAAATTCCGTTACAGTGAGGTTACACGATCAAGATTTTGCTTTCAAGTTGATAACACATACTGCTTGTCAAATTCAGTTGAACTTGAAGCTGTGACGTAGGCTGCATGCAACTTGATAGTCAATTTTGCTTTCAAGATGCCGTCGTCAAGGAAAGAACTAAAAATGCTCGCCTCTGTGGGCTGTTTCCGCACTGTAGGCTGTTCGAAAAGACTTTATGTTTTTCTTCACATATTCCACAGACATTTTCATGTAAGCGGAAATTGATTTTTTATTTATTTTTGTTTTTAAATCATTTCGTCGATATACCGAAATATTCACATTCCGTATTTTATCAATCGTGTTTTATTGCGGCACAATATTTGTAAAAAGAAAAATAAATTTACAAGAAATTGATCAGCTGTTTGAAACTTGAACGTCAAGTTTTCTCAAAACTTGAAAGCAAAAATTGAAATCAAGTTGCTGTTCAATTTTTGAAATGTGAGTGTGTTAGTAAAAAAATGTGAGTTTATTGAAACTTGAAAGGCAAAAATTGATCGTGTAACCCCTATGTTACCCTAACGATAACCGCATTCGTTTTGGTTACCATCCATGATAAATACCCAATAATATTTAGCGAAATTGAATTAAGGGAAAGAGCGAAACTATGTAAATATGTACATTAAATCGCCCACATTTAGCTTAAGACAACTTTCGTAAATTACTGTATTTAATCATGATAATGAGAGGAAAAACACAAAGAATATGAAGAAGAAAAAAAATTTAATTTTTTATTTTATAGTTTTTTTTATGCGATTTTAGTCCAATTTTCGCATTTTGTTTCAAAGTTATGCGGTTTTTGAAATATTCGGAACACATCTCCCATTTTTATATGGAAGTAAAGTTCTTTTTTATACCGATTTTTTTTAATACGGTGTTTTTGGAACGCATCTACCACATAAAAAAAGACTTAAGTGTATATGGGAAAATCTACTAAACAGGTCGATTTCAGATTTTAAAAATGAAAATTTTCAAATTAGTGGCACACATTTTTTTTTCTAGATTTACTTATTTAAAATACATTAAAAAGAAGTAATCTGTTCGCGTGAATAAATTTTTTGAGTGCTGAAAAGGTTATAAACAAAAAACCGCACACATTTTCGCTAATAAATATTTTTTAATTTTTGAATTTTTCGGGCATGCATTTTCAAGTAACTTTTCCGTGCTGAGTCCGAATTTGGTTTCCAAATTTTTTTGGTTTTTGAGCAAATTGAGGTCAAAGTTACCAAAAACCTTTTTTGATTATTTTTGAGTTGTTTTTACAAACTTTTACCTCGATTTAATGAAAAAAGATGCCACAGATTTTTCAATCATCACGGTAATTTTATTCAAAAATGCATAGTTGTACTATATTTCCATTATTGATTATAAGTAATGTTGTTTTTTTAATTTTTCCGTCCGTCCGCCCGTCTGTCTCTACATGTATTCTTGTGCGCACGCTACAGGTTGCAAATATTAAGATTTTTGATAAAATTTGGTAGACCGATTTATATCGGCCCAAGGACTAGGTCTATTGATTTTGGTTTAAATTGGTCTATGTTTGGACTTCTGCCCATATAAATTTCCCTCAAAACTGCAGCACAAAATTGAATGGCACATCCACGGTTTAAAGAATTATGGGATCAAATATGTCTTGAATGGTATATACAGTGGGGAGCATTATTGAGTACATGTCAGTACTTGAGGAAACTTACAAGTGCAGACATAAAAATATCAGTCAAGGGGACTAAAGTATACTGAAAGCAAAAGGTTCGCTTAATCTAAATCTGGCCTCAGAAATGACCTTCCTTATCAGACTTTCGATATATATAAATGGGAAAAACTTAACTTTTCTTCAAAATATTTCGAATCGTATATATTCTTGAAAAATATTTTTAACAAGATTCGTAACGGCATCTGAATATACTACTCTTCCTCTTTAAAATGGTTTTTGAATTCTTTTGATAACATATTTTTTTACGGATATATCGTTTATTGAAATTTGGGCCTTCGCCGCAATTTCAAAGTAAAATTGTAAAAAAAAATAAAAGACCTAAATTTCAAAAAACGATATATCCGTAAAAAAATATGTTATCAAAAGAATTCAAAAACTATTTTAAAGAGGAAGAGTAGTATATTCAGATGCCGTTACAAATCTTGTTAAAAATATTTTTCGAGGAAACATACGATTCGAAATATTTTGAAGAAAAGTTAAGTTTTTCCCATTTATATAGCTCGAAAGTCTGATATGGAAGGTCATTTCTGAGGCCAGATTTAGATTAAGCGAACCTTTTGCTTTCTGAAAAGTATACTTTAGTCCCCTTGTCCGATATTTTTATGCCTGCATTTGTAAGTTTCCTCAAGTGCTGACATGTACTCAATAATGCTCCCCACTGTATCTTCATTACTATTATTATCTGAAAGTGCTTAACGGATCGGACGAATTTCGTTTTGTCTACAACATATCTTTATCCGAAATTCGCTAAAAGGTTAAATTCAAATTGAAGGCACATCCCTAGTTTTAAGAATTATGGAGTCCAATATATCTGGAACGGTAGATCTTATCATAGCTGTCATTATATGAAAGTGCTAAACAGATTGGATTTTATTTTTAGGATTTACATCAATTTTCGTTGTACAATACGCTAAAAATCCAACTTTAAATTGACTAGCACATCCACAGAAAAAAGAATTAATGGCTGAAAGCTGGCTTATATGATATACATCGCAATTAAATTGTTGTAAGTGCTAAAACGATCGGATTTTCCGTTTGGTTTCTACATCACTTTTAGCTCGAAAAATCTTTGAAAAGCTACAAAATTTAACCTAAAATGGGTGTCGACACCAAACTAATAGTACGATCGATTTAGCAATTACACACAACAATAGTATCACCGATATATATCGATCACGCAGGACTGCAACTAATTATTTCTCCAACTGCGGATGTGCGCTTCAAAAAATATCAAATTTCAAGTTGTTCACGCATAGAGGTGAAGAGATTATTATTGTCATATTTTCTTTATTTTTAAAGGCACTCTTATTAATTTGATCTCAATTTTTTTGCTTGCTTGTCAGTTATATGTCAGTATCAAAAAATTTTAAATTGCAATGAGGCTGAAAGCGCAAAAATTAAAAATGTCTGAAATTACTCTTTATTCAAAAAACAGAGTTACAGATTTTAAAGAACTACAATTTGTTCCTAATTGAGGGCACCTATTTTTTTCAACAAGTGGGAGATTTTCTAACATCATAATTATTATCCACCAAAGGTTTTGGGCGATTTCGTTTTATGCTGAAAAAGCTATAACCAAAAGAGTTGAAAAACTCTTGAGTTACAAGCAAAATTAGGGTAGTTTTTAATTGAGTAGAGCACATTAGCAGTATAAATATTAAAATTTAAGATGTTCGCCTGATTCAATTCATTGCCTCGAAAATGCTGATACCATCAAAAATATTATATATTGTTACTTAAATGGTTTAAATCCTGAGTTACATGGAATCGCCCGGTTCCGTAGATTTACCAATATATAGGGTTTTCCAATAGATACTTGGCAACTTTGAATTTAATTTGTGAACGCACTATTTCACTAATCATCTAACTGTTACTTTCCTTTTTTCAGTAAACTCAAAATTTTCATCATGGTAAAGTACACGAACGAACAACGTATGCAAATTATAAAAATGTATACTACCGAAATTCGGAGTCGGTGACCGCAACTTTAAGAGCGTTAACTCCAAATTTCGGTCGTTATTCTCGCCCTAGTAGACAAGCAATAACAAGTTTAGTGCAAAAATTTGAGTCTACATATTCATTGTGTAATGCTGCCGTGCCAGTGAGACAACGGGTTGGTCGAAGTGACGAAAATATCGCTGCCGTTCAGGCGTCCGTAGCAAACGATCCAAATCAGTAGATTCCGCGGCGTTCTCAAGAACTGGGCATCACCAAGACCACTTTATGGCGAATTTTGCGTAAAGATCTTGGTTTACACCCATACAAGATCAAGCTGGCTCAAGAATTAAAGCCGATGGACCATTTGACGCGACGTACGTTCTGCGATTGGGTTCTGGAGAAAAGTTGTCAAGTCCTTATTGGAAAACCCTATATAAAAAATGATGAGAAATTGCTTTTTATGTACCTGTTAAACTAGTACTGAAAACAATATTGAATTGGAGTGCACCTTTTACACTTGTTTAATAAATACTTTTATTGAAGAGAATAAGGAACAATATCTCGCAGTAACAAAGTGGTGTTTTTATGCCAGTCAACTTTCATATCAAAGAATAGCTCAGCGGTAAAGCGATAACCGGTGGCGGCAATAAAAAAACTTTTGTAAAATAAAAAATATATAATTTATTTTTGCGAAGAATTTTTTTTTAACTTTTAATTGATGAAAAAGAGCTTACTTTGCACTCGTTCAAAAAGTACTGAAAAAATGTTGAAGTGGGAATACTCCCTCCTATCATTAGTGTTTATGTTAAAAAAGAAGTGCATCTAGATCATCAATTGTAGTGCTTTTTCTACTGCTTCGGCATCTCTTTTTTTGCTGGGTAGGTCTATAAAATGGTTCTAGTAAATTTTCTATTTAGATTAAAATATGTCTATAGAAAAATTGTTTATATATGTATTATTTTTAAGATGAATGGTCAAGTCCGACCATGAGATACCCTAGAGCAGGGCTGGCCAGATTTTTTACATATTTTTTTGTAAAAGTAATTCGCTTGCCAATTTTTTTACTTTTATTTTAGATTGAATACTTATAAAATTAAAAAAAAATGTAACCTTTCAGAATGTCATCTCGGATATACAAGTTTCCTTTTCAAAAACTCTTGCAAGGCAAACTCGGGAATTTGTAGATCAAAATAATTTCCAAAGATTATTATTATTGCCATAATTATTGTTCGAATTATTCAATCACAAAGTCTAATACTTTTGCAATTCTTGCAAATTTTTGAGACATCTTTTTACTATTCCAGACATTATTACACTTAAATCAAAGTCCGTTTTGTGTTTTTCTTAAAGGTAAAATGAAAAAATTAAAAAATTCTAAAATTATATTTGACAAATTTTAAAGATGTATAACTTTCAGAAATCGAAAATTTAGATTGCAACGCATTAAGGGTTATCTGATTTTTCCAATTCGCACAACTTTTAGAACTAGTGCTACAATAATCTAAACAATAAATAGGGATTTTATGAAAACAAATTTTCTCCATATGTAAAAAATGCCTCTCAATCCATATATTCTAATATTATATTATAAAAAATATGGTTGTTTTCGATATTTTAACTTTTTACGTATTTTTACGCATGGATTGTTATTATTGTATCTCGGAGATTTTTGAAAATATTTCACAAAATAACGCGTGCCACCTTTAATTTGGGTCGCGGACCATAGCTTTGTCAGCCCTATCCTAAAGTCAATATAAATTGAAGTGAATGAAGATAATTCATCTGTACACACAAACATGGTGTCCCCTGTTAACGCTGACGACCGAGTATGAACGGTACAACCCAGTTCTCATGGCAATCGCCCTATGTGCCGAGACGATTCGGATTTATCCAAGCAAGTATTGCCACTCCGGCTTTATCAATAATTATTAACAATTACATTTAAATAAATTTTCTTTGAAGTTATTATAACAACAATAATATGAGATGCCCTACACCACACTTTGATTTGGGTTACATTCCGGTAAGCGGACCAAAGTCCGGGAAGAGGTCCGATCCATATATGGGCGGAAAATTAAGAAAAAATAAGAGAAAAATCTTAACGAAATTTACGAAAATGTGAATTTAAGAAAATGTCGTTTAGATGGTTTATATTAGGATTAGATCCAAAAGTGGCCAAGTGTTTTTAAATTTGGTAGCATGATTTTTAAGTGTAAATTGCATTAACAACAAGATATCAATTGTTTTGTGTTTTGATTCCATTTCGGTTCAATACAGATAGAACCTTTTTATGGCGAATATGTCAAAATATGGATTTATTTCAACCATTTTCAATAAGGTTTGTCCGTGGACCTATAATAAATTCGTCCAATGCAATACCAATTTCATCTAATACTTTTAAGAATTACGAACTGATTGCAAAAATACATGGGCGGGCGGATCGACGAACGTCGCTAAATCGATCATTACCGTATCTTTACTACTTACCTCTAAAAATAACATCAGCTTTAGGTAAATCGACCTGATAACCAATTGTTGCAACAGACTCTTGCATTCTCAGACTAGTCTCAACTTCGACACCAATTTGTAATTGATCACTGGCCTTTTGATAATAGCAAATATGTACGCCGCTGGGGCCTAAGGTACCAGACCATATAGAATCACCACTAGTATAACGACCTACAGCAGAAAGTACGGCGATTTGACCACCAGGCACATTGGGTCCATACTGATAAGCCAATTCTGCACCCAAAGCAATTTTCTGGGTAACCGATTGCAAATAGTGGCCCACAAAGACACCGGAATTATTGAAAATATTTGGATTACCTACGGTCAAGGAAGCCGTAAAATCATTACCACGGTAATCTGTAGTCAATTGAGCGGCGGTCATTTTAGAATCTTGAATCTAAAAGCTTTAAAATAAATGCAATTTCTTAAATATTTATCAATTAACAACTAACCTGCGAGGCAAATTTACAACGTATACGTGGTGTAAATTGATGAATAACATTGGCATTTAAATTACCCGAGGGATCGATGTCACCCAGAAGTACTGGGAAGGCTTCGGAAGGGCTAAATTGTTTGGTACCCACATAGGTTGCACCAAAGCGATAGCCACTGGGTTGTGTACTGCATAAATTAAGAGTATGCGATACTTGAAAGTGATTACTGAGACCTTTGTTCAACATAACTTTGGCACCCTCAAAGGTCATGGCCTGAATGTCTGTAAAATTAAGTTAATCCATTTAAAAATTACATAAATTTTTACAATTTCATTCATTTTTCGGTTAATTTTCATTCACATGCTTGTAGGTTATGTCATCAGTAGCGAGCGACAATAACCCCTACCTGCTGCAGCTCATTCTTAGCATTTTGTTTTGATTTCATTTCATACAACGGTCGATGTACGAATACCTTACCTTTACATTTTTTATGCAATTCCTCTACTGTTCCTGGATTATCCAATTTACTTTCTTTCATCTCTTTTTCCGGTGTCTGGACTGCTGCTGGTTCAGGTATTCCCAATTTTGCCGCTTTGTCCAGTGAGGCGGCTGCGCTACTCGGCGTCGACGAAGATGCTGCCATAACATTACCCATTCTGCTGGCTATAACTTTTTATCTGCTGTTCGTATTTACCCAAAATACACCGCACTCAATTTGCACTTAATGTCTTTTCGTTGATTTGGAGTATTAATTTACGGTATTTAATAAAATTTTTGCACGTTTCTTATTTTTATTATTATCCCGTCTCACCGAAAAATTACGAAAAAAAATTTTGTAACATTCATATAAGAAAAAATTTCAACGAAAAGAGCAAAAAACCAGTGTGACATTTGTGAGGTGAATATGAAAGATTTTAGTCATGACACGTGCGTGGTGAATTATTATTGATAATAAAATAAACCGTTGTAAAGAACTATTCGCCAGAGATGGGTACTTCAAAAAACCGTTAAAACCCCGTTCAAGACCTTTAGGTATTGTTAAAAAACGACTATCCGACTTACCTTATCTTCTTTTATTTTTTGTAAACAAATAAAATTAAACATTTTGGGTCGCCTTTGTGCAAAAGCTGTTTTCGTACAAAGACTTAGCCGGAACTCGAAATGGAGCAATAATCTTGTTTCCCTGCTGTACCTTTACCAACAAACGCATAATTCAATTGTTCGCTTTTGTTGTTTCAGATATTTTATGAAATAAAAAATTATAAAATTTCAAATATTTTTATGCCAAATATTTTTGTTTAAATTTGAAAGAGAAAAGCCAAGAATTTTTAAGACTTGGGAGCAGTTTTATAACTACTTAATTTTTAAGAAGCTAAATGTATACCTTTTTTTAAATTTTATTTTGGAAACTACCCAGTCAGAAATCGCCAGTGGTACAAAAACTCAAGCACTGGCATACCACTGAGTAACCACGGTGTTAAAAATAAATGACTGGCAGAACACTCATTTGGGACGCCATGCCACCGTTTGCAAAAAGCGTTTTGCCAGTATTTGTTTTACAAAAATTTCGGGGGTTTATAAAAAAAACCACTGGCATAGAATTGGCTTTAGAGTGATATGTCAGGGTTTGCAACCAGTGGTTATCCAGTGCTACCTAGTCAATGCTACCAGTGGTATAAAAATCAATTTACTGGTAGACCAATGATTTTATACAAATGCTGACGCTTTGTTAAAAAAGGTTTGTAGTCAGAAGATTCCGAGTTCAAATCCGGTTGCCAGGAAAAAAAATTTTTTTTTGATTTTTTTTGTTTTATAAAATCAATTTTTTGTTTGTGGGAAAGCTCCTTCAAGACCAACTTTTCTTTTGCCCTCCCAACGCTGGCATATTAGTTACAAAAAATTGTTTGCCAGTACTAGCCTTTTGGCACAGCCAGTAGTTGTCCAGCTATTATCACTCGTTTATGTGTTTAGCTATCAAATATTATATGTCTCGTTAGCTCAGTGGCAGAGCTTTGAAGAATTAATTCCTTTTTGAATGAATTCACTACCAATCGAATTCAATTTTCTCTACAATTGAATGAATTCCTTTTTTTAAGTAATTCACTGAATTCGTTCAACTGAATGCGTTCATCAAACAACAAATTCAAAGAATTAATTCAATTTCAATAGTTCTTTTTATTAAATCAAATGAATTAATTCACCGGTGAACGCGTTCAATTTTATAAATCGAACGGAAAAAAAGTGAATTAATTCCTTACTGAATTAATTCACTACTGAATTCGTTCAATTTCATTTTCGTTCAGTGAATTAAAAAAATAAAATTACGTTCAGTGAATTAAAAAAAAAAATAATAAGTTCACTGAATTGAAAAAAAAATAAAATAAGTTCACTGAATTGAAAAAAAATAAAATAAGTTCACTGAATTCAAAGCCTGTTTTCTGCCGTTCAGTAGAAGAAAACAATAATGTACAAATAAAATTTTTAAATAAGCAATTTTACAGCGTGTGCTAGTAAAAATTAACAAATTAGAAACCGGATGCTGTTTACCAACCTACATGATTCAAAAATAAAGCCTTTTACTATTAAAAATAAAAACTTTACAGATATAGATAAATTTGGAAAAAAAATATAACTATATAACTAGTTTGAAAAATTAATAGTTATATTTTTTTCCAAATTTATCTATATCTGTAAAGTTTTTATTTTTAATAGTAAAAGGATTTATTTTTGAATCATGTAGGTTGATAAACAGCATCCGGTTTCTATTTTGTTTATTTTTACTAGCACACGCTGTAAAATTGCTTATTTAAAAAATTTATTTGTAGATTATTGTTTTCTTCTACTGAACGGCAGAAAACAGGCTTTGAATTCAGTGAACTTATTTTATTTTTTTTCAATTCAGTGAACTTATTTTATTTTTTTTTCAATTCAGTGAACGTAATTTTATTTTTTTTAATTCACTGAACGAAAATGAAATTGAACGAATTCAGTAGTGAATTAATTCAATAAGGAATTAATTCACCAGTGAATTAATTCTTTTGATTTAATAAAAAGAACTATTGCAATTGAATTAATTCGTAACAAAATAAATCGAACGAAAGCAAATATGAATTAATTCCATTCAATATATATTGCTTAGTGAATTAATTCATCGAATTTTTAATTCAGAATTGAAAAATTGAATTAAGGAATTAATTCTTCAAAGCTCTGCTCAGTGGGTAGAGCAATCGTCTGCCAATCTGACTGCCTGGGTTCAAATTACGGCAGGACCAAAAAAATACATATAAACTTTTTTTAAATTTTATTTTGGAAAATATATTTCCAGACCACCTATTTATTGGTTTTGCCAGCGTTTTGCCAACGTTCAAAAAATTTGTTTCTCCAGTGCTTTTCCGGCGCTTTTTGAACAGCCGGTCCTTTTGTCTAATGATGTTATCATTTTGGAAATGGGAAAGCACTTTTTGCCAGTACTTGTACCACCTGTTAAAGTGCTTTGCCATCGCTTTCCCGTTTGTATTTTTCTGACTGGGTTCTTATCAATGAAATGGTCAAGTGTTCTCCACCTCTTTGAAATTGATATCATTTTGACGTTTCACTGAAATTGTTTCGACATTTCATATCATATAATTTATTGCATTTGAAGACACCGGGTAATTGTCTTCACTTGAGATGAATTCATTTTGACAATTGCTTGCTATCATTTTAGCATGTCAAGACACTCGGAAGGGGTTGCCGCTTACCCGGTGTCTTCAAATGCAATAAATTATATGATATGAAATGTCAAAACCATTACAGCGAAACGTCAAAATGATATCAATTGCAGAGTGGTGGAGAACGCTTGACAATTTCATGGATAAGAAATATCATAGATTTTTCTTCGAAAAACACCAAATTTTATGAAACATTAATGTTTACCGACAAATAATAAAAAACTAAACACTTTCCCATTCCTTTTTACCAAATTTTTTGTTGTTTTTCTATTACAAAATTAAAATAAAAACTAAAAGTGACATTTGATCTCTGGCATCATTGCAAGATCCGATGGCATGTGAGCAATATCATGATATTGCAATAAAATTTAAATTAAGTGTCTTCACTTGAGATGAGAGCATTTTGACAATTGAAGAATTTCGTATCAGAGTTGCAAAATATTCTACTTTGTTTTTACTTAGCGTCTTGACGAGACATCGATTTGTTCAACCAACGAACAATTTCTTGTTCACCCATGAATTTGTCTCGTGTGGACCACTCTTGTTCATGTTTTGTTCTTGTTCAGACAACGTTGTCAGCACAATTGTTCTCACAACTATATGCAACATCAACCACCATGCCAGATCAAATTTTTACTTAGTGGCATTACTATAAACAAAAGAAAATATTAGAAAATTAATAAAAAGCTAAAAAAAAGTAAAGAATTTGTATTATTATTAAATTT
Source organism: Leucophora obtusa (assembly GCA_949987735.1). Lineage (NCBI taxonomy): Eukaryota > Metazoa > Arthropoda > Insecta > Diptera > Anthomyiidae > Leucophora > Leucophora obtusa. The sequence continues at coordinate 174,990,456 of OX465297.1, forward strand.
AAAGCAATTTGCTTTTTATTATTGTTAAAAAATTAGTGGAAAACGCATTGAAAACATGAAAATAAATAGTTTCGATTGTGACCTACTCGAACAAAAAAACAAAAAATAATGAATTGTCTGACATTACGTATTCTCCACCCAAAACAAATGAACAAATTTTTTCCCGTAATTGTGCCGACGATTAGTTCTTGTGCAAACAAATCGATGTCTCGTCAAGACTCAGAGTTATTACAAAGAATTTATTTTTTGACAGCAGAAAGATTATTGAAGACACAAATTCGGAATTTTCCGTGAAAAAGCAAAATTAAGGGTGGGTGCGAACTGGCTAAATAAAATCTAAACTAAATTCAGGTTTCCAAATTTCTATGAAATTTGAAATGTTTTCAAAAAATTTTAAACCCTTTTGTGAATTTGCATTTAGTTTAGAATTTATTTAGCCATCTCGCACAGGGCCTAAATACAGTAAAATCAAAAACAACAAGAATTAATGCAAAACCAATTGAATTGGTGAAAAATTATGGGAAAACAAATACTGTATACTGCTTTCCTTCTTCTAACCGTCAGAAAATGTAGACGATCGATTGTCGCTCAATGTAAATTCATTGCGACGACTTTAGTAGTCGTTAGTCGATAATCGCCCCAGTTGTGAGTAAACTCTAAAAATGACGGAATTATTTAAAAAAAAAAATTTTTTGTATTTAATTTGTTCTTGTTTTTGCATTTTTTAGTTTATTTTTCAGCATTATCACTATATACCCAACAAACAATTCGTTCCGTTTACGCACCGTTTTCGGTCCGTCATAAACGGAATCCAACTCCGTATACGTACCGTTTTCTGGATCCGTATACGGACCAGAAAACGGAACATAAGGAACATCGAAACTGATTGATAATCCGTCAATGACGGACCGTTTACGGACCGGTATGTCGTGTTAAAAACGGACAAGTCCGTTTAAAGTCCGTCAATGACGGACCATTTACGGACCGTTATGTCATGTTAAAAACGGACTAGTCCGCTAAAAGTCCGTCAATGCCGGACCGTTTTCGGACCGATATGTCGTATAATAACGGAGTATTTCCTTGTCCATATCCTACCGATTTTTTCAAAAAAATAGACCATATGTTTATTATTTTCAATACAAAGTACTTTTTTTCTTTTTTATAAATTCATTAATAATTATTATTTATAATTACAATATTTAGCACATCTAGCTCAGTTTACCTATCTATCCAGCGCTTAGGGAGACAATAAATTAGTTATGGTTTAATTGACTGTGTACACGATGCAAATTCTCACATGTTATACACAAAACATTGTGAAACATTAAGTTTCATAAATCTTACCTTGTTACTTGATGTTGTTTGATTAATGGTGTGATAGAAAGAATTCCCTCTATTGCATATTCTCCATATATTCCCATTATAATATTTTCACCGACTTTACAAAAAATTTTTATTTTGTAAACAAACCGATGAAATCCGTATTTAAAGGTACGGAAACGGATACACCAATACGGAATTAAAACGTATTGTGTTCGAAAATCCATTTATACGGTCCGTTAATGTTCCGTATACGTACAAGCATTGACGGATACGTACCTTACGGACAGTTAACGTGCCGTAAAAGCCGGATTCATGAATCCGTACGTGTCGGAGAGTCCGTTAAAATGTTTCTTGGGTAGTCACACAAAACAAATTCAAAATGTAAAATTCCTCCCCAATTTAGAAGAAAACGGTTGTGCAATATCTTGTTTAAGAGGGGTTTACATTATACCATAAGTCATAGGATCTGTCAAAAAAATCAGTCAGATAGCCAAAATCCTATAGTGTAAACATATTTTGTCTGATACAGAAAATCCGATTGAAGTTTTGAGTCAGATTGATTTTGAAATATTACATAAAATGAGAATCCGATGGTAACAGTTGATTTCATCTGATTGTATTTGAAGGTGTAAACAAATATACAAGATTTGTTTTTGACAATCGCGTCGTTTCGTAGGATTTTTTATTTGATTTGTCAAACGTAAAATCAGATACAAAATCAGATAATGTAAATCTCGCTTTAAAAGTATTGTTCAACATTTTGCATGGTGTAGGGCTAACGAAGATATTGGTAATCACAAATTATACCAGATATGAATCAGCTGATTTGGGCAATATGGCCGACAGAAAATGAGCAAAACAAAACGAAAAAATTTAAGAAAACCACAAAAGATAAAGCACAATAATCTAAAGACAGATGTATACAAAAAATGCGCAATACAAAATGTATGTAGATTTTATATTGTTATCTCCCTCTTGACTTCCATGTAAACAAAACCATACGGTTCGAGAATACTTTTTTGACACCTGTCATTGGTTTCACATCTGGTATTAATCTGTGTTGGTAATATTTGCAATAATATTGCGCAGTGTATGGTGTATTTATACACCCGATGCGAGTCTTTTCGCTAGAAATGAGAGCGTGATTTTTGAATTACGCTCACGAACGAGAATGATCACGAAAAGCAGCCAGAAATATAAACTCACAGACGTGATTTTTATAAGTTTAACGCTCACGTACGAACCACGTGGGCATGGTATTTATTACTCACGATCACTAGTGATTCACGCGTTACATAGGAATATTGCATGTAGAGCCAATTTCCACACCCCAGCAATATTGAAAACGTGTATGCGATATTATAGCATACCCGTTTTCAATATTTTCCTCCATAAAAAACTGTTTTTTGGTATTTTCTTTTCAATGTGAAAATTCTGTGTGAATGCATTTCCGTTTCGAACTGAATTACATAAAAACCCCCCAGATTCAACTAAAGCGGATAAAACAATATCAAGCCTCGTATCTTTTCTATTGACTACTTTAATTTTGATTTTTAAAATCGATCGATTTCCATCAGATGTCAGATTATTTAGGTATCATTTCACTATCATCGTCTGTCGTTAAAACAATACATAATTGACCCCCATTAAACATACCAACAAAACTTTTTATGGTTTTAGTTTTCTTATTAATTTTTTTTAAACTGTATAGTATTGATCCTAAACCTTTTCAATCTTTTATCATAACATTCAACGAGAAAAATGTCGTTTAGTAGAGCTTCCAATAAGGTTTTACCACTACCAAAGTCATAAACGTTGTAAAATATTAAGATTCATGATGAAAAAATTTTTAAGAACACTATTTCTTAGATCGACCACGTTTGAATTTTTTTGAAGTAGAGGGTTTAGATATTTCTTCTTCGGTTAATTCTTCACTTGCTGAAGAAGTTTGAAATTTTTCATCTTTAACGGGCTGTTTGACTTTTAAGGCACCAACCCCATCCAAATTTAAGAAAGCCTTAATATCATTAACAATTTTATCAGCTTCTGGAAACTTTGTGGCTCGAGGTGTATTTTTCAAACCAGTCCATATCAAGCTACGTTCCTTAACATTTAATGAGGGTGTGGCAGCTATTGCTATTTCAAATGAACCTCTTCGCGGTGGTCCATCTGCATTTAAAGCCAATTGTAATTCGAAATCGGGTTTAAATGTTTGTAACAACTCCACTGTCTCGCGATACAGTTGTTCTGCTCGCCTTTTAAACACCGATCAGGAACGACAAGCTTCAATATATAGAACAGGATAATTCTCTTTCAAATTTGTGGGTTCCTCAGAGGTTTTTGCTCTTTTGGTTGCAGTTGTCATTGATAAATCCTAAGTGTAAAATAATAAAATTTGTCGGATTTTGTTAAAATCTACATTTTTACGAAATAAATAAGGTTTCAAGAAATAGTCCCAAATTTAATAAGTTTGCTCATAGACTAAAGTGGACACGCTGAGTTACACGGTACAGTTACATGCACTTTTTTTTGTCGGCCACGCCTGTTTCAAGTAGCCGTGTCTCAATAAGAATTTACTCCAAAAAGCCTTCCTGCGTGACGGGCCTTAAGGCTCAATTAGACGTGCCATAACCATATAAAACAGCTGTTCAAACCAATCTTATGGGCTACAATGTATTCGGTTATTGGTGACATGCCATAACGCCATATCCGTAGATACCAATTGAATTTTGGTTTTCTGCTATGGCGTTATGGTTACGGCTATGGCGATATAGCACGTCTAATTGAACCTTTAGGGGTGTCCTACTCTGGGGCATGTCCAACACCGACTTGGCTAAGTAAAGCTTATTTAATTTTAGAATACTAGCATACTTTAAAAGGGCGCGTGACCAAAAATATAAGTGGACATTCAACTCAGCGTGGGTATTTAAGTCGATGAACAGTTTTATAAATTTCTGAGGCATTTCGATAAACTTTATGTAAGGCTTTTTACTTTGAGTGTCCCGCGCTTTCTTTTTGAAGGCATTTTTGTCAGCTTTTAGATTAAATGTTGGATAATTAATTACAAAACAAAATTTTAATTTGTTAACCGCGATTTGCCCGCGAACTTTTTTTGCGTCAAAAGTGATTTCTCGACAATACAGCAGTGATGCCAGGAACTATTTTCAATAATCCCTAATTTTTTTAATTAAAATTCCCTTTTTTTCTCTTCGCCATTTTTTCGCCCTACAACAGTCAGGAATGGAAAACATGATACAATTATACTTTTTTGTGCGTTTAGACCTTTTAGTTGTGAGATTTCGATACTTTTTGCGTACTCAATACTACTCAATTCTTCTCAATTCAATACTCGATACTACACAATACTTTTAACGGTTTTTTTGAATTTAAAAATAAAAATGTTATTAATTCGTATTTAATAGGAAAAATAATAACAATTCACATACACGTGTTAAATAATTATTTTTACTAACATGTTAATTAATTTAAAACAATTTAAATAAATTAATTAAATAATTTTTCCCAAAAATTCCTTACAAATTTCTTTGCTTCACAAATAGAGTTGTATTTTCAGAGTTGTATTTTTAGAGTAATATTTTTAGAGTTGTATTTTCATACGAAAAATACACATTTCTACCGAAAATTGCATCTTTAAAAGTATTGAGTAGTACCGTTTTAGTATTGAGTACTCAAAAAAACAGTCAGTATTGAGTACTCAGTACCGGAATACTCAATACTTTTACACTCTATTTTGACCTTTGTTGGTACCGAATCATTTGCGACAATTTCAAAATTCTTCAAATTTAAAATTTTTGTATTGATATCATCTTTGAACAAATATTGGAATTTCAGAAGTAAACCAAGATCATTTTAACAAATATTTTACAGAGTTACCAACAGAAAAAACGGGGAATATTACCTAAAGCGAGGAATACACTAAGGAACATTCGTCAAAAAATTACAATTTCGCTGAAATCAAAAATTATAAAATTACAATCAGAATTTTTGTAGTTTACTCACGCAGAAAAAAAGCGGGGAAAAACTATATGAGTGCTATGTAATTGTACAACTACATAAGTTCCAAGTTCGTTTTACAGTTTTCTCATATTCCACTGTAATTTTTTGTGTGATGTTTGTGGTTTAATAAAAAAGTTTCATTAACACTTTTTCAGCAACTTCCCAACTTTTCTGCAAATATGGGAAAAAATTGGATTTCGATTAGATTTCGCTAAAATCAAAATTAAATTCGGATTTTATTTCGTATGGGAAACGAAACTATAGAAGGCAACTTCTGACTCGATTTCGACCATAGTGTAAATTCTTAAGATCTGCGTTTACAATTGCATCGAAATCTCACCTCTGAAACAAAAAAGAAGGAAAGCATATAAATGTTCAATTCTGAATAAAGCACACATAGTGATAAATATATTCTCCAAAAATTTAACGTCTATTAGCTCTTCGTCATTGTTTTTTCACAGTGGTGGATATCGAAATCTCGAGATTGCAATGCAAGTGTAAACGCAACCTAAAAGAGATATTCGTAAAACGTGTCCTATGCCGATGTTCTGTAACTATGTGACTCTGAGTCTTGACGAGACATTGATTTGTTTGCCCAAAAACTAATCGTCGGCAGAATAACGGGAAAAAATTTGTCCATTTGTTTTGGGTGGAGAATACGTAATGTCAGACAATTCATTATTTTTTGTTGGAGTAGGTCACAAATGAAACTATTTATTACCATGTTTTCAATGTGTTTTTCACTAATCTTTTTCCAAAAATAAAAAGTAAATTGCATTAAATTCAATAATAAATTATTTCATTTTCTTTAGTTTTTAGTAATGCCACTAAGTAAAAATTAGATCTGGCATTGTTGTTGTGTCGCACATAGTTGTGAGAACAATTGTGCTGACAACGTTGTCTGAACAAGAACAAAACATGAACAAGAGTGGTCCACACGAGACAAATTCATGGGTGAACAAGAAATTGTTCATTGGTTGAACAAATCGATGTTTCGTCAAGACGCTAAGTGAGGAGTTTCTCACATTGAAATATGCAACTCTATTATATTTAACATAGGGCTGAAAGTTATTTGGTTGATGGGGTGTTACGACGGATTCAGGCTTTTGCGAGTTATTTTTCGTCCCAATATTATTTTTTAGCAGTTGAAGGGCTGTGCTGTATTTTTTTAAAATAATTTTTTGTACTTTTTTCAGAAAACAACAAAGTCCGTATTTAACGGTACGGAAACGCATACACCAAAATGGAGTTAAAACGTCTTGTGTTCTAAATCCGATTATACATTCCGTTTGTGTTCCGTACACGCGCATGCACGTTAACTGTGCTTACGGACAGTTAACGTGCCGTAATAGAAGGATTTAAGGCTGAGTTACCCAACCGTAAACGTATCTTTAACGAATCAGCTGTTTCGATACCACAAGAAGAAATGTATACGAATGGTTACTAACATGTAAATGTAAACGACCTTGCCGGATCATTCTGTTGAAATCAGAATTTTCTATCCGGCATCGAAACAGCTGACAGATTTTAGTCGGAAAAAATATGAAATGAATAAAGAAAAATGATTCAAACAACAAATAAGGAATAAAAATTAACAAATAAATGGAAAAATTTAGAATAAAATATAAAACCACATGAAATAGATGCTAAATAGTAATGTCGTTTACGATAATCAATAAAGGCTGAGTTACCCAACCGTAAACGTATCTGTAACGAATCAGCTGTTCCGATACCACAAGAAGAAATGTATACGAATGGTTACTAACACGTAAATATAAACGAACTTGTCGAATCATTCTGTTGAAATCAGAATTTTCTATCCGGCATCGAAACAGCTGAGTGATTTTAGTCGGAAAAAATATGAAATGAATAAAGAAAATTGATTCAAACAACAAATAAGGAATAAGAATTAACAAATAAATGGAAAAATTTAGAATAAAATATAAAACCACATGAAATAGATGCTAAATAGTAATGTCGTTTACGAAAAGCTATAAGTGTACTTTTTAGCTACGGCACTAGAGTTGTAAAATTTCGATACTTTTTGAGTACTCAATACTACTCAATACTTTTTAATTGAGTACTCGATACTACTCAATACTTTTAACGATTTTTTTGAATTTAAAATAAAAATGTTATGAATTCGTATTTATTACGAAAAATAATAACAATTCACATATACGTGTTAAATAATTGTTGTTACTTACATTTTAATTTATTGAAACCATTTTATATAAATTAATTAAATAATTTTTCCTAAACATCCGTTACAAATTTCTTTGCTTCACAAATAGAGTTGTATTTTCATAGTTGTATATTTAGAGCACTATTTTAAGAGTTGTATTTTCATACGCAAAATACACATTTATACGGAAAATTGCATCTTTAAAAGTATTGAGTAGTACCGTTTTAGTATTGAGTACTCAAAAAAATAGGCAGTATTGAGTACTCAGTACCGGAATACTCAATACTTTTACAACTCTATACGGCACGGTACAGTTACATCACATTTACTAGAGTTGTGAAATTTCGATACTTTTTGAGTACTCAATACTACTCAATACTTTTCAATTGAGTACTCGATACTACTCAATACTTTTAACGGTTTTTTTAATTTAAAAATAAAAATGTTATGAATTCGTATTTATTAGGAAAAATTATCACAATTCACATACACGTGTTAAATAACTATTGTTATTTACATTTTAATTAATTTAAAACATTTTAAATAAATTAATTAAATAATTTTTCCCAAAAATTCGTTACAAATTTCTTTGCTTCACAAATAGAGTTGTATTTTCAGAGTTGTATTTTTAGAGTACTATTTTTAGAGTTGTATTTTCATACGAAAAATACACATTTCTATGGAAAATTGCATCTTTAAAAGTATTGAGTAGTACCGTTTTAGTATTGAGTACTCAAAAAAACAGCCAGTATTGAGTACTCAGTACCGGAATACTCAATACTTTTACAACTCTAACATTTACGTTTACGGTACCATAATCCGCCCTTTACAGTCCCATAATCCGTCCTTTATGATTCCATCCGTTGCGAACAAAAAAAAATAAATTATGTAAATTCTCTTTTTAAAACAGTTACAACCAGTGTTGTCAGATAAGGGGATTTCGCCCCAAATTGGGGATTTCAACTTCGGTTTGTGGAAAGATTTTGAGGTATTTGGGGATTTCACAAAATTTTGGGGATTTTACCCATGTTCTTAAGTATTTTTGGGTATTTCTGTTTTAGTCTTTTGTTTTGTATATTGTGTATTTCATCTTAATTTAAAATATATATTTTTTCTGATATCCATGAAAAAATGTTTATTCAATTTAATTCGTAAAATGGATTTAATTTGATAAAACAATTAATTTGATAAAACAAAGCACAGATTAATACCAGATGTGAAACCAATGATAGGTGTCAAAAAAGTATTCTCGAACCGTATGGTTTTGTTTACATGGAAGTCAAGTCAAGAGGGAGATAACAATAAAAAATCTCCATACATATTTTTAGATCTTTTGTGTTTTTCTTAAATTTTTGTGTTTTGTTTTGCTCATTTTCTGTCGGCCATATTGCACAAATCAGCTTATTCATATCTGGTATAATTTGTGGTCGTCTGCTTTTCGAAGTTTAATATCTACCATATTACATACAATTTTTGAAATATTGTCACAAATTCGGTAAAAGATAGCCCGAAACGATCGTCTTTTCATTCCTGAAAGTGTAGAGGTTTTTGAAAGCAAAAACTCTGTGAAGTATTTGTCAGGAGAGTATCCTGATGAAGAAAAATAGTTTTTTTTTAAAGTACTTATTATGTTAATTCATAATAAGGAAATTTGCCTCCAACTGAATTAATAAATTTCTAATTAATAGTTGCATCATATATTTAAACATTAAACTCTTTAAAATGTTATAAATTTAACTTCGAAAAGTGTATGATACTCGTCGATTTTTTATAGAATCCCTAGCCTGGTTTTTGATCAGTCTAAATTTAGTTTTATACTACATTTCGACCAGAGCAAAAACTACCTGTGCCAGATTTCCGCAGTCGTAAGCGTTCGAAATTGTTAAAAAATAAAGTTTTTAAAGTGCAAATAAAAGAACACGCATAACTGTTGTTACAACTTTAACTCATATTTGTAATAAAGGAACTTAGTTTTTATCTTTGTAATGTTTTAAGTAACTATAATTACCAGGGCAGCATGCACTTAAAAATCTTAAATATGCGCTTAAAATATGCAAAATATGCACTTAAATGAAATATGAACTAAACCCCCAAAAATATGCACTAATAATTCAAAAATAATATGCACTTTAATTTTATCGATTTATAAAAATCATATTACTCTGGAGCGTTTGGTTAAAAATTAAATCCAATATAAATGTCTAAATAGATGACAACTTGATATTTTCCTTCTAGTTAAGTGCTTTGTTAAGGCTTGCAAATTATTCTTTTTCTTTATTATTCATTAAATCTTACTTTTAGTTTTTTAAAAAATGTGAAGATAATATGCAATTTAATGAAAAATATGCACTAAAAACCATAAACTATGCACTTAAAAGCAACATATGCAAAAATATGCATCTATAATAAAATATGCAAAAACAAATCGATGTCATTTTGTTGATTTTGATTCGGAAAAGTATTTGATCAAAGTCATTTTTGGATTAATGACTTCAAACATGCATTTGCATGAAAGTTGCTGCCCTGATAATTACTATCGGATAAAACTCGATCACGACTGCGGTAATTTTGTACGAAAACTAGGTTTAAATACAAAATTAAATTTACTCATAATAAATCAATGTTTTAAATTGTAATGGAGTCTTTTAAACGAGTTAAAAAATTGACATTAATTCGCTAATCAAAACAAAAACATTTGATTCACGAATCAAAAATTGTATACATATATATATTTTTTTTTGATTCGGGATTTTATAAATCGTTTGAATCATCTTTGAAAAGAAATCTTGTCACTGGAACGCGTCCATTGAAACTTTTCATAGAATCTTTGAAACAGAATCTTTGCAGAAACATTGACTTTAATGAAGTCAATGTTTATGCAAAGTTAATAAAATTAATAAAACTTTATAATATGCATAGATCAATCCGCCAATGAATTATTCATGAAATATAAACATAAATGAATTATAAATTCATAAACTTTGTGAAGCGATTTATTATTTATTATAGTTGGTTGTTGTCACTGCTAAGCTGGAGTAAAAATTGTGACCCAAGCGTACGTTACAAGGACGAACAAGTTTGATTTTGGTGAACATCGGTCCATGTTTAGACCTAGTGCCCATTTAAGGGTCCTACCAAAATTATATTGTTTATACGCTGCAGGTCGTAAATATTAAGATATTTTGACGAAAATTGGTACACAGACCTATGTTAGCCCAATAACGCAGCCTATTGATTTTGGTGAACATCGGTCCATGTTTAGACCTAGTGCCCATATAAGGGTCCTACCAAAATTATACTGTTTATACGCTGCAGGTCGTAAATATTAAGATATTTTTATGAAATTTGGTACACAGACATATATTGGCCCAATAACGCATCCTATTAATTTTGGTGAACATCGGTCCATGTTTAGACCTAGTGCCCATATAAGGGTCCTACAAAAATTATACTGTTTATACGCTGCAGGTCGTAAATATTAAGATATTTTGATGAAATTTGGTACACAGACCTATATTGGCCCAATAACGCAGCCTATTGATTTTGGTGAACATCGGTCCATGTTTAGACCTAGTGCCCATATAAGGGTCCTACCAAAATTATACTCTTTATACGCTGCAGGTCGCAAATATTAAGATATTTTGATGAAATTTGGTACACAGACCTATATTGGCCTAATAACGCAGCCTATTGATTTTGGTGAACATCGGTCCATGTTTAGACCTAGTGCCCATATAAGGGTCCTACCAAAATTATACTGTTTATACGCTGCAGGTCGCAAATATTAAGATATTTTGATGAAATTTGGTACATAGACCTATGTTGGCCCAAGGACGAAGCCTATTGATTTTGGTGAACATCGGTCCATGTTTAGAACTAGTGCCCATATAAGGGTCCCCCCAAAATTGGCTTGGTTATAAACTGCAGGTCGCAAATATTAAGATATTTTAATGAAATTTGGTGCGCTGACTCACATTATAGAAAATTTTGACACAAGCCTCATTTTAACCCATTCGAATTTCGGATCCAAACATTAGTTGGCTTTTAACAAGACTGGTGTAGGGTATTGTATAGTCGGCATGCCCGACTTTAACCTTTTTACTCGTTTATAAAAAAAACTTCATAGAAGTGCAAAAAACAACTTCATAGAAGTTCTTTCATAGGAAGTAATGCACATCACTAAAACTGGGCCCGCCTTATGGTTGCTTAAAACTATTGGGGAATAAAATCTTAAATATAAAGTTTAAAATGAATGAAAATATATAAAAAAAAAATTAGTGAAATGACGAAATTTTATGAAAAAAAAGAAAAGCAAATACTGTTGAACAATTTCACATACATATATAGATTTTCATTAAATTTATGAAGATAGGTGAAAATCTATTAGTTATATATTTTCACAATCTAGTAAAAACAATAATTAATTATTGAAATGATTAGTAACTGCCATTTTAAATAACAAAAAAATAATTTTCGTCCTGGACGAGTTCAAATTCGGAACTTTAAAGAAATTATTATATATTACAATATCTAGTTACATATTAAGAATGCTATTAATTGCAAACATAATTACAGATGCCATTGTTATATAGGACAATTTGTAATTACATATTAAAATATTATTAATCCCAAGTTGTTGGCAGAAAATGGGTTAATTTTTTTTAAGATCTGTAAAAAATATTTACAGATAAATGAAATTGAGTTGAAAACGTTAAAGAAAGATTTTGTTTTTTTGGACCTGACCTGGCATTTAAAAAAGTGTATAATTATCGAAGTACTTATGTTAAATACAACTTCAAAGGTATTCTGCGTAAGTTAATAAAAAAATACACCTAGTTTTTGTCAGCTTTCCTTAATTTTTGGGCTATTTAATTTTCATGCACTTCAAAATATCTTGTTACCTACAGTTTTTCTTTTCTAACTTATCTTAGAAAATATATTTTAATTCGGCCCAAATAGCATAGTTAAATTGAAATTTTGTATGAGAAACCACAACAAATGTGTCAAAGTCCCAGTTAGTAGCTAACTGAACATTCCGTAATCGGGCCTTAGCAGAAAACTTTCGAAGTTGTATTTTACCGAAATACTTCTGCAAATACACTATATATTAAGGGTGGGTGCGAACTGGCTAAATAAAATCTAAACTAAATCCAGGTTTCCAAATTTCTATGAAATTTGTAAAAGTTTTCTAAGAAATTTTAAACCCTTTTGTCAATTTTTATTTAGTTTAGAACTTATTTAGCTACCTCGCACAGGGCCTAAATACATATAAAATATATTGTATATATGTTGTTGTAGCGGCATTAAAAAAAGAATTTAGTTAATCTGGCATGTGATGGAAAACGACCGATTTTGATTTCGATCGATTTGGTTAAAAATCAAAAATGAAATAATAGATGGAAAAGGGAAAGTAGTTTGAAATTCTTTTAAACCACTTTAGTTGTATCAGGTATACCGATTTACGTCTCCTTATCGCTTTTAAATTAAAAATATACGAAATATTCAGGATTGAAATTTCAAATACGATCGATTTGAAACCGTTCGATTTTCTTCACACGCCAGAATAATTCCCGTTTAAAGCCGGAATGGTAATCCCTGCTCGGAAAAATCCGAATACATCTGCATCCGACACATAGTCCGATTGCCTTGAGAACTGGGATATACCTATACCCGGTCGTCTGTGAGTGAGGTTGGCATTTGGAAATAATTTTCTTTGAAGCGGTACCACTTATGATCGATCATATCTCAAATTATATGATTAATCTTGTACTATATATGGAATCATATATGGTAACACTATATATAGCGGCTGTATTTTCTGAAAACAAAAAGTCAGCTCTATATAAATTCACAAAATCAAAATTTCATATTTTATTAAATTATTTTTTCATTCCATTTAAATATTTGATCCTCTTCACTGTCTTCTAAGGTTCACTCTTCCTTATGCAATCCATTAAGCTATTTTTCTTTTCTCTCTGCAGATAAAGAATTATACAAACGATTCACTTCATTAGCCACAAATTTGTCAACAATAATACCATTGGTGTCTACAAAATTAGCACAGGATTTAACACTAGTGGCTTCACGTAGTGATTTGGAATCTTTGACGGATAGTACCAAGGTATATTTATCATCATATTTTTTCATATCTGAACTGGCTTCCCATATTTTTTGACTGCCATTCGATGCCTTCTCAATGGCCACAGCAAATGTGGTTTTTTCACGGAATGTTGTATGTAAAGTTAAAATGCCCATTAAAACGAAATACGCAACAACACAAAACATTAGCACTGGTTTAGATTCTGGGAATGGATGGGTGAAATCCCAGCCATGTGCTAGGACAGCCACACCTACAGCTAAAGTGCAAAGGACCAAGCGGGTATTGATTAATCCGAATTGTTCGTTAAGTTGAGGTCTTGTAGCGAATAAAGCATTTTTAACAGCATCATCAAGAGCATGTTTAACAGCAGTACCATCCCATTTGTTTACTTTTACCTCCTGGAAAAATTAATAAAGGGAAAATTCTATAGTGGAAAAAGTGACGTGGTATAATTTTAATTTGCCATTGATTATTTCCTTATACTTTTTAAGATTTATGTATGAAAACAAACGTACCAACTCTTCCATCTGAGGTTTCTCCGGTTTTTCATTATTTTTGGACATTTTTAAACAATTTTTATATTCGAGAAAAATATTTTGTGCCAAAAAAGTGACAACGCGACACCCAGTTGTTTTCTATCACAAATTATACCAGATATGAATCAGCTGATTTTGGCAATATGGCCGACAGAAAATGAGCAAAACAAAACGAAAAAATTTAAGAAAACCACAAAAGATAAAGCACAATAATCTAAAAATAGACAGATGTATACAAAAAATGCGCAATACAAAATGTATGTAGATTTTATATTGTTATCTCCCTCTTGACTTCACTTCCATGTAAACAAAACCATACGTTTCGAGAATACTTTTTTGACACCTGTCATTGGTTTCACATCTGGTATTAATCTGTGTTTTGTATATTAAGCCGCACATTGTTGCTTTACCTAGTGTCTTGACATGCAATAAAATGATAGCAAGCAATTGTCAAAATGCTCTCATCTCAAGTGAAGACACTTAATTTCAATTTTATTGTAATATCATGATATCGCTGACATGCCATCGGATCTTGCAATGATGCCAGAGATCAAATGTCACTTTTAGTTTTCATTTTAATTTGTAATAGAAAAAAAACAAAAAATTTGTTAAAAAAGAATGGAAAAGTGTTTAGTTTTTTATTATTTGTCGGTAAACATTAATGTTTCATAAAATTTGGTGTTTTTCGAAGAAAAATCTATGATATTGCTTATCCATGAAATGGTCAAGTGTTCTCCACCACTCTGCAATTGATATCATTTTGACGTTTCGCTGCAATGGTTTTGACACTTTATATCATATAATTTATTGCATTTGAAGACACCGGCTTAAAAGATTTTTCCATCCCATGTATAAGCAGGAGTGATAAAGTTGGTACTAAAATAGTACCTTTACCCCCCGTTCCCACATGCAAGTGCAAGTTCAAAAAACTCAATACACTCACACTTTTTCACTAATCCTATCCAGTACCGGTGTTCTGTAACTATGTGAGAAGTTAAGGGCGGATTATGGGACCGTAAACGTAAAGGTGACGTAACTGTAACGTGCCGTAGCTAAAAAGTACACTTATAGAAAACCGTAAACAACATTACCATTTAGCATCTATTTCGTGTGTTTTTTTTTATTTTATTCTAAATTTTCCGTTTATTTGTTAATTTTTATTGCTTATTTGTTGTTTGAATCAAGTTTCTTTATTCAGTTTATATTTTTTCCGACTAAAATCATTCAGCTTTTTCGATGACGGATATAAAATTCTGATTTCAACAGAATGATCCGGCAAGTACGTTCAGAGCTTTAAAGAATTAATTCCTTTTTGGAATGAATTCCCAAAAATTTAATTCAATTCTTTAATTCAAGGAATGAATTCATCAATAAGACATGAGCAGGAATTAATTCCTATGAATGAATTCAAAGAATTCAAATTTATAGAATGAATTCCCTGACCACAGCGTAAAGAATTAAAATTAAATAATTCATTCACTAAAGAATTCATTCAACACTATTTAATTCAATTTGAAGTCAAGGAATTCATTCAATTCTAGTTAATTCAAATTTTGGCTAAGGAATTCATTCAACTGTGCACTTAATTCAACTTTTGAGGAAAATCTGAGGTTAAGCAACAAATTCACTGTTCGGCTGCCGAAAGTTCAACCAAATTGAAAAAAGTTCGGCAGCCGAACAGTTAACTTTATGGCTAAACTACCGAGTTTTCCTTAAATCTGACACTCAAAATCGAATTAAATCGGCTCAACAAATATTTTAGCAGTATGAAAGTTTCTCCCTAATGCTTTCAAATAACAGAAAATCGACCAAATGTCACTTTCTGGCCGAACTGTTCGGTCGGATACTACAAAATACGCATTCAAAAACCATTAAAAACTGTTTCTCTTAAAACAGTTAGCATATAAAATTAAAGAAAATCTTAACAGCGTTAGAGACGATTGGATTGTCTATAGTTAGTACACTCAAAAAAGTTTGTCGGCAGAATGTACTTAAAATGACAGTTAAAGGTAAACGCTGTTAAAAAGGCGACAAAGGTATTTACCTTTAAAATAACTGAAAATGTTATTATTTTTAACTATTGAAAAATAACTAACAAATGCATTAAAAATAACTAACAATGTCGTAAAATTAACTGACAAATTTTTACTACAAAAATTTTAAAACACCTGACAAAATTTGTAAAAACTACTTTTTTACAGTTAATTCTTTTGTTATTATAAAAGTATATTTTGATAAAAAAAAAATAATTTTTTTCTTTCGATTACAAAAATATGTATAATTACTTCAGCCTGTTTAAAATTTGAAGTAAAAATTTCAAACGGTTCTGCAGTTATTATGCTTTTATACATTGGAGATACAATACAAGTTTCTGATTTTTATTTGCAAATTAGGAATATATCAATAATAACAAATATAAACTAAACAAGAATTTTTAAAATTCAAAGAAAATCAATGAAATTGTTTATTTTTAAATAACTATCAAAAACAACTGTTTACTGTAAAAACACTGTTTTGGTAGTTGTTTATTATGATAATAGAAATAACTGTTTTAAACAACTTTGCATTGGAGATACAATAGAAGTTTCTGATTTTTATTTGCAAACTGGGAATATATCAATACCCAGCAAAACCTTGGTAATATGTGGGTATTACTTAGTGTTTCCAATTCGGTTAATCGATTAACCGATTCCTCGATTAATCGCCTCTATTTCGGTTAATGTCGAAACAAATAATTTAAAACTCAAATAATTATTCGATCCGAATAATCGGTTAAAACAGGTCGATTAACCGGTTACAATTTTAGTATGGAATTTTTCCCTTATTTTTTTCCCAAAACTTCATAATTTTATTAACTTTGGCTAAAAAATTACAAGAAAAGTTTAGAATAAACATAAAATTACTAAAATACCATTAAATTCTTTTAAAATTGAGTGAAAGAGGTCTTTAAGCCTTTAGATACAAAAGAAAGGTGTTTCTAAAACTACCTAAAATACACGAAGTGTCTGGCTGGATCAGCGTCGAAGTGCTCTATAGGCTTTAATCAATACAGTCGGCGATTTTTGATTCTGTTATTTTAAAAATTAAAACTAATGTAAATTCTATTCCCATGTCCTTCAAGGCAAGGTTGCATTTTTTCAAATATGTGTCCCACAACTATCAACTGAGATCTTAATTCTGTAGAAACTCTACCTTTTCTCACATCGATTCAAAACCACATCAATTCTACAACATCTCCAACTACACCATTTTCAGTTTTATTTCAAAATTGTTTGAAAATGTTTTAAATTATCCAAATATATTTCAAAATTGTCTAAAAACGTTTCAAAATTGACTAAAATGTTTCAAAATTATCCAGAATTTTTTAAATTCTTCCAAAAATGTTTTAAAATTGTCCAAAAATCACTCAAAAATGTTTTAGAATTATCCAGAAATCTTCCAAAATTGTCCAAATATTGTTTAAAATTGTCTAAAAAACTTTGATATTTGTCCAATTGCATTTCAAAATTGTCCAAAATGTATTTTAAAATTTTCAAAATGTATTTCAAAATTACAAATATATTTTAATATATTTTATTTGTGGTTAAGAAATTTATATTTGTATTTTAAAATTGTTCAAATACATTTCAAAATTATTCAAATGTATTTAATAAAATTCCAATTGCATTTCAAATTTTTCCAAATGTATTTCTACTTTTATTTTAAAAGCATTTTTACAAACATGTTTTGTCTTTCATAATGAAAATTTTATAGGAATTATGAGACTTAAGAGAAAGAGAAAGTATGTATGTTTGAAAAAATGCTTTTAAAATAAAAATAGAAATTTCAGAAATACATTTGGAAAAATTTAGAATTTATTTAAATACATAAATACAGAAGGGAATGTTAGCTCAAACTTTGGATAATTTTGTTTATTGTCAATGGCCATTAAAAACGGAAAATACTGAGAAATTTAACAATTGTTTATGATATTCTTTAGTCTACTAACTCTACTATTCAGAACATTTTTTTGCAAATTTTTGTGGAGTAAATTGGTATTTTCATTAACTAATATTTTACTCAAATGGAACTAAATTTTTTTTATTTCTTCAGGGGAGGAGGAAGAACTTTGGACAATAACTTTTTTAAATGCAATATTATATTTATTGTAGTAATGATTAAATTTGCATTCAAAGAAATTTTGTATCCAAAGTTTTACAGATTAAAAAAAAATTTTGTAAGAAGTAAAAAATCTACCTTGAGTTATGCTATTTATACCCTATACCACTATGTGGTCAGGGTATTATAAGTTTGTGCTGATGTTTGTAACACCAAAAAATATTGGTCGTAGACCCACCTTATAGTATACCGATCGGTTCAGAATTTTTTTTATTTCGATTTAACGATGTCCGTCTGTCCGTCCGTCCGTCTGTCTGTCTGTCTGTCCATGCAATCTTGTGCGCACTCTACAGGTCGCAGATATTAAGATATTTTGATGAAATTTGGTAGTTGGCCCAAGGACGAACAAGTTTGATTTTGGTGAACATCGGTCCATGTTTAGACCTAGTGCCCATATAAGGGTCCTACCAAAATTATATTGTTTATACGCTGCAGGTCGTAAATATTAAGATTATTTGACGAAATTTGGTACACAGACCTATGTTAGCCCAATAACGCAGCCTATTGATTTTGGTGAACATCGGTCCATGTTTAGACCTAGTGCCCATATAAGGGTCCTACCAAAATTATACTGTTTATACGCTGCAGGTCGCAAATATTAAGATATTTTGATGAAATTTGGTACACAGACCTATATTGGCCCAATAAGGCAGCCTATTGATTTTGGTGAACATCGGTCCATGTTTAGACCTAGTGCTCATATAAGGGTCCTACCAAAATTATACTGTTTATACGCTCCAGGTCGCAAATATTAAGATATTTTGATGAAATTTGGTACACAGACCTATATTGGCCCAATAACGCAGCCTATTGATTTTGGTGAACATCGGTCTAAACAGACCTAGTGCCCATATAAGGGTCCTACCAAAATTATACTGTTTATACTCTGCAGGTCGCAAATATTAAGATATTTTAATGAAATTTGGTGCGCTGACTCACATTATAGAAAATTTTGACACAAGCTCCATATTAACCCATTCGAATTTCGGATCCAAACAATACACCAGACTGGTGTAGGGTATTGTATAGTCGGCATGCCCGACTTTAACCTTTTTACTCGTTTTAACTTACTAATATTTATAAAAAAATCTCCTAGTTTCAGCAGTTTTTTTTGCCATTTTTAACTAATTTTTAATAGCTTCAGCTATATTTTACATACATTTTTCTACTAGTATAAGAAATGTTTCAATTTAGATAATCTCAGATTCCGAAACTTTTCAAATTTAAGGTACATTTACACGCGAGAGAAAACTGCTAGAGATGGAGCAAAAACACTCCAAAATACTACTCATTCAAAAAAGAGCTAATTAGAGGTGATTTTTGTTTTATCTCTAGCATTTTCTCTCTAGTGTAGATGTGCTTTTTTAATTTGAACAAATTTTTTAAATACATCGTGTTCATTTGTCATGTTGATATTTAACAAAAACAGGAAGCTGTTAGCGTTTTTGTTAGTAAAAAGTTAAGGAAATAGATTAATTTTATTTTAAACGATTAATCGATTAATCGCCAATTTTCTCGAATAACCGACCCGAATAACCGGTTAATCAGTTTTAGTGATTTTTCGAATAATGCAATAACCGGTTAACCGCCTATGTCGAATAATTGGAAACAGTAGTATTACTATGCATATTACCTGGTAATATATCAAACCCTTACCCTTGCATTACTTGTAATACCAAAATCATACGTTTGATTGTTTTATTGGTATAAATAATTCGTTTTTCTAGAAAATTTTAGAAATTCTATTTTTTGTTAAAAGCCTGTGAATTTAAAATTGATATTCGGTTTAAAAAATGAAAATTTAAACAAAATGTTTTTATATACTCCTTTCCTGTAAGTTCAGAATAACATGTTACTAGGTAAGAAGTTACATCGATGGACATGCCCTTGTTAAAATAATAGGTTTAGTAATAGGAAAGTAAGAGCTTACCCCCTTCATTTCAAAATGCTTATTTTTATAACCAAAATTTATAAAATTTTTTGTTAAAAATATGTAATTTTTCATTTAATACTCAATATAAAACAAATTGAAATTTTAAGAAAAAAAAAACGTATTATTTTAAGGTTATTTGTAACCTAGAGGTAATAGGTAAGCGTACCATGTAAGCTCGGAATAACATATTACTAGGTAAGGAGTTACCTCGATGGGCATGCCCTTGTTAAAATAATAGCTTTAGTAATAGATAAGTAAGAGGTTACCCACCCTTATTTCTTCTTACCAAAGTCATTACCGGGTAATAGAAGGTTTTGCTGGGTAATAACAATAAATAAAAATAAACAAGAATTTTTAAAATTCAAAAAAATTCAACGAAACTTTATTTTTTAAATAACGAACAAAAACAACTGTTTACTGTAAAAATACTGTTTTGGTAGTTGTTTATTATGATATTAAAAATAACTGTTTTAAACAACTGTTACGAAATTACAGTACTTTTCGTTAGATGTTTTCTTAAATAACCGTCATATCTGTTGTTTTGCATTTTTATATAGAAAAATAACTGTAATTACTGTTAAAAACAACAACTACTGGTTACTACATAAACAACTGTCATGTAGTAACTGTTAAACTTTTTTGAGTTTCGTTGAATTTTTTTGAATTTTAAAAATTCTTGTTTATTTTTATTATTTGTTATTATTGACATATTCCTAATTTGCAAATAAAAACCAGAAACTTGTATTGTATCTCCAATGTATAAAAGCATAATAACTGCAGAACCGTTTGAAATTTTTACTTCAAATTTTAAACAGGCTGCAGTAATTATACATATTTTTTTAATCAAAAGAAAATTTTTTTTTATCAAAATATACTTTTATATGTAAAAAATTAGTTTTTACAAATTTTGTCAGTTGTTTTAAAATTTTTGTAGTAAAAATTTGTCAGTTAATTTTACGACATGTTAGTTAGTAAAAATAATAAAATTTTTAGTTATTTTAAAGGTATATAAATACATTTGTCACCTTTTTAACTGCACATACCTTTGTTTTAACTATTATTTTCAATAGATTCTACCGACAGACTTTTGTGAGTGTACACTCATAAATCTGTATAAATAGCAGAAAAAGTTACTAAAAATTAGTTAAAAATGATGATGTAGAAAAACTGCTAAAATTAGCAGATATTTTTTTTGTGCCAAATACTAGTAAAATAAGAACAGCAAAATTAAAACTGTTAAATTTACAGAATTTTAGTTATATTTAATATAGTAATTTTAGTTAATTATAAATAGCAAATTGTACTGTAAAATCTGCAATAAATTTTGCTAAATATTAGTAGACTAAAAATAGCAGAAATAAACTATTATATCTACAAAATTTTTGCTATTTTTAAGCTAAATTTAGTTGTATGCAAATGGCAGTCTATTCTGCTAAAATCAGCAGAAATATTCGCTAAAAAATTGTAAACTGCTGTTTTCAAGAGGCTCGATTTTTATTTGCGAATCATTCCAAAGGGAACCGGGACACTTATCGGAAGAAGGTCCCTGGATTTGGACAAAATTCTGTTTGTAGATCCTCATGACTATCACGAAATTTACTGTTTTTAAATTTTTGTAAAATTCGTCTTATTTCGCTTTTTTCGCTGTTTTTAGTTGATTTTTAAATTTTTGAAAAATACATGATGTTCAAATGCTTATAACTTTTGAACGCATTTTAATTGACCCCAACATCTGAAAAATAAGTTTTTTTGTTCATCTTTTTTGGATGTCATTTATTCAGATGTTATTGGTTTTGCAAGACCAACATTTTGATATAGCATGGACCTATGCCTCCTGTTTTTAGTAACACCAGAACATTGGGAATAGTTTTGTTTTCTTGCTTATAGGGCGCCAATTCAGCATGGGACATATGTGTCCCATTGGTCGTCAAAGGTAAACAGAGAAGAAGTTTTATAGTTTTGTTTTTTTTTTCATTACCCAGCAAACAAAGATGATCATTAATGACTCAGAAATGAGCTCCAAAAACATAAACATTTTTCAACTTTTTCCTATGAAAGTGGTCCGTCCAAAAGAGCCCCCCGTGTACTCAGAAATGACTCAGAAAAAAGAACGTATAAAATCGAAATTTTCTTCATAAATTTAAATAATTTTGGAATCTTCTTTGAGTCCAAAAAATGAACCCTCATATTGAGACAGCTTTTTAGATTGTAAAGACAACTTTTTGGATTGTTTTCTGAGGGTTCAAGAGTGTTTTCAAAAAAACAATAATCATTTCTATGATCTATTTAAGAATCTTATTTATGAGCGCTCCGAAATTGCTGGGTGGGTAAATTAAACAAAAAATTAATAAAATTAAATGAACTAATGGTAGCATTCGGTAGAGAAACCTAAAACTGATACCGGTGACTTGTAGCGCTTTGTGATTACTTACTCTGCTGAACGATGTTTTCTTTTTTTTGTTTTTGAATACATTTTTTCTATATTTTCCTTTGATTTTTTAAATTTCTTGTTTTTGAATTATATTTGTACGTTTTTATTTGTCAATCATACAAAACAAAAATTTTTTAAAATCAACAACAACAAATGTATCACTATTTGATCAAAAGTAGCAAAATATGACAGCGCTCAGACTGAGCGATTAGTGATCAGGTCGTTCAGCAGATAGTTGCACAACTGTTGTAGAACTGTTGACTGTCAAATTGTATCTGCCGAACGCAGCCATTCATTCAACCAAACATAAGAAGACTAAGATATTTGTTTTAAGTATAAAAAAAGTGTTGTTACGCCCTTTTGCAATTTAGGTGAAGATATATCGATTGACTTTCGTTTGGTTTCACTCATAGCTCAACCAAATGACGAATTGTAATTGTTCAAAGTTGGTTGAATTTTATATGCTCGATCATATGATGTATCGTGACGGCTTGGTTGCCGAACATTGATTGTGATATCCGAATTTCTTCAAATCGTGGCGGAACCATAATATTTGATACAAGAGGCAGAGAGTATACTGGTGATGTTAATTGGTGGGTTTCATAATTTTCACATGCTTTAACCCTCTAACCGCCCTAAGCTTTTTAGCAATGAAATTTATACCATGTGTTCCTCACAAAAAATAAACAATAAGTTCTTCTACAAAATTTTTTATCGTTGCCTACTTTAGGCGATATGGGCCACAATAGTTTAAGGGTGAATCTCGAAATCTAGCGCATAAAAATTACTAGGTTTAGGCACAAATTACTTCTCTTACCAAGATGTAATTGTAATAAAAAAATTACATTTTTTGTGCTGTTATTTAAGAGGATGTAGCGATTTTCGTTTTTCGAAAAACGCGAAATTGAGCGAAAACGCACCAAAACTTCAATATATATTATTTAAACTTATAAACTTTGCTACCTATACCAAATATATTCTTTTTGCCAAATTTCAGAAAAATCCGTCCATTCGTTTTGAAGTTAAGGCGATGACTTTTAAACAAGGTTGGTTACCGTTATCGTTATAATACCGTTATCGCTAAAATACCGTTTCAAATTGAATACCGTTACCGTTATCGATACCTCTAAAAAAATTTATAAATACCGTTATCGTTACCGTTACCGTTATTTTTATGGGTAGTTACCGTATTTTACCGGTATTTATCATTTTATATAAAAATTACAATTTTTTTATTTTTTATTTTATAATCTTGAGTGTTTTTTTTTATAAAAAATTTATAGATAATAATTTTACTTATTAAAACTACCAGTATTGAATTTATAGCTTAAAATCTGTATTTTCAGTACTAACAATTAAAAATATGTCATGTTTTTACTTGTTTTTATATGTTTTTAACATAATTTTTAATACCGGTACGTACCGGTATTGCTGTTTCGATAAGGGTATACCGTTACCGAAACAGTCTTAAATACCGTTACCTTTACCGTTACCTAAACAAACGAAATCTGATACCGTTACCCTTACCGTTATTCGTTTCGGTAACCAACCTTGCTTTTAAAGGTATCCTTATGGAATCCTGTGCGTCCTTGGACCAAAGTAAGGAACTTTTCAAATAGCTTAAGCTCCAATCTTACTTCATGGTCACTATCAATTGTTTTAGTGAATTTAAATATGTTTTTAAGATTTTTGAAAATTTTGGTTGTTTTAAAATATTTAATTTTTGAAATTTTACGAAATTTTATCTTTGACACTTTCTCGCTTCCAAACCGTGCATTGTATACAAAAAAATTCTTCACAAATAATTTAATAAATTTTGTTTTCATAATATAGAAAAGTCTGGACTTTTCTAGAAGAAAATAGCCCAAGAGACGGGATGGACAAAATACATCAATCTGACAACATAGTACTACATTTAATTATACACCTAAGAATATGCTATGGTTAATTACGCATTAGAATTGTATAGCTGGTTAATAATAAGTGTTTGTGTGTATGTATAATGTCAAGCCTAATGTAGAGTTATATTGTATAGTTGGTTAATGATAAATGTTTGTGTGTCTGTATAGTCTCTAAGCGTGATGTCGACTTATTATAAGTGTTTGTGTGTTTGTATAGCGTTAAGTCTAATGTAGAGTTATATTGTATAGTTGGTTAATGATAAGTGTTTATTATAACAGTTTGTGTTTGTGTATATTGTTAAGACTAATGTAGAGTAATACTGTATGTATGTATAAATGGTTGTATGTATAGTCTGTAAGCGTATGTAGAGTTAAGTATAGCATGCTAGAATTATCCAGTGTGTTGTAGAAGTATGGCTGTTACTATATAAGGCGCGCGTTAACATTAGTAAGAAGAAGTTGATAATTAACAGTTGTGCTGTTAAGACCGCGAGTTAATATCGTGTTAGTAGCGCTCTAGTAATGGTCATAATAGAGAGAGTTTGTAAATAAGTAATAGTGTGTAAATAAATAAGAGCGTCTAAGCTATTTCAAACTTATGTGTATTCGTGTTTCGGTTATTGGCTAATTGGTTGTTATTATCGCTGTGACAGCGCCAAGACTGTTTATCTAAGGGAGATAAACGAAAGTTTTGTAAGGTAAAACGTAATAATTGGTGTCAGCGTTGGAACTGGTTATTTTGATTGCAATAGAAAAGAATCCGGTTTATTTAAGGGAAATAAACCAACGTTTTTAAAAAGTAAAAACGTAACAATTGGTGTCAGAAGTGGGATTGCGAAAAATAAGTAACCAGGAGATTGCCAAATAAAAATAACTAAAAGCAATGCAGTTTGAAGAGCTTAAAGTGGACCAGCTAAAGCAGGAATTGAGTAAGTTGGAGCTGCCGACAACAGGTAATAAGGCAGAACTTCAGAGAAGACTTATAGAAGAATTCAAGAGACGTGGCGTGGACATCGATACTTACGAGTTTGAAGACAAAGAAGAAGAAAGAGAAAAGAGAGAAACAGAAGTAAGTACACGTACGGCTACAGCTAATATGGACATCAACGCGATACTTTTCGCTCTGAAGGAGAGTGTCAAAGAAATTAAAGCCGATTGCAGAGCCACCAAAGAACAACTTTTAGAAGAAAATTCTAGAAAAATGATGGAAGAGAATTCTAGAATAATAGAAGAACACTCTAGAAGAATGGGCGAAATCTCTGCAAGAATGACAGAGAAAATGGAAGAAAATTCTAGAATGATAGAAGAAAATTCTAGAAAAATGGAAGAAAATTCTAGAAAAACAGAAGAAAATTCTAGAAAAATGATGGAAGAGAATTCTAGAAAAACAGAAGAAAATTCTAGAAAAATGATGGAAGAGAATTCTAGAAGAATGGAAGAGAATTCTAGAATGATAGATGAAAACTCTAGAAAAATGATGGAAGAAAATTCTAGAAAAATGGAAGAAAATTCTAGAAAAATGATGGAAGAAAATTCTAGAAGAATGGAAGAAAATTCTAGAAAAATTATTGAAGGAATCTCTAGAAAAATGGAAGAAAACTCTAGGCAAATGATTGAGAAAATGAAGGAAGACTCTAGAAAAACGGTAAAGAGTATTCGAGAAATTAGAGCGAATAATGAGAAAGTTCTAGATAAAGTTCTGGAAACACTTAGAGGCACGAATAAGAAATTTCCAGATGGAGATCAAGAAACTTCTAGAGCTAGAAATGAGAAACCAGATTAAGTTCGGGAAACTTCGAGAGCAAATGAGAATCTATAAGTTGTAGTTGGAGCTGCAAATGCGAAAAGTCTAGATGAGATTCACGAAACTTCTAGAGCTGCAAATGAGAAACTTTTGGGTGAAGTTCAGGAAACTTCTAAAGCTGCAAATGAGAAATTTCTGGGTGAAGCACAGGAAACATCTAGATGCACAAATGAGAAACTGCTAGATGAAGTTTGTGAAATCTCTAGAGTCACAAAGGAGAAACCGAAGGCAATAGAAGAGGTCATGAAGCAAAGAGTGAGTTGTGTTGAGACACAAGGCAGCAAATTTTACGAAAATGCGAAAAATCTAGATGAGATTCACGAAACTTCTAAAGCTGCAAATGAGAAACTTCTGGGTGAAGCACAGGAAACATCTATAGGCACAAATAAGAAACTGCTAGATGATGTTTGTATAAGTTCTAAAGCAACAAATGAAAAACCGAAGGCAATCGAAGAGGTCATAAAGTATAGAGTGGGTTGTGTTGAGGCACAAGGCAGCAACTTTGATGAGATGCTGGTCGATTTTGAGAGTGAAATGGAAAATTTGGAGAATGACCTAGAGACAGATGTGAGCGATCTTCAATGCCAAGGTGCGCTGGTTCGAGTTGTTCGAGAAAGCTCTAGCAGAATAAAGACATCATGTTTTGATAGCAGTAAAGAAATTGCTTCAACTTTGCCGGTTTGGTTATCTACAGAAATGAAATTCCCTAGAAGTTCTACTGCGACTGGAGATAAAATGATATTGGCTAAAATGACAGCGGCTTTGAAACGTTTTGCAGAACACGAAGTTGTTCCCGATGTGATGGATACCGCTCCTACTGACCTTACTGACCTGCTGAATGTTTACTACGATAATGTTCTGGTTAAAGAAGGTAATGCATTGATTCCAACTCAGGTGCGAAATAAACCACAGTTAAGCTGGAATGCAGACATCAACGCATTTTATACTGCGAGTATGCCTAATGCTGATGCACCAACTAGTAAGGAAGCCACGTACCGCGAATGTCATCATTGGCTAGTGGAAAATGTGCTATCTAACCGTATCGGTCCGGGACCGCCAAGAGGTAATAGTTTACATCGTTATGGCTTCCTAATTTTCAAAAAGAGGAAAAAAAAAGAAGAAAACGATGGAGCTGCAAATTTTGTGGCATACAACGAGGGCCAGTTGGTTCTATTTCTCTACACACAACAAAATCTAGGATTGTCATCGAAACCACAAACTCTTCGGGAAGACCTTTTTAAAGCAGTCAAAGGGCTATTTGGCATGGTTGATGAATGTACAAGTATAGCAGCCTACGATCTAAAATGAGGTGTGAACATCTGAAAAAACTAG
Source organism: Leucophora obtusa (assembly GCA_949987735.1). Taxonomy (NCBI): domain Eukaryota; kingdom Metazoa; phylum Arthropoda; class Insecta; order Diptera; family Anthomyiidae; genus Leucophora; species Leucophora obtusa. The sequence goes on from OX465297.1 coordinate 175,018,176, forward strand.
CCAAATATGGAAGGGGAACATCTGTGCCTATTCGGGACGAATAGGTTTAAGTGGGCGGCAGTGTTACGAAAATGGCTTGGCCTAGTATAGAAAAGTCTGGACTTTTCTAGAAGAAAATAGCCCAAGAGACGGGATGGACAAAATACATCAATCTGACAACATAGTACTACATTTAATTATACACCTAAGAATATGCTATGGTTAATTACGCATTAGAATTGTATAGCTGGTTAATAATAAGTGTTTGTGTGTATGTATAATGTCAAGCCTAATGTAGAGTTATATTGTATAGTTGGTTAATGATAAATGTTTGTGTGTCTGTATAGTCTCTAAGCGTGATGTCGACTTATTATAAGTGTTTGTGTGTTTGTATAGCGTTAAGTCTAATGTAGAGTTATATTGTATAGTTGGTTAATGATAAGTGTTTATTATAACAGTTTGTGTTTGTGTATATTGTTAAGACTAATGTAGAGTAATATTGTATGTATAAATGGTTGTATGTATAGTCTGTAAGCGTATGTAGAGTTAAGTATAGCATGCTAGAATTATCCAGTGTGTTGTAGAAGTATGGCTGTTACTATATAAGGCGCGCGTTAACATTAGTAAGAAGAAGTTGATAATTAACAGTTGTGCTGTTAAGACCGCGAGTTAATATCGTGTTAGTAGCGCTCTAGTAATGGTCATAATAGAGAGAGTTTGTAAATAAGTAATAGTGTGTAAATAAATAAGAGCGTCTAAGCTATTTCAAACTTATGTGTATTCGTGTTTCGGTTATTGGCTAATTGGTTGTTATTATCGCTGTGACAGCGCCAAGACTGTTTATCTAAGGGAGATAAACGAAAGTTTTGTAAGGTAAAACGTAATAATTGGTGTCAGCGTTGGAACTGGTTATTTTGATTGCAATAGAAAAGAATCCGGTTTATTTAAGGGAAATAAACCAACGTTTTTAAAAAGTAAAAACGTAACAATATGTATGTATATGTATGTGAAGGTAGACATCATTTATAGATGAACTGCATACCCACCATGTCGAGGCCCTATGCTCCTTATAGGCCCAAAAGGAATCAATATATATAATACCCATTACGTCAGATGTCCTTTTTAAAGGATTTCGAAATAATAATGCATACTAAAATGGCAATATATTTTTTTCTCACTTCTCTCCAAAATGGGCATCAAATAAGAAAGGATAATCTCCCCAGTTCAGTGATAATGTATATTTTGACAAAAAATGACGAAGAAAATATTTTTGGAAAATTTTCAGTAGAAAAAAAAGAAAATGTAGAAATTCTCCTCTTTTATTTGATCTCATATCAGCAGCATGGAATGTATAAAATATCTTTAAAAAAGGGTTTGCCAAAAACCATGCGTTGACAATTTAAAGTTCTTTTTATAAGGACTACTGAGGTGATCATGAAAAAATGAGTACGCAGTTTTATTAAACGTGGTTTCTTCTTTCACTTGCTAATCGATTTTTCCATATGATCAAAATTATTTTGAAAAAACGTTAGAACGCGATATGCAAACTACTTCCCATGATAAGAAAAACAAAAAAAGTAATAATCTACACTCTGTGTAAATATTTACAACAACAACAAAACCAAAAATGCAACTATTACTGCAAAAACTAAAACAAAATACAATATACTCTCTACGAGCGGAGTAAGTTAGTTGTTCACAAATTTTTGACCAATGACGACCAATGGGATATATATGTCCCATTGATTTTTTCGATGAAGGAGTTGAAAAAATATTTTTGACGATACTTTTGTTTAGAAAAGTTGGGTCGATTATCACGAATCCGCAAAAAAATACAAATTTTCCAGCAGTTTATGTTCGGTCGTGAAAGGGTTAAGCCTTTATTTTTATTTAATTGTTAAACTTAAAACATATTATTTTACATGAAATGTCTTTTTCACATATTTTTTTATGTAAAGTAACCTAAATATTACATAAATGAGTATTTTTGAAAGTATCGATTTTTTGCCGATTTTTTAAAATCAAAGTGCCGAAAATGCCGATTTTTTTGGGAAAAAGTTTCCGATTTTTCATCAAAATCATCTGGCAGCCCTGGTTCTATCGCTGTTTTAAGTTCAGTAAATTTGTGAAAAATACATGATGTGCAAAAGATTACAACTTTTGAACGCGTTATCCGATTGTTATAAAATTTTCACCTAGCAATCCCTATATAATCTACTTTCAAAATGAAATTTAACTTTTAGCAAAAAGACAGTTTTTTTGTTAAAATTTCTTATTTATTAATACACCTGACTGAACCGTGGATAATTTTTAATATGGTTAAAAAATATAGACTTTGGGCTTTTCGAAACATATCAATTTATTTTGATTAGATAAAGGATCTAGGATATAACTGCAATTAAAGTGAAAACTTCACTTATTTTCCTATTTTGCAAATCTAGTAAAATCCCTTAATCGGATTTGCAAAATTTTTACATATGACGTAAATTCATATTCCACTAAATTCTTTTTATCAAAAGAATCATTAGCTACATTTTCATCACAGCTATCGACCCTTCAAGACAGCTGTGATCAAATAAGGAACATTTTAGTATTATTTAATGTTTTTAACTAGAGTTGTGAAATTTCGGTATTTTTTGAGTACTCAATACTACTCAATACTTTTCAATTGAGTACTCGATACTACTCAATACTTTTAACGGTTTTTTTAATTTAAAAATAAAAATGTTATGAATTCGTATTTATTAGGAAAAATTATCACAATTCACATACACGTGTTAAATAACTATTGTTATTTACATTTTAATTAATTTAAAACATTTTAAATAAATTAATTAAATAATTTTTCCCAAAAATTCGTTACAAATTTCTTTGCTTCACAAATAGGGTTGTATTTTCAGAGCTGTATTTTTAGAGTACTATTTTTAGAGTTGTATTTTTATACAAAAAATACACATTTCTACGGAAAATTGCATCTTTAAAATTATTGAGTAGTACCGTTTTAGTATTGAGTACTCAAAAAAACAGTCACTATTGAGTACTCAGTACCGGAATACTCAATACTTTTACAACTCTATTTTTAACAAAAAAAGTACAAAAAGAAGTACACAGGTTAAAAAAAGTACATTTGCGTACTTCTTTGGGAGTTAGGCAGAAAGCAGTACAATCAGTAAAAAAAAGTACGAGTACTGCTGAAAACAGTACGTCTGGCAAGCCTACAATTTCCAGGCAATGCGTAAAAACCTATTACCAAGGTTTTGCTGGGTGGCTTTGTGCGTTCCCGGTATGATGAGCATTCGAAAAAACTTACCCCTAAATTCATAAACACTTTGTAAAATTAAAGGAGGTTTAATGAACAAATTTTGTATGAAAATGACGTTTTGTAAACCTGCTATAACTTTACAAAGCATTTATGAATTGAGGGGTTAATATTACGACCGTACGTAGTTAACAATACCATTCGTAATTAATCAAAACAAACTCGTACAAACTTATTTTTTTTTAATTTAATTTTTGTTTTTTAGAGAAAAAAAACCTAACGTAATTCAATTTCGTTAATGTATTTTAGGGTTAACGGTATTTTAAGTTATTTCGTTAGTGGTATTTTAGGGTTAAAAATAGTTCGTTGAAAGGGTTTTGAATCGTTAACGGTATTTTAGGGTTAAGGCTGAGTTACCCAACCGTAAACGTATCTGTAACGAATCAGCTGTTTCGATACCATAAGAAGAAATGTATACGAATGGTTACTAACACGTAAATGTAAACGAACTTGCCGGATCATTCTGTTGAAATCAGAATTTTCTATCCGGCATCGAAACAGCTGAATGATTTTTGTCGGAAAAAATATGAAATGAATAAAGAAAATTGATTCAAACAACAAATAAGGAATAAAAATTAACAAATAAATGGAAAAATTTAGAATAAAATATAAAGCCACATGAAATAGATGCTAAATAGTAATGTCGTTTACGATAATCTATAAGTGTACTTTTTAGCTACGGCACGGTACAGTTACATCACATTTACGTTTACGGTCCCATAATCCGCCCTTTAGTGTTTGCCAACCATGTAAAAAAGCAATTAAAAGCTCAAAAATCTTAATAAAAAGCTATTTTAAAGATAAAAAAACGAAAAATCCAAAAAAAAAAAGAAGCAAATATGAGTAAAACAAACAATATAAAGCATAAAAAGCAAAAACGGCAATTTTGTCTTCTCTGGTTATTACTTAAAACATTTAAATAATTTGAACTTGGTTAGGCCTTCCATATTGCAAACATATGTACATATATTAAATTTATAACAAAATTATTCGTACTCTTTTATTTACACTTTAAAAACGCAAATTTTCAATAATTACGAACGCAATTTCGACTGCGGGAATCTAGCTCCTCGCTACAGATTTCAAATATAAAGATATTTTATTGAAATTGGGTACGCTAACTTACATGGATCCAAAGATAAAATCTGTTGGTTTTGAATAGAATTTTTGAATTTCTGGACCTATATTTCCGATTTTCTCTTAAAGACATTAAGCAAATTCAAAATTTTTTAATGATTTATAATTTTACATAAAAATTTTTATACGATTTCAACCAATTCTAATTTCGGCTTTTCGACCAAACTGGTGTAGGATATCATATATTCGGCATGTCCGAATTTAACTTTTTTACTCGTTAAAATTAAATTATTACAATAAAATGAGTGGTTTGTTTCATAATATTAATCAAATTATTTAACAAGGTAAGTTCATATTTCTTTTTCTGTTAAAAGATAAATTAGTTTCGTTTTAAACTATTTCTTCAACCTACATTTTATAAATATTTTTTTTTTGCTTTTTAACTGTCAAAAACTTTTGGTCGAAATTTGAACAGTCATGAAAGTAATTTAATAAGTTAAAAAAACACAACCTCATTTTTTTACTGACAAGTGAAAAAGGTAATATTTATTGTCAAATGTCACTTATACACTTACAAGGGAACTATCCCAAGAGGGACACACCGATTTGGATATTACTTAGGAGACAAAAATCTAAGGTACAACTATTTTTTTAAGTGCCAACTCGAAGGGTTAAGAGAGGAAGGTATTTGATTTTTAACATATGACATTCTTCCAAAGAAATTAGGGGCAAATGTGGTATTCCTGTAAAGGTATTTCAATGTTGCATTTCCTGTTTTAATTTTTGTTTTGCAAAAATTCGAATTATTATTTAGTCCTACGACTAAACACGACGACTTTTTAAACAAAATTCTAAACAGCCCCAAGTATAAGCGCAAGCAATATTAAAAAGTTTCTTGCTTCTCTTGTAAAATTCTCGATTTTTATTTACATTAAAAAACGCGTAAAAAGGTTAAAGTCGGCCATGCCGACTATACAATACCCTACACCAGTCTGGTGTATTGTTTGGATCCGAAATTCGAATGGGTTAAAATGGGGCTTGTGTCAAAATTTTATATAATGTGATATCTTAATATTTGCGACCTGCAGTTTGTAACTAAGCCAATTTTGGGGGGACCCTTATATGGGCACTAGTTCTAAACATGGACCGATGTTCACCAAAATCAATAGGCTTCGTCCTTGGGCCAACATAGGTCTATGTACCAAATTTCATCAAAATATCTTAATATTTGCGACCTGCAGCGTATAAACAGTATAATTTTGGTAGGACCCTTATATGGGCACTAGGTCTAAACATGGACCGATGTTCACCAAAATCAATAAGCTGCGTTATTGGGCCAATATAGGTCTGTGTACCAAATTTCATCAAAATATCTTAATATTTACGATCTGCAGCGTATAAACAGTATAATTTTGGTAGGACCCTTATACGGGCACTAGGTCTAAACATAGACCGATATTCACCAAAATCATTAGGCTGCGTTATTGGGCCAATATAGGTCTGTGTACCAAATTTCATCAAAATATCTTGATATTTACGACCTGCAGCGTATAAACAGTATAATTTTGGTAGGACCCTTATATGAGCACTAGGTCTAAACATGGACCGATGTTCACCAAAATCAATAGGCTGCGTTATTGGGCTAACATAGATCTGTGTACCAAATTTCGTCAAATAATCTTAATATTTACGACCTGCAGCGTATAAACAATATAATTTTGGTAGGACCCTTATATGGGCACTAGGTCTAAACATGGACCGATCTTCACCAAAATCAAACTTGTTCGTCCTTGGGCCAACATAGGTCTGCGTACCAAACTTCATCAAAATATCTTAATATTTACGACCTGCAGCGTATAAACAATATAATTTTGGTAGGACCCTTATATGGGCACTAGGTCTAAACATGGACCGATGTTCACCAAAATCAAACTTGTTCGTCCTTGGGCCAACATAGGTCAGTGTACCAAATTTCATCAAAATATCTTAATATTTGCGACCTGTAGAGTGCGCACAAGATTGCATGGACAGACAGACAGACAGACGGACGGACGGACGGACGGACGGACAGACGGACATCGTTAAATCGAAATAAAAAAAATTCTGAACCGATCGGTATACTATAAGGTGGGTCTACGACCAATATTTTATGGTGTTACAAACATCAGCACAAACTTATAATACCCTGACCACATAGTGGTGTAGGGTATAAAAATCGAAAAAAAAACTTCGAAAATTTAAATTTTATTTTGATTTTTTGGGCTACTAATTATTTAGCAAAATTTTTTATTGATTTTAGCAGGTGAATTTGCTATTTTCTATAAACAAAAATTTAACACAAATATAACTAAAATTCTGCATTAAACGAATTAAATGAATTGAATTATATTTAACAGTTTTATTTTTTCTGTTCCTATGTTACTAATATATATCAAAAATAATCTGCTAATTTAGCAGTTTTTTTCTACAGCATCACTTTTAACTAATTTTTAGTAGTTTTGACTAAATTTTTTACGGAGTATTTTCTATTAGTGTAGGAGTAGGTACATTAAATTTAAGTAGATTTTGGTTTACATATTTTTTTAAATCTGAGACAAGTTCTCATACAAAAATGTCAAAAAATCATACAACTTTGTGGCTTATATAATGTGCCTATCAAAATTTTTAGTTCTTCGAGTAAATTAATAAAAAACGAGTAAAAAGGTTAAAGTCGGGCATGCCGACTATAGAATACCCTACACCAGTCTGGGTAAAAGCCAACTAATGTCACCAAAATCAATAGGCTGCGTTATTGGGCCAATATAGGTCTGTGTACCAAATTTCATCAAAATATCTTAATATTTGCGACCTGCAGCGTATAAACAGTATAATTTTGGTAGGACCCTTATATGGGCACTAGGTCTAAACATGGACCGATGTTCATCAAAATCAATAGGCTTCGTCCGTGGGCCAAAATAGGTCTGTGTACCAAATTTCGTCAAAATATCTTAATATTTACGACGTGCATCGTATAAACAATATCATTTTGGGGGGACCCTTATATGGGCACTAGGTCTAAACATAGACCGATGTTCAGCAAAATCAATAGGCTTCGTCCTTCGGCTGCCATAAGTCGGTGTACCAAATTTCATCAAAATATCTTAATATTTGCGACCTGCAGCGTATAAACAATATAATTTTGGTAGGACCCTTATATGGGCACTAGGTCTAAACATGGACCGATGTTCACCAAAATCAATAGGCTTTGTCCTTGGGCCAACGTAGGTCTGTGTACCAAATTTTATCAAAATATCTTAATATTTGCGACCTGCAGCGTATAAACCATATAATTTTAGTAGGACCCTTATATGGGCACTAGGTCTAAACATGGACCGATGTTCACCAAAATCAATAGGCTGCGTTACTGGGCCAATGTAGGTCTGTATACCAAATTTTATCAAAATATCTTAATATTTACGACCTGCAGCGTATAAACAGTATAATTTTGGTAGGACCCTTATATGGGCACTAGGTCTAAACATGGACCGATGTTCACCAAAATCAATAGGCTGCGTTATTGGGCTAATATAGGTCTGTGTACCAAATTTCATCAAAATATCTTAATATTTACGACCTGCAGCGTATAAACAGTATAATTTTGGTAGGACCCTTATATGGGCACTAGGTCTAAACATGGACCGATGTTCACCAAAATCAATAGGCTGCGTTATTGGGCCAATATAGGTCTGTGTACCAAATTTCATCAAAATATCTTAATATTTACGACCTGCAGCGTATAAACAGTATAATTTTGGTAGGACCCTTATATGGGCACTAGGTCTAAACATGGACCGATGTTCAAAAAAATCAAACTTGTTCGTCCTTGGGCCAACATAGGTCTATGTACCAAATTTCATCGAAATATCTTAATAGGTGCGACCTGTAGAGTGCGTACAAGATTGCATGGACAGACAGACAGACGGACGGACGGACGGACGGACAGACGGACATCGTTAAATCGAAATAAAAAAAAATTCTGAACCGATCGGTATACTATAAGGTGGGTCTACGACCAATATTTTTTGGTGTTACAAACATCAGCACAAACTTATAATACCCTGACCACATAGTGGTGTAGGGTATAATAAAAAAATAAACAATATATTAAAAAACGAGTAAAAAAGTTCAAGTCGGTCATGCCGACAATATGACTACACCTATCTGGTTAAAAGCTAACTAATTTTTGGATCCGAAATGGACTTGTTTCAAACTTTGTCTATAAAATGATAAAAAAATATAACAAATTCTGATGTTATCTAATGTTAGGTGTATTTAAAGAAAATCGGAAATAAAGTAAATGTCTTCCAAAATTGTCGTTTTCGCACGCTACAGGTCGCAAATTCGAAGATATTTTAACGAAATTTGGTATGCTGATTCACATGTGCCCAAGGCCAAAGCCTATTGATTCTACTTAGATAGGATCCATATTTAGACCTATCGCCCCTATTGAATATATTTCCATATCGTCGCCTAAAGTGCCAAAGGGCGTAACAACACTTTTTATTTTTTTTTACTGGAGGAGCAAAAAACGTAGAATGAAAAATATTTTAGATTTAAATGGCATTTTTTCTTTTGTTACTTAAAACACGACTATAGACTTATTTTTATGTATAAGTTTAACATTTTGTAGGGACATGTAATTTAGTCGGGTGCATCATAATAAATCAAAACCCCGATTTTGAATTTCTTTTGTTGTTACACTTTTACTTTTTAGGTGACGATATATTTCTTATTGTTTTTCTATTTTTTTGTTTATCATTTTATAGACAAATTTTAACCCAAGTCCGTTTCAGTCCATTTCAATTTCGGATCCAAACATTAGTTGGCTTTTAACAAGACTGGTGTAGGGTAGGATATAGTCAGCTTGCCCGACTCTAACTTTTTTACTCGATTTAAATTTAAAAATTATCTCCATTATAAGAAACTTTTCGAAAGGGATAATTTGTTTTTATTGCTTCCTCTTGTAATGCTCCAATTCACTCTTGTTTATGCTTATACTTGAGCTGGAGGTTAAAATGATGCCAACCATAATTAACTTATACAAAAATATTATTTATGTAGTACATATTTTTTTGTGGCATATTCTTAATTATTTCCCATATTTTTTTTTATTAAAAGTAACAATTGTCTTTAAACAACTTTTGAATTACAATTTTCTATAGAATTAAATATAAAAAGTGTAGTGCAATTATAAAGTGTTGTTGTGTCAAGTGCTTCTGTCATTTACAGTATTATGCACTATGTATAAGTTTGATTTTTCTTGACTTGTAATATTCTAGAAAGGCGGAAAGCCTTCATAAGAATAGAATAGTGTCATGAATACTTGTAAGTTGAAATGTTGGAAATTGCAAATAATTACAAGTGTATATAATGTTGCAACAACTGATACTTGTTGTTGCTTTTGTTGATGTTAACTACTGGTTGAGATGATATTTTTCTGTAATTAGTGTGGGATCCTATTAAAAAAGGATTTCAGTTTGGGTGTCTTAAGGGGCTAACCGTCTTTATAAATCAATAAAAGCAACAAAATTTAAACAATTACAAAAAACGTAATAAAATGGTTTCCCATGCAAAAAAAGTATTTTGGGACTTACGTATTATACATGATTTTATCCGAAAAATGAGAACATCTTACTGTATCATATTATATCTAAATTGGTTTAATAAGATCAAAATTTATACAATTAGATAATTTTTTGATACAATTAAATATACTTTGATTGATTAAGATATAGTTTTATACAATTTGATCCGAATTTTGTCCCCACTCAAATGTATCAAATTATATATAATGTAATTCAAATGTATCCAATTAGATGCACTTGTATATAAAAATATGTAATTATATGTGGCATTTGTAGTGACATATAGATAGATACATATATAATTGGATATTATCATATATTGCACTATATAAAGGGTAATAAGACGGAAGATACCCTTTCTTTCCACCTACTTTTTCGTATTTACCTCACTTGTGGTTGCGCACAGACGTATTTGTGTGCTTTTTGGGGTGCCAAAAAATAGTAGGAAGCAACTATGTACATTTCGGAAAAACTTTCTCAAATTGTGTGACAAAAAAATAATTTTTTGTTATATTAGGTCAGTTCGGGTGCTCAAAATTGGGATCCCGCGGGATCCCAATTTTACCAAAAAGCGTTTTCTTACTGCCAGTGTTGCTACAAACAAACATTTTTTATAACCAAAATATTTAAAAAAAAGTTACCAAATGAGAAAAAAAATAACCAAAATTTAGTGGGTTATTTTGTAAAACGCAACGCCTTGCGTTGCGTTGATTTGTGTGTAAATTATTATTGTTACAAAAACAATTTGTATGGAAAACAACGCAACAATTTTTTTACTTTATGGTAAAAAAATTGTATTAAAAAACCTTATCAGCGATTTTCATTCTGCAAACAAATATACTAATGTAAGAATTTTACTTTTTAGAAATTTTTTTCCGCGACTGTTTTCGCGATTTTTTTGGATGGATAATTGAAAAAAAATCGCGAAAAAAAGTCGCGGGAAAAAAATTGCAAAAAGGAAAATTCTTACATCAGTATATTTCTTTGCAGAATGAAAATCGCTGATAAGGTGTTTTAATACAATTTTTGTACCATAAAGTATTTTTTGCGTTCCGCCAATATTTTACAATTTTTTAGGTGCGGTTTTGTTAAATATGCATTCAAGAGACTATAATACCCAATTCATAGAACAACGTTCTGTGGCTAGTTGCAAAAAACAAATAGCGAAAAAAAGTCGCGGAAAAAAGAACACATTTTAGGCCAGATATTTACAGCAAAAGAAAATTAAAAAAATATATTTATATATATTTTTCTTTTTTTATTTATAACAACACAAAAAAAGTTTCTTTTTTTCCATCTATTTATTTTTTTTTTTGAAAGAAAATTAAAACAGAAAAAGTTTTTTATTTTCATCATGAGGGGTATTTTAAATAAATATTTTTTTCTTTTTATTTTTTTGTACGTTTGAATTTTTATTTTAATACTTTTACGATATTTATATTTGATAAGAACCAAAAAAATTTTTTTTTAATTTCATATTTTTTAAAGTTGGACAAGTTACTTTCATTCAAAAATAATTCAGCTTTACGGCCAATAAAAATATTTTCTATATTTAATTACGGAAATACATCAATTAATTTTATCAAATTAGCCGTTTTTAATGAAATTAAACTTTTAACGTAATTACTTTTTGTAAAACTGATCAAATGTAATTTAAAAATAATTTCAATTGGCCATAAACATATGGAAGACGCATTTTTTCCGATTGAAATTCTTTATTTGAGTTTTATATTATAATTAGAATATATGAGAGAAATAAAAAATAAACCTTAAAGCTAATATCGCCCACTAGTTAACCCAATTCACAGATTTTTACCGTTTACTTCGAAGTCGAACGATATAAAATATAAATGCAAAGCAGGCCACAGCTCAGTTATACGATTGATTATATTACATAGCGCCAGTCACCGGGCAGCAAAAATACCTAATATTTTATGTGGCTGTACACTGCAATAATCTTGAAATTGTTTAAATTCAAGGATACGTTTCGAACTATGCGCAAAAAAGTTACAAATGTTCATAAAAAGAATTTCAATTTGTACGGGAAGCTTCTTGCAAGCATAAGCAGAACATAAATCTAAAAACACAGAAAAAAAAATTTATATACTTGATTGCCAAAAAGTTACCAAAATGAAAAAAAAGTTCACATCTCCACATTAGAAAAAAAATAACCAATTTTGGTTAAAAAAAAACCAAAACGGCAGCACTGCTTACTGCACAATTGGGTAAATGAGAGCTGTCAGGAGAGAGTAATATCCTTGTTCTTCTTGCACGAAGAAGCCCACTTTTTTCGTGTAAGTTTGGGTAAATTGTTTTTATCAGCTGTTATATCATCTGTTGGAATCAACTAGTTCAATTGAACTATTCACTTATTTGAACCAAAGATCTAGTTCACAACTAATAGCTCTTTTAGTTCAATCGCTCATTTTATTCATTCAGAAAAATATGTGTATCATTTCGAAAAATTAGCGTAAAAGTTGCAAACGCTTATCGGTAATGTTACAACTCCGTAAAATTACCGACAATTTTTTGAAGACTCTTGTTTAAATGTGTTAAAGAGATAAATATGTAAATAAATCGAACCTTTTGTTTAATATTAAAATCTTTTTCCAGATTTTTGTATATAAAAATGCCTGAGAAGAAAATTTTTTTTAAATTTTTGATTTAAAAAGCGGTATAACTAGAAAAGCTATCTATATTTTTACAACAAATTGAACAAGAACTAGAAGGAGCGCTCATCAAAATGAACTATAATGCACAAATCTATTTTCGGGCTTCAGATATGGTTTTTCGCATTCGTTTACTTTTGTGTATTTTTGTCATTTCGTGAGAGTATTTCTTGTTAACTTTCATTTTACCGAACTTTAACCAAAAACTAAAGAAACCCTTTTATACCAACAACGCTACACTGATAGAAAAAAATTATGCAAAAAATTTAGTTTTACCTTTTTTTAACCTAACATTAGTTAAAAATGATGCTGTAGAAAAAACAGCTAAATTAGCAGATAATTTTTGCTATATACTAGTAAGATAGGAACATCAAAAATAAAACTCTTAAATATACAGAATTTAAGTTATATTTGCTGTAATTTTTTATTAGTAGAAAATAACAAATTAAACTGCTAAAATCAGCAAAAATTTTTGCTAAATAATTAGTAGCCTAAATAACACAACAAATTTTGGAAGTTTTTTTTTTTTTTTAAATGCAAATAAAAATTGAGCCTTTTGAAAACAGCAGTTTACAATTTTTTTTAGCAAATATTTCTGTTAATTTAACAGGATAGACTGCTATTTGCATTCAACTAAATTAAGCTTAAAAATAACGAAAATAGAAATAAATCTGTATAAATAGCAGAAAAAGCAACTTAAAGTTAATTAAAAGTGATGTTGAAGAAAAACTGTTGAAATTTGCAGATTTTTTCGCTAAATACTAGTAAAATAAGGACAGCAAAAATAAAACTGTTTAATCTAGAGAATTTTAGTTATATTTAAGTTAACTCTTATTTAATTGAAAATGACAAATTGTACTGCAAAAATTTTGCTAAATACTAGTAGACTAAAAATAGCAAAAACAATCTGTTATATCTACAAAATTTTCGTTATTTTTAAGTTAAATTTAGTTGAATGCAAATAGCAGCCTATCCTGTTAAAATAACAGAAATATTTGACAAAAATATTTTAAACTGCTGTTTTCAAGAGGCTCAGTATTTATTTGCATTTAAGAACAAAATCAAAATAAAAAACTTCGAAAATTTTAAATTTATTTTGTGATTGTTTTGGCTACTAATTATTTAGCAAAATTTTTTTTGTTAATTTTAGCATGTTAATTTTCTATTTTCCATTAACAAAAATTTAACTCAAATATAACTAAAAAATAAAATTCTGTATATTTAACAGTTTTATTTTTGCTGTTCTTACTTTATTAATGTATAGAAAAAATAATCTGCTAATTTAGCAGGTTTTTCTTCAACATCATTCTTAAATAATTTTTAGTAGTTTTAACTAAATTTTATAAGAACTTTTTTCTATTAGTGTAGTATCCCACGAAAAAAAGTTTTGATATATTATCACATAAAATGTTGTACAATTATATATTGGAACATATATACCAAGATATAATTATATAAATTTTAAGAAATTATATCCTAAATACATAACTATTTCTTGTTATATATTGCACTGTATATAATGCAACATATTAGAATATCCAATTACATATAGACCTATATATAGTTACATATGCCTCATAAAATTATGTATAATTGTATCGAATTATATACCATTATATCTAGTTGGATATGCTTATATTATATTTGATACATTTGGATGAGGACAAAAACCGGATAAAATTGTATCAAACCATATCTTATTCCACCAAATTAGATCTAATTGTGTCAAATTAGATCTAATATGATCGGATACTGTCTAATTTGATACAATTAGATGTTCTCATTTTTCGGATATAATTATATATAATATCAAAATCCATATAATTTTTTTTAGTTGGGATTTGAAACATTTCACTTATAAAACTATAACTTACGGATGACTCAAGTAAAAAAGTTTTGATATAGTCATATATTATCATATAAAATTTTGTATAATTATATATTGGAACATATATACCAAGATATAATTACATAAAATTTTACGAAATTATATCCTAAATATATAACTATATCTTGTTATATATTGCACAATATATAGTGCAACATATTACGATGTCCAATTATATATAGACCTATATTAAGTTACATATGCCTCATATAATTATATATATGTAATTGTATCGAATTATATACCATTACATCTAGTTGGATATGCTTATATTATATTTGATACATTTGGATGAGCACAAAATCCGGATAAAATTGTATTAAACCATATCTTATTTTATGTTCTTAATATGTTCATAATACGATCTAATTTAAAACAATTAGATGTTCTCATTTTTCGGATATAATTATATATAATATCCAAAGTCATATAATTTTTTTTAGTATTAATATAAACGCAAATAAACAAAGTGAGCAATTTTAGATTACTTACGTTTTTTCTTGAATTTTCTTATATTGACAAGAAATTGATGCCAAGATATTGGTAAAATTATAAATTAAGTAGATTATTCGAGTACTCTATGCAAAGACTTTGCAGAAAAATTTGAAATTTTGGTAAACAATATTAAGTTTGTGAGTAATACATGCGAAAAATCAAGTTTGTTTGTTATTTTACCGATTTATTCTTCCAAGCGAAATTCGATTTCTGAAACTGGGACTGTAAGTTTTGGCTGGGACTGTAAGTTTGAATTCTTCCATGAAAACATTTGATAACGATAACCAAATAACTTTGTTGCTGTAATTACACGATTTAGTGGGCAAGGTTATCGCAACGAATCTGTTTTAAAATCTGCTTACAAAATACTGGGCGAAAGTGTACTTAATGACAGGCTTTCATATATTATCCCAGCCAGAAAAATACAAACGGGAAAGCGATGGCAAGGTATTTTAACAGGTGCTACAAGTACTGACAAAAATTGCTTTCCCATTTCCAATATGATAACGTCAATAGACAAACGGCAGTTCAAAAAGCGCCAAAAAAGTACTGGAGAAACAAAAATTTTAACTTTGGCAAAACGCTGCCAAAACCAATAAAAAAAATTTAAAAAAAGTTCATATGTATCTTTTTTTTTACCCTGCCGCGATGTTTTGTAAAACAAATACTGGCAAAACGATTTTTGCAAACGCTGGCAAAGCGTCCCAAATGAGTGTTCTGCCAGTCATTTATTTTTAACATCGCGGTTACCCAGTAGTGTGCAAGTACTTGATTTTTTGTACCACTGTCAATTTCTGACTGAGATGTTTCAATATTCATAATATGTACCACATTATTAATTAACAACTATTAAAAATTTATAAAACGCTTTATTCTATAAAAAAATTAGTTACATAACATAAAAATTTTTACAAATAAAGGAAAATTTAAATCCCGAAATCCCGAAAAATCCCGTAGTCCCGAAAATCCCGAGATCGGGATCCAAAATCCCGAATCCCAGGATTTTCAAATATCAATCCCGATTGGCATCCCTAGTTCCTACTAGTATATTGTAGAAAAAACTCATACCATTGAAATGTGGAAAAATTTTTAACAAAATAAAAATTTAAAATTTTAAGGGTGTAAACCCCTTAATGACACCAATAAGCAGTTGAACTTTAAGTAGAAGACATCTTTGAGCTTTACTTTTATGTATCCTTGAGGATACAAATTAATATTACTTTTACTAATTTTACAGTTTTTTTTGTTTATAATATGAATATTGTATGAAAAATTTGTTTTATAAGCCATTTGTAAATTTAAAAATTGATTATATATACGACCCTTATTGTATAAATTTTCGTATCAGTCAATAAAAAACCAACTACAAAAAATACGTATTTTCTGTAACGGTTCATATTTTCAGTAAAATGTTTAATTTTTGGTTTCTATTTTTAGACAAAATATTGAAATAATTTCGCTGTTTTCTGTTTTGAAACCAAAAATTCAAATAACTTCAATTTGCTTTTTGATCAAAATCAGGGGTCTCACATGTTCCTGAATTACGGCAATACTGGTTTTTAATGCAACAGATGGCGCTGACTGCTGTTTTGTCTGGCACTACTGCTCTATTTAGTGGGTAGCATTGTTGCCTGAAAAGTTTTATCTTATTCCCATTTTGAAAATTTAAATCCGCAATTCGTTTTAACAAAATTTAAACAAAAATCCGATTTAAAAGGAAAAATAGAAGCTAAGTTTTTAGACATTAAGGAATAGGGGCAACATTGTGGAGATCGCGAATTCCAACTTTCATCTTTTTTTTGGACCACTCTAATGAAGCTACATTTATGTTGTATGTTTTGTGGTGTTTTGAAAATTCAAATAAAAAAACACTTTCAAATATGGAAAAACAAACCACAAACTAGTTTTTTCCCAATGTTTTTGTAGTTAAATATTAAAATTATTTTAAAAGACTTTTCGATATTTCTTTTATAGATTATTTAAACAATATTTGAAAAAAAAATACTGAAAAGTCAATATTCCTCTATTTGATGTTCCATATAGAAAGAATGTAAAACAGAGTTCGTTTGGATAAAAAATAGCTTGTTTTAGTATCCGAAAATCACCGAAAACCATAAAATTTTGTTTCTGGTAGTTTCACAGTATTTAAATAAGAAGTTTTATATTTACAATTAACCATAAAAATATTTAAATTTAGAATTGGCTCTATTTTTGAACATATCCTGTTGTTCATTTTGTGTTTAAAAATCCTATAAAAATATATGTTTTCGAATAAGTAAATTCGTTAAAATTAGGTTAACCAAACAGATCAAAGAATACTACTCAAAGTTTTAATTAATTCGACTTTAATAAAAATATTACATGGATAATCTCATAGCCTTCCATACTCCCAAAAAACAACAACAAATAATTCACTCCTTATTTACTTTTTCCCATATTTTTTGCAACATACCAGCATGATTTTTTGACTTTTCTAGTCACTTTTTAGAATATTGTTTACAAAAAAATGTAAAAGCGAAAGTCGAAAATATACCAAACATATATATGGGACATTATACACCAACTGTCAAGGTACAGAAAAAATACTTATCTATAGCCGTTTTTTTCTAATCACTTGGATTTAATAAATCCAAAAAGTATTTCTAAAAGTGCTCAACAGATGGGGTTAGTTTCTCCCTATTTTAAAAAAATTTTCTGTCCGACACTTCTTTCACCCTAATTTTTAATAACGAATTCGATGATGAAGGATTTTACTTTAACTTTTAATTTTGAATTATATTTTATATAAAACAGCGATAAACAGTCTGCCGTTTCAGTTTTATCACTTCAATTTATATTTTTACACAATTGAAAAATTCCATTGCAATATTTAATATTCACTAATTGGATTTAATTAAATTACTTACTGTAGAGTGCAAAATTGCCATTTCTATTTGAGCTATTTCTCCATGTCCAAGATCAAAAATATGTATTTAGTGCGGTGCAGTTTTTTTTTCTAAACATATTTCATAAAAAAAAATTAATAAAAACCTTTTATTTGTTAGTTTTTCAATTTTTTTGTTTCTCTTTTAATTTTCGTTCGTATTTTTTTCTGTCATTAAATTAATAGGCTGTTTCATATATTTGTGCTTTTATTATGGATTTATTAAATCCCCCGATTAAAAAAGATGATATGGTGACATATCTAATTTGATGAAATACAATAACTAATCACATACAATTTAATCCGAAAAATGGTGAATACAATTGTATCTACGTGGATCAAATTGGATTTAATTACTTTAAATTATATACAATTTAATCCGAATTTTGACCAGACATTATTGTATGAAATAATATCTTAATATTTAAAATTTGATGCAATTAGGTCCAGTTGGATAAAAATTTTCGTATTTCTGTTTTTATTAAATATTGTACTGAAAAACAATGGGGAATTCACGTAAGGTTTCGTGTATCGTGTGAACTAAGCAAATCTAATAAGTTTGCGAGTCTTGATGTAAAACTGCATACATAAAAAGTATCTATACATTAATCAGTACTTATACGAGCTATAGTATACTTTAAGAATAATCCATAAAATAAAAAAATTCTAAATAAAATGAAATTTCAAATAATTTCCATAAATCATTAATGGATTTTTCACTAAAGGTGAGATTTTCATTTTGAAAGTGAGAAAAGTTCAAATGAAGCTTTTATTTTTGGGCTTTCACTTAAAAACGAGTAAAAAGGTTAAAGTCGGGCATGCCGACTATAGAATACCCTACACCAGTCTGGGTAAAAGCCAACTAATGTCACCAAAATCAATAGGCTGCGTTATTGGGCCAATATAGGTCTGTGTACCAAATTTCATCAAAATATCTTAATATTTGCGACCTGCAGCGTATAAACAGTATAATTTTGGTAGGACCCTTATATGGGCACTAGGTCTAAACATGGACCGATGTTCATCAAAATCAATAGGCTTCGTCCGTGGGCCAAAATAGGTCTGTGTACCAAATTTCGTCAAAATATCTTAATATTTACGACGTGCATCGTATAAACAATATAATTTTGGGGGGACCCTTATATGGGCACTAGGTCTAAACATAGACCGATGTTCACCAAAATCAATAGGCTTCGTCCTTGGGCCAACGTAGGTCTGTGTACCAAATTTCATCAAAATATCTTAATATTTGCGACCTGCAGCGTATAAACAATATAATTTTGGTAGGACCCTTATATGGGCACTAGGTCTAAACATGGACCGATGTTCACCAAAATCAATAGGCTTTGTCCTTGGGCCAACGTAGGTCTGTGTACCAAATTTTATCAAAATATCTTAATATTTACGACCTGCAGCGTATAAACAGTATAATTTTGGTAGGACCCTTATATGGGCACTAGGTCTAAACATGGACCGATGTTCACCAAAATCAATAGGCTGCGTTATTGGGCCAATATAGGTCTGTGTACCAAATTTCATCAAAATATCTTAATATTTACGACCTGCAGCGTATAAACAATATAATTTTGGTAGGACCCTTATATGGGCACTAGGTCTAAACATGGACCGATGTTCAAAAAAATCAAACTTGTTCGTCCTTGGGCCAACATAGGTCTATGTACCAAATTTCATCGAAATATCTTAATAGGTGCGACCTGTAGAGTGCGTACAAGATTGCATGGACAGACAGACAGACGGACGGACAGACGGACATCGTTAAATCGAAATAAAAAAAAATTCTGAACCGATCGGTATACTATAAGGTGGGTCTACGACCAATATTTTTTGGTGTTACAAACATCAGCACAAACTTATAATACCCTGACCACATAGTGGTGTAGGGTATAAAAATGAGAATAATGTCATAAAATAATCGTTTAAAAATGTTTTAAATTTGTAAATAGTGTATGTATGAATAAAAAACTACATTTCACTAATAGGGGGAATTTTTATTAGGTGTTTAAATTTTTTATTACACAATTTTAGTCTGCTTGCGGGTAGACAATTTTTTTGTTTTAATTTCATAGGATATTTTGATATCCTTCAAGCCTATGGATAAATTTGGTGGTACGTCATTCCTAAACCAAAATAATTACTTCGAAGAATTGGCTAACTTTTATTAATATGACCCAATATTAAATTTAAAAATAAAAGAATTTGTTGTTTCGATGTAAATTTATAACGTTTTAAATGAAAATGAATTTCAATTTGAATTTACTAACGGTTGGTCTCATACTTCAGGTTTAAACTTTAGTTAATAGTTAACCCAAAAAATTGTTGTTGTTTTGTGTACATTTTTTTGACATTTTCTTTTGTTTATAGTTAAGTTAAAGTTAAACCTGCAGTATGAGACCCACCGTAAGATATTAAGAGTTTATTTGAAGCAAGACTATAACATAAATTATATAGGGGAAATAAATGTTTCTTTTTTAAATCAATAGACTTGTTTTGTTGCTATATATATGTGGTACGAAATCCCATATAAAGTGTTAACTCTTTTAACATAATATTTTCAACGTCGATAATGTATGGGTAACCGTCAGATAATTTCACTCAAATTTTATACAAAAGTATTTTGCCAGTTTTCGTGTTCATGTTTTTTTTTAAATCACTTGAATTTTATATCAAAATTTGTTTTTGTAAAAGAATATTTTCCAATAAAATCCATTGATTTCGATAAAATATTAAATTAAACATGAAACTGAAAAGATATATTTAGATATTGGGTCATATAAAATTTGTTCGAAAGACGAAATTTATGTCTTATTATATATAGTGCCATACAAAGCAATATATAACGAGACATAATTGTATTAAATAATATAAAATAATGTATAACCCGTTTTACTCGGGCCAGCTTTTTTTTGGATTTAATAAATCCACTTTTTGTATGAAAAATTCTAAATCCAGGTGATTAAAAAAAACGCTATATGTTAAATTTGTTGCAGGTAATATCCTATGGACGTGAATCATTGTTTTGATTTTATCCAGAAGTGGGAGAAGCAGATAATGAAAAAACGTCAAATTTTGAAAGATTTTATTTTCATAAAAAATTTATTAAAGATTTAATGAATTTGTCTTAGTTCAAAAACATACACCCAGAAAATGGATTCAGTTCTGATAACCCCATTTGTAGTCAATCGCATGTTTCGGTTGTGGTTGTGAAGCTTGCACAAAAAATATTGAAAAATGTTTTCCTCTCAAACGTCGGTGAATTTACTTCTATAGTTGATTAAAGATGTAACATTTTTAAATATTAATAATTAATAATATTAATTTATTTATTATTAGAACGCGATATATCAAATCTATTAGATATTTTGACGATAATTATAAATATGAAGTCCAAATTTCGAATTGAGTAGCGGTTTTCGCGATTATGCTTATTACAAAATTTTCAATGGATATATTTTTATACCCTACTTCTCGATGTGGTATCGATCGACTCAGATGCAAAATAATCAAACTAAAGGTCGCAATTGTGATTGTATGTATTTCCCCAAGAACGAACCGTATGGAAAAAGGTTAACCGATTTTGAACATTTTCATTATTGAAAGTACACTCACAATATTTTTCCATAAAATCTGCTGAATATGTACATTAAAACAAATGAAAATAAATTAAAAAGAGAACTACCTACTTTTCGTTTAAGACAGTTGCATTTTGTCGTTTATTTTTAATTGTTAATTAATCAGTTGGCAAAGTCGGAAAAAGTATTTAATTTCAAATATTTATATTATAACAACTGATTTTTTTACCAGAAAATTTTTATTGAATATTTTAACTTATACCTAAAGTCCGTACTTTGTGTATTTTGTTTATTGAATGACTGATTGCAATTTAACTGTGTATTCAATTGAAACAACTTTATTTACTTTTTAAATGACTATTGAACTTTTATGGTAAAGTTATTGTGAGTGTACTGATCTTAAATTATTATTATTATTAGTTGCTTTAGCGCCGATTATTGGCGCATAGTGCCATAGTTAATGAATTCCATTTTTTCCGATTATAAGCTGTTGCCTTTACTTGAAGCCAGGACTGATTTTCATTGGCTCTTGCAATGTCGTCTTCTAGGCTCCGTCGCCATGTACCTCTGGGACCACCTCTACTTCGTTGACCTGGTGGATTCCAATCAAGAGCAGCCTTACATATTTCAGGTTGGAGCTTTCGCAGTGTATGCCCTATCCATCTCCATTTTCGCTCTCGTATCTGCAAGTTTATTGGATCTTGCTTGCATCTTCGGTACAACTCTTCATTTGTAATCCAATTCCCAGCCACCAAAGTCCGAGAATGTCTCTCATACATCGATTTATAAATGCTTGTAGTTTATTATTTACCTCATCGGACTGCAGAAGCAACACTCAGGAAATTCTTCCTATTAATTAACGTGTTGCTTCCTTTGGAAAAGGGATAGAGAAGAAGTGAAAGGTGATGAAAAATTAAGGGCTTCAAGTATGGCAACACTGTAATTGCGCGGGATGTTGAATTTTAGAACAGTTGTTGCGCGCCATCTGATGGTGAGTTGGCGAACTTTGTTGAAGCTTTTTAGTTCATAGCCCTGTTATATTATTTTACTTCGGTGGGGTTAAGTGCTATGGGAACATCGAAGGAGGACGCTGCGATATGTATGAGGGATAGAAAAAACTCATACATATTACTATTTTTCACAAATTGATGTTGCCTTGGTTGGGTCTCGAACCCGCAACCTCACGTGTAACAGTCCAAAGCGCTAACCATTACACCACAGCGCCCTAAATTCAAATAAACCGAAACATGTCTTTATCAAAACTATTTTTAAGCTAATCGTTCTAAAATTCTGTATTCCAACTGCATTTTATTTTTAAAATATTATTTTAATGAACGAAACTGCAGTTTTGTTTTCCTTTACATAAAAAACAATGGTAGCATTCGGCAGAGAAATCTTAAACTCATACCGGTGACTTGTAGCGCTTTGTGATTACTTACTCTGCTGAACGATGATTTCTTTGTTTTGTTTTTAAATACACTTTTTTTATAGTTTGCTTTTATTTTTTTTTAAATTTTTATTTTCGAATTATATTTGTATGTTTTTATTTGTCATTCATACAAAACAATTTTTATTGTAAATGAACAACAACAAATGTATTACTTATTGATCAAAAGTAGCAAACATTTTTTACGCTACCAAAATATGACAGCGCTACCTGAGCGCTCAGACTGAGCGGTTAGTGACTAGATCGTTCAGCAGATAGTTGTACAACTGTTGTAGAGCTGTTGACTATTAAATTGTATCTGCCGAACGCACCCAATATCTGTTCAAAGGTATTCAAACAAATAAGATACGAAATTCCTTTGAAATATTTTTTAAATATAGGATGATGTTGGTACAAAAAAACGTAACTTTTTTCTGTATAATTAATCGGTTTCATTTAAGAAAAATGTACCATGATGAAACAAGAACTGTAAAATCTAAAACAATTTTAGTTATATTTAAATAAATTTTAGTTGAATGCAAATAACATTGTATTCTGCTAAAATCAGTAGACGTTTTTGCTGAATATTAATAGATTTAAAATAGTGAACATAAATAGTAAGTATTTCTGCTGTTTTGAGAAGAGTAGATTGGCTCCCATTAAAAAACTACATTATTTAAATTTTGAAAATGTAATTGTTTTTCTGTTATCCCAAGTAAAAAAAGTGATATGTAGCCATATGAAGTTATATTTAATTATATATAATCTTTTATGTAATTAGATATAATTATATCCGAAAAATTAGAACATCTTATTGTATCTTATTGTATCGAATTGTATACAATTTGGTACAATTTGATACAATTTTATGCAATTCGATACAATTGTATCCGAATTTTGTCCTCATCCAATTACATCAAATTATATCTTTTTGTATAAAATTATATAAAATGTTATAAAAGTGGACATAGTTTGATACAATTATATCTAAATATTGACCTTATACTTTTTATCATATTATATAGGACCATATCTAACAATATACAAAAATTATTTTTTTAAATAAAAAAGATATGCAATATCTGGAGATCAGACCTGGGGGATTTCAATTACAATTGCAAATAAATGTAATTGAAATTAAAAAAACACAATTACATTTCATGTAACTGTAATTGAAAATTTTCAATTACAAGTAATTGTAATTGAAAGTGATTTCAATTACAAATTTCAATTACATTTAGAATTAAAGTGTTTTTTGTTAAAATTTTGTAGAAAAAACTGACTGGGATAGGTTGGATAGGCGTGGATAAGTATAAAAAGAATACGTCATGTTGGGCTGACCCCTCACTTGTGCTTTTTGTCATTATTTCTTTTCCGAAAAAAATGTAATTGTAATTGAAATTTTTTCAATTACAATTATATGTAATGTATAATTTCAAATTTTAAATTACAAATTACTTGTAATTGTTTTTTTTAATTACAATTACAAATAATATGTAATTGTAATTGATTTTTTTTCAATTACAATTACATGTAATTGTGTAATTGCATGTGTAATTAATTTCCAAATATAATGATTAACCCAAAGGTCTGCTGAAGATCCTCTAGTTTCGATAAATCTTCCATTACTTTTATCCAGATTTACCATGACAGTGCATTAAACATGAACAAAATTTTCTTTATTTTTAGTAATTTTAAATTAAAGTTGACAAGACTGAAATTTTAAAGTTAATACGATCATGTTATATGTACAACCAAGATATAAGAAAAATAGTAAAACAAAATAGTAAAATATTACAAAATAGTAAAAATTACTAAAAATATTGATGCAAAAAATAAACTCACACGAATCATGCACGGGTTATTTATTCTTATTCACGCTCACGCACGAATCACTTGAGTATAGTAATTACTACTCACGATCGCGTGTTATTCACAGAGATGTTCGTGACTCACGAACATTTCTAGTCACGCGCCAATCCCTAGTAATTACTAAATCTAAATTTAGTTCAAAATCAATTTTAACATAGAACCACATATAATATAATACGGTTTTATATGGACCTTATATATTTTTATATAAAATCACTTTGAAATAATAAGAACGTTATATTGTTATATATTAAAGAAATCATGAAATATTGTAGATATGGAACCGTATTAAGTTGTATATGGGTTCTTATTCGTCAATATATAATCATATCTAACACAAATTATGAAATATTTCTTATATGGCTCCACATATAGTTTTATATTATTATGTATAGTGTCATACTAAATTATATATAAACGTATATGTAATTATATCTGTAATATGTTACTTTATGTACTTATATATAGCACATGCAATTATATGTAGGCCAGTATGTAATAATATAAAATCACATATGCCTCCATATTAAAACCTTTGAGGAAAAAATATCTAACATATGACTATATAAAAGTATATCTGCTTGAATTTAAAAGCATATCCTGCCATAAGTTACTAAATGCAATTACATAAAATAATATATGATTATATCAAAACTTTTTTACTCGGGATGTTATTAATTTACTAATGTGCAGCAATTTATTTAACGCTTTTAGCGCCTTTATGGTAAAACCTTTATTTTGGTACTACCTCCGTTCCGAAATGAGGTTAATAACATTTCTATATTTTTGCTGGGTTTATGGAGGTTTTTTAAAGAAATTATTTTTTTATATAGTTGTTAGGACATATCAGTGATTCTGAATTTATAAATAGCTTTCCAATTTTTTTTTAAATTTATTTTTAATTCGATGCCAAAGTTGAAAATTAGAATTAAAATAATTCTTTGATTTTGTGTGCAAAAATTAACAGCATTCAGATCAATTAGAAAACGTATTTTTGACATTACAAACATGTATGGAATCTATGATGCTTAACAAAGATTGTAATAATTACAAAATTCGACGTATGGGTAAAGAAAGTCTTCCGCGAGATAAATTTTACTAGTTTCTATTAAATGCAGCGAAGAGACATTAGCAACAGTTTGTCAATATATTGTTCATTAATTATTTTTTCTACCACAAAAGTGGCACATGAACTGTTATTTTAACTTATTTTCTTTTATTTGAATAAAAACACTTTGCTTAGTAAAATGTTGACCTTATTTTGGAACAAAAAAATCAATAGAAATGTTAACCTTTTTTCGGAACAGAGGTAGTACAATCTTATCTAATTTTAGTGTTTTGTTATTAATTTAAATTAGTTGAAAAGTACCTATTTTGATCACATTTAGAAATTAGCGCTTTTTTGGGGCCTGCTGGCGAGTTTTGTTCTTAAAAAGTTGGCATCATTACTCCATCTGGTGATGTAAATACAACTAGATTTGCCAAAAGATTTTTTGACAATCTCATACATAAACTCGAAAATTTTTACTAATATTTTTAAAAAGTTCTTAGAAATATTGCAAAAGAAAAAAATTTTAATTTCTTGCAATTTCTTCACAGAAATTTGTATTATCAAAGGTGGGTCTAGGTCCAACATTTTTTGGTGTTACAAATATCAGCACAAACTTATTATACCCTCTCCACGTAGTGGTGTATGGTATAATTAAGTATACTGACCTCCGATCTTCTTAAAGACCGATCCCTCATAGTAAAGAACTACCTGTACCAGAATCACCTCAAAGTTCCGATCTGTCCGCCACGATCTGTCACCAAATTCAGAAATACATTTGATTATTTGTGAAATACAATTGATAATTTCTGAAATACATTCGATAATTTCTGAAATACGGTTAATAGTTTCTAAAATACAAATAATACTATGTCTGTTTGTTTACATGCTAGTTTTTACTAGCTTTTTCTAATAAATCTGTTTTTACCGTGAAATGTGCGAATTTTTTAATTCAGTGACTTTTATTTACTACTTCAGTTATCATTTTCTTTAATTTCACTTGAAAAGAAAATCAGTTTCGGTAATTCTTCTGCACTTTCTAACTTTACTACACCTTTTGCAACTGTAATTCAGAAAATATCAATTGAAATTCAGAATTTCCATTTGAAATTCAGAAAATATCAATTGAAATTCAGAATTTCCATTTGAAATTCAGAAAAGATCAATTGAAATTCAGAATTTCCATTTGAAATTCGGAAAATATCATTTGAAATTCAAAAAAATATCAACTGAAATTCAGAAAATATCATTTGAAATTCAGAAAATATCATTTGAAATTCAGAAAATATCAATTGAAATTCAGAAATTGTCATTTGAAATTCAGAAAATGTCAATTGAAATTCAGAAATTGTCATTTGAAATTCAGAAAATATCAATTGAAATTCAGAAAATATCATTTGAAATTTAGAAAATATCATTTGAAATTTAGAAAATATCAATTGAAATTCAGAAAATATCATTTGAAATTCAGAAACCGTCCTTTGAAATTCAGAAAATATCAATTGAAATTCAGAAAATAGCAATTGAAATTCAGAAAATGTCAATTGAAATTCAGAAAATATCATTTGAAATTCAGAAAATATCAATTGATATTCAATTGAAATTCTATTGATATTTTCTGAATTTCAAATGACGATTTCTGAATTTCAATTGATATTTTCTGAATTTCAATTGATGTTTTCTGAACATCAATTGATATTTTCTGAATTTCAAATGATATTTTCTGAATTTCAAATGATATTTTCTGAATTTCAATTGACATTTTCTGAATTTCAAATGATATTTTCTGAATTTCAATTGATATTTTCTGAATTTCAAATGACGGTTTCTGAATTTCAATTGATATTTTCTGAATTTCAAATGACGATTTCTGAATTTCAATTGATATTTTCTGAATTTCAATTGATATTTTCTGAATTTCAATTGATGTTTTCTGAATAATAATTGATATTTTCTGAATTTCAATTGATAGTTTCTGAATTTCAAATGATATTTTCTGAATTTCAATTGATATTTTCTGAATTTCAAATGGAAAATCTGAATTTCAATTGATGTTTTCTGAATTTCAAATGGAAATTCTGAATTTCAATTGATGTTTTCTGAATTTCAAATGGAAATTCTGAATTTCAATTGATATTTTCTGAATTTCAATTGATATTTTCTAAATTACAATTGCAAAAGGTGTAGTTTTTACTGGAAATGTAAACAAACAGAAGTAATATTTTCTGAAATACAATTAGTAATTTCTAAAAAACATTTGATAATTTCTGAAATACAATTGATAATTTCTGAAATATATTTGATAATTTCTGAAATAAAGTTGGTAATTTCAGAAATACAATTGAAAATTTTCCAAATACAATTGATAATTTCTGAAATACAGTTGATAAATATGAAAATCAATTGATAATTTCTGATATACAATTGATAAAACTGAAAATCAATTGATTATTTTTGAAATTCAATTCATAGATATGAAAAACAATTGATAATTTCTGAAATAAAATTGATAAAGCTGAAATACAATTGATAACTCCTGAAAACAAGTGAAAATGGTGTAGACAAAAATTTTCATGTTACATACAAAAATTGATTTCGTTGATCAGTGTAATATTTAGTATGGTTTTAAAGTATGCACTTTGATCTTTAAGAACCATATCAATTTATTTCGACTAAGTACAAGATATCCTTGCAATAAAATTGAAAACTTTACTTAATGTTCTTTTTTATAAATCTTACAAAACCTCTAATCGTATTTGAAAAATTTTAGCACCCCGAGTAAAAAAGTTTTGATATAATCATATATTATTTTATGTAATTGCATTTAGTAACTTATAGTTACACATGGCCACATATGCTTTTAAATTCAAGCAGATATAATTTTATATAATCATATGTTAGATATTTTTTCCTCAAAGGTTTTAATATGGAGACATATGTGATTTTATATTATTACATACTGGCCTACATATAATTGCATGTGCTATATATAAGTACATAAAGTAACATATTACAGATATAATTACATATACGTTTATATATAATTTAGTATCACACTATACATAATAATATAAAACTATATGTGGAGCCATATAAGAAATATTTCATAATTTGTGTTAGATATGATTATATATTGGCGAATAAGAACCCATATATAACTTCCCAGTGTAGAAACGGTAATGACATATCATTATTTTTTGGACTACCAGTAATGACACCCACTTACCTTCTGTATTATTTTAAATTATATAATAATGAGTTACTGATAATTACTTATTTTTATCATTATTTCAAATAGAAAATAATTTTTTAGATTTTTTTGAACATTTTTTGAAATCTATTTTTAGACTCAATATTTTTTAAACACTGGTAAGGATATATGTAACCACATATTTTTTGATTTTTTGTATGTTGCCGAGTAAGCATACTTGTGTGCAGCAGGTCAATTGTGTTTTTATCTATTAAATATTACATGTCGATATAGCTCAGATGGTAGAGCTGTTGACTGGCAATCTGTAGACCCAGGTTCAATTCCCGCACCAGCAAATTTTATTTAAAAAAAAATACAATAAAAAATATTATTTTCATAAGTTTTTTTCTATTGGTTGTAAAATAAAAAAATTAAAAAAATTGTAAATTCTATTTAGAATTTGTAATATTTGATCTTAAACCGAACAAAAATAACACATTTTTTTTTATATAATTTATTTTTTAGAAAATCTATTTTTAGACTCATTATTTTTGTCAGTACTGGTAAGCACATAGGTAACGATATATTTTTTGATTTTTCGTATGCTGGTGTGTAACGACAACTCATTATTTTACGCGACATCGCCATATAAAAGTAATAAGAAATTTAATAAGAAAAATAACTAGTTACCATTACCAAGTACATATGTAGTTACGTATAAACAATATAATTTTGGGGGGACCCTTATATGGGCACTAGGTCTAAACAAGGACCGATGTTCACCAAAATCAACATGCTTCGTCCTTGGGCCGACATAGGTCTGCGTACCAAATTTCATAAAAATATCTGAATATTTGCGACCTGTAGCGTATAAACAGTATAATTTTGGTAGGACCCTTATATGGGCACTAGCTCTAAACATGGACCGATGTTCACCAAAATCAATTATTGGGCCAATATAGGTCTGTGTACCAAATATCATCAAAATATCTTAATATTTACGACCTGCAGCGTATAAACAGTATAATTTTGGTAGGACCCTTATATGGGCACTAGGTCTAAACATGGACCGATGTTCACCAAAATCAATAGGCGTCGTCCTTGGGCCGACATAAGTCGGTGTACCAAGTTTCATCTTAATATTTGCGACCTGTAGAGTGCGCACAAGAATGCATGGACAGACAGACAGACGGACGGACGGACAGACGGACATCGTTAAATCGAAATAAAAAAAATTCTGAGCCGATCGGTATACTATAAGGTGGGTCTAGGACCAATATTTTTTGGTGTTACAAACATCAGCACAAACTTATAATACCCTGACCACATAGTGGTGTAGGGTATAATAACTAAAAATATAGAAAATTTTGTTCATGTTTAATGCACTGTCATGGTAAATCTGGATAAAAGTAATGAAAGATTTATCGAAATTATAGGATCTCCAGCAGACCTTTGGGTTAATCATTATATTTGGAAATTGATTACACATGCAATTACACAATTACATATAATTGTAATTGAAAAAAATTCAATTACAATTACATATTATTTGTAATTGTAATTAAAAAAAAACAATTACAAGTAATTTTTAATTGAAAATTTTCAATTATACATTACATATAATTGTAATTGAAAAAATGTCAATTACAATCAGTTTTTTCTAGAAAATTTTAACAAAAAACACTTTAATTCTAAGTGTAATTGAAATTTGTAATTGAAATCACTTTCAATTACAATTACTTGTAATTGAAAATTTTCAATTACAGTTACACGAAATGTAATTGAGTTTTTTTTTTAAATTTCAATTACATTTATTTGCAATTGTAATTGAAATCCCCCAGGTCTGATCTCCAGATATTGCATATCTTTTTTATTTAAAAAAATAATTTTTGTATATTGTTAGATGTGGTCATACATAATATGATCTAAAGTATAAGGTCAATTTTTAGATATAATTGTATCAAACTATGTCCACTTTTATAACATTTTATATAATTTTATACAAAAAGATATAATTTGATGTAATTGGATGAGGACAAAATTCGGATACAATTGTATCGAATTGCATAAAATTGTATCAAATTGTACCAAATTGTATACAATTGTATACAATTCGATACAATAAGGTACAAGAAGATGTTCTCATTTTTCGGATATAATTATATCTAATTACATAAAAGATTATATAAATTTGAATATAACTTCATATGGCTCCATATCATTTTTTGTACTTGGGACGAGATTTTATTTTATCAAAATGTTCATAGCTTTTATATCAAATTTTTCAGAGAATTCAGTGTGAAAGAAAAATTTGTTAACATTTTTGCTTCAAATTAATTTAGTATGAATTTACTGATCCAAAAATTAATAAAGTGCATTTTTGGACAGGCATATTTTTAAATCATTAATTTTTAGCAATTCGCACTTGAAACTTAACTGAAACTTTGTTGAATAGAAAATACAGTAAAACTCGTTTAACACGAATTCTCGGTTAACACGAACTAATTTCAAAGTCCCAATTTTCATATAAAAAACATCTATTAATACGAACTCGCTTAAGACGAAACCTCGGATATACCGAACCGTTTGTGACAGCCCAACAGATTAAATTTCATACAATTCTTTATGTTTAATACCAGAGACTATTAATTATAGAGATAAGAAATCAAAACTTATACTACTCACCGGTAGAAGGAGCTGAAATTTAGTATTACCTGAGCAACTATTTAGTATCAGTTTAGTATCAGCTGAGCCTTTATTCAAAAACTCAAAAACTGCTGAAAACTGCTCAAAATAAGGAAAAACAAATAAATATAAAAATAAATAAAAAAAGAAAATTGTCAAATTTTTGAACAAAGTGCCACCTAGTGATAACGATGTCGTTATAACTTTAGTTTTTGGTGATGCCATACCCCTGTTTAATACGAACTTCTAAAAAAAATTGGAAACTTTCCTTATACATGTTTTTCAATTTGACAAATCTTAAATATTTAACATAGAAATTTTTCTTAAAAATGTATTAAAAAAGTTTATTAAGGCAAATGTAATGAAAGGATCACAAAATTTTATTGTTAAGATTTTTAGTTAAACCTATATATTAAAAATTTAAAATATTTTGTGAATAAAAAAAATATATTAGAAAGACCTGACCTCTGTTAATACGTACTTCGCTTATGACGAACTAATTAGTTTGGTCCCTCGGAGCTCGTCTTAACCGATTTTTACTGTATGTAGTTAACATATTTGAATGGTTTTAGCTGCAATATTATGGGTCGCAACCCAGATATATAAAATGTTTTGCTGTACCCACTGTGTTATATATTTCAAGTTAATATTTTCCGGAATTCTCTTTTTAATTTTTGATCCCGCCTACTTAGCTCAATTTTAGGCAACATCAAAAAGTTATTTCAAATTTTTAATTTTGTCTTATATGGTATAAAATGCAAAAAGGTTTGGCATTAACTCGACACACTTTTTCCTTTAGGGGGCAATCGGTATGGAATTCCTTATATATATAAGGATAAACCCTGTCCATATATATTTATATCTATTTTGCGAAATACATACGTACATACTTACATGAATTTGGTATGTTCATGACCGTTAAGCTTTCTTGTCTAATGTTAAGTCATGTTGCATGCAACATTATTGCAATAAAATAATTCTTTACGTGTGGCAAAGCTGCATGTAACTCTTGTCGTATAAAAAGAAATAACTTAACTGGAAAACATAAGAACATGAAGCGATAAATTTACACACGAAAAAATCTCGACAATAAAGTACATACATTTTCTTATATATTTAGCTTATGTTAGCGTAAAAAAGGGCTAACAAGGATAGTCCGTTTGTGTGTTACCTCAGATTTCAATGAAATTTAGATATGTGATAGAGGGGACAAAATTAAAAACTTTTGGTTCTAAACATATCGGACAAACTTTTTTATTTGAAAAATTTTCGAAATTTTTGACACACTTATATATATATATTTATATATGTATATATCTTCTAAATACCCCAGCAAAATATTGGTAATGACACCTCATTGCTGTCTGCATTACCAATAATGATATATCATTACCTTTTGCATTATTTTGTAATATAAAATAATGCCTTCCTAATAACGGCCTATTTTAGTCACTGCTTTTAAATATAAAATAATGACTTACTCGCAATAGTTTAGATAAGTACTTTTTACAAAGTTAAATTTTATACATTTATATTTATTACATTTAAATATGTTTTGTGTTAAAATTTTTGTGACGAGTACTAAAATTACACACTAGCAAAAACTTTCATTTCTCTGAATGTATTTCCTGAAGCTAATAGTATTTGTGTAACTCCTTATTTTTAAGAATCAAGTAAGCAGTCGGATAACCACTTATAATTCAACTTTTTGTAAGCATGTTTGTAACCACTTATTATTCAGAATCTCATAACTACTTACTTCTCATTTTTTCGTAAGCGAGCGGGTAAGCGTGACTACTTATAAAAACGACCACGCCAAACAAAAATAATGAGTTTAGACGCCAAAAAATAAGTTGTGTGGAGCTATGAATTTCTATTATATAACCACTTATTTGATAATGAAAGATTTTGCTGGGACCCTAAAAAGGGAAAACAGGGCCATTTTGATTCCACTTTTTAACTCATGAAATTGGCCGTTAAAATCTATCACATGTACTTATTTCATCCAAGTATGAGTGAACCACACACCATACCTTCCTTGTAAGTCCGAGACAAAATACGTTTAAAATTTTTCATTTTATATTGAATTTAGACTGAGCAAAACTACCTAGTTTTTGTACAAAACAAGTTTCTCCTTGTTTGTTGTTTATATATGCGTTTTGACAATTTAAATCTAGCAAAAGCCAAAAACTAGGTAGTTTTACCTTAGGAAATCAAACGAAAAAGTTGATTCCTTTGGAAGTTAAATGAGAAAGTTAATTCCTTAGGGAATTAAACGAAAAAGTTAATTCCTTCAGGGAATTAAGTGCACAATTGAATGTGCACTTAATTCCTAATCCCTAGAGAATTAATTCCCTGGGAATGAATTCCTTGATCTAAAGTTGAATTAACTACAATTGAATGAATTCCCAGGGAATTCATTCCCTAGAGAATGAATTTCTTTACCAAAAGTTGAATTAACTAGAATTGAATGAATTCCTTGTTGAATGAATGCATCAACTTTTATGAAGGAATTAGAAAAAAATGAATGAATTCCTTTAAGATAAATCGAATGAAAAAAAAGGAATTCTTTCAATTCCTTAAGTTTGGTAAGGTGTTCATTCCCAAAATATAAATTCTGTTCAAAAAAAGGGAATTGGGGAATTAATTCTTCGAAGATCTGGTTGAAACAACGTTTCTTCTTCTCTGACATTTCTACTTAAATTTAGCATAGGAGTATTATAGGCTGCTTAATCGGTGCGATCACGCATAAAAAGTAACCAACGATGTCAGTAAGTGACATTACAATTACACTTACTTTACAGTAGTGGAGTTGTAAGGGAGCTTGATAGCACGTCAATAAATACAAGCAAAATAGAATGTAATGCACGTCGGTTTCCACTTGTAAGGCAAGTAATGAGGTGGTACCACTAGTCCTTATGGTTTTGTAATTGAAAATATCATTTGCTTATTTAAATGTATCATTTGTTTATTTTTTAAAAAATACGATTTATATTAGCTGTATTTTGTCTCATGCTTATCAACGTTAAGTATTTAAAGCAAATCTACGTTAAACCGATTGTATACAAAAAAATTTAAACAGTTTATGTTTATAATTTTTCCGTTATAATTAGGGAATGCATCCCGGGATTTCCCGTTCCGGGATTCCCGGGATCCCGGGATTTCAAAAAATGCAGTTTCAGACAATAAAGTTAATTATTTAAAATTTTCTTATGCAAAATTTTCCAACCTTTTGAAAATAGTAAAAATATTACATTAGGCTTGTTCGTTTACTTACTACAATTTGTTACTTTTACCACAACTGGAAAAATTCAAAAAGTAACCAAAACAACGATTAAGTGAAAGTAGTAAGATTTTCGAGTAAAGGTAGACAATATAGTTTCTAAATTAGATTAGTTTCTGTAATATAAAAAATCCATTGATTTTTAAAAATGTTCAATATTAAATTTTGTTCCCATAATTTTAAAAAATTTTTCTAATTTTGTAAAATTATTTTCTATGTTAATTTTTTTATTTATTATTTTTTTTTTGTTTTTTTTTTGACGGACAAGTTTTTTAGTCTAAAAATTAGTTTTAGTTTATTAAATTTTAAAATATATTATTAGACTTATATAATTTCTAATATAAATTTAATTCTTTCCCACTACGAAAATTCCAAGAAAAACCACCTGAGTTTTTTCACGATCATGAAGATATGTGATTTATAAAAACTTTTTAATTATTATAAAATATTTTCTAATTTATTTCCTTGCGGGATCCCGGGATCCCGGGAATTCAAGATAAACTTCCCGCCTTCCCGGGAAATCAAAAAGTGCGGGATTTTGCATTCCCTAGTTATAATCGAACGTACTATGTCGGCAAAAGTTTTTAGGAAGTAACGCGAATAAGTTACGTCAGATGTGAAAATGTATAAATGTTGAGTTTTCAACGTTGATAATTATCCGTGTTGAAAGTTAATGTGCATACGAAAGGTAAGATGTTAGTTTTCGTCTTAAACGAGTTTTTATGCACCTTGGGGGTTTTATGAGTTAACGGATATAGTTAAGTCGATAACACAGCCATTAATACACTGGAAAAATACTTAAATAAAAATAAATAAATAAATTCTAAATAAATAACTTTACTTCAAAAACAAAAACTTATTAGGGGTTTTCATATAAACTCGTATTCTACTCGTAACCTGGTATGTTTATGAGTTTAATGTCAAACTCCATACATAAAAAATATGGTTTATATTTATACAAGGTTTACAAGAAATTTACGAGTTTATATAAAAACCCCTATTATTAAATTATAATAAATATTTTATTTACCAACTTTTCACAAATTTCAATAACCTTTTTGTTGCACGATCAACTTTAGACGTGTGTCGATCGAGAACGAACTAGTTCTATTGAACTAGTCACTCGATTGGTGGAAAGACCTAGTTCACGCCTACTCACTCTTTTAGTTCAATCGTTCATTTTATTAACTTTGGCCGGGGATAATTTTTATTTCTTTTTAACTACCCGAGTAAAAAAAATTAATCTCGCGCAATATCTAATCATATCCAATTTGATATTGTTTAAGATCTGCTGTAATATCTAGCTGATCCAATTAGATCTCAAAATTGGGTGTATCCAATGATATCGTATTAGATCCCATTTTATATATGGGGATAAACTAAGATCAAGTTATATCTCAAAATTGGGAGATCCAATGATATCTTTGAGGATAAACCTAGATCTAATTAGATCCGAAAAATGGCGGATCGAATTAGATCCAGTTATATATTTGTGGATAAACTTAGATCTAATTTGATCCGAAAAATGGCGGATCGAATTAGATAGATCTATATATTTGTGGATAAACTTAGATCTAATTTGATCTCAATTTTGGCAGATCGAATTAGATATAGCAATATATTTGTGGATAAACTTAGATCTAATTTGATCTGAAAAAGTGGCAGATCGAATTAGATCCAGCAATATATTTGGGGATAAACTTAGATATAAATTGATCCGAAAAATGGCAGATGGAATTAGATCCAGCAAAATATTTGTGGATAAACTTAGATCTAATTTGATCCGAAAAATGGCAGATCGAATTAGATCCAGCAATATATTTGGGGATTAAGTAAGATCTAAATTTATCCAAAAAATGACAGACCAAATTAGATCCAGCAATATATTTGTGGATAAACTTAGATCTAATTTGATCCGAAAAATGGCAGATCGAATTAGATCCAGCAATATATTTGGGGATTAAGTAAGATCTAAATTTATCCAAAAAATTACAGATCAAATTAGATCCAGAAATATATTTCGGGATTGCGTAAGATCTTAACTTTTCAGATAAATTGCAGATCGAATTAAATCCAGTGATATATTTGCGGATTTGGTAGGATCTTAATTTATCCCATAAATTGCAGATCAAATTAGATCCAGCAATTTATTTCGGTATTAAAATGGCAGATCGAATTAGAAACAGCAATATATTTGGGGATTGACATCTAAAATAAAATGACAGATAAAATTAGATCCCGTATTATATTTGGGTACTACGTAAGATCTCCATTTAATTGGGATTAAATAAGATCCCAGATAGATATTGACAACAGTTCAAAAAATAATACACTGGCAGAGCAGATTTTATAAAAATTACAATATTTTGTTAAAATAAGGTTT
Organism: Leucophora obtusa; assembly: GCA_949987735.1. NCBI lineage: Eukaryota > Metazoa > Arthropoda > Insecta > Diptera > Anthomyiidae > Leucophora > Leucophora obtusa. Next base: position 175,055,627 of record OX465297.1, read on the forward strand.
AAACTCAGAAGGTCTCGAGTTCGATACCGTTCACGGCTATGCATTTTTTTTATAAAAAGAATTTCTTTTTATAAAATTATAATTTTATTTTCTATAAATATTTTTATAAAATTATATTTTTTTTATTAAATTGAATTAAAAAAAAAAATAATTTTATTTACATCTTTTTAAAGGTCTACACCATTTCCAATTGTATCAATTGTTTTTAAGATTTATCAATTGTATTTCAGAAATAATCAACTGAATTTCAGTTTTATCAATTGTATTTCAGAACTTATCAATTATTTTTCAGATTTATGAATTGTATTTCAGAACTACACCTTTTGCAACTGTAATTCAGAAAATATCAATTGAAATTCAGAATTTCTATTTGAAATTCAGAAAATATCAATTGAAATTCAGAATTTCCATTTGAAATTCAGAAAACATCAATTGAAATTCAGAATTTCCATTTGAAATTCAGAAAACATCAATTGAAATTCAGATTTTCCATTTGAAATTCAGAAAATATCAATTGAAATTCAGAAAATATCATTTGAAATTCAGAAAATATCAATTGAAATTCAGAAAATATCATTTGAAATTCAGAAAATATCATTTGAAATTCAGAAAATATCATTTGAAATTCAGAAAATATCAATTGAAATTCAGAAAATATCAATTGAAATTCAGAAAATATCAATTGAAATTCAGAAATCGTCATTTGAAATTCAGAAAATATCAATTGAAATTCAGAAACCGTCATTTGAAATTCAGAAAATATCAATTGAAATTCAGAAAATATCATTTGAAATTCAGAAAATGTCAATTGAAATTCAGAAAATATCATTTGAAATTCAGAAAATATCATTTGAAATTCAGAAAATGTCAATTGAAATTCAGAAAATATCAATTGATATTCAGAAAACATCAATTGAAATTCAGAAAATATCAATTGAAATTCTATTGATATTTTCTGAATTTCAAATGACGATTTCTGAATTTCAATTGATATTTTCTGAATTTCAATTGATGTTTTCTGAATTTCAATTGATATTTTCTGAATTTCAAATGATATTTTCTGAATTTCAAATGATGATTTCTGAATTTCAATTGACATTTTCTGAATTTCAAATGATATTTTCTGAATTTCAATTGATATTTTCTGAATTTCAAATCACGGTTTCTGAATTTCAATTGATATTTTCTGAATTTCAAATGACGATTTCTGAATATCAATTGATATTTTCTGAATTGCAATTGATATTTTCTGAATTTCAATTGATGTTTTCTGAATAATAATTGATATTTTCTGAATTTCAAATGATATTTTCTGAATTTCAAATGATATTTTCTGAATTTCAATTGATATTTTCTGAATTTCAAATGATATTTTCTGAATTTCAATTGATATTTTCTGAATTTCAAATGGAAAATCTGAATTTCAATTGATGTTTTCTGAATTTCAAATGGAAATTCTGAATTTCAATTGATGTTTTCTGAATTTCAAATGGAAATTCTGAATTTCAATTGATATTTTCTGAATTTCAATTGATATTTTCTGAATTACAATTGCAAAAGGTGTAGTCAATTGAATTTCAGTTTTATCAATTGTATTTCAGTATTATTAATTGTATTTTCGAAATTCACAACTGTGTTTCAGAAATTATCAAACTGTATTTCAGAAATTATCAATTGTATTTCAGAAATTATGAAATGTATTTCAGAAATTTTTCTCTATTAATTATGAAATACAATCAACAAGTTCTGAAATAGATTTGATTATTTCTGAAATACAATTAATAATTTCTGTAATACATTTGATAATTTCTGAAATACATTTAAAATTTCTGAAATACAGTTAATATTGTAGTTGCTGATGAATTACCATATATGACCATATATTGTTTAAATGGCACCATATATGACAGTATATTGTTTAAATTGCACCATATATGGTATATGTTCCCTCCCGAGTAAAAACAGTTACATATAGTCGTATAAAATGCGATTAAGTTATATCTGTATAAATATACTATTTCATCCGAAAAATGGCCCGATGTAATTGTATCAGTTGTTTATCAGTTTTTATCTAATTGTATTAGTTTAGTTCTCAACTAATAAAATTATACATTATTCAGATGAAATTATATCCAATTTTTGACCTGATACAATTTTAGCGGTTTATATCTAATGGTATCTGTTTAGATCGTAGTTGGTACAATTTTATATAAATAAAATATATTTGTATACGACATTTGCCTTATATAATTGTATCAAAGTTTTAAAGCAGATATAATTGCATCAGGTAAAAATTCAGATATAACTACATAAGTTTGTATAGTAATGTATCTATTTGGATCTAAACTAATACCATGCGACATAAACCCATAAAATTGTATCAGGTCAAAAATCAGAAAAAATTTCATCTGCTTAATATATAATCTAATCAGTTAGGATCTAAACTGATACAATTAGATAAAAAACGAGTAAAAAGGTTAAAGTCGGGCATGCCGACTATAGAATACCCTACACCAGTCTGGGTAAAAGCCAACTAATGTCACCAAAATCAATAGGCTGCGTTATTGGGCCAATATAGGTCTGTGTACCAAATTTCATCAAAATATCTTAATATTTGCGACCTGCAGCGTATAAACAGTATAATTTTGGTAGGACCCTTATATGGGCACTAGGTCTAAACATGGACCGATGTTCATCAAAATCAATAGGCTTCGTCCGTGGGCCAAAATAGGTCTGTGTACCAAATTTCGTCAAAATATCTTAATATTTACGACGTGCATCGTATAAACAATATAATTTTGGGGGGACCCTTATATGGGCACTAGGTCTAAACATAGACCGATGTTCACCAAAATCAATAGGCTTCGTCCTACGGCTGCCATAAGTCGGTGTACCAAATTTCATCAAAATATCTTAATATTTGCGACCTGCAGCGTATAAACAATATAATTTTGGTAGGACCCTTATATGGGCACTAGGTCTAAACATGGACCGATGTTCACCAAAATCAATAGGCTTTGTCCTTGGGCCAACGTAGGTCTGTGTACCAAATTTTATCAAAATATCTTAATATTTGCGACCTGCAGCGTATAAACCATATAATTTTAGTAGGACCCTTATATGGGCACTAGGTCTAAACATGGACCGATGTTCACCAAAATCAATAGGCTGCGTTACTGGGCCAATGTAGGTCTGTATACCAAATTTTATCAAAATATCTTAATATTTACGACGTGCATCGTATAAACAATATAATTTTGGGGGGACCCTTATATGGGCACTAGGTCTAAACATAGACCGATGTTCACCAAAATCAATAGGCTTCGTCCTTCGGCTGCCATAAGTCGGTGTACCAAATTTCATCAAAATATCTTAATATTTGCGACCTGCAGCGTATAAACAATATAATTTTGGTAGGACCCTTATATGGGCACTAGGTCTAAACATGGACCGATGTTCACCAAAATCAATAGGCTGCGTTATTGGGCCAATATAGGTCTGTGTACCAAATTTCATCAAAATATCTTAATATTTACGACCTGCAGCGTATAAACAGTATAATTTTGGTAGGACCCTTATATGGGCACTAGGTCTAAACATGGACCGATGTTCACCAAAATCAATAGGCTGCGTTACTGGGCCAATATAGGTCTGTGTACCAAATTTCATCAAAATATCTTAATATTTACGACCTGCAGCGTATAAACAATATAATTTTGGTAGGACCCTTATATGGGCACTAGGTCTAAACATGGACCGATGTTCAAAAAAATCAAACTTGTTCGTCCTTGGGCCAACATAGGTCTATGTACCAAATTTCATCGAAATATCTTAATAGGTGCGACCTGTAGAGTGCGTACAAGATTGCATGGACAGACAGACAGACGGACGGACGGACGGACGGACGGACGGACAGACGGACATCGTTAAATCGAAATAAAAAAAAATTCTGAACCGATCGGTATACTATAAGGTGGGTCTACGACCAATATTTTTTGGTGTTACAAACATCAGCACAAACTTATAATACCCTGACCACATAGTGGTGTAGGGTATAATGATAACGAACTGCCACAATTATATCGGGCCATTTTTCGGATGAAATGTAATATGGATCACATTAAGTTATATATTACCATATAAAGCTCCATATTAATTTTTTTTAATAGGGCTATTAAAAAAATATTTTTGAGCTTTATATGGTAATATATAACTTAGAGTGATCCATGTACCATTTGATCCGAAAAATGGCCCGATAAAATTGTATCAGTTGTTTATCAGTTTTTATCTAATTGCATCAGTTTAGATCTGACGTGATTAAATTATGTGTTAAACAGATGAAATTGTATCAGATTTTTGACCTGATACAATTTTATTGGTATATCACATGGTATCAGTTTAGTGGACCTAATAGATATATTTGTATACAAAATTATATAGTTATATCCCAATTTTGACCTGATATCAGTTTAAAATTTTGATACAATTGCATAAGGTAAATGTCGGATACAATTATATTTTATTTATATAAAATTGAACCAATTACGATCAAACCGATAAAATTGTATCAGGTCAAAAATTTGATACAATTTCATCTGATTAACACATAATTTAATCAGGTCAGATCTAAACTGATACATTTAGATAAAAATTGACAAACAATTGATAAAAATATATCGGGCCATTCTTCGGATGAAACTGTATATTTATACAGATATAACTTAATCACATATATGACTATATGTAACTATTTTTACTCGGGTTGTTTAAATGATACGATATATCAAAGTATATGGTAATATATATGGTAGCATATATTATCATATCTGGAACTGTATTAAAAATGTTGTTCATAAGGTACCATATATGACCATATATTTTTGAAATGGCACCATATATGATAATATATTGTTTAAATGGCACCATATATAGTAATATATTACTTAAATAACACCATATATAAATATATATGGCACTATATATAGAATCATATATTATCATATCTGGAACTGTATTAAAAATTTTGATCATGAGGTACCATATATGGCCATATATTGTTTAAATGGCACCATATATAATAATATATGGTTTAATTGGCAACATATATAGTAATATATTACTTAAATAACACCATATATAAATATATATGGCACTATATTTAGTAGCATATGTTATCATATCTGCAACTGAATTAAAGATTTTCTTCATGAAGTACCATATATGACCATATATTGTTTAAATGCCACCATATATGATAATATATAGTTTAACTGGCACCATATATAGTTATATATTGTTTAAATGATACCATATATAATTATATATTCCTAAAATGCCGCCATATATATTAAGATATAGCTCTATATACAACTATATATGCAATAAGATCAGCCATGCTATGTAATATATAATCATATATACCATATCTAATATTATAAAGGCCGATATCTAATGAGGTGAAATTATATATGGCATAATATAAGGAAAAATTTTGGAAAAAGACGTCATATATAATTATATAAGGATATACATAACGACATGTCTAATTATATATTGTAATATATGCCACATATGATTATATATAATTTTTTTTACTCGGGTAATTAAAATAAAAATTTTACACAAAATTTTTTTTTATGTTTTTTCCGAAGCCACTATAACAGCTAAAATCAGTTAAAAAAGTTACTAAATATCAATAAATTTAGTATAATGAAATTCGTATAAATAAATAGTAGACTACTAAATTTCAGTAAATTGTTGTAAACTGCAATTTAAAAGCAATCTGCTAAAATTAGCAAAAAAGTGTACTAAAAAATAAAGAAACAGTAAAATCTAAAAAAAATTAAAAAAATCAAATTAATAAAAAAAATTTTTTTTCTTTCAGTTGTAAAAAATGTATAATTACTTTAACATACGAGTACTTGAAATTTGGAATAAAAATTGCAAACGGTTCTCCAGTTATTACCTTTAAATGCATTAGAGATGCAATAAAATTTTCCGAGTTTCATTTCCAAACTAAGAATCAAGGTTGGCAATCGAAACGAATAACGGTATAGGTATCGGTATTGGTATCGATTTTTTATTTGTTTCGGTATCGGTATCGGTAACGGTATTTTAATCATTTCGGTATCGGTATAACCGATACCGAAACATTAATACCGGTATATACCGGTATCATTGAAAAAATTTACAAAAATATAAAAAAAATGTTCTTAATTATAAAAAAACTCAATTTTATTAAATTTTTATAAAGGATAAGTATTTAAGTTATTAAAAATTTCTAACAACGGAAGTACTTCAGCCTAAACACTCCGATTTTGATGAAATTTGGATATGTGATTGAGAAAAAAATCTAAGATCGACCTGTCTTAGCTTATCGGCCACCTCGGAATTTTAAGGGCCCAAAAAGGTGTTCAAAAATGGGTCCCTTTTAGGGTTTTTTGCTTTTTAAGATATTTCGACCAAAGGAACCATGTGCAAGTGTGGTATTGTTGGAAAGCAATTTTTGAGGGCTTTTCACTGATAGCTTTTTTTGGTACTTTTTTGCTCTTTCGAATTTGCTGTTTTAAAATTTTAAAAAATTTTGGGTACTTTATATGGAGAACTATATTGCTGAATTCATATATATTATTCCTTATTAAATTTAAGCGGAACGTGTTTTTGCGTTTTTCGATATTCGCACTACATCAGGTTTGCCAAAATTTTCCCCGAAACACCTTTTTTGGTACATTTTTAAAGAATTTAGGCCTCTTTTTGTGCTAAACATAGGAAATATGTACATCAAACTTCATATTTTGATGGATATATTAATCCTGTGATATACTCTTTTTTAATTTCGTAAATTTGAAATATGCTCCCATACAAAAAGTTTAAAAAACATGCGTTTTTTACATACTCCGTCTTTTTTATATAAAATGTTATACTTATTTCCACATTAGATAATTTTTTTATAAGCTTTCCAGTGATGTATAACATGATATATATATATAACCGTCGTTAAATAAAATAAGGGAATAAAGGCATTTAAGTTATGCTCTCTTACAAAAAAGTACCAATGGTTATTTTGCAGAATATAGACCCTATATTAGAGTGTTTTTTTTGTTTTTGATTTTCGGAACACAAGTTGATTCACTACAAATATTTTATATTTGTATTGAGATCATATAATAAAATAAAAAAAATAAGTTTATAAAATTAATAAAACGATTCTCTAAAAAAAACTGTAAATTCAATTAAAGGTTTAAGAAACCAGTTTATATATTAAATTATATTTACTAAATTTGTCACAAGTTAGAGAATATTTATGAAGTTAAATAAATTAAAAACAATGTTGCCAATGCAAACTAAAGGCTGATAATGATAAATTTAGAATTTATAACACGATTTTCTATTAACAATGGATAATCAAGTTTAATTGTTTAACAATTTTATATTAAAAAAATTTGTATTTTTGCTAAATACGTGAAAAAAAAATTTTTTAAAACCGATTCCATACCGGTACGATACCGGTATTAAGGGAAAAGGTTTTTGAATACCGGTATTTTTTGAAATCAAGAATTTCGGTATTGGTATCGGTATCGGTTGTCAATTTGAAAGGGTTTTGAAACGGATAACGGTATTATAACGGTATCGGTTGCCAACCTTGCTAAGAATATATCAATAACAATAAATATAAACTAAACAAGAATTCTAAAAAATTAACGAATACTTGTAAATAAAATTTCCTTAAAGTATCCATATGTTATTAAATTAGTATATTTTTTGTACTAAGTTTAGCACTCGGTTTTGAAAAATTATTAAATGTTTTGCTGAAATCAGCAACGAAAATAAGTAAAAAAATCCGTAATCCTCAATAAAAGAACAGCAAGAATTATTACTAAAAAAGAAAATTGTACTAAAATTCAGTACAAAACGAGTAAAAAGGTTAAAGTCGGGCATGCCGACTATACAATACCCTACACCACTCTGGTGTATTGTTTGGATCCGAAATTCGAATGGGTTAAAATGGGGCTTGTGTCAAAATTTTCTATAATGTGAGTCAGCGCACCAAATTTCATTAAAATATCTTTATATTTGCGACCTGCAGTTTGTAACCAAGCCAATTTTGGGGGGACCCTTATATGGGCACTAGTTCTAAACATGGACCGATGTTCACCAAAATCAATAGGCTTCGTCCTTGGGCCAACATAGGTCTATGTACCAAATTTCATCAAAATATCTTAATATTTGCGACCTGCAGCGTATAAACAATATAATTTTGGGGGGACCCTTATATGGGCACTAGTTCTAAACATGGACCGATGTTCGCCAAAATCAATAGGCTTCGTCCTTGGGCCAACATAGGTCTATGTACCAAATTTCATCAAAATATCATAATATTTGCGACCTGCAGCGTATAAACAGTATAATTTTGGTAGGACCCTTATATGGGCACTAGGTCTAAACATAGACCGCTGTTCACCAAAATCAATAGGCTGCGTTATTGGGCCAATATAGGTCTGTGTATCAAATTTCATCAAAATATCTTAATATTTGCGACCTGCAGCGTATAAACATTATAATTTTGGTAGGACCCTTATATGGGCACTAGGTCTAAACATGGACCGATGTTCACCAAAATCAATAGGCTGCGTTATTGGCCCAATGTAGGTCTGTGTACCAAATTTCATCAAAATTTCTTAATATTTACGACCTGCAGCGTATAAACAGTATAATTTTGATAGGACCCTTATATGGGCACTAGGTCTAAACATGGACCGATGTTCACCAAAATTAATAGGCTGCATTATTGGGCCAATATAGGTCTGTGTACCAAATTTCATCAAAATATCTTAATATTTACGACCTGCAGCATATAAACAGTATACTTTTGGTAGGACCCTTATATGGGCACTAGGTCTAAACATGGACCGATGTTCACCAAAATCAATAGGCTGTGTTATTGGGCCAATATAGGTCTGTGTTACAAATTTCGTCAAAATATCTTAATATTTACGACCTGCAGCGTATAAACAGTATAATTTTGGTAGGACCCTTATATGGGCACTAGGTCTAAACATGGACCGATGTTCAAAAAAATCAAACTTGTTCGTCCTTGGGCCAACATAGGTCTGCGTAGCAAATTTCATCAAAATATCTTAATAGCTGCGACCTGTAGAGTGCGTACAAGATTGCATGGACAGACAGACAGACGGACGGACGGACGGACGGACGGACAGACGGACATCGTTAAATCGAAATAAAAAAAAATTCTGAACCGATCGGTATACTATAAGGTGGGTCTACGACCAATATTTTTTGGTGTTACAAACATCAGCACAAACTTATAATACCCTGACCACATAGTGGTGTAGGGTATAAATAGTAAAGTGCGATTGATAACTGTTTACAAATTTTTTACTAACTTTTTTATCTGAGTGCATGCCTCCTCTATTTAGGGTTTCATTAAAGAGATAACAATAATTTTTTGTGTATTTTGCTGCTGTTGGTCTTGGACGTCTTTCAACAATTATGGGATTTTCAAATAGCATTTGTCCCACATAATATTCATCTTCTCGCTTGTTTCAATTGACTTTTAAACATTTCATTTCAATTTCCACAATTTGAGTTTTAGCTTAACTCGTGATAGGAATTGATGGATTGCATTTGTAGATTTTGTGTAAAAGATGTGCAAGCATCCTAAACACATGCCTGCTAATACTTTCTGTTGATGATAATGATGGTGATGCTAGTGATTCATTATGTGTATCAGTTCTTTTTTTAAGATTGTTTTGTTGTTAGTGTTGAGCCTTTGAATTGATTGTAATTGCTTTGGTGTCAACTGTGGCTGTTAATGTATTTTATATAACTTTATTACTAAATTGACCTCCAAGTTAGTTTATCATTTAGTCATCATTAGGCCAACCAAAAACAAGCTGTAAAAGCAATGTTTTAAGCCCATAAAACAAGCTCGAAAAAACATTAAAATAAGCAGTTAAGATGAAAAAAGCCTTTAAATTTCATTAAATCTTTATTGCTTCTTTCATTAACCCTTTGAAAATCGCAGGCAAGTATGCTTGTCCAAGGGTTTTAGGCATTTATAATTGTCCAGGAAAAAGAGAGAAGGCCATAAAAATGTTGTAGTCGGTAAATCTCTACCTGACTCAGTGTTGCCACTTTTTGAGTAATTATTCAAAAACGGGACTGTTTACACATTCGTTGGATAATTTTTGAATAATGACATTTTTGTGTAATTTCACTTTTTATAGAAATTTCCGTAAATTTTTAAAAATCCCGGAGCTTTTTAATAAATTAATAAAAATTAGTCTATATTTAGACGAAATGAGTTTGTCAGTGAAACATTTACCACAAATCTCCATTATCTGGTGAATTACTTTTGTAAATTTTTTTAACATAAACCCAATTTAGAAGAAATCAAAAATGGTGCTATGTATTTTTTTGTTTTGTTTAAAGCACCACTTTTAGTTTTTTTTTGCGAAAATAATTGTCAAGCTTCTATTAAAAATTCTCTTTGTTTGCAAGAACATTTAAAAATTCAGCGAAAGAGTAGGAAGTTTGAGTTTGTTATGATTGTGACTTTTTAATATCTGAAATTTTTTTTGCTGTAGTTATCATGATACTGGGCTTTGACCAGACAAACATTTTGTTAACGCAGCAAGCTGGAACGGAATCAGAATATTTTAGAATTCTGTAAATCCAACATGTTTCAGATTTCAACAGAATCGTATGAAATTTTTGAAAGAAACTTATGTATTTTTATTTTCTAAAAGAAAACTTGTTGATACAAATACTGCAAAGAAATTGCATGTTAAGGTCTGTCTTGCTACCATTAACATAAAAATTAAAGAAAACAGGCAAAATTTTACAAATACGGTATTTTTAAAATTTTTCCTGTCTTGCCGATATTTAAAGCTGGGGTTGAACAGAGCTTATGCCACCACATTACGGGCGCCTTGGAGGACCTACTAAAGCTTTTTTTAAATTCCACTCAAAGAAAAATTGATTTAATTTAAATAGAAACAGTTAAATTTTAAGGAGTATGGGAGAGAATAATTAGCAAGTAAGTAATATGTTTGCATGTAATGCATTTGAATGAAGTAGCCTTTCTGAAAAACATAAATACTTTGTTCTGAAAGAAACTTTTAATACGGATAAATACCATTGTTTTAATATTCAAATTTAAAATCACGCTATTTTAATCCTGAAAAAGATATTGCATTGAAATTCCCTTTAGTTAATAGAATAATTTGTTATAATATTTTCAGAGAAATTGGCCTTGATTTGCTTTTGGAGAAGACAAAAACACGGACCAGGTTATAGCAAAAATGCTAAATTTTAGTTTGAAATGCAAATACCTTTTGCACTTTGTAGATGATAGAAATGTTACGTCTTTAAAAATCGGTTTGTAAATAGAAAAATGGTAAAACTTTTGAATCGAATGGCATAGCTCCCGCAGTTTCAGCCATCCAAAACTTACAGTGTGAAATTTCATATCAGTCGGTAAGAAATGGCTAAAGACTTCCCAAAATATTCGTATTCTTCTACACTGTGCACAGTAGATTTTTTTTTATTTTAAATAATACGAAAAATATATTTTTTGTGTAATTTCATACGGTTTTGGATAATTTTTGACCTACAGCTGTGTAATATTTTGTTTTACTGGTGGCAACACTGACCTGACTCCTCTTTCCCCTAAGGAGCCTTCAAAGTTGGTAAAATAGATTTCTTTATTGAAGGGGTAAAAAGCACAATTTTAGGGCAGTGAAATTAAGTGCAAGGAAGGGGCTATGGGTCCAAATTTTTGCAGCGTATCTGGTATTTAGTTGCAGATCATGAAAATAAAATAAAAATCGTTCTTCCGCATGGTAGCCAAATGTCAGTCGTTTTTGCCAAGAGAAATTATGGATAAGGGGAAGTGCTAAATATCTAATAAACAGCAACATGAATGTCTTGCAAAATATGTATTCGCAAAGCATTCTCTTATACAACCCCCGTTTTTTTTTTGTTTTTTTTTTGTAATAATGTAAATCTTAATATCCTGTAAATAAGTATAAAAAAGAAAAATTGTCTATTTTTGTTATTTTTATTATTAAAAATCGTCAAATCTGGTATCAGCGCATGCAAGAGAATGTTTTGTAAAACATTCATTGCAGCCCTTTAGTATCCAATTTATCTTGGCTACTATTTATTAGGTCAGAGATCATGAATATTCCAAAAATTTAAAAATCGCGTTGGCAGAAATTTGATGGTCCTCAAAGGGTTAAAATTCTTACAAAACTAAAGTTTGTATTTAAATTGATGCTACATTCCTTAGAGCTTCGAGAATCAAGCAGGGTTGTGACATATTTGTACTATTGCAATTCACGGTGAAAATTCAAATAGTTTATTTTAACACAAGTGATTTTTTAAATTAAAAAAAAATTAAAAATCAAATTTTAGTTAAACAAATCTATGTCGACTTAATAAAATTTATAAAATTACCGCTTTTATGAGAAAAAAGGAAACGTATTATCTAATTTTTTACCTTTTAAAGAAAATAGCAAAAAAGCCGATATTTAAAAAACATGCAAAAACAAGCAGAATTAAACAAAATAAGCAAAAACAAGGTAAACGACACTGATGATGACTTTGTAGCGAAAACCGAAAATACGTATTCTGTCTTGCTGGCCTCATCGAATTCTTTCAAATTTTTTATTCTTTGTTATTTACTTGTGAAAATTGTATCATCTTTCTTTAATTTAAAAAATAATTTAAACAGAAAGTGATATTAATTTATGATCTAGAGTCGAACTAAAAAACATTAATTTAAAAATATTTTTTTAATGTAAAAAGTTTTTTAATAAAATTTTCTTGTGCGGTAATCGAACCTGGGACTCCAGACTGCCAGTCTATAGCTGTACCATCTGAGCTATCTCGACATGTAATATTTGATAGATACAAATATAATTGACTTGCTGCGCACAAGTTAGCTTACTCGCCAACATACAAAAAAATCAAATCAATTCAACCAGTGTTGAAAAAATATTGAGTCTACCCAGCAAAATCTTTCATTACCAAATAAGTAGTTATATAATAGAAATTCATAGTTCCGCACAACTTATTTTTTGGCGTATAAACTCATTATTTTTGTTTGGCGTGGTCGTTTTTATAAGTAGTCACGCTTACCCGCTCGCTTACTAAGAAATGAAAAGTTAGTAGTTATGAGATTGTGAATAATAAGTGATTACACAAATGGTTACGAAAAGTTGAATTATAAGTGGTTATCCGACTGCTTACTTGATTCTTAAAAATAAGGAGTTACACAAATACTATAAGCTTCAGGAAATACATTCAGAGAAATTAAAGTTTTTGCTAGTGTGTAATTTTAGAACTCGTTATAAAAATTTTAACACAAAACATATTTAGGTACATAAAATGAATAAAATTTAACTTTGTAAAAAGTACTTATTTAAACTATTGCGAGTTAGGCCCGATTACTGAATGTCCAGTTAGCAGCTAACTGGGACTTTAACTGAAACATTTGTTGTTGTTTCCCATATAAAATTTGAATTTAACTGCCGGCTAAATTTTAACTGGACATTCAGTAATCGGGCCTAAGTCATTACTTTATATTTAAAAGCAATGACTACAATAGGCCGTTATTAGGAAGATATTATTTTATATTACAAAATAATTCAAATGGTAATGATATATCATTATTGGTAATGCAGACAGCAATGAGGTGCCATTACCAATATTTTACTCGGTAAAAATATTTTTTTTTGAAATAATAATAAGTCATTATTGGTAATACATTATTATTTATTTTGAAATAATGAAAAAGGTAAGTATTTATTAGTAACTCATTATTATATCTTTTAAAATAATGCAGAAATAAGTCGGTGTCATTACTGGTAGTTCAAAAAATAATGATGTCATTACCGTTTCTACATTGGGATACTAAAACTGTTTTTTTTTTATCTGAAATATTTTTAATTTTACAACGTTATTTGCTTCTCCTGTAAACTTATGATAAGTGATCTTAAGTTGTTTTGCATTTTAATTGACGATATGTAAGTAGATACTATCATGTCATCAATTGTTGTATCTTAATTATGTCGGATAGCTCACAGTACAGATTTCTATGATTGCTGGTTTTAATTCTTATTTTGTAAAATTTTCCGTGTGATTATATATTTTTGCACTTTGTTTAGGTATTATTTGAAAAGTTTTATTACAGTTTATGTCATCGGTTTGACAAATGTTGTTTTAATGATAAAATTTTAAATTTGTCGTCTGTCTACCTGTTTTTATTCTTTTTTCTGAAAAACACAAGATTGAGATCCTTACTTCCTTTCATTCTACATAATTTGTCACTTTTGATCATATTTTTGTTAATTTAATCTGTTTATTTGCATAGGATTTTACTTTTAGTTCGGAGCCTGTCTATGCATGTCTGTTATACCTATTGATTTTGCTGTACGTGTTTGTTAGCTCGTTACGATGACTTATGTATGGATTATGGAAAACATCAAAAAAACATTAAGATGATTCACAAGGGGTGTGCTATTTGTTGTATCGTTGTATCGCCCTAACAAAAACAGAGTTGTTAAAATTTAAATTGAAAAAGTACAACATTTGAGAATAGCACGATGCAACATTTTTACGTATATTTAATGTCCTATGTTTGTGTGTGCTAAAAGATAGAAAACCCAATAGAAAATCGTTGCTAAAATAAAATAAAAATTTTAACAACTCTATTTTTTGTTGGGACGATACAACGATACAACAGATAGCACACCCCTTGTGAACAACTTAATTATATTTAGCACAGCTGCTTATTTGAAATAAAAGCATCAATTAAAAATAAAGTTTTTTCCTAATCGTATTTTTCTCTTTATATACAAATTAGTTTTTAACTATTTTATATTTATAAGAAAATATTTCAAAAGAAGTATTTATCCATTTTTCCGCTCTCAATGGAGCTTTAATCAAATCATAAGTAATATCCGTGATAACTCGCGGAAATAACATTGTTCTAAATAATCATGCAGAATTATACCCTCGTATTCAAAATGAAAAAGTTTATACTAACTTGCTGCCAGCTTTCTTTTATGGGAATTTGTGTGTAAAAAAGTTAGTAGCAAGTTAGTTAGCATAAACTTTGTCATTTTGAATACGGGTAATAAAATATTACAGTGTAAATATGATTTTCCATAAAAAAAATATGAACAACAATTTTGGCATGCGGAGCATTTTTTTTCTTTTTATAAAAATTGTAAATCTTTTGTTATTAGGGATTTAAAATCATATTAATAAGTAAAAAAAAAAACCAAAAAGTAAAACAAAAAAGATCAGAGTTATTTTAGCTTTTTTTTTCAACAACTATTTTCATAATAACATATCGGCTGAAAAGTCCGTAGGATGACACATAGGTGACGCCACTAATAAAAAATCCATATGCTTTTTCGGAACTGCTAACCAGAGACTATTAATTATAGAGATAGGAAATCAAAACTTACACTACTTACCGATAGAGGGCGCTGAAGTTTAGTATTACCTGAGCAACTATTTAGTATCCGTTTAGTATCAGCTGAGCCTATATTTAAAAACTCAAAAACTGCTGAAAACTGCTCAAAATAAGGAAAAAACAAACGCGGAATATATTCAAATAATAAAATTTGAAATATTTGTTTGTATTTTTTCCTTTGTTGTTTGTTTTTATTTAAATTTAAATAAAAAAGAAAAATGTCTATTTTGTTTACAAAGTGCCATCTAGTGAAAACGATTTTTTATAACTTATTTTTTTGGTGATGCCATACCCCTGCTGCTAACCTTAAGGTGATACACTCAACCAAAAAAGTATGTAATAGCTACTGAAAATTTGGCTGTTATTACGGGAAATTTAACTGTGTTGAGCCCAGCGGTATTTTTTTTGCTAATTTTTAGCAACAAATGTCTGCTGATCTGTAGTACAACAAAATTAGTAGACAAATTTAGTAGCCGCTACTAAATTTTAGCAAAATTGTTGTAAACTACAATTCAAAATCGATTTGTTAAAATCAGTTAAAAAATTTACTAAATATCAATAATTTTAGTACAATGAAATTAGTATAAATAATTAGTACGCGCTACTAAGTTTCAGTAAATTGTTGTAAACTGCAATTTAAAATCAATCTGCTGAAATTAACAAAAAAGTGTAATAAAAAATAAAAAAATTGTAAAATCTAAAAAAAAAATTAAAATCAAATTTAATAAAAAAAAATAAATATTTTTTTCTTTCAATTGTAAAAAATGTATAATTACTTTAACATACTTGAAATTTGGAGTAAAAACTGCAAACAGTTCTCCAGTTATTACCTTTTTATGCATTGGTGATACAATAAAATTTTTTGAGTTTTATTTTCAAACTAAGAATATATCAATAATAACAAATATAAACTAAACAAGAATTCTAAAATATCAACGAATTCTAGTAAATAAAATGTCCTTAAAGTATCCACTTTTTGTTAAATTAGAGTGTTTTGCTAAGTTTAGCACTCGGTTTTGAAAAATTAGTAAAACGTTTTGCTGAAATCAGTAACGAAAATTAGTAAAAAAATCCGTAATTTGTATTAAAATAATTGAATTTTTTTTTACTAAAATAGAAAATTGTACTAAAAATCAGTATAAAAGCAGTAAAGTGCGATTAATAACTGTTTACAAATTTTTTTACTAGCTTTTTTATCTGAGTGTACTTGTCAAAATTTAATGAAAATTCGTTCATTAGTGAACAAGTTACAGCTGTTTTAGTGACGCTACTTTTGCGATTTTGAAAACAATGGATGCAAAGCAATTTCGTATGTTGATTTATCATTGCTTTTTAATGGGAAAAACACCGTTCAAGCCAAAGCTTTGCTTGATAAGTGTTATTCGGACTCTGCTCCATAGAGACAAATGATAGAAAAGCGGTAACTTCAAACGTGGTCGAACAAACACCGATGACGCCGAACGCTCTGGTCGCCCAAAAGAGGTGGTGATCAGAGATACAAGCCGGTCTATTCTGTCGGCTGGCGGCGGCTAATGGCTAAAATGGTCGGCGGCGATTGATTTTTAGAGTTGAGCCGCAAACGCATCGGCGGCGGCTAGCTTAAAAAAATAGTGCCGACTGGCGGCGGCTAACCGGCTAACGTCGGCTTAAAGTTAATTTTTCAAGAATTTTCAACAGATACATACACGCAAAAAAAGCAACAGCAAAAATATCGAAGTCAAGTTTGAAATTTTTTTATAGGTACACTTAAAATAATACGTCAGTAGAAAAATCTGTCAAACCGGTTTCAAATCGATTTGACTAATTTTTAACAAATTTTAGTTGAAATTTAAGCAAAGATTTTAGTTATCTTCATTTAACACTATACTAAAAATCCACAGTACTTTAACTAATTTTGAGTGTTAATTTTCAAAATTATTTAAAACTAATTTTCAAGAACCCATTCGTTAAATTTTACAAAATTTATTGTTAAAATATAATATTTTCATGTTACTATTATTACGCGGTAGATGGCGCCACCAATGTATCCGAAGTTTTAAAGATGGCGGTATTTCTTTCCCTCCCGATTTTTCAAAATGGCCCATATCTGGAAAACTAAGAGAGACAGTGTAATACCAAGAAGGGGTTATCTCTATTCAAACATGGACCCTGGCGGGGCCTTGGACCCTCGGAAATTTTTAACAAAAATTTTACACTTCATAAAATGGCCCATATCTCGAAAACTAAGCGAGATAGAGCAAAACGGACAAAATGTTTGCTCCGTTGGAGTGCCCTTATATGCCTTCGCATGATATGGATTAGGCCCGGGAGGGTCCCGAGCTCCTAATTTTGGATAAATTCTACGACTCGGATAAAACAGTAGTTTTACAATTTTTTTGCTTAAATTGATTTGTTAAATTTAACAAAAAAAGTGTTAAAATCAACATATTTTATTGTAAAGCCCGATATTTTGTTCGTACTTTTGCGAAAAAAGCTGTCAAACTCCATATAAAAAAAATGATTTTTCACTTGCGTGGAATTATTGCGAAATTGCGGTGGAATTTTTTTTTGCATCAATTTAATGGACAAGACCATTTGAAAATGTAGCGAAAAATTTGTGCATTTTAATGTTTTTATTATAGTTTTTGAGTTCAAAACATACTTGGTGGCTAAAAACGTAAATGAATGATAACAGCTGAACAACTACTGGCTGTACTAAAATTCTAGCACTCGCAAAAAGTTTTTTGGAACTAATGTGCCAGCTTTGGGAAAACAAAACAAAAGTTGGTCAAAAAAGGGCTTTTCCACAAACAAAAAATTTAATCTTATAAAACAAAAAGTTTAATTAAAAAAAATGTTTTTTTGCTTGCAACCGGATTTGAACTCGGAACCTTCTCACTACAAACCTTTTTTAACGTAGCGTCATTTTTATAAAATCATTCCAATACCAGGGAATTGATTTTTGTACCACTGCAATTTTTGATTAGGTAGCACTGGATAACCACTGGTTGCTAACGTTGGCATAGCACTCTAAGCCCACTCTTTGCCAGTCGTTTTTCTATAAACCCCCGAAATTTTTGTAAAACAAATACTGGCAAAATCCTTTTTGCAAACGCTGGCAAAGCGTCCCAATTGAATAAATGCCAGTCATTTTTAACACAGCGGTTACCCAGTGGTATGCAGGTACTTGATTTTTTATACCACTGGCAGTTTCTGACTGCCATAAAATTTACCACATTATTAATTAACAACTGTTAAATAATTATAAAACGCTTTATTCTGTAAAAAGCATTACTTACATAACATAAAATTTTTATAAATAAAGGAAAATTAAAATCCCGAAATCCCGTAAATTCCCGGGATCCCGAAAAATCCCATTCATATCATACATACCATTCGTACCATACATACCATTCGTACCATTCATACCATTCACAATTCATAAAATTCGTACCATTCATACCATTCGTTCCATTCATATCATTCATACCATTCGCACCATTCATAATATTAATACCATTCGTAACATTCGTATCATTCATAACATTCACACCAATCGTACCATTCATACCATTCGTACCATTCATACCATACATACCATTCATTCATACCATTCGTACCATTCATATCATTCGTAACATTCGCACCATTCATAATATTCATACCATTCATAGCATTCGTAACATTCTTACCATTCATACCATTGACACCAATCGTACTATTCTTACCATTCATACCATACATACCATTCATTCATACCATACATTCATACCATTCGTATCATTCATACCATTCGTACTATTCATATCATACATACCATTCAATCATACCATTCAATCATACCATACATTCATACCATTCGTACCATTCATATCATTCATACCATTCATAATATTCATACAATTCATAGCATTCGTAACATTCGTACCATTCATACCATTCGTATTTTCATACCATTCATATCATTCATACCATTCGTACTATTCGTACCATTCATAGCATTCGTACTATTCGTACCATTCATACCATTCATACCATACATACCATACATTCATACCATTCGTACCATTCATATCATTCATACCATGCACAGCATACATACCATTCGTACCACTCATACCATTCGTACCATTCATACCATTCATACCATTCAAACCATTCGTACCATACGTAATATTCGTAGCATTCATATTATTCATACCATTCGTACTATTCATACCATTCGTACCACTCATACCATTCGTACCATTGCTCACTTATAGAGAAGGTACTTTTTGGAATTTTGGACAGGGACATTGCAAAAATGGGTTTGGGCCTGCCCAAACCACTGGAGGTAGGAAGTTGAAATTTGGTATGAAGGTTCCTCCTCCATTATAGACATCGGCTAAGACGGGATTTTTGGAAATTTCTACAGGTAAGGTCAAAAACAGGAAGTCTTCCCCTTAACGGCCTGGCCAAACTGCTAGAACTAGGGAGCGAAAATTCGGTATCTAAATTCCTCCTCCAACGTAAACGTCCACTAAGGCGAAATTTTTGGAAATTCCTACTAGGAGGAGTAAAATGGGAGAAAGTCTTCCCTTTGACGGCCTGGCCAAACTGCTGGAACTAGGAAGCTAAAATTCTGTACGTAGATTCCTCCTGCAGCGTAAACGACAGCTAAGACTGCATTTTTGGAAATTCTTACAGGGAGCTCCTTAGGCAAGAACGAAATCCGGATAGGGACATGCCTCCAACAGATTATTTTTCACAATTTGTAAAATACGTTTGGGATTTTAGCATATTTAATTCCTTAATGCAATTAATGTATGTCCCGATAAAAATAAAAAAGAATAATATAGTTTTATAATAATCTTAATCTTAAAAAATGCGGTTATAAAATAGCTTTAATTTTCAAAATTGATTGACTGTTTCATCAGTTTTTTTTTGGATTTTGTGATGGACAGTTTTTTCAAACGCAGTCCTTATAATGCGGAAACCTGTAAAATTGTAGTATCAACAAAATCGCCTAGTTGTGCTACCGCCAGTTTGATGCAAAACATTTTAAAAATCAACCATATCTCAAAACAAGAAATTTTTTCTTTTCAAATAATTATGTACATATATCTAAACAATTTTTATAAATTTTCAAAAAAATTAATATTTTTGCATTTTTCTATCGGCTTTAGCCGAAAATTGGCTTAGCCGGCGGCTTAGCGGCTGACCAGCTAAAGTCGGCTGGCTTTTATCTCTGGTGGTGATACCGGAAAACATCAAAAAAGTATACAAAATTGTTTTGGCAGACCGTACATTTTTTGCACATTGATTACCTTGAAAAAGGCCAGACCATCAATAGCGACCGCTACATGGCCCAACTGCTGCATTTGAAAGAGGAAATCGCAAAAAAACGGCCCCATATGAAGAAGAAAAAAGTGCTCTTGCACCAAGACAATGCGCCGTGTAATAAGTCGTTGGCTACTATGGCCAAATTGCACGAATAACACATTCAGTTGCTTTCGCAACCACCATAGTCGCCAGATTTGGCTCCTAGCGATTTTTACCTGCTCGTTGGAAAGAGATTTGGTTCGAATTAAGAGGTGATTGCCGAAATCGAGGCCTATTTTGAGGCCAAAGATAAATCATTCTATAAAAAATGTATCGAATTGTTAGAAAGGTGTTGGAGTGATTGTATCGCGTTTAAAGAAGACTAATGTTGATGAATAAAGTCGAATTTTTCCCAAAAATTTTTGTTTTATTGGTTGACCTACGGAATTGTCAGCAGATGTGGTAGATAATGTGGCACATTACATTAAAAAATGTATGTATTTTTCGTTTATTCCAAAATTCCGAAACTTAAACGTCAAAATTGAACGTCCGATTTCAGACATTTTTATTTTTCTATAATCAAAATAATTATTTCACTAGTTTTACTAAAGTTTTTCCATCGGTGTATAAAGTGTCATAATTAAAACGATTAACCGTGGTTCCAGTATTAAAATTATATCCCACGAACATTTTTTACAATCGGTAGCCAACCACACCTATTCTACAACTGGTTCCACTGCAACCGATTCCATGGAACTGGTTCCGGAACCAGTTCCTGGGATCCTATATGGAAGGTGTGAGTGACGTAGAATCAGTTCAAGAACTAGTTCCAGAATTGATGCTAGGGCAACCGGTTCCACTTTGGAGCTATAGAAGTGGTTGCTTTTGGGACAATTTCAAACGAAAATAATCGGTGTTAGAATCGACAGTAGAAGGGGTTGTAAATGAAAAGTAGCTATTCTACAACCGATTCTTGGGAACAGAAAATTTTCCTGGGATATTTATGTTAAATAAACAATTAAACTTTTATTTGCACAACTAACTTTTTTGTTGGTGAAAAATTGGATTGTTACATTAAATAATTTTTTTGTGAGAAAAGATATTAAGGGATTTCGATAGTTTACGTTTTAGAATACATATGACAAACTTTGTATTAAAAGCATTTCAAAATCTAAAATATTTTCATTTAATAAATAAATATGTCTAAACACTATAGAAATATGTTAAAAATTTTCAATGTTTTTTCAATAAAAAACATTTAACAGAGCAAATAAAACATTCCATAAAAAAATCACACAATTTGGAATCCGTTGCTGAAATAAAAGTTTTTGAAACATTAGATCGATATGTATAATAAGTTGGTTACATTGTGCATGCAATTAAATTTCCGTGTGTCTGTAAAGAATTTGCAGAAATTTATACAAAGTATATTTAAAGTCCTATTGCTGTTTATATTTTTTTTGTTGATATTATTACTTTTTTCAATTTTAAAACTTTCTAATGTAGCTAGTTTAAGTAAATGCATAGTATGGATTTTGTGGTATTTATTTTTTTTTTTTTTTAGAAAAATATTGTTTTTAAAAGCAATTTTTATTTGGAAAGTATTAAAATAAATTCTTTTAAGCTCTAATGCAACTTTATATAAGTTTTAATTGTTGGTTTCTGTGGTTTTGTTTCTTTTTATATTAACTCATAAAATATATAAATAGGAAAATCTTTTGAATATGGTACTATATCACATAGTTTTAAATTTTTTGAATAGTTCTAGCAGTTGTGATAATAGTAAAATTATTTTTCCAACTTGTATTAAAGTCTTATAGATAAACCGTTACTTAGATCACATTGTCATCATTAAATATGTATGTTATATTTACATTATTCCATAAATGTTTTATAATCACAACCATAAGATTTCGAATTGCGAGGTATTTTCATAATGCAGTCACAGGACATTTAGCAACAATACATTTAATCCTACTTACTTATACTTGATATCTTTTAGGTACAAGTAACAAATGTTATATGTAAATACATACTTTGTAATCAGTATCAAGTTCATACTTGGAACGCGTTTGGTACTGATTACAAATACTTTAAAAAAGCACTGCATACTCAAAAAGTACTTTGGTACTTTCTAAATACCAATGATGCTTGTTGAGTACAAATTACACCTCGAAGCAAAATTGTGTATGCCAAGACTTACAAGTAGCAAGTAATTGATAAGTACCGAGGTACTTAACAATTACTTAGGGCCACCTACCGGTTTCGCCAAAATTTGGATGTGTGATAGGGGAAAGAAAAATTCTATACCACCTGAGATTTATATGCTTTTAAAACTGACGTAAATAATTTTGCAAAGTCTTTCAAATACTAGCAAAGCCTTCCAAATACCTTTCATTTGATAACCAAAATTTTTTTACTTATTTGAAACAAATTTACAATTTCCTAAGAAAAAAACAAAACTTCTTACTCCGGTTTTAACCCCCTAAACATGAGATATGTGATCATTAATTTGCTTTTCTCTACACTCAACAGAAAAGTCTGTAATGTCTACTGAATTTTTTTTTTTTTGTTATTATGGGAAATTTAACTGTTTAAGCACCGTAGTTGTTTTAATTTCACGTGAAAAAACTGTTATACTCCATATAAAAAAAATATTTTTCACGATAACGAGTTTCACGTGGTGAAAATTGTGTAGAGTTTGTTTTCACGCAAACTTAATGTACAAGACTATAATTTTTCTTCGAAAAAAGTGACATTTTGTGTTTACTATGGTTGTGTCTTTGTTATAAAATTAAAAAATTGTTAATTTTTATAAATTAAAATGCAATTTGAGGCCTTTAAAGTTCGAGTGAAATACTTCCACGTGAAAAACAAATTACGGTGCTTTAAGTGTTAAAAGGCGGGATCAAAAACTAACCTATTTTTCTATGAAAATATATCCAAAGTTTATGAAATTTAGATTTATGAATGTTTTTTAGTCTGACTCCAGATCATAAAAAATAATATCACTTTCCGTTTAAATTATTTTTCAAATTAAAGAAAGATGAAACAATTTTCACAAGTAAATTACAAAGAATAAAAAATTTGAAAGAATTCGATAAGGCCAGCAAGACAGAATACGTATTTTCGGCTTTTGCTACAAAGTCATCATCAGTGTCATTTGTCTTGATTGGGTTAATAATTGATAATTGTCTACTTATGTGAAAGTTGAAAGCAAATCGAATATGTTAGCAACTCAACTTAGACTAACATCAACGAAATCTAACAATGCTATTTTTATCCTTTGTTATTATTACAATTTTATTTTAGATTTATTTGTACACACAGAGCTAAATACTCGTGAAAAGTCGTACTTAAGGCGAACAGTATCGAATATCAAGAAAAACTTAAACACACCCTCTATTAGATTAAATTGGCATCATTATAGGTCAATTTGAACTAAACCAAGACCAATTTCCCATACAAATGTACAATTCGAAAAAAAAATAATAAAAAGTTGGGCATGTTCGGACTTTTTTGTATACTAGTAGAGGCTTTCATTTGATACCTAATTCTTTAGTATGAAAAGAATTAAGTTTAAAAAAACGAAAAAATTTGATCCCACTTTTAAACTCCTAACCATGAGATTGGGCCGCTAAGACATAATACGTGTACATTACTTGTTTCTTTTCTACTCGTATCATATATCTGAATTTTATTAAGATCCTAGAGAACTCATTGGCACACCTTCCTTGTAAGTACTAAGCACATTGGAAATACTTGTACTTCCATTTTTTTAAGTACCGGTTAGTGTTATCACTTGATTAAAAATTATTCGGTTAATCGAACGAGCAAAAGAAAAATACGAACGAACAATACGAATAATTTTTGTCGATTAAACGAATAAAATGAATAAATTAAAAGTAAAAACTTTTTAATGTGGTGCGAAACTCGAATAACTCAACCCTGAGACTGAAATTTATAATTTCTGAAAACTTTTTCGAAATTGCTTTAACAAAAGTAAATCTTGCGGCACCCCATATCTAATTAATTTTGGCATACTGAACACAAATATTTAAAAAATTTTAAAAGCCGGACTCTCGATTTTCTTATTTGCCACTCGATTTTTACTTCAAACGGAGTTTTATGCATGCAGATATTCACTTTCAGAGTTAAATTGAATAATGAAAAAAATAAATCGTGTATTTTTGATCGGGGAGTTTATTAAGCGATATCACCTTCTTATCTTCGCTAATTTATCTTTCTAGGGAATTGCTTTCGTATTTCCTGGAAGTATTGCTTTCGGATAAGAGTTGTTCCCGACGAAGGAAACTTCCGCAATACGAAATTGTTGTTGCTGGAAATAAATGTTTTCTTTCGGATGAGATTGTATGATCGTTGAATCTTCTTTGCATTGAAATGCTTGCTTGAAAATCCCTGAGTATGTGTTAAAAAGCCCTATACACATTTCAATACAAAAATGTTACGAAATCTTATCGCCTGGAGGAAAAATTTAATTCTTATTGCAGAAAATGCACCGCTCCATAGGGATACTTCCAAGCAATACGAAAGCGATTCTTCTGGAAAATAAACGATTTATTTTTTTAATTTTTAAATTTAACTCTAAAGAGAAAATCTGTTTTAATTATACCCAATTTTTTACGCGCAGTATATCTTCATTTTCCTACGAATTTGTTTTCCATATTTCTTTGAATTATTTGCTGTACAACTTTTCTTAAATTCTAGCAAATCATCTTTATCTTATAGATCATAAAAGTATGATATTGTCGCAATATTAAGGGTTTTCACAAGGGGTGTACTATTTGTTGTATCGTTGTATCGTCCTAACAAAAAACAGAGTTGTTAAAAATTAAATTGAAAAAAGACAACATTTGAGAATAGCACGATACAACATTTTCACGTATGTTTAGTGCCCTATGTTTGAGTGTGCTAACCGATAGAAAACTAAATAGAAAATCGTTGTTAAACACAAATAAAAATTTTAACAACTCTGTTTTTTGTTAGGACGATACAACGATACAACAGATAGCACACCCCTTATGAACAACCTAATTATCTTAAAAAATTATGATAAAAAATACAATTTTGAAATTATTTTTTCCAAATTTCAAAATACTATTTGAATGTTTTCATTCAAATGAAAAATAGAAGAATATATCTGTTTAATATTTTCCAAGGTTGGTTACCGAAACGAATAACGGCTAGGGTAACGGTATCGAATTTTGTTTGTTTCGGTAACGGTTAAGGTAACGGTATTTAAGACTGTTTCGGTAACAGTATACCGTTATCGAAACAGCAATACCGGTACGTACCGGTAAATAAGTTACGTTAAAAACATATAAAAACAAATATATGTGAAGTCTATTTTTAATTTTTAGTGTTAAAAACACTGGCCCTTACTATAAAAAGTACTTTAAATTTAAAGTCGACTTTATTTTTAATCATACGGTTTTGTTCATTTTGTATACGAAAACCCTACAAAAACATTTGTATTTTCAAACATTTTGATTGGTTGAAAATAAATTAACCAATCAGAATGCTCCAAAAATAAAACAAGTCAAGGCATACTGCCACCCAATATTTTAACTAAAGTCGCCTTTAACTAAAATATAGGTTTGGAAAATATTGATAGTTAGGCTGACTGATTATAAGCTATAAATTCGATGTTGGTATTTTTAATAAGTAAAATTATTATCTATAAATTTTTTTGGAAAAAAACTCAAAATTTAAAAATAAAAAAAGTTAGAAAATTGTCATTTTAATATATGTATATTAATAAATACCGGTAAAATACCGGTAACTACCCATAAAAATAGCGGTATCGGTAAATGTATTTGGAATTTTCTTTAGAGGTATTGGTAACGATAAGGGTATTCAATTTGAAATGGTATTTTAGCGATTACGGTAACCAACCTTGATATCTTCTTAAAAGATATGTCCCAAATATTTGCAGTGAGGTATCTATTTAGAAGTTTTTACCTTATTTGTTGCTGGGTATATAAACGCACCATCAAATACTAAACTAAATTCTATTATTCAAATGCATCTATTGTTCTATATGATTATAATGAGGATTTTAAGCAAATTAACTATGAAACAGTGCAATAATTGATACTACATACATAAATATGTACATTAAGTTATGTCAAAAATTAAGTGATCAAATATTAACGCAAATAGTTACATATTCAGTGTAGAATATCATTACCAAATATATACGAGTACATAACTAGGTAACTGGTAATGGTAACTACCCGGCTAAAAATCGGCATATGTGGATTCATACAGGTTTAATGTATGCTCGTGCTTGCTCATAAACCTGCATGCTTTTCCATACATGGATACATAAATCTCCATATATGCATCCATATATCTTCACGCATGTGCACCAACGAAATTTGAGGTAATATCTAGATGTATGTTCATGTATGAACATTCATGAACATGCATGAAAATGTATGATCATACATGCAGATATTACCTCAAATTTCGTTAATGCACATGTGTGCACGTATGGTGATTTATGTATCCATGAATGGACATACAAGCATGTTTATGAGTATGCACGAACATACATTAAACCTGTATGGTTCCATATATGAAGATTTTTACCTGGGTAGTTAATTTTCTTACTAAATTCCCTATTATTCTTAACTGGGGATGTCGTAAAAATAATAAGTTATGCTTACATCCCAGAAAAACCAAAAAAATATGTGTTACTTATATACTTGCCAGTATTGTCAAAAATAATTAGTCTAAAAATCCTACTTACCAGAGGTGAAGAATATTTAGTCTAAAAATAGACCCAGCAGAAAATAGATACGATTTTAGAAGCAATGCATAACATGAAGCGCATTTTTTAGAGCTACTCCCCAGGAAAAAAGTGAGGAAAAAGATGTAGTTAATGCATTACAACTGTTGAATAGGGAGTTGTTCTTTTTAGGGGTTTTCACCGATGAATTTAACATTGGCTTGTCATAGGAAGGAAGTTGTTCTTTTTAAAAACAAATGATGTATATTTGAACTAGGGAATGCAAAATCCCGCACTTTTTGATTTCCCGGGAAAGCGGGAATTAAATTATAAAATATTTTATAACAATTAAAAAAATTTTACAAAGAAAATGTCTTAAATACCTCAAATTTTCAGGATCGTGAAAAAGCTCAGGCCGTAAGAGGCTTTTCTTAGAATTTCAGTGGGAAAGAATTAATTTTATATTAGAAATTATATAAGTTTAATTATATATTTTTAAAAATTGAATAAAATAAAACAAATTTTTAGAACAAAAAACTTGTTGGTCAAAAAAATAAATACAAAAATTAATATAGAAAACAATTTTATCCAATTGGAAAATTTTTTAAAAATTTTCGAAACAAATTTTAACTTACTTGAAAACTTTTAAAAATCAATGGATTTGTCCCGAATTTTGTACAGAATGATTGCGATTCAAATTTTTGTAATACAAACTCTATTTAATTGAGTGTATTTTTTTTAAATATGAAAGTTGGATCTAGTACACAAATTAATCAGTGTCTTCGTTTACTCGAAAATCTTACTACATTTACTATATTGTATACAATTGGAAAGTTTTGTTTACTTTTTGAATTTTTCAGTATTGGTAAAAGTAGCAAATTGTAGTAAGTAAACGAACAAACCTAATGTAAAATTTTTACTATTTTCAAAACTTTGGAAAATTTTGCATATGAAAATTTTAAATAATCAACTTTATTATTTTAAATTGCATTTTTTGAAATCCCGGGATTCCCGATCAAAATTCCCGGGAATGCGGGAACTGAAATATGCTTAATTTCCCGGGAATCCCGGGACTGGAAATCCCGGGATGCATTCCCTAATTTGAACCAATGATAAGGAAGTTCTTTTTCACTTCTTTTTATTTTTATTTTAATTTAATTAAAAAAAAAAAAAGACTTGTTGTCATTTCAAGGAGACACTCTACCCCCTGTGCTATCGCTTCTTATACATGATAGCGGATTTTTGGCAGTCTTGTTCAATAAATTGTTGTTATCTTCCTTTCTTTAATTTTTTATTAAAAAAACTATATTGTACAACATATTGGAAAATTTATAATTATTTGTTTTTTGTAAAGTGTTATTTT
Organism: Leucophora obtusa; assembly: GCA_949987735.1. Taxonomy (NCBI): domain Eukaryota; kingdom Metazoa; phylum Arthropoda; class Insecta; order Diptera; family Anthomyiidae; genus Leucophora; species Leucophora obtusa. The sequence goes on from OX465297.1 coordinate 175,084,532, forward strand.
TTATGAAAAATAATACACTCATAGAAAGAAATAAAGATGTAAAAATAGAAAAAAAGCTACTTAAAATTATGTAATTAACAACTGCTGATATTAGCAGATTGTTTTTGCAAAATACTAGTAAGATAAGAACAGGAGAATGAAAACTGTTAAATTTACAAAATTTTAGTTGTATTTAAGTTAACTGTTAGTTAATTAAAAATAACAAATAACCTTGATAAAATCCGCAAAAAAATTTGCAGCATATTAGTAGACAAAAAATAGTTTTTTCTGCAAGGTAATTTTTAACTTATTTTTAGTAGTTCTAATTAAAATATTTACAGCATTTCTTTTTTCTGTTAGTGTAATAATAAATATATTTCGTAAAAATTTTATCAAAATGGATTTTTAAATTATAATTTTTTAAATACAGACGAAATTGTAATATTTACTTTTGGTATTTAAAAAAATATTTCAATAATTAGATTTTTATTTAGAAGTTTTACATTTCCATAAAACTTCATTAAACATTAAAAGAAAATTAAAAAAAAAATTTAAATCGTTTCAAAAACTACAAAAAATTATTAGTTGTGTAAAAAAAGTTACAAAAATTTTTTCCGACCAGGTAGGATTCGAACCCGCAACCCACTGATTTCTGTGCCAGCACGTTCCTATGCAACCCCCAAACAGAATACTAACTTCTTATAACCCATGAAAAAGAACTTCTGACTAGCATATATTTATTGTAGCATTAGATGTTGTGGAAAACCCATTCATAAGGGAGTAATTCTTTGTGATGTAATGAAGGAAGTGCTTCATTTAGAAGTCATTCCATTTATTTTTGCTGGGTCTCTTCTATCCCTTCCAGAAATGCAATAGAAGAAGGTAGAAATTTTGATATTGTTGTATTTTTGTTATAATTTAATGCTTATAAGTGGGACATTTCAACAAAACTCATGTCATATATCCGCAATAAACGAAGTGCTACTTTTAACTATATTTTTGGAGGCAGCTTCTTTTATTACTGGTATATGACATGAGTTTTGTTCGTAATGTCCCACTTAGAAGCAAAAATCCAACAAAATAAAAAATACTACCTTCTTTTAGTGCATTTTTGGAAGGAATAGATTAGAGAAGCGCTACAACATCTGTTTCTAGTAGTGTAGTGCTTCTAAAATCATGTCTATATTTTGCTGGGGAGTTTAAAAAAATCCAGAAAATCACTTTGCACTTGCAATAAAAATATGTCATTATTGTTAACACATTATTTTTTGTTATGAAATAATGTCTAAAGTAACTAGTTATTAGTAACTCATTATTATATGTTTTAAAGTAATGGAAAGTTAATGGCTAAATAACTAGTTATTAGTAACTCATTATTATATGTTGTAAAGTAATGGAAAAAATAAGTTGGTATCTTTATTGATAGTCCATAAAATAATTTCTGTTTCCAGACTGCGTAGTTTATAGATATATTTTGAGCATCGAATTATATAGCTTGACCTATGATAACCACTTGCTATTTTCTAGATTCTGGTTTCTTATCATCCATCAATCAATGCAAATGATATGAAGGGCACTGCATTACCATCTTCAATTTGACAGAACTATTTTGTATTAGCTACACTCTAATTAAATTCTGTTGAAATTTACCCAACTTATAGTAGGAAACTGAACTCCTACTATAAATTGGGTAAATTTACTCTATGTGCGTAATTGAAAAAAAAATACGCACATTGTGTTTAAGTTGGTGCACAAATAATTTGTAATTTTACATTGAAAGTGCGTAAAAATTAAATCAAATTTTGAAATTAGTGTGTTAATTTACTAAATTTGTGTGTAAAAAAGCACGTTTCACGTGTAAATGTACGCATAAAATGCGTAAAAATCCACAAAAAATGCGCAAAAATCCACAGAAAGTGCGTAAAAATAAAATATAATGCGTACATTTACAACAGGTGTGCTAACTTTAAGCACCACCCAAAAATTTTTTTTAAATAAAATAACAAATTAATTTTTAGTACGTATTTTATTAATAATAATATCCGAGTTATTGTCTCATAATCGTTTATGTCCAAATTAGTCGTTTTGGGATCTTAAGGTATTTGTATAAAATTCATATAAAAATTTGTTATAACTATTGAATGGGTGCGATGACTCCTGCTCAACAAAATGCCTTCTTTGAAAGGGGGGCAGTAACCGTCAACAATAATGGGAGAAAACGCCTTAAGAGAGATATGGCCTACGCAGGAACAACTGAGTGCAATGACTCCTGCTCAACAAAACGCACCCAGTTTTTTTACCTAGGCCGTATCTCTCTTACGGCGTTTTCTCGCGTTATTGTTGACGGTTGTTGGTTGACGGTTGTTGGTTGACTGCCTTCCTTGCAAAGAAGGCATTTTGTTGAGCAGGAGTTATTGCACCCAGTAGTTCCTGCGTAGGCCGTGTCTCTCTTACGGCGTTTTCAATTTTGAAATGAGGTTTAGACTACCACATGCGTTAATAATAATTACCAAAAACAATTTCATGCTTATGTTGCTATTTCCAGACTCTAATGTGTTTGTGGAAATGTTGTAATTCACAAAAAATAATCCGTTTTCGCTTTTTCTTTTTATTATTTATAATTTTTTTAAATTTTTTCCAATTTGAAATGTCAGAGTATTTATTACTATTGTTGGATAGTATATTTACCAACTTTGTGCGTAAAAATTTTATTTAACAAAACAATAGTAATTTTAGGCACAATGTGTTTATTTATAAGCACATAATGTCTAAAAATACTTTGTGTGTGTATTATTGCGTATGAAAGTGTGTACAAAAAAAGTTTACGCATTTTTTGTTTATATTTACCGAATTTTCGTAAAATTAAACAAAATTTTACCCATTTTATAGTAGTAAATTTACAAACATTTTTTAGAGTGTAGTGTCACGTGAGCTTAAGTCTTAAACTTAATTAAGTGGAGTTACAAGGAAATAATACAACATTAATTTATTTAAAAATAGGGTTTACAAAGAAAACTAACTAATCCTCTGCTGATGTCACCTATAGGTTGTCAATGGTGTGTCGACCTGAGGTGTTATGTCGGCTGTTTCGCCTTCTGATGCAGAATAGTACTTTTTGTGGTACTATTGGAACCTCAAAAGTACTATGGTACTCCTCTGACTCATTTAGTACTATTTACACATTTTTCGATTTTTAAATTTTTTGTGCTTTTTTAATTTTCAGAGATATTATTGTGTTTATAGCGAACACATCAAATATCGGAGTTTTAAATAAAAAATACATATGTTGAAAATATTTAAAATATTAGATGTTACTATGGAAAACTCAAGTTAAACACATAAAAAATGTTCTTACGCAATTTTTTTTTATTAAAATACGTATGTATACAAAAAAAAAAAAAATATTAAAAATTAGGAAAATTAAGAAATCTAGAAATTTTTGTATTTTTTTAAACGTGCCCTTCTTATTCGATTTTAATTTTTTTTTTACTTTTAAGTTAAATTTAGTTGAATGAAAATAGCAGTCTATCCCGCTAAAATCAACGGAAATGGTTATTAAAAATAGTAAACTACGGATTTCAGAAGACTAGATTTTTATTTGTATTAAAAAATAGGAAAAAAGTTTTCTAGATTTAAAACTTTTGGTGATTTTTAGTCTACTAATTATTATTTATTACAAATTTTAGCAGGTTAAGTTGTTATTTTCAGTTAACTAAAATTTATTCAAATATAACTAAAATTTTGTATATGTATTTAACAGTTTGGTTTTTGCTGTTCTTATCTTATTAATATTTTACAAAAGTAATCAGATAGAATTTTTTTATGCAACGTAATTTTTAATAGTTTTAACTGAAATTTTTACGTTTTTCTATTGCTGTATGAGTTAGATATAACAAAACACTTTATTTTTTATGAGTTTTTATTTGTTAGTTTATAATGATAAAAAAATTAAATATAAAAAAAATTTTGGTACTATAGAGGTCAAAAAAGTACTATTTTTAAGCTGGTTAGTACTATTTTAAAAATCCCATTTATCATCCCTGATAAGGCCCTTTCTTTCAAAATTTTTTATTCTTTATAATTTACTTGTGAAAATTGTATCATCTTTCTTTAATTTGAAAAACAATTTAAACAGAAAGTGATATTAATTTATGATCTATAGTCAAACTAAAGAACATTCGATTTTTAATATTTTCATATATTTAGTTAGAATATTGTTCGACCTCAAGTCCAAATACTAATATTCGAATTTATTATTTGTTTCAAAAAGGTTGACAATTTGCTTGATAGGCAATACAATTGTTTCGTGTTACCATTTTACCCCATTCATCAGTTGTCTACGATGAGAAAATGTTGATTGGACCACTCAAACCTAAACATTATATACCGTAAAAAATTCAACGGAACGAGAATTTGTACTTTTTTGTATTAAGTGTCTCATTGCAGACAATTGATGAATAGGGTGATGCCCACGAAACAATTGTATCGAAAGTATATAATCATGAAAAACATTTTTGCTGATAGCACCTTTTAATTAAAGTTCATTCCGACGAGGCATGATTTCTATTAAATAAAAAAAAATTAGTTCTGTCGGAGCTTTGGAAATTATTAATTTTTGGAATGCTCCAAAGATCGTTGAACGCCACTAATCTTCAATCACACTGATATTTGCTAAAATATATATACTAGAAACTATGTATAAACATCGTTGGTATTTTTTGGATTTGTCAAATAAGTAATTAATCAATGTTAATTAATAGTCCTTACTACCTTTATAGGCATTCAACCTGCAAAAACTTCTTTCTTGAAAAATATAAAAAATGGTTTTTGCGTTTTTAAAATTGTTTTTTTTCTACGTTTGTAGGAAATAAATGTTTTAAGTGTAATTGTTGTACTATCAAGTATTTGAAAGTTATGTGGTTTGAAAATTGTGACATCACAATTTTAAAATTTTCAAATTTTTGCAGTTTTTGAGGTATATCAGAATAATGTGCCCGAAACAGAGATATGGATTTCAAAAACCTACTTTATCGCGAGTCGCACTAATACTATTATTTCAAATGGGTCAGTGTATTGCGCGATCAAAATATTTTCCCGTTTCACACAGTCTAATCGGACTTTTTGAAAGAATTGCAAAACTTACGTTTTTTGTTTTTGCTTTCAAATGATAACTGAAGGTACTTAGTTTTATTTAAGTTAAGAGCATACTCGTAAAGTGAATGGTAGCACAGTTTATATATGTTATAGATTAACTATGCTACACACGGTTCTCTCGATAATTAGCGAACTCGGGCAAAGAGAAAATTGCATAAGAAAACCTATTTATAAAAAAATGCGACCAAATAAATAGAGCGAGGCTTGATCGAGATGAGGTGGATCAATTTTCCGTGCATAAATTTTGAGTAAAAGTACACTCAACCAAAGAGTATACATAATAAAGAGATTGGGGGACTCTCTATCACTGAGAAAGCATTTGTTCTATTATGTGCCTCGGAACAGGAACATACTCAATACTCATACTCCGAACATATCACCAGGAAGAAAACATTTATTGCCGGCAATATCAATTTCGTATTCCGGAAGTTTCCTCCGTCGGAAACAACTGTTACACTAAAACAATACTTCCAGGCAATATGAAAGCAATAACTCATATGGAAGATAAAAGGGATATCGCAATTAATCTTAACTTTTCACGAGTTTATTTTCTATATATATTTCGATTGTTTTTGTACAAATTTAGTTTTAATTTTTTCGCAATTCATAAAAGATTTCAAACAAATTTGCTTTATCTTCCAAATGATACAAAGGTGATATTGCCGCAATATTGTCAAAAAAGTTATGACAAAAGATAAAATTTTTGAATTATTTTTTTCCAAATATCGCCGAATTATCTTCCAAGTGATAAAAGGAAGACAATTTCAAAGTAAATACTACTTGATTATTTTCATTCAAATGACAATCTTCTTGGAATGTATCTTTTAAATGTTTGCAGGGTCATTATGTGCGCTCTTTGTATGACTCAAACATCGATTGTAACCAGGGATGGAAAATCATAATTTAGTTATAAAAATCAAGAATGGAACTATATGTACTATGGAATTATACTATTCCAACAGTATTATAGCCCTAGATTATGAATTTTAAAAAACCATACGTTAAAAATTGGGGTTCAAAAAATTAATTTAAAGATTTACATTCTGCAAACGATGCCAAAATTTTCTTTTTTTGCAAGTAACCACCAAACCTTGTTTTACGAAATGGGCATTATACTCCGTAGATTATAAATTTAAAAAACCGCACTTAAAAAATTTCAAAATAATAGAGGAACGCGAAAAAAAGACTTTGTGGTAGAAAAATAATAATTAAAAACTCAATCAGCGATTAACAATCTGCAAATGAATACAATGACGCAAAAATTTTCCTTTTTGCAAATATTTTTTTCGCGATTTATTTATTTATTTTTTTTTTTGCAAACTAAGCACCAACTTTTGTGTATAAAATTGGTACTATAGACCCTAGATTATAAATTTAAAAAAACCACACTTAAAAAATTGCAAAATAATCGCGGAAAGCGAAAAAAGCTTTATGGTACAAAAAATTAATTAAAAAACTTAATCAGCGATTTACATTCTGCAAACAAATATATTGATGAACAAATTTTTCCTTTTTGCAAATCTTATTTTTCGCGATTTATTTTGCAATTAGCCACCAAACTTTGTTGTATGAAATGTGTATTATAGTCCCTAGATTATAAATTAAAAAGAAACGTACTTAAAAAATTGCAAAATCAAAGCGGAACGCGAAAAAAGACTTTGTGGTACAAAAAATTAATTAGGAAACGTAATCAGCGATTTAGATTCTGCAAACAAATATATTGATGAAAAATTTTGCTTTTTGCAAATTTTATTTTTCGCGATTTTTTTTTGCAACTAGCCACCAAACTTTGTTGTCTGAAATGTGTATTATAGCCCCTAGATTATAAATTAAAAAAAAAAAACGCACGTAAAGAATTGCAAAATAATAGCGGAATTTGAAAAAAGACTTTATGGTACAAAAATTTAATTCCTAGGTTATATATTTAAAAAAACCGCACTTAAAAAGTTTCAAAATAACGGCGGAATTCGAAAAAGGCTTTATGGTACAGAAAATTAATTAAAAATGCAAAAATTTCGCTTTTTGCAATATTTTTTTTTCCCCAATTTGTGCTAATATCTAAATATTTATTTATTTAAATTTTTTTTTAACGAGTCAAATAGGAAGCTATTTTTTAGTTACTTACATTTTTAAATATGTAAGAGCGATCTAACATTTTTTGGTATAAGAGCCCGATTAAGTGAGCCTTTTCCATCCCTGATTAACCAGTCGGAGTTCGTTCCTGTTCCAAGCCGCATAATATATTTTCAAATAAAAAATATTAAGAGAGTTGCAAGGCCATTGACTCAACCAAAAAAGTCTGTAATGGCTACTAAAAAGTTTGCTGTTATTACGGGAAATTTAACTGTTTTGAGCCCAGCGGTATTTTTTTGCTAATTAGCAAAATTAGCAGAAAAACTTAGTAGTCGCTACTAAATTTTAGCAAAATTTTTGTAAACTACAATTCAAATTAAGTAGGTTTGAGGTTAAGAAGAAGAATAAAAATTTTTTTAAAGTTATAGACATATTATTAATTTGCAAATCAGACTAGATCTAGTTTCTGCCTTTTTTATGGACAGGCTTCATCAGTGATTTTCCATTAAATTGTATTATTGTTTATATTTTATTGTCAGATTGTATCTATATGATAATTTACTCACAGAAGTGATCAAACAGACATACAAACATTCTACTTTAGATTTTTTGTTTATCTTCTTATCTCCTCTTTGTCACCTTTTTCACAAATGTTGCCACACTGACGTTTGGTTTTTATGTACAAGTGCAGGCAATTTGTGTATATCGGAGACGGACTGCCAACCAGTAAAAACAGACATTACCGATTAATTAAGTGAGTAAGTAGCACACAAAGGGTTTCACTACTTACCAGGCTATTTACTCGCAACAAATTCATGGGTGGTCATTACCCTCCCGCTTACAAAAAAAGTGCGAATAACGAGTTGCCCATAGTGAAAAAATAAGTAGTTACTCACGAAGATAGAAAAAGTGGTTACTCTGAAGTTAGGAAATAAGTCGTTACCCTACATTGTAAAATAGTTGGTCATATTGGAAAAGAAACTTTTTACCTTGGAAAATTTCCTATTTAGTTCAAAAAAAATTTATAAATAAAAAATATTAATATAAAAAAGACTTAATCAGTACTTATTTAATCAATTACCAGTAAGTGATTACTTTGCACGAATATGTAAGTACTTCTATATCTTATTATGGGTAAGTCATTATTTTGTATTTTAAAGTAATGCAAAAGGTAATGCCCTATCATTACTTGGTAATCCGTATGGTAATGACCTGTCATTACCCAGCAGAAACATGGTAATGTAAGGTCATTACCATACGGATTACCAAGTAATGATAAGTCATTACCTTTTTCATTACTTTAAAATACAAAATAATGACTTACCGATAATAAGTTATAGAAGTACTTACATATTCGTGCAAAGTAATCACTTACTGGTAATTGATTAAATAAGTACTGATTACGTCTTATTTATATAAATATTTTATTTATACCCAGCAAAATATTGGTAATGACACCTCATTACTATCTGCATTACCAAAAATGATATATCATTACCTTTTGCATTATTTTATAATATAAAATAATGACTTCCTAATAACGGCCTATTGTATTCATTGTTTGTAAATATAAAATAATGACTTACTCGTATTAGTTTAAATAAGTACTTTTTACTAAGTTAAATTTTTTTATAATATGTAAATATGTTTTATGTTTAAATTTTTATGACGAGTCCTAAAATTACACACTAGAGAAAACTTAAATTTTTCTGAATGTATTTCCTTAGGCTAATAGTATTTGCCTAACTCCTTATTTTTAAGAATCAAGTAAGCAATCGGATAACCACTTATAATTAAACTTTTTGTAAGCATGTGTGTAACCACTTATTATTCAAAATCTCATAACTAATTATTTCTCATTTTTTCGTAAGCGAGCGGGTAAGCGTGACTACTTATAAAAACGACCACGCCAAACAAAAATAATGAGTTTAGACGCCAAAAAATAAGTTGTGCGGAGCAATGAATTTCTATTATATAACCACTTATTTGGTAATGAAAGATTTTGCTGGGTATATTTGTTTTGAACTAAATAGGAAATTTTCCTAGGTAAAAAGTTTTTTTTTAATATTATCAACTATTTTACAATGTAGGGTAACCACTTATTTCCTAACTTCTGAGTAACCACTTATTCTATCTTTGTGAGTAACTACTTATTCTTTCACTATGCGTAACTCGTTATTCGCCCTTTTTTTGTAAGCGAGAGGGTAATGACCACCCATGAATTTTTTGACATCGCGAACAAAAGTAATATTGCGAGTAAATAGCCTGGTAAGTAGTGAAACCCTTTGTGTGCTACTTACTCGCTTAATTACTCGGTAATGTCTGTTTTTGCTGAGTACCATGTTTTTGCTGGGCAGCAGGGCATTTTTATATTTCTAGTAAAGTGTTGTTTTTTCAAACGCGTCATATAGACCAAATGCAATTAATATTGTATTTAATATGCATTTTTATTAATTTTAATTAAGTAGTTTTAATTAAGTACTTAAAAAAATTATAAAAAAAACTTTTTTTTATATATAATGTAAATGTATTCGACCTTTTTTCTATAAAATTTTCTCTACGTTTTATTTAGATCTTCCTAAATACAGGCTTCCGAGGTCATTGAAATTTAAATAAAAAGAATATTTACTTTTTTTATTCCAATCCGACGTTTCGCTGGGGATTTTCCAGCATCATCAGGGATAAATATTTATTAGATATACATTCCTTTAATCAAATTATTACATTACTTTTAAAAAATATCACAGTATTATATGTTTGACAACATATAATACTGTGATATTTTTCGATTGTAACAAGCGTATAATTACTTCAGCGTACTTGAAATTTGGAGTCAAAATTGCAAACGGTTCTACAGTTATTACTCAGTCAGAAAAATACAAACGGGAAAGCGATGGCAAAGCACTTTAACAGGTGGTACAAGTACTGGCAAAAAATGCTCTCCCATTCCCAAAATGATAACATTATTAAACAAAAGGACCGGCTGTTCAAAAAGCGATGGAAAAGCACTGGAGAAACAAAATTTTTGAACGTTGGCAAAACGCTGGCAAAAAGAATAAATAGGTAATCTGGAAATATATGTTCCAAAATAAATTTTAATAAAAGTTCATATGTATTTTTTTTGGTCCTACCGTGATTTGAACCCAGGCCGTCAGATTGGCAGACGATTGCTCGACATATAATATTTGATAGCTAAACACATAAATGAGTGATAATCGCTGGACAACTACTGGCTGTGCGAAAAAGCTAGCACTGGCAAACAGTTTTTTGGAACTACTATGTCAGCGTTGGGAGACCAAAAAAAAAGTTGGTCTTAAATGAGCTTTTCGACAAACAAAAAAAATTGATTTTATAGAACAAAAAAAATTTAAATTAAAAAAATCCAAAAAAAATTTTTTGCTTGCAACCGGATTTGAACTCGGAACTTCCTGACTACAAACCTTTTTTAGCGAAGCGTCAGCATTTTTATAAAATCATTGCTCTAGCAGTGAATTGGTTTTTGTACCACTGGCAGTATTGGCTAGGTAGCACTGGATAACCACTGGTTGCAAACTCTTAGTCCATTCTTTGCCAGTGGTTTTTTTTATAAATCACCGAAATTTTTGTAAAACAAATGCACTCATTTGGGACGCTGGCAAAGCGTCCCAAATGAGTGCTCTCCCAGTCATTTATTTTCAACACCATGGTTACCCAGTGGTATGCCAGTGCTTGATTTTTTGTACCACTGGTTGGGTACCTTTTTATGCATTGGAAATACAATAAAATTTTCTGAATGTTATTTCCAAACTAAGAATATATCAATAGTGACAAATATAAACTAAACAAGAATTGTAAAAAATCACAAAAAAATTTTAAATTAGTATATTTTTCTGCTAAATTTATCACTCTGTTTTGAAAAATTATTAAAATATTTTGCGTCAGTCCGTCTGTCTGTCCAGGCATGCCAGATTTCGTTGTCCCCAAACAAATCTTAAAATATCCCCAAAAAATCCTCAACTAGAAAAAATGTTGGAAAAGGTATTAGAACTTATTTAATCCGCATAAAAACTACGATTAAATATAAAAAATAGCTAGAGGCTACGGTCAGAACCGGTCGACCGGGTAGACGAAAGACCGGGTAGACCGGGTTTTAAAACCGGTCGACCGGTCTTTACGGTCTACCCGGTCAGACCGGGTTTTAATACTATTTACAAAAGGCAGGTTTTTGGTACTTTTTAGCATAATATACTAAAAAATATAAAAATTGCTAAAATTATGTAAATTTTATATAAAAATAATTTATGAATTTTATAAAAATCTAATTTTGGTAAATAATCATAGATTTTATAAATTTTTTTCTAAATCGATAATTTTAATGAAAATAACCCTAGTAAAAATGATTTTTATATATTCATATATGATTTTTATACAATCATTTATGATTTTATACAATTATAACTTGTCGAGTATTGTGAAGCATATATTTTTATATGATTATATCAAAAGATATTTAATTATATAAAATTATATTAACCAGATCCACCATTTTTCGGATCAAATAATATATTTTTTATATAATTATATTAACACATACATGATTTGATCCGGAAAATGGTGGATCTGGTTAATATAATTTTATATAATTAAATATCTTTTGATATAATCATATAAAAGTATATGTTTCACAATACTCGACAAGTTATAAATGTATAAAACTATAAATGATTGTATAAAAATCATATATGTATATATAAAAATCATTTTTACTAGGGAATTTTATAAAAATCGATAAATTTTTAAAAAATCGATAAATTTTTGAATAATCGATAAATTGAAAAATTTTACAAAAACCGATAAACTTTCAAAAAAAAACCAATAAATTTTATAAAAATTGCTAAATTTGTAAAAACCGATTAATTTTTGGAAATTTATAATAAAGTACTATGTACGAGTGTTTCGTATTATATTTATATTTTCGGTCCTAAAATTTTGGGAAAATAATCTAAACGTAATTCTGACTTAGAGCTGTAAACTTTTTTTAACGTGTGACTTCCTTGTTCCAAAACTGTTGTCCGTTTTCATTTATCTAATTTAGTTTTCAAGATGCGGGCGATATTCCAAATAAAAGCCCTTTTCTCTCTAGGAGGCTTAGTTTTCGAGAAAAACGCGATCTTAAAATCTAGCAATGTATGGGTTTTGACCTCTGGTGTAAACAATTTTCCTCTAGCTCTCTTAGTTTTTGAGATATGGACCATCAAAATTTTATTAAAGCAAATTTCGTATTTATTTTTCCACATATAATTCATTATGACTTCCTTGTTCCAAAACTGTTGTCCGTTTTCATTTATCTGATTTAGTTTTCAAGATACGGGCGATAATCCAAATAAAAGGCCTTTTCTCTCTAGGAGGCTTTGTTTTCGAGAAAAACGCGATCTTAAAATCTAGCAATGTAAGTCGAAATTTAGTTTCGATATCGGGGTATTATGGGCGGGTTTTGACCTCTGGTGCAAACATTTTTGCTGTAGCTCTTTTAGTTTTCGAGATATGTACATGTATTAATTTTTATAAAATTGATCGGTTTTAGAAAAATGTATTTATTTTGTTTTTGTGCTTATTTTGTCGACTTTTATAACAGTTGTCGCTTTTTTTCTAAGGTTTTATTGATTTAAATTGTTTTAGTTGAGTTGTAGACTCAAAATATAAAAAAAGTCTGTTGGCTGAAAAGAAAAATTTGTTACTTTAGCAAATATTTTTCCTATTTTTTGGCTAAAAATAAATTTTGTTGATTTTAACAAATTCTTTTGTTAAATTTAACAAATCTAAATTTAAGTAAGAAATTAGTAAAACTACAGTTTTATTTGTAATTATACTGAGTCGTAAATTTTGCTCAAATTTAGGGTCCCGGGACCCTCCCCGCGCCCAGGCCATATCATCTAAGGGCATGTAAGGGCACTCCAAAGAAGCAAACATTTTGTCCGTTTTGCTCTATCTCGCTCAGTTTTCGAGATATGGGCCATTTTATGATGTGGAAAATTTTTATTAGAAATTCCCGAGGGTCCAAGGCCCCACAATGGTCCATTGTTGGATAGAGGTAACCCCTTTCGGTGGGGTATTATAGGGTTAAGGTAGTCGAAATTTTCGTCAATTTTGCTCCATCTCTCTTAGTTTTCGAGATATGGGCCATTCAGAAACATGAAAATATTAAATTTTAACAATAATTTTTTTAAAATTTAACGAATGGGTCTTAAAAATTAGTTATAAATATTTTTGAAAATTAACACTCAAAACTAGTTAAAGTACTGAGGATTTTTAGTATAGTGTTAAATGAAGATAACTAAAATCTTTGTGTAAATCAGTGTTTTAACTAAAAATTTGTTATAAATTAGTCAAATCGATTTGAAACCCGTTTGACAGATTTTTCTACTGACGTATTATTTTAAGTGTAGTAGCACAAAAATGTTTACTTACTTGACAATTAAAATAAAAAGGAAATAAAAAGCAATTATTGATTTTTATTTTTTATTATTTTTATAAATCACTTAACAAAACTATTAGAACAAAAATTAATTCATATTTTAAATAACAATTGGATTTGAATTCAGAAGGTGGAAAAAAAGTTTAAATTTAAGAGGGAACAAAAAATAAAAAAGAGGTTTCAGAGTTTATATCATTTATTGGGTATATTAAGAGAATTATGTCGGTTGAATTAACTGCAATTTCAGTTAAAAAAGTATACACAGCAATTGCATTTACTGTTATTTAATTCAAATGGAATTGCAGTGTATACTTTGTTAACTACAATTGCAGTTAATTTTACCGACATAATTCTCTGAGTATATATCTCTAAAATAACTAATCTATTAGTTGTTTGTTTTGATGTAAAAATATTAACATATTTACATTTGTCGGTAGTAGCGAACTTCTTTTTACTGTGACAATATTACCCGCATTCGAAAAACACCGTTCCGATGAAGCGGATGTAGCGGGTATACACATGTATTTCTTTGCCAATTTTGCTATTAACGGGAACTTGCTTTGTTTTCCCTTCCACCACTCATAAGGATCCATATCAAACCCTATCTGGGTTTCTGCCATATATCGGATCAATTGTGAATCGCCGTCATTTGAATTATATCCAACTTCTTTATAAAATTGTTGAAATAATGATTTGTTCTGGGTTGTTGTAGCAGACAAAAATGGTAGATTGGTGTCAACGGACATGTCATTGATCATATCTTTAACCACGACTTCAATTTTAGTTTTTTCATTATTATTCTCGTGGTCTAAGTCCTTATATCTAGGATCAAAAAATGAAGATATCATTTTGGTACATGGGTCGGGCGATGTTGGAAATTTTAAATTTATGAGTTCCTTAATTTTATTCTTTATGGCTGACCCAAATGTCTGCTCCTCTCCATGATTTTCAAACAAATATTTCATTTTCCATTGGTATACTAAAGGTCTGACCATTGAAAGTGACGATTTGTCTGAGCACAACAACTTGGTGAGTATCTCAGCAGGCTGTAAAATTTCAACCAAAATTTCTATTTTGTGCCAGTCCTGTTCATTAATTTCTAATTGTTTGGCAATGGCGGCATTAGTTATCTAATTTTTTAAGAAAATTATGATTTAAATTATATTTTCTAAAAAAATATTTGAGCGGATATAACGACCACCCGGTAAAAATTTATATCCCACATCTATACGTACTTCTATATACATAATAATATTATACTTTGTATATTAATATATATATATATATATATATATTAGACCGACTCACGAAAAAAAGTAAAAAAGAACATACAAAGTAGAATATTATTATATGCAAATGTCTATATATATATGAGATATTATATTTATTTCACTGTGTAGCCTAAATGTCTCAAGAAGTCACAGCTATGGAATTTAAATACTTACCATTCGATCTGCTAGTACATTTGCTATTGCACCACGATTTCGAATTAGTCGCTCTAACATATAAAACGTTGAATTCCATCTTGTATTATTTTGTTGAAGTAGTTTCTGTTGTGGCAAACCTAGCTGTTCTTGTTTATTTTTTAACGCCTCTGTGGCCAGACAGGATTTTTTAAAATGACCAACAACCTTCGAAGCTTTTGCTAGGAGAAGGCTAATTTCTTCATTTTCTATTGACTTGTTAATAATAAGTTGTAAACTGTGAGCAGCACAAGTAATTTCATCTCGAATTTCCACGTCGTCAACATTTCGAACAGCACACAACATATTTCTTGCATTGTCTGTTACAATACCAGAGATTTGGGAGGTTTCTATCCATTTATTTTTTATTTCGTTAACTTTTTGGGCTATGTTTCTACCAGTGTGTCTCTCTGGCATCACCACAGTATCAAGAGTATATACCTGTGGTTTCCACTCTTCATCAATACAATGTGCAATGATGGTTAAATATGCATCATTGGCCATTGATGTCCATAAATCTGTGGTGAAAGCTATATATTTACTGTTATTTAATAATTGTCTAACTTTAACTCCAACTTCTTCATAGATCGCGCACAGTCTCCGTTTTGCAGCTTTCTCTTTTATAGGTACATACCACGGGAATAACTTGCAAAAGGATTTAAATCCATCACTTGAAATAAATGATATGGGCATTTGATTTATAGCTATGATTTTTACCGCTTCTTTATTTATTTCCTCAGTTGGAATAGCATTGTAACTTTCTCTTGGTAAAGCTGCGTTCAACGTGGATACACCAAAATTTTCTACTTGCCTGCAATTTAAAAATTTTTTTATAATTAAGGTGACAAATTTGAATAATATATGTACTGATTTTTGGTTATATGCACTGATCAAAAATTGTTATAGCTTTTTTAAACTTTCGGATTCAAAATGATGCATTCTACCTATTGTTGGCTGGACGGCACTTTATCATTTCTTTATTTGCCAAATTAGCTTACAAGTCTTTAATTAGCCTTTTTCAGAGTTTAGGAATAACATTGAAATTTTTCTTATTTTTACCCATTTTTAGGCATTTTCCTTTACTTTTGCACTTATTTTTACTTACCCACTGTTTTCATCAATGGAATGTTGTATTTTGAGGTGTCTTTTTATACAGCTTGTACTACCACCGCCAGATTTTATTTTAGTATTACATGAATTACACACAAAATATTCACCGTCCTTCGTCACGTGACTCCAAACAAAACTTTTCTGTGCCATTATTTATAGATATTTTTTACTCAATTGACACTTATAATCACTTTTTATCACTTATCACTATTTTACTTCCTTATTCACCAACAGGTAGGTTATGATTAAAATAGGTATGTGTAACTAAACAAGTGAAATGTTTGTTTACATATTATAACAATGTATTTGGGGAAATCCCCGAAATTTCTTATATAAGTTTCTCACAAATAGCCGTTGCAAATATAAAATAAAAAAACTAAACAGCTGTTGAAAATAACATCCCGGCCAAAAATCTACATATATCGATTCATAAGGTTTAATGTATGTTCGTGCATGATCATACGAGTAAACATGCATACATGGATATATAAAACTCCATACATGGAACAACAAACTTATATCTCACGTATAATGAAAACTGTATCAGATAAATAAAAATGGACAACAGTTTTGGAACAACAAACTTATAATGAGTTATATGTGGAAAAATAAATGCGAAAATCGCTTAAATAAAATTTTGATTGTCCATATCTCGAAAACTAAAAGAGCTAAAAATGTTTGCACCAGAGGTCAAAACCCGCGACCAATACGCCGATACCGTAATCAAATTTTGACTTACTTAATTTTTAAGATCGCGTTTTTCTCGAAAACTAAGCGTCCTAGAGAGAAAAGGGCTTTTATTTGGATTATCGCTTGTATCTTGAAAACTAAGTGAGATAAATGAAAACGGACAACAGTTTTGGAACAAGGAAGTCATAATGAGTTACATATGGAAAAATAAATACGAAATTTGCTTTAATGAAATTTTGATGGTCCATATCTCGAAAACTAAGAGAGCTATCTTAGAAACTAAGTTAGATAAATGAAAACGGACAACAGTTTTGGAACAAGGAAGTCATAATGAGTTACATATGGAAAAATAAATACGAAATTTGCTTTAATAAAATTTTGATGGTCCATATCTCGAAAACTAAGAGAGCTAGAGGAAAAATGTTTACACCAGAGGTCAAAACCCGCCCATAATACCCCGATACCGAAACTAAATTTCGACTTACATTGCTAGATTTTAAGATCGCGTTTTTCTCGAAAACTAAGCCTCCTAGAGAGAAAAGGGCTTTTATTTGGATTATCGCCCATATTTTGAAAACTAAGTGAGATAAATGAAAACGGACAGCAGTTTTGAAACAGGGAAGTCATAATGAGTTATATATGGAAATATAACTACGAAATTTGCTTTAATAACATTTTGATGATCCATATCTCGAAAACTAAGAGAGCTAGAAGAAAAATGTTTACACCAGAGGTCAAAACCCGCCCATAATACCCCGATACCGAAACTAAATTTCGACTTACATTGCTAGATTTTAAGAACGCGTTTTTCTCGAAAACTAAGCCTCCTAGAGAGAAAAGGGCTTTTATTTGGAATATCGCCCGTATCTTGAAAACTAAGTGAGATAAATGAAAACGGACAGCAGTTTTGGAACAAGGAAGTCATAATGAGTTATATATAGAAAAATAAATACGAAATTTGCTTTAATAAAATTTTGATGGACCATATCTCGAAAACTGGGCGCTGTGGTGTAATGGTT
Source organism: Leucophora obtusa (assembly GCA_949987735.1). Classification (NCBI taxonomy): domain Eukaryota; kingdom Metazoa; phylum Arthropoda; class Insecta; order Diptera; family Anthomyiidae; genus Leucophora; species Leucophora obtusa. The sequence goes on from OX465297.1 coordinate 175,102,474, forward strand.
AGCGCGTTGGACTGTTACACGTGAGGTTGCGGGTTCGAGCCCCAACCAAGGCAACATAAATTTTTTTTTTTTAAAAAGAGAAGCAACACTCAGGAAATTCTTCCTATTAATTAACGTGTTGCTTCCTTTGGAAAGGGGTTAGAGAAGGAGTGAAAGGTGGTGAAAGATGAAGGGCTTCAAATATGGCAACACTGCAATTGCGCGAGATGTTGAATTTTTAGAACAGTTGTTGCGCGCCATCTGATGGTGAGTTGGCGAACTTTGTTGAAGCGTTTTAGTTCATAGCCCTGTTATATTATTTTTACTTCGGTGGGGTTAGGTGCTATGGGAACACCGAAGGAGGACGCTGCGATATGTATGAGGGATAGAAAAAACTCATACATGCGTATTTCGTAATATATTTATATGAGATTTTTAAGAAATTTATCGATTTTTAAAAAAATTTTCGATTTTGCAAAAATTTTAAAACCGGTCTGACCGGGTAGACCGGTCGACTGTAAAACCGGGTAATGGGGGGCTCTAAAAATAGCACTAAAGAAAACTGTTTTTAAAATTTTTTGGACTGCTTTTGTATAAATGTCTAGACAAATTTTCAGAACTTTGAGACTTTTACGAAGAAAACCTTAGATTTTTATTACTATATTTAAACAAACCAATCGAACCCTAAACCTATTTTATTTTGAAATTTTCAAAAATTTAAGGCGTTTTTAAAGAATTTTTAGATTTGAATTTTTGAAGTTTATCTGTTTAATACAATAGACTTTCATCCACAATCAATATGATGTTTTTTTGTATACCCGTGTAAAAAAGTTTAGATCTGATCAGATCTTTTTGGATCCAAACAGATATGATTGAATCTAATTAGATCCTATACCAGATCTCATTAAATATGATCAAATATGGCATATGTGATAATACCTTATGGCACGATCTGATCAGATCTAGTGCCAAATCTGTTCAAAACTAAAGTGATCTGGACAATTGCGCCAGATATGCCTAGATCTGATCAGATCTAATTAAATCTCAAAATTTTCCCCAATTTTGAGATCTAATTAGATCTGGTAAGATCTACTGAGATCTGGCCAGATCTGATCTTTTTTACACGGGTAAACAATATTTTAGATTCTGGGACATTAATCATATAAAACTCTCAGGCAAAAAGGATTTATTTGTGTTAAAAAGCTGTAAATTAATATAGAAAATCCATAAAAGGGCAAATTTGTTACTTTCTTTGAAATTATGCGAACAAATTTGTGTGATGTTTTCGGAAAACTATACAAAGTTAATATAATCTTCAAAATGTATGAAGGATCTTATATATCCCCGAAAAATCCCCAAAACAATTTTTAAATCCCCAAAAAAATCCCCTGTCCCCAAATGAAAATTCTTGTCCCCAAGACCAACAAAAAATTCCCAAATTTGGGGACAAAACCAGCCTGGCCAGTTTGTGTCTGTCTGTCCATGCATTTTTGTGCGCACTCTACAGGTCGCAAATACTAAGATATTTTGATGAAATTTTGTACACCGATTTATGTCGGCCAAGGACGACGCCTATTGATTTTGGTTGAAATCGGTGCATGTTTAGACCTAGTGCCCATATAAGGGTACCCCCCAAAATTTTCTTTTTTACACGCTGCAGGTCGCAAATACGAAGATATTTCAATGAAATTTGGTACACACACCTATATCGGCCCAAGAACGGAGTCTATTAATTTTGGTTGCACTCGGTCCATGTTTAGACCTAGTGCCCATATAAGGGTACCCCCCAAAATTGGCTTGTTTACATGCTGCAGGTCGCAAATACGAAGATATTTCAATGAAATTCGGTAAACAGACCTATGTCAGCCAAAGGACAAAGCCTATTGATTTTGGTTAAAATCAGTCCATGTTTAGACCTAGTGCCCATATAAGGGTCCCCCCAAAATTATATTGTTTATACACTGCAGGCCGCAAATATTAAGATATTTTGATGAAATTTGGTACACAGACCTACGTTGGCCCAAGGACGAAGCCCATTGATTATGGTGGACATCGTTTCATGTTTAGACCTAGTGCCCATATAAGGGTACCCCCCAAAATTGGCTTGTTTACACGCTGCATGCCGCAAATACGAAGATAGACCTATGTCGGCCAAAGGACAAAGCCTATTGATTTTGGTTAAAATCGGTCCATGTTTAGACCTAGTTCCCATATAAGGGTCCCCCCAAAATTATATTGTTTATACACTGCAGGCCGCAAATATTAAGATATTTTGATGAAATTTGGTACACCGATCTATGTCAGTCCAAAGACGAAGCCTATTGATTTTAGTTAATACCGGTCCATGTTTAGACCTAGTGCCCATATAAGTGTCCCCCCAAAATGGGCTTGGTTACACACTGCATGTCGCAAATACGAAGATATTTCAATGAAAATTGGTTCGTTGACTCACATGGTCCCAAGGAAAAAGCCTATTGATTCTAGATAGGATCGGTCCATATTTGGACCTATCGCTATATTTTCGATTTTCTCTTCTTTTGTGATTTTATAGATAATTTTGACACAAGTCTGTTTTAACCCATTCAAATTTCGGATCCAAACATTAGTTGGCTTTAAATCAATCAATACCCAGACTGGTGTAGGGTATTATATAGTCGGCATGCCCGACTTAAGAAAATATTTTAATTTTTCAAAAATTGTTTTTTCGGACTTTCTATATTTTTTTGTATATATGTATGTATATGGTTTTTTAATTTTACTATTTTTTAAAAAATTATTTGAATTTTTGCATTTAAAAAATACAACAATTTTTTTTTCCGACTTTCTATACTTTCATATATTTAGTTAGAAATTCTAATATGATATTATCATGTTAAATTTTATTTGTTGTTCCAAAAAGATTGCAGTTGTCTTCAACTAGGGTTGTCATCAGTCCTCTTTTCCCCGGACACCGTCCTCTTTTTTAGGGCGTCCGGGGCAGTCCTCCTTCTTTTTCAGTAAGTGGCCGGGGTTGTCCTACTTTTTGCACTTTTCTCCATAATTTTTTTTATTGCTTCTAAACTTTTGAATTGTTGGCATCGCTGTTTTGTCGCTGTCATTTCAATTGACTTGGCATCACTTACTTTGATTGCCAAATTTGAAGCTTGTAAGCAGTGAACCAACTGTTGAATTAAAAAGAAATTAACATTGCTTTTAATGATGAAAATGTATTTAATGAATTCCTTATCCTGAAAAATTATGTAAAAACCTTAAATTCAATTAACACGACTGATAACAAGTTTTGGTGCAAATTTTTGTTTTTAGTAAAAGTGATGTTTGCTATGAAATGAGAAAACTTCTTGAGTTCTATTTTTTCTTTCCAGCAGATAATGCCAACGTAGAACGTATATTTTCTTTAATAAAAAAAATTGAATCCAGAAACAATTTCTGATATTATTAGTCAAATATAATTTTGATATGAATTGTCAAGTGTTGTATGAATATTTGAAGAAATGCGACATTCAAATTGGAAGCGTTGAAAAATATTTATGAAACTCTTGATAATTCGTATCAAGAAATTATAGAAATGTACATTCCCGAAAATGTATGAAATAAATTTGTTATTCGTTATTTTTGTTTGTTTATTCAGGTACTACAAATTTTAAATTCAGAATGATTTTGTATCTTTTTTGTGAAGTTTTTTGTAATCAAGGCGCACTGGACGCCAGAAAACAAAAAACTGAATCCAGAAACTATTTCTAGTTCTATTTCTGATATTATTAGAGTCAAATAGAATTTTGATATGAATTGTCAAGAGTTTTATAAATATTTGAAGAAATGCGACAGTAATGTATTGATTCAAATTGGAAGTATTGAAAAACATTCATGAAACCCTTTACAATTCGTATCAAGAAATTATAAAAATGTACATTCCTGAAAATGTATGCAATGAATGGGTTAATTGTTGTTTTTTTTTTTTGTTAATTTATGTACCACTAATTTAAAGTTCAGAATGATTTTTTGTTTTTTTTGTAAATTTTCTTTTTAGTGGGAATAAAAACTGTTTTATTTATTTTATCGCGTTGATGATTTTTGTAAAATTGATTTATTAAAAAAAATTGTCCTCTTTTTAACGACAAATGTCCTCTTTTTTTGAGGTTGGTGTCCTCTTTTTCTCAAAATGGAAATGTCAACCCTATCTGCAATAAGGAAATGATGATTGGAAAACTCAAACTTGAGATAGAAAAATATTTTATCTAAATATATGTGACCTTCTCCGAGAAAAGGGACGTAGTGTGTCAAAAAACGGGAACTTGGGAAAATCGATAAAAATGAGAAAAACATTAAAATTTGAAACTTTAAATGCGTTCTTCTCAAAACTTCATTTTCATACACTAGGTCCCTTTTCTCGGAGAAGGTCACATATAAAACTTAAAATTTTAAGGAACAGATTCCTTTGAAGAAAAGAAATCAGTTTTTTGTAAGTACGTAAGAACGAAAACTAATTTCAATTAATACGCTTTTACGCATTTGTACATATAATATTTTCCTAAATGCGTTATTGCGCATTTACCCGAATTTTCGGATAAATGATTCTCCACTTAAAAGCACAGAAAACTCTACATTTTTAAAGGCGCATTTAAGGGGGGGACTACTGTACATCTGATATTATTTTTTCAACGAATTTTTTGTATGGTAATTGATGTCATTACATATCCCCAAATCTGACTCCATATATAACTACATAAGCCATTTAAAGCTAATTAAAATATATGTACACGTCACAAGGGGCAATTGACCCCCTCCTAGGACAAACCTATGTTAAAGTTACCGGTCCTTTTCATATAAAAGAACCGGTCCCAGGACCGGTCACCCTTTTCCCACAGGGTATATACAACAAACACTGTCACATTCTCCAAAATATTGGCTTTTCTAATCAATATTGAAAAAATACTGACTTCTATATTCTATATATTACAACCATCAATTTATCGAAGATTTAAAATTTTAATAAAATATAGACAGCGAAATTCTAGTATAAGTTTTGTTTCAATAAAATATATCATTCTACCCAAAGTATTAGTTTTCCCAATTAATTTAATTTTTTTTTGTCGACTTCAAAGCAATCAACCATTAATTTCCATTATTTTGATAATTATAATAGTATATTGAGATTAGAAATAGAAATTTTATTTATTATAATAAAATTTGGGAATGTATGTATGTATCATATTTTTTCGTTTAATATATTGTTGCGTTTTTACCTTTTAAAAACGTTGGTTTATTTCGCTTAAATTAACCGGATTCTTTTCTATTGCAATCAAAATAACCAGTCCCAACGCTGACACCAATTGTTACGTTTTACCTTATAAAACGTTCATTTATCTCCCTTAGATAAACCGTCCTGTCACAGCGATATATAATATTTAATCCTTTAATTCCCAGTGGAACATAGGGCCGCGATAATAGCAGCCAATTATAATAACCAAAACTCGAACACACTTAAGTTTGAAATGGCTTAGACACTCGTATTTATTTACACACTATTACACATTTACAAACTCTCTCTATTATGACCATTACTAGAGCGCTACTAACTTTAACACGATACTAACTCGAGGTCTTAACAGCACAACTGTTAATAATCAACTTCTTCTTCACTAATGTTAACGCGCGCTTTATATAGTAACAGAAATTCTTCTACAACATGCTGGATAATTCTAGCATGCTATACTTAACTCTACATACGCTTAAAGACTATACACACAACCATCTATACAATATTACTCTACATTAGTCTTAACATTATACATACACACACAAACACTTATAATCAACCAACTATACAATATTACTCTACATTAGGTTTAACATTATACATACACACAAACTCTTATAACAAACCTACATTACGCTTAAAGACTATACACACACACAAACTGTTATAATAAACCTACATTACGCTTAAAGACTATACATACACACAAACACTTATCATTAACCAACTATACAATTCTAATACGTAATTAATCATAGCATATACTTAGGTGTATAATTAAATATAGTACTATGTTGCCAGATTGACGTATTTTGTCCATTCCGCCTCTTGGGCAATTTTCTTCCAGAAAAGTCCAGAACTTTCTGTACTAGGCCAAGCCATTTTCGTAACAATATATTAATATTTAAATTCGATATTAGTCAATGTCAGTTTCATAAAAGTTTACGTTTTTTGGAGTTGATGATATTTCGGATGGTGTTTAAATGAAAAGAATTGTAATTAAAAGTAATATTATCGTTATTTCACTAACTTCAGAATCATGAAGAAAATTCAACAACTGTTCTCGTCTAGATTCTTGGTTTTTTGAATATGATTTTATTGTAGCTTAGACTTGAAATTCCTAAATTTTAAATGCTTAAATGTATTTACAATTTCCTAAACTTAAATGTGCATGTTTCGTCAATACGAAATTTTGCCTGACTGATCATAAATGGTTATAAACACATTTTACATATTTCTAACAAACAAAGTGATTAACAAGGCATAGGAAAAAGCAATATCATAAAATAGATAGATTTTAGGATGAGTATCACGAATGTGAACACAAAATTTTAAAATTAGCTCTAGTTTTTGAAATATTCGCAAATTTAACTTTTAGCAAAAAGTCAGTTTTTTCGTTAAAATTCCTTATTTATTCATATACCTGACTAAACTACGGATAATTTTTTATATGGTTTAAAAGTATTGACTTCGGGCTTTCAGAACTATATTTACTTATTTTGATTAGGGAGAGGATCTATGATATATTTGCAATTAAAGTCAAAACTTCACTTATTTTCCTATTTTGCAAATCTAGTAAAATGTCTTAATTGGATTTGCAAAGTCTTAACACATGACGTAAATTCATATTCCACTAAATTATTTGTGTCAAAAAAATCACAACTTTTGCATCAACATTTTCCGAAAATTCAATCTAAAACACAAATTTTATCGCCAATTTACAAAAATGTATATTTTTGTTAAAGTCGATTTCATTTAAAATTTTGGGTGGCAATATGCTTTAACTTGGTTTATTTTTGGAGCATTCTGATTGGTTAATTTATTTTCAACCAATCAAAATGTTTTAAAATATAAATATTTTTGTAGGGTTTTCATACACAAAATGAACAAAACCGTATGTTTAACAATAAAACGGACTAAATTTAAAATGTTTTTTTATAGTACTTTTTTGAACATGCATATTTTAAAATCGTTATTTTTTTAGGAATTTGCACTTAAATTATCTAAAACTTTGTTGAAATTGATTAGAAAATATGTGAATAACATATTTGAATGGTTTTATCTGAGTTTTTTAATTTTAGGTTCTTCGCAGACTCCTTAATTTGTAGGTATTAAAAAAAAACAATCTTTTTCAGCTTTAGCCAATTTTTACTTAAATTTAAAACATAAAGAGCGAAATTTTTTTGATGAATTAAGTAACATGAGATGTTTAGTAATGGTATAAATTAAAAAATTGGATATTCCTTTCATCGCAGATTAACTATTAGCGAAATCGTGAAATAAGAGAAATTTCAAATTTAAATGCATATGTAGTGAATATAATGGCAGCTGTCAAAACGTGCGATATATCAAATTAAAGGGAATATTTCATCCTATTAAAATTTTGCAAAGAGTGGCGTTCATACTTTTAATTTTACATTTTTTTGCAAAAAGTTTATTACAAAATTGAAATTTTCTACAAATACGCCCAGCCAGAAATTGACAAACATAAAAGCGTTCTGAAAGCACTTTATATGGTGGTTGAAGCATTATAAAAGCAACATATTTTTGGGTTTTATAGTGTTCTCAGAACACTAAAATGATAACCATGATTTACGGTCTCATGTTTGTATTTAAAGTATTTTAGAAACGTTTCAAAAGCAAAAAATAAAGTGATATTAAAGCGTTAGAATTTTTGATTATAGAACGTTTTCAAAACATTAGAAAAACTAAAACTAAAGTGATTTTAAAGTGCATTAATACAAAAGTGGATTGTCTTCCGAGAATTTTAAAAACGAAAAGTAGAGCAATTTTCCAATACTCTAAATACAAAAAATAAAGTACCTAATATTAGAACTTAAATTAGTTTAAAGTGATTACCCAGCCATCAAAGTTTGGATACTTTTTTGAGGGTTCTTATTCTACGATTCAAAACTTACTCAAATAAAACATTTTTTTGAAATTTTCAAATTTTTTATCGAAAATTGCTCATATTTTGGACGAAAATATAAGCTTTCTAAAATGAATCATAAAAGACACAAAAATTTGAGCCAAATTATTAAATCCAAAAGATGGTTCAGAAATGACTCAGAAATGTAAACAAATTTGAATATTTTGTGAACAATTCAAAAGAGGCTCAAAAAATTTATTAATTTTTGAGCCTTTAAAATTTTTCTAAATCTTTTTTTTGAGTCATTTTTGAATCAAAAAAGAAGGCTCTTTTGGATGAACCACTTTCATACAAAAATTTTAATTTTTAATTATATTTTTTGAGTTTTTTCTGATTAATTTTTTGGCTTGTTTGCTGGCTGGGTAAGTTCAAAAATTATAGGATATTAAGAGAAATGTAGATGTGTTCAATTTTTTGTTGGTGTAGGGTTCTGACTGCAGCCAACCAGCGACCAGTTTTTGATAAATAGGTAAGATTGGGAACCCGCGGTAACGTAAAGGAACGGGCCTAATGTAAGAAATTTAGATGAAAACAACACTGAATTAGGTATACATATGGTGGAAGCTAAATGCATTCTTAAAACATTTTATAATGAATCCATTGCTATTCCTCTTTTACATAAATATTTGTAACAAAACATCCCAGTCAGCAAACAAGCCCAAAAATTAATAAAAAAAAGCTCAAAAAAATATTATTAAATGTTCAAATTTTTGTATGACAGTGGTTCATCCAAAAGAGCCTTCTTTTTTGATTCAAAAATTACTCAAAAAATGATTTTAAAAAAATCCGAAGGTTCAAAAATTAATCTTTTTTTGAGCCTTTTTTGAATTGTTCACAAAATATTAAAATTTGTTTACATTTCTGAACCATCTTTTGGATTTAATAATTTGGATCTATTGTAGAAGGCTCATATTTTCGTCCAAAATATGAGCAATTTTTGATGAAAATTTCAAAAAAATGTGTTTTATTTGGCTAATTTTTGACTCAAAGAATAAGAACCCTCATAAAATATCCAAATTTTGATGGCTGGGATTTCAAAAGTAATAAAAATTATTTTCTTTCTTTTAATCAACAGTTGTAAAATTTGTTAAAAAACATTATCAAAGCATTTTAAAGATGATATTTTCCAAACGTTCTCAAAACGTTTAATTTTTGGTATAGACAATGCTTTGAGAGTACTTAGTTTTTTGTACAATCATCAATTTCTGGCTGGGCGGTTTTGTAAATATTTCTTAAACTATAGCTAACTTTAAAATTCTAAGGCCATATTCGTGATCTACGTCCCAATGTCTATTAGAAATGATCTGTCGCAATCCCGATGCATCAAATTTTTCTTATTTTGTTGTACTGTGTTATTTATCCCCGTGTATCTAAAATCCATCATTGCAAAAAAGGAAACTAGCAGGTACAATTTTTGCAGATCAAATATCTAAAGAAACTTGTATAAAAGCGAAGAACGCGAAACGATAAACACACATTTCAAAAACAGTTCAAGTAAAAGCAACATCATCAAAAACAGCAGTCAATTTTAATTTAAATATTAAAAAATGGAACACAATAATGCTGGACTCCTTCTACAACAAATATATGACTCTTTAGCACCGGAATTGCAAAGTCAAGCAATAAATTCAACAACATTGTCACCCATATATGGCTATAAACAAAATAATGATCGTATGATCGAGAAGGAAATGCGACGCGTTAAAGAAAATTGTTTACGTAGAGAACAACAGTACGTTGAACAAATGCTTTTAGAAAATCCGATCACAATTAATAGACGCATCAAAAACAACGGCACTGTAGCCGGCAGTAGCGGCATCACTAACGCTAATCAGCAACACTCTGACGAAGAAGTGGATGTTGTATCTCTTTCACCTCCGAAAAAAATACAACAACAAAAACGTGCAGAAGCATACCGTCTTTCACGTCAGCATAATAATATCCAAAAAGCCAAGTATCGTCACAAATTTATATCGCAGAAAGTATTGGAAAGTACTCAAGTGTTTGATTGCACTCAAAATTTGATGGAAAAAGTCGAAAATCATTTATTCGCTCGAGGTTTATCTGCAGAGAAGCTACAACATTTACGTCGCAGCTTTGGAGTAGATATAGCAGCAAATAAGGTACGGAGATGGCAACATATCATGAAAATGGACAAGTAAACTGGAAATAAGTAATAGTAGAGATTTAAGGGATTAAGCTCAAATTATTTTGGAAGTAAAGTGCGGCGAAATGAGGTATCGTGAAGTAGAAATCTATTTTCAATAGATTTTCTTAACTCAAATGTACTTCTAAGCTAAGTAGTTGTGTATATTGTTATTAACTAAAAGTAAACAGCTGACACGATACTTTACGATACTACCAGACTAATGCAGCCTTTATAGATACATGTTTTTTTTAACAAAAAGTATTTTTTGTTAATATTGTATTGTATTTTTAGAGTTGTAAAAACCGGTTTCCGAATTATTCGGTAAACCGGTTTTTTTCTATATTTCCGGGTTTTTTAAACCGGTTTTTGAAAAAGGGCGGTTTTCGAATTATTCGAGAAACCGGTTTTTTCGTGTCGAATAATTCGACATTTTCGAATATTTTTAAGGTGAAAATTTCTAATAAATTTTCTTAACTTGTTCAATAATTATGCAAATTATTTAAGTGCATATGCATAAGTGCATATGCAACCTTATAGCACGTTTCTAAAATGAATTTTGGGTGGAAAATTTGTTTTATAAGTCACTTAAAAATTTTTAAAGTGATTATGCATATGACATTTAATGTTTGATTCCCTCCTTTAGGTAGGGTTTATTGACTTTGTTGTTGCTACATTAGTGGACTATTATCGAAAAAAATTTGTTTTTTCTAAACAAAAATGTTGAAATTCTTTCAAGAGACTGTTTTTTTTTTGCAGAATTCTACATTTTCTCTCAATCTTAAAAAAGTCTAATTTTTTGCAATAATTTTAGTAGGAAAGATATAAAAATTTATCTTAAAATGCATATAAGCTCATGTTTTCCAATTCCTCAATAAATAAAAGGAGTTTTTCCTTATTTTTAGCTTTTCTCCCCAATTGATAAAACATTTTGCGATTTGAAACCTTAAAATTGTAATAAAAATTTTAAGTCACAAATTGTTTCACATTAATTGGAAAACTACAATCTTCATAAGACCAAAGTTATTTTTTGCGACATTTTGAAATCTTCCTGTCTTTAAATTAATGCGAATAAACTTCCACCGCAATTTTGTAACAATTCCAGAGCAAGTGAAAAATCATTTCTGTTTTTTATGGTGGTTAATATCTTTTTCGTAAAAATTACGAACAAAATACTAGACTTTTAGATCTGTCCGAAAGAGTTTTTATTTAGAAACAAAAAAAAAAAAACAAACAGAGCCTTTAGAAATAATTTCTTGTTTTAAAGGTGGAATAATTTACGCTGCAAATTAAATTGTTTTCAATAAAGGAAAAAATAGAAAAATTCAAGATTTTTAGCAATTCATTTCAAGTTTTATAAGAAAATTTGCATATATAACAATACAAAAAGATTATTTACAAAAACCCGGTTATTCGAACCGGTTTTGAATTAAAAAAACCGAAAACCGCTTTCATGTATTTTGTTATTGTATTTTCGTTCGTGTGGAGCTTAAAAAAAAGTAGCTTAAACATTTCAAATTTCCGGTTTTTCAAAAAGGCGGTTTTTATAAGTATTCGAAAACCGGTTTTTCAAATAGGTCGAATACTTGACAACTCTATGTATTTTATATAATATGGTATGCATATTTATGTTACGTATTTTATTAAGTTTGTTTTATTTAATAAAAAAACTATTCACGAAAAAGAAAAAGTGTCTTTTAAAAAGCTTTCTGTGTAAGAATTCCTTAGCGTTGAACTCGAAAATTCTTGGTTAATCCGTTGATCGGCATTTTTGCTTAATAGGGCGTGCTATTTTTGTTAAATGTGATAAGTTGGGCTCGGAAGTTCATGCATTTATAATCGTGTTTTATGTACAAAAATATGTATTTATACTCGAAAAATATGCATTTACATGGGGTTTCTAGAAGACGTTCTAAAAAGACACCAAATATGCATTAAAAAGACACCAAATATGCATTTAAGCCAAAATATGCAAAAACTTGCATTTTTGTTAAAATATGCAAAAATATGCAACTACATAGAAACCGATGCCATTTTATTCTAAATTTGATGATTCGGATAAATATTTAGTCCCATATTATTGTAGTTTTGGACTATGGAGAAAAAACATGCATTTGCATGAAATTCCTTGCCCTAGTCATTACTAACCCCCCGTTTCCACATGCAAGTAAATGGTTGCAAGTTAAGAATACGTATTATCAGCGAAAATTTCGAAATTTACCGAAAAAACATGAAAATTTTACATGTGTCCACACTACTTGCTGCAAGTTCATTTTTAAAATGTCGTCGAAGGCATAGGTTGTCACTAAATAACACTCCAGTATTGCCAAGTATTCAATATTCAAGCAACGCTGGGAAAAAATTTGTTCTCAACAATTTTTTTTCAAAAATTTTTAAAATTGATATTTTAAATTACCATTAAGTTATGCCGTTGTGTTCTTTTTTACTTTTTTTCTACAAATAAATACAAAATCAGTTGCATTACAACTTTTAATTTACCAAATACTTCTAAATTAATAGAAAACATTACTAGGCAACACTGTTTTCTTTATTCTGTCATTTCACTTGCAGCAAGTGTCAAAAATCCACTGTCTTCAAAATTTGCTTGCAAGTTGAGCCGCAAGTCGTATAAGTGTGATTGTATTAGTGAAAAAGTGTGAGTGTATTGAGTTTTTCGAACTTGCACTTGCATGTGGAAACGGGGGGTAACACTATAGACAATCAACCTGCAAAAACTAGGGATTGCAAGTGCTTTTGTTTAGTAGTTATAAATGCACAAATTGTAAAAATGGCTTTCGCTTTTTTAAGATTGTTTTTTTAAAAATTATGTATGTGAAAATTACTCACACTACTTGTTGAAAATAAATATTTACCCCGAAATTCATAAACGAATTGTAAAATTATAGGAGGTTTATTGAAAAAATTTTGTATGAAAATTTCATTTTGTAAACCTCCTTTAACTTTACAGAGCGTTTATGAATTAAGGGGTTTATATGTAATTGTTGTACTATTGAGTATTTAAAAGTTATATGGTTTGAAAATAGTGAACTACATTTTTCAAATTTTTGAAGTTTTTTGGCTAAGAAATTTGCGACCATCAATGTAATTAAAAAAACACATATTTATTTTTATACTTGTCGAAAACACGCATCGTTTGAGGTATATTACGATAATGTGCCCGAAACAGAGATATACTTGGAACACGATAAAAGCTAATACAGAAAATGTGAAAATCTTCAAAAACTTACATTATCGCGAGGCATACTAATACTATTTTTTTAAATGGGTCAGTGTATTCCGTGATCAAAATATTTTGGGTTTCACACAGTCAAATCGATGGCAAACGTTACTATACTTAATTGCAAAAATTTTATGGACTTTTCGACAAAATTGCAAAATTTACGTTTATTGTTTTTGTATTGACATGTTAACCCAAAACTTTTTATACATCGTTGAAGAAATAATTATGTCTTATTTAGTAATATATAAAAAAATATTAAATACTATTTAAAATATTAAAAACCTCGGTAAAAAACAGAAAAAGAAATTTATAATCCAATTTATTTCAAAATATTACATAGAACTTTGACTTTTTATGTAAAAATAACTATTAGCAGTAACGAAACGATTTTTGTAACGTATACTAATTGTTTATTTTTTAATTAATTAAAAAAAATCAAATTTTACAAAAATAAATAAATTTAATATAATTTTTTTTACAAATAAAGAAATGCTATTGAAAATATGAATTTTTGCGCAAAATTTCCTTCCCTATCGATATTCTTGAGCGGTCGGCGGGAAATTTAGAGGCAAATTCTTTAGAGCATATTTGCTTATCCCTTTCCGGCCTATAGCTGATCCAAGTGACAGATTTATCTAAGTTTTTGAATTCTATTATTTCTGTGTACATAAAACATTTTAGGATATTAAGTTTTGTCAGTAAGACCTTTTATTCTTTTTTTGAGGATACGCAAAATTGTGGCACTCCAAACAATTTTGACGTAAAAAAAATAACAAAATAATCACCAAAGTTACACTTTACATACAATATTTAGTATTTTTTCTTATTGAAAACAATTGTTTGATAAAATATTCCACAATTTAAATAATTTTAATTTATATGCAAACTTACCCTTTCGACTCACTTTTGCAACTGCAAAAAGTACACAACTGAAACTACGAAATTAATATGAAAAACAAAAACTAATAACGGTTCTTCATAATGATCAACAAAGAAAGATCATAAACAATTGTGTTTTGCCAATCTTATCGCATAACGTCAAATATTAAAGAAATTATAGAGATTTGAACTTACCCTCACAATTATGCGTATACGGTCGGAAAGGGTTATGGTTTAAAATTAAAAAAAATTGATCTAAGGGGCGTGACTTTTCCTTGCCACATTCAAACACATTAAATTTTCTTCAAAAATTCATAATTTTCGACCAACGCTGGACGCGGGGTGTATGTTTAAAAATGTTCTAAATTGCACTTTTAAGCATTTATCAAGCATATTCTTTTAAAATATGCTCAAAAATATTAAAAGCGTCTTAAAAACTTTGAGATAAAAGTAAATGAATTAACACCCCCCCCAACCCTCCGCCCTTTTTGCAAAAAAAAATGTCATCTTAAGGAAACATTTAAAAGTTTTGATTTAAAAAATCTATCACTGCTAAACGGCTTGAGATAATTGCAAAAAGTTTTCATTTTGAAATCTAAAAAGTTCATGACAACGACGCAACAAAATTAAAAAAAAAAAAAATTTTTTTGATAATGAAAAACTTATTGGCAAAAAACGAAAAAAAGTCAAGGTAAAAATGAATATTTAGAAATTAAAAGTTAAATATTTATGTGCTAATTCATAAACAAAATTTATTTGGTATTTGAAGCTTTCTATAGTTAAAGTATATATTTCGCTTAATATAGCGTTATTAGAAATCTTGATTCATAATCGTATTTTAACTATAAATTAATTTTTCGATTTGATACTGGCAACACTATTGTTTCTCTTCTCCCAAATAAGTCGTAAGTGATGTACAAATTTAGTAAACGATTGACGCGGTAATCGGAAGTGAAAATGTATTTTCTTAAATTAGAGAACTAATGATATGCTAAGATAAATATAAAAGCCATTAAAAATATTTTTTTTATTTATAAAGCAAATCAATGGAAATATGTGTAAAAAAGTAATTTTTTATAACTTTTTATTCGAATCATACAATAGTAATCGAATTTCAAATAATGTTTTGACAGTCTGTACATCACTATTGTTTTGTTTTTCTTTTTAATTTTATTTTTGCTTTTTTTTGGAAATTTTTTTGAAAAAGGTCATTGGCTACGCAATTGGTGTAGCTTTTTTCAGTTTGATGGATGCAAGTTGTTAGAAGCCACACATTCTAGGGATGGGATGGCTTTAATAAATCATTTCATGCCTGAAAATAAAATAATTAGCAATTAAATGGTGGCTTCCTCACTCCAAACTTTATAAAAGGTTTAAAGTTAATGAGTATCACTATAAACCTATATTATTTTTTTCGTTATTAAGCAAATATGAATATTGTTTTTAGTTTTTAAGAGCTACTATGGTACTTGAAGATTTTTTCTTTATCTTGTAACCTAGATTACAAAAAGTCTAAAATCAGAAAAATCGATTCACATTTGTAAAAGTTGTACGATCATAAATCTTTTGTATGCCCAATATGGTAAATTTTGACACCCTGTAGCACACCCTGTGCTGAAACAGGGTGGCCTAGATCTTTCTCTTCAGTGTAGAAGATCCATAATTATTACAATTTATTTTTGGTTTGGAACCACTGTGCGTCGTTAAGCCCGGTAAAAAAATGGTTTTCACCTGTGTGGAATTGTTGCGTAATTGCGGTGAAATTTTTTTTCCCATTAATTTAATAGACAGGACCATTTGAAATTGTAGCGAAAAAGTAACATTGGGGTTAATTATGATTGTAATTTTTTATAGACCATAAAAAATTTGTGCATTTTAATGTTTTTATTATTATAATTAAATATAAACTAATGACTATTACATTGTTTTAATTTAAAAATTAATTATTTCGATAATTTTTTTATTTAAATTTTGTAAATATTTCTAAGGTGGCCATCATTATTCAAATCTCTATTATTTTAACCGACTTTGCCAGTTAATTAATTAGCAATTAAAAATAAGCGACAAAATACAATTGTTTTGAATGAATAGTAGTTTTTTTAACTTATTTTCAATTGTTTTAATATACATATTCGGTAGATTTTAAGAAAATAATATTGCGTGTGCACAAAATATAATTTTTTGTTAACGTAAATCATTGCTTCAACAAAACTAAAAATATGGTTACGATTTTAAATAACACTATGTTCTTATAAAGCAGCGAAAGTTCCTATTTCGTAGTAATAAAATTTAAATTAACTCAAAACTATAAAATATATAAAAATATATAAAATATTGCATTTGATATTAAAAAAAAATTTAATTTCAAGGTTGATTTAGATTTTCATTAGTTGATAATACACTCAATTTATATAAATAATAATATGGTGGAATAATTTTTGCTATACTAATTTAGTAAAATCGACAAATTAAGAATTTTTCAAACAATTTTTTATATTACACAGAAAAAACAGTAGGCACCAACAATGGGAATTTGTAAAAGCAATCACATTTTCTTTTAAATTGAAATTTTATTCCCATCAATTTTTTTGTTTGAAATATTTGTAACTAGTTTGTAAATTGTTATCTTTCATATAAAAATTGTTAAAAAAAAAAAATTTTAAGTTACAAAAAAAAAATTTTTTTTTTTTGGATTTACAAATTTATTTGTTGGTGCCTTTTTAAAAAGTTTTTTTTTGTATTTACAAATTTGGTATGAGAAAAGGTGTTTAAAAATTTAATTAGAATTTTGTAAATTCTTTCTGTGTATTATATATCTATCATTTAATATTTATTTCTACACTAGAAATTTTTCATTAATATTGAAAAACCATAAGTAACAAGCACATATATGTATTACTAGTAATCATAGGGGATTAATTTATACTTTGATAAGTAAATTTTATTTTATAATGAAAATATGGAAAATATATTTAAAATTTCGAATTTAGTTACTCGAATATAAATGAAAAATTTCAGCAAGAGTTTATTTAACAGAAGTTGAGTATACTACAATCTCTTGAGATTCTATGCTCGTTGATTCATCCGAATGGAATTAACTGCCCAAAGTAAATGTAAAAAAAATTACATTCTAATACGATTGCAATAAATCTCCGTAAATGCAGTTATTTGTTCTCTGCGTTTATTGATAAGTTTTTAGCTGCTGAATTTTCGAAAACTAAAATAAAAAGCTAAACTTTTTTTACAATTAAAAAAATTGTTTAAAATTATTTTTCTTCAAAAGTTTCTGAATTTAAATTTTTTGAGACTGTAAATGGCGACTGTGAAATTTTTGGTCAGGAAACATTAAATTTATTTACGGTTATAAAAAAAATAATTTTAAGGGTGGATGCGAACAGGTATCAGGGGGGTATCCACAGCTTGATTTGAAAAAGCATTCACGCAAGGATCAGGGGAAAACAAATGAAGAAATTTAATAGCGAATGAGATAAAATGAATGAAGTCGAAAAACTAAAAAATTTAATAAAATCGGTTTTACACCAAAAAACAAAAGTTAAAAGGAAAAATTTAATTTAAATTAATTATTTATTTCATTATTAAAGTCGATGTTGTAACCGTTTTCTGCAATAATCGCGAAAAAGAAAAAAAAAAAAATACATTCAAAAACAATATTTTGTCACTTACGTATTATACATTATTTTATCCGAAAAATGAGAACATCTTACTGTATCATATTATATCTAAATTGGGTTAATAAGATCTAGATTGATCATATTAGATAATTATTTGATACAATTAGATATACTTTGATTGATGAAGATATATTATTATACAATTTGATCCGAATTTTGTCCCCACTCAATTGTATCAAATTATATATAATGTAATACAAATATATCCAATTAGATACCCTCGTATATAAAAATATGTAATTATATGTGGCATATGTAGTGACATATAGATAGATATATAATTGGATATTATTTTATATTGCACTATATGAAGTGTAATATGAAGAAAGATATATTCCTATATTTCATATACAACGTTGTACAATGTAATATAATTTTGTATGAACACATATTTTGCAATATATTACCACAAGCAATTTTATAAAGTCATATAAATCTAACTTTTTCATTTTTCTTTTGTTTCTCTTATTCTTCACTGAATCTTTCGGACCTGATCATTTATACAAATAATACACACAGAAAATAAATTGGTTGGAATTCTATCGGAACCAACGAAATTTTTTCATTATTCAATAATTTTAATTGCAGTTATTTAAAATTCATCATCAGGAAAGTTATATTTATTTGTGAACAGAAAATATATATGATGAAGCAAAACACTGTCACATTATCCAAAATTTTGGCTTTTCTAACCAATATTGAAAAAATACAAACTTCCACATTAACTTCAATACCAACATCCACCAATTCATCGAAGATTTAACCATTTGAATAAAATATCGGCTGCAAAAATCTAGTATCAGTTGTGTTTCAATAAAATCGATCACTCTATCCAAAGTATTAGTTTTTCCAATCAATTTAAATTTTTTTTTCAACTTTAGTATCTTTAACCATTAATTTCCATTCTTTTCGTAATTGTAATAATTAGGGCAAGGAATTTCATGCAAATGCATGTTTTTTCTCGATAGTCCAGAACTAATATGGACTATATATTTATCCGAATCATCAAATTTAGAACAAAATGGCATCGATTTGTAGTTGCATATTTTTGCATATTTTGTCATAAATGCATGTTTTTGCATATTTTGACTTTAAATGCATATTTGGTGCCTTTTTAATGCATATTTTGTGCTTTTTAAAGCATATTTGTGCATATTTTTAATTTTTAGGAGCATTTTTTATTTTGTAAAAAAAAATAAAAAATTGATACGTTTTCATATTTTGATTCAATCAAAATAAACATTCTTAAAACCTTATTGACCTATAGGAAATCTTCAAGTTCTGTGTCTGTTTGCAAAATAACTAACTTAAATACATTTTTAAGTTTTAGAGTGCATTATTTTTGCAAAATTAATAGTTTTTAGTGCATATTTCTTATATTTATAATGCATATTTTTCTTTTTTAATCGCATATTTTAGGCGCATATTTTCCATTTTTAAGTGCATGAAATTCCTTGCCCTAGTAATAATATATTGAGACAAGGAACAGAAATTTTATTTATCATAATAAAATTTTGGAATCTATCATATTTTTTCGTTTCATATATATGCATCTTTAAATTCTAAGTTAGACAACAACTAAATGCCTTAGAGATTTGAGTTCAAACCTCAACCAAGGCATTACTTCTTTTTTTTAATAATTTTTTTATTGATTCAAATTAAAAGACACAACTGATTTTCTGTTGTGAATATAATTTTATTCAAAAACAAAATATTCAAATTCTCAACCTGAAGAAATTAAAATTTGAAATTTGACAAAAAAAAATTTATGTCGAGTTTAGCCTAGAGGAAAAGCAATGGGCTGACAAACGGAGGGTAGCCGGTTCTATCCCGGTTCGCGATATAAATTAAAAAAAAAAAAAATTTTTATTCAAATTAAAAGACACAACTGATTTTCTGTTGTTAATATAATTTTATTTATAGACAAAATATTCAAACCTGAAGAAATTCAAATTTGAAATTTGACTAAAAAAAATTAAATAGAGCTTAGCTTAGAGGAAAAGCAATGGGGTGACAAGCGGAGGGTCGCCCGCAGAGATACAAGCCGGTCCATTCTGTCGGCTGGCGGCGGCTAATGCCTAAAATGGTCGGCGGCGATTGATTTTTAGAGTTGAGCCGCAAACACATCGTCGGCGGCTGGCTTAAAAAAATATTGTCGACTGGCGGCGGCTAACCGGCTAACGTTGGCTAAAAGGTACATTTTCCAAAAATTTCAATAGATACGTACACGCAAAAAAAGCAACTGCAAAAATATCGAAGTCAACTTTGTAATTTTTTATAGGTACACTTAAAATAATATGTCAGTAGAAAAATCTGTCAAACCGGTTTCAAATCGATTTGACTAAGTTTTAACAAATTTTTAGTTGAAACACTGATTTAAGCAAAGATTTTAGTTATCTTCATTTAACACTATACTAAAAATCCGAAGTACTTTAACTAATTTTGAGTGTTAATTTTCAAAATTATTTAAAACTAATTTGTTAAATTTGACTAAATTTATTGTTAAAATATAATATTTTCATGTTACTATTATTACCCGATAGATGGCGCCACCAATGTATCCGAAGTTTTAAAGATGGCGCCATTTCTTTCCCTCCCGATTTTTTAAAATGTCCCATATCTCGAAAACTAAGAGACATAGACCAAAATTGATGAAAATTTCGACTACCTCTAACCGTGTAATACGCCAAAAAAAGGGGCTATCTCTATCCAAAAAAGAACTTTGGCGGGGCCTTGGACCCTCGGAAATTTTTAATAAAAATTTTCCACTTCATAAAATGGCCCATATCTCGAAAATTAATAAATACTTAAATTGATTTGTTAAATTTAACAAAAAAAGTGTTAAAATCAACAAATTTTATTGTAAGCCAAAAATAGGAATAAATTTTGTTAAAGTAACAAATTTTCTGTTCAGCCAACAGACTTATTATTTTGAGTGTAGTTTTCCGAATTTTTCGATAAAATTATACATACATTTTTTAAATTTTACATTATTTATTGTTAAAATATGAGATTTTCATCTTTCTGACATCACCTATTAGATGGCCCCTCCAGTATCTCCGATGTTTTAAAAATAGCCCTATTTCTTCCCCCACCCTCCCCCCCAAGGTTTTTTTAAATGTTACATATCTACTAAACTAATTGAAGTAGACCAAAATGAAAATGAAATTACTATTCCTAGCTTTACCTCACCCAGAGCTTTAAAAAAATAATTCTTTAATTCAGTTTTTGAATTCTAAATTAAAAATTCAATGAATTAATTCACAAAAGACTATTTATTGAATGGAATTAATTCATATTTGTGCTCGTTCGATTTCCTTTGTTACGAATTAATTAACAGAGCTTTGAAGAGTTAATTCAAATGTCAAAGGAAAGGCAAGTGATATTTAGCAGCTCGAAAGTTATTTAATAATACCATAAAAACGTTGATGAAAAGGCATCAGAAAAATTAAAAACTTTTGTAAAATAAAAATAATTAAAATTTTTATATAGTTTTATAATAATCTTAATCTTAAAAAATACGGTTATAAAATGGCTTTTATTTTTAAAATTGAATGACTGTTTCATCAGTTTTTTTTTGGATTTTGTGATGGACATTTTTTTTCAAACGCAGTCCTTATAATGCAGAAACCTGAAGAATTGTAGTATCAACAAAATCGCCTGGTTGTGCTACCGCCAGTTTGATGCAAAAACATTTTAAAAATCAACGATATCTCAGAACAAGAAAGTTTTACTTTTCAAATAATTCATATACATAATAAACAAATTTAAAAAAAAATTAATATTTTTGCATTTTTCTATCGGCTTTAGCCGAAAATTGGCTAAGCCGATTATTGTCGGCGGCTGAATCGGCTTGACAAAGGTGTCGGCTGGCGGCGGCTGACCGGCTAAAGTCGGCTGGCTTAATATCTCTGGTCGCCGGTTCGATTCCAGTTAGCGACATAAAAAAATTTTAATTTTTAAATAAATTTTGTGGAACGTGTTTTTCTATTTATAGTTTTTATAATCCACAAACATTAAAGTAATCTATTAACAAAACAAAAATTCAAAAATTGTAAATAAATTTTGGTAATTACAATGGTATTAAAAATAAATAAAAGTGATTGTACCTGGAACTACAAAAATTCGGTTGGAACTACGAATCTGTTTTCTGTGTGTAAGAGTACGATTTAACATAAATCCTTGGGATGAGAACTCTTTCCTTTAAATCCTCTTTTCAGTCATAACTAAATTCGCAGATTTACGAGTTTCTATGAAATTTGCAAAAAAAATTTCTCAAGTTAGTGTTAGAATTAATCTAGCAAAAATTTTAATTTTCTCTTAATTGGTTACACAGTAAACAAAAACTTGTTACTAATTACTTATAAGCCGTCGTCATAAATCTTCGTCTTTTTAATTACTTATTTAGAAGCAGTAGATCAAAGTCTAAGACATTAGTACAATATTATGAAGATTATTTGCATGCATAGCGGAATAACTTACATTATAAGAGACCTATTTTAATCACAGCGATCTTTAACATTTTATCCAAATAAAGAGTATGCAAATTTCTTTGTTAACGAGAAAAAAATATATATTAAATCTGGCTATAAATAGAAAACTAACAATTTTTCTTGCATTTTCAATGATAAAATTATATTTGTAATGTTGCAACAGATAGATTCCGTAATATTTATTATAATTTAAGCATACAATTTATCAATATTTCTTTGGTTTTCCATAATACTAGCCCGTTTCCTATTTGCAGGCACAAGCTGCTAACATAGGATGGGAGAATTACATGGCCATTGTTGTGACCGAAATTTTTGTGTTATAAGTAGAAGCCATTAAATACATTTTTTTTTTTTGAAAATGAGCTTATACCATTTTCATATTAAACCCTTATTTTCATTGAAACGGAATTTCCTTTTCACGACAATCGAATATTGGCCGAATTAAATCTTATCTTGTCAAGGAGTTATAAATATGCCATATAAGTGTTTGGTATCATTTGAAAGCAAATTACCTGTAGATTATGACACTTTTTAAAACAATCCCATGCTGAACTACTTACTGGTAGAACTAAAAATTCAGAAATCCTAATAGGAAGGTGAAAATTGCGGTTTTTGTTAAAATGTAAATTTTTATTATTCAATGAAATATTTATAAATTGACGTAATCAAACGATTTTTTGGACTTAAATATGCTTTAAAGCCACAAATGAGAAATTGGTGTCAGAATTTAAGATTTGCAATAAGCAATCCCACAATTGCCAAAAATAAAACTAAAATTTCTAAAAATGGGATTTTTACATTTTTTGCTGCCACGTCTACATTTGAAGCAGGGATTGGAAGGGACTCATCCAATAAATTTTGTATATGTTGCAGTATTTACAACCGCTTCGTTATCTAATTGGAGGCATGCAAATTTTGGAATAATGGGTTAAAATTTATATTTGCTTTAGAAATGTGGCAACTTAAGAAGCGGCTGGGGGAAAATTTATATATTAATCAAAGATTTTTTTAACATAGATCTCTTCTTCATGAAAAGATCTTTCAGAATAGTATGCATACTTTATATATTTGTAAAGAAAATATTTATCTGAAGGTAAAAAAATTTTGGTGCTTTTTGGCGGAAAAATCGCCAAATTTTTTAATTTTTTATTTAAACGAATGCAGATTTTGATTGCAATAATTTCTTTTTATTTCTTGGAGAAATTATTGGGTTAAATAATGTATGTTAAAAAAAAAAGAATTTGCCGTGATTTGGTCCCGTTATTCGCGAAAAACTGGACCTGATTAGGACCAAATTTGGAATTTTCATTTTCAAATGGCAATAACTCGGGAACTATAAAAGATAACCCACACAAGTAAGCATATTTTTTATAGATCTGTACAAGCAGATTACAAATATGTTAACTTTATGGAATTTTATGAAAAATGCGATCGACTCAGAATCACCTTTTAAGTCCACCCATGTAACGATGCCCGTCTGTCTGCCCTTGTTTTTTTGTAGGCAAGCTATTTTGAGGGAATTTTGATTATATAGGCCCAGATAGGAAGCCTATTGATTTTGGTTTAAGTTGGTACATGTTTTGACTTAGTGTTTATATAAGGGTCTCGCAATAATGGATATTATGCTTGTGCACACGCTATATGTCGAAAATATTAAAATAGTGCAACTACTTATATGGGCCCACGAACAAGGCGTAGATATAAAGATATTATAAAGAAATTTTGTAAACAGACTCAAATCGGCCCAGTGACAAAGCCTGTTAATTTATGATAGAATCGCTTCAGTTTGGGACCTAGCTCTCATATGAACTATATTTACGATTTTCACTTGAATTTACCGAGCATTAATCAAAGTCAAAATTACTTACTGATTTTATAATTTTTACCAAACCAGCCAAAAATTTTCTGAGTGCTCTTATATTATGAATTATGACTCTTAATTGAGTCTTAAATATCAGACATTTCTGAGCGTTGTTTATTTTGAATCCAAAATGAATCATACTTGATTCTTTGAAATGTTATACTGTAAAAGTACGCTTATTTCTGATTATTTGTTTCTTACATTTATAAAAGATTCAAAAATGAATCCGATATAAGAAGGCTATTTTTTAAAAAAGGAAATTTAAAACGACATTCCAGCAAAACATTTTATTACCAGGTAAAGAGAAATGGAATAAGAAACCAAAAATTGAAACTACTCACACTTTGGTCAAATAACACATTATTTTAACATGAGGGTGGGTGTGGCATTTTCCCCAAAGCTTACCGGTGTAGACTCAATTTAGACATTACGAGGAAAGTAGTAAAATAAGTTGTTATTTGTAATATTAAATTCACTAGTTGGCATTAGCGGCTAAAATAAGTATATACTTGTAGGGAGGAAAATAAGTCGTTACACGTTAGTACCTAATTCATTGGTTACATATAGGAAATGAAATTAGACGTTACCAGTAATGACGTAAAACTCAGTACAAATAAGAACAATATAACACAATATCAGTAATGCATTGCGCCATATGGTGCGTTCGACAAGGATTGCATCTCCTAAATTTATATACTCCCTGCATTTAACTCCGTCACAAGCACGCCTTAAATAGATAAGCTTGAGCTTTATTGGTGTATGTTTGTATGATTTTTTAAAAAATAGGTTGTGGTATTGTGCTTTTAAAGTAGAGTTGTTGAAATGTAATTTTAAAATATATGTACGTTAATATTTGATAGGACGACGCAACAGTTGTGTTGTGTTAAGGTGAACTTTACTATTAACCAAAGGAAAATGTCAAAAAATTAAAAGAAACTTCGGGTTAACCAAAAGAAAACTCATATCTTAAACCATCAGTATTAAACACAGCATAAGATTGCTAACAAAGAAAAATCCAAGAGCAAGCGATATAAAAATTGTGACAGCTTCGTTTTTTTTTTTTTTTTTTTTTTGATGGACCAACATTTAGGGGATGCCCCCCTATTAACGCAGTGCGTTGTGTTGGTATTAGGAAAATAGGTTATGAGGAGGAGGAAAGATTTCTCAACATTGTAAGTAACAGGGAAGACCTCTGCGGGAAGTTTATTCCACATACGGCTAGTGCGACTGATAAACGAATTCTCTCTATAATGCGTCGTGCGATCCACTGGACAATCGACTACAAACGGATGCGCTCTACCTGATAAGCGAGTATTACGAATAAAAACTTGGGCTTTGGGGACAAGTTCACTTATCTCAGCTGAGCACCTCCCATGATAATATCGATAGAACAGGGTCACACAACCCACATTCCGACGATGCTCTAATGAGTCAATAGAGCTAGATACCCTATTGTCATTGATAAGCGCCGACGCCCTCCTTTGC
The DNA here is from genome assembly GCA_949987735.1 of Leucophora obtusa. Lineage (NCBI taxonomy): Eukaryota > Metazoa > Arthropoda > Insecta > Diptera > Anthomyiidae > Leucophora > Leucophora obtusa. Next base: position 175,128,436 of record OX465297.1, read on the forward strand.
ACACGGTCCAGAAGCTCCAAAATAGACTTCGAAGCTCCTGCCCATATATGGGAGTTGTATTCCATCTTCGGTCGGATATAGGTGGTATAAATAGTGAGTAAATCGGATGGAGTGAAGTTCTTCTTGCACCGACGTAAAAAACCTAGACACTTGAATGCTTCCTTCGACACTTGAAAAACATGTTTATTCCAACGGACATCACACTGAATTTTCATGCCCAGAACATCAAGAGTATCCGATTCCTCAATATCAATATCACCCATATGTACAGATGACAGTGCCGACCTCACAGCCCTATGGGTCAACATACAACATTGGGTCTTGCGTGCATTAAAGTCGACCTTATTCGCACGACCCCACTCAGAGATTATAGAAAGGTCACGATTCAGTGTGTCATTCATAATCTGCCTTTTGCCCCCAATCTCCTCAGGGCTTGGCCTACGATCGAAGGAAAATGAATGACAAATGTTGCTGTCATCTGCGAAAGAGTAGATAGGGTTGAAAGTTCGACCAAGAAGATCATTGAGAAAGATAAGAAATAGGGAAGGAGAAAGAACAGAACCCTGCGGTACGCCTGAATTCAGCTGAAACTCGTCGGATGAGACCCCATCTATAACAACACGAATAGTGCGATCTCTGAGAAAGCTCGAAATAAAACGAGCGAAGTCATTACCTACACCAAACGCAATAAGCTTCGAAATAAGCGCCCCGTGCCATACACGATCAAAGGCCTTTGAAATATCCAGAGCAACCACTTTGCTCTCACCAAAACGGTGGATGGACCAACTTCAACGCTCCGATAGGAACGCTAACAGGTCTCCCGTAGAACGACGTCTGCGGAAGCCATACTGTCGGTCATTAAGAAGTGAGTGGGACTCTAAATAATTCACAAGATGGTAATTAACCATACTCTCCATCGCCTTTGAGAGCGCAGAGCATATTGCGATCGGGCGGTAATTTTCAGGGTTGTTAGCCGCACCCTTTTTAGGAATTGGCTGGACATTGGCAACCTTCCAGCACGAGGGGAAAACTCCCGCACAATACGAAGCACTAAAAAGGCTTGCCAATGGACGAGCTAGCGTCGAAGAACACTGTTTCAGCACCAGTGCTGGTATACCATCTGGCCCCGATGACTTATTTACGTTGAGGTCAGCAAGAACCCTTTTGACTGCTCGAGCTCGAAAGAATATCTTAGGCATAGTACACGACACTCTTTCAAGCTCGGGCAGTGGTTGATCGCTTTCCGGCAGGAATGAATTACCTGCAAACATCTCAGCTAAAAGGTTAGCTTTATCAATCGGTTCAGTGAATATTTGGTCATCCTTTATAAGAGTTGGGATAGTTGAACTAGCATTATCCTTTACTCTTTTAACGAATGACCAAAAGCTCTTACTTACAGAAAGAACTTTATAATAGAACTCCTTTTATATTATAAGAATATTTTTATGTATGTATTTCCTATGAATTTAAAGTACATATGAAGCATTAGATACCAGATTTTCATAATTTGTAAATTTTGTCGACTTTATTTTATGAATTAATTCCACAAAATGGCAATTTTTACAGGATCCTTGAAACACCTTTGAATGTTCCCCGACATGATTATACTGAAATGAATGGTAACTTTTGTGACTCATGATTGTTTTTTTTTCGTTAGGTCAAGGATTAAGAAAGACTGGCCCACAACTGGGAAGGAAACTTGGATGGAACTTTTTAGATTTCATATTCGAATTTTGAGGAATAAAGTACTTGAGAAAAGGTTTAGTAGGAAGCTATGATAAAAGTAGATTTTTGTTGAGTTGTGTATTTAGTCTCAGATTTTATTGAAATGGTCGAAATGTTAAAGATTTATCAAAATTTTAGAAAAGTGGTAGAAAGTACACCAAGTGCTTCATATATAAAATGGCACTTTAAACGCCAATGGCGAACGTACAAACGTGAGATGATATTTTTGACTTTTAAAATATTTATGTGTGCACAAAACATAAAATAATATTTTTTGAATTTGGCAATTCTAACATAACAAAAAGGCAATTTTTGATAATAATATCTACAAAACGTGCATTGAATTGATTTAGATTTTCATACAGAATTATAGTCGAAATAGCAATCGTACATATATGCAGTGAAAATAACAACAATCTCTATATATTATCATTTATAAATGTTCGTATGATGGCACAGGTGAAATTGAAAGTCGAAATGACAATATTTATGAATTTATTGTTGCTACTTTAATTTTATTTTTTTTCAACCATAGACAGTTCTGATATTAAAATACCCAGTGTATAAACGGTAATGAGGAATAATTATTTTTTGGAGTACCAGTAATGATACGAACTTAATTTTTGCATTACTTTCAATTATATAATATTGTGATACACTCAAAATAGTTTGTAGTTTAAGTTAACTGAAAATGTAATTTAAAATAAATGAAAAATCACTTGAAAACCGGTCTACTGACTTTTCGTTTAAACCAAAAGAACTTTTCATTTATTTTTAAATGTTAATAAATAAACTACAAAATCCTTAAAAAAATAATGATTGTTCATTTATTTCGTTATTTTAAATTTCAAAAAATTAACTACAAAATCCGTAAGAATAAACGATATTTAGTTTATTTAATTTTTTTAACTGACCTAGAAATCGAAAAGGAATTCTTTTTTTAACAAAACATTTTAAATGAAAATATTAACTGTAACAGAAAATCCGTATTTATATGTAATTTATTTTTTAAATAAACGACAAAAACAGTTAAAAAATATATTTCTTTGTATTTTAACTGAATAATCATAACTTTTTAAATAAACTACAGTCAGTTACTGTAATAATATTTTCAGTGTACTATTACCTAGTCAATTTAGCCATTATTTCATAACAACAAATAGTGCGTTACCAATATGATAAATTGTTTATCATTATTGCAAGTAAAAAATAATTTTCCGGAGTTTTTATAAATTTTTTTTGAAAACATACTTTTAGACTCAATATTTTTTCAACTTTCGTAAGGATATATTTGATTTTCTCTATGTTGGTGTTCAAGCATACTTGAGTGCAGTAAGTCATTTATAATTTTTTTAATCAAATATAATAACACCTAGATAGCCTTAATTGTAGTGAGCACATTTGGTTCAAAAAATTAAGAATAAAAAACTATTTGGCTTATAATATTTTGCTTCTGTGACAATCTATTTTAAGCTCATTGTTTTTATAAATACTTGCAATATAATGCTAATATAATGGGTTATGTATATATATATGTATTAGGGCGGGTCGATGAAAATCGTATTCTAGGGATCAAAATAAGAAACTTTACCTGAGGAACCGTACCTCTAAAACGAATTCTGAATCCCCGACTTTTGACCCATAGGGTCAAATTTTGAAAAATCCCACTTTGACCCATTAAGAGTGCCCCAATCGAGTCCAAATGTATGACCGACCCCCACTAACTTTCGAGGGCCGACCCACCCATGCCAGTGGCATACCACCTGGAACCTCCCTGGGGGTTGCCCATACAAACATTTTTTCATGTAAAGTGCAAAAATGGTGATTTTTTGAAATGGTCATACATTTGGACTCGATTGGGGCACTCTAAATGGGTCAAAGTGGGATTTTTCAAAATTTGACCCTACGGATCAAAAGTCGAGGATTCAGAATTCGTTTTACAGGTATGGTTCCTCGGGCAAAGTTTCTTATTTTGATCCCTAGAGTACGATTTTCCTTGTCACTTGAGCGATTTGTTTGCCTCCCTACAAATCGACCCGCCTTAATATGTACATATATTTGGTGATTAATAATTTTCTACACTGGGTATTTATGTTTGATACTTCACTGCAAAAGCCTGATACTTCACTGCCAATAGTTTTTTTTAAAGAGAAGCATCGCTCAGGAAACTCTTCCTATTACACTCAAAAAAATAAGTTAAAGAAAAATTAGTAAAACGGCTTGTATATCAAGTTTACTAGTTTTCAGCAATTTTTTTTTTGCTGAAATTCCGTTTTCAACTAAAGTTTAGTTACATTTTTTTAGCACTAAACTAATTTTGAACTAATGTTTTACTAATTTATTTTGCTACAAAAATTGTGCTGATAACCGCAATTCTAGCGTGGACGACAACCAGATAGACAATATGCAGATGTCGCAGCTTGTCTGGATGTAGTACAGACAACGGAAATGATAATAAAATAAAAACAACTCTACACAATTTCTATATTTAAATTTTCAGCAAATGAATTAACTAAAGAAAAATTTCTTTACAAATTATTTGAGTTTTTTTTATCTACTAATATTCAGCAAAAAGTTTAGTGATTTTAGCAAGGATTTTTTTCATTTATAATCCTTTTGCTGAGATTACTATTTTTTTTGATAAAAATCAACTCACCTTTTGCTGAAATTACCAACTTTTTTGCAAACACGCTCCTGACTAAAAATTTGCTGACACAGCAACATTTTTTGCTGACTTTACAGACTTTTTTTGAGTGTATTAGTTAATGTGTTAATTTCTTTGGAAAGGGACGAGAGCAAGCCATTCTCTTTGAGTTTGTAATTTAAATTTACAAATATTTCTAGAAATTCTAAAAATGTCGCAGAGTACTAAGTCCCCATATAGTAAATCGATAAAATTAGAGGAGTTATCGCAGAAGAATGAAATTTGGTGTGTTGGCTCAGAATATGTAATTTTAATTTTTTTAATTTTAGCTACAATTATAAACAGAATAAAGCGAAAATTGGTAACTGTCTGTACAGGTATGTCTTTTAGCGCAGTGATTAATTTTGTTTCATTCGCTGCAAGGGCATGAATAACCTAAGCAGCTCACTACGTCCGGTTTTTTTAACCACGTATCTCCTGGAAATGACGCCTAAACTCCCGTTTATCGGCAGCTAAAGTGAGAAGGCGGTCAATGAGTAACCTGAATGGCATGAATATCACTGTGTCTCAGGTAACTAGGCCACAATAACTGTGACTGAAACTCAATTGATTTAAATTTGCCTGCCTAGAGGTTGCTGGTAGCCCCAATACTAGGATCGGATGCTGTGGTCCAATCAATCACACATCTTAAAATTGACGAATTAACGAAACAACACAAATAACATAAAGATTAACACAAAGGGATTTAACGGCACAACCAATTGGCTATCGAATAAGGACAAGAATCGGAACATGGAACGTAAGAACACTCTCAGAAATTTTGCTAGAAGCTCCAATGGGAGTGATGTAATTATATTATTTATAAGTACATTAACTAAAATAAAAAAAGGGCATGACTACCTCCCATATATCCTTCTGCTCCAAAACTACACTGAGAAAAAAACGGTGTAGCATTTACAAAAACTAGAGTAAAAGTTTACAAAGTTTCGTGGTAGATTTACAACTACATAAAATTAACGACAAATTTGTCAAGACGCTTAGGTAAATTTTCAAAGAGATATATAAGTAAATAAATCGTTTGTTTAATATAACAACACGCAAAGGAAAATTAACTTTTTCCTTTTAGTAAAAAAACATGGTTTTTTTTATAAATAAATAAAAGAAAAATTCCAAATTCTGTAGTTTTATTTATTTTAGTTTGTTTATTTTAATTTTATTTATATTTTAATATTTTTCGTTGTCCTCATTCTTCTGCTGCCGAACTGTAATTGTGTTTACAAACCCTTCATTGCTATATTCGTCATTTCCATTCAATAACTATTTGTATAATAATGTGGATGTATATTTAAAAACTATTTGTCTAAAAAAAGAACTGAGAATTATAAGACACATTTTCGGAAAAAAAAAATTCACTAAAAAAAAATTACTATGTCTGTTGAGTACCGAGTACGCAATTCCGATTTTTTGCTTACTTGTTGAAAAATTACAAGCCCAGGGTACCCAATGCTGAAAAGAAAAAAGTAAATTCTTTTCCTCAAAACTAGAACAGGTTGCTTTGGAACTGGTTCTAGAACCCGTTATAGAACTGGTTCTCGGACAGTGAAACCTTCTATTTTGGATTCCAGGAATTAGTTATAAAACCTGTTCCACGGAACCGGTGGTAAAAACACCTGTACTAGAACAGATTCAGGGGTAACCAGCTAAAAATGTTTTGCTGGGTTAAAGTGCATTCGCCATATATTAGTATGATTTAAAAAAATCTGGAATTTTATTAAATATTAAAAAAAATATCGTTGTTTTTCATGGATGGTAACCATGCATGGTAACCAAAACGATGCGGTTATCTGTAAGGGTAACGCTATTTTAGATTATTTCGGTAACGGTATTTTAAGGGTAACGCTATTTCATTTATTTCGGTATCGGTATTTTAAGGATAACGGTTTTTTAGTTATTTCGGTAACGGTATTTTAAGGATAACGGTATTTCGGTTATTTCGGTAACGGTATTTTAAGGTTAGCGATATTTCAGTTATTTCGGTAACGGTATTTTAAGGATAACGGTAGTCAGTTATCTCGATGCATCCCAAAATTTTTTTACAAAAAACAAACGAGATTAAAAACAGAACCAATTTACCAACTTAAAGTAGGAAAAATACTCAATAACCACGTGCTATTACCAAAAGCAGAAAATTAAAAATAACGGTAACGGTATTTTAGTGGTAACGGTATTTCATTTATTTCCGTAACGGTATTTTAAAGGTATCGATATTTCATTTATTTCGGTATCGGTATTTTAAGGATAACGGTATTTAAGTTACTTCGGTAACGGTATCCTGAAGATAACGGTATTTCGGTAACGGTATTTTAGGGGTAACGGTAGTCAGTTGAAAGGGTTTTGAATCGATAACGGTATTGCCTGCCAACCCTGGTTTTTTTGTAAATTTTTTCCAACATTTTTTTTACAAAGATAGCATTTTTTAATGAAAAGTATAAAAAAAATAGACAAAATGGCAAGGATTTGTAAAAATAGCATTTTTACAAAATAAGTAAAAATATGGCAAAATTGGCATTTAATGACAAATGACCAAAAAAACTTGCCCTGATAATAACTCATTATGAGCATAGGGCATCTACGAATTCTCTCCATCTAACGCGATCATTGGCCAGAAGATTGGTTTAAACTTAACAAACTTAAATTGATTGGAAAAACTAATACGAATACTTTGGATATAGTGATAGATTTTATAGAAATAGAAGTGATGCTTGAGTTTTGCTGCCGATAGTTTATTCAAATTACTACACTCAAAATAATACGTCTGTTGGCTGTACAGAAGAATTTGATACTTTAACAAAATTTATTCCTGTTTTTTTGGCTCAAAATAAAATTTGTTGATTTTAACAAATTCTTTTGTTAAATTTAATAAATCTAAATTTAAGTAAGAAATTTGTAAAACTACAGTTTTATCTGTAATTATACTGAATCGTAGAATTTATTCAAATTTCGGGTCTCGGGAACCCCCCCCCCCCCCTGGGCATGGTCCATATCATGTAAGGGCATATAAGGGCACTCCAATGGAGGAAACATTTTGTCCGCTTTGCTCTATCTCGCTTAGTTTTCGAAATATGGGCCATTTTATTAAATTATTTTTATTAAAAATTTCCAAGGGTCCAAGGCCCCGCCAAGGTCCATTTTTGGATAGAGATAACCCATTTCGCTGGTGCATTATATGGTTAAGGGAAGTCGAAATTTTCATCAATTTTGTTCCATCTCTCTTAGTTTTCGAGATATGGGTGGGCCATTTTAAAAAATCGGGACAGAAAGAAATAGCGCCATCTTTAAAACTTCGGATACATTGGTGGCGCCATCTACCGGTTAATAACAGTAACATGAAAATATTATATTTTAACAATAAATTTTGTTAAATTTAACGAATGGGTTCTTAAAAATTAGTTTTTAATAATTTTGAAAACTAACACTCAAAATTAGTTAAAGTACTGAGGATTTTTAGTATTGTGTTAAATGAAGATAACTAAAATCTTTGCTTAAATCAGTGTTTCAACTAAAAATTTGTTAAAAATTATTCAAATCGATTTGAAACTGGTTTGACAGATTTTTCTACTGACGTATTATTTTAAGTGTAGTCTTCCATAAATTGGTGGTTGCTGGTATTGAAGGAAATTTAGAAGTTAATATATTTTCAATATTGATTAGAAAAGCCAATATTTTGTATACCTAATATGAAAGCGTTTTGGTTAAAATAATAGGGGTTTTCATATAGATTCGTAAATTGCTTGTAAACCAGTGGTCGGCAGAAAGAGAGAATGTGAATCAGAGAAACAAGCCGACCAAAATAATCGGCGGCGGCGGCGCAAGCAAACAATCGGCGGCGGCGATTGAGGTTGAGCCGGATAAAAAGCCGACCAAAATAATCGGCGGCGGCGGCGCAACCAATTAATCGGCGGCGGCGGCGGCTTGATCGGCTGAAAACAACATTTTGTAATGTGATTTGAAAACGTTTAAGTTTTTTTACGAAAGATAGATATTTTACTATCACTCTATATGCCTTTACGTTTTTTGCCATTACTCTTACCTGTCCACCTCTCAAGGATTTGTACGAATAATCTTCAAGGTTTACTATTTTTGAAAAGTTATTCATCATCGCTCTTATATCTGAAACATTTGGAATAATTATTGGAGGCGGTTTTTCTTCACACAGCTCTTTGTTAGCATTATCGTTAATATAATTAACATCATCATTATTGTCTACATCAAGTGCAGCAAACATGTTGTTGCTAGTAGGTACTTGGTATATCATCATTGGGGCAAGGAATTTCATGCACTTAAAAATGAAAAATATGCGCCTAAAATATGCGGTTAAAAAAGAAAAATATGCACTAACAATATAAGAAATATGCACTAAAAACTATAATTTTTGCAAAAATAATGCACTTTAAAACTTAAAAACATATTTAAGTTAGTTATTTTGCAAACAGACACAGAACTCGAAGATTTCCCATAGGTCAATAAAGTTTTAAAAATGTTTATTTTGATTGAATCAAAATATGAAAACGTATCAATTTTTTATATTTTTTTACAAAATAAAAAATGCTACTAAAAATGAAAAATATGAACAAATATGCATTAAAAAGCACAAAATATGCATTAGAAAGCCACCAAATATGCATTTAAAGTCGAAATATGCAAAAACATGCATTTATGTCAAAATATGCAACTACAAATCGATGCCAGTTTGTTCTAAATTTAATGATTCGGATAAATGTTTAGTCTATATTAGTTTTGGACTATCGAGAAATAACATACATTTGCATGGAATTCCTTGCCCTAATCATCATTGTTGGTAGTTTTTTTTATTTTGATTGCATGCTTAACTAATCCTGGTGATCGATTTTGTCGTCGTTTCGTTGTTTTGTTTTCAGCGACTGTCTACCAGACAATATCGCTTTCTTCAGTAGACTCGCTGCTACTATCCATTCTGCTGTAACAGCAGAGGATTAGTATAGAAGAATATTAATCCCTTTGTTTACTACTTAATAATAAGTAATAATTTGTTGTTGATTTCAATATACAATGCAGTGTTGCCAACAAATTTTCAAAATAAATGGCTGGATCAGACCCAAAAATCGCTAGATTGTTGAAAAATGGTACTTAAAGCAGTTTTTACTCAAAAATTTCTTTAATATGTTAATAAGAAAAATAATAATAAATTAAATAATGAAAAATTTTACGATTAAGCTTCAAATAATGAGTCCTGATTTTCATTGAATTAATCTTAGTATTGCGAATACACAATAGAGGGCGTTGTACGATGAAAAAGTGCATACCCATATTTTATCGAAATGTGTATTTTTAGAGTTTTTTTTACTAAAATCGTTTAAGATGTTGTGTTTTATAATAAAGGAATATCAATGTGCGAGTTTTATAATATTTTTCAACATAAAACCGAGTTTTAAAAATTATATTACGGCTGATAAAAAAATCGCTAGATTTTTGGCTAATAGCTACAGAACAATTTTTCCCGCTAGGGGCGAAATAAAATCGCTAGATCTGACGAGAAAATCGCCGTTATGGCAACACTGATACAATGTAAAAAAAAAAGTTTTTTCTTAAAACAATAACAAATGTTATTGCTTTTAATTTTAAATAGAATTATAGAAAAGAGATCACAATTAACGTCAGCACTTTATCACGGTCAGAAAATCACTCGCAAAAAACTATATATAAAATCAATTTATATAATATTTGTTGTTGGTTCACGTGTGATTTGTTTCATGTTCGCACAGATCCATGGCTAGTCAAGACTATATCTAACAAATGGTCCTAAATATTTAATATAACATACAAGTTTTATTTAATAAATTATAAACATACCCTTTTACTACCAAGTCCTTTTCGTTGAAACATAACTTGCAAAATTTTAATTTCTGCCAGCATATTTTTTTTGCCAATGTAAAGGGCTCCAAAGCAGAGAAACAAGCCGACCAAAATAATCGGCGGCGGCGGCGCAAGCAAAAAATCGGCGGCGGCGGCGGCGATTGAGGTTGAGCCGGATAAAAATCGGCGGCGGCGGCGCAACCAAATAATCGGCGGCGGCGGCGGCTTGATCGGCTGAAAACAACATTTTGTATTGTGATTTGAAAACGTTTAAGTTTTTTTACGAAAGATAGATATTTTACTATCACTCTATATGCCTTTACGTTTTTTGCCATTACTCTTACCTGACCATCTCTCAAGGATTTGTATTCATCATCGCTCTTATATCTGAAACATTTGGAATAATTATTGGAGGCGGTTTTTCTTCAGACAGCTCTTTGTTAGCATTATGGTTAATATAATTAACATCATCATTATTGTCTACATCAAGTGCAGCAAACATGTTGTTGCTAGTAGGTACTTGGTATATCATCATTAGGGCAAGGAATTTCATGCACTTAAAAATTAAAAATATGCGCCTAAAATATGCGGTTAAAAAAGAAAAATATGCACTAACAATATAAAAAATATGCACTAAAAACTATAATTTTTGCAAAAATAATGCACTTTAAAACTTAAAAATATATTTATATATTTAAGTTAGTTATTTTGCAATAGGTCAATAAAGTTTTAAAAATGTTTATTTTGATTGAATCAAAATATGAAAACGTATCAATTTTTTATAGTTTTTTACAAAATAAAAAATGCTACTAAAAATTAAAAATATGAACAAATATGCATTAAAAAGCACAAAATATGCATTAGAAAGCCACCAAATATGCATTTAAAGTCGAAATATTCAAAAACATGCATTTATGTCAAAATATGCAACTACAAATCGATGCCAGTTTGTTCTAAATTTGATGATTCGGACAAATGTTTAGTCTATATTAGTTTTGGACTATCGAGAAATAACATACATTTGTATGGAATTCCTTGCCCTAATCATCATTGTTGGTAGTTTTTTTTATTTTGATTGCATGCTTAACTAATCCTGGTGATCGATTTTGTCGTCGTTTCGTTGTTTTGTTTTCAGCGACTGTCTACCAGACAATATCGCTTTCTTCAGTAGACTCGCTGCTACTATTCATTCTGCTGTAACAGCAGAGGATTAGTATAGCAGAATATTATTATTATATTAATCCCTTTGTAATAATTTGTTGTTGATTTCAATATACAATGCAGTGTTGCCAACAAATTTTCAAAATAAATGGCTAGATCAGACCCAAAAATCGCTAGAAAATCTCTAGATTATAAACAGTGTAAATATTTAGCGATTTTATCGCTATATTGTTGAAAAATGGTACTTAAAGCAGTTTTTACTCAAAAATTTCTTTAATATGTTAATAAGAAGTGTTATAAACTTTTAAATAATGAAAAATTTTACGATTAAGCTTCAAATAATGAGTCCTGATTTTCATTGAATTAATCTTAGTATTGCGAATACACAATAGAGGGCGTTGTACGATGAAAAAGTGCATACCCATATTTTATCGAAATGTGTATTTTTAGAGTTTTTTTTACTAAAATCGTTTAAGATGTTGTGTTTTATAATAAAGGAATATCAATGTGCGAGTTTTATAATATTTTTCAACATAAAACCTAGTTTTAAAAATTATATTACGGCTGATAAAAAAAATCGCTAGATTTTTGGCTAATAGCTACAGGATAATTTTTCCCGCTAGGGGCGAAATAAAATCGCTAGATCTGACGAGAAAATCGCCGTTATGGCAACACTGATACAATGTAAAAAAAAAAAAGTTTTTTCTTAAAACAATAACAAATGTTATTGCTTTTAATTTTAAATAGACCCTACGGGAAATTTTAACAAACTGTCACCGAACTGGCCCCTTTATATGAAATAGACTGGTCACTTTTACATGGCGTTGTCATAGGAGGTGGAAATTGACCCCTTGTGACATGTCACAAGACAAATCCTAGGACAGGTTACTGAACTCTCATAAAAAACAAAGTTCAGGGACCTGTCCTGGGATTTATCTTGTGACATGTCACAAGGGGTCAATTTCCCCCTCCTATGACAACGCCATGTAAAAGTGACCAGTCTATTCCATATAAAGGGGCCAGTTCGGTGACAGTTTGTTAAAATTTCCCGTAGGGGAATTATAGAAAAGAGATCACAATTAACGTCTGCACTTTATCACGGTCAGAAAATCACTCGCAAAAAAATATATATAAAATCAATTTATATAAGATTTATTGTTGGTTCACGTGTGATTTGTTTCATGTTCGCACAGATCCATGGCTAGTCAAGACTATATCTAACAAATGGTCCTAAATATTTAATATAACATACAAGTTTTATTTAATAAATTATAAACATACCCTTTTACTACCAATTCCTTTTCGTTTAAACATAACTTGCAAAATTTTAATTTCTGCCAGCATATTTTTTTTGCCAATGTAAAGGGCTCCAAAGTAGTCCCAACATTGGGAAAATGTAACCCTCTTGGAACTCAAAACAATTTTTGCCTCTTATAGAATTTTCAGAAAATTACAGCATACTGGGAATCAATTTATTTTTATTTATTCTTTTTAATTTTAACAAATTAAGGAATAAATAAAGACCATAGAAAAAATAAATATCGATTGATTTAAGAAATTAAACTTGTTTGAAGGCTTTTGAATGGAGGCTTTGTTAGAAAGTTTGGGCAGGATGCACATATCTTGTATGGACCCATTTGAATTAGATGCCCAATCAATAATGTCCTTAAATGATGAAATTATGTGATCAATTCGAACATTGGTTTGAGCATTTTATCCGTAAAAGTGTCCTTTTCTAAATATTATAGAATTTTACAATATCTCTTATCTTTACTTTTTCATTTATTTGTTACAAAATGTCTCATTCATCCAAAATATTCAACTGGACCATTTTTAAAAATGTATTTTAGAATTGAAAAATTATATATGGGTGATATCAAAAAATGTGATAAAAACCATGTAACCAACTAATTTCAAATGCATGGATTACATTTGAGTTATATATTTCGATATATATCAGCGCATTGTCACCTGTTTTACAAAATTTATAACAATCTGACCAATTTTTGGTTAATACATAAAATTTGTAACCAATTTTATAGGCCAAATGTAAACTCCGTAACCAGTAACTCGTAAGGTTTTTTAACTTTAATAGCTTATATTTTAATAACCAATGAAGCTAAACACTAACTGTAAGAATTTATATGAAGAGGAGAAGTAACGCTTTTAACAAAAATTAATACATTTTACAAACTTTTTCGTATATCTATGCTAACACGACTTCAACTCTGTAACGATTTTTCGTCATAATTTTTGATAAAAATGCGTACACCAAATACATATATTGAGTTTTAAATGCAAAGTTAAGCAGCTATGTTTTTTTATTAATTGATTTTTTACATATCTGCAAAGAGTTGCATTCTAAAGTATTATATTAACCCATTAAGATCTTTTTTTTTTAATTTTTTTCACAGTATAAATTTATATAAGCTTTTATAGCTTAAAAAAATTATATTTATAAAAATTTAATATTTATAAGATTTTAACTTTTTTCTTTTCATATAAAAAAATTGTTTTTAGCTCTGGTTGTTCAAGTTTAATGAATTAGTAAATTCTTTTTAAAAAATATATTTATTTTTAAATTTTTTATATTTAAAAATTGATACTTCCAGCCGAAATGAGCCGAAAAAAATCGGCGGCGGCGGCTGAAGCAAAAATGACCGGCGTCGGCGGCTTAAACGGCTCACGGCGGCTGGCTTGTTTCTCTGCTCCAAAGTAATCCCAACATTGGGAAAATGTAACCCTCTTGGAACTCAAAACAATTTTTGCCTCTTATAGAATTTTCAGAAAATTAAAGCATACTGGGAATCAATTTTTTTTTATTTATTCTTTTTAATTTTAACAAATTAAGGAATAAATAAAGACCAAAGAAAAAATAAATATCGATTGATTTAAGAAATTAAACTTGTTTGAAGGCTTTTGAATGGAGGCTTTGTTAGAAAGTTTGGGCAGGATGCACATATCTTGTATGGACCCATTTGAATTAGATGCCCAATCAATAATGTCTTTAAATGATGAAATTATGTGATCAATTCGAACATTGGTTTGAGCATTTTATCCGTAAAAGTGTCCTTTTCTAAATATTATAGAATTTTACAATATCTCTTATCTTTACTTTTTCATTTATTTGTTACAAAATGTCTCATTTATCCAAAATATTCAACTGGACCATTTTTAAAAATGTATTTTAGAATTGAAAAAATATATATGGGTGATATCAAAAAATGTGATAAAAACCATGTAACCAACTAATTTCAAATGCATGGATTACATTTGAGTTAATATTTCGATATATATCAGCGCATTGTCACCTGTTTTACAAAATTTATAAAAATCTGACCAATTTTTGGTTAATACATAAAATTTGTAACCAATTTTATAGGCCAAATGTAAACTCCGTAACCAGTAACTCGTAAGGTTTTTTAACTTTAATAGCTTATATTTGAATAACCAATGAAGCTAAACACTAACTGTAAGAATTTATATGAAGAGGAGAAGTAACGCTTTTAACAAAAATTAATGCATTTTACAAACTTTTTCGTATATCTATGCTAACACGACTTCAACTCTGTAACGATTTTTCGTCATAATTTTTGATAAAAATGCGTACACCAAATACATATATTGAGTTTTAAATGCAAAGTTTAGCAGCTACGTTTTTTTATTAATTGATTTTTTACACATCTGCAAAGAGTTGCATTCTGAAGTATTATATTAACCCATTAAGAACTTTTTTTTTTAATTTTTTTCACAGTATAAATTTATATAAGCTTTTATAGCTTAAAAAAATTATATTTATAAAAATTTAATATTTAGAAGATTTTGACTTTTTTCTTTTCATATAAAAAAATTGTTTTTAGCTCTGGTTGTTCAAGTTTAATGAATTAGTAAATTCTTTTTAAAAAATATATTTATTTTAAAATTTTTTATATTTGAAAATTGATACTTCCAGCCGAAATGAGCCGAAAAAAATCGGCGGCGGCGGCTGAAGCTAAAATGACCGGCGGCGGCGGCTTAAACGGCTCACGGCGGCTGGCTTGTTTCTCTGATGTGAATGGATTGGGTGTCTTTACACTGTGAGAAATTATTTTATAATTTTAAAAATTTATATTTGTAATTAATTGTAATTCATTTCTTAATGAAGAAATGAATTATTGAATGTATGCATGAATGAATGCATGAATGAATGCATGAATGAATGCATGCATATAAATAATAATAATAAAATAATGGAATAAAATTAATTCATAATAAATTTTATTAAACATATTATTTAAAAAATCTTTACTTTTTGTGAAATAAAAATAATTCATAACAAATTTCCTGTTCTCGTGTAATTGGAGAATTTTAAGAGTGTAATATTTTTCTAAAATTTCTTAAACAAAGCGACATCAACCTGCTTTGTTGAAAGTTACCATGCTACTAAATGTAATATTTTTATATGTTATGCTCTTAGTTGAGAGTTTTGTTACCATTCGTGTTGTGTACGTGTGAAAAGCCGATTATGATCGGCCACTGCTGGCTATGGGTGCCGACCACTGTTGTAAACCTAGTATAAATATTAACCATATTTCTAATGTATTGAGCTTGACATAACACATACCAGGTTTACACCGAGTTGAATACGACTTTATATGAAAACGCCTAATTTATTTTGCTGTTCACAATTAAATTTAACTTTACTGATGACAAATTTTATATACATCCGATTAAATTTATTGAATATCGAAACAAAATTTTTCGTTCCGTTGGTTACCTTTGACGACCAATGTAAAATTAGTGAACAATTATGTTCCATATATTTTTTCATAGTAGGAATTTAAAAAAAATTTTGACCACACTTTTCTTTAGAAATATTTTCTAGATAAGGACGAATACGAAAAAAGCGTTATGATATTAATTTTTGGTTAATATATAAATATAATTTTATCTTGGTGTAGTGCTATAACTAGACAATACCAGTTAATTGACTGTGACAATGGGTGGCCCCGAGAAATATTTCTCTAACCAATACAGTATTCCCATAAGGAAGTACAGACATACCTTTTTTAATCACTTTCAATATAACTAAAAAAAACCCACGAATTTCAGTAAATACATTTGGATATTTCCTGCATACACCTACAAAAAAATTTTGTTGTCCCAACCGAATTTGGTTCCAACCGAATCGTTCGGTTCCTGCAACCAATAATTCGGTTGTGGCAACCGAAATAGGGTTGTGACAACCGAAATAGGGTTGGAACAACCGAATTTTCAGTTGCAGAAACCGAACGATTCGGTTGGATCCAAATTCGGTTGGGACAACAAACTTTTTTTGTAGGTGTATACAACATATGTTTTCGTGTTCTCGACAAAAGTAATTCAAACGCAATAACAAAATTATCTTGAAATACTTCATACAAAATAAATTTTCTTGCAAATCTCAATACTAACGAAAGAAACATCGCGATTACAAAACAGACCCAGTGATATTATACAATTGTATTTAATTCATTTTTGTTTCAAATATGAATTGTGATTTTTTTTGTTGATTTCGTTTTTAAACTTAGTATCATACATGTATTCATTTATTCCACTTTTAGCTGGAGAAAAGAAAAACAGAAAATACTGAAGCATCTGTCGAAATCTGATTTTAACTCAATATAACATTCAAATGAATAAAGCACGTAATTTTTATCTCAATGCGGATTTTTCTTCTGTATGATGATGTTGAACATTTGTTGATGAACCAAAAAATTAAAGAAGTAACAAATTAAAAATAAAAAAATAAGGATAAGTAAAAGTGCCCAGCAAAACCTTGGTAATATATGGGTACTACTATGCATATTACCTGGTAATATTTTTTGTTAAAAATCCGCGAAATTGAAATTGATATTCGGTTTAAAAAATTAAAATTTAAACAAAATGTTTTTGAAAACTCCTTACACGTAAGTTCAGAATAACATGTTACTAGGTAAGGAGTTACCTCGATGGACATGCCCTTGTTAAAATAATAGCTTTGGTAATAGAAAAGTAAGAGGTTACCTACCCTTAATTCTTCTTACCAAAGTTATTATCGGGTAATAGAAGGTTTTGCTGGGTGATAGTAAAATCTAGTAACATCAAAAGCATCAGTATTGTGGATATATAAAGTGACTTTAGCTCACAGTTGTGCTCAAGCGTCGGTAGGTACGACTGAAGTGTGGGAAAGAGCTGATTGGATTATTATACTATCAGATGTCCTTTTTACGCTTACAAAGCACTTTCAATAAAATTGTAGCTGATCCCCTTTTTGAGAAATCTAAAAAATTATTCAAAAATGGTTCAAATTATCTAAAAAGATATAAATTTTAACCAAACTATCTTCCAATTTAATATAATTTTGTGGAGATATTATCCTATATAAAACTATTACACATATAAAATTTTGAACTACTGGTTCGTCAGGTTTCGGAAATACAGTTTTGAGAAAATAAAAAATGAATAAAAAATATCAATTTTGTTCATTATATTTCCGCAGTCCGAAGAGCCAGCGGTGCAAAATTTTGTACGTTTAATTGTTTTACATATTGTTCCGAATTAGGATTAGAAAACTCTGGAATTTTCTGTAAGAAAATATCCTGAGAAACGGGATTTACTAAACACATAAATCTGGTAATGTAACACTACATTTAAGTATACACCTCAGCATATGCTAATGTTAAATGCCATAAATAATGTTAAGTAGTTGGGCTCTATTATGAATAACATAAGAGTTATAATTATAGAAGCACTGGAATTTTCTACTATGTTCTAATTTTATGGCCGTTAAAACTATAAAAGACCGAACGTTATGAAGGAAAAGGAAGTTGCACATTAACATTTGTGAAGTAAAGTTGTACTTTAACATTTGTGCTGTTAAGTTTCTTAATTGCGTATTAGCTTTGTTGATCATTAGAGTTTGTGTGTGTGTAATATTGTTGTATTTAAAGTAATAGAGAATTTATTAAACAAGTGTTAAGCTAAATGAAGCTAAAGAGAGTGCAAATAAAGAAGAGTATAAGTTCAATCAACCAAAAGAGTTATTTTAATTATATAAGAGCACCAGCCCGGTTTATCTAAAGGAGATAAACGTACGTTTTAAAAGGTAAACGTAACAATTGATATTAGAGTTAGGATTGGTTATTTTGATTGCAATAGAAAAGAACTCCATTTATTTAAAGGAAATAATCCAACGTTTTTAAACAGTAAAAACGTAACAATATTAAATTAATCAATTTAAAAGTGGTTTCGTTTAATTTTTTTATTTTAATTTTAGATTTATTGAAAAGGTTTTGAGAACTATGAAGAGTCATCTACACACAAAAACCGTCGCATAAGTAAACTATTAAAAAATGAAGTAAAAAAATATAAAATCTTGTTACTACAACTTTTGCAGTTGTAACTCAGAAAATATCAATTGAAATATGAGTTCGATTTAAAATTGAAAAAAAAAATCAGTTGAAATTCAGAAAAAATCAATTGTAATGCACGTTTTCCATTTAAAATTCCGAAATTATCATTTGCAAGTTAGAAAATATCATTTGAAACGCAGAAGATATAAATTGAAATTCTGAAAATATCAGTTGTAGTTCAGAAAATATCAACTGATATTCAGAAAAGCATCAATTAAAATTTTTAAAATAACAATTTAAATTCAAAAATCATAATCCATTTTATGTTTCCTTAGTTTCAATTGACGATTTCTGAATTCTGCATAATATTTTCTGAATTTAAAATGAAATATCTGAATGTAAATCGAAGTTTTCTGAATTTTAAATATAAATTCTGAATATCAATTTATATTTTCTGAATTTAAAATGTAAATTATGAATTTCAATTGATATTTTCTAAATTTGAAATGAAAATTCTAAATTTCAGTTCTGAATTACATTTGCAAAAGGTGTAGTTTTCATATACATAAATAATGCATGCGAAAAAATTTTATTAATTTTGTATTTATTATTTTGTATGTAACAACATATCCAAACAGTTCTTTCCAACAATATAGTTGAACCTACCGAACCTTGAGGACATCGGTGCACTGTAGTAGTATATACTTATAAGTAATACGATAGTAACGTTGATAGTGAGTAGCCAGTATAAACCACAATATAACATCAGAATAACAATATTATTCATACTAATATGAATTTTTCTAGTTAAGTACCATTTTGTGTAAAAACGTGACTTGAATAATTTTTTTTACAACAAATAAAATATACTCCTTGCACAATATTTAATATATGGTAAGTATAACATCTTAGATACACTCAGAAAATAATGAAATTTTTGATTAATAAAGTTTAAAAAACATTTTTATATAAAAAACTGAATGAACAACCACCAAACTTTAAAGACATTTAGCGAAAAATCTGTACCATTGATCGAAAAATAAAGTACAGCATGTCCGAAATATATAGAACTGATGGTCAGATCTCTATTAATTTTTAAAAGTCGAAATTTTGTCATGCAGTGTAGTTATACTGAGTCATAAATTTTTTTAAAATTTAGAGTCTCAGGACCCTCCCCGGATCTAGTCCATATTATTTGAGGGCATGTAAGGGCACTCCAAAGGAGCACACATTTTGTCAGTTTTGCTCTATCTCGCTTAGTTTTCGAAATATGGACCATTTTCTGAAATGGAGAATTTTTATTAAAAATTTCCGAAGTTCCAAAGCCCTGTCAAGGTCCGTTGTACGGTTAGGGGTAGTCAAAATTTTCGAGATACGGGCCCTTTAAAAAAAATCGTGAGGGAAAGAAATAGCCCCATCTTTAAAACTTCGGTGGCGCCATCTACCGGCCAATAACAGTAACATGAAAATATTATATTTTAACAATAAATTGTGTAAAACTTAACGAATGGGTTCTTAAAAATTAGTTTTAAATAATTTTGAAAATTGACACTCAAAATTAGTTAAAGTACTGAGTATTTTTAGTGTTGTGTTAAATGAAGATAACTAAAATCTTTGTGTAAGTTAGTGTTTCAACCAAAAATTTGCTAATACTGACGTATTATTTTAAACTTTTAAAATATTTACTATTTTATAAAGCTTTATCAAGTAGGCACTATTAAGTCTTGTGGATTTATCTCTGTGGCAAAATATATGGGGAGAGTTTTAGTAATTATAACTTTGTAAACATTAAATTTTTTTCCCAAACATCCCTTATGAGCGTGCCCTTAAGGGGCGTGGACCACCTATTTTTTCTCGTCATATATTTTGGTAGTGGAAGTCTGCATACTAAATTTGGTAATGCTAGTTTGTCGGAAAATATTTTTTTCATAGTGCACTAGTTACTAGTTAGTCATGGTGAATCAGCCTGTAATAACGTATAATTGATGAAAAATCGAATATTTATAAAAAAGTTTTTTTTATGAAAATTTGTTCTCTTATCAAAATTAATTTTTTAGAAACAGTTTTTTTTTCTTAACATTTACAAGAGTAATTTGTTGTTTTTAAATTGGCATTGATGAAAGTCAATTTAAAAGGTCCCTTGGCTTTGAACGATACAATTTTAATGCTAAAAATTCCTGATTGCTCTTAATCTCAAATAACACCAATAAAATCGTCAATTAATTGGCCCACTCAATTAACTATTCCCGTGTATTTATTTAAATGAGGATTTTAATTCAGCATGTCACAACCGATTTCATTTCTCTATGTAAAAATGTAATTTAGAGTCTTCTATAATACACGATATTTTATTACTTCTATGCGTATGCTTAATATTTTTTTTATTGAATATTTACATGTTACTCATACTTAAAACAAATACCATTTTTTCCAATTGTGGTGTTTCTAATATTAATAAGATTTTAATAAAAAAATTTTAGACTCGAAACATCTGTTTTCTTTGTTTAAAATAATATTTCTTTGAGTGTAATATGTGAGGTTAACAGCTAATATATTCTTTCACTTTATTTCATTTCTATAGAGTGCGAAAATATGTAAACGTGTTAAGGATGCTAGCAATAATAAATAGAAAATTATGTGAATATACAAAAATAAAATGAAAATAGATAATATAGTAAAATCTTTTATTAATAAATATCAAAATATACATAGTTAAATCACAGTTATGTAAACTTTGTTATAGAAATAAAGAATTTTCCATAGAAAAGTTGTACTTTGTAAGTTAATATTAGTTGATCTCGATATTATTTTCTTAAGGAAATCCACTGTTAAAAGAAAATTAAATATTTTTGTCCGACATACATACTTATTAATAGACACTGATAAAGCAAGCCAATGAATATTTAATTTGTAAGATATTAAAATAATATTTGTTTATGAATCTGATTTTAATCTGTATTTATTTGTAACTTAAATATTCATATTTGGTATGAATTATTTATTATCCTTTTATCATTAAATTTGAATTCTTTATTTTCATTGTGTGCGTTTTATTTGTTATTTAAATAAATACATAGGTATGTATATTAATTTATATCGGTTTGTTTCTTGTAACGCATCAATGTAAAAATGCATATTAAATTTAAATTGTAAACATATTTCGACTATTTATTTATTCACTTCATATAACATAAAACTTATTTAAATAATTTTACATCATCACCATAATTTTGGAGGTCATTTGTAGACAATTATCACTGAAAATAAACGAATAGGCAATTATGGGTATAATCTCAAAACTACTAGTATTTGCCAATTGTTTCAGTATACACGAGAATAGTCGCATTCATATGACAAAATTTATTATAATAAATGATTTTTTTTATAGATAATAGTTTTGAATTTTTGTAAATTATTTTACATAATTGGTATTTACATAATTTTTGTGTATTTGTGGCAAACAACGGATAGAGGGATATTTTAAATTGGTTAGTACCCAGCAAAAAAACACTGAAAGACATGCTTTACAAAACACTACTTTCATTGCATCCAAAGTATCCGTTAGTGTATTTTTACTGCTTTTTTAGAAGTAATTCTGAACAACTTCAAAAAAGCACTTCTTTCATTGCTTCCAAAGCATTCATTAGTATATTTTTACAGCTTTTCCAGTATTTGTTCTAAACAATACATATTATTCTAAACAAAACCAAAATATTGCTTACACTCAGAAAACAGATTCGGTGCTCACAGCCCAATTTGTTGCCAACCGAATACTTCAGTTGTATGAAATGAATTTTTGGTTTGCGACTACCGAATTATTCTTGGTACAACTTAAACTCCGTTGTCACAGCCAAATTAGTACTGTCTAAATTGGTTTTCTGTTGTCACAACTGAAGAACTCGGCTACCACAACTGAACCATTCGATTGATTACAAATGCGGTTGTCAGCACCGAATCTGTTTTCTTGGTGTTAATTATTGCTTCTAAAGCATTATTGCTGTAAAGGTGCACACAGAAAACAGATTCGGTTGTGACTACAGAATTTTTCAGTTGTGAGTACCGAAATATTGTTGAGGCAATAGAAATTCTGTTGCCATTATCAAATGACTGTTTATTATATTGATATTCAGTTGCCACAACTGAAAAATTCGGCCACGGTAATCGAACCATTTGATTGCACACAGGAAAAAAAATTGCCAACCGAATGTCTAAGACTATTTTGGTTGCTACAACCCATAAATTCGGTTGGTGAAACCATATTGGAATGTGATTCCTAAATATTTCGGGTATTGCAACTAAAATTCAGTTGTATAAACCGAATTTTATTGTGATAACCAATATTCAGTTGTACCAACCTATTTTAGTAGATCTAACCGAATTTCAGCTGGAAAATGGCATATTTTTTCTCTGTGTGTGGCAACAAATTCGGTTGTAAGAACGAATCTGTTTTCTCGAAAACTATACAAAACCTTTATATATTTTATCAAGTTATGCATTTATTTTACTAAAATTTTTAACGTTGTTGTCCAGCTAAAGACAACAAACACATGTCAAAGACATCCCAACTCTCTCAAACTCTGTTAAATTCTTCCCTTCTTTTTTTGTATTTGCATGTGTTCTGCATAGGCTAACATAATTCGATACAAATTTTCAATCTTCGAAAAGCGGGACAAAGACCGCCTGCATGTATTTACATAAATTTCCTTGCCCTGATAATAAGTATTAATAACCCATATTATAATGTATGCTATATGTATATGTTGTAGTTAAAAAAATTAGTTTTGCTATCTTCTTCATGGATCGATTTATACATTTTGTTACAAAAAAAAAATTTATGATCATTGTTTCAACGATTTACTTAAATTTACTTTTTATACATATTTAATTTACCACAAAAACTACAATAATTTTAAATATTTACTTTAAAATAATTGCATCTCGTAAATTATTAAAATTTGCCTTTCATTGTAAAATTTCCTTTTTATTGTAAAATTTCATTACCTTTGAGAATAAAGCAAAAAAGGTACAAGGTTCAGTTTTTATTATATCTATCTTGATAAAAACATTGATGCAGGTTATAGTTCTCTGAAAACGGAGCAAGACAACTAGTTATGCAGGGCTTTTCAAAGTAAATTAGTTGTCATGAAATAGTAAACCAGTTAATTTCAAAAAATTTAATTTACTTTTACTAAAATTATATACACAAGAAAAGTGATATAGACAAACTTAGGGCAGCGTTTTTAAAGAGTTTAATCTTTAATTCTATTCGATGAATTACACTACTCTAGAAATATTTTGAAAGTATTTAGTTTTCCTAAACCGGATTTTTTTTCTTTTTTATTTTCCAATACATTTTTTAATACTGTAATGACAGTTTTTTAGAATCACTTTGGGCCGGCTGCTATAGATGAATTCACTTTTTTAAAATCCCTGAACCCGGACGGGATTTAACAGTGTCTGACACACATGGTGGTTGACTTGTCCCACGACTGGCTTGGATTTTGGATTTTGGGATAGAAATAAATCTGTAAAAATAGCAGAACAAGCAACTAAAAATTCGTTAAAAATTATGTTTTAGAAAAAACTGCTAAATTATTTTATTTTAAAATATTAAAATAAGAACAGCAAAATAAAACTATTAAAGGTGCGTTTACAATGATAGGTACTTCAATCTGTAGCAAATTTAGTTCTTTTCTTATTCTTACTAATACATTTTTATATTTTGCTATCTCTTTTTATTCCACTCCAGAGTCAAAGTTATTTGACTCTGGAGTACGGATTTGTTCCACTCTAGAGTTAGCATTGATCTGTTAACTATTTAACATGACAAATATACCTTAAAAAACACATAACTAATTTGTTCACATCTCTATTTGTCAACAAAGAAAAAAATATTAAAAGTCATAAAACCAACACAAAATAATTGTGTTGAAAATTTTATAATTAAATAAAAAATTATTTTAAAATGAAGGCAATGGATATAAAGCCTAGACATTCGCGAAAGGAAATGTAAGTATTGAAGTGTCAAATATTTTGTGAAGTAACTCTACTCTGTATTTCGAACAGTTAACATTTCAATCTGTGCTGTAGAGTAGAGTCACTCCACTATTGTGAAAGCACCTTAATTTACAGAATTTTAGTTTTATTTAAGTTAACTTTTAGTTAATTGAAAATGGACAAAGCCTATTGATTCTAGATAAGATGGGTCCATATTTAAAACTATCGTCCATATGGGCTATATTTCCGATTTCCTCTTCTTATATCATTTTATAGGAAATTTTGACAGAAGTTAAAATGGAACTTCTGTCAAAATTCGAATTTTGGATCCGAACTTTAGTTGACTTTTAACCAGACTGGTGTAGGACATTATATAGTCGGCATGCCCGACTTTAACTTTTTTACTCGTTTTTTTTATAATTATAAATTCATATTTCTCGAGTTCAAAAACATATTTTTTGTACATGAAGCACGATTATAAATGCATGAGCTTCCTAAGCCTAATTACACTTAACAAAAAATAGCATGTATAATTAAGCAAAAATACCGATCAGCAAAGTAACCAACAATTTTCGAGTTAACGCGAAAGAATTTTTACACAGAAAGCTTTTTAAAAGAAATACCAGCTTATTTTTTTTAGTGTGTAGTTTTTTATTATTAAATAAAACTAAATAAAATACGTAAAATAAAAATGACACCATATTACATAAAATACAATATTAACAAGACATCCTTTTTGTGAAAAAAACATGTACCTATAAGTCGTTAAAGCTTTTCACCTACTTAACATATTTCCAATTTACTTATCATATTTCATTAGATGTTGCCATCTCCGTAACTTGTTTGCTGAAATATCGACACCAAAGATGCGACTTAAATGTCGTAGTCTTTCCTCCGGCAAACCTTGATTAAATAAATGGCTTTCGACTTTTTTGATCAAATCCTGTATGCAATCAAACATTTGAGTACTTGTCAAGATTTTCTCCGAGATGAATTTGTGCCGATATTTTGATTTTGCTTTTTTGATTTTATTATTTAAACGTGAATTACGGCATTGTTCTGCACGTTTTTGCTGTTCATCCGAGTAATAACTTTTCGGAGGTGATATAGTCACAACATCCACATCTTCGTCAGATTGGTGCTGCTTACAATAAGCGATGCCGCTGGCAACAGTGCCGTTGTTGTTGGTCCGTCTTTCAATGGTAATTGGATTTTCCAATAGCATTTGTTCCACGTACTGTTCTTCTAAGCGTAAACAATTTTCTTTAATACGTCTCATCTCCTTCTCGACCATTCGATCCACATCGTGTTGATAGCCATATGTCGCCGACAATACTGTTGCATTTAATGTGTGCCTTTGCAATTCTGGTGCTAGGGATTCGTATACTTGTTGTAAATAGTGTGCAGCTTCATTGAGTTCCATTTTTTATTTTGTTCAATATTTAAATTATAATTTGCTGCTGCTGTTGATGATGTTGCTTTCTCTTGAACTGTTTTTAAAATGTGTGTTCGTCGATTCGCGTTTTTCGCTTTTATACAAGTTTCTTTAGATATTTGATTTGCAAAAATGGTACTTGCTAGTTTCGTTTTTTGCAATGAGAATTTTCAGGTACACGGGGATTAATAATTTTATGATATTGTTTTTCCTATCCCTTGTTAATCACTTTGTTTGTTAGAAATATGTAAAATGTGTTTATTACAATTAACGGTCAGTCAGGTAAAATTTCTTATTGATGACTCATCAATGATGGGAGATGCACATTTAGGTTTATAAAATTTTGCATGCATTTAAGCATTTAAAATTTAAGAATTTTCAAGTCTACACTCTAATAATATTTTGCAGAAATTTACCCAACTTACGCGGGCTGTACGAAATGTTCTTATACTACGTTCACAGTACGATTGTTAAACACGTTTATGTAAAAGTTAAATATATCAGTTTACACTTAAAAATGAAGCGTTTAAGTTAAACATCTCGAACAGCTGTTCCTAAACAATTTAAAAAAAAATACAAAAATTTGATAAAATTTCCCAAAAAGTTATTTTTTCTTCGGGCGGAGGCAATAATTAATAATTTTCGGCATTATCCAACATTATAATTGCTATAAAAAGTGAAATAACATTATCCGCCCCAGTCGGAAACAAGATTTTTCAATTTCTAGTTAAGGGACAACTTCATGACTGTTTTTGGATTTTTCGTTCACCGGAAGCAAAGTTTAATTAATTGTTTTGTTCATCTATCACTTTAATAAGAAAAAAAACACATTTTAACTGATTTTTATTTAAATTTAGTTTATTTTATTCAATTTTAATTTTTTTATTTTTTGTTGTGTCTTTTTCTGCTTCAAACTTGTCATTCAACACCAATTGATATCAATTTTATCGTGTTTAACAACGTGTTTAAAAATTAAACACGATAATTTAGCGTGTTTAAGGGTAGGAAAAATGTACTGTAAAACATCTCACTTAAACATGTTTAACGCTTAAACACGTTAAATCGAGTTAAACACGTGTTAGCCTGATATAGAGATGGCGGAATAAACAGCAAAAAGCTTTGTATAATGGAAACTTCCATCCGTTATACATGTTAAATTTCGTTTCGATCTGTCAACTCATTCGTATATTAGCAGGTGTTCAAAAAAGGCGCTTCAGTGATTTTTTTTATAATGGAAAAATTAGAAATTCGTGGTGTGATTAAATATTTACATAAGAAAGGTTTATCGGGACAAAAAATTCATAATGATATGGTGAATGTGTTAGGTGAAAGTGCTCCTTCATATGCAACACTAGAAAATTGGGTTGCTGAATTTAAACATGGTCGTATAAGCATTGAAGATGACCCACGAAGTGGACGTCCAAAAACTGCAACAATGCCAGAAATCATACCTAAAGTCTATGATATGGTATTAGATGATCACGAAGTGAAAGTGCGTGAAATAGTGAACGCCATAGACATATTAAATTATGCATCAAGAATTACATATGAAAAAGCTTTCCGCAAGATGGGTGCCGCATTTGTTAACAGTTGACCAAAAACTCATTCGAATGACAATTTCTCATTTCTCTGATTTAGCTCCCTCTGATTTACCTCTAATGAAGATGCAATGTCAGCTGTAAACGATTATTTTGAGGAGCTTCAGGAAAATTATTTTAATAAAAAAAAAAGTTGAACAAAGTGTATTGAAGTTTCAGGAGATTATATTGAAAAATAAAATAATTTTAAAAATCTAGCTATCGTTTTTCATTGTTAGGCTAAGAACATTTCGTTGTTTCCAAGTGTGTAATTGAAAAATAAATACGCACATTATGTTTAAGCTGGTGCACAAATAATGTGTGATTTTGCATTAAAAGTGCATAAAAATTAAATGAAGTTTTGAAATTAGTGTGTTAAATTACTAAATTCGTGAGTAATTAAGGAAAAAAAAAATCCATATAAAGTGCGTAATAATCCCCAAAATCCGTACATTTGCCAATGCCGTGCTTAAAGTTAAACCGCATAAAAATATAGATTTGTTTTTTAATAAACCATGAAACTAATTTTTAGTTCGTATTTTATTAATAACATTAAAAACATTCTCGCATCATCGTTTATGTCGAGAAATTAGTCGTTTTGAAATCTTAAGGTATTTGCATAAATTTGGTATAATAAATTCTCTTCGTTTATTTAACCTTCTTTTTTAACTCTACTATTTTCTTGCGCTTAATTGTTATTTCCTGAAGATGCTACACATTGGAGTAGCGAAATATCGAAAATAAAAAAACCAATTTTTTCAATTTTTAACTCTACTATTTTCTTGCGCTTAATTGTTATTACCTGAAGATGCTACACATTGGAGTAGCGAAATATCGAAAATAAAAACCAAACCTTAAGCTCAAGAAAATAGTAGAGTTAAAAATTGGTATAATAAAATATTTTTTATAACTTTTTAACTTAAATCAATTTTGAAAAGGGGTTTCGACTACCACATGCGTCAACAATAATTACCCAAAACAATTTCATTCTTATGTTGCTATTTCCAGATAAAAATTTGTTTGTAGAAATGTAGTAATTTCCAAAAATTATTTGTTTTAGGTTTAATTTTTTTTCCAATTTAAAATGTCAGAGTATTTATTACTAATTTAATTTAGTTTATTTACTCACTTTGTGCGTAAAAATTTTATTTGACAAAAGATGATTATTTTAGGCATAATGTGTTTACTTGTAAACAAATAATGCCTAAAAATACCTTGTGTGTGTATTGTTGTGTGTGGAAGTGTGTACGAAAACAGTTTATGCATTTTTTGTAAATATTTACCGAATTTTTGTGAAATTAAACAAAACTTTAGCCATTTTATAGCAGCAAATTTACAAATAGTTTTTAGTATGTGGGATAGGCAGTACCTAAGGGTTAATTTTCTAAAATTAATTTAAGAATATTATTTTTAGATCTAGAAAAATAATATCAGGAAGTTTCTTAAATGTTTATAAAAAATTAAAATCTGCGAATATTTGACTTTTGTCACAGGGACAACTTAACCCTTTGACTCGGGAATTTTCCGACCAAACTTCGTGGAAATGTAGATCTACGCCCAAGAAATATTTTTTATTACTTTTATGGCTTTGCAGCACCCCGTAGCGGATATATTTAGAATTAATATTTAAACATTAACATGCTGCCGACCCCGAGTGAGTTAAATTTTTTTTTTTAATTTTATTTTATATTTTTTCTATTACTAATCTCTACATAAAATCTTTTGAATTTTTGAATTTTAGTTATCACACAATTTTTGAGACTAGACTTTAGCCTTTTTTTAACTTTTAACATATTGTCAGCAGCGTTGATGATCACAAGACAAAACGCACTCTACTGATCTCATGTTGTTTTGAAATTTTCACAGCCTGCAAAATTTTAATCAGAACAAAATACCGAACCGATAGCAGTAAATGAGTAGCGCTTTGGTTAAAATGCAAATCAGTGACGAGTTGATGAAGTCGACGTATCTTATAATGTAGCCACTCGCCAAAGGGTTAATGAATTTCTATTTTGCCCTCATTTTCAGGATTGAAGTATTTAATCCGGTGTTATTATATTCCGGTCAAAATCATGTGGAATTAAAGGAAGAACAAAAACAAACTTTCCTAAAATCTAAATAAGTGCCAAAAATTTTTTGGCACTAATTTAAAAGGAGTTAGCTAAACGCAATATAAAAAATTACTTTTTTTCTACAATTTTTGAAACTTATGGAATAAAAAAATGTTTTTGTAGTAGATTAGTTCAATAAATTTTAAAATTTGGACCCGGATTTCTTGATTAAGTGGTCGGCGACATAGCAGTTGCCGAGAGAAATGTAATAACTCGGCTGTTTTTTAACCGATTTCAATTTTTAATATTTTGTTAACAGTTAATAGTTTTAAGATATCGCTGTTTTTAAGAAAATTTACAAAAAGTCATATTTTCCCCTTGTATTCCCTTAGGTTTCTCCTTGTGTTCCAAATTTCAGGGCCGAAGTGGCACGTCTCTCCTATATCTG
This sequence comes from Leucophora obtusa, assembly GCA_949987735.1. Lineage (NCBI taxonomy): Eukaryota > Metazoa > Arthropoda > Insecta > Diptera > Anthomyiidae > Leucophora > Leucophora obtusa. The sequence continues at coordinate 175,158,718 of OX465297.1, forward strand.
ATTATCCTGATTTTGTATGGGACGTAGTTTTACACCCAAATAAATATTTCAGGCGTAGCCCGGTCAATACCTCAAAAAATATTTGCTTGGATGACCCTAATTAACAAATTAGTCCATGTAAAGTTTTATAATTTTCTATATAAATTTTTCTACTCGGGTATATAAAATAACTTTTCGAACAGATTAAATGCATTTTTGAATGCATTAACCATAACTTTAACGACCCCTGCACAATGTCATACACGCGAACGAATTTAAACAATTCAAATGTCAGATTATGTATACACAAAACACCATTAGTAGCTCTTAAAACGAAATTCGATTTTTTTTGACCCCAAACATTAAGGGGGTTATTTTGTAAAACGCAACGCCTTGCGTTGCGTTGTTTTCCATACAAATTGTTTTTGTAACAATAACAATTTACACACAAATCAACGCAACGCCTGGAGTTGCGTTTTACAAAATAACCCACTAAAAGTTTTTTGGAATTGCTCATATATTCAAATATTATAAGATAAAACAAGATATTAATCTATATGACTACATATAAAATTAAAAAAAATCATATCAATTCGCTAATTCAAAAATACAAAAATCATTCGTGCGAATTATCTTTATGTTTTTTTGCTTCGCGATTGTATAACTCCGCTTTTTTTAATCATCTTTGAAAATAATTCTTTTGAATCAATTCTTCAAAGCTTTGATTTGATTTATGCTTCCTGAATTATCTCTTAAAACAAATTATTCAATCGAATCAAAATGTAATCAATAGGGCAAGGAATTTCATGCACTTAAAAATGGAAAATATGCGCCTAAAATATGCGGCTAAAATGAAAAATGTGCATTAAAAACATAAAAAATGAGCACTAAAAACTATTATTATTGCAAAAATAATGCACTTTAAGTTAAAATAACTTAAAATGCATTATTTTAAAATAACTAAAAACTATTATTATTGCAAAAATAATAGTTTTTAGTGCTGCACAGAACTTCAAGATTTTCCATAGGTCGATAAGGTTTTTAAGAATATTTATTTTGATTGAATCAAACTATGAAATCGTATAAATTTTTGATATTTTTTTACAAAATAAAAAATGCTCCAAGTATGCATTTAAAGTCAAAATATGCAAAAACATTAATCTTTGACAAAATATGCAAAAATATGCAACTACAAATCGATGCCATTTTGTTCTAAATTTGATGATTCGGATAAATATTTAGTCTATATTAGTTTTGGACTATCGAGAAAAAACATGCATTTGCTTGGAATTCCTTGCCCTAGTAATCAGTATAAATTAGACTAAATAATTATCTAACTTTATTCAATATTAAATCATTGATTTAATATTATAATAAATTGTTCACTGATTCATAAAATGAATACATTTTTATGCGAATTGATTAAAAAAAGAATTAAACTTTTCATGCTCTGCTCTGGATAGCCAAAAATTCACTTTTAATTTGGGATCTTTAGGTTCAGTATGTATAAATACTAACTGATTTTTACCAAATTGTGAAAAATCAAATCAGAAAAATTCGTTAATTTAGTATTGAGCCAGAAATTTTACTCATATTTTAAAATTGTTTCATATTAATAAAGTTTTTTACTTTACTGTTTTATTTTTATCTGAAATATTCTTAATTTTACAGCGTTATTTTCTTCTCCTGTAAACTTATGAAACGGGATGTTACACTGATACCGGTGACTTGTAGCGCTTTGTGATTACTTACTCTGCTGAACGATGGTTTCTTTGTTTTGTTTTTAAATACACTTTTTCTATAGTTTCCTTTTATTTTTTAAAATTTATGTTTTCGAATTATATTTGTATGTTTTCATTTGCCATTCTTACAAAACCATTTTTATTGTAAATGAGCAGCAACAAATGTATCACTAATTGATCAAAAGTAGCAACAATTTTTTACGCTACCAAAATATGACAGCGCTACCTGAGTGCTCAGACTGAGTGGTTAGTGATCAGGTCGGTCAACATATAGTTGTAAAACTGTTGACTATTAAAGTGTATCTGCCGAACGCACCCATTGTTTTGCATTTTAACTGACGACATATGTATACTATCATGTGATCAATTGTTGTATCCTAATAAGTCGGATACCTCACAGCAGGTAATGTTTGTGTACAGATTTTTATGATGGTTGTTGTTTTTCCTTCTTATTTTGTAAAATTTTACGCGTGATTATATATTTTTGCACTTTCTTTATGTATTATTTGAAAAGTTTTATTACAGTTCATATCATCTGTTTGACAAATGTTGTTTCGATGATAAAATTTTAAATTTGTCGTTTGTATACCTGTTTTTATTCTTTTATCTGAAAAACACAATAACAAGATAATTACATCCTCATTCATTCTCATTTGTCATTTTGAATAATATTTTTGCTAATTTAATCTGTTTATATGCATAGGATTATACTTTTAGTTCGGAGCTTGTCTGTGCGTGTCTGTTGTACCTATTGTTTTTGCTGCACGTGTTTGTTTGCTCCTTACAATGCCTTATCTAAGAATTGTAGAATGTAGTCATATATTATTTGATATAGATTGACATTTAATCTTATCCAAGTTCATCTCAAAACTGAGGTATCCAATAATATTCAACTATATCCCTCAAATATATTACAGGATTTAAATAGATCACAATAGATTTTCAAAATAATTTTTGAGTTTCGACCAATGCCAAATGTAGGGACATGTACAAAATAAAAAAAATAAAAAATAGCGTTTAATATATCTTAAAAGGATGTACTTTAACCATGTAAAAACACAAAATTATCGTTTCCAACAAAAATTTTTACAAATTTAAAAATAATGAAGGCACATTTTCTAGAAAAAATAACGATTTTTTGGATAAAATTCAAAGTTTTGAATTTAGACCTTTTTTACCCCACTATTTCGTAGGGTTTTTACGTTTAATCATAATTTTATCAGAAATTGAAAAAAAAAACGAAAAAAAGTCGAGACAAAAAACTAAAAAATTTTATTTTCGAAGTTAATTATCTCTTTAGCTATAAGAGATACAAAAAGACTGATATAAAAAATTTCAATTAAAATTTTATTTGATTTCAAATTTTTTTTAATTGAAAATGAATATGGTGTCGAAAAAATATTAAAAAAATCTCTTAGGTCCGATTACTGAATGTCCAGTTAGATACTAACTGGGACTTTGGCTGACACATTTGTTGTTGTCTCCCATTTTGAAAATTTGAATTTAACTGCCTGCTAAATTATAACTGGATATTCAGTAATCGGGCCTTAATATGCGTTGTGTAAAATCATATTATTTTGTATTATTCATATTTTTACTTTTTTTGCAGATTTAAAAATTACAAAACTATGTCTCAAAACAGGCAAAAACATAAGAAAATTCATAAATATATTTTTAATAATATTTTTAATATTACACATTTTAATAACTTAATTGAAAACTATGGCGATTATCGATTAAATCTTTAACTGATATGATTAAAATTTTAACTGAAAAATTTTCAATTAAATTTTTACAGAAAAATTTAATTGATATAATGATGTTCTTAATTGGTCCGAATTCAATTAAATTTTTAATTGTATTTACAAATACTTTAATTGAAACTCGATTTTAATTTTTTCTGTGTATGACAAATTTCAAAGAGAATTCACAATTTATTTTACAACAAATAGAGAAAAAACTTATGAAAAAAACTTTCCTAGAACCAATGGTTGACAATTAATGCATTTTCAAGTGCAACCAAGCACTTTCATAAGATTGTCTTTATGGGGTTCTCTCAAGGCACATGGAAAAAGAACCGAAGACTGCATATTCTTTCGTGAGCACAATACAAGAAAAATATCTAGATGTTTTACTAATCAAGACCTTCTCACCATTTTGCGGTGTCCATCAAAATGGAAGTCCACTTCAACTGAATTAGATGAAGAAGCTAAAAAAACTTCTCGAAGAAGAACAGAACATTTATCTTCTAAATAAATTTTTACGAAAATATTTTATTTTATAAATAATATTAAGCCTTTTTTTTAATCACTGGATTTATTTTTGGATTTATATTATTTTGTTAAAAAATCAGCATTTTGTTTCTTAATGTTCAAAATTTAATATTTTTATCTAAATCTAACACTTATTAGCTAATATAATGTGAAAGAAAAAATTAAAATTTTGCGAAAATGCAGTTTCTGGAATTAAATTAAGCTAAATCCATTTTGGATTTAGCTTAATTCAATGCCTGTGTTCACATTTTTACCAAATTTAATGATTTTCTTCACATGGTATTAGCGAATAAGTAGCAAAAAAATATTTAAACCAATTAAATATTATTATCAATAAAAACTAAAAAACAAAATGTGGATTTTTAACAAAATAAAACAAATCCAAAAATAAATCCAGTGATTAAAAAATAGGCCTATTATTATGTATGTATGTTCATTTTTTAAAAGTAGATATTTAAAAACATTATTAAACAAATAAATGAATTGGTTTAAATATTTGTTTGCTATTTATCGGGACACTATAGTGTACACTAGGGTGGACCTTATTTTTAAACTTCCGATTTAAGGCTGCCGCCCCCCCCCCCTCCCCTAGAAATGTGCCATTGGGTATAAAAATACACCATGCAAAAAATTAAGGTGATCGTATAACGAGAACACGTGCCGCATCGGTCCTGAAGTTTGAAATACGATTTTTTTTCTAGAAAATGCTTAATTGAAGGTTTTTTCATCGATTTTCATGTCAAATGAGACTTTTCACATTTGAAAAATTTGGGGTCATTTTGACCCCATGTGCCTATAACGGTTAATTTCTAATTTTTTATTACTAAGTATAAAATTTGGTGTTAACAGAGTTATTTGACCAACTTTCACCAAATTCCTTAAGAAACAATACATTAGCCGTTTTTTCTAATCACTTGGATTTGAATAGGGCTATTGTAAATTTTTGAGAGAAATATTTTATTTTTTGCGATTTTCATAATTTATCTTTTTTTACGATTTTCATTATTTATCTAGTAATTGCAATTACTAAAATATTTTCCAGCCGATTTTGGATTTTTATACATTACCAGAAAGGTAATTCAGTGAAGATTATGATTCTATTTACATTTTCCAAAAATACGGTTACTAAAGAGCCAGTATTTTGAAAGAAAGCCAAAAACCTTCAGGGTCGATGGCACGTGTTCCCGTTATCCGATCACCTTAATTTTTTGCATGGTATATTTTTATACCCAAAGGCACATTTCTAGGGGGTGGGACGGGCCACAGGTCGCCATTTCTTTGTCCATATAAGGTAGGTCCACCCTAGTGTACACTAAAAAAGTAAGTCTGTAAAATCAACCCAAGTTATTGCAGTGTCAGCATATTTTCAGTAGAAGAAAAGTTGTTAATATCAGCAAAAGGGGTTTGAAGAAAATCAATTAGCTGAAAATTTGTAATTTGTATTGTATTTGGGGTCAGAAAAAACCCATGAAACTTAATATTAATTAAAACCCATGCAAAGCCATTAAATTTATAAAAAATATCCCAACTAAATAAAAATAATTATTTTATATATAACGTGATCTATATGGGGTTAATTTTTATACATTTGACCAAAAGCGCCCCACTAGGAAATTTACAGAATAGCACCTTTCGCATAACCTAATTTAATAAAAAATCTGATAAATGTTATTCTGTAAATTTCCTATTGGGGCGTTTTTATTTTATTTTTATTTTTTATTTTTATCCAGTTGAGATTTTTTTTTTATAAATTTAATGGCTTTACATTCTCGTAGTCATAATTAATATTTAGCTTCATGGGTCTTTTCTGACCCCAGGCCACTAAGGGATAAACTTAAAAAAAAAAAAAAAAATGAAAAGATAATTATAGTCTAACCAAATTTAAGTGATACTTTTCCGAAAAATGTGTAAAATTTGATGAAAAAATTAAACTTTTTTTAAATTTTTGACAAAATGAGCAATTTTTGTAAAATGTCCTGGAAAGCAGTCGCTCCAAACACAAACTTGAATTATCATTTTTCCAATTTATTTTTTTTTTCTTTAATATTATGTGGTACAAATAGCAATCGACATCTCCAAATTAGACATTTTAAAAAATCTTTAAAATTAATTAAAAAAAAACACGTTTTTGCATTTTTATCAAATTCGTGGGTAATTTTGGATTCCACGCTAAAGTGGTATCCGATGAAATCAAAATTCCATGTCTGAATCATCTTTACTATACTAAATGAATAAATGAAATAAAAAAATTTATTTTTTCAAAATTTCGAATTTTGGGAATTTTTAATATTAATACACTTTTTTCCAAAATGGGCTATTTTCGTCCAACTATCGGCACAAGTTAACGTTTTCCGATTTCTTGCATTTGGAAACATTTCCAATAAAACTGGGGGGGGGGGGGGTGTAATGACAAATCTATTTTTAAGGCACACCCTAATGTGCATCTAATTTCAGCAAAAAATCAAATTTACTAATTTATTTACTAACTTATTTTTTTGAGTGTATAAATGGGAAAATATATAAAAATTATTGTTTTCATTTTGTCTACTTTTAAGATCCCTATAAGCATTTGGAAGATATCTTCCAAGAAGACATTAAAGCGATATCTTCTATTTTTCATTTGAATGAAAATAATCAAGTAGTTTTTTAAAATTGTCTTCCTTTTATCATTTGGAAAATAATTTGGTGATATTTAGAAAAAATAATTCAAAAATTGAATTTTTTGTCATAACTTTTTATGAAAATATTGCGGCAATATTACCTTTTTATCATCCGGAAGATAAAGAAAATTTTTTTGAAATTATTTGTCATTTTGGAAAAAATTAAAACAAAATTTGTACAAAAACAACCAACAGATACATAGCCCAGCAAAACCTTGGTAATATGTTGGTATTACAGAACACATTACCTGGTAATACCATACCCCTTACCATTGCATTATTTCATAACTAAAATGTAATGTCTTACGTATAATGTGCTGCATAACTACTGGGTAGTAATAGCAACTTATTACCAATGATATATTTAAACACTTCAAAGAAAAGAGTTACTTGTAATACACAACATGAGTTCTAAATAATAGCAGCGACTTATTACAGATGGGATATTTTAATACCGTAAAATAAGGAGTTACTTTTAACCCTCTAACCGGCCTAAGCTTTTTTGCAATGAAATTTATACCATGTGTTTCTCACGAAAAATAAACAATAAGTTCTTCTACAAATTTTTTTTTCGTTGCCTATTTTAGGCGATATGGGCCAAAATAGTTTAAGGGTGAATCTCGAAAACTAGCGCATAAAAATTACTAGGTTTAGGCACAAATTATTTCTCTTACCAAGATGTAATTACAATAAAAAAATTACATTTTTTGTGCTGTTACTTAAGAAGTTGTAGCGATTTTCGTTTTTCGAAAAATGCGAAATTGAGCGAAAACGCACCAAAACTTCAATTAATATTATTCAAACTTATAAGCTTAGCTACCTATACCAAATATATTCTTTTTACCAAATTTCAGAAAAATCCGTCCATTCGTTTTGAAGTTAAGGCGATGTCCTTTAAAGGTATCCTTATGGAATCCTGTGCGTCCTTGGACCAAAGTAAGGAACTTTTTGAATAGCTTAAGCTCCAATCTTACTTCATGGTCACTATCAATTGTTTTAGTCAATTTAAATATGTTTTTAAGATTTTTGAAACTTTTGGTTGTTTTAAAATATTTAATTTTTGAAATTTTACGAAATTTTATCTTTGACACTTTCTCGCTTCCAAACCGTGCATTGTATACAAAAAATTCTTCACAAAAAATTTTACAAATTTTGTTTTCTGTTGAAAAAGCATAATTTCTTATTATAAAATACCCCTTTGGCGCATTTCTGGTCAATTTAATATACCCCGCCTGGAGGCGGGCTTGCCGGTTAGAGGGTTAATGTGATACGTGATCGATGGTGTATTCAAATACCTCAAAATAAGGAGTTATTTGTAATGCGATACATGAGTGTTATTTCCTATTTAAAATATTCGATACAAATAATTTATATGTTTTATACATATTGACTGAAATATTTTTTATGCTTTTTGTTAACTTTATATTAATCTGAGTAAATATTAATTAAATATGAATATGCTTCGTTTTAGCATTTATAAAAAACCAACACGATAACATCTTATTTTAATTTTTTTTGTAAGAAGTAAGTATATATTTTTATACAGTAAGTAAGCGCATAATTTTAATGTGTTATTTCAGACCTGTTTGTAACACATTTTTTGGCCTTACTTTAAGCTATTATGTAAGTAGTATTGTGCTCAGTATCGGTTATGTAAGTGGTTACGTAACTCCTAACATGTAACATTAAAGTAACATGTTCTTATGTTGTTACCTATCCCTCTTTTGGAAAGTACATACCTCCAATGACATGCCCTTGTTAAAATAATAGCTGTTGGAATAGCAAAGTAAGAGGTTACATACCTTAATTTCTTCTTACAAACCTTATTACCAGGTAATAGAAAGTTTTGCTGGGAGGAAACAAATTCCTCTAAAAAATCAATATTTAATGCGCGGAAAAAATCGGCTGCGATGAAATCAAGGTAATCAATGTGTTGGTCAATGGATAATGTATGCAGATATTCTTTTTCAGGTTTAAATCTAATAATGAAAAAACTAAATCCTATATTTTGTATCGGGGAGTTTATTTGGCGATATCACCTTTTTATCTTCCAGGTGATAAATTAGCGATATCGCGGATTTATCTTCCTGGGGTATTGCTTTCGTATTGCCTGGAAGTATTGCTTTCGGGTAACAGTTGTTCCCGACAGAGGAAACTTCCGCATTACGAAATTGATATTGCCGGCAATAAATGTTTTCTTCTTGGCAATATGATCGGAGAATCTTTTTCGTATTGCCATGCTTGTTGGGATATGTAAGCAGGGTTGGCAGGCAATACCGCTAAAATACCGTTATCGATTCAAAACCCTTTCGAATGACTACCGGTACCCCTAAAATACCGTTACCGAAATAACCGAAATACCATTATCTTTAAAATACCGTTACCGAAATAACTGAAATACCGTTACCCTTAAAATACCGATACCGAAATAAACTAAATATCGATAACCTTAAAATACCGTTACAAATATAAATGAAATACCGTTACCCCTAAAATACCGTTACCGTCATTTTTAATTTTCTGTTTTTGGCAATTGCACTGAACTATTGAGTATTTTTCGTACATTAATTTGGCAAATTGGTTCTGTTTTTAATCTCGATTGTTTTTCGTAAAAAAAATTGAGGGAAGCATCGAAAAAACCTACTACCGTTATCCTTAAAATAACGTTACCGAAATAATCAAAAAACCGTTATCCTTCAAATACCGTTACCGAAATAACTAAAAAACCGTTACCCTTAAAATACCGATACCGAAATAAATGAAATAGCGTTACCCTCAAAATACCGTTACCGAAATAATCTAAAATAGTGTTAACCTTACCGATAACCGCATCGTTTCGGTTACCATCCATGTATGTAAGTTATCAGCCCATAGTTGTTCAAAAGTTTGAGTATTGCATTAAAATTTAGGTGTTATATTATTCGATTTTACAATCGATATTTTAAATTATAGCTAAAGATTTGGGTTTTCCTACTGCATGGAAATAGGTCTACTCCTTCAAAATTTATGGGTTTTTGACCGCCTTCTCTGAAAATGTAGTACCTACGGCGAAAAGAATATCGACTATTTTAATTCATAGCTTTAGTTAATATCAAAGGCCACTTAATTTATCAAAAAAGTTTTGTATTTTCTTTTTTAGTTTTAAGAAAAAATTGACTAAAGCTGAAAAACGTTGATCTTTTTATTACCCAAAAATTAAGAAGGTTGTGACAAATCGTAAGTTGTAAAATTCAGATGAAACCACTGAAATATGTAACAGACATATTTTCTAACCAATAACAACAAAGTTTTAGGTAACTGAAGTGCAAATTCCAACAATTTTAAAATATGCATATTCAAAAATGTACTTTATTTTCATTTGCAACAGTAAATAATTTGAAATAACAAAGATATAAAATTTCTATTTTAGATTGAATTATCTGAAATTGGTGATGCAAAAGTTGTGGTTCTTTTGATGAAATGAATTTAGGGGAATATGAAGTAATGTCATGTGTTTAAATTTTTCAAATCCGATTCACGGATTTGATCAGATTTACAAAATAAGAAAATAAGTGAAGTTTTCAATTTAATTGTTGATATAAATATTCAGTATTATACAATTCAAAAGCAGATTTAATTCCTTTAACTATCCTCAAATAACGCACTGACAAATAGCAACAAAAAGCATTTGTATACCTGCACATTTGAAACATACACATACACACATTAAACACTTGCAAAAATATACCAATATACAGTGGTGGCAAATTTAATAGGAACGATTCAATTTTTTTTAAATTTAATCTCGTTAATTTTAAAAATCAAAATAGTGGCTAAATTCACCCCGAGAGGCAAATGATTAGTATAGAATATTGTGCGGAATTTTAACGTAACGTCTGTTTTTTACTTTGTTGCTTGTTTTAAGTGGGTGTGGCTTTTAATGAAAAATTAGCGATATCAACCTTTTATCAAATTACATAGCAAAATTTAGCCAGTATTGATCGGATCTATACAAACTGCATATTTTTGGAAATCCCACAAAATTTCCTTAAGTCTTACATTATTTGTATCTAGAAATGGTCGCCAGACTTAAAATGGCAGTGCCTTAAACATGAAAAAAATTTTCTTTGCTTTTAGCGATTTTAAAATAAAGTTAATAACATTGAAATTTTAAAGTGAATAGTTTTATGTTATACTTACTTCGATATAACAAATAAGTCAAGTTTTTTTCTGCGTTAAGTATAAAACATTTCGTATTAAAATTTCAGTATTGTTCACCTTATTTTAAAATCGCTAAAAACAAATAAATTTTTTTTTATGTTTAAAGCACTGTCATTCTAATTCTGGGGACCATTTCTGGATAAAGATAATGCAGGACTTAAGAAAATTATGTAGGATTTCCCAAAATATGCAGTTTGTATAGATCTGATCAGTACTCGCTAAATTTTACTATGTAATTTGATTAAAGGTCGATATCGCTAATTTTTCATTGAAAGCCACGCTCACTTAAAACAAGTGACAAAATAAAAAACAGACATCACGCTAAAATTCCGCATAATATTCTAGACTACCTGTTTGTCTTTCGGTGCGAATTTATCCACTATTTTGATCTTTAAAAATAAAGGCAACGAGAATAAAATTAGAAAAAACTTGAACCGTTCCTATTAAATTTGCCACCACTGTACATAGTTAGTTACACTGTAAACTTTGTATAATATAATAGTAAAATTTTATACACAAAAAACAGATTGCTTGACAAACTTCCGGTGCGACTTGGTTCCTTCCGGTTGTGACACAGCTTGTAATCAACAAATTTCTAAACTTAATGTAATGCTTTACAGAACGACATACAGTGAGGGTTTTTCTAAAATAAACAACACAGACTTTTGAAATTATTCTCAAAATGTGTTCGTTTACTTTTTCCTGTTTTATAATTTGAAATAGTAAAAATTTTGTGGTGTTTGTGGAATTTAGCCTTAAATATACAAACAACACCAGAGTTTTAGCCAAAAAATTAAGGCCGCTTACATTAACAATTCAAGTGACAAGATGACGTTTTTATGTGAGTAGATTTTTTTGTTTGTATAAGTAAAACAATCATCTGTTGTTGTTATGTGTTTAAAATTTTGTATGCTAAAGTATGTGCAAAGAATTTAAGTTTTGAATGGGAAGGTTGACTTTGTAATGAGTTAGGTTAGGTTGAAAAAGAGGATTCGGAAGTGGTACTATGCAAAACCGACTAATGTCCAAATAAAATATAGTATACACTTAAGCCTTAAAGTCGGCTTTTTGTGCACTGTCACCCCTATCTAGGAGTAGGAACTCCTATTTTTTAAAGTCTACATAGTAAATCAATTACAGTGCAGTGTACAGTGTTGTTTTAACGTCACATAGACAGCTGCAATTAATATTTTAATTAATATGCATTTTATTAATTTTAATTTATTAAGTTTGAGGTTAGGTTAACCTTCTTAGCCTATGGACAGGCTTCATCAGTGATTTTTCATTAAATTGTATTATTGTTTATATTTCATTTAGCTTTCTGTTATTGTTTTTACTCAGAAGTGATTAAACCCAGACACATATACATATACATTAATTTGCAAATCAGAACAGATCTGACTTTTTCAGAATAGATTAGATCTCTTTCGCTTTCGTTTAAAGAAAATCTGAAGTTTTCATTTGTTGTCCAGTGTTGCTTATAGTACAATAACAAACGTCGTTTTGTATATTTTTGTGTAAATGTTAACTTTCAAATTTTTTGCAAGCCTTTTGTAAACTTTTTGTAAGTGCATTTTTTGCTGGGTACACTCAAAGAAAAGCTTCATATGTTTATATCCGATTTCTTAAATACGTTGAAACATTGGTATGCTTACCAATTCTGCTGAAGGTTGTTTTCTTTGTTTTGTTTTTAGATAACTTTTTTTTATTTTCCTTCGATTTTAGAATTTTTTGTTTTTGAATTATATTTGTATGTTTTTGTTTGTCATTCATACAAAACAAACTTTTTTAAATCAACAACTGGGGTATGGCACCACCAATAAAATAAGTTATAAAAACGTCGTTATCACTAGATGTCACTTTGTTCAAAAAATTGACAATTTTCGTTTTTTATTTCAATTTAAATAATAACAAACAACAAAGCACAAAAACAAAGGTATATCTCAAATTTTATTATTTTAATATATTCTACGCTTGTCTTTTTCCTTATTTTTAGCAGTTTTCAGTAGTTTTTGAGTTTATAAATATAGGCTCAGCTGAAACTAAACTGATACTAAATAGTTGCTCAGGTAATACTAAATTTCAGCGCCCTCTATATAAATATGATGAATTCTATAAAATCTGTGTTATGATTAAACTATTCATTGGACAAGGATAAGGTATTCAATTAACCGTCATTTTATTTTAGTCGATTAATCGTGCAACTAATTATTATGGTTTTTTTCTTAACCGATCAATAGAATATAATCTTAAAATTACTCGATTAATCGAAAAAAATTTTATGTAAACTAATATACATACATTTGTTATACAATAATTTTATTTAAAAAAAAACCAACAAAAATCATTTCAGTAACTCTGCCAAATTTCATAAAAATAAAAATGTAGTAATATTTTGTAATTTTTTTTTATTTTTTCTGTACCCTCTGTCATATATACGAGGGCGACCGCAAAAGTAACTGGCCTGGCACATTTTCTGTTTTACTAGCAACTTTTTTTTTTTTTTTTAAAGCAATCTTTTATAAGCCATCTGTCAAAATTTCCGAAATATTTAACGATTATTTTCTTTGTTACAGGTGATTGAAGTAAACAAGTTTTGTAATTTTTGAAAAATGGAAAATAAAGAGTTTCGTGCGGTAATTAAACACTTTTATATGAAAGGTTATACGCCACAATTAATCAAAGATGAATTGGATTCTGTTCATGGTGATAATACACCATCATACTCCACCGTGAAATCCTGGGTTCAACAATTTAAAATGGGTCGTTCAAGTACGGAAGATGAACAACGCTCTGGAAGATAGAAAACTGCTACTACTATTGAAAACATTAGAAAAATATTTAATGAAGTGACAAAAGATAGACGAATAAAGCTCAGAGAATTTGCTGATATTGTTAAAATACACGAAAAACAAGTTTGGAGTATTTTACATGATGAACTCCACATGAAAAAGCTATCTGCAAGATGGGTGCCGCGTTTGTTGACTTTGCCCCAAAAAATCGCATTTTTAACTCAACAAAACCTGGCCGAATTACGATTTGAAATTGCTCCGCTTCCACCATATAGTCCAGATTTAGCTCCTTCTGATTATTTCTTGTTTCCAAATTTAAAAAAATTTCTCGGTGGCAAAAAATTTTCGTCCAATAGTGAGGTTATTGCTGAAACTGAGGCATATTTTGAAGGTCTTGAAAAATCTTATTTTTCGGATGGAATTAAAAAACTTGAAAAACGTTTGATTAAGTGTATTGAGTTCGAAGGAGATTATGTTGAAAAATAAATAATAATAATTCCAAAAAAACGGTTCTTTTTATGTTAGGCCAGTTACTTTTGCGGTCGCCCTCGTATATACAATATTTGTTCAAATTTGAGAGAGTCGTACCCCAGATCTTTTTGGTAAATTATGCATTTTTGAAACAAAAAATTATCCTGGGATACTCAATGAGTTAAAGAAGAATAGAACAACTCGTACATTTATTTGTATCTCTTTTGTATGCATTAAACACATACTCGGAGAAACGTAAATGTAGAGACAAGTTCTGTTGAGAATTGATTTTTCCTCTACGTTTACTTCCCTCCATCAATTTTTTTCATTTGCTAAAGGATATTTAAACGCAGAGTACTCACTAAATAAGCTTTATAACATTAAGGATTAATTATAATAAATAATTATGGTATATAATTATTAATTATAATAATTATTAATGCATTCGTTTTATATCTACATTTAAAAAATTGTAAAAAATAATAATTTTAAATTTGGTTTTACGTAAGTTGATTCCACTACATTGATAGATCTCTAAAAACAACAGAGTTTTATTTTGGAAGATGACAAAGCAAACTGTGTTAATTTTTTGTTGTTTTTGTTTTTGATTTGTTAGTTTAGATATTTGTTAACGCTTCTAGATAAAAAAGAGAAATTTTCATTGAGTTTAAGCTAAAAAATATTTCTAGAAATTCTAAAAAGTAGCCTGTTGGTGATTTCCTTGGGCCAAAATGAAATCCGGATAGGTAAAAGGCTACAGCAAATTATTTTTCACAATTTGTTAAATAAGTTTTGGGAATTTAGCATACTTACTTTAATAAAAAAAAATATATATTTTTTAAACATTTTTGTAATTTTTTTTACCAATTTCGACTAATCGTATTAAATTATTCGAATTATTCGAAATTTGAACATTTTAATGGGTTCATTTTGTAACTCGAATGAAAAAGTTTTTTCGTTTTCGTTTGAAACGTAAACGAAAATATTTGGTATTTTATAAAACGGGTAGTAGTTTGCGTTTGTTGCCATTTGCGAGTTATTATTGCCAGACAAAAAAAATAATATTTGTGACATGGAATTACAAATTATTTAAATAAAAATTTGTTCATAGAGTTTTCCAAGTCTGTTTAGGCTGATTGGTAAATGAGTTGTTGTTTTTAGTTCTAATATTTTTAGAGTCCAGGTATCGAATCCTGTGTGGGGAGATTTTATTTATTAGTAGTTTTTTTTATGATATATTTTTGGACATTTTTTCCTAATATATATATATATATATATATTTGTTCCTTTTACTCCTGCATTTTTATATATATATTTGTTCCTTTTACTTCTGCAAGGAGCATAGAGCCTAATAATATGAAACAAATATATTAAAGAAAATTTTAAATTGTACAGAAAATCAAGCTAAATAAGAAGAACCTTACATTAGCGGATAGCGAAGGAGTACAAAGTATGGTTTGTTAAGATGGCCCTTAAGTTTCGAATTGTCAGTTTTTAGTTTTAAAACCGCTCAGTTTGTTTCATTTGGTCTCAAACGTAGAAGTTTATATATAAAGAAAAATTTTTTTAAACGTAAATCGTGTCTTAGCGCATCTAAAATCAGATATTTTTAAAATTGCCCAAATTTTCACTAATTTGCATATAAATTTAAGTGCTTCTGCAAAATAATTTGATTTTTTTATAACGATTTTTGTGTGAAAAATTTGTTTTATAAGCCGTTTATAAATTTAAAAAGTGATTGTGCATATGACCCTAAAAGAATTATTTCTTATTGAGAATAAAAAATATAGGAGTATCATATTTAATTACTTCATATTTTTAAACCCATATTTATACAATTTCTATTCCAAAAATTGCAATTTTCTAAATTTTTATGCAAAAACTTTAACTTTTTAATAGGAAACGACAACTATTTCTGTTCGTTTGAATATGCCATAATATTCGTTTGCAATATTGCCAGATTAAAAAAAAAGAAAATATACATATTTTTTTGAGTTTTACAAAATTTAAAAAAATTAAAAATAAAAAAACGTTCAAACGAAAGCAAAGTTTCGTTTTACAAAATGACCCCATAAATTACTGGAACAATTTGTGAGCAAAATTGTACGGTTAATCGAATAACGATTAATCGATTTAATACTATAGACAAGGATTTATAAAGCTTTTAACAAATACATGTAACTTCTCCCAATTACTACACACGAAAAATCCATTACCAAATATTATAAAATACTCTCACGCAATTTTTTTTTTGGCAATGATATTTGTGCTGGCATTAAGTATTCTTCCTTGGTTGTGTTATAAATATTTATAAACTGAGTAACTCTACGTCATTTAAATATAACTATAGGATGTACTTCGTTATTTCGTCACTGTTATACAAAATAGTTTAAAACTGAAAGGAAAAACTTTAATAAGTAATTCTCATTTTTTAATTTAAGACTTTATATTTTGTAGTATTTTGGTTATGTAAAATAGCTTTAAAATTGCCTCAAGGTTTTTACCGTTTACATATAAATTTATTTCTAAAGTTTTGTTTTTATTTGACAAGGCGGAACCCAGTACAGGAACGGCAATGGTGTATCATTATTTATCAATAACTGCTGTACTATTTTCGAACACAAAATAATGCATCCTTATCTTCTGCGTGACTTTAAAACCAAAAATATCGAGTCCATAACTTTTATATTACTTGCAAATATAAAATAATTTGTATATATGAGAGTATATATTTTCATGTTCTACCTATGATGGTAGAACTGTCGACTGACAATCCGGAGTTAAAGGTTTGATTCGATTCGCACACGAGCACATTTTATTAAAAAAAGTTTTAACAATGAGCAAATAAATATTTTATAGCAAGTGGTTTTTTAAAAATCTATTTTAAGACTCATTACTTTGTTCTAGTACTGATAAGCATATAGGTAACCTCCACTTTATTGAGCCACTAAAATCTTACCCCTAAATTAATAAAACTTTGTAAAATTATAGGAGGTTTATTGAACAAATTTTGTATGAAAATGACGTTTTGTAAAGCTGTTATAACTTTACAAAGCATTTATGAAATGAAAAGTTAGCATTTTACCTAAAATTGTTGAAAAAATTTTGCCATATTATTCTCAATGTTTGTATGTATATTTTAACAAAAAATTAAACATGTTAGTATTTAATACCACTAGAGTTATTGCTGTTCGTCCACAAAAAATGGTATGTTTATTTTAGTTTTTTCGAATTAAAGTTTATGAAAACTTTATTGTCAAAGTTTTTCTATCATATGAATATTTTTACTGCATATACTATATATAAATATGTCCATCGAATATAAAAGTTTAGTTCTAAATCCGATTACATACAACATGCTGGGTTTCATTTTTCATAGTGTACACATGCCAACCACATACAACATACCGAAATACAACACAAATCATACATAAATCAATAAAAATGGTTAGAATTTGTTTTGACAGTAAAGTAAAAAACGTTGATTTGAAATAAGAAATAAACGTAAAAGTTTTAATTTTTTTATATGCGTACAAAAAGGATCGCAAATAAAGCAAAAAAAAATATTTTATGTGCCAATAAGATACTTTAACACATTTTACTGTATATGTATTATAAGAATGTCTTCTAAAGTACTCCCTATGCGTATGAGTATTATTTCAGAATACTATTAATATTTCGTATACGCATTGGTTGCTATTTTGCAGACAATTGAACGAAAGTTTCGTGATGAGAGCAATAAAATATGATTATACATTATCAATATTATGGAACAAAAGTTGAAGTTGTGCAAACACATTGATGTTGTATGTGTTGAATTGAGCAATATATTGGTGTGAATCAAAACATTTTTGCTTTTTATTGTACAACTTAACGTATTGCGTAATGTATTGGCAATACTATACAATTTTGATTTTGCGCGGTTTATGTTTGTTTACATTTTTAGGTTATGTTGACATTTAATATTGCATAGAATATTGTGGATAATTTTTGCAGCAAATATGTTGCAATATATTGTATGGTGTGTAGCAAAACGATAAAAAAATAGCATGCGCGTCTCCAGCAATTAATATAAGAGGAAAAATCACACACCACAATGCCCAAGTCAATGTGTTTGTTGTTTTTGGTCTACTTGTTTTTGCCCTTATATTTTCCTAGTTTAGTTGAAAATTTTTTTTGGGATTGCGATCGAACAACTGATATTGACGATTACATTGTGTAGCGCATATCATATGGTGTAAAATACCCAATAATTTTTTTCGTTTTTACCCCTTTGTAATTTGTAGAATTTTTGTTTTACCAAACTTTAACCCGTTAAAGCCCACAAACTCGTGGTGTAACCCCTTTTTACCCAGAAACCCAATTGTTAACCCTTTTTGTGCCGTAACACGAAATTAACCCGCTTTTACGAAAAATTTCTATTTTACGCAAAATTAACTCTTTAACTCATTTTTATTACCGAAAATTTACATACAATTAACACATTTTGTGCCGGTAACCCGATTTTTAATCCCTATTTTACACATTACCCGTGAATTAACTATAACTTAATCCGATTACACACATTTTTCATTGCGAAAATTTATTTTTACCCAAACATTTTTTGATTCACATTGGGAACTACACTTCCATACTACACGATATTTTTGATTTGCATACTCGATACTACTCGATACTTTTAAGAGTTTTAAAATTTGAAATTTTTTTAAATTTTTTAGTAAAACTCTTTAAAAATGTTTACGTTAGTTCAATATTAAAATTTATAAACGTATTATTAAACTTTTTCACCAACTATTCATTGCGGTTTTCATAGTTTTTTAACATATACAATACTTTTAAATATTTAACTTCTGATTTTTTTCTTTTAGCAGAGTTGTGATATTATTGTGATAAATTTTTTAACGGAGTCACATTTTTATATATTTTGTCTATCCAAAATGCAACTCTGAAAATATCGAGTAGTAGTTTTGAGTATCGAGTATCCAAGAAAAAAGACAAATACTCGATACCCACTACTCATAATTTTACCAACACTAGTACCCACCCAACTACCTGCATCGGTTTGGGGGAGTGATTTTTATGATTCAATATACCAAGTTGCAGATGTCATTGAGTACAATGAGCTCTACTGCAAATTATATTTGTCCATAAAACCCGATGAAGCCGAAGTTCACATGTCCACTACCCTTACCCAAACCTCACACACCCCTCATTTTAAGTTCGAGGTAATCCAAGATTTGGATGATATTCAGATTTTAAAATCTGATGTTCAAAAAGAAAATTTGAACGATGTTTTGAGTCAAGATAACCAGCATATTGGAATCGTGAACGGACCTTGTGAAGATGAACACAACACTGGAACTTGTGATCCAGTTGAACCCACAAACCCTAACCCAACCACCGCACAGGTCACCCACCGATCACTTCCCAAACTTTGAGAAATATTAAGTACGTTGAGGAAATTAAAAATGTTGCAATCTTTTCATTGAAGTTTTCTAAATGAATAGGAAAAATATAGAAGGAAAAAATTCCTTGATTTAAGGAAGTTCGTATTAAAAATTATATAAAATTTTGTTTTTGGGATTGTCAAAAACAGTTCTTTTAAATTGAGGATTCGCCTTAAGCGAGTTCGTATTATCAGATGTTTCTTGTATGAAAATTTTTGCCAAAATGTAGAGACTTTGAAATTATTTCATAGTAACCCAATTTTCGACTTATCCGGGTTCGTCTTAAACGAGCTGTACTGTAGTTTGTACGTATTGACATTTTTGAAAAGTTTTTAATTAAAGTTTGTTTTGCCAAATTCAACATTTGGTCATATGAAGCATTATATTTCAAGCACATTATGAGTAGCAGCAAAAATAAATATATTTTTTTTTAGTAAATTGTATACACAGAAAAAAAAGTTGTAACAATTACAAAACTTTGAGTACAAAGTTTCCTGCTGGAATCCAACTACATAAAATTAACGACAAATTTGTCAAGACGCTTAAAAAAATATCCAATAAGATATTTATCGAGACCGTAGATTCAATAGTCTATACACTTAAAATAATACGTCAGTAGAAAAATCTGTCAAACCGGTTTTAAATCGATTTGACTAATTTTTAACAAAATTTTAGTTAAAACACTGATTTAAGCCAAGATTTTAGTTATCTTTATTTAACACAATACTAAAAATCCTCAGTACTTTAACCAGTTTTGAATGTTAATTTTCAAAACTATTTATAACTTTTTAAGAACCCATTTGTTAAATTTTACAAAATTTGTTGTTAAAATATAATATTTTCATGTTTCTGTTATTACCCAGTAGATTACGCCACCAATGTATCCGAAGTTTTAAAGATGGCGTTATTTATTTCCCTCCCGATTTTTTTAAAATAGTCCATTAGCGTGTTTTTTAATCACCTGGATTTAGAATTTTTCATACAAAAAATGGATTTATTAAATCCAAAAAAAGCTGGATTTAATAAATCCACAATAAAAGCACAAATATATGAAACAGCCTATTAATTTAATGTCAGAAAAAAATACGAATGAAAATTAAAAGAGAAACAAAAAAAAAAAAATTAAAACTAACGAATAAAAGGTTTTTCTTAAATTTTTTTTTATGAAATGTGTTTAGAAAAAAAACTACACCTCACCAAATACATATTTTTCATCTTGGACATGGAGAAATAGCTCAAATAGAAATGGAAATTTTTCACTCTACAGTAAGTAATTTAATTAAATCCAATTAGTGAATATTAAATATTGCAATGGAATTTTCAATTGTGTAAAAATATAAATTGAAGTGATAAAACTGAAAAGGCAGACTGTTTATCGCTGTTTTATGTAAAATATAATTATAAATTAAAAGTTAAAGTAGAATCCTTCATCATCGAATTCGGTATTAAAAATTAGGGTGAAAGAAGTGTCGGACAGAAAATTTTTTTAAAATAGGAAAAATCTAACGCCCTCTGTTGAGCATTTTTAGAAATACTTTTTGGATTTATGAAATCCAAGTGATTAGAAAAAACGGCTCTTATCTCGAAAACTAAGCGAGGTAGAGCAAAACGGACAAAATGTTTGCTCCATTGGAGTGCCCTTATATGCCCTCACATGATATGGACTAGGACCCGGGGAGGGTCCCGAGACCCTAATTTGAATAAATTCTACGACTCAGTATAATTACAGATAAAACTGTAGTTTTACAAATTTTTTACTTAAATTTAGATTTGTTAAATTTAACGAAAGAATTTGTTAAAATCTACAAATTTTATTTTAAGCCAAGAAACAGGAAGAAATTTTATTAAAGTAACAAATTTTTCTGTTCAGCCAACAGATTTATTATTTTGAGTGTGGGAATCCATCTCGGACCTACCTCATTATTCAAAACTTGCAAAAATTTTGTCCGTTTTGCTCTATCTGGCTTAGTTTTCGAGATACAGGCCATTTCCACTACGTGGAGAGGGTATAATAAGTTTGTGCTGATGTTTGTAATATAAAACAATATTGGACCTAGACCCACCGATCGACTCAGAATCACTTTTTATTTCCATTTTACGATGTCCGTCTGTCTGTCCGTCCGTCCGTCTGCAAGTGCGCACTCTACAGGTCGCAAATATTAAGATATATCGATGAAATTTGGTGCATTGACTTACGTCAGCCCAAGGACGAAGCCTATTGATTTTGGTTAAAATTGGTCCATGTTTAGACCTAGTGCCCATATAAGGTTCCCACAAAATTGGCTTCTTTACACGCTGCAGGTCGCAAATACGAAGATATTTCAATGAAATTTGGTACACAGACCTACGTCTGCCCAAGGACAAAGCCTATTGCTTTTGGTTCAAATCAATTCAAATGGACCAATATACCAGGTATTTTTATTAATTTTTATTTATGTTGTAATTACCGAAATTTATTTACAATTTTTGTTGTATTAATTGCTTACTTTAATGTTTGTGGAATATAAATTTTACAAATAGAATAACAAGTTCCACATAATTTATTTAAAATTTTAAAAAATTTTTATGTCGCGAACTGGGATAGAACCGGCGACCTTCCGCTTGTCAGCCCATTGATTTTCCTCTAGGCCAAACTCGATTTAAATTTTTTTTAGTCTAATTTAAAATTGGAATTTTTGAGGTTGAAAATTTAAATATTTTGTTTATGAACAAAATTATATCAATAACAGAAAATCAATTGTGTCTTTCAATTTGAACCCATAAAAACATTATTAAAAAAAAGAAAACTACAATGCCTTGGGTGAAGTTTGAACTCAGATTTTTCAGACTATTGGGCTTATATTTTGTTGTTGCCTAATTAACTTATATTTTGTTGTTGCCTAATTTTTAATTTAAATACGCAGAAGTATTTATAAAACAAAAAGATATGATACATTCCAAAATTTTACTATGCCAAATAAAATTTCTTTTCCTAGTATCAATATATTATTATAATTACCAATATAATGGAAATTAACGGATAGTGGCACTAAAGTTGACAAAACAAAATTTTTAATTGATTGGAAAAACTAATACTTTGGATAGAGTTATAGATTTTATTGAAACACAACTGAGTCAAGATTCTTTCCGTCGATATTTTATTCAAATGACTTAATCTTCAATAAATTGTTGGTTGTTGGTATTGAAGGGAATGTAGAAGTTAGTATTTTTTCAATAAGAAAAATCAATGTTTTGGATAATGTGACTGTGTTTTGAAATTATAAGCAGAGAAGACAAAATTGCTGTTTTTGCTTCTTATGCTTTTTATTGCTTGTTTTACTCATATTTGCTTCTTTTTGCTTTTTTGGATTTTCCGTTTTTTTTTAGCTTTAAAATAGCGTTTTCTTACGATTTTTAAGCCTTAAATTGCTTTTTTTTTAGACTTTTTGCCCAAAAAACTTTTTTTGCTCACAAAAACATATTTTTTCTCTTAACTGTGAATTTTTTTTATAAAAAACTGTTGTTTTTGCAAGTTTTTTTACTTTTGCCTTTTTCTTGCATTTTTACAATATTGTTTTGCTTTAAACACATCGGATTTTGCTTTTTTCTGTCTTCTCTGATTATAAGTAACCGCAATTAAAATGATTGAATAACGAAAAGATTTCGTTGGTTCCGATAGAATTCCAAACAATTTATTATCTATGTGTAACAAAAAACACTTTTTAAACTTTACATAATAAAAAACATGTACCTATATATAAGTCCTTAAATCTCTACTCTCACTTATTTACAGATTACTTTTCCATTTTCATATGTTGTTATCTTCGTACCACACCGAAGCTGTAACGTAAATGTTGTAGCCTCTCTTGAGGTAAACCTTGATTAAATAAACGCTTTTCAGCGTGGTCGATCAAGTTTTGAATGCAATCAAACATTTGCCTACTTTGAAGTGATTTCTCTGTCATAAATTTGTGCCGATATTTGGATTGGGCTTTTTTTATTTTATTGTTGTAGCGTGAACGACGGCATAATTCTGCACGTTTTTGTTGTTCATACAAGTCCTTTTTTTCCGGAGCTGAAAAAGCTACAACATCCACATTTTCCCCAGAGTGTTGCTGTGTACTATAAGTGATGTCGCTGCTGCTGGCTATAGTGCCGTTGTTGTTAATTCGTCTTTCATATATAATCGGATTTTCCAACAGCATTTTTTCAACATACTGTTGTTCTTCAAGTAAACAATTTTCTTTGATGCGTTTTGTTTCCATCTGAACCATACGTTCAATATCTTGTGGATTAACATATATGGCCGACAATGCTGTTGAATTTAAATATTTTCTTTTAAATTCCGGTGCTAAAGATGCATAAACTTCTTCTAGGAAGTGACCAGTTTGATTGTGTTCCATTTTTTTGAGTATTGAACAGAAAATAAGCTGCTGCTGTTATTGGTGTTATTTTCACGTGAACTGTTTTTTAAATGTGTGTTTGTAGTTTCACGTTTTTCGCTTTTATACAAGTTTCTTTACATATTTGATCTGCAAAAATGGTACCTGCTAGTATCCTTTTTGTTGTTATTTAAAAATATGAAAAATGTGTTTATTACCATTTAGGGTCAGTCAGGAAAAATTTTTTATTAACGAGACATGCACATTTAAGTTTTTTTTTTTTTTTTTTGAGTTCGACGTCTGTCAAAAAGACAGGGTTGGTTAAGTATAATAAAATACTTATATAACAGGGCGGGAAGAACATGTTGACAAATTAAATTTTTTTTATTTATTTGTAATAATAATTAAATTAATATAAAATAATAATAAAAATAAAAAGAGAAATAATTTTCAAAATTATTTAAAACTAATTTTTAAGAACCCATTCGTTAAATTTAACAAATTTTATTTCTTAAAATATAATATTTTCATGTTACTGTTATTGCCCGGTAGATGGCGCCACCAATGTATCCGAAGTTATAAAGATGGCGCTATTTCGATCCCTCCCGATTTTTTAAAATGGCCCATATCTCGAAAACTAAGAGACCCCGCAAAAAAATTGCAAGTAGTGCTTTACAAACTACTTCTTTTAATGGTTCACAAGTATCCGTTAGTGTATTTTTACTGCTTTTTTAGAAGTTATTCTGAACAACTTCAAAAAATCACTTCTTTCATTGCTTCTCAAGTATCCGTTATTACATTTTTACAGCTTTTTTAGAATTACTTCTGAAAAACTTCAAAAAATCAATTCTTTCATTGCTTCCCAAGTATCCGTTATTATATTTTTACAGCTTTTTTAGAATTACTTCTGAACCACCTCCAAAAAATCACTTAAATATTGCTTCTAAAGTGATTTTGGTATCATTTGGCATTTCCAAACAGAGGGTCGCGGGTTCAATTCCCGGCGGAACCAATATTTTTTTAATTTTTAAAAAATTTTTTTTTAATATTTATAATTAATTTCTGTAAATTTAATATTTTTTAATTTTAAAATTTTTAAAAATATGTATATATAAAAAAATGGTGAGAAATTGATTTTTATGTACCTGTAAAAATAGTACTGAAACCAATATTGAATTGGAGTGCACCTTTTACACTTGTTTAATAAGTACTTTTATTGAAGAGAATAAGGAACAATATATCGCATTAACAAAGTGGTGTTTTTATGCCAGTCAACTTTCATATCAAAGAATAGCTCAGCGGTAGAGCTCAGCTACTAGCAATCGTGAGGTCGCAAGTTCGATACCCGGTGGCGACAATTAAAAACATTTGTAAAATAAAAAAAAATAAAATTTTTTTGTGAAGAATTTTTTTTTAACTTTTAATTGGTGAAAAAGAGCTTCCTTTGCACTCGTTCAAAAAGTACTGAAGAAATGTTAAAGTCGTAGTACCTCTCCTATGACAACTCAATTTTAAAATCATTAGTGTTTATGTTAAAAAAGAAGTACATCTACACTCTCAAAACGATTCCGATGTGACAACCGAATTTTTTCCAACCGAATTCGTTCGGTTGCTGCAACCTCATAATTCGGTTGCCTCAACTGAATTCAGTTGTGACAGCTGACAATTCGGTTGCCGCAACCGAATTGAAATCGAATTCGGTTGCCACAACTGGATTCGGTTGGGGCAACCGAATTACGAGGTTGCAGCAACCGAATCAATTCGGTTGGCAAAAAATTCGGTTTCCACAACGGAAGTGTTTTGAGAGTGTAGGTCATCAATTGTAGTGCTTTTTCTACTGCTTCGGGATCTCTTTTTTCACTGGGGAGATAGACCAAAATTGATGAAAATTTCGACTACCCCTAACCGTATAATTTTCCTACCAAAGGGGTTATCTCTATCCAAAAATGGACCTTGTAGGGGCTTTGGACCCTCGGAAATTTTTAATAAAAATTTTCCACTTCATAGCCCATATCTCGAAAACTAATCGAGATAGAGCAAAACGGACAAAATGTTTGCTCCACTGGAGTGCACTTATATGCTCTCACACGATTTGGACTAGGCCCAGGGAGGGTTCCGAGACCCTAAATTTGGATAATTCTACGACTCAGTATAATTACAGATAAAACTGTAGTTTTACAAATTTTTTACTTAAATTTAGATTTGTTAAATTTAACAAAAAAATTTGTTAAAATCAACAAATTTTTCTGTCCAGCCAACAGACGTATTATTTTGAGTGTAAGATATTCTTACTTTTTGATTATAATTATCTTTAATAAATTTTTATCTAGTTGTTTTTTAAGTTCTTTCGTGTTTTATTGCATTAATTTCCTAAAAACCTAGAAAATAAAAATCTGCTGACTTACTAAATTTAACTTTTCATACAATTTTGTTTGAAGTTATAACAGGCAGGCACCGTGTTTATCACCATGAACAAAATTTTAAAACACTAAATGAAGTGGATTGTAGAGTTTCGAGAAATTTTGCTATTTTTTTTTAAACACACACTTAAAATAATACGTCGGTAAAAAATCTGTTAAACAGGTTTCCAATCGATATGACTAATTTTTAACAATTTTTTTTCGATATTATTTATAACAAATTTTTAAGAACCCATTCGTCAAATTTTACAACAAATTACTCAGTCGAATCAAAATTGAATCGATTTAAATTATACCAAATCATTATCTCACTTTGGTGAATATCAAATCATTGATTTAGAATTATTTTAAAATATTCACTGATTTATAAAATGAATAAGTTTTTATTCGTATTAATTCAAAAAAGAATTATCTTTTTTAAGCTCTGAATGTAACACAAGAGAGAAGATTAAGTCTGCTTGGAATCAAAAATTTTCGTATACAATTTTGTAATTTTGAGATGTGCTATATTTAAGTTTACGCGCTAAATAAGAATATTTATATGAATACCGAAAATTCGGTAATAGAAAATTTTCAATACCAAAATATCGATTTCTCAATACCAATTCGGTATTGGAAACTCTAGGCCCGACCTCTAAATAATTTTTTAAAATCTAAAGAAATTGTTAAAGGAAACTCACCAAAAGAATTATATTTGAGTTGTAAGGTTTGTAAAATTCAAAACTTTACTTTAAATGATACTGTTTATGCTTCAAAATACATTCGGTCATTTAAAGTTTACAACTCGTGGTTCCTTCATTCCTGCAAAAATTTATTTTTGAGTAACTTTGAGTAATTATTTTCTCTCAACGAACAATAGTTTTAAGCTGTGTTGCCAGGTTTGACGATTTATCGTCATTTTGACGATTTTTACTATCAAAAATAGCCAAATGACGAATTTTTCCTTCAAAATTATAAGTTTATTCAATACGAAATACAGCAATAACTGTGCAAAAATACGATACTTTTCCAACCTATAATTATAAAGCCCAAATTAGTTTGGAAGTAAAGTGCGCCGAAATGAGGTATCGTAATGTAGAAATCTATTTTCAATGGATTTTCTTACCTCAAATGTACTTCCAAACTAAGTAGGTGTGTATATTGTCATTAACTAAAAGTAAACAGCTGACACGATACTTTACGATACTACTAGACTAATGGAGCCTTAAATCTTAAGTTTTTAAAATTATGCAGAATTGCAAACAAATTAATGTGGGAACAAACTAAGCAAATCTATACGATTTTTGAAAAATATTTTAGAATTTGAAATTAAAAGTGTTCATATTGAAATTTTAATTAAAATTATATGTAGAAAGAATATAAAAAACAGTTCAAGTACATCATAAGTTTTTAAAATGTACAAAACTTATAGGAAAAATAATAAAACGTATGATAAATTTTGTGTAAAACTTCTGTCCTAAAACTGTAACGAATCTGAGTTGTTTTCGTGGAGAAGAATGCCTGTAAAATATATATTAAATATTACAAAATATGAAATTTTTTTGGTGTTTCTTTTTTTTAAAGCAACTATTTCTGGATATCGCAAATTTCGATAATGTTTATAAACATTATATTAAATAAATGAATGTTCTTTTTAGTTTGACTCTAGATCATAAATTAATATCACTTTCTGTTTAAATTATTTTCAAATCAAAGAAAGATGATACAATTTTTACAAGTAAATTATTATTGCTGGTCTTATCGAATTCTTTCAAATATATTTTTATTCTTTGTAATTTACTTGTAAAAATTGTATCATCTTTCTTTGATTTGAAAATAATTTAAACAGAAAGTGATATTAATTTATGATCTAGAGTCAAACTAAAAAGAAAATTTATTTACTTAAAAATAAGTGATCAACTAAATATTCCCCCATTCACATTATATTAAATTTGTTAAATCAAACCAGCACGAAATGATTAAAAAAGTATACTTTTTAAAATGCCCTTTTTAGAGCCCTTATAACACAAATAGATTTTATTTTGACGATTTCAACAATTTTTTGATGATTTTTCAAAACCCTATGACGATTTTGACGATATTTTCCAACATTTTCGACGATTTTGTGCCTAATATACCTGGCAACACTGGTTTTAAGACACTTTAATTTATTTTAAAAGGCGAAAATCCACTCGCGTGCCACTACTGGCACAAGGGCCATCATTTTTTCAGACGTTTACCGTAGCATATAGTACTTTGCAAAGTATCTGCACACATGTAGTGTAGAAAATTTTAGGAAAACTGGTTTAGCCTGTTAGGCGTGATTTTATGGCAAACAGACAAACAACCCATCGACTTTTTAATATTGATTGGGATTCCAAATCCTATACTATTTTTAGGCAACTCATCCTATAGGATATTTTACTTCTACTATTTACCATCACATAAAACAAGTCATAAAAAAGGAAAATCAAAAGGTGTAAATAAGTCTACAAAAACTAATCTCGATTTAACTGGTATTTTTGTGTAAACTGTGGAAAGAAGTAAAGTAAATCTTATAGAATGTACCCAGATACTATAAGCAAACACATTCATATGATGGTTGTTTGTAGATGTTAACATAAAATTTAATGCCTACAGAATTTGCAGAAAAAAAAATCAAATAAACATTTAAAAGTTTTCCTAGTTGTTATAGAGAATTTCAAAACTGAAATATATTCACTATGTAAACACACCCACATATAAAATATACAACACTTGAAATTCATCCATAAATGGAAAAATACTATGAATACCCAGCAAAATCTTAGGGTCATATGAATAATCAATTTTGAAATTTATAAGTGACTTATAAAACAAGTTTTTCATACAAAATTCTTTTAATAAACATGTTACTCGTATAAGGTTTTCAAATTAATATGCATAATCATTTTAGTAATGAGTGCTAATGAGTTACTAATATCTTAACAATAAGTATTTAGTAGAGTTAGGGTCTACTGCATATAATTTGGTATGAAAATATATTAACCCAAGAAACATTTTTACGGACTCTCCGGCACGTACGGAATCATGAATCCGGCTTTTACGGCACATTAACGGTCCGTAATACACGTATCCGTCAAAGCTTGTACGTATACGGAACATTAACGGACCGTGTAATCGGATTTTCGAACATAATACGTTTTAACTCCGTTTCCGTACCGTAAAATACGGACTGAGTTGATTTTAATTTGTGTTCAAAATAAAAACAATTAAATTTAAAAAAAATATGAATCTCAACCCTTCAGTCGATATAAAAGTATTTTTGTGGCGAGAAATTAGTCGCGATGGCGGGAATATATGCAGCACATCATCAGCCAAATAACTTCAAGCCGCATAGATACATTAGATGGTAAGATTTATGAAATTTAGTGCATGTTTCACAATGGTTTTCGTAAGATGGTTTGTTTTTGTAACAAAAGCTCTGTTCCACGTACATTAACGCGTCTACCCAATTTTTCCAAAAAGCGTTTCCATTGTCAAAATTATGCGTAAATTGTTGTTGTTTCGAGTAAATTGGGAACCCGCGGTAACGACGTGGAACAAGCCTAAAGTGTGCGAATTTGAATCGTATGCAAAATACCATTTTAAATACAATCAGTTAAACCATAGCTAATTTATTTTTCCCTTTGCATGAAGATGATCGATTTTATTATGGGTCCCTATTGCGTATTGATTAGCTGGATAGAGCTAAACTGAGCGGGATGTACTAATATATATTGTAGATTTAATTAAATAATTCTTCAAGCTCGAGGTCTGTTTTCATTAATTCTTTATTTATTTAAAAATATATTCTCAATATTTCGTTATCAATAAATTTATAAAAAAGCATAAAAATTACTGCTCAACATTAGTAAACATATGGTCAATTTAGGTAGATATATAAGTCCGGAGTTACTCCGTTTATACCTGACATAACGGTCCGGAAATGGTCCGTCATTGACGGACTTTCAACGGACTAGTCCGTTTTTTACACGACGTAACGGTCCGTAAACGGTCCGTCATTGACGGACTTTCAACGGACTTGTCCGTTTTTCACACGATACAACGGTCCGTAAACGGTCCGTCATTGACGGACTTTCAACGGATTCGAATCAGTTTCGATGTTCCTTAAGTTCCGTTTTCTGGTCCGTATACGGATCCAGAAAACGGTACGTAAACGGAGTTGGATTCCGTTTATGACGGACCAAAAACGGTGCGTAAACGGAACGAATTGTTTGTTGGGAATTTTTTTCGACAAGGTCATTTTTATAGAAGTTTAAAATATCTTCGGTACGAAAAAACCACACACGCTAGGAAAATTTTAGACATTAGCTTAACAAGGCATTGTCATAACACCACATACATATCTCACTGCCAAATTTCTTTACTGCATTACCAAACACATTCTAACAAGATAGTAAAAAAACAAGAGGTATTGTAATTACTTCCAAAAATCAAAACAAAGAAAACACGAAAGTATTTAAAATATAATTATTTATTTGTAAACATTTTTTACAAATTACAAAATATGACTTTTTGCGAATTTTCTCATAAACATTGATATTTTAAAACTAATTTGAATTAAAAACATTAAAGAATCATGATTTCGAGTGAATTGCCTTAGGAAAGTAATACAAATTTAAATCGGTTAAAAATCAGCCGAGTTATTACAATTTCCCCCGGAAATTGATGCGTCGCAGACCACTTAATCCAGAAATTCGGGTACAAATTTTAAGATTTATTAAAAAAATCTACTACAGAACATTTTTTTATTTCAGAAGCTTCAAGAAGTATTTTTTATATTGTGTTTTGCTAACCCGTTTTAAATTAGTGGCAAAAAGATCAGAATTTTTAAAGACTCTTTTCAAATCTACAATGTAAAATTTTTTTAAATTTTTTTAAAGAAATTTTAAAAAATCAATGATTTGAGTTTAAGATTTTATTCAGAACATATTGGAGATTAAAAACTACAAAACCTGTAGGAATTCCTATTTTCATTTCGCTAGGGCTGAGAATATAATTCAGCGAATTTCGAGAAAACAGCTATTTTTGACATTTATTTAGGTTTTAGGCAAGTTTTTCTTTTTTCTTCTTTTAATTCCACATGATTGTGGCCAGAATATAACAACACAAGATTAAATATTTTAATACTGAAAATTAGGACAAAACAGAAATCTACTTAATGAAAATTAATAAAAATGCATATTAATTGCATTTGGTCTATATGACGCGTTTGAAAAAACAACACTTTACTAGAAATACATTAAATTTCCCCTGAGTAAGATCAAAAGTCAAATTTTAGAAGATTTTAATTTTTTTTAAACCTATTAATATAACATATATCCCTGAGCCGATATTAATGAAACTTCTTCATGTTATTTTTCTAGGTCTAACAATAATATTTTTAATTTGATTTTAGAAAATTAACCCTTAAGTACTATTGGGGCTTTTTTGACACTATGATGAATATAGACTCATATTTTTTTCAGTGCGGCATATAGCCCCTAACAGCACTTAAGCGTTAATTTTCTGAAATTAAATTAAGAATACTATTTGTAGAACAGAAAAAAAGTAGGAAACAACAGTGGACTTTGTAAAAGAAAATATATTTTTTTAAATTGGAATTTTATTTCCAACAATTTTTTTGTACGAAATGTTTTTGAGTTATTATTTTTCAAATAAAAATTGTTTAAAAATAAAAATTCAAAGTTACAAAACAAATAAAAAATTTTTGTTGGATTTACAAATTTCAAAACTTTTTTAAAGGCACCAACCCTAAAAAAGATTTGTAAATTTACTACTATATAATGAGTTTAGTTTAATTTTACAAAAATTCAGTAAATATAAACAAAAAATGCGTAAACTCTATTTGTACACACTTCCACATACAACAACACACAAAAAATATTTTTCAACATTATGTGTTTACAAATAAACACATTATGCTTAAAATTACTACTCTTTTCTTAAATACAATTTTTACACATAAAATTAGTAAATATACTAATTTATAATAGTAATAAATACTTTGATATTTTAAATTGGACTAAATTAAAAAAAATTTAAATAATAAAAAAAAAGCTAAAACGGATTATTTTTTGTGAATTATTACATTTTTAAAAGTACATTTTTATCTGGAAATAGCAACATAAGCATGAATTGTTTTGTTTTTTGGTAATTATTATTGAAGCTAATTTCCACATAAACGATTATGCGAGAATGACACAGATATTATTATTAATAAAATACGTGCTGAAAATTAATTTCTTTTTTTAAAAAAATTTTTTGGGTGGTTTGACTTTAAGCACTGACACCGAAATATAATTTCATTATACATGTAACAACTTAGTTGGCAATGAAAGATTTTGCTGGGTATACATAGTAAACTGAAACTAAATTCTTATGTAGCTATACTTTTGTGTTTGCTCTTCGTTGCCTAGGATTGAATATATTGCCTGTAAATACTATTAAGAGAGATTTGGTCAACTATATAAATTTTTTTGTTAGCAATCCACAAATAGCAGAAAAAGGTAAAATGCATTAATATGCGGGCACAATGATAAACGTAGACCTCAATATTATGTGTTTATGGTGGTGAAGTTACATACAGTGGTGCAAAATTTAATAGGAACGATTCAAGTTTTTTTTATTTTATTCTTGTTGCCTTTATTTTTAAAGATCAAAATATTGGCGAATTTCGCCCCGAAAGGCAAATATGTGGTCTATAATATTATGCATAATTTTAACGTAATGTCTGTTTTTTTTATTTTGTCACTTGTTTTAAGTAGGCGTGGCTTTCAATGAAAAATTAGCGACATTGATATGTTATCAAATTACATAGTAAAATATAGCGAGTACTGATCGGATCTATACAAACTGTATATTTTTGGAAATTCTACAAAATTTTCTTAAGTCTTGCATTATTTTTATCCAGAAATGTGCGCCAGACTTAAAATGACAGTGTCTTAAATATGAAAAAAATTTTCTTTGTTTTTAGCGATTTTAAAATAAAGTTAACAACACTGAAATTTTAAAGCGAATAGTTTTATGCTATACTTGCTACGATATAACAAATAAGTCAAGTTTTTTTCTATGCTAAGTATAAAGCATTTTCTTTTAATATTTCAGTGTGGTTAACTTTATTATAAAATCGCTAAAAACAAAGAAAATTTTTTTTTTATGTTTAAGGCACTGTCATTTCAAGTCTGGCGGCCATTTCTAGATAAAGATAATGCAGAAGTTAAGGAAATTTTGTGAATTTCCAAAAATATACAGTTTGTATAGATCCGATCAGTACTCGCTACATTTTACTTTGTAATTTGATAACAGGTCGATATCGCTAATTTTTCATTGAAAGCCACGCCTACTTAAAACAAGTGACAAAATAAAAAAACAAACATTATGTTAAAATTCTGCACAATATTCTAGAGCACATATTTGCTTCCCGGGGCGAATTTAGCCACTATTTTGATCTTTAAAAATAAAGGCAACGAAAAAAAAATTAGAAAAAACTTGAATCTTTCCTATAAAATTTTCCACCACTGTTATGTAAGCATACCTTTGCTTCAGATAAAAAGCTTGCTTTTTGGTTTTATAAAAAAAGGCATTTCGCGATATATTTTTTTGGGGCGATAAAAATTTCAATACACTTTTAATCTAAAATATATCGCAATATTTTGTAAAACTGTTGAGTACTAGCTTTCCTAAGCTACTTTGTGAGCTTCTTTTTTTCATAAAAATTTCTTAAGACATTTTTGGCAATTTTTTTTTTTGTCAAAATGAAAAGGTATTTTCCAAAGAAAAATTTTGTTTGTGCACACATAATAATCCTTGCATAAAAATACAAAATAATATGTCAAAATAGCGAAGATTTTGTAATATACACCATGTTTCTTTAATTTACCAAAGTTTTCGTTGTTTTAAAATTATGTTCGAATTTTTGTTCATGGATCATTGTGAGTGTATTGTTTGTAATAGAAAAAAATGTTCTTTCTACCGAACAAAATAATAATTTAAATTGGATTTACACTTAAAAATCCTTATTTACAAATAAGTGTTATCTTAATATACAAATGTTTATATTCTAGGTAAATTGTATTTTAGTATTTGTCTCGTTTTACAAGTGTATTTGTAATTTTGGGTAGTTTGTGGCTTGTCAACCATGTTGTGTTTAGTACAAACAACAAATTTTTGTGGTTTTTTGTTTAATTTTATTACCTGTTCATCTATATCACTTGTCCTCCGTATTGTAAAATTGTTTGTTTGTGCTTTAGTTATAATATTTTTTTTTCTTCAACTCTTAGTTTATATGATTTTTCAATTCACTGAACAAGTTTTTCTAAAATGTCATCAGTTTATATTGTGTGGTTCTTTGTTTTTTGTATACTGTCTGTCTGCTTTATATTTTTTTCTTTTTAGCTTTAAAATAAATTAGATTTTATTTAGTTTAAATTTAAATATTTAGTTTAATATTAAATATTTGTAGACTAAAACAAATATAAATATTGCAAAGTATAAATATTGTAATTTTATAAGTACTTAATTGAGTATTGGGCCGGAAGTGGTACATTTGGCGTTCGAGTTTTTTTAAAAAGGATTTTAATTAATAGCATCAATGGAATATAAGTTAAACAAAATATATTAAAATTTTATAAATATTCTTGCTCTTTAATTTTTATTTAAACATAAGTATTGTTTTTTCGACCTTTTTAATTGATAAATTAGAAATTTGTTAATTCTAGTTCGAACCCAATTTCCTTCTTAAGAATTAACATAATAAATACTTTTTTTTCCAAAAACTGTTATTTTTCTTCATCAGGATATTCTCGTGACAAATAATTCACAGAGTTTTTGCTTTCAAAAACGTCTACACTTTAAGGAATAAAAAGACGATCGTTTGGGGATTTTCCAGTTCCCCTTCATCAGTTTTCTTTACAAAGTGGTGGCATTACTGCAAATTAAAGCATCAAAATCTCATATTAAATGTAGTCTGTTACATCAACGTTTTCGAAGTCTTCCGCAAGCATAACCAATTAAAAATAGATATATTCTGAAAGTTTTTTGTTTTTGAACTTTATACCATTGTTATAAATAAATACAAGTTTTTATTTTTACCTGATTTTAAGCAAACAAATTTTGCTGAATTTACCAACATTTTGTAAGCAAGAGACCAAACATTTGCTGACACAGCAACACAAGTTTTTGTTATTTGTAAGCTAAATTTAGTAGAATGCATAAATGCTTGAATAAAATCAGCAGAAATATTTGCTAAAAAATGCTAAACTCCTGTTTTCAAAAGGCTCGATTTTTATTTGCATTTAAAACGAAAAATCTAAAGAAAAACTTATAAAATTTTTAATTTTTTGTTCTTTTTTAGGCTACTAATTATTTAGGAAAATTTTTTGCTGATTGTAGCCGGTTAACTTGTTATTTTCTATTAACGAAGACTTAAGGGGGGACATGACATTGGCCGTTTTTTGAAATCGACTTTTTTTTATAATTTTATGTTTTAGTAAATATTCTTAAAATTCTAATAAAAAAAATTTCATGTAAAAATTCCTACGGGTTCAAAAGTTACAGCCGGTTTAGTGAGAGCGCATTTTTAATTTTACGTACGGCAGCTGGTATATACACAAACTTTGAACTCGTTTGTCTCGAAACCATGTTTTTCGTACTGGTTGCGGCACTAGCGGGTTCATTTTTTGACGAATTTTTTTTTTTTGTATTTTTTTAAACTTGATTCGCTATCATATGACACGAGCTTTTTTTTTAATTTTCTTTTCGATTTTTTATAAATTGTTAAAGTCAATATTTTTTTCGAAAAAATACACTTTCAAATTTGGAACATCACCAAAAATTGAAAAAAAAATTTAATAAAAAAGGAGTGAAAAATATATTTTTTTGAATTTTTTTCTTGTAATTTGTTCAATTCTCTACAATAATAAAATTTTGGAAAAATGTTTGTTTTTGACTGAGTTATGAATTTTTAAAAAAAGGTCTGTTTTCTCTGCCGCGAATGTCATGTCCCTCCTTAAATATAACTAGTTTTATTTTTGCTCTACCTGTCTTACTAATATATAGCAAAAGTAATCTGATTCCTGTTTTTTGGCTTACAATAAAATTTGTTAATTTTAACAAATTATTTTGTTAAATTTAACAAATCTAAATTTTAGTCAAAAATTTGTAAAACTACAGTTTTATCTGTAATTATACTGAGTCGTAAAATTTATCCAAATTTATGGTCTCGGGACCCTCCCCGGGCCTAGTAAATATCATGTGAGGGCATGTAAGGGTACTCCAATGGAGTAAACATTTTGTCCGTTTTGTTCTATCTCGCTTAGTTTTCGAGATATGGACCATTTTATGAAGCGAACATTTTTTATTAAAAATTTTCGAGGGTCCAAGGCCCCACCAAGATCCATTTTTGGATAGAGATAACCCCTTTCGCTCGGGTATTGCACGGTTAGGGGTAGTCGAAATTTTCATCAATTATGCTCTCTCTTAGTTTTCGAGATATGGGCCATTTTAAAAAATCAGGAGGGAAAGAAATAGCGGCGTCTTTAAAGCTTCGGATACATTGGTGGCGCCATCTACTGGGTAATTAACGTAACATGAAAATATTACATTTTAACAATAAATTTTGTAAAATTTAACAAATGGGTTCTTAAAAATTACTTTTAACTAATTTTGAAAATTAACACTCAAAACTAGTTAAAGTACTGAGGATTTTCAGTATTGTGTTAAATGAAGATAACTTAAATCTTTGCTTAAATCAGTGTTTCAACTAAAAATTTGTTAAAAATTAGTCAAATCGATTTGACAGATTTTTCTACTGACGTATTATTTTAAGTGTATGTATGTATACGCACCTGAATATACACAGAAAGAATTTACAAAATTGTAATAAAATTTTTAAACATCTTTCTCATACCATTTTCGTAAGAAACATTCCTAAAAACTTTATTGACCTATGGAAAATCTTCGA
Organism: Leucophora obtusa; assembly: GCA_949987735.1. Taxonomy (NCBI): domain Eukaryota; kingdom Metazoa; phylum Arthropoda; class Insecta; order Diptera; family Anthomyiidae; genus Leucophora; species Leucophora obtusa. Next base: position 175,196,047 of record OX465297.1, read on the forward strand.
GTTCTGTGTCTGTTTGCAAAATAACTAACTCAAATATATTTTTAAGTTTTAAAGTGCATTATTTTTGCAAAAATTATTGTTTTTATTACATATTTTTCTTCTTTTCTAGCCGCATATTTAAGGAGCATATTTTCCAGTTTTAAGTGCATGAAATTCCTTGCCCTAATTTTAACCATAAGAGATTATAACTAAAGTTAGTTTGTGCAAAACATCAGAGTTTATACTGATTCCCACTTTAAATAAATGAAAATTTTGTATTCTCCGAAGTTTAAAAAGTAACCAAAATACTAAAAACAAAATTATATCAAACTAATTTGATGTGTAAGTAAGGGTTTACTAGCAAAAACATCATTAAAAACAATAAAAAAATAATTAAAATTGATTATTTATTATTTATTTCACCCTTAAAGTTGTTTTTGTTACCGCTTTAATCAATAATCATAAGAAAAAATAAAAACAGTGCACTGTTCACTTTTTCGGGTTTTCTTTTCTCTTATTCTTCACGGGAATTAACAGGATCCCAATCCATATAAATTTTAAGGGAACCAAAGGGTACAATTTTTTCGTTTGGGAACTCTTTAGCCTATATCCTCGTTGGTTATACACAGCTAATTGTTTCTTTCATCTTAATTTGTCTCTCTTATTATTGTTCAATTACCAAAAGAACAATAAAATTAGCCTAATTATAAAAACCAAGGGTTATTTATAGTTGTTTTATTTGAGTCTTACTTGTGTTTTTTTTTTGCAAAATCAAAATCTGTTTGTATGTCGATGTCAAAATCTTGTAATATAATATTTCTTCTCTAACAAATTGAGGGTTAACTCAAAATTTTTCTTTCCTATCTATGTTATAAAATACAAATAAATACATGTCTGCATAACATTTATTTAACTTTTAAACTTTGAAAATTGATTAGAGATAAAATTACATAAAGAAAAACTTAAATCAATATGGGTGTAACTAAGAGAATGTATAAACTAAAGACAATAATACACACAAAAAATTATAAAGGTAAAATAACTAAAATACAATTTAAAACAAATAAAATTTCAGTTAAAACCCGGTCTACTCACATTTTCATTTAATTTAACAATTTCTTTATTTGTTTTTGACTATCAATAATTGACTATAAGAAACCGTAAAATCAACTTAAAGTTTATTTATTTTTACTATAAAAATAACGAACAAAACGGTGCGAAGAACAAAATTTATATTTGATTTGACTAAAAAATTTAAAATAAAAACAATTCAAATAATTGTATTGGTGTTTTTTTATTTCAAACAACTTTTACTACAAAATACCTATTTTTGGTTCATTTTTTTAGTTTTACTTTAAAACAATAAAAATTGACTAGAAAATTTGACTGTTACGAAATATCTGTATTTTTATTTAGTTAAATTTTTAAATAACTTGTGAAAAAAGTTAAAAATTATTTTTCTTCTACGAACAACTCTTATTACTTTAAAAATAACTCAATGGAAAAACTTCAGAAACAAATAAAAAAAAGTGACTGTGTTTATTTTATGAGTGTATTCATTAAAGAATTTGATTAAATTTAACCGATACAACTATTTATGGCATTTTGCAAAATACAATCATTTGAATAATAACTAAAACTATTATCGGAATTATTTTTGAAATTTTAATAAATACCCAGTCAGAAATCGCCCGTGGTACAAAAAATCAAGCTCTGGCATACCACTGGGTAACCACGGTATTAAAAATAAATAACTGGCAGAACACTCATTTGGGACGCTTTGCCAGCGTTTGCGAAAATCGTTTTACCAGTATTTGTTTTACAAAAATTTCGGTGGTTTATAAAAAAAAACACTGGCAAAGAATTGGCTTAGAGTGATATGCCAAGGTTTGCAACCAGTGGTTATCCAGTGCTACCTAGCCAATGCTACCAGGCGTACAAAAATCAATTCACTGGAAAACCAATGATTTTATAAAAATGCTGACGCTTCGTTAAAAAATGTTTGTAGTCGCAAGGTTCCAAGTTCAAATCCGGTTGCAAGCAAAAAAATTTTTTTGGATTTTTTTTAATTTAAAATTTTTTTTGTTTTATAAAATCAATTTTTTTGTTTGTAGGAAAGCTCCTTCAAGACCAACTTTTTTTTTGCCCTCCCAACACTGGCATACTAGTTACAAAAAATTGTTTGCCAGTACTAGCATTTTGGCACAGCCAGTAGTTGTCCAGCCATTATCACTCATTTATGTGTTTAGCCATTAAATATTATATGTCTCGTTAGCTTAGTGGGTAAAGCAATCGTCTGCCAATCTGACGGCCTGGGTTCAAATCACGGCAGGACCAAAAAAAAAGATACATATGAACATTTTTTAAATTTTATTTTGAAAAATATATTTCCAGACCACCTATTTATTGGTTTTGCCAGCGTTTTGCCAACGTTTAAAAATTTTGTTCCTCCAGTGCTTTTCCGGCGCTTTTTGAACAGCCGGTCCTTTTGTCTAATGATGTTATCATTTTGGGAATGGGAAAGCACTTTTTGCCAGTACTTGTACCGCCTGTTAAAGTGCTTTGCCACCGCTTTCCCGTTTGTATTTTTCTGACTGGGTATTGTTCTTAAATTATGGTCTAATAAAAGAAATATATATGTAGGGTCATATGCATAATCAGTTCAAAATTTATAAGTAACTTATAAAACAAAATTTTCATACAAAATTAATTTTATAAACGTGTTATAAGATTTTCAAATTATTATGCATAAGCACTGTAGTGTTTTCTAATTTTATAGTTTTTTTTTCATTCAAAATTCTTTAAAATATTATTTTCAATTGGGGTTTGAACTTATTTAAGCATAGAAAAGTTCTCCATATATTTAGCGATCTAAAGCATTATATCGATAATATAAATTCTTATTTTAGTGTAAAATCTTTGCTTATACTTAAACAAACTTTTCCGTTTAAATTTTTAACTAAAAGAAAATAGCAAAATATTTGAATTTAAATGTAAAACTTTTTCTATATTGACCTTAACTACAGTAAAATATACATACATTTTTATTTAAATAAAAGATATATCCCCAAACTATAAAATGTAATCACAGACTGACTCTACAAAAATATGACAGTTAAGCATTTATAACGTTTTATTTTAAAGGCCTTTGATGAGAAAAACCATAAAAAAAAGTTCAAGGCTATAGAACAAAAATAAATTTATTTCCAATAAATTTTTGGTTTCCCCCAAAAATATAAATTTAACATTGCTTGCAACAGCCTTTGTCCATACTCGTATGCACATATATAACATAAATATAAAACTGACCAATATGCGTTTGTCGTTATTATAGAGTGTTTAGATTGATTAGAACTTTTTTAAACAAACCCTTTAGAAAAACATGTAAATCCACACAGTGTAATCGATTTCGTGTACTTCACATTGTGCGTACTTACGATATGGGATACTTGAGTATAACAAGTGTATATGAAACTAAAAATATTTGAAATTTTTAAAAATTTTTGTCTAACTTACATGCCACTATACTTGTGTGTACTTACGAAGTATATTGGCTTGTGGGCCATTACAATGCGGCCATACCCTAGGTAAAGTAAGCCAGCTTGTGTGTAGAGTTTGAAAGCACTCGGGGATTCTAGTAAGTACACACAAGTATCTCCGAGTACTTTCAAACCCTACACACAAGCTGGCTTACTTTACCCAGGGTATGGCCGCATTGTAATGGCCCACAAGCCAATATACTTCGCAAGTACACACAAGTATAGTGGCATGTAAGTTAGACAAAATTTTTGAAAAATTTAAAATATTTTTAGTTTCATATACACTTGTTATACACAAGTATCCCATATCGTAAGTACGCACAATGTGAAGTACACGAAACCCATTACATTGTGTGGACTTACACGTTTTTCTAAAGGGAAGTTATTCGGCACTACGAAATAACACCTAATGAAATAACCCCCAAAAGGAAGAAATTTAATAGCTTCCAATAAAAAAATTACGTAAAAATTTTGGGGTGTTATTTCATATTTTTGGGGGGTACATTTTGTTTTAAATTTTGTAGATTATTCCATTATGAAAAAAAAGTCCGATGAAATAACCTAAAAATTAAGACTGTTTGGGGATTATTTAATTTTCATTTCTTTTTGGAAGTTATTTCCTTTTTGTGGTGGTTATTTTATTTTGTTAAAAGTTTTATTTTTGCAATATTGTTTACAATTAAAAGTGCCTTTAATAATTTTAATTTTTTCGTTTGCGGTTGTATCAATATATTGTTTTAAATATATGCTTCGTATCAACATCGAATATTTCGAAAGATCCCAGCAAAAAAGGAGAAGCTAAAGCAGTAGAAAAAACACCACAAAAAATGATCTAGATGTACTCATTTTTTAACAGAAATGATTTTATCATTGAGTTGTCATAGGAATACTTGCACTTCAAAATTTTTTGCAGTACTTTTTAACGAGTGCAAATAAAACTCTTTTTCATCAATTGAAACCAAACCAAAATTTTTTTTGTGCGTTTTTTCATGCAGCGAATATGGACAACTACCTACAAAAACGACCTTGTCGAATAAATATAACGAGTTTTGACACCGAATTCTATGCAGTAGACCCTAATTCTATTGCTTATTATTTAGATATTAATAATGACCACCCATTGCTGAGATTCTGCTGGGTGCTATTGAGAACCATAGCTGCTATCTTCAATTACTTTTATTTGAATTTTACAGAAAAAATTAAATAATTTTTAGTTTTTATTTGTTTCAAAAAAATTACAATTATTTTTAAATTAATTGAACGTTTTCAAATAAAAATATTAATTACCTTAATATTTATTTGGTATGAGTTAGAAATAAATATTTTTTAATTGTTATTTTTATTTGAGAACAACTCAAATACTTTTTTTTAATTAAAACATCTTTTTATAAAATTTTAATTAAAATTTATTTCTTTAAAAATTTTATTATTAAATTAAAATATTTTAATTTGTAAAAATATAAAACAAAATTTTCTAATAAATATTTCATTTGCCTTCAAACAAAATAAAAATATATTTTTTTCAAATCTAATTCGAATAAAATATTTTGAAATTTTATTTGAACCAAAATCTAATAAAATAAAAAAATATTTTCCTAAAATTTTGTTCAAATAAAATTTTATTTTGCTAACGAAATGTATCAAATAAAAATTTATTTCAACATAAAATGTATCTAATAAAAATTTATTTCAATATAAAATGTATCAAATAAAAATTTATTTCAACATAAAATGTATAAATTAAAAATTTTGCTCAACTTTTTTTAAAATAGAAATGTTTCAATTAGATCTGTTGTTAGGTTTTTGTTTATTCTTTTTAAAAAGTATAGCTTTTTTATGTAATGTACATGTGGGAAAATATACGGAACCGTACGATTCCGTGTAACTCAGGATTTAAACAATTTTAATAACAATATATGTGGCCTTCTCCGAGAAAAGGGACCTAGTGTGTCAAAAAACGGGTTTCGATAAAAATGAGAAAAACATTAACATTTTATTTTTAATTTAACTTTCACACACTAGGTCCCTTTTCTCGGAGAAGTTCACATATAATATTTTTGATGGTATCAGCATTTTCGGGGCAACGAATTTAATCAGGCGTACATCTTAAATTTTAATATTTTGTGCTCTACTCAATTAAAAACCACTCTAATTTGCCCTAATTTTGCTTGTAACTTTTAAAAGTTTTTCAACTCTTTTGGGTATAACTTTTTCAGCACAAAAGGAAATCGCCTAAAACCTTTAGCGGATAATAACTGTGATGTTAGAAAATCTAACACTTGTGTAAAAAAATAGGTGCCATCAATTAGGAACAAATGGTACGTCTCTAAAATATGTAACTATGTTTTTTGAATAATGAGCAATTTCAGAGATTTTGAATTTTTGCGCTTTCAGCATCAATGTAATTGAAAAAAAGCATCAATGTAAATAAAAAAAACGAGGTCAAATTGATTAGTGTGCCTTCAGTAATAAAGAAGATTTTACAATAATAATCTCTTCATGTCTATGCGTGAAGAACTTAAAATTTCATTTTTTTTGAAGGGCACATCCGCAGTTCGAGAAATAATTAGTTGCAGTCCTGCGTAATCGGTATATATCAGTAATACTATTATTGTGTGTAAGTGCTAAATGGATCGTGCTATTATTTTGTTATCCAGAGCCATTTTAGGTTAAATTTTGTAGCTTTTCATAGATTTTTGTAGCTAAAACGGATGTAGGCACGAAACGGATAATCCGATCATTTTATTACTTACACATAACAATATTAGTGGCGATATACATACATATATGTGTCATATAACACTAGATTTACACGTTCAAGATTTTGTTTTCAAGTTGATTACACATACTGCTTGTCAAATTTAGTTGAACTTGAGACTGTGACGTACACTAATAAAAAAAATCCTGTACAAATAGGTCAAAATTGTGCTGGCGCAAATACATTATTTCCTGTTATTTTAGCAGAATTTTTATCTATTTGTACGGGCTTTTTTAGAGAAAATATCAGAACAATTAGTTCAATTTAATCAGAACGCGTTTAACATACTTTTGTGCTAACTTTTTTTTATGAGTGTAGCCTGCACGCAACTTAATAGTCAATTTTCTTTTCACGATGACGTGACATTTTCATGATATTTCATGTCATTTCGTGGCTATAGCGAAATATTCTTATTCCATAAAACTTCATGCCTTCTATGTTATACATACAAAGATTTGTGAATCGCAACAAATTTTTTTTTGTTTAATCCACCGTGTTTTCTTGCGGCACATTATTTGTAAAAAGAAAAACAAATTTATTTACAAGAAATTTTATCAGCTGTTTAAAACTTGACCGTCAAGTTTTCCCCCGACTTGAAAGAAAAATTGATATCAAGTTGCAGTTCAATTTTTAAAAATGTGAGTGGGTTAGTAAAAAAGTTTGAGCGTATTGAAATTTAAAAGGCAAAATTTTCGGAAAAATAAAAAAAAAATTTTACACTTGATAAAAATAATTATTTTGATTAACTTGATCCATATAGGGTTAATGTTATCACTTTTCCAAAAAAAAAACACCCACTAGCAAATTTACAGAATAACATTTATCAGATTTTTAGTAAATTGGGATATGCGAAAGGTGTTATCCTGTAAATTTCCTAGTGGGGCGTTTTTGGCCAAAAGTATAAAAATTAACCCCATATGGATCACGTTACACAAAATAATTATTTTTATCCAGTTGAGATTTTGTTTTATAAATTTAATGGCTTTACAATCACCTAGTCATAATTAATATTAAGTTCCATGGGGCTAAATTTTTTTTAAAGAAATGAAAAAATAATTCAAATTTAACCAAATTTGAGTGCAGTTCTTCCGAAAACCGTGTAAAATTTGATGAAAACATTAAAATTTTTAAAATTTTTGACAATATGAGCAATTTTTGTAAAATGTCCTGAAAAGCAGTCGCTCCAAACACAAACTCGAATTATCATTTTTCCAATTTATTTTTTTTCTTTAATATCAACTATTATGTGGTACAAATAGCAATCAACATCTCCAAATTAGGCATTTTAAAAAATGTTTAAAATTAATTAAAAAAAAAAATACGTTTTTGCATTTTTATCAAATTCGTGGGTCATTTTGGATTCCAGGCTAAAGTGGATTAATGATATCCGATGAAGTCACAATTCCATGTCTGAATCATTTTGACTATATTAAATGAATAAGTGGAATAAAAAATAATTTTTCGAATTTTGGTAATTTTTAATAGTAATACACTTTTTTCCAAAAGGGGCCATTTTCGTCCAAATTTCGGCACGGGTTAAAGGTTTCCAAAAAAAAACATCGATTTCTTCCATTTGGGACCATTTTCAATACAACTGGGGGGGGGGGGGGTGTAATGAACGAAAATCGACAAATCGCTATTTTAAGGGACAGTCTAATGTACATATACGTATATCCAATCCGTAACTTTAAGAACATTTTAAAACGCCATCTTATTTTTTCCTATTACTCACTTTTACACAAATTCACAAAATGGTTAAATACCTATAAAAATATAAAGCCAAGAAATTAACAAAAATTGTAAATTTTCTGGTTAAATTAAAAAAAATAATTGAAATATTTTGTATCAATTAAATCCTAGCAACAAAAGTAGTTGAAACATTTTTGTATCAATTAAAACATATATTCTAAATATTTCCGATTCAAATAAAACACAGCAACAAATCTATTTCATGTTTTTCTAGTTCAAATAAAAATATGAAATAAATTTATTAGAAATTTTCAGGTACAAATAAAAATTTTAGAAAAAATATTTTATTTTTAGGAAACTCAAATAAATAATTTAATTTATTATTTTATTTGCCGAATATTATTTTTATTAAAATTATTTAATTTTTATGAAACTAGAATAAAAAAATTTAGAATTTTATTTGAAAATAAAAAAATAAAATAAAAATAAAAAATATTTAATTTGTATTCGAACTATGTCAATTAAAATTATTATTTTTTTTATTTAAAAAAGATAAATTTAAAATAACAATAAAAATTTTCCGTTTCATAATTATTTTTTTAAGGAACAGAATTTAATTGAAATTTCTTTTTATAAATATAAAATAGTTTAATTCTAATTGATATTTAACGAAAAAAAATACAATTACAAAAAAATTTGTTTTTAATTGATACTTTTATTTCAAATAAACAGCTATGTTGAGAACGATTCCAAACATTTCTTGCCGGATATGGCACATGACGTGCAATGTTCGTAAACTTTTGTGGACAGAGTTAAAGCTAATGTTGGGCTTAAAACATTTAAAGTTCAGAAAGTTCCGAACGGATATGCCAAAAAACCAGCAAATCTTCTCAAAAAAAAACTATTTCAAAACTTTGAATATTATGAAATGTACGACGAAACTTCCGTTTTAGCAAGCTTTTAGCAGTTTTCTGGTCAAGACTTTTATGTGGCGGATAATCGAAAAAACAATCGAAATTTCCTAAAAAGTTCCTAGTATGGCAAGTTATTTGTAGCTGCGGGGAAATGAGTAAATTTTTTTTTACATTGGGCCTAATAAACTCAGAAATTTGTATTAAGGAGTGTCTCCAAAAGAGATTACTTCCATTTCTGAGACAACACAACGTATCTTAATTTTTCTAGAAACATTCGGCATCTTACCATTACAGTAAAAGCATAATAGAATGGTAAAATATAATGTTATTTTTGTACCAAAACAGGCCAATCCGCAAAACTGCCAGAGCTGCGACTAACTGAAAGATGCTGGGCTCAATCCATACTTGAAAATTTTTCACTGGCATTGAAATTTTATTGGCATTAGCTGATCTTAATGGCAATGCCAAAAAATTTTATTACCATTCAATGCCAATGAATTTTTTTTTCAATTGGCATTGATTAAAACAATGGTAATGAAATGTACACCCAATGGTAATGGTACAAAAAAAATGTTTGATGAAAAAAGAAATTAAGATAAGAATGCAAAATTTCGCAACATTATGAATATTCGCTATTTTATCAAGTTGCATAAAGTATAGTGCTGTTCACTCTTCTTTTAATAGTGGTTAGTCCAGATGGACCAGCCTCTATTAATCTAAACTTGACGAATAGCGAACATAGGATAAGAATTACGCACATTTTAAATTTTTTCCTTAATTTGTTCTTTTATTAAAACATGAAAACAAATGCTTTTTTCATCAATTATAATTGGGCATTTAGGCATTGAACAATGCCAATTGAAAAAAATTCATTGGCATTGACCAATTGTAATGCCAATGAAATCATCAATTATTTGGTCGATTCAGTTAACTACCCAGTTAGAAAATTACAAAGGGGCCAGCACTGGCAAAACACCGAAATAGGTGGTATGAGTGCTTATTAACAGCGCTTTACCAACGCCCAAATAACAACACCGTTCCACGGTGGTGCCAATGCTTTACCAAGCACTGGGAAAGCACCCATAAACATAAAAATCAAATGCTTTGCCAACGCTCAAATAAAAAAATTAAAGTGCTTTCCTGACACCCAAATGATAGCACCAAAAAATATAAAAATCAAGTGTTTTTTTCCTTGCCACCAAATTATGAGCCCTCATCACTGAAGAATTTTAAATTACTCTAAAAATAGACGATTCTTGGAGTTATTGTATTGTGGAGTCAAAAATTATTTAAATATCCACTCTTAGAGTTACATTTTCAAAAACAAAATAATGTTATAGGAAAACTAGCGCTGAGAATTCACCCTTTTCAAGCGTTGGGAAAGCGTCCAAATTTAGTGCTTTGACAGTACTTCTTTTTGTAAGACCGCTTCTTTTTTGTTACCACACATAATTTCCACCTGGGTAGTCTTAAGTATGATCTAGTCAAAAGAGAACTAAAGAAGACTATATCAGTGCCTAAAACTACAGTAATAAAAATAAATTTGTAGAAAAGCCGAAAAAGCCACTAAAAATTATTTAAAAATTACCTTGAAGTAAAAACTGGTAAAATTAGCATTTTTTTTTGCTAAATACTAGTAAAATAAGAACATCAAAAATAAAGCTGTTAAATTTACGGAATTTAAGTTATATTTCAGTCAACTTTTAGTTAATTGAAAATGACAAATTATACTGTAAAATCTGCAGAAAATTTTGCCTAACAATAGTAGGGCGTATAACTTAAAATACTGGATTTTAAGCAAATTTTGGGCGTTTATTGTGAAACATTGGCACAATATAAATTTATTCAAGGTATTAGCCATCGTTACCCAATGTAGAAAATCATTACCAGATATGTGGTTATGTAACTACATACTTAGTAATGGAAACTATTTTCTTTTGTTATTACATTTCTTATTACCTTTATATGGCGATGTTGCGAAAAATAATAAGTTATGGTTACATACGACAAATCAAAAAATATATCGTTACCTATGTGATTACTAGTACTGACAAAAATAATGCGCCTAAAAATAGATTTTCAAAAAAATAAATTATATAAAAAAAATATTTTTTATTGTATTTTTTTTTAAATAAAATTTGCTGGCGCGGGAATCGAACCTGGGTCCACAGATTGCCAGTCAATAGCTCTACCATCTGAGCTATGTGGACATGTAATATTTAATATATAAAAACACCAACATACAAAAAATCAAAAAATATGTAGTTACATTTATCCTTACCAGTGTTTAAAAAATATTGAGTCTAAAAATAGATTTCAAAAAATTAAAAAAAAATCTAGAAAATTATTTTCTATTTGAAATAATGATAAAAATAAGTCATTATTAGTAACTCATTATTATATGTTTTAAAATAATGCAGAGGGTAAGTGGGTCTCATTGCTGGTAGTTTAAAAAAATAATGATATGACATTATCGTTTTTACACTGCGTAACTATGACCTTGTCGTACACACAAAAAAATATTGTTCAACTTCTTTCAATTAAAACGATTTGTTAAAGTATTTCAAAAGGTGTCAATTAAAAATTAATCCAATAAATTAAATAATTCTTCAAAACTGCAATTTTTCCTCTTTTTTTTCCTATTTGCTTGACATTTTTTTTATTCTATCGCTAAAAAGCATTTCATAAAACAAGAGAAAAACATCAGCATATTGTTGTTGTTTTTTGTTTGTTTTATTTATGTAGTTGTTTTGATAAATGTTTTTGTATTAGTAACTGATATTTTAAATTATTTTTTATAAAATTTTATAAATTCTCGTTAAGTTTATTATTTTATTTAATTAAATATTTTAATTTTGCCATATTAATTATAAATATTCATTTATTCTAGAACATTATTTTAAAATAATAATGCAATTTTGGAAATTTTGTTTGTTAAATATAAATTACAAAATATTTTAAATAAAATGTATTTTATTTAGTTTTCAAAAAATTTTTTGACAGAGTCCTTATGCTTCAGAAAAAGAAGAAAACTAATTTCTGCGAGAGAATTTTTCACATAAGTATAAATAAATCTATCAACTGAATGAAAACGGCATGCAGGTTTTACTTTAATGAAATTCAAGCTAAAAATAAAGAAATATATATTTCTTTTATAGTTGGCTTAGCAACTACCACGATTAGAGTCTTATTTAGAATTTATACAATATTGATCAATTTTTAATCTATTGGATTAATTTTTAATCAAATGCATATAATATGCTATTTAAAAGGCATAAAATATTGATCAATTTTTAATCCAATGAATTAATTTTTAATCAAATGCATATAAAAAAACAACGAAAATCCTAATCAAATGTATCACTATTTTATTGAAAATTTATTCAAGTTAAAAGCTACAAATTTTTAATTGAATGGACAATTTTTGTGATTGGAGGAATTTCAACGATAAAATTTATTTAATAGGCAGTTTCCAGGATTGAAATTAGTTTTTATTTTTTTGTATCTTTCTGGCATCATATGGATTTCGTGCCAAAAGAACTGCTCATTTTTTGAGGCCGTGGATTTTCGGTTTTGGCGTTGATTAGGCTGGTTGGCCGGGCTTCATATATGATTTCTTGCACTTCGGGTTGTCGTAGTGGATCCACTTTTAATCGCCAGTAGTGATTCGATGCAAAAATGATTTACTTTTATGGCGTTCAAGCAGCATTTTGGACATGAAAAATCAACGTCTCTCGTCTTCAACTCGTGTGGTACCCAATTTCCGTGGTTTTGGATGATTCCTGCTGCCTGCAAACGTTTTGAAATTTCTGCTTGAATGACTTCCAATGATTTTGCAAGTTCTTCTTGAGTTTGACAACAATCTTCATCGAGTAATGCCTTCAATTCATCATATTCGAACATTTTTGGTTGACCTTGGCGGTCTTTTCCTTCCGTGTTAAAATCACCACTTTTGAACTGCGCAAACCATCTCTCGCGCATTGAAATCGATGGAATATATTCAGGATAAGCTTCGGTGAGCAATCGGTGTTCTTCAGCTACACTATTTTTTCAAATTGAAAAAGTAAAGCAAAACTTGCTGCAAATGATACTTTGTTGGCAGAAAATTCGACATTACACTATTTCGTTCAATGACTAAGTGAGAATAAATGACAGATGTTTACTCTCCAAAATTAAATATACGCTATCCAATAAATTTGAATCATCCTTTACTTAGCTTTTTAAGTGTCAAACTTTTTAATGGTGCAGTCATTACATGTAAAAAGTTAAGCGATTTTTATAACCAAAAACAAACTCGATTTACAAAATTCGGTGTTCAAAAAAATTTTGACTAATTTTATTTTGAAAATTTATTACTCAGTGATTTTGGAACGTAGGAAACTATTTAGTTGAAAAACTATATTTCTTATACTATCGAAATTGTATAAATTAACTGCATTTCAAATAATCTGCAGCAAAAAAAAATATATTAACCGACTTTATTTTTTAAATTTATAGTTCAGTCATTTTTGGTTCATAAGGAACTTTCCAGCCAGAAGTTGCCGATCTTAAAAAAGAGTAAGAATTTGACAAAGCACTGATTGCCAATGGCACAACAAAAAATAATGGCATAAATAAATATAGCAACAGAATTTACCGCCCTGGTTGAAAATACTTTTCCAATGTTCGCACAAAGTGATTTGCCAGTACTTAATTTACAAAATTTTAAAACATAAAAATTAAAAAAGCACCTGCAGATTCCTCGTTTGGAACGCTTCCCCAGAAAAATTTATTTGATTTATTTGTATTTTAGATTTCTGAAATACAATTGATTATTTCTGAAATACAGTTGATAAAGTGTTGTTTTTTCAAACTCGTCATATAGACCAACTGCAATTAATATGAATTTTTAAATACATTTGGAAGATGACAAAGCAAATTGTGGTAAATTTTTTGTTTTTTCTGTTTTTTATTTGATATTTTAAATGTTAAATGACGCTCCTAGACGAGAACAAGAAATTCTCATTGAGTTTGTGATTTAACCTAATAAATATTTCTAGAAATTCCAAAACGTCGTCCCCTGACGATTTTCTTAGGAAACAATGAAATCCGGATAGGGAAATACCTGCAACAGATTATTTTTCACAATTTGCCAAATAAGGGATTTTAGCACATTTAATTCATTTAATGCAATTATTGTTTATCCCGATAAAAATAAATTTGAGATATAAATCTGAAATATTATTGGTAACTTTTGAAATAAAATGATAATTTCTAAAGTATAAAATGGTGTAGAAATTTAAGTGTCACCAGTGTTACCAGCTGCATTATTTTTCAACTAAACTATAAGTTTTAAAAGTCAATTAAATTGGTTGATAAAATTATAAATACCTTTATAGTATAATAAATAACTTTTTGGGACTTGTTTCATTTGTTTTTCGTTAGATTATTTTATTTGGGTTTATTTCATTTTTTCCTTTGGGAGTAATTTTATTATCAAAAAATCCCCAAAATATTGAGGTTTTTTAATTTTCTCTTTTAGGGAAAATTTCAGAAATCTAGTTTGTAGCAATCTAAACACTTTATGAGAGCATTTAAAAGTCCTTGTTAATTTTGGTCTTTGTTTTTTTTTGTTTCTAAAACCCACAACTGTTTGAATTTTTTGTATGTTTTAATATTATATGTCTAAAACAAAAATAAATACTATATAATACCATATTTTGTGGGTGCATAAATTTAAAGGACATTACATTCAATTTAACTGAAACCAAAAAATGGCCCAATAAGTATAACAAACATAATATTTAACAATTACAGAGACACTAGTATTTTCGAAAAAACAAGTTAGTTCATAAATTTAAATTATACAAAAAAAATTAGTTTTAAAATAAAGTAAGTTGTTTTGATTTAAAGCACTGTAAATTGTTTTTCACGTGGAAAATTTTTACTCGAACTTGGCTTCAAACTGCAATTTAGATTATAAAAATGAACAATTTTGTAAATTTATAACAAAGACACAATCACAATATACAAAAAATTTCACTTTTTCACCAGAAGAATAATAGTCTTGTACATTAAATTTGCGTGAAAACAAACTCTACACACTTTTCACGTGAAACTGATTATCGTGAAAAATAATATTTTTTTATGGAGTATAACATTTTTTCACGTGCAATCGAAACAAAACAACTTACAGTGCTTAACGTGAAAAAACTGTTATACTCCATGTAAAAAAATGATTTTTCATAATAATGAGTTTCACATGAAATTTGTGTAGACTTTGTTTTAACGCAAATTTACTATAGTTAGTTAGTTAGTTAGTTGACTTTTATTTATAAAATAATAAAGTCATTAAAGGCATTGACATTATGTCGTCAGCCATTATAATTACATTTCATTTACAATAATTAAAATTTTAAGTACTAAGTATCGTATTCTGTAAGCAAAATTTGCCTATATCTTAAAGCATTTATTATAAAAGCTGCTAAATTTCTCCAATTACATTGCTCATTCATACCGTTCAATAGATTTATTAGCTCATATTCATTAATGTAGTTTTTCCCGATATATCTAACCCGGAATTCCCTGAGTATCGGACATCTTCCCATAAAGTGTATTAGGTTCTCAGTTTCACCCAAATTACACAAGCAACATATAGTGGTAGTATTAGTTCTACTATTTCTATGAACATTTTTCAATGGGAGAGTATCGCAACGTGCTCTCAATATAGCTGAAATTTCATTTATACACAAATTCTGGTCGCATATATAAGTTGAACCCATAGCTGGTATTAAATTTTTATAAATACGAGTTTCACTTGCAGAAGCTGCTTGTAACATTTTATTGTAGTTTTTAATTTTAAGCTGAGATACAAAATCTAAACATCTAGAACGCCACTCAATACCACTCATTAAACTGAAGCATATACTGAATTCCTCGCCGATTCTATTAATTTCTTTTGCCCAAAATATATTTTTCTGTAGTATAAGTTTCGATAATTTATGTGGAAGTCTTTCAGTGTTGTAGTTATATATAGCTGCGTTGATGTAATTTAGATGTAGACATAGGGTATAAAAGTGACTATCTTCCGCTCCTGTTTCTAAAGCCAATGCATAATTGGGAGTACAGTCTGGTATTTTTAAAATTCTTTTAAGAAAATATCTTTGTAGTTTATCGACAGTTTCAAACGATGTAAATCCCCAAACTTGCGCACCATAAGATTGTATTGCCCTGCACACAGCTTGAAATATTTTCCATTTTGATTGTAGCGAAATATTCGGTTTATTTAAATAGCTTTGCCATGTTGCATTTATACTGTTTTTGGCAGAATTGTTTCTACATTCTACGTGTTTTTGAAAGGACATTTTTGGGGTAAAAATTACACCTAGATAGCAAAATTGTGTTGTTATCTTAACTTCTTTTTGATTATAAAACCATTTTTCATCTCTAGCCAATCTGCCTCCTTTTCTGAAAACCATCATCTCGGATTTTTCTAAATTCACCTCCATATTCCATTGCATGCAGTACATTTCGAGCTTGTTAATCATTGATTGCATAACCTTTTTATCATCAGTAATTATGACTATATCGTCTGCGTATAAAAGTATTCTTATATTTAGATCTTCTATCATCAAACCTCCTCCCAAATAATCGTGTAGATCATTTAAGTATAAAGTGAACAATAATGGTGATAAAAGACAACCCTGTTTGACACCCGAATATGTTTCGAAATATTCCGATAATTCACTCCCATTCCAAACTGCAGACCAAGTGTTTCTGTATATATCTTCCAGTAATCTAACAATTTTAGATGACAAGCCAATCGAATGTAATTTATATATTCATTTCTGCCTTGGTACTTTGTCGAAAGCTGCTCTAAAATCTATGAAAAAGGCGTAGACTTTTTTATTTTCTTCAAATTTTAGATGGACTATTGAGGCTAAATTGTATATATTATCAGCTGTAGAGTATTGTCTTCTAAATCCGGCCTGAAACTCATTTAATATCTCGTTTTTCTCTACCCATGAAGTTATTCTTTCATTTAGGATTCCCATAAAAATTTTTGCTATACAGTTCATACATGAAATGCCTCTATAGTTACCAGGTATGTTAGGATCACCCTTTTTAAATATTGGAAATATAATGGACTTAACAAAAGTTTCATCTACTTTTCCAGTTTCGAACATCATGTTATACGTTTTGGCCAATTGTTCTAAAAATTTGTTTGATGCATTTTGGAGGAATTCGTATGTGATTCTATCCTCACCAGGTGCTTTGTTCTTTTTCATTTTTTTCATAAGCAAGATAACTTCAGCAGTAGAAATACTTCTGTCCAATTCATTATCCTCATACCACATTGGTGCATATTGTATATTATTTATTATACCTTGGGGGTTTAAAAGTTGATCAAAATAATTTTTAAAATCTTCTCCAGCAATTTCTGCTCCTACTTTCAAGGTATTTCCTCTAATCTCATGTGCTACTTTCTACCAATTTTTTGAGTCACGAACTCCATTTATCTTATTCTCAAGTTCTTGAAGATACTCCAGTTTTCTATTTACACATATAGTTTTATAATTTTGTTGAGCTTTTAAATACTTTTGTTTATCATTCATCTCATTTGAGTTTCTGTATATGTTCAGTAGTCTAAAAACCTTTTCTCTAGCGTTTAAACATTTGTAATTAAACCAGATTTGTTTGAATTTATTACATGTATTTTGTTGGGTTTCAACTGACATTTTAATTGACGCTACTAACTCTTGCAAACTCAAATGTTTTCCTTCATCTACAATTGGTTTTATATTATCGTTTAAATTCTGCTGATAAGTTAATTTATATGATTCTTTCCAAATAAATTTTGGGAGCAGATCTAATTTTTTAGCATTTTTAGTAGAAGTAATCTTTAGACATAGCTTAATTGGCATATGATCAGACCAAATTTGATTTTCAACTTTAAAACTCTGAACCAGCTCTAACCCCTCCTGATAAACAGCACAGATGTCATTTACAGAGCTTCCTTTCGTTTTTATACAAGTATAATTTCCATCCTCGTCTCCAACTGTTCTTCCATTGAGTATTACTAGACCATAGTCATTACAAAATTCAATAAACTCTTTACCAGTGCTGTTTGATATTTTGTCTTTAGAATGCCTTTTATGTTTCCCCATTTCAAAAATATCTTCATACATTACGTCTATATCTTGTTGTAAACATCCAATTCTTACATTCATGTCTCCTAAAATAATAGGCATATTATCATTATTATTTTTAAAATAATTTTTTACTATAGTGAACTCATTGTGCCAGTTTACACCTCGAATATACAGGGGTATATTGTCTTGTCAATACCATTTTCACATATAAATAAATGTTTGAAACCTTTAGTTTTTAAATCATTCTTCACGCCATACGCACAGCCTCCACTCGCTCTTCCATACATACTACATCTTCATTTTCGTGGTATTTTCAGCAGTTATATGGGTTTCTATTAATATAAATACATCACTATTTCCGAGATAGTCAAAGAATCCAGGGAATATTTTTTTTATTTTCTAAACCATTTATATTAAAAGATACTATATTGATAATATGGGTTTGATTTTTGCTTACAGATTCGACATTAACAATATCTAAGCATTTAGAAATACTAACAATTTGACTACATTTAACATTATTTACTGAATTTGAATTGCTATTATTAAATTTTACATTATTATTATTATTAAATTTGACATTATTATTATTATTATTATTATTATTATAGTTCAGTTTTTTGGATAAGATATATTTAACAAATATTCATAATCTAAATTAATACTTGAAAATTGTTCAAAATATATCTGCTTCATAATCGGTTAAAAAAGGAAATTTTAAACATCAGCAAATTTCATCGTATCGTTGTTAGAGATGATAGAATGCGTATTGCAGAAAAATGGTTTAAGTGGAACTCAAATAAAAAGTTAGTATGTGATCAGATGGAAGCCGAGCAAATTTACTATATACACTAACAGAAAAAAGTCCGTAAAAAATTTAGTTAAAACTTCTAAAAATTAGTTAAACATGATGCTGCAGAAAAAACTGCTAAATTAGCATATTATTTTTGCTATATATTAGTAATATAGGAACAGCAAAAATTAAACTGTTAAATATACAGAATTTTATTTATATTTGAGCTAAATTTTTGTAAATAGAGAATAGCAAATTAACCTGCTAAAATCAGCAAAAAATTTTGCTAAATAATTAGTAGCCTAAAAAATCAACAAAAAATTTTTTTTGATTTTTTTTTAAATGAAAATAAAAATCGAGCCTTTAATATTTCTGCTGATTTTAGCAGAATAGACTGCTATTTGCATTCAACTAATTTTAGCTTAAAAATAGCAAAAATTTGGAGATATAACAGTTTATATATTTAACATTTTCTACAAATATTCTGCAGATTTTACAGTACAATTTGCTATTTTCAATTAACTAAAAGTTAGCTTAAATATAACTAAAATTCTGTAAATTTAACAGTTTGAATTTTGCTGTTCTCATTTTACTAGAATTCATTAAAAAAATCTGCTAATTTTAGCATCATTTTTAAATAATTTTTAGTAACTTTTTCTGCTATTTTTACAGACTTATTTCTATGAGTGTATAATAAATTTATTTTTCTTGTGAAAAGTGATTTTTTGTATTTATTGTGATTGCGTCTTTCTAACAGAATAAAAAAAATTGCTCGTTTTCAAAATTAAAATTTGAAACCTTAAAAGTTCGAGTGAATTTTTTTTCACATGAAAAACAACTTACTGTGCTTAATCCACTAAACATTTTTTTCCTCTACTGCGAACAATGCTTTAGTAAAATAATGAATATTTTGAAGTTTATTTTTAGACACACATTTTTGTTTAGGGTAACTTTGGGTCAATTTCAATCGACCATAAATTTTTAACTTTTCGTATTTTGTTTTCCTCATAACCAGTTAGTGATTAATTGTTATCCGTTCTATAAAAATAAATGTTTGTAGACTATAAAAATCTGTCAATTTCTATGAAAATTTATTATGTATGTAAAGTTAATATTTCATGGCTAACGAGAATTCATGTGTGACATTTTTTCCGTTTGATTAAATTTTATGGACAAAAAAAAATATTAAATTCGTTTAATGGTTTTTAATTTATTAAACACGCATACATCAATAAAAAATGTTCTTAAACTTAAATTTATAATAAAATAATAAAAAATTTATAAAATTAATACTGAAAGTTGCGGTAGATTTTAGCAATAATCCAGCTGTTCCCACCGATTTTTACTGGGCTCACGGACCGCCAATTATTTATATAAAAAGAAAAATTAATTCTAAGCCGACGATTTGAAAAAAGCCAATTGAAATAAAATTTTTCATTTTAAGCCAAAAAAATATTTTGAAATTGAAAATATATCATTTGAAGTTCAAAATATATATATTAATCAAATTCAGAACAATATCAATTGTTAAGTGTTTTTAACCATCGCATAGGACAATCATAATTAATATTAGAATTAATTACACTCAAAATAATAAGTCTTGTTGGCTGAACCGAAAAATTTGTTACTTTAACAAAATTTATTCCTGTTTTTTTTGGCTTAAAATAAAATCTGTTGACTTTAAAACATTTTTGTGTTCAATTTAAGAAAACCAAATTTAAGTAAAAAATTAGTAAAACCACAGTTTAGTTTGTAATTATACTGAGTCGTAAAATTTGCTCAAATTTAGGGTCCCGCGACCCTCCTCGGGGCTAGTCCATATCATCTAAAAGAATTAAGGACACTCCAAGGGAGCAAACATTTTTGGAACATTTTTATTAAAAATTTTCGAGGGTCCAAAGTCTTAACATGGTACATTTTTGAATAGAGTTAATATTTTCACGGAGGTATTACATAGTTTGGGATAGTCCAAATTTTTGCCCATTTCTCTTAGTTTTCGAGATATGGGTAATGTAAAGAAATCAGGAGGGAAAGAAATATCGCCATCTTTAAAACTTCGGATACACTGGTGGTGCCATCTAGCGGGTAATAACAGAAACATTAAAATATTATATTTTAACAATAAATTGTGTAAAACATAACAAATGGGTTCTTAAAAATTTGTCATAAATAATTTTGAAAATTAACACTCAAAATTATTTAATGTACTGAGGATTTTTAGTATTGTGTTGAATGGAGAAAACTAAAATCTTTGATTAAATTAGTGTTTCAACTAAAAATTTATTAAGAATTAGTCAAATCGATTTGAAGCCCCTTTGAGAGATTTTTGTACTGAGTGTACAGGGAAATTAAATGTCTTTACAGTAATAAAACTTTGATTTAAATTTAATTGTTACTTGAAAACTTAAACACATACACAACCATTCATTTCTTAAGCCAATAAAAATTTCTGGTTTGGTTTGCTTAATATTTATAGTAGCTGCAATATAATTTCCCCAAAGTAAGTCAAGTTCTGCAGGATATGTGAACACAAGTAAAAAGAAAGTTTCATATAAATTTAATAATAATAATAATAAAATTCATTCAAACAAGTTTATTTGTTCATCGACACAGAAGTCAAACAGATTCCTCGATGGCATCTCTAACATCCGTTTGTTTGGATTTATTTACCTATGAATCAATTCGAGAAGAGATTCTTTTACCACCGGTTCCATGGAGCAGGTTCTAGAATTTATTCCTATCATTTATAATATAAGTTATCAATATCCCCGAACGAGTTCTGTAAATGGTTCTAAAGCGTTTTGTTCTAGTTTGGAGGAAAATTACCTATTGCTCCATACAAAATAAATCGGTTGTATAACATTAGCCGTTTTTTTAATCACTTGGTTTTAATAAATCCAAAAAGTATTTCTAAAAGTGCTCAATAGATGGCGTTAGATTCTCCCTATTTTAAAAACAATTTTTTGTCCGACACTTCTTTCACCCTAATTTTCAATACCGAATTCGATGATGAAGGATTTTACTTTAACTTTTAATTATATTTTATATAAAACAGCGAAAAACAGTCTGCCTTTTCAGTTTTATCACTTCAATTTATATTTTTATACAATTGAAAAATTCCATTGCAATATTTAATATTCACTAATTGGATTTAATTAAATTACTTACTGTAGAGTGAAAAATTGCCAATTCTATTTCAGCTATTTCTCCATGTCCAAGATTAAAAATATGTATTTGGTGAGGTGTAGTTTTTTTTTTCTAAACATATTTCATAAAAAAAATTTAATAAAAACCTTTTATTTGTTAGTTTTTCAATTTTTATGTTTCTCTTTTAATTTTTATTCGAATTTTTTTCTGACATTAAATTGATAGGCTGTTTCATATATTTCTGCTTTTATTATGGATTTATTAAATCCAGCTTTTTTTTGGATTTAATAAATCCACTTTTTGTATGAAAAATTCTAAATCCAGGTGATTAAAAAACACGCTAAATATCAATTGTTAAGTGTTTGTAACCATCGCATAGGACAATCATAATTAATATTAGAATTAATTACACTCAAAATAATAAGTCTTGTTGGCTGAACCGAAAAATTTGTTACTTTAACAAAATTTATTCCTGTTTTTTTTGGCTTAAAATAAAATTTGTTGACTTTAAAACATTTTTGTGTTCAATTTAAGAAAACCAAATTTAAGTAAAAAATTAGTAAAACCACAGTTTAATATGTAATTATACTGAGTCGTAAAATTTGCTCAAATTTAGGGTCCCGCGACCCTCCTCGGGGCTAGTCCATATCATCTAAAAGAATATAAGGACACTCCAAGGGAGCAAACGTTTTTCTATTTTATGAGGGTCCAAAGTCTTAACATGGTACATTTTTGGATAGAGTTAATATTTTCACGGAGGTATTACATAGTTTGGGGTAGTCCAAATTTTTCTCCATTTCTCTTAGTTTTCGAGATATGGGTAATGTAAAGAAATCACAAGGGAAAGAAATATCGCCATCTTTAAAACTTCGGATACACTGGTGGTGCCATCTAGCGGGTAATAACAGAAACATTAAAATATTATATTTTAACAATAAATTGTGTAAAACATAACAAATGGGTTCTTAAAAATTTGTTATAAATAATTTTAAAAATTAACACTCAAAATTATTTAATGTACTGAGGATTTTTAGTATTGTGTTGAATGGAGAAAACTAAAATCTTTGTTTAAATTAGTGTTTCAACTAAAAATTTATTAAGAATTAGTCAAATCGATTTGAAGCCCCTTTGACAGATTTTTGTACTGAGTGTACAGGGAAATTAAATGTCTTTACAGTAATAAAACTTTGATTTAAATTTAATTGTTACTTGAAAACTTAAACACATACACAACCATTCATTTCTTAAGCCAATAAAAATTTCTGGTTTGGTTTGCTTAATATTTATAGTAGCTGCAATATAATTTCCCCAAAGTAAGTCAAGTTCTGCAGGATATGTGAACACAAGTAAAAAGAAAGTTTCATATAAATTTAATAATAATAATAATAAAATTCATTCAAACAAGTTTATTTGTTCATCGACACAGAAGTCAAACAGATTCCTCGATGGCATCTCTAACATCCGTTTGTTTGGATTTATTTACCTATGAATCAATTCGAGAAGAGATTCTTTTACCACCGGTTCCATGGAGCAGGTTCTAGAATTTATTCCTATCATTTATAATATAAGTTATCAATATCCCCGAACGAGTTCTGTAAATGGTTCTAAAGCGTTTTGTTCTAGTTTGGAGGAAAATTACCTATTGCTCCATACAAAATAAATCGGTTGTATAACATTAGCCGTTTTTTTAATCACTTGGTTTTAATAAATCCAAAAAGTATTTCTAAAAGTGCTCAATAGATGGCGTTAGATTCTCCCTATTTTAAAAACAATTTTTTGTCCGACACTTCTTTCACCCTAATTTTCAATACCGAATTCGATGATGAAGGATTTTACTTTAACTTTTAATTATATTTTATATAAAACAGCGAAAAACAGTCTGCCTTTTCAGTTTTATCACTTCAATTTATATTTTTATACAATTGAAAAATTCCATTGCAATATTTAATATTCACTAATTGGATTTAATTAAATTACTTACTGTAGAGTGAAAAATTGCCAATTCTATTTCAGCTATTTCTCCATGTCCAAGATTAAAAATATGTATTTGGTGAGGTGTAGTTTTTTTTTTCTAAACATATTTCATAAAAAAAATTTAATAAAAACCTTTTATTTGTTAGTTTTTCAATTTTTATGTTTCTCTTTTAATTTTTATTCGAATTTTTTTCTGACATTAAATTGATAGGCTGTTTCATATATTTCTGCTTTTATTATGGATTTATTAAATCCAGCTTTTTTTTGGATTTAATAAATCCACTTTTTGTATGAAAAATTCTAAATCCAGGTGATTAAAAAACACGCTAAATATCAATTGTTAAGTGTTTGTAACCATCGCATAGGACAATCATAATTAATATTAGAATTAATTACACTCAAAATAATAAGTCTTGTTGGCTGAACCGAAAAATTTGTTACTTTAACAAAATTTATTCCTGTTTTTTTTGGCTTAAAATAAAATTTGTTGACTTTAAAACATTTTTGTGTTCAATTTAAGAAAACCAAATTTAAGTAAAAAATTAGTAAAACCACAGTTTAATATGTAATTATACTGAGTCGTAAAATTTGCTCAAATTTAGGGTCCCGCGACCCTCCTCGGGGCTAGTCCATATCATCTAAAAGAATATAAGGACACTCCAAGGGAGCAAACGTTTTTCTATTTTATGAGGGTCCAAAGTCTTAACATGGTACATTTTTGGATAGAGTTAATATTTTCACGGAGGTATTACATAGTTTGGGGTAGTCCAAATTTTTCTCCATTTCTCTTAGTTTTCGAGATATGGGTAATGTAAAGAAATCACAAGGGAAAGAAATATCGCCATCTTTAAAACTTCGGATACACTGGTGGTGCCATCTAGCGGGTAATAACAGAAACATTAAAATATTATATTTTAACAATAAATTGTGTAAAACATAACAAATGGGTTCTTAAAAATTTGTTATAAATAATTTTAAAAATTAACACTCAAAATTATTTAATGTACTGAGGATTTTTAGTATTGTGTTGAATGGAGAAAACTAAAATCTTTGTTTAAATTAGTGTTTCAACTAAAAATTTATTAAGAATTAGTCAAATCGATTTGAAGCCCCTTTGACAGATTTTTGTACTGAGTGTACAGGGAAATTAAATGTCTTTACAGTAATAAAACTTTGATTTAAATTTAATTGTTACTTGAAAACTTAAACACATACACAACCATTCATTTCTTAAGCCAATAAAAATTTCTGGTTTGGTTTGCTTAATATTTATAGTAGCTGCAATATAATTTCCCCAAAGTAAGTCAAGTTCTGCAGGATATGTGAACACAAGTAAAAAGAAAGTTTCATATAAATTTAATAATAATAATAATAAAATTCATTCAAACAAGTTTATTTGTTCATCGACACAGAAGTCAAACAGATTCCTCGATGGCATCTCTAACATCCGTTTGTTTGGATTTATTTACCTATGAATCAATTCGAGAAGAGATTCTTTTACCACCGGTTCCATGGAGCAGGTTCTAGAATTTATTCCTATCATTTATAATATAAGTTATCAATATCCCCGAACGAGTTCTGTAAATGGTTCTAAAGCGTTTTGTTCTAGTTTGGAGGAAAATTACCTATTGCTCCATACAAAATAAATCGGTTGTATAACATTAGCCGTTTTTTTAATCACTTGGTTTTAATAAATCCAAAAAGTATTTCTAAAAGTGCTCAATAGATGGCGTTAGATTCTCCCTATTTTAAAAACAATTTTTTGTCCGACACTTCTTTCACCCTAATTTTCAATACCGAATTCGATGATGAAGGATTTTACTTTAACTTTTAATTATATTTTATATAAAACAGCGAAAAACAGTCTGCCTTTTCAGTTTTATCACTTCAATTTATATTTTTATACAATTGAAAAATTCCATTGCAATATTTAATATTCACTAATTGGATTTAATTAAATTACTTACTGTAGAGTGAAAAATTGCCAATTCTATTTCAGCTATTTCTCCATGTCCAAGATTAAAAATATGTATTTGGTGAGGTGTAGTTTTTTTTTCTAAACATATTTCATAAAAAAAATTTAATAAAAACCTTTTATTTGTTAGTTTTTCAATTTTTTTGTTTCTCTTTTAATTTTTATTCGTATTTTTTACTGTCATATATTTCTGCTTTTATTATGGATTTATTAAATCCATTTTTTTTTGGATTTAATAAATCCACTTTTTGTATGCAAAATTCTAAATCCAGGTTATTAAAAAACACGCTAATTAATTAGAACTTATGCAGTGCCACTACCTTTTATTTTACTGGGTTTACTCAACGCTGATCATTGAGATGATCTCCTACAGGATTACCTGCTCGTTTGTTTTCACGTAAACATTTTATTTGCACTTAATTAAAATTGACAAATATATTGTATATAAGTATCTTGAGTATTGATTTAAGATGATTTATCAACCCAGTAACTGTAACTGATTTATAAACCCAGTAACTTATTGTCTAATCTTGGTAGGTGTAATAAAAAATGGAAAATAAATAAAAGAACTTCTGTTAACTAGAGGCTAAAACAAATACTCGTATCCATATTCATGTTAAATTAAAAAAAAATTTTTTTAAAACCAATTTTTAAAAAAATTAATATTGAGCCATAAATTTGCTGTGTTGGATATTTTTGGATGATTTTGGTCAACATACTTTTGATAAGTTAATATTTTTTTAAAAAGTTTTTCTAATCAAATGTAATACAATAATATATCATAAAGCCGTTAATAGGGTAACAGTGTAAACTAGAGTGTTTAACTTATGTAAATATATACAAGATGTATTCAAGAAAAGTTTTTCGTTTTTCGAAAAAAAAATTTAAAAAATACTTAAGAATTTCTTTCAAGACAAAGTTGAATATGGAAAATATAACACGAAGAAGGGGAAAAACTTTTAAGACTTTGTTACTTGACAATTCATTCACATTTACAAAAAGATTAAGTAAATCATACAAAGTAAATTCAGTAACATCCTTAACACAAGTACCTACCATGAGATGTTCAAAAAATGTAATTAGTTGTAGTTTTTATGCAAAATACTAGAAAAAGGGGTCAAGTGGAAATTATTTAAGTAGATAAAATAATCTGCACCAATAAATTGAAGATTAAAATATTACGGTAATGGATTTAAAATAAAACAAAAAATGAATTCTAATGACAATCCAAGCGATAAATCAACTAATTAATCCTTTTAATATATTTTAATTTATTGCACAAATGTGAATGAATTTAAATTGATTGCAACCCATTAAATACGTGGAGATAAATTTATTTTTTATACTAATTTAAAATTTAAAAAGTTACAGAATGTTAACGAGCTCTTGAAAAGGGCTTCCTTTCATATGGATATTTGTTTTGCAGTCAATTGATAAAAAAATATAATAAAAAATAAGGCAATAATGAGGTGTTGAGTTGAAAGAAAGGCGAAAGTGGTATTTTTTTTCAAGCAGTTTCAAAATTCTAACTTTAGTTTTTCAAAAAATTGATTGAACCAAAATTAAAAATTTAAGGATTGCACTATGGGATAAGGGCGTTATATTTTGATATGTCAGCTAAGTAATTTCAGCGAATTTGGAGAAAAGTTCGATCTTGTTGGGGAAAAATTTGTTTGAGATTCAATGAAGAAAAGCAATAGTATATCTTACCAAATTCCTGCCTATTTCAAAATTAAGTTTTTGGATATTTTGGGTTTCTCAGGTAAATAATGTATCGGAAGAACTTAAATAAAATTATATTTTTGTGGCAATTTTTCTTTAAGAAAACATCTGCATTTTAATTTTCCCAAAGAAAGTTTGATATATTTTAGTTTAAGAACTTTTTTTTATCAAAAACTTAACTATAAACTGAATCTTTTAATCTAACAATTTACTTTATTTTCTTTTTATTTCCCAAGGATTACCTTAAATCAAAAATGGATTGTGATGTGGTTTTTGTAAGAACATTTTTAATAGAAAATTATCTAGTTGTAAAAATCAAAGAATATATATTTAAGGAGAATGCTTTATAAACTACATTTGTACAGAAACCATGGAATTTTTTAGAAATTTCACTCGAATATTAAAGCTTTCAAATGGTTACTTAGATTGTGAATTAAATCATTTTTTATTTAATAAAAACGATACATTCTTGTCGTTTATTTAACCTTCTTTTTCTATTTTTAACTTCACAATTTCCTTGAGCTTAAGGTTTGTTTTTTATATATATAAAGTTTTTTATTTTCGGTATTTCGTTACTCCATTGTGTAGCATCTTCAGGAAATAAAAAAGATACAATTACAACAAACACAAAACGTCAAATTTTCAACAGATAAATAATAGTATTTTATATTAAATTTGCTGAAAAACGAATGATACACATTTTGCATGTGAAACAACTTATCGAAAAAATATTTTGTTTATATGCAAACCTAAACAATTTACTTTGCTTAAAATAAGAATTCTTTAAAAATTTATTAAGGACCCAGCTAAAAATCGACATATATGGATACATACAGGTTGAATGTATGTACGTGCATGTTCATAAATATGCATTCATGACCATACATGGATACATAAATCTCCATACATGTTTCATATATGACCATGCGTGTGCATTAACGAAATTTGAGGTAATATGTACATGTGTGTACATGCATGAACATACATGAGCACGCATGAACATGCATGAACATGTGTGATCATACATGTAGATATTACCTCAAATTTCGTTAATGCACAAGTATGGTCATATATGATTCATGTATGGAGATTTATGTAACCATGTGTGGTCATGAATGCATGTTTATGGCCATGCATGAACATACATTTAACCTGCATGGCCATGTCGATTTTTAGCTGGGGAAACATTTTTACAAATCAATTTTTTGCAGGTAGGGACTCTTATTCTGCAGGACTCTGTAATCGTTTCTAATCTGAGAAAACTATCTGCATGATATTAATTAATTCTGTAACTCCTCCATTCAACTGTCATTAGTTCTCATAAAATATTGTGAACAATTTCATTTTATTTATTAAAAGTTTTATGTACTTAATGTAAAAGTTTTATTAAAACTAGAGTCATAAAATATATTAATCGTTTTCATCAAATTTAAGAAATTTTTCATTCACTCCCCGGCAAAAAAAATAGGAAGTCATGCTTAACAAACAACTTCTTTGACTACTTCAAAAGTATTTGTAGTATATATTTACTGCTTTTTATACCCTACACGACTATGTGGTGAGGGTATTATAAGTTTGTGCTGATGTTTGTAACACCAAAAAATATTGGTCCTAGACCCACCTTATAGTATACTGATCGGCTCAGAATTTAACGACGTCCGTCTGTCTGTCCGTCCGTCCGTCTGTCTGTCTGTCTGTCTGTCTGTCTGTCTGTCTGTCTGTCTGTCTGTCTGTCTGTCTGTCTGTCTGTCTGTCTGTCCATGCATCCTTGTGCGTACTATACAGGTCGAAAATATTAAGATATTTTGATGAAACTTGGTACACCGACTTATGTCGGCCCAAGGATCAAGCCTATTGATTTTGGTGAACATCGGTCTATGTTTAGACCTAGTGCCCATATAAGGGTCCCCCCAAAATTATATTGTTTATACGCTGTAGGTCGCAAATATTAAGATATTTTGATGAAATTTGGTACACAGGCCTATTTTGGCCCATGGACGAAGCCTATTGATTTTGGTGAACATCAGTCCATGTTTAGACCTAGTGTCCATATAAGGGTCCCCCCAAAATTATATTGTTTAACGCTGCAGGTCGCAAATATTAAGATATTTTGATAAAATTTGGTACACAGACCTATGTTGGCCCAAGAATCAAGCCTATTGATTTTGGTGAACATCGGTCTATGTTTAGACCTAGTGCCCATATAAGGGTCCCCCCAAAATTATATTGTTTATACGCTGCAGGTCGCAAATATTAAGATATTTTTATGAAATTTGGTACACATGCCTATTTTGGCCCAAGGACGAAGCCTATTGATTTTGGTGAACATCGGTCCATGTTTAGACCTAGTGCCCATATAAGGGTCCCCCCAAAATTGGCTTGGTTACAAACTGCAGATCGCAAATATTAAGATATTTTAATGAAATTTGGTGCGCTGACTCACATTATAGAAAATTTTAACGCAAGCCCCATTTTAACCCATTCGAATTTCGGATCCAAACATTAGTTGCCCAGTGTAGAAAATCATTACCAGATATGTGGTTATGTAACTACATACTTGGTAATGGTAACTAGTTACTTTTGTTATTACATTTCTTATTGAGCAAACGTAAATATACAACGAAAATCTATTCACAACAGATTTTTGTTGTGTATTTACGTCTGCTCTATATTGAATGCATAAGAATGAAACAAAAAACACAGCACATCTTCTGTTCTTATTTAACTTATTAATTCAGCTATGCAGAGATACGTTTACGTTTACGTCTGGCTGATCCAGGCTTAAGGCACTGTAACTCATGCCGAATATTTTTGAAAATAATCAAAAAGAATCAAAAGTAATCTTTGAAAGTAGTCAAATTATTTTTTGATTACTTTTGATTCTTTTTGATTATTTTATGTCAATCTCAAGTAATCTTGATTACTTTTAGATTATTTGTAATCATAATCAATTAGTAATCAGATATGTGTTGGAACATAATGGAGTTTTTTGGCCTGATGGTTTTCTCCATTTGGTTTTTTTTTATCTAAAATATTTTTTTTACCCTTTTTTTATACTTACTTTTTTATTCTCTTTTTTTAATAATAACACATTGTTATTAATTGTTTTTTAAATAAACGTTTTATTGAACTAAAGGTTTATAATTAAAGTAAAATCAAAATTTAAAAACTTATGTCATAACATGAATTTATATAGACATAACGTTAGCTATAAATGGACAATATAATTTCCTTTGGCAATCCTGTTTTTAATGAATTTAGTCACAATGTTAATTGTAACGGTATTGCTGAAAATAAAGGAAAACATACAATAAGAAGAAATATATTACCAATAAATAGTTGAATTTTATATACAAAACCAACAAGACGCGTTTTACTTACCCCCTTTTTTTTCGTTAAAATTTTTAAATTTGCCCACCATTTTTGAAGTGATAAATTTAGATTTTTTTTAAATTTATCAAATCCTTAAAAACTATTAAGGAATAACAATATGGTTTAATAGAGAATTATATAATCAATACAATTCTTTTCAAAATGTAATCTAATTGATTAGTAATCGTAATCGAAATTTAACAGCTATGGCCACAAGTCACAGCAAAACCGGTTCAGAATACAATCAAAGAATTAGGCTGGGAGCTGGTACCCCACCCGCTGTATTCACCAGACTTCGCTGCTCCCGACTACTATTTGTTTTCATCGATGGGACATGCATTGGCTGAGCAGCACTTCGTTTCCTACAAGGAAGTCGAAAATTGGAAGACTAATTGGTTTGCTTAAAAAGACGAACAGACAATCCACAAATTGTCTGAAAGATAATTGGCCAGAAATGGCCAATACTTTGAATAAAATGTTTTTTACTTTCCCATTAAAAATTAGTGTTTTATTTTCACAAAAAAAAAACACCGGTACACCTGGTATATAAAATGTCTTTTATGCGACTAAATTTGAGAGATATTTTTTAAAGATTGGAAAATAAAATAACAAAAACATAGGGCCAGTTTTATAGTCAGAACTTAAAACGATTTTTGTATTAATTATAACCTAAGTAATAGTGCTGGTAAATTTGATTACTTTGCAATACTCGATACTACTCGATATTTTTAATTTGGATACTCGATACTACTCGATACTTTTAACGGTTTTTAAATTTTAAATTTTTATTAAAATTCTTTGGACATGTGTACGTTGATTCAATATTTAAATTTGTAAACATATTTTTAACTTCTATAGCAACTATTTAAACGGCTGTTTTCAAAAGGCTCGATTTTTATTTGCATTTAAAAAAATCGAAAAAAAACTTCGAAAATTTAAAATTTTTTGTTGATTTTTTAGGCTTAAACTGATTCTACGTCACCCACACCTTCCATATAGGATGGAAGGTGTGGGTGACGTAGAATCAGTTCCAGAACTAGTTCCAAAACTGATTCTAGAGCAACCGGTTCCACTTTGGAGCTATAGAAGGGGTTGCTTTTGGGACAATTTCAAACAAAAAGAATCGGTGTTAGAATCGAAAGGAGAAGGGGTTGTGAATGAAAAGTACCTATTGTACAACCGATTCTTTGAAACAGAAAATTTTCCTGGGAAATAATGTGCTAATTTAGCATTTTTTTTCTGCAGCATCATTTTTAACTAATTTTTAGTAGTTTTAACCAAATTTTTACAGACTTTTTTCTATAAGTGTCCTTCAGGTTTTATCAATATGGTAGCCTACACTCTAAAAAATGTTTATAAATTTGCTGCTAAATGGTTTAAGTTTATTTTCATTTTGCAAAAATTCGGTAAATATAAACAAAAAATGCATAAACTTTTTTTGTACACACTTCCATACACAATAATATACACACAAAGTATTTTTAGACATTATTTGTTTACAAATAAACACATGCCTTAAATAATAATAAATATACTTATAATAGTAGTAAATACTATAACATTTTAAAATTAAAAAAAATTTTAAATGATATAACAAAACCTAAAACAAATTATTTTTTGAAAATTACTACATTTCTGGAAACAAATTTTTATCTGGAAATGGCAATTTAAGAATGAAATTATTTTTGATGTTGTAAATATTTTTGACGTATGTGGTAGTCGAAACCCTTTTCAAAATTGATTTAATACTGAATTTAGACAGAGGAAAAACCAGCTGGTTTTTGTGCAAAACTAAATTGCAAAAGCCATGTCATTTACACTGGGTGTTTAGTTTTTCTTTGTCACAACACTTTTTTATTACACACTTTTCTTTCTTTTTTTATTGTGAAATTAATGCAAAAAAATTATTAATACATTTAAAAAAGAATAACAACACACAATTTCAAATTAAACCAGAAATATTCTTAAAAAATTAACAAATATTTTTTTGACACTTGCTTTACTTCTATATTCGTTGTAATAGGCTGTATCAAAAATTAATTAAAATGATACCGAGTGAATCAAAAATGCATATTTCAGATATTTTTACTTGGTTTTTGGCAAAAACTAGGTAGAATCTGGTTTTCAGTTTGTATGAAAATTGTATGGAAAAACTAAATTAATTTTGTAGTTTTCGGCTCAAAAACTAAAAATGGCCAAAAACTACTAGTTTCCGCCCAGTCTAAATACACTATAAGTTAAAAGTTATAAATAATTTTATTATACAAATTTTTGGGGATTATTAAGCAATTTCTGTGGATTTTTGCCCATTTTTTACACACGAATTTAGTAAATTAACACATTAATTTCAAAATTTCATTTAATTTTTACGCACTTTCAATTTAAATTAAACATTATTTGTGCACCAACTTAAACATAATGTGCGTATTTGTTTATCAATTACACACATAGAGTAAATTTACGCAATTTATAGTAGGATTACAGTTTCCTACACGCAAAAAACTAGCGTACGTTATATTATATAATCATGCTTAGTAAAAACGATTTCCTACAGAAAACAATAGTTTACATTAGCTTAGTTTAAACAAGACTCTTCATTTTATGTATAAATTACCTAAAAATATAACTTTTTATTTTTACATTCAAAATTCTTTTGTACATTCACGAAAAATATAAAAAGTGTATTATTATCAAAGTACTTAGGTAAAATACAGCTTCAAAAGTATTTTTTGTAAGTTAATAAAAAAATACATATCGATTTAGCAATTTTTAGTTTTTGTCAACTTGACTTAGCCTTGAGCCAAAAATCATTACATTTGTATGCACTTCAAAATATGTTAAATTACCTAAGTTTTTTCTTTTGTAACTTTACTTAAAAAATATTATATTTTAATTCAAGAATTGTGTAACTTAGCAGAAAATTTTCGAAGTTGTATTTTACCGAAATACTTTGGAAATTATACATGTTTTATTTTTTGCGTGTTATGTTAAATCATTTTCTTTCCTTATCTGTTTAAAAAATTGTCAATGTTTAGTTAAATTATGGGAAAATGATAAAACATAGATTATATGAGACACAAAATAAACTTAGGAATCTTTACAATTCATTTATTTGTTGCCAGATGGTTTTAAAATGTGTACAAATCCTAAAAATATCATTAAAATGGCCAAAGGTGAAAACTGTAAAAAAAAAAAATAAAGAAGATAAAACAATATGGCGAAAAGTAGATGCAAAAGGTGAAAAAAAATCAGAATAATATAAAATAATACACAATAATATAAAATTTTATGCTAAATGTCATATGGAATTTTCGGTGGGTAAGGTTAATGAACAATCTCAAACGGATATGGCTTTATATTTACATAAGACACAACTATCGGAGCATTTACAAATTTATCGTCCACATTTTCATCAATGGTTTCACCTAAAATTTTTCGGTTATATAATCAAATAAAAATAGGTAATAACTTTTATTGTTATTTGCATTATGGTTTAAGTTTTTAACAAGTTGATGCCATTTGGAAATGGTTAGCCGGTTATCCAGAATGTGTTGATTGTTATTTTTCATAGTTGCAGTCACAAGCTAGGGGTGATCAACATGTTTATGACAATATATGCAAAAATATGCAACTACAAATCGATGCCATTTTGTTCAAAATTTGATGATTCAGATATAAAACATGCATTTGCATGGAATTCCTTGCCCTAGTAATAACACATTTTACATATTTCTAACAAACAAAGTGATTAAAAAGGGATACGGAAAAACAATGTAATAAAATTATTAATCCCATTGTACGCCAAAATCATCATTGCAAAAAAGGAAACTAGCAGGTATGATTTTTGCAGATCAAATATCTAAAGAAACTTGTATAAAACCGAAAACGCGAATCGACGAACACACATTTCAAAAACTATTCAAGAGAAAGCAACATCATCAAGAGCAGCAGCAAACTTAAATTTAAATATTGAACAAAATGGAACACAATGAAGATATACACTATTTACAACAAGTATTTGAACTCCTGGCACAAGAATTGCAAAGGCAGACATTAAATGCAACAGCATTGTCGGTGATATATGGCTATCAACACGATGTGGATCGAATGGTCGAGAAAGAGATGAGACGTTTTAAAGAAAATTCTGTACGGATAGAAGAAGAGTACGTTGAACAAATGCTAGTGGAAAATCCAATAACAATTGAAAGACGGACCAACAACAACGGCACTGTCGCCAGCGGCATCAGTTATTGTAACCAGCACCTCTGTGACGAAGATGTAGATGTTGTGAGTATTTCGCCTCCGAAAAAATATTATTCGGATGAACAACAAAAACGTGCAGAACAATGCCGTAATTCACGTTTAAGTAATAAAGTCAAAAAAGCAAAATCAAAATATCGCCGCAAATTCATCTTGAAGAAAGTATTGAAAATTACTCAATTATTTGATCGCTTACAGAATATGATCGAACAAGCCGAAAGCCATTTACTTAATCAAGGTTTGCCATAGGAAAGACTACGACATTTCCGTCGCAGCTTTGGTGTCGATATTTCAGCAAACAAGTTACGGAGATGGCAACATTTCATGAAATATGATAAGTAAATTAGAAATACGATAAGTAGGAGAAAAGCTTTAAAGACTTAAAGGTACATGGCTATTTTGTTAATATTGTATTTTATATAATATGGTGCCATTTTTATATTACGTATTTTATTTAACTTGTTTTATTTAATAATAAAAAAAAAAACAACACACTAAAAAAAATGGTGTTTCTTTTAAAAATCTTTCTGTGCGAAAATTCTTTAGCGTTGACTCGAAATTCTTGGTTACTTTGCTGACCGGTATGTTTGCCTAATTTTATATGCTATTTTTTGTTAAGTGTGATAAACAGGGTTAGGAAGTTCACGAATTTATAATCGTGCTTCATGTACAAAAAATATGTATTTAAACTCGAACACTGTGCATTTGTAATTTTTAAAACTTGAATTTATTATTGACTTTATTTAACTTTTTAAATATTAGCAAAGCAAATTTTATTACTTTAATTTTATTTTATCGGGATATACATTAATTGCATCAAAGGAATTAAATATGCTAAAAATCCCAAACGTCCCTATCCGGATTTCATTCTTGCCTAAGGAAATCGTCAGGGGACGACGTTTTTAGAATTTCTGGAAATATTTGTTATGTTAAATTACAAACTCAATGAGAATTTTTTGTTCTCGTCCAGGAGCATTATTAAACATTTAAAATATCAAAGAAAAAACAAAAACAACAACAGAAAATTTTCCACAATTTACTTTGTCATCTTCCAATGTACTACTCTGTTGTTTTGACAGATCTAGCAATGTAGTGACATCCATTCATGTAGAAACAACAATAGAGAACAATGTTTTCTAAAGTGTCAGTAACATTTAAATTTGCACAAGCACTTGCATATTAGTTTCTTTAATTTTATTTTATCAAATAATACATTTGTCTTTAAAAGTAGCTTAAACATTGAAAATAACTGTTAATCATCGTCAAAATGTTATTGTGGAATTTTTCTGATATTTTTGTCTTCGTTATAATTTTTTTTTAATATTTTTAGATTTGACAAAAAATGTATAATTTATATCTAATTGAGCAAAACTACAACTTTTGCAAAATATAAGAAAGCGTTCTGAAAAACATGTGTTGTAGCACAATATGCAAAAAATGTGCTTTTATACACTCATAGAAATAAATCTGTAAAAATAGAAAAAGTTAATAAAAATTAGTTAAAAATGATGCTGCAAGAAAAACTGCTAAAATTAACAGATTTTTTTGCTAAATACTAGTGAAATAAGAACTGCAAAATTAAAACTGTTAAATTTACTTAAATTTACAGAATTTTAGTTATATTTAACCATGCGCGGCTCCAGGGGGGGGGGGAGGGAAATAGGGAAATTTTTCTAATTTCAAATGACAAAAAGAAATTTCATTTTAAAATTTCGCATTTTTTAATACAAAATTCCAATTTTAATTGAAAATATTTTAAATAAAAATAAATGCCCTTACTATTTAAATTTTCCAAATGTATCTTTTTGTTGACTTTAGTTAAAATTTTGGGTGGCAGCATGCTTTGACCTAGTT
Source organism: Leucophora obtusa (assembly GCA_949987735.1). Taxonomy (NCBI): domain Eukaryota; kingdom Metazoa; phylum Arthropoda; class Insecta; order Diptera; family Anthomyiidae; genus Leucophora; species Leucophora obtusa. The sequence continues at coordinate 175,233,154 of OX465297.1, forward strand.
TATTTTTGGAGCATTCTGATTGGTTAATTTATTTTCAACCAATTAAAATATTTGAAAATGTAAATATTTCTTTAGGATTTTCATATACAAAATGAACAAAGCCATTTAAATATAAAGTCGACTTTAAAAGTAAAATACTGTTTGATAGTAAAGCACCGTAAGTTGTTCGGATTTCACGTGAAAAAATTGTTATACTCCTCCATATAAAAAAAAATGATAATTTTCCACGACAATGAATTTCACGTGAAAACTGAGTAGAGATTGTTTTCACGCAAATTTAATGTACAAGACTATTATTTTTCTTTGGGAAAAATCACATTTTTTGTATATTGTGATTGTGTCTTTGATATAAAATTGAAAAATTGTTCATTTTTATAATTTAAATTAAAATTTGAGTAAAATTAAATTTCGAGTAAAATTTATACACGTGAAAAACCACTTACGGTGCTTTTGGGAAAAAGACTAAATTTTATTTTGAATTTTTCTCATTAAAATTGCAGAACTGAACTTCTAATGGAATTTTCTAAATTTGAAGTGGCAAATGCTACTATATTTTAGAATTTTCTCATTTCGAAATAAAAAATCGAAATTTCTCTTAAAATTTTCTCAATGTTGTAAGAAAACAATGAATTACCGTTATTTTTGTTCAGATTTAAGATCATATTTGACAAATTCCAAATAGAGTTCACAATTAATTTCACTTGAAATTCTCCAAATTTCATTCGGAAAGATATGGTGGAGTTCTTTTTTAGGTCTTTCCAAAGGATCGTATTGAACTTATTCCAGTCTGTCTTTCGGAAATCCCGAGTAGATCCTGCACTTCCTCCCATCCTGCAAAGTATTTTAACTTTAAAATACGGAATGTTGGTGTAGCGTCAAAGCAAAATTGGCCAGTAATTCTTTTTGTTAATAACGATATCTGACTCCCACAGCTATACCAAAACCGATATGAAAATTTAATTATACAAATTTTTCCAAATGTTGATCACGAACCCCTGAGCGTCCCTAACCGCATCCTAGGAGCTCTGCGAAACATTCCGAAAAAATAATTAAAAAATAAGAATTTTTTAAATATTATTAGTTTTTAGTTAAAATTTATAACTGAAGTATAAAAAATCAGCTTCTAATAAATAAAGTGAATATAAAAATAATGAAAATAATTTCAAAACTTTTCAGGAAATATTAACTTTTTGTATTGTTGTTAAAAAGTAATCTCTGAGTTAAATCCTTGTAATCATCTCAATCAAATTTTGAGGACTTTTCAGACTCCGGCGACGTTTTTCGTAAAATTTTCAAAGTTTAATTTAATGAAATCCCGCGATTTAAATCGTCATATGTATATCGAAAAATGGATTCTTTAAAATTTCTGAAAAAATATATGCGGTGTGTTCGATTAGTCGAAATTCTTACTACTTTTACTACGATTGGAAAGTTTTGTTTACTTTTTATATTGAAATTTTGCAGCTGTAGTAAAAGTAGTAACTTGCAGTAAGTAAACGAACACGCTTATGTTGTTCCTCATTACTTTATTTTTGCCTTTACGAAATCTTATACTGGCACTATTATTGGGTATTTTTTCTCACAAATGCTGAAAAATCGAACCGTTTTTTTTTATTTAATACTATACTATAACTCAGGAAACAAAAGGAGTACCAAACTGATATTTGACTGTGTCATTGATAAAAAACTCCGAACCGCGTATTAAGATAAAATGGCTTTAGACCTTTGATAACGATAAATGGTTAAAATTCATTTCAAAATACTAACTATTCACGTGGCTCAATCATGGCTTCAATTATAAAAAGATAGAAACAATTAGTTAATTGTAGAAAAATTCTCAAAAATTTAAATTTTTTTTAATAAATCAGAAATTATCAAATTAAAGAATGAGTTGCAGACCAACTTCAGGCACGCTTTCAGAAGCTTTAAAGTGATATATCAACCAGTCACATAGCTAAAATAATACAAAAGTTGGACCCAAATATGCAAATTTGATAATTTTCCCCAAATTGAACACCAATTTTAGCTATACAAAGTATTCCAAGTTATAGCAAGTTTCATACAATTCAAATAGAGTGCGGAAATTTCAATTATTGATTTTATATGTTATTTAATATAAACTTTTTTAGGCATTACTAACCCATCCTTATTGGATGTCAAATACGTATCAAATATTAAAGTTTTTGATGAAAAATATAACTTAGAATTTCCCGTTGGACTTTATATTGTCTTTTATACATAAAGCGTCGCTCATAAAATCGTTAACCTTGCGCTGCGGAGTCCAAAAACGTCCAACAAGTAGTATTTTTTGTCAAAATTAAAAAATTTTTTTTTCCAAAATTCCCCCCCCCCCCACTGATTTAAGCTAACTTTTAGTTAACTGAAAATAACAAATTGTACTGTAGAATCTGCAGGAAATTTTCCTAAATATTGGTAGACTAAAAATAGCAAAAACAAACTGTTATATCTACAATTTTTTTTGCTATTTTTAAGCTAAATTTAGTTGAATGCAAATGTCAGTCTATACTGCTAAAATCAGCAGAAATATTTGTTAAAAAATTGTAAAATGCTGTTTTCAAAATGCTCGATATTTATTTGCATTTAAAAAAAATCGATAAAATCGAAAAAACGAACATTTTTAATTTTTTTGTGATTTTTTATTCTAAAAATTATTTAGCAAAATTTTTTGCTGGTTTTAGCAGGTTAATTTGCTATTTTCGATTAACAAAAATTTAACTCAAATATAACTAAAATTCTGTACATTTAACAGATTTTTCTGCAGCATTATTTTTAAGTAATTTGTAGTAGTTTTAACTAACTTTTTTAGGGACTTTATTCTATTAGTGTAGTAAAATATACAACAATTTTCGTCAAAATATGCAGTAAAAATATATATAAAAACGAGTTAAAAGGTTAAAGTCGGGCATGCCGACTATACAATACCCTACACCAGTCTGGTTAAAAGCCAACTAATGTTTGGATCCGAAATTCGAATAGGTTAAAATGGGACTTGTGTCAAAATTTTCTATAATGTGAGTCAGCGAACCAAATTTCATTAAAATATCTTAATATTTGCGACCTGCAGTTTGTAACCAAGCCAATTTTGGGGGGACCCTTATATGGGAACTAGGTCTAAATATGGACCGGTGTTAACCAAAATCAATAGGCTTCGTCCTTAGGCTGCCAAAGGCCGGTGTACCAAATTTCATCAAAATATCTTAATATTTGCGACCTGCAGCGTATAAACAATATAATTTTGGTAGGACCCTTATATGGGCACTAGGTCTAAACATGGATCGATGTTCACCAAAATCAACAGGCTTCGTCCTTGGGCCAACATAGGTCTGTGTACCAAATTTCATCAAAATATCTTAATATTTGCGACCTGCAGCGTATAAACAATATAATTTTGGGGGGACCCTTATATGGGCACTAGGTCTAAACATGGACCGGTGTTAACCCAAATCAATAGGCTTCGTCCTTGGGCTGATATAAATCGGTGTACCAAATTTCATCACAATATCTTAATATTTACGACCTGCAGCGTATAAACAATATAATTTTGGTAGGACCCTTATATGGGCACTAGGTCTAAACATGTACCGATGTTAACTAAAATCAATAGGCTTCGTCCTTGGGCTGAGATAAGTCGGTGTACCAAGTTTCATCAAAATATCTTAATATTTGCGACCTGTAGAGTGCGCACAAGAATGCATGGACAGACGGACGGACGGACAGACGGACATCGTTAAATCGATAAAAATAAATAAAAAAAAAAATTCTGAGCCGATCGGTATACTATAAGGTGGGTCTAGGACCAATATTTTTTGGTGTTACAAACATCAGCACAAACTTATAATACCCTGACCACGTAGTGGTGTAGGGTATAAATATAAATTGAGCAAAAACACAATTTTTCCAAATATCAAAAATCATGATATGCAAAAAATATGCATTTATAATAAAATATGCAACAAAATATACCATAATATTCCTTAAAATATGCATTTATGGCAAAATATGAAAAAATTTCATTAAAAGCTAAATACACATATGAAACTTATATTAAGAAATTGATACCATTTGGCTACAAGTTTGTTGATTCGCAAGGATATTTGATTAAGTTTTTCTCCATTTTTATTTGCAAAAAGGAATAGTCTATTGAACCTAGAAAACGTTGTACTATTATTTAAACAAAAACCTCGATTTATTTGATAACTAATTGGATATTTCCTAAGCGTCTTGAAAAATTTGGCGTTAATTTCATGTAGTTGTAAATTCATCAGGAAACTTTGTAAATTTTACTAAACTTTTTATAAATATTACTACTTTTTTCTGTGTGCCCAATTTACTCTATTTTTGCTGCTACTCATAGGCGCTGAATTGCAAACCATAATGGTTGAGGATGACACTTTGAGTCAGAAACAAATGTCAGAAATGTTAAATGTTGCACAACAAACAATTTCTGACCATTTAAAAGCTATGAAAAGGTCTGGAAAATTGGGGCCACATGAATTGAATGACAGACAGATGGAAAACCGAAAAACAACTTGTGAAATTTTGTTTCAAAGACACGATAGAAAATCAGTGTTGCATCGAATTGTTACTAGCGATGAAAAATGGATTTATTTTCCGAATCCTAAATGGAAAAAATCATGGGTTAATCCGGGATAACCATCAACTTCCGCTGCAAAATCAGATCGATTTGGCAGGAAGACAATGCTGTGTGTCTGGTGGGACCAGAAAGGTATGGTGTACCATGAGCTCCTAAAAGCTGGTGAAATCACAAATACAGATCGCTACCGACAACAAATGATCAATTTGAACCATGCATTGATCGAAAAACGACCAGAATGGGCCACAAGCATAGCTGTTAAGTAATTATTACTAATCATAATAATTATTAATTAGATTACTTTCTTTTTAAAGGTGAAGTAATGATTAAATTACGATTATATTCAGTTTCGGACGATTACTAATTGATTATGATTCCAAATAATCTAAAAGTAATCAGGATTATTTGTAATTACGACAAAATATAATTAAAAAGAATCATAAATAATAAATAAAAAAAACCAAAGTAATTTCTATATTTTTACCATGAAAACTTATCCAAAATGTTTTTTCAAATTTCAAATGACATTTCAGAACATTTCAATCACGCAAAAATTCTACTAAGGCACTGTAACTCATGCCGAATATTTTTGAAAATAACCAAAAAGAATCAAAAGTAATCTTTGAAAGTAGTCAAATTATTTTTTGATTACTTTTGATTCTTTTTGATTATTTTATGTCAATCTCAAGTAATCTTGATTACCCGAGTAAAAAAAATTATATATAATCATATGTGGCATATATTACAATATATAATTAGACATGTGGTTATGTATATCCATATATAATTATATATGAGGTTTTTTCCGAAAAATTTTCCTTATATTATGCCATATATAATTTTATCTAATTAGATATCGGCCTTCATAATATTATATATGGCATATATAATTATATATTACATAACATGGTTGATCTTATTGCATATATAGTTATATATAGAACTATATCTTAATATATATGGTGGCATTTTAGCAATATATAATTATATATGGTATCATTTAAACAATATATAATTATATATGGTGACAGTTAAACTAGATATTATCATACATGGTGCCATTTAAACAATATGTGGTCATATATGGTACCTCATAAACCAAATCTTTAATTCAGTTCCAGATATGATAATATATGGTACTATATATAGTGCGATATATATTTATATATGGTGTTATTTAAGCTATATATTATCATATATGGTGCCATTCAAACCATATATTATCATATATGGTGCCATTCAAACCATATATTATCATATATGGTACCATTTAAACCATATATTATCATATATGGTGCAATTTCAACAATATATGCCCATATATGGTACCTCATGAACAATATTTTTAATACAGTTCCACATATGATAATATATGCTAACATGTATAGTGCAATATATATTTATATATGGTGTTATTTAAGCAATATATTACCATATATGGTGCCATTTAAACCATATATTGTCATATATGGTGCCATTTCAACAATATATGCTCATATATGGTACCTGATGAACGACATTTTTAATACAGATGCAGATATGATAATATATGCTACCATATATAGTCCCATTTATATTGATATATGGTGTCATTTAAACAATATTAATATATAGACATATATGGTATCATTTAAACAATATATTGTCATATATGGCACAATTTAAACAATATATGCTGGCAAACCGTTGGCGATGGTCGGTTATGCGTTGGCAGAACGTTGCATTAACTATCTTTGCAAAAAATAGATTTCAAAAAACATTTTTCAAAAAATTGAGAAAACTTTTTTAATATTTGCTTTTAAAAACATGAAATTTAACCCAGTCCACCAGATTATCAGCCAAGACCTCTACACTCTAATCTAACGAGACTTGTTATAGATGTGTGATAGCTACAAATTAAATGAATGATAAAAGCATTTCGAGCTAACTTATAAGCATCGAAAAAAGGTATTCCAGAAATTATTAAATGTATTTTAGAAAATTTTAATTGTATATCACAAAATATTATTTGCACTTCAGAAACTACAATATTACGCAAATTTAATTATTTATTTATTTAGTTGTGTCCAGAAATAATGAAATCTATTTCAGAATTTCATAGCTAATAGAGAAAAATTTCTCAAATACATTTCATAATTTAGGAAATACGATTGATAATTTCTGAAATACAGTTTGATAATTTCTGAAATACAGTTGTGAATTTCGGAAATACAATTAATAATTTCTGAAACAGAATTGATAAAACTAAACTTCAATTGACTAGTTCTGAAATACAATTCATAAATGTGAAAAATAATTGATGAGTTCTGAAACACAATTGATAAAACTGAAATTCAATTGATTATTTCTGAAATACAATTGATAAATCTTAAAACAATTAATACAATTGGAAATGGTGTAGAGCGTCAAAAAGATGTAAATAAAATTATTTTATTCAAAGATTTTAATTTAATAAAAAAATAAATATATAATTTTATAAAAAAATTTATAGAAACAAAATTTTAATTTTATAAAAAGAAATTCATTTTGTAAAAGAAATGCATATTGAACTCGTTACCTTCTGAGTTTAAACCTTATTTTAACAAAATATTGTAATTTTTATACAATCAGTGCTCTGCCAGTCTATTATTTTTTGAACAGTTGGCAATATATGTCTGGGATCTTATTTAATCCCAAATAAAAAGAGATCTTACGTAGTACCCAAATACAATGCCGCATCTAATTTTATCTGTCATTTTTATGGATACTTTTAGATGTCAATCCCCAAATATATTGCTGTTTCTAATTCGATCTGCCATTTTAATACCGAAATAAATTGCTGGATCTAATTCGATCTGCCATTTTTCTGATAAATTTAGATCCAAGTTTATCTCCAAATATATTGCTGGATCTAATTTGATCTGCGATTTTTCAGATCAATTTATATCTAAGTGTATCCACAAATATATTGCTGGATCTAATTCGATGTGCCATTTTTCGGATCAAATTAGATCTAAGTTTATCCCCAAATATATAGCTAGATCTAATTCGATCTGCCACTTTTTCGGATCAAATTAGATATACGTTTATCCACAAATATATTGCCGGATCTAATTTGATCTGCCAAAATTGAGATCAAATTAGATCTAAGTTTATCCCCAAATATATAGCTGGATCTAATTGGATCCGCCATTTTTCGGATCAAATTAGATCTAAAAATATCCGCAAATATATAGCTGGATCCGCCAATTTTCGGATCAAAATAGATCTAGGTTTATCCCCAAAGATATCACTGGACCTCCCAATTTTGAGATATAACTTGATCTTAGTTTATCCCCATATATACAATGGGATCTAATACGATATCATTGGATACACCCAATTTTGAGATCTAATTGGATCAGCTAGATATTACAGCAGATCTTAAACAATATCAAATTCGATATAATTAGATATTGCGCGAGATAAATTTTTTTTACTCGGGTACTTTTAGATTATTTGTAATCATAATCAATTAGTAATCAGATATGGTTTAATAGAGAATTATATAATCAATACAATTCTTTTTTGTGTACGTTGATTCAATATTTAAATTTGTAAACATATTTTTAACTTCTATAGCAACTATTTAAACGGCTGTTTTCAAAAGGCTCGATTTTTATTTGCATTTAAAAAAATCGAAAAAAAACTTCGAAAATTTAAAATTTTTTGTTTATTTTTTAGGCTGAAACTGATTCTACGTCACCCACACCTTCCATATAGGATGGAAGGTGTGGGTGACGTAGAATCAGTTCCAGAACTAGTTCCAAAACTGATTCTAGAGCAACCGGTTCCACTTTGGAGCTATAGAAGGGGTTGCTTTTGGGACAATTTCAAACAAAAAGAATCGGTGTTAGAATCGAAAGGAGAAGGGGTTGTGAATGAAAAGTAGCTATTGTACAACCGATTCTTTGGAACAGAAAATTTTCCTGGGAAATAATCTGCTAATTTAGCATTTTTTTCTGCAGCATCATTTTTAACTAATTTTTAGTAGTTTTAACCAAATTTTTACAGACTTTTTTCTATTAGTGTCCTTCAGGTTTTATCAATATGGTAGCCTACACTCTAAAAAATGTTTATAAATTTGCTGCTAAATGGCTTAAGTTTATTTTCATTTTGCAAAAATTCGGTAAATATAAACAAAAAATGTATAAACTTTTTTTGTACACACTTCCATACACAATAATATACACACAAAGTATTTTTAGACATTATTTGTTTACAAATAAACACATGCCTTAAATAATAATAAATATACTTATAATAGTAGTAAATACTATAACATTTTGAATTGGAAAAAAATTAAAAAAAATTTTAAATGATATAACAAAACCTAAAACAAATTATTTTTTGAAAATTACTACATTTCTGGAAACTAATTTTTATCTGGAAATGGCAATTTAAGAATGAAATTATTTTGGATGTTGTAAATATTTTTGACGTATGTGGTAGTCGAAACCCTTTTCAAAATTGATTTAATACTGAATTTAGACAGAGGAAAAACCAGCTGGTTTTTGTACAAAACTAAATTGCAAAAGCCATGTCATTTACACTGGGTGTTTAGTTTTTCTTTGTCACAACACTTTTTTATTACACACTTTTCTTTCTTTTTTTATTGTGAAATTAATGCAAAAAAAATTATTAATACATTTAAAAAAGAATAACAACACACAATTTCAAATTAAACCAGAAATATTCTTAAAAAATTAAAAAATATTTTTTTGACACTTGCTTTACTTCTATATTCGTTGTAATAGGCTGTATCGAAAATTAATTAAAATGATACCGAGTGAATCAAAAATGCATATTTCAGATATTTTTACTTGGTTTTTGGCAAAAACTAGGTAGAATCTGGTTTTCAGTTTGTATGAAAATTGTATGGAAAAACTAAATTAATTTTGTAGTTTTCGGCTCAAAAACTAAAAATGGCCAAAAACTACTAGTTTCCGCCCAGTCTAAATACACTATAAGTTAAAAGTTATAAATAATTTTATTATACAAATTTTTGGGGATTATTAAGCAATTTCTGTGGATTTTTGCCCATTTTTTACACACGAATTTATTAAATTAACACACTAATTTCAAAATTTCATTTAATTTTTACGCACTTTCAATTTAAATTAAACATTATTTGTGCACCAACTTAAACATAATGTGCGTATTTGTTTATCAATTACACACATAGAGTAAATTTACGCAATTTATAGTAGGATTACAGTTTCCTACACGCAAAAAACTAGCGTATGTTATATTATATAATCATGCTTAGTAAAAACGATTTCCTACAGAAAACAATAGTTTACATTAGCTTAGTTTAAACAAGACTCTTCATTTTATGTATAAATTACCTAAAAATATAACTTTTTATTTTTACATTCAAAATTCTTTTGTACATTCACGAAAAATATAAAAAGTGTATTATTATCGAAGTACTTAGGTAAAATACAGCTTCAAAAGTATTTTTTGTATGTTAATAAAAAAATACATATCGATTTAGCAATTTTTAGTTTTTGTCAACTTGACTTAGCCTTGAGCCAAAAATCATTACATTTGTATGCACTTCAAAATATGTTAAATTACCTAAGTTTTTTCTTTTGTAACTTTACTTAAAAAATATTATATTTTAATTAAAGAATTGTGTAACTTAGCAGAAAACTTTTGAAGTTGTATTTTACCGAAATACTTTGGAAATTATACATGTTTTATTTTTTGCGTGTTATGTTAAATCATTTTCTTTCCTTATCTGTTTAAAAAATTGTCAATGTTTAGTTAAATTATGGGAAAATGATAAAACATAGATTATATGAGACACAAAATAAACTTAGGAATCTTTACAATTCATTTATTTGTTGCCAGATGGTTTTAAAATGTGTACAAATCCTAAAAATATCATTAAAATGGCCAAAGGTGAAAACTGTTAAAAAAAAATAAAGAAGATAAAACAATATGGCGAAAAGTAGATGCAAAAGGTGAAAAAAAAATCAGAATAATATAAAATAATACACAATAATATAAAATTATATGCTAAATGTCATATGGACTTTTCGGTGGGTAAGGTTAATGAACAATCTCAAACGGATATGGCTTTATATTTACATAAGACACAACTATCGGAGCATTTACAAATTTATCGTCCACATTTTCATCAATGGTTTCACCTAAAATTTTTCGGTTATATAATCAAATTAAAATAGGTAATAACTTTTATTGTTATTTGCATTATAGTTTAAGTTTTTAACAAGTTGATGCCATTTGGAAATGGTTAGCCGGTTATCCAGAATGTGTTGATTGTTATTTTTCATAGTTGCAGTCACAAGCTAGGGGTGATCAACATGTTTTAGGCTGTTATTTATATGGCCCAACGGGTGAGACTGGAAAAGAAAATAGTATTACAATAGGACAGGCTGACAATGCTATGTTTGGTATGGTAACAAATAAAAAAAATAGTTTTTATATTGTAATTAAATAGTTTTCCAGATTTAATATTTTAAAGCAAAAATGAAGATGATTAAGCTTTAATTTGTATCCAACTATTAATTATAGTAATAATTATAAAATAAATAATTAAATGAATTTTTCACAAAAAAAAAGCTATGATAGCTTTTGTTTTCTCATATTGTATAAGTTATACCAAAAACTTTGATAGAGCTAGAATTTTAACCTTTTTGCTTTTTGCGTGTACTATAAGTTGGGTAAATTTCTGCAGAATTTAATTAGAGTGTCGACTTGAACATTCTTAAATATTAAATGCTTAAATGTATTCACAATTTATTTAATAATTAGAAATTTTGCCTGACTGACCATAAATGGTAATAACTAGGGCAAGGAATTTCATGCGCTTAAAAATGGAAAATATGCACCTAAAATATGAGGTTAAAAAAGAAAAGGTTTTAAGAATGTTTATTTTGATTGAATCAAAGTATGAAAACGTATGAATTTTTTATATTTTCTTACAAAATAAAAAATGCTACTAAAAATGAAAAATATGCACGAATATGCATAAAAAAGCACAAAATATTCATTAAAAAGGCACCAAATATGCATTTAAAGTCAAAATATGCAAAAACATGTATTTATGACAATATATGCAAAAATATGCAACTACAAATCGATGCCATTTTGTCCTAAATTTGATGATTCAGATATAAAACATGCATTTGCATGGAATTCCTTGCCCTAGTAATAACACATTTTACATCTTTCTAACAAACAAAGTGATTAAAAAGGGATACGGAAAAACAATGTAATAAAATTATTAATCCCATTGTACGCCAAAATCATCATTGCAAAAAAGGAAACTAGCAGGTATGATTTTTGCAGATCAAATATCTAAAGAAACTTGTATAAAACCGAAAACGCGAATCGACGAACACACATTTCAAAAACTATTCAAGAGAAAGCAACATCATCAAGAGCAGCAGCAAACTTAAATTTAAATATTGAACAAAATGGAACACAATGAAGATATACACTATTTACAACAAGTATTTGAACTCCTGGCACAAGAATTGCAAAGGCAGACATTAAATGCAACAGCATTGTCGGTGATATATGGCTATCAACACGATGTGGATCGAATGGTCGAGAAAGAGATGAGACGTTTTAAAGAAAATTCTGTACGGATAGAAGAAGAGTACGTTGAACAAATGCTAGTGGAAAATCCAATAACAATTGAAAGACGGACCAACAACAACGGCACTGTCGCCAGCGGCATCAGTTATTGTAACCAGCACCTCTGTGACGAAGATGTAGATGTTGTGAGTATTTCGCCTCCGAAAAAATATTATTCGGATGAACAACAAAAACGTGCAGAACAATGCCGTAATTCACGTTTAAGTAATAAAGTCAAAAAAGCAAAATCAAAATATCGCCGCAAATTCATCTTGAAGAAAGTATTGAAAATTACTCAATTATTTGATCGCTTACAGAATATGATCGAACAAGCCGAAAGCCATTTACTTAATCAAGGTTTGCCATAGGAAAGACTACGACATTTCCGTCGCAGCTTTGGTGTCGATATTTCAGCAAACAAGTTACGGAGATGGCAACATTTCATGAAATATGATAAGTAAATTAGAAATACGATAAGTAGGAGAAAAGCTTTAAAGACTTAAAGGTACATGGCTATTTTGTTAATATTGTATTTTATATAATATGGTGCCATTTTTATATTACGTATTTTATTTAACTTGTTTTATTTAATAATAAAAAAAAAACAACACACTAAAAAAAATGGTGTTTCTTTTAAAAATCTTTCTGTGCGAAAATTCTTTAGCGTTGACTCGAAATTCTTGGTTACTTTGCTGACCGGTATGTTTGCCTAATTTTATATGCTATTTTTTGTTAAGTGTGATAAACAGGGTTAGGAAGTTCACGAATTTATAATCGTGCTTCATGTACAAAAAATATGTATTTAAACTCGAACACTGTGCATTTGTAATTTTTAAAACTTGAATTTATTATTGACTTTATTTAACTTTTTAAATATTAGCAAAGCAAATTTTATTACTTTAATTTTATTTTATCGGGATATACATTAATTGCATCAAAGGAATTAAATATGCTAAAAATCCCAAACGTCCCTATCCGGATTTCATTCTTGCCTAAGGAAATCGTCAGGGGACGACGTTTTTAGAATTTCTGGAAATATTTGTTATGTTAAATTACAAACTCAATGAGAATTTTTTGTTCTCGTCCAGGAGCATTATTAAACATTTAAAATATCAAAGAAAAAACAAAAACAACAACAGAAAATTTTCCACAATTTACTTTGTCATCTTCCAATGTACTACTCTGTTGTTTTGACAGATCTAGCAATGTAGTGACATCCATTCATGTAGAAACAACAATAGAGAACAATGTTTTCTAAAGTGTCAGTAACATTTAAATTTGCACAAGCACTTGCATATTAGTTTCTTTAATTTTATTTTATCAAATAATACATTTGTCTTTAAAAGTAGCTTAAACATTGAAAATAACTGTTAATCATCGTCAAAATGTTATTGTGGAATTTTTCTGATATTTTTGTCTTCGTTATAATTTTTTTTTAATATTTTTAGATTTGACAAAAAATGTATAATTTATATCTAATTGAGCAAAACTACAACTTTTGCAAAATATAAGAAAGCGTTCTGAAAAACATGTGTTGTAGCACAATATGCAAAAAATGTGCTTTTATACACTCATAGAAATAAATCTGTAAAAATAGAAAAAGTTAATAAAAATTAGTTAAAAATGATGCTGCAAGAAAAACTGCTAAAATTAACAGATTTTTTTGCTAAATACTAGTGAAATAAGAACTGCAAAATTAAAACTGTTAAATTTACTTAAATTTACAGAATTTTAGTTATATTTAACCATGCGCGGCTCCAGGGGGGGGGGAGGGAAATAGGGAAATTTTTCTAATTTCAAATGACAAAAAGAAATTTCATTTTAAAATTTCGCATTTTTTAATACAAAATTCCAATTTTAATTGAAAATATTTTAAATAAAAATAAATGCCCTTACTATTTAAATTTTCCAAATGTATCTTTTTGTTGACTTTAGTTAAAATTTTGGGTGGCAGCATGCTTTGACCTAGTTTATTTTTGGAGCATTCTGATTGGTTAATTTATTTTCAACCAATTAAAATATTTGAAAATGTAAATATTTCTTTAGGATTTTCATATACAAAATGAACAAAGCCATTTAAATATAAAGTCGACTTTAAAAGTAAAATACTGTTTGATAGTAAAGCACCGTAAGTTGTTCGGATTTCACGTGAAAAAATTGTTATACTCCTCCATATAAAAAAAAATGATAATTTTCCACGACAATGAATTTCACGTGAAAACTGAGTAGAGATTGTTTTCACGTAAATTTAATGTACAAGACTATTATTTTTCTTGGGGAAAAATCACATTTTTTGTATATTGTGATTGTGTCTTTGATATAAAATTGAAAAATTGTTAATTTTTATAATTTAAATTAAAATTTGAGTAAAATTAAAGTTCGAGTAAAATTTTTCCACGTGAAAAACCACTTACGGTGCTTTTGGGAAAAAGACTAAATTTTATTTTGAATTTTTCTCATTAAAATTGCAGAACTGAACTTCTAATGGAATTTTCTAAATTTGAAGTGGTAAATGCTACTATATTTTAGAATTTTCTCATTTCGAAATAAAAAATCGAAATTTCTCTTAAAATTTTCTCAATGTTGTAAGAAAACAATGAATTACCGTTATTTTTGTTCAGATTTAAGATCATATTTGACAAATTCCAAATAGAGTTCACAATTAATTTCACTTGAAATTCTCCAAATTTCATTCGGAAAGATATGGTGGAGTTCTTTTTTAGGTCTTTCCAAAGGATCGTATTGAACTTATTCCAGTCTGTCGAGTAGATCCTGCACTTCCTCCCAACCTGCAAAGTGTTTTAACTTTAAAATACGGAATGTTGGTGTAGCGTCAAAGCAAAATTGGCCAGTAGGTAATTCTTTTTGTTAATAACGATATCTGACTCCCACAGCTATACCAAAACCGATATGAAAATTTAATTATACAAATTTTTCCAAATGTTGATCACGAACCCCTGAGCGTCCGAAACAGGAGCTCTGCGAAACATTCCGAAAAAATAATTAAAAAATAAGAATTTTTTAAATATTATAAGTTTTTAGTTAAAATTTATAACTGAAGTATAAAAAATCAGCTTTATTAGAAGCTGATTATATATAAAGTAAATATAAAAATAATGAAAATAATTTCAAAACTTTTCAGGAAATATTAACTTTTTGTATTGTTGTTAAAAAGTAATCTCTGAGTTAAATCCTTGTAATCATCTCAATCAAATTTTGAGGACTTTTCAGACTCCGGCGACGTTTTTCGTAAAATTTTCAAAGTTTAATTTAATGAAATCCCGTGATTTAAATCGTCATATGTATATCGAAAAATGGATTCTTTAAAATTTCTAAAAAAATATATGCGGTGTGTTCGATTAGTCGAAATTCTTACTACTTTTACTTCGATTGGAAAGTTTTGTTTACTTTTTATATTGAAATTTTGCAGCTGTAGTAAAAGTAGTAACTTGCAGTAAGTAAACGAACACGCTTATGTTGTTCCTCATTACTTTATTTTTGCCTTTCCGAAATCTTATACTGGCACTCTTATTGGGTCTTTTTTCACACAAACGCTGAAACATCGAACTGGTTTTTTTTATTTAATACTATACTATAACTCAGGAACCAAAAGGAGTACCAAATTGATATTTGACAGTGGCATTGATAAAAAACTAAGAACTAATACAAAAATATTACAAGGCTACGACAAAGTATCCCGAACCGCGTATTAAGATAAAATGGCTTTAGACCTTTGAAAGCGATAAATGGTTAAAGTTCATTTCAAAATAGTAACTATTCACGTGGCTCAATCATGGCTTCAATTATAAAAGGATAGAAACAATTAATTAATTGTAGAAAAATTATCAAAAATTTAAATTTTTTTTAATAAATCAGAAATTATCAACTTAATGAATGAGTTGCAGACCAACTGCAGGCACGCTTTCAGAAGCTTTAAAGTGATATATCAACCAGTCACATAGCTAAAATAATACAAAAGTTAGACCCAAATATGTACGGAAAGTCTATAGCAAATTTGATAATTTTCCCCAAATTGAACACCAATTTTAGCTATACAAAGTATTCCAAGTTATAGCAAGTTTCATACAATTCAAATAGAGTGCGGAAATTTCAATTGTTGATTTTATATGTTATTTAATATAAACTTTTTTAGGCATTACTAACCCATCCTTGTTGTATGTCAAATACGTATCAAATATTAAAGTTTTTGATGAAAAATATAACTTAGAATTTTCCGTTGGACTTTATATTGTCTTTTATACATAAAGCGTCGCTCATAAAATCGTTAACCTTGTGCTGCGGAGTCCAAAAACGTCCAACAAATAGTATTTTATGTGAAAATTAAAAGAAAAAAAAATTTTCCAAACTGTCACCGAACTGGCCACTTTATATGAAATAGACTGGTCACTTTTCCATGGCGTTGTCATAGGGGGGAAATTGACCTCTTGTGACATGACACAAGACAAATCCCAGGACAGTTCCCTGAACTTTGTTTTTTCTGAGAGTTCAGTAACCTGTCCTAGGATTTGTCTTGTGACATGTCACAATGGGTCAATTTCCCCCTCCTATGACAACTCCATGTAAAAGTGACCAGTCTATTTCATATAAAGGGACCAGTTCGTTGACAGTTTGTTAAAATTTCCCATAGGGTATCAATTTATTGACCGATATTTCGACATTCTTCCATTGTCATCTTCCGGGAAATTTTAGATGTCTACATAAAAAACAAATCTTAAAAATATCGTTGTTTATTAATCGTCATCTATTATTGCATATGATGTAAATTTTTCTTTTAATACGGTTCGATATTCGTTCCAAAATAAAAGGAAGTTATGATTTTTCTGTTCTTTATTTTCCTAAAACCATAAAACTTAAATACTGTTACAAAAATCCTATAACTAATTTAGAATGAGTTTTAAAAATTTTGTAAAACGGATAACATACAAAGCACAGGTAAGTGCTTTATTTATAGTGATAGATGTTTCTACCTGTGCACACAACTAGGCTTTTATCGGTTTGCTGGGGTTTTCCCATGATTAGGGAAACCCCTGTCCCATAATTAGTGAAAACACTATTACTTGAAACTATTTTCTTAATTGTTTTCTGAATTGTGTTCATACCTGGTCAATAGATAAGGTAATCAAGCAAACGGCAATATATCCACAATAGGTGATTCCATAACAGATGCTATCAGCTCTTAAAACCAAATTTTCAATACTCGAAGAGCGACAAATTTTCTGACCAGAATACGCCGAAAATTTTAAAACTTGCAAAATTTTGTTTCAAACCGTTACCACTAGGGATGTGCGATTAATCGACTAATCAAACGGTATGATTAATCAGAACTTTGATTAATCAATTAATCAGTTAATTGATTAATTTAAAATTTGATTAATCAGTATTATGATTAATCGATTAATTTGAATTTTGATTAATCAATACTTAAATAATTTTAATTAATACGGAAAAAATTTTAAAAAATATTAAAACAAAAATATGGAAATTATCTTCGTTTTTTTATAGCTCCAAATAAAGACAATCATACAGGTTGTTTGCTCTCTGATCATATCAGATTTGACCAATACCATTCTTAAATTTCATGTTTCTATATTGAACTGGCGTTAAGTTGCATCCTTAACGGCGAAAAACAAGATGTTATTCTATTATTCATAAATTTGATTAATCAAAATCATGATTAATCAATTAATTATTATCTTGAATTATCGAAATAATTGGTTAATCGGTTAATCATGTTTTTGATTAATCAAAATTATTGAATAATCGATTAATTGATTAATCAAAATTGTTGAATAATCGATTAATTGATTAATCAAGAAGTTTGATTAGGCGACGATCACATTAGTAAAAAAAGGGGAAAAACTTGTTATCTTTTCTGGCAATTTTCTCTCGCGTATAAAAGTGAATTAAAATAGAATTTTAAAAATCATTAAAGAAGAAAATCAGTTTTATAAAAGTTTACGATTTCCTTATGTGTTACCAGCAAATATAAATATTGCCAGCAATGAGATTTTTCAGCCTGAAGAAAAAAGGACTTACAGCACTTTCAAAATAAATCTTTCAATTGCAAAGAAAAGGAATATTAATAATTTAATACTATAAACAATGGAGGACAAAAAGTACGCAAAAATATTTTTTGTAGTATTTTAAATATGAAAATTAGCATTTTTGGCGCTAATAGAATTCAATAGAATTTTATTTATTACTACCAATTTAATACCCTACTAAAAAAAATTATATGACTTTTGATATTACATATAATTATATCCGAAAAATAAGAACATATAATTGTATCAAATTATATCATATTATGATCATATCAGATCTAATTTGGCAAAAATAGATATAATTTGATGGAATAAGAAATGGTTTGGTACAATTTCATCCGGATTTTGTCCTCATCCAAATGCATCAAATATAATATAATCATATCCAATTAGATGTAATGGTATATAATATGATACAATTATAATTATATGAGGCATATGTAACTATATATAGGTCTATATATAATTGAATATTGTATGAATTTCTCAACTCTTAATATAAAACAATTAAAATATGTATATGTTTCATTTATAGTTGATGTTTAGGATCTGTAGTATCACACGGACTATAAACAATCGAATTAACTATTCTCCTACAGCTGTTTGTATCCAATGTATGTTCTGAACATATAAATCCTGCTTTTTTCTCATCACACACGTTATCATTCCACCGAAAATTATCATTTTTCCTCCAAATATGGACACAATGTTCTTTACGATCTGTGTTATCTGGATTACCATCAGTCCAATAAGTATAATTCATTTTCTCTCCAAGTGTGCTCCAATAAAATGGTCTGTTTAAATTATTAAGTCTTGCTTCATCATCAAGTTGATCATTCGCACCTATCCATAAATCAAGGGATTTACCTTTAACGATAAAAATAAAATTATTTGAAGAATATATAAGCTTCTGTACCTTTTTCATTACCATATTCTTTTTTTAAAAGTTGCATAACATCATTATTTTTCTCCTCCGACTCAATATAAACTAAATGTAATTCACGACGAGCACATTCTTTTACAGCTTGAAACCAATTATACTTAAATAAAAAAAAATTGTAACAGTAATCTGAATATATTCACTCAGAAATATTTCAATGCTTAAAAAATTTTGTTATTTAAATATTTTCGAAATAACAAATATAATATTAGATCAGATAATTTATTAAGTTCTTTACCTCACTGTCGGGTTCTATTAAATATTTGAAGCCCATATTCGAAGTACCCCATTTTGGTATAGATACAGCTACTTCAAAAAATATTATACAAATTATAGGAGTTTTTAAGAAAATATTAAAAGCTTTCATTACAGCGTGCTGTTCTGAATGGAACTAATGATGATATTTTTAACTTTTCTGATTTGAATTATTATACAGAACATTTAAATTTATTCGATATTTAGTATTTCAAATGCCATAAGTTAATTTCATTCGATTTACAAACAGTACACTCATAGAAATAAATCTGAAAAAATAGCAGAAAAAGTTACTAAAAATTAGTTAAAAATTATGCTGCAGAAAAAACTGCCAAAATTAGCAGATTTTTTTGCTAAATACTAGTAAAATAAGAACAGCAAAATTAAAATTGTTAAATTTATAGAATTTAAGTTATACTTAAGCTAACTTTTAGTTAATTGAAAATAACAAATTTTACTGTAAAATCTTCAGAAAATTTTGTTAAATATTAGTAGACTAAAAATAGCAAAAATAAACTGTTATATCCACAAAATTTTTGCTATTTTTAAGCTGAATTTAGTTGAATGCAATTAGCAGTCTATACTGCTAAAATCAGCAAAAATATATGCTAAAAAATTGTAAACTGCTGTTTTAAAAAGGCTCGGTTTTTATTTGCATTTAAAAAAAAATCGAAAAAAAACTTCGAAAATTTCAATTTTTTTTTGATTTTTTAGGCTACTAATTATTTAGCAAAGTTTTTTGCTGATTTTACCAAATTAATTTGCTATTTTCCATTTACAAAAATTTAACCCAAATATAACTAAAATTCTGTACATTTAACAGTCTTATTTTTAGTGTTCCAAAATGCAATAATTCCACCAGAACAATTTTCTGGATAAACGAGTAAATTTAATTAAAGTCAGTAGGATATATATTTTTTTTAAATAGTTGTTGTGGTATAATAGTTTTCCAGAAACAATACAAATCATAAATTAATTTATATATCGCACTTGATCAACAAGAGGGTATTAACTCAAAATTTTTAAAATTTCACTTTTCGCAAGAAATGAACTAACAACATCAGTATCTATCTACTGTAAAAATTTCAACGTATTCCGATTACTCTTTCATCTCGAAAACCACATTTGACACCATTTTCGTGATAGTGTAGTGACTACCTTTATATCAACAAAAAGTATCAGAAAAATGGTATTAACTCAAAAAATAAATTTTTTTGCAATAACTGCAAAGAAAAACAATGTAAATATATTTTCAAATAGAAAAATTACTATGATGTATTCGGATTTTCAAATTCTCTTGAAATGTAACCACAAACAGTTTTTCACCTCTACAGAAAATTTTTAAATTTTGAGTTAATACCCTTTTGTTGATCAAGTGCGATATATATTATTATATAGATTTTAATATGTAGAATTGGATTCAGACATAAAATCAAAAAACTTAAAAGTGGAATTACTGCGTCTTGGTTTTGCTCTGTATATTTCTAAAAAATCTAAATCACGCGTTTTTTATACCCTACACCACTACGTGGAGAGGGTATTATAAGTTTGTGCTGATGTTTGTAAAACCAAACAATATTAGTCTTAGACCCACCTTCTAGTATACCGATCGGCTCAGAATTTTTTTTATTTCGATTTAACGATGTCCGTCTGTCCATACATTCTTGTGCGCACTCTACAGGTCGCAACTATTAAGATATTTTGACGAAGGAATAGGACGACGCCTATTGATTTTGGATGAAGGAATAGGACGACGCCTATTGATTTTGGATGAAATCGGTCCATGTTTAGACCTAGTGCCCATATAAGAGTACCCACCCAAAATTTTCTTTTTTACACGCTGGAGGTCGCAAATACGAAGATATTTCAATGCAATTTGGTACACAGACATATGTCGGCACAACGACAAAGCCTATTGATTTTGGTTAAAATCGGTCCATGTTTAGACCTAGTGCTCATATAAGGGTTCCCCCAAAATTGGCTTGGTTACACACTGCAGGTCGCAAATACGAAGATATTTCAATGAAATTTGGTTCGCTGACTTACATGGTCCCAAGGAAAAAGCCTATTGATTCTAGATAGGATCGGTCCATATTTGGACCTATCGCCCATATGGGCTATATTTTCGATTTTCTCTTCTTTTATGTTTTTATAGAAAATTTTGACACAAGTCCGTTCTAACCCATTAAAATTTCGGATCCAAACATTAGTTGGCTTTAGGTCAGACTAGTCAGGGTATTATATAGTCGGCATGTCCGACTTTAACCTTTTTACTCGTTTTTTTTTTTGCAAAAGCGTAATATTCATAAATTTTTGTTTAAATATTTAAAGTGTTATTCTCGAAACCATACTTTTCAATTAAAATCACTTAAAAACCCAAAAATTTTTTTGATAGTTTTCTCGAAATTTACACGCTTCTGGAAATCACATATTAAAAAATTTTTAAAAATGAAGAGATCATGCATTTAAGGGTTAAGCCAAAAAACAGGAATACTTTATTTAAAGTAAGAAATTTTTCTGTTCAGCCAACAGACTTATCATTTTGAGTGCAACAAAAAAAAAAACACATTTCTTTGAAAATTGGAAACATTTTCAATTTTTTTCAAGTATCTAAAAAATCTTGAAAGAAATTTAGAACTTCTGTTAGAATTTTTGACTCAAAATTTCGGATATTTGCCAAAAAAGAGGTGAAAATTAAAAAATGATAAAAAAATTATGCTTGTAAAATTAGTTACCTCTGAAAATTTGTTTGTGTGGGGTTTATTTAAAAGTACCCACTTAAAAAATATTAACTTCAAAGGACAAGAAAAAAACGTGATTTTGGAATAATTCGCAAAATTGGATTTTAATTTTTTTAGAAATTTTATTATACAAAACATAAAAAGTAAGAAATTTAAAAGAAAATTTAAATCTGGTATGACTATGGGGGTCCACAACTTTCGCCCGCAATTATAGCTCGCCCCGAAAAAAAAATTCCCAAAATGGTGCACCCGAAAGTAGGGATCGCCATTTTATATTTTTATACCCTACACCACTATGTGGTCAGGGTAATATAAGTTTGTGCTGATGTTTGTAACACCAAAAAATATTGTTCGTAGACCCACCTTATAGTATACCGATCGGTTCAGATTTTTTTTTATTTCGATTTAACGATGTCCGTCTGTCCGTCTGTCCGTCCGTCCGTCTGTCTGTCTGTCCATGCAATCTTGTGCGCACTCTACAGGTCGCAAATATTAAGATATTTTGATGAAATTTGGTACGCAAACCTATGTTGGCCCAAGGACGAACAAGTTTGATTTTGGTGAACATCGGTCCATGTTTAGACCTAGTGCCCATATAAGGGTCCTACCAAAATTATATTATTTATACGCTGTAGGTCGTAAATATTAAGATATTTTGACGAAATTTGGTACACAGGCCTATATTGGCCCAATAACGCAGCCTATTGATTTTGGTGAACATCGGTCCATGTTTAGAACTAGTGCCCATATAAGGGTCCCCCCAAAATTGGCTTGGTTACAAACTGCAGGTCGCAAATATTAAGATATTTTAATGAAATTTGGTGCGCTGATTCACATTATAGAAAATTTTGACACGAGCCCCATTTTAACCCATTCGAATTTCGGATCCAAACATTAGTTGGGTTTTACCCAGACTGGTGTAGGGTATTGTATAGTCGGCATGCCCGACTTTAACCTTTTTACTCGTTCGTTATATCTTTGGCATTTACAGACGGATCTTATCGGTGTTTTTCTCTCGAGTGGACCAATGTTTTGCTTTAAGGACCATTGACTTCAAGTATCCCGTTCTAGTATTTACTAGGGTTTGGGATTTCCCGGACTTTTTTATTTCCAGGGAAACGGGAATAAAAAAAATCCCGGGAAATATTTTTGAACAAAATTGTTAATGAAAACCACCTACATAAGTAATTTTTGTTAAAAAAAAATTTCAGTACAAATTCAGTCTGTGTAGTGAGAATTCAAAGAAAAATATCAGAATGTTGAACATTTGATTTCACATAAATTACTCTAAGCACTGCCAAATGAATTGCATGATTCCAGCAGAAAGCACCCACTACTGGACTGTCGGAAACAAACCGTTTCATCACATTTGGCCCATTAGATATGGTGGCCACAATGTTATTTTCCAAAGACAACTAAAACTCTTCTAGGCAATTCTACAATTCTTCTTATTTCATCAGCATTACATCTTCCTGATATATAACCCAACCCCAGATTATAAAATGAATTATTTCCGTTTATACATATGTTCAAATATCTCTTGTGATATTCTTGTTCATTCATCCAAGATTATAGTAAATCTCCTATTGTTAGAAATATTGCTCGATATTTCTTTTATCACGATATCTTTTAGATGATTGTAAAATTTTTAGGCAATGCCAGGTTTTACTATAAAAACTTTCTCGAATAAACGAAGATCTAGTTATGATGCGGATTGACATTCCGTCGACTGCGGCTAATTTGGATACCACTTCAGGAAATGTTTGCCCTACCATAAAACGTTCAATGCATATTCAGCTTACTCTTTTTTTCGGGTACTTTGCTAATTTTAGCTGGAACGTTATTCTTGTTGTTGTTTTCTTCAAGAAAACCACCAGTTTTTTTTTGTGAACCAAATTTAGATGTCGGATAACCAAATTTAGATACCTCCGTTAACCATAAATCTTTTAGGGCAAATATTGCACTGCGCTGCATTGTCCTTTTTTGTGAAGTATTTCCATACTCCTGACATTTTATTTTTGAATATAAAAGAATATATTAGTTTGAAAGCAGGTGTATTAAAATAAAGTAAACTTACTTGAAAATATCACATTTATTAATGAAAACGTTACTTATAAAATTACACAGTACAACAGCCAATCTGGGGGGTGAGAAATTCCAAGTCAGGGTGATGGTACTAGGTCAGTATAGTAAAACCCTCAAAGGGTTTGGCGTTCGTATGTGTCATTTTTTTTTATGACCTTTTAAATTTTTTCCTTATCTTGATGTTTTTTCGCTTAGTTGTAACTCGAGAACCACTTGTCCGATTTTGAATTTGTGGAGAAAAAAAAAATTTTTTTTGCCTAAAAATTAAAATTTTTTTTTTTAAATTCATAAAAAATTTTAATTTTTAGGCAAAAAAATATTTTTTTTCTCCACAAATTTATTTTTACCGGCAAAACTGTTGATTATAAAGAAAAATGTTATATGAACGGATTAAAGAAATTGTAATTCTAAATTTTTCTAAATTTGTTTCATCAAAATCGGACAAGTGGTTCTCGAGTTACAACTAAGCGAAAAAACATCAAGATAAGGAAAAAATTTAAAAGGTCATAAAAAAAAATGACACATACGAACGCCAAACCCTTTGAGGGTTTTACTATACTGACCTAGTACCATCACCCTGACTTGGAATTTCTCACCCCCCAGACAATAATCCCAAAAATGTTCCATAGTGTTATTGGCCCTTAATATAAAGGAGTATTTTAAATTTAAAGTCGACTTTATTTATAATCATACGGTTTTGTTCATTTTGTGAATGAAAACCTTACAAAAATATTTATATTTTCAAACATTTTGATTTGTTGAAAATAAATTAACCAATCAGAATCCTCCAAAAATAAACCAAGTCAAGGTATACTGCCACCCAATATTTTAACTTTAACTAAAATATACATTTGAAAAATTTAAAAATCCTATTCCAAACAAAAACAATTTAAAAAACTTAAAATTTTTAAAATTTCTTGTTTTCCCGGGAATTCCCGAACCCCAAACCCTAGTATTTGCCCACCATATCTCAGTTGCTTAAACCCTAATGTACGACCCTAATGTCAGAAAATTAAAGCTCGCAAAAAATCATTAAACTTTTTCTAAGGAAGTTTTTGGATAAACCCAGCAGAAATTTTTTTTATTTTTAAAATTTTTTTCCATTGGATTTTTCCGTTATAGCATAACACTGGTCTCCTCGAGGCAAAAAATCGATATATCACACTTTAAAATCCGACTTTAAATGCCGAAGCTATAACGAAAAATTTAAAGAAGCGACCTCTACGTTCGGCAAAAAAAATTTTTTTTTGCCTGTAAGGTGGTACGGTCTAATGTATAGCTTTCTTTTGTAAACTTATAATGAAATATTATGTAAAGCATGTAAAACATTTGGTTTTACAAGTAGGATACGGAAGTTAAACAACAGTCCATGATATGGATCCCATAAAATGCAAATCCTCCTGTGAAAGCAAAGCAACAAAGGTGCTGATATCAATTTATTTTACCCGAGAAAAAAAGCCAACAAGAAGTTTATGACAATTTGTTGGGAAATCAGAAACAAAAGGAACTGCGTCGATAATTTTTACATCATAATATGAAGCTAACACTGCAGTATTAATAAATAATTATATTTCTTCTCTGTATGACATAGAAGAAATTCACCCAGCACCATATTCCCCATATCTAGCGCAGTGCGATTTATTTTATCTATTTGCAAAAATTGGGGAAGTCTCTTCAGCAGCATTGAAGAGGTAATAAATTCTGACAATACCGAATTTTAAAAGCTGCAGAAACCCGTTTTTCAAGACTGTTTTGAAAAGTAGATTGGCCGAATTTGCAAATGCATTGAAATAATTGGATTAATGGATGGAGCATAAAATTAAATTTTTATTTAGGTATTTTTTTCCTATTTATTTCGAATAAAACAAAATGCATAGCTTTTTAATCTAGTTTCAGCAGGATGTTTGGAGTATATTTTGTCAAATTTCTTTCAATTTCTAACAAAACAAAATATGAAAGATTAAAATTGTTAGTGTCCGACCGACCAGTTTAGCCAAAAGCGGAATTTTGTTAGTTTCTTGGTATTTGGAGACTTTATGGAGAAATTTTAATACTGGGAATATGTTTGCCGAGCCGATTTAATGAGATTTTGAGTATAAAATTTGAGGGAAACCCCATAGTTCCACTGTTCAGCAGCCGAACTTTTTCCAATTTGGGCGAACTTTCGGCGACCGCACAAGGAATTTTTTGCTTAACTTCTGACTTTTCCTTTGATTCCGACATTAAAAATTGATTCCAATCGGCCCAACAAATATTTTTCCATAAGCAAAAATTGCCCATAATGCGTCAGCATACACTGAGAGAATTATCTGAATATTTGCATATTTATTTATTTTTTTATTTATTTGTTTTTTTGTTTTTTTAAAACCAATAAGGTTTACCGGAACTCGTCCATTGAAGTTAATGGAATTTTCATAAATATTGTGAAAAATTTCATTTTATGTATTCATGCTCACAATGAAAAAGTTTCATTTAAACTAGATTCATAAAATGTGTGAAGTTTTTTTTTGTATCAAATTTAAGAATGAAAAATTGCATTAAAACTCGTCCAGCAAAATTCTCTCTGTGTACCGAACACCAACAAAATAAAAAATGTAAGCACTGCCAAAATCGAAATTGCATTTAAAGCATTTAAAATTTGAGAAAAAGCTTTAAAATTTACAAAATAGATTCCATAATCAGTTGTTCAATGTTAGGAATCACATGTTTTAAATTAATAAATTGAAAAAAAGAATTAGGATTTCTTTTTTCTGAAATTTTTTTTAAAAATTAATTAGAATTTTCTTATCGAAAAAAAAAAAATTATTTAAAAGCGAAAAAAACGAAAATATCCTCTAAATTATGTTTTTGTTCTGAAAAAATACAAAAATACACTATAAAATTTAGGATTTTCTCAAAAATATGCTCTTAATATCAAAAAATATAAAAATATGCTATTAAGCGGGTAATATAGAAAAATATGTTTTAAAAAATCGATGACATAATTCATCAAATGTGCTGAAACGGATAAACATCTTATCTACATTTCAATACAACGCACAATAAAACGCATGATAGCTACAGTATATTTCTGGTTGCCCTGGTGATAACACTATTCAACAAATTTTAAATTTCTGAAGAACTTAACTTCAAATTTTTAGTATAAAACTTTTCCTACAATACATGATATACATTTTGTAAATATCCGCAACTATTTGGCGGTTTGTATTTTGATTGCCAATGACTTTACTCTGTAGTGAGCATCCTAAGTAAAAATCCTTTTGTTATTGAAAACACTAACAATTTTATGCATTACTTTTTAAATAAACTGCAACCGGTTTCTTAAAATAAGTTGTTATTACAGGATGTAACTGAATTTGGCTCACTGTCATATATTAAACAGTAACAACAAACAAATCTAATTTTATTTAACTAACGACTAAAATCTTACAACTCGCATGTCAGCTCAAGCATGGCTTCATTGACGACTTCCGCACAAATGTTGGTGAAAGGTTTGTGTTCGCATATAAAGCCACCCCTTTGTTTTGGATCGTCAGTATCACAAACACTATCATTCCAACGAAATTCATTTGATTCTGACCATATTTGAGCACAGTGTTCATTTGAATCAATATTATTTGGATTACTGGGATCCCAGTAACGATATTCAAATTGTCTACCTGTTGCTGTCCAATAAAATGTTCTTTTCTTATCCGTGGATTTACTACCATCATCATGACCACCTATCCACAGGTTACGGGGTTTACCTTAAATGTGAATAAACATCAAATATTAAAAAGACAATTTGTAATTTTGTACTTATACATTTTTTACATTACCCAACTCTCTTTTAAGCAATTCAACTAAATCCAAATTTTTTTCTTCCGATTCTATAGCAACTAAATTTAAATCACGTTCGGAGCATGCGTTTACAGCTTGGTACCAACATAACTAACAAAAACAAAATTGGAATAATTTATTTGAAAATTTACCAGTTCCAACAAAAAAGCTAATCTCTATTACTTTTGCATCGGCATCAATTAGATATTTAAAACCAGCTTTTGACGTATACCAATTAGGTACACATACTGCAACATCAAATATTATTATGCTTATTATGGAAAATTGCAAACAAATCTTTAATATTTTCATTATAAGACGTGTTGAATGTAACTAATAAAAAGTTTTTCTTATCATAATATGAATATTTATAGAGCACATTTAGCTACAACAACAATTCGTTACACTTTTCACATTAATGTGTGTAAATTTAAATAACCCCAAGTAAAAAAGTTTTGATATAGGCATATATTATCATATACATTTTTGTATAATTATTTATTGGAACATATATCCTACATATATAACTATGTCTTGTTATATATTGCACAATATATAGTGCAACATATTACAATATCCAATTATATATAGACCTATATATAGTTATATATACCTCACATAATTATGTGTCATTGTATCGAATTATATACCATTATATCTATTTGGATATGATTATATTAAATTTGGTATATTTGGATGAGGACAAAATCCGGATAAAATTTTATCAAACCATATCTTATTCCATCAAATTAGATGTCATTGTGTCAAATTGGATCTAATATGATCATAATACGATCTAATTTCACACAATTAGATGTTCTCATTTTTCGGATATAATTAAATATAATGTCAAATGTCTTATAATTTTTTTTAGTAGGGACGTAGAGAAGTTATGGACAATGTGGAATGTACATTAGGGTGGGTCGATTTAGCAATCGATATTGTGCCATCGATTTTTCGATAGCTTTTGGCATGAGAAAAAAATTTCCACTACGATATATGAAAAAAAACATTTTCGAGGAGCCCAAATTTAAATTTTTTGACTTTTTCTCAACTTTTATTTTTAAGGTTTTTTTAGTAGGTAATAAAAAAAATCTTCTGATTTAATTTTTTAAATATTACCTCTCCAAAGTGAAATTGTACGCTAAAAACGATGGCGATAGTAGGTTTTCCAAAAAAATGGTTTTCTTGAGGTTTGGACGAATTTTTGTCGAAAAATCGATATTTTTACGCGTTACTTTTTAAGGTTTTTTTTAGTAGGTACGTTAAAAAAAAACTTCGCCGGTTTCAAATTTTTTAAATATATCTTATCCAAGGTAAAATTCTACGCTTAAAACGATGGCGATATAATTTTTTTGAAAAACAAGTTTTTTTTTGGGTTTTAGATGAAGTTTTGTCGAAAAAACGGCGCCTCGAAAATGATTTTTTTTATATGACGTAGTGGAACTTTTTTTCCTCATGCCAAAAGCTATCGAAAAATCGATGGCACAATATCGACAAATTTTTGTCCTTACAAATCGGCCACCCTAATATACTTTCTGCTACATTTGTTTAGGGGTTAAATATTTTCTTAAACACTTCGTTAAAAACAACCTAACTTGTAGTCTACACGAGACATCGATTTGTTCAACCAACCAACAATTTCTTGTTCGCCCATAATTTTGTCTCGTGTGGACCGCACTTGTTCATGTTTTGTTCTTGTTCAGACAACGTTGTCAGCACAATTGTTTTCACAACTATGTGCAACAACAACCACGATGCCAGATCTAATTTTAACTTAGTGGCATTACTAAAAATAAAGAAAATAAAAGAAAATGAATAAAATGTTAAGAAAAAGTAAATAATTTGTATTATTATTGAATTTAATGCAATTTACTTTATAATTATTGGAAAAAAAAAGTGAAAAACACATTGAAAACATGAAAATAAATAGTTTCGTTTGT
Organism: Leucophora obtusa; assembly: GCA_949987735.1. Taxonomy (NCBI): domain Eukaryota; kingdom Metazoa; phylum Arthropoda; class Insecta; order Diptera; family Anthomyiidae; genus Leucophora; species Leucophora obtusa. The sequence continues at coordinate 175,263,246 of OX465297.1, forward strand.
GACCTACTCCAACAAAAAACAAAAAATAATGAATTGTCTGCCATTACGTATTCTCCACCCAAAACAAATAGACAAATTTTTTCCCGTTATTCTGCTGACGATTAGTTTTTGGGCAAACAAATCAATGTCTCGTCAAGACGCTAAATAAAATGCGTATTAAATTAATTAAAACGAGTAAAAATATACTACACCAGTCTGGGTAAAAGACAACTAATGTTTGGATCCGAAATTCGAATGGATTAAAAGGGGGCTTGTGTCAAAATTTTCTATAATGTGAGTCAGCGCACCAAATTTCATTAAAATATCTTAATATTTGCGACCTGCAGCGAATAAACAATATAATTTTGGTGGGACCCTTATATGGGCACTAGGTCTAAACATAGACCGATGTTTACCAAAATCAACAGGCTTCGTCCTTGGGCCAACATAGGTCTGTGTACCAAATTTCATCAAAATATCTTAATATTTGCGACCTGCAGCATATAAACAATATCATTTTAGGGGGATCCTTATATGGGCACTAGGTCTAAACATGGACCGATGTTCACCAAAATCAATAGCCTTCGTCCTTGTGCTGACATAGGTCGGTGTAGCAAATTTCATCAAAATATCTTAATATTTGCGACATGCAGCGTATAAACAATATAATTTTGGTGGGACCCTTATATGGACACTAGGTCTAAACATGGACTGATGTTCACCAAAATCAATAGGCTAAGTTACTGGGCCAACATAGGTCTGTGTACCAAATTTCATCAAAATATCTTAATATTTACGACCTGCAGCGTATAAACAATATAATTTTGGGGGGACCCTTATATGGGCACTAGGTCTAAACATGGACCGATGTTTACCAAAATCAACAGGCTTCGGCCTTGGGCCAACATAGGTCTGTGTACCAAATTTGATCAAAATATCTTAATATTTGCGACCTGCAGCGTATAAACAATATCATTTTGGGGGGACCCTTATATGGGCACTAGGTCTAAACATGGACCGGTGTTAACCAAAATCAATAGCCTTCGTCTTTGGGCTGACATAGGTCGGTGTAGCAAATTTCATCAAAATATCTTAATATTTGCGACCAGCAGCGTATAAACAATATAATTTTGGTGGGACCCTTATATGGACACTAGATCTAAACATGGACCGATGTTCACCAAAATCAATACGCTGCGTTATTGGGCCAACGTAGGTCTGTGTACCGAATTTCATCAATATATCTTAATATTTGCGACCTGCAGCGTATAAAAAATATAATTTTGGGGGGACCCTTATATAGGCACTAGGTCTAAACATGGACCGGTGTTAACCAAAATCAATAGCCTTCGTCCTTGGGCTGACATAGGTCGGTGTAGCAAATTTCATCAAAATATCTTAATATTTGCGACCTGCAGCGTATAAACAATATAATTTTGGTGGGACCCTTATATGGACACTAGGTCTAAACATGGACCGATGTTCACCAAAATCAATACGCTGCGTTATTGGGCCAACGTAGGTCTGTGTACCAAATTTCATCAATATATCTTAATATTTGCGACCTGCAGCGTATAAACAATATAATTTTGGTAGGACCCTTATATGGGCACTAGGTCTAAACATGGACCGATGTTCACCAAAATCAATAGGCTAAGTTACTGGACCAACATAGGTCTGTGTACCAAATTTCATCAAAATATCTTAATATTTACGACCTGCAGCGTATAAACAATATCATTTTGGTAGGACCCTTATATGGGCACTAGGTCTAAACATAGACTAATTTCAACCAAAATCTATAGGCTTCGTCCTTGGGCCGACATTAGTCGGTGTACCAAGTTTCATCAAAATATCTTAATATTTGCGACCTGTAGAGTGCGCACAAGAATGCATGGGCAGACAGACGGACAGACAGACGGACGGACAGACGGACATCGTTAAATCGAAATAAGAAAAAATTCTGAGCCGATCGGTGGGTCTAGGACCAATATTTTTTGGTGTTAGAAACATCAGCACAAACTTATAATACCCTGACCACATAGTGGTGTAGGGTATAATAAAACCACATGAAATAGATGCTAAATAGTAATGTCGTTTACTGTAATCTATAAGTGTACTTTTTAGCTACGGCACGGTACAGTTACATCACATTTGCGTTTACGGTCCCATAATCCGCCCTTTAGACTCGACTTCTATTAATAAGCATTTATGTCAACATTAGCGGTATTCAGTATTTGGTGCGTTATAGGTTGCAACTTTTTGATATTGTAATAATTTTGTCATTGACAGTGAGCGGTATTTTAAGCAACTTTGCAATGCTAGATGCAAATTAGGTAACAGCTGATATACAGAATTATTCGTCGTGAAAATTAACAAAAAGGTATTTGATTATTTACATGGACCGACCGACCGACCGACCGACCGACCGACCGACAGACAGACAGACAGACAGGCTGACAGACAGACAGACAGACAGACAGACAGACAGACAGACAGACAGACAGACAGACAGACAGACAGAGAGACATCGAAATAAAACGTGATTCTGAGTCGATCGGTATACTATAAGGTGGGTCTAGGTCCAATGTGTGTTACAAACTTCAGCAGAAACTTATTATACCCTGACCACATTACAATACGAAATCCTCATTTTTCAACGAATTTGTTTCCCATATTTCTTAAGGCACATCTACACGGGATAGAAAACTCGCAGCTCTGTAGCAGTCTCCGAAATGTAATCTCTAGGCCATTGGCAGTTGCTGTCATACATAATTTCTTTAATTAGTAACAATTTTTAAGATGTCTTGTAACATTATTGAACATTTCAGTTTATTAAATGCACCTTTTGGTATTTGGAGAATAAAATTATTCTTTAAAATATAACAATTTTAATAAAAACAAATACTTGACAACTAGAGATGATACTTTTACGATCAAAGTTAGTGCCAACTATATTAGAGATGAGAAATTTAGTGCAAACACTATGAGATTTCTAGCCCGTCTAAATGTGCTTTTATGATTATTTTCTTTACAAAATTTGTATCATTTTTTCCATCATTTTCAAAAATTTTAAACGAAATGTGTTTTGTTTATTTTCCAGATGATAAAAAGATGATATTGCCGCAATATTATTATAAAAAAAATGTATGACAAAAAACACAATTTTGGAATTGGTTTTTCCAAATGTCTCCAAAATATATTGCAAATGATAAAAGAAAGACAATTTCAAAATACTACTTGATTATTTTCATAAATGAAAAATTAAAAAAAAAATGTTTGCAGGGAATGATAGTACTGAAAAATATATTGACTTGCAGTGCACCCTTTGCACTTGTTTAGTAAGTACTTTATTGAAGGGAATAAGACACAATATCCCGCAACAACAAAGTGGTGTTTTTAAGCCAGTCGGCTAATGAATGTTGAGAGCTAGAGTATCAGTCTCCAGATCATAAGTTTAATACCCGGTAATGGCAATAAATTTTTTTAAAAGATAAACAAATAATTTTTTTTTTGTTATTTTTTAATTATAATTGATTAAATATAGCTTTTGCTTTCGTTCCAAAAGTATGGAAAAAATGTTGTAGTGGGACCCACTCCTTCTAAGACAAGTGAATGTTAAAATTATTAGTGTTTCTGTTAAAAAAGAAGTAAGTCTAGATCATTAATTGTAGTGCTATTACTATTGCCTTTGCATCTCCTTCTATGCTGAGTAAAGCTAAGAATTTTTCTCAATCGATAGCAAAACATCTAAAGTTTTTTATAAATAAAAAAAAAGTTGCCCGATGTTTAAATAAATTGATTTATTTACTGGACTAAAAATAAAGGAACCACCCAGCAAAACCTTGGTAATGGGTTGGACCTTTTTCACGAATTGCCTGGCAATGTTTTGTTTTGAACCCTAAAGTAATACGTTGATGACGTGATACATCAGTAGTTATGTGGGAGATATTAAATAATGAGTTACCGATATACGGATATACGGATACTACTTATTTGGAGGCTTTAAAATAATGCATTAGTGATATTGTGTTATATTGTTCTAATATATAATGAGTTTAAAGTCATGTAACCAATGAATTACGTACTAATGTGTAGCGACTTATTTTACTCCCTACAATTATGTACTTATTTTAGTCGTTATTGCTAAGAACTTATTTTAGTAAGTAACAACTTGTTTTAGTACTTTCTTCATAATCACTTATTTGAGCGATTTAGGCAACCAATTACCTCCAATGGCACCCCCATGTTTAAATAATGTGTTATGCGACCAAAGTGTAAGTAGTTACAATTTTTGGTTTCTAATTCCATTTACCTTTACCTGTTAATAGAAGGTTTTGCTGGGTAGTTATGAATTTAAAAAATATTTCGTTTTTAGATTGCCCATAAAAAAAATTGTCAAGATTCCAATAAATTATTATTGTTAACCACACATACTTCACCCACTTTTTAGAAAAATTAAAAATTTTTTTTTTGTAAAAACTAGATAGTTTTTGTTGGTTCAAAGTATAGTTTATATCACACATGGGACCAGAGAACGGCAACTGCTGATTGCAATACCATCATATGTAATCAACACCCGAATAAACATTCGTTTGCTTTGAAGCGCCGAATATACTCAAATACACATATTCGTTGCTGATTTTAAATCAATCAAACCAAGTGATTTTTGTTGCACCTTTGATTTAATCATTGGTCGTTTTCATACTATTCATTTTATTCATATTCGTTTGGATCAACGACGATTATTTGGAAGTAGAATAAATCAGAAAAAACAAAAATGAACGCGTATGAGTTTATTCATGATTACAACCAAATAAAAGAAAAATAATTTCATAACAATAAAGAGAGGGTTTACAGTATCAGATTTTGTAGAAACACATTTAATAAATGGTACAGTGTACATTATAAAACAATAAGATTTTATTTTTTTTTTTTTCATTTTATAAAACAACTAATACTTTGATTTATTCATGTGAGTTCAAATGTTCGATCAGCCGACTACGCGCTCAGCAGCATGATGGTGATTTTATTCAACATTGGGTATTGTTGAGTGAATAAATGTGAATAAGAATTTTTGGGTATGATACAACCAAGAAAAAAGTTGATTTTACAGTTCTCTGCATGGGACTAATGAATTGATGATTTCATTACCACTGCATTGATATCAATTGTAATGAAATTATTCTTATTACCATATCTTATTTACCCAGTGTATAATTGGAGTCCCAAAAAACACATCAAAGAGCCTTTAGACCTTCTGAAATCATAGTTATGTGAGGGTGTTTCTACCACACTCAAAATAATAAGTCTCTTGGCTGAACAGAAAAATTTGTTGCTTTTACAAAATTTATTCCTATTTTTTTTGGGTTAAAATAAAATTTGTTGATTTTAAAACATATTTTGCTAAATTTAACAAATCTAAATTTAACTAAAAAATTAGTAAATCTACAGTTTTATTTGTAATTATATTGAGTCGCAAAATTTATTCAAATTTAGAGTCTCGAGGGAGGGTTCCCCGGGCCTAGTGAATATCATTTAAGTGCATGTAAGGGCTCTCTAAAGGAGCAAATATTATGTCCGTTTTGCTCTATCTCGTTTAGTTTTCGACATATGGGACATTTTATGAAGGGAAAAATTTTTATTAAAAGTTTCCGAGGGTCCAAGGCCCCACCAAGGTACATTTTTGGATAGAGATAACCTATTCAAGGGGGTGTTACATGGTTAGGCGTAGTCGAAATTTTCATCAATTTTGCTCTATCTTTCTTAGTTTTCGAGATATGGGCCATTTTACAAAATCGGCAGGGAACGAAATAGCGCCATCTTTAAAACTTCGGATACACTGATGGCGCCATCTACAGGGTAATAACAGAAACATGAAAATATTTTAACAATAAATTTTGTAAAATTTAAGGAATGGGTACTTAAAAATTAGTTTTAAATAATTTTGAAAATTAACACTCAAAATTAGTTAAAGCTGAGGATTTTTAGTATTGTGTTAAATGAAGATAACTAAATTCTTTGCTTAAATCAGTGTTTCAACTAAAAATTTATTAAAAATTAGTCAAATCGATTTGAAACACATTTGACAGATTTTTCTACTGACGTATTATTTGGAGTGTATATTATTTAATTGTTTTATATTTTAAAACACCGTGTTATCATTAATTTAGTACTCTTATCTAAAGTTCTATATATAATTTTAAGTAATCAGATATCAACTTATGACCATCGGTCATTTTTCTTATGCTATGGAATTGTTTAAATCTTTTAAATAAGCTATAGCACTTATATAGCAGACATTTGGTGTAATTATCTCAAATTGTAAATTTTTTTTAAGAGGATTCAATTTATGACCATCGAATTATTATTGCTATATATATGACTAAATGTTAAATGATTATAAATGGTTATATTTAAATCATCTAATAATGAAAACTTTAAAGTTTCTCATTCGATTTGCCATAATTATCGTATTACAGTTTGAAGTTGTAGTACTGCGTGATTTTAATAGTAACTCGTGGTATACCACGGCTAAAGGCTTACGGTATTTAATAGATGTCCAATATAAGGTAAAAATAAAAAATAAATATTTAGTGCTGAAATTTGTGCCACATTTTCTATTTTAAATTGTTTTTGTTTCAGTACAATTGGTTTCAAGCTGAACGAGAATGTACTCGTCTTGACTTGCAATTAGCTGTCATAGATAGCGCAGAAAAAAATGATGATTTAGTTCAACTTCTTAAAAATACGTTTAGTAATATTAAATTTATAACAAAACAAAATTACTTAAATTAATAATATTTGTTTTATTTAAGGCTATTCCCGTAATTTGTGGTTAGGTGCCCATGATCAGTTTAATAATGCAGCAGATAAGAAAAGACCATTTTATTGGATACCTACCGGAGAACAAATGACATATTCCAATTGGTTTGGAAACAATCCAGAAAATACCGAGGGTATGGAGCATTGCCTTCAAATCTCGGAATTGGCAGACAATTTCCAATGGAGTGATAATGACTGTAAGAGGTTGAAGGCTGGTTATATATGTGAAGAAAATAATAGAACGTGTAATAATACGGACATACATTACAACTATCGAAAGTAATCCAGATATTTAATAAAATATAAATATATGTTTGTTTAATTTTAATTTTAAAATTTAGAAATAAAGATAGTTTTTTCGACCTTAAAGGTACTTTCACAATGGTAGAGTGACTCTACTCTGCAGCACAGATTGAAATGTTAACTGTTCAAAATGCAGAGTAGAGTTACTTCAAAAAATATTTGACACTTCAATACTTACATTTCCTTTCGTGAATGTCTAGGCTTTATATCCATTTCCTCTATTTTAAAATATTTTTTTATTTAATTATAAAATTTCCAACACAATTATTTTGTGTTGGTTTTATGATATTCAATATTTTTTTTTTTTAATTTGTTGACAATTAGAGATGTGAACAAATTAGTGATGTGTTTTTTAAGGTATATTTGTCATGTTAAATAGTTAACAATGTCAAACAACTTTGACTCTGGGGTGGAATAAAAAAAAGATAGCAAAATACAAAAATCTATTAGTAAGAAAGAGAAAAGAACTAAATTTGCTACAGATTGGAGTACTCCATCATTGTAAACGCACCTTTCTACAATGAAAAATTTATTTATTCTTGTTCGAGGCCAATTATTTTCTTGTTATGAAATAAAATAATAGCCCGACTAAAAAAGTTTTTATAAAATCTTATATGATTTGATATAACTTTAAATGTTTATATGCGTGGCTTTATATAACCATATACATTTATATTAACACTTCGGTTTTATAAATATGTTTGATATAACGTTATATATAATCATATACGATTTGGTCTCCAGCCATATATTAAGAGATCTGCAAATATACTTCATACATAATTATATATAATGGCATATAAGCTTTTATAAACCATATTATATCAAAATATATAGCAAAGTTAATAGAAAATTGTATTAATTTTATATATAATTATATCTGACATGATATCTAATTATACAAAATTTTATAAAGTTTAATTGCAATTTTTAAATTTAAAAATAAAAATTAGAAAAACATATGTTGAAATAAATATGGTTTAAGTTCAGTTATTTTTATCGTGAAAAAAAATTAATTCTGAAAGTTATTTTTTTTATTTTATAAGACAGTTGTTCCGACAAATTTTTGTAATGTTTTATTTTGTCAGCTATTTCCAAGTTTATTAACAAAAATTTTTCTAAACATTAAGCATTAGTATTTAATATGAATGAAAATAAGTGATCTCAACAATATTTACTAAAATTTTATTTGAAAATCTTCATCAAATTATATGTATTAATATATAATTTGATGAAGTTAGATAGACCCATTTTTCGGATCAAATTGTATCAGGTTAGATAACATGCTTATCTCGCTTGATATAATTATATATTCCAATATTCGGATCAAATTAGATATGGACGTATATATGGGTTTATATATGGTGATATATGATTATATAATATCTTTTTTAGTCGGGAGGTACTTTTTCCAAAAACTCTGCCATTTTTATTATTTTCAACCTGTATATAAAAATTATTAAAAAATATAAAAAAATATCAACGATGTTAAAATTTTCTAGGAATTGCTCACTTCTTATATATGTGACGCGAAAAATAGAAAGGGACCTAAGGATAGAAAGGGACCTAAGGTCAGGAGAGCATGGGATCGGTCTCATTCGATGCTCAGATGTTGTCCACAAAAAAAAAAAAAATTGATTTTTTTACCCTTAGGTCCCTTTCTCTATGCGCTGTCACATATTTAATAAATGCCAACTCAAACTACACCATCTCCAATTGTAATTGAGAGCTTTCCATTTAGTATTGAGAAAAAAACAACCCAAGTAAAAAAAAATGATATGGAGCCATATAAAGTTATATTTAATTATATATAATCTTCTATGTAATTAGATATAATTATATCCGAAAAATGAGAACGTCTTATTGTATCATATTGTATCGAATTGTATACAATTGTATACAATTTGGTACAATTTGATACAATTCGATACAATATGATACAATTGTATCCGAATTTTGTCCTCATCCAATTACATAAAATTTTATCTTTTTGTATAAAATTATATAAAATGTTATAAAAGTGGACACAGTTTGATACAATTATACCTAAATATTAACCCTATATTTTTACCATAATATATATGACCATATCTAACAATATACAAAATTATATTTTTAAATAAAAAAAGATATACAATATCTGGAGATCATACCTGAGGGATTTCAATTACAATTACTTGTAATTGAAATTACAAGCAATTGTAATTGAAAATTTTCAATTACAAATCAGTAGTAATTGTAATTAAAAGTGATTTCAATTACATTTAGAATTAAAAAGTGTTTTTTGTTAAAATTTTGTATAAAAATCTGACTGGGATAGGTTGCATAGGCATGGATGCGTATAAAAAGAATACGTCATGTTGGGATTACCCCTAACTTGTGCTTTTTGTCATTATTTATTTTCCCAAAAAATGTAATTGACATTTTTCAAATTACAAATTACTTGTAATTGTTCTTTTTTGAATTACAATTACAAATAATTTGTAATTGTAATTCAAATACAAACAAATAATTTGTAATTGTAATTGAGTTTTTTTGAATTACAAATTTTGAATTACAATTACAAATAATTTGTAATTGTAATTGAGTTTTTTTTCAATTACAATTACATGTAATTGTGTAAATGAATGTGTAATTAATTACAAAATGTAATGATTAACCCCCAGGTCTACTGGATATCCTATAATTTCGATAATTCTTCCATTACTTTTATCCAGATTTACCATGACAGTGCATTAAACATGAACAAATTTTTCTTTGTTTTTAGTAATTTTAAAATAAGGTTAACAACACTGAAATTTTTAACTTAATAGGATTGTGATATACAACCAAGATATAAGAGATCAGTCAAGTGTGCGTTATAGTATAGAGAATTCCATATTAAAGCTTCAGTATTGTTAATTTTATGGGCGCGTTAGCCATTTTAACTCACGCTCCTAAACAAAAACAAATTACTCAAGCACGAGCATTTCTTGTCTTACTCACGCAGACATGAGTATATTAAAAACTTACTCACAATCAGAAAATTCTTACGCAAAACAGTAAAAATTACTAAAAAACATATGATGCAAAAAATAAACTCACACACGAATCATGCACGGGTTATATATTCTTACTCACGCTCACGTACGAATTATATATTCTCACTCTAACGGGCGAATTACTTTGGTATAGTAATTATTACTCACGATCACTTGTGAATAACTTCACTCACGATCGTGTCATGCGCCAATCCCTAGTAATTACAAAATCTAAAACTAGTTCAAAATCATTTTTAATATGGAACCACATTTAATACAATACGGTTTTAAAAGGACCTTATACATATATTTTTATATAAAATCACTTTGAAAAAATTGCTAATGTGGTATAATATATAACACTATGCGACAGTCAAAATCGGGATGGGATGAAACCAACGGGAAATGTTATATCGGTCAAAAACAAGTTATACGTGTCCCGGCGTTTCGCTGGGTCACCCCTAGCACTCGAGATATATCTTTTTTTGACATAACTCGAGAACCACTAGTCCGATTTTGCTCAAACTATTTTAAAAAAATTCAAAATTACAATTCCTTTAATCTGTTCATATAACGTTTTTCTATATACTCAACAGTTTTGCCGGTAAAAATAAATGTTTGTTACCGCTAACATAAAAATCAATAACCTTTTGTTTATTACTTTTTTTTTTAATATTTTAGGCAAAAACTATTTTTTTCTTCATACATTTATTTTTACCGGCAAAACTGTTGAGTATATAGAAAAACGTTATATGAACAGATTAAAGGAATTGTAATTTTTAATTTTTGAGCAAAATCGGACTAGTGGTTCTCGAGTTATGTAAAAAAAAGACCACCAAAGGTCAAATCGATATATCTCGATTCCTAGGGGTGACCCAGCGAAACGCCGGGACACGTATAACTTCTTTTTTACCGATATAACTTTCCCCGGTAGTTTGAACCCTTCCCGATCACTGACCCCTACCATTTGTCTCACAGTGTAATTATAGATGATTTTATAAAGAATGTTATATCGTTATATATAAGAGAAATCATGAAATATTGTAGATATGAAACCATACTAAGTTATATATGGGTTCATATGCGTCAATATATAATCATATATAACACATATTATATAATATTTCTTAAATGGCTCAATATATAGTTTTATATTATTATGTGTAGTGTCATACTAAATTATATATAAACATATATGAAATTATATCTTTTATATATTACTTTGTGTACTTATATATAGCACATACACTTATATGCAGGCCAGTATGTAATAATATAAAATCACATATGTCTCAATATTAAAACCTTTGAGGCAAAAATATTTAATATATGACTATATAAAAGTCTATATGCTTCAATTTAAAAGCATATGTGGCCATATCTAACTATAAGTTACTATATGTAATTACATAAAATAATATATGATTATATCAAAACTTTTTTACTCGGGAATTGAAATTGGGATTTTCCATTTGTTAATGAGAAACAACCAATTGAAATTAAGGTTTTCCATTTCATATTGAGAAAAAGCCAAATGAAATTGAGATTTTCTAATTAAAATTGAGGAACGAATAAATGATATTGAGATTTTACAAATGAAATTGAAAAAAGGACAAATGAAATTGAGATTTTTAATTTGATTTTGAGAAAAGAACACATGAAATTGAGATTTTCCAATTAAAATTGAGAAAAGGATAAATGATATTGAGATCTTAGATTTCAAATTGAGAAAAAAACAAATGGAAATTAGAAAAGAACAAAAGAAATTGAGAAATTTTTAATTGTAATTAAGAAATTTATTAAAATTCTTGTGAATGAAATTAAGCCTTGCATGGAGACAAAAATGGCAAGAAATTGGAAACATCTTACACGGCCAGATATATTCCTTAAAAGCTATCTACATTGAACCGGTTACAATGAATAAAGCTGCTAAGAAGGCCAAATATTCAGAATACGTTACTCGTCTGAACGAGTATTATCAGTCAGAGCTGGTAACCAAATGGTGCGGCTGGACGAAACAAAATTCAACTTGTTTTATCGCCGTAAATGTGGCTATTCAAGATTTTGAACTCACGCTAGCCAAACACTCTCATTACCACGTGGCCCAAATGTTAAAGGCGTTATTAAATTCGATGAAATATCTTCGCGTGAGATGGGAGGAGATTTGGAACGGCCTTTCAGAGTTGGTGGTAGTTGTTATTACAACAGAAACTGTTTTTGAAAACTCTTCTGCAACTCTACTCAGATTGACCTCATATTCCCCCATGGTCAAGAATATGGAAAAATCCCAAATCCTGCAGCAGAGCCATACACTATTCCTGCACATTCCATTTATCTGTCGTACAAATAAAACATGCTGATTGTTGTTTTTATAGCTTATTTTTTGTGTTTAATAAAATTTGTTCTTTAAACTTTTTCCCAAAATCATTTGATTTTTTCTCAATTACATTAATTCTTTTCTTAATTTAATTTATAATTTTCCCAATTTCATTTGTGTTTTTCAAATATAAAATCTCAATATTATTTGTTCTTTTTCCAATTTCAATTGGAGAATCTAAATTTCATTTGTTATTTTCCCAATATCAAATATAAAATCTCAATTACATATGTCCATTTCTCAATTCGAATTGGAAAATCTCAATCTCATTTGTTCCTTTCTCAATTTTAAATGGAAAACCTTAATTTCATTTGCTTTTTACTCAATTCCATATGGAAAATCTCAAAATCAATTGTTCTTTTCTCAATATTATATAGAACATCTCAAAATCAAATGAACTTTTCTCAATTTCAAATGGAAAATCTCAATTTCAATTGTTCTTTTCTCAATTACAGTTAGAAATGGTGTAGTTATTTCGCTTATTATTAAAAAACTAGTTATTTCGCTTATTATTGTAAACAGTGTTGCCGTTTTAGTTATTTTTAACCAAAATTGGTTATTTTTTTTTTCTAATGTGGAGATGTGAACTTTTTTTTCATTTTGGTAACTTTTTTGGCAATCAAGTATACTTATAAATTTTTTTTCTGTGTTTTTAGGTTTATGTACTGCTTATGCTTATAAGAAGCTTCCCGTACAAATTGAATATCTTTGTAGGAACATTCGTAACTTTTTTGCGCATAATTCGAAACGTATTCTTGAATTTAAAGAATTTTAATATTATTGCAGTGTAGTCATATAAAATATTAGGTATTTCTGGTACCCGGTGACTGACTATGTAATGTAATCAATCGTATAACTGAGCAGTGGCCTGTTTTGCATTTATATTTTATATCATTCGACTTGGAAGTAAACGGTAAAAAGCTTGTGAATTGGGTTAACTAGTAGGCGATACTAGCTTTAAGGTTTATTTTTTATTTCTCTGATATACCCAGTCAGAAATCGCCAGTGGTACAAAAAATCAAGCACTGTCATACCACTGGGTAACCACGGTATTAAAAATAAATGACTGGCAGAACACTCATTTGGGACGCTTTGCCAGCGTTTGCGAAAAGCGTTTTACCAGTATTTGGTTTACAAAAATTTCGGTGGTTAATAAAAAAAACCACTGGCAAAGAATTGGCTTAGAGTGATATGCCAAGGTTTGCAACCAGTGGTTATCCAGTGATACCTAGCCAATGCTACCAGGCGTACAAAAATCAATTCACTGGTAGACCAATGATTTTATAAAAATGCTGACGCTTCGTTAAAAAATGTTTGTAGTCAGAAGGTTCCGAGTTAAAATCCGGTTGCAAGCAAAAAAATTTTTTTGGATTTTTTTTTAATTTAAAATGTTTTTTGTTTTATAAAATCAATTTTTTTGTTTGTGGGAAAGCTCCTTCAAGACCAACTTTTTTTTTTTGTCTCGTTAGCTGAGTGGGTAGAGCAATCGTCTGCCAATCTGACGGCCTGGGTTCAAATCACGGCAGGACCAAAAAAAATACATATGAACTTTTTTTTAATTTTATTTTGGAAAATATATTTCCAGACCACCTATTTATTGGTTTTGCCAGCGTTTTGCCAACGTTTAAAAATTTTGTTCCTCCAGTGCTTTTCCGGCGCTTTTTGAACAGCCGGTCCTTTTGTTTAATGATGTTATCATTTTGGGATTGGGAAAGCACTTTTTGCCAGTACTTGTACCACCTGTTATGGTGCATTGCCATCGCTTTCCCGTTTGTATTTTTCAGACTGGGTATTCTTAATATAATAAATAAAGAAATTCAATCGGAAGAAATGCGTGTTCCATATGTTAATAGTCAATTGAAATTAAATTTTAAATTAGTTTTGAGCAATTTCACCAAAAGTAATTACGTTAATATTTTAATTTAATTAAAAACGGTTAATTTACTTGTTGAAATTAATTAATTAATGTAATTAATTAAATGTAGAAAAAATTTCATTTTCCGTAAAGCTGAACTATGTTTGAATGAAAGTAACTTGTCCAAAAAAATATGAAATTAAAAAAAAAACACAATCTTTTTATATAGAACTTTTAAAGAAATCTCAAAATACTTTGAATTTTCAAGAAAAGATTTAAAACATCTTGCCATAATAATACCAAATTAAATTTTAAATAATTTAGAAATAACTTTGGAGCCTTTATTGTCATTTTTCCCAAACTTAGCGAGCGGTAATGAAGAAAAGATTTTAACCCAATGGAAATTATTAAGATTTTCGAACATTACAGAATTAAACAGTGACATGGATATAGTTGAATTTTGGGATGAAGAATCCAAATACAAAAAGGGAATGGATGAAAACTGTTTTGAATAACTAATTTATTTTGATCACAATCCACTGACATTGCCACATAGTTTAGTTGCTGCCGAAAGAAAATTTTCACAACTTATTTTAATAAAAACAAAGTTTCGAAATAACCTTAATTTTATTAATAATATAATGCAATTAAAAAAATTGTGCAAAAACCAAAATCATTCCCACTATGTGTGGTCTGCCAAAGAGATGTTTTAACCTTATAGAATAATATTTTTTATACATTAAATAACACAGTGATGAATTCTACCTGAAACTAATTTGTTTATCTCTATTTGGAATGAAATTAAATTAAAATTCTTTAGTTATTAACGGTGGGTCTCATACTAAAGGTTTTAGAGTATGAGACCCACCGAAGTAAGTATTTAATATGTAAAAGAATCTAAAATACAAATTTTGTTAATAATTAAATTTAAATAATAACCCCTCAATTCATAAAAGCATTGTAAAGTTATAGGAGGTTTACAAAAAGAAATCTTCATACAAAATTTGTTCAATAAACCACCTATAATTTTACAAAGCATTTACGAATTTAGGGGTAAATATTTTAATATATTTAAATCAAAACTAAGAAAATTTAAATTTTGGTTATTTTTTTTTTATTTGTTAACTTTTTTTAAACATTTTGGCTACAAAAGATTTTTGTTTGTGGCAACACTGATTGTAAAAATAAACAATGTACCTTCCATACGATGATTTAAATATTCTTCCCAATTTATACCTATGCAAAATAATTCATATTTTGCACTTTTTTTGGTATTTTTTTGAGATAGCATATTTTAGTATAGGGTTAAAATTTTTATAACCGACGAACGGACTTTTCCGACCACCTTTGAATCTTATGAAACTTAGTTGTCTTTTTACATGTTACTTAGCTAAGATAAATGTAAAATTTTAGACTTCCAGCTTCTCTTGTTCCTAAGATATGTCGCTTCAAAAAATGAAAAAATCATTAAAAACACATATAAGTGGTCTGCCATTATTATTTATATCTTCAAAAGTATTTAACATACATGCTCAAAATTGGTCTCATTTAATAGGTATTGAAATTGGTTTTAAAACTACATTCGGCGCAGTGTTGCCATATAGCCAGTTTTAACTGTTTTTTGCAGTTTTTTGGGATGCCTAACAGTTTTCCAGTTTTTTCATGTAAAAAACAGTTTTTTTTTAAATTCATGGATTTTTTTTACAGTTTTTTATATTAAATCGGCACATTTGTTTCATTTAAAATTTTTTTTTATTTTTTTTTTAACTAAAATTTAAGAATTAAAATATAAAAGTGCTTATGCATAATAATTTGAAAACTTTATAACACGATTATATAATGAATTTTGTATAAAATATTTGTTGTTTGTTTGTTGCATATGACACAAAAATTACAATAAAACTTTCAAATTGTCAGAAATTAGGTACAAATCGAAACATAAATAAATTTAAAAATACCAATATAATACTACAAAATATGCTTACTGGAAAAACGAAACATTTTTATAACAAATTTCATCAAAAATTAGCATGGAATAAAATTGGCTAAGCCATTTCTGACAAGTCATAGACCCGACGGACATTTTTTAGCCGAACTTTTAAGATCATTTAGAAATTTATATTTTTTGAAAAAATTAAAACAATGTCTCATCGAGAAAGGCCAAAATTTATTTTTTATTTTTCTTTTAAATAAATATTTGCCAATTCTGAATAACAATTTCCTGCTATTTTTTCAATTATGATCAAGGACAATTCTAAAAACGTAATTTTTTCAAACAAACAATTCCCGATATAACAATATTCAATCAAATGAATATCAATTTTATGTGGAATGCAAATCAATGAAGAATATTTGGAAGTACAACATTGACCAGTAAAGTATACTATCCTAAGTTAGGGGTTTATCTCGGAAGGGTGATTCGATGAACTTTTTCTAACTTTAAATTCGGGTCTAGGAGACCAAAATTCTTAAAAAAAAAGTTTTATTAGGAGGCTATGCAAAAAGTCGATTACTATAAATGCCAAAGGCAATTAAACTATTAAAATCTCGATATTTTGAAAATTGATACCCTGGGATAATATTTTAGTCCCAGGATACTTCGGGATCCCAGAATTTCTTCTGATTTTTAAAATTTTTTCGAAGAACAGTTTTTCTATGAAGAAACAGTTTTTATTTACAGTTTTTCTAACACTGATTCAGCGATTTTTTTTTGCGAAAGGTCAAACGTCACTGTCACACGATTTAAAGTTTAGGAAGCTATATCTCAAAAAATCAAATTTTTTAAATTCTGAAAAAATATATGTTAATCCTGATAGTCTTCTCTGCATTTTGTGCGAAAAATTTTTAGTGAACTATTATTTGTTCCTGAGATATTGATTAAAATGTAAAATTGTTTGAAAAAATTTTATACTTTTTTTATATATATTTTTTTAAATTTATTTGGGTAATATTAAATACATTAGACCGACTCACAAAAAAAATTATTTTTAGCGAAGATAATTATATCAGAATACTTCCATTACTAACTTTTTGTCGATGATTAACAGTTATATTCAATGTATAAGCTACTTTTAAAGACAAATATTACTAAAATTGATTTGCTAATATCATGGTTGGCAAGCACTAACTTTTCAATATAACGTCCACATCAATACTGATATTAAAATTTTAGAACTGCGAGTACAATAGTGGCATGTGTCTCCTAATATCACAAGGTTTTATTTCATAATATTTCCTGTTACATTTTGTTCTATCTGCAAAATACCGCTATAAATCTGTGTTTCGGTATTTTAACAGTAAGAATTAAACCGGTAAAAAACCGAAATGAAACCGGTGATACAAAAAGACATATATATGCCTTTAATGGAATCGACTTTTTATAATTTCCATATTGGTCTTGAAGTAGCTGCTGTAGCCAACTACCGTTATTATGAAAAGGTATTCAGTGCCAGCAGTGGCTAATATTGGACACGTTGTTGAAAATCAATAATAAATGCATATTTTTAAAATTATAAATACATACTTTTCGGGTTTAAATACATATTTTTTGTACATGAAATATGATTATAAATGCATGAACTTCATAACCCTACTTAACAAAAAATAGCATATATAATTCAGCAAAAATACCTACACCCAGAAAACAGATTTGGTGCTGACAACCCCATTTGTTGCCAATCGAATGGTTCAGTTCCAGCAAATGAATTTTTCGGTTGCAACTACCGAATTATTCTTGATACAACTGAAATTCCGTTGCCGCAGTCAAATTAGTCCTGTCTCAATTGGTTTTCTGTTGCCACAACTGAAAAATTCGGCTACCACAACTGAACCATGCGATTGGCTACAAATGCGGTTATCAGAACTGAATATGTTTTCTGGGTGTATCAGCAAAGTAACCAAGAATTTTCGAGTCAATCTAAATAAAATACGTAATATAAAAATGACACCATTCTATATAAAATACAATATTAACAAAACTCCTTTTTGTTAAAAACCATGCACCTGTAAGTCCTTAAAGCTTTTCACCTACTTAACATACTTCCAATTTACTTATCATATTTCATAAGATGTTGCCATCTCCGTAACTTGTTTACTGAAATATCGACACCAAAGCTGCGACGTAAATGTCGTAATTTTTCCTCCGGCAAACCTTGAAGTAATAAATGGCTTTCGACTTCTTTGATCAGATCCTGTATGCAATCAAACATTTGAGTATTTGGCAAGATTTTCTCCGAGATGAATTTGTGGCGATATTTTGATTTTGCTTTATTGACTTTGTTATTTAAATGTGAATTACGGTATTGTTCTGCACGTTTTTGTTGTTCATCCGAATAATATTTTTTCGGAGCTGAAATAGTCACAACATCCACATCTTCGTCAGATTGGTGCTGTTTACAATAACTGCCGCTGGCGACAGTGCCGTTGTTGTTGGTCCGTCTTTCAATCATAATTGGATTTTCAATCAGCATTTGTTCTACGTACTGTTCTTCTTCACGTAAACAATTTTCTTTTATCCGTCTCATGTCATTCTCGACCATACGATCAACATCGTGTTGATAGCCATATATGGATGACAATGCTGTTGCATTTAATGTTAGAAATTGCAATTCTGGTGCTAGAGATTCAAATACTTGTTGTAAAAAGTATCCAACTTGATTGTGTTCCATTTTTATAAGTATAACTTCCTGCCGCAGTTGATGACGTTTCTTTCTCTTCAACTGTTTTTCAAATGTGTGTTTGTCGATTCGCGTTTTTCGCTTTTATACAAGTTTCTTTAGATATTTGATCCCTCAGAAAGGTACCTGCTAATTTCCCTTTTTTTTGCAATGATCGTTTACAGGTATAATGTGATTAATATATCATTAATATAGGGATTAGTATACAATTTTTATGACTCTGTTTATTAGAAATATGTAAAATGTATTTATTACCATTTATGATCAGTCATGCAAAATTTCTTATTGATGAGGCATGTACATTTAAGTTTATGATCCCAGCAAAACCTTGGTAATATATGGGTACTGCTATGCATATTACCTGGTAATATATCAAACCGCTTATCCTTGCATTACTTTGGACCCTTACACCTTACCCTTGCATTACTGTAAATACCATAAATAATAAATAATTCGTTTTTCTAGAAAAGTTTAGAAGTTCTATTTTTTGTTAAAACCCGTGAATTTAAAATTCATATTGGGTTTAAAAAATTAAAATTTAAACAAAATGTTTTTAAAAACTCATTACCTGTAAGTTCAGAATAACATGTTACTAGGTAAGGAGTTACATCGATGGACATGCCCCTGTTAAAATAATAGGTCTAGTAATAGAAAAGTAAGAGCTTATCCTCTTCATTACAAATGTTTATTTTTATAACCAAATCTTATAAAAAAATTTTTTGTTAAAAATATGTAATTCTTAATTTAATAATCAATATAAAACAAATTAAAAAAAATGTATTATTTTAATGTCTTTTGTAACCTAGAGGTAATAGGTAAGCGTAACATGTAAGTTCAGAATAAAATATTACTAGGTAAGGAGTTACCTCGATGGACATGCCCTTGTTAAAATACTAGTTTTGGTAATAGAAAAGTAAGTGGTTACCTACCCTTGTTTCTTCTAGAAAGTTTTGCTGGGATATTGTAAATACATGTAAGGATTTAAAATTTAGGAATTTTCAAGTCTAGGCTACAATAGTAGTTGTTGAATTTTCCTTATGATTGTGAAGTTAATGAAGTAATGATTATATCACTTTTCGTTACAAATTTTTCATTAAACGCCATCCGAAATATTATCAATTCCAAAAAACGAAAACTTTTATGAAAGTGACTTTGACTAATTTATGAAACGAAAAACTATGATACATTCCAAAATTTTATTATAATAAATAAAATTAATGTTCCTACATAGAACGAATTTACAAAATTCCAATTAAACACAGGAAAATTTTCTGTTCCAAAGAATCGGTTGTAGAATAGCTACCCAGGAAAATTTTCTGTTCCAAAGAATCGGTTGTACAATAGCTACTTTTCATTCACAACCCCTTCTACTGTCGATTCTAACACCGATTATTTTTGTGTGAAATTGTCCCAAAAGCAACCCCTTCTATAGCTCCAAAGTGGAACCGGTTGCTCTAGAATCAGTTCTGGAACTAGTTCTGGAATTGATTCTACGTCACCCACACCTTCCATATAGGATCCCAGGAACTGGTTCCGGAACCAGTTCCATGGAATCGGTTGCAGTGGAACCAGTTGTAGAATGGGTGTGGTTGGCTACTGATTGTAAAAATTTTTCCTGGGTACTTTTCATTCCCAACCCCTTCTACTGCCGATTCTAACACCGATTCTTTTTGTTTGAAATTGTCCCAAAAGCAACCCCTTCTATAGCTCCAAAGTGGAACCGGTTGCTCTAGAATCAGTTCTGGAACTAGTTCTGGAACTGATTCTACGTCACCCACACCTTCCATATGCGATCCCAGGAACTGGTTCCGGAACCAGTTCCATGGAATCGGTTGCAGTGGAACCAGTTTTAGAATGGGTGTGGTTGGCTACCGATTGTAAAAAATGTTCCTGGGAATTTTTAAACACCTTTCTCATACCAAATTTGTAAATACAAAAAACAAACTTTTTAAAAAGGCATCAAAGAAATTTGTAAATCCAAAAAAATGTTTTTTTTTTTTTGTAATTTTGAATTTTTATTTTTAAACAATTTTTTATATGAAAGATAACAATTTACAAACGAGTTACAAATATTCCAAACAATAAAAATTTTTGGGAATAAAATTTAAATTTAAAAGCAAATCTGATTTCTTTTTCAAATTCCATTGTTGGTGCCTACTGTTTTTTCTCTGTAATCTCAGTATATTATTATAATTATGAAAATAATAGAAATTAATGGTTGACTGCACTGAAGTTGCCAAAAATAAGAAATTTAAATTAAATGAAAAACTAATACTTTGGATAGAATGATAGATTTTATTAAAATAGAACTGGTACCAAATTTTTGTTGCCGATATTTTATTCAAATGACTAAATCTTCGTTAAATTGGTGGTTGTCTTTATTGAAGGTAATTCAGGAGTTAGTATTTTTCCAATTGATTAGAGAAGCCAATATTTTGGACAATGTGACAGTGTTTTCGTTGATCTTATATATTTTCTATTCATAATGGAATTTAACTTTTCCGACATTAAATTCTAAGTAAGTGCAATTAAAATTTTTGTGTATCGAAAAAATTTCATTAGTCCCGATAGCATTCCAATTTAAATATTTGAAAAAATAGCCAATAAAAATAATTTCAGTGACTTTTTAAAAATTCAAAAGTATTAAAATATTAAGCTTGTTTATTTACTTACTACAAGTTACTGCTTTTACTACAGCTGGAAAAAATCAATACAAAAAGTAAACAACACACGGATTGTTAATGGCGATCATATTGTGTAAATTTTTTTTATTTTCTGTTCCCTCTGTCACATACTTAACCCTTAAATGCATGATCTCTTCAATTTTAACCATTTTTTTTATATATGATTTCTAAAGGCGTGTACATTTCAAGAAAAATACTAAGAAAAATTTACTTTTGAAATAAAGGTGATTTTTATTGAAAAATATGTTTTTTCTAAATAGCTAAATCGTGATTATTTTAGCGTGTATGAAAAAAAAAACAAAAAATATATTGAAACTATAATTTATACATTTATTGTCTCCAAAATGAATTTTATTGCAAGAATACCACTTTAAATATTTCACAAACATTTTGGAATATTACACTTTTAGTAAAAAAGATGCGTGTTTTAGATTTTTCACAAACATACAAAGCAAAACCAAGGTTTCTCCTATAACTGCTTAAATAATTTGAGCTAAACTATAAGAACAATTTGTACAGAAGCGGTCCTAATGCCCAAAAATGCAGTTTTGTGCACCAAGGTTTTTATGCATTTAAGGGCTCAGTTTTGCTTTCATCTGGTACACATATTTTTTTATTTCTGTTGGCGCTTTGGGTGTGCCTCGTCTATCTATGGCAATTAAAATTACAGCGTTTATAGCGTATAATAACTTTTGTTAAAAATTTATGCACGGAATCTTTCTCATGCAGCATCGCTACCATTTAATACACTCAACTTAAAAATACCTTCAGCTACCATTTAAGTACAAAAACGAAGAACGTTAATTTTGCAATTTTTTCAAAACGTCCAAAAAATGTTTGTTTTGCCATCGATTAGACTCTCTGAAACGGTGTGGCACTGACCCATTTGTGACAGTAGTATTAGCGTGCCACGCGATAATGTGGGTTTTTGAAAAATTTCACATTATCTGTGTTAGCTTTTATCGGTCCTCAACTATATCTCTGTTTCGGGCACATTATCGTGATATATCTCAAACGATGAGTATTTTCGACATGTATGAAAATATGTTTTAATTTTTTTTTTTTTTACATGAAGGATAGCAAATTTTATGCCCAAAAATCTCAAAAAAAAAACAAACATTAAGGGTATTCACGATGGTACATGTGCATATTTGCAATTTGCTAATTTGCTATGCAAATTGTAACATATCGTGAGCGTCTTTTTTAAGATCAATTGCATATTTGCTTTATGAGCTATTTTGTTCACTGCTGTTAACTTTTTTCCTAAAAATATCGCTAAGTCAAACTAAAAAATCACTAGAAAATAGCTGAAAATGGTAGAATATCGCTAGATTTGACAAGAAAATAGCTAAATTGGCAACAGTGATTTTGTTTACGTCAAAAGTAAAAAAAAATCGTATTTTTGAGAAAATTTGTGAATCATAAAAATAATAATAAAATAATAAATAAAAAAAATTTCATGTTAATAAAAAATCACAACCAATTTTTTTTATTTAATTTCTTATTTTATAAATTATAATATGGCGGCTGATATGTTAAAAACAGATGTTTTGTTTTATTTGCAACTTAGCTTATATGCAAAGTGATTTTTGCTAAAGGTTTTTTTATTGCAAATGAAGAAAAATAAAGCAAATTGCAAATACATATATTTTGTTGTTGTCCTTGATGCAATCGTTGTTTTTTTGCAATCATTTGCAACGTTTGCATCGTTTGCAATACCCATCGTGAGTACCCTTATTGTGTCAAAACTTTCAAATCATATATTTTTTAAATACTTGATAGTACAACAATTACACTTAAAATATTTATTTTCTGCAAGCATTGCAAGTAAATTTCGCACACATAATTTTTATGTACACTAAGAGAAAAAAGTCTGTAAAAAATTTATTTAAAACTACCAAAAATTAGTTAAAAACGATGCTGCAGAAAAAACTGCTAAATTAGCAGATTATTTTTGTTATATATTAGTAAGATAGGAACAGCAAAAATTAAACTGATAAATATACAAAATTTTAGTTGTATTTGAGTAAAATTTTTTTTAATAGGAAATAGCAAATTAACCTGCTAAAATCAGCAAAAAATTTTGCTAAATAATTAGTAGCCTAAAAAAAAAAAAAAAAAAAATTAAAATTTTCGAAGTTTTTTCGATTTTTTGTTTTTAATGCAAATAAAAACCGAGCCTTTTTAAAACAGCAGTTTACAATTTTTTTAGCAAATATTTCTGCTGATTTTAGCAGTATAGACTGCTAATTGCTTTCAACTAAATTCAGCTTAAAAAAACAAAAATTTTGCAGATATAACAGTTTGTTTTTGCTATTTTTATTTTACTTATATTTAGCAAAATTTTCTACAGATTCTACAGTACAATTTGTCATTTTCAATTAACTAAAAGCTAACTTAAATATAAATAAAGTTCTGTAACTTACAGTTTTATTTCTGTAAGTTTAATCAGCTAATTTCAGCAGTTTTCTCTGCTACGTCATTCTTAACTAATTTTTAGTTGCTTTTTCTGCTATTTTTACAAATTTAATTCTATGAGTGCATACACAATGCCGCAAAGAAAATTCTCTAATGAATAAAACAATCTTAAAAAAGTGAAAGTCAGTTTTTAAAATTTTTCAACTTTGTTTATAACAATTGAATGAAAATACTTGCAATCTCTTGTTTTTGCAGATTGATTGCCTATAGTAATAGTAATGACCAGGGCAAGGACTTTCATGCAAATGCATGTTTGTAGTCAGTGGCCCTAAAATTATTTTGACCAAATACTTTTCCGAATCAAAGAATTTGCAAAAAAAAATGGCATCGATTTGCTGTTGCATATTTTTGCATATTTTGTTATAAATGCATATTTTTGCATATTTTCCTTTTAAGTGCATATTTTATTGCATATTTTATGATTTTTATTGCATATTTTAGCATATTTTGCACATTATTGCATATTTTTTAATATTTTTAAATATGAAATTCGATTTAAGAATTCATACTTTAAACTAAAAAAAAATCTAAAGAATTAATTATTTGGAAGCTCTGTTGGTAATATAACACTACACTAGAAAGAAAAACACATAGTATATAATATGTTGTCATCCACTAACACATTTTTTTAGATGTAATTTTAAATTAACGTTTTCGGGTATTATTGCTCACAAACAGAAAGTTGAAAAATTTTATAAAAATAATTTTAAGGAAACTTGTCCCCAGGCATTAATTTCTGCCACTTTTTTCTCTGAGTTTCGAAAGTGAGTACGATTTTATAGTACACATATTTAAGTTCTATTTTATAATAAAGTTTTTTTTTCAGGTAAAATGCCACACACAAAAATATACCCAGCAAAATATTGGTAATGACACCTCATTACTATCTGCATTACCAAAAATGATATATCATTACCTTTTGCATTATTTTATAATATAAAATAATGACTTCCTAATAACGGCCTATTGTATTCATTGTTTCTAAATATAAAATAATGACTTACTCGTATTACTTTAAATAAGTACTTTTTACACAGTTAATTTTTTTTATTATATGTAAATATGTTTTATGTTTAAATTTTTATGACGAGTCCTAAAATTACACACTAGAGAAAACTTAAATGTTTCTGAATGTATTTCCTTAGGCTAATAGTATTTGCCTAACTCCTTATTTTTAAGAATCAAGTAAGCAATGGGATAACCACTTATAATTAAACTTTTTGTAAGCATGTGTGTAACCACTTATTATTCAAAATCTCATAACTACTTATTTCTCATTTTTTCATAAGCGAGCGGGTAAGCGTGACTACTTATAAAAACGACCACGCCAAACAAAAATAATGAGTTAAGATGCCAAAAAATAAGTTGTGCGGAGCTATGAATTTCTATTATATAACCACTTATTTGGTAATGAAATATTTTGCTGGGTATTATATATAGTAACTTGTAGTAAGTAAACGAACAAGCTTATTGTAACCGATACCTGAATTTTTACCTTTATGTTAGTTTTTAATAAATATAATTAAAAGAACATTTATTTTTAATTGCATATTTTTTCCTATGCTCCTTGCAGGAGTAAAAGGAACGAATATATATATATATATTTTGGTTTTTAGTGCATATTTCGTTATAAATGCATATTTAAGTGCATATTTTCCATTTTATAGTGCATATTTTAAGCGCATATTTTCGATTTTTTAGTGCATGAAAGTCCTTGCCCTGGCAATGACTCTCAATTAAAATTTACTATTTCCAAAGAAAAAATTTATGCATTAAGTTATGTTAAAAGTTTCTAGGAATTGCTCATTTAAATATGAAAGTTGTCATGAATAGCCACATATTATTTTACCACATATTTTTCTTATATGGTACCTTATATAAAATGTTGCGAATTTTCCATTGGTATTGAAATTTAATTGGAATTACCTAATCTCAATACCGATGCCAACAATTTTCATTACCATTTAATGCTAATGAAATTTTTTTTAATTGGCACTGATTAAAACAATGGTAATGAAATATACACGTAATGGTAATGAAATGTACATATAATTGAAGAAAAAGGCATTGTATTCAAAAAAACTTGTTTTATAAAAAAGGAAATTAAGACTAGAATGTATATTTTAAAGCTACAGTTTTATCAAGTATACTGCTGTTTACTTTTCTTTTAACACTGGTTAGTCTAGATCAGGGATGGAAAATGAGTTTTTACATATTGTACCAACCATATTAAGAAATTGTACTTTATCGACCCTCACGGTACCAAAATTTTTTATACATGGAAAATTTGTTCAAACAATATCAACAAAATATATTACTCCACAAAAATTGTACATTTCCGGCCCTCACAAATTTTTTAAAATTAAAAGTATGTGTGATCGAGGTCAAGCTTGTAGTAAGTACTGCTCTATATAGAGTTTGCTGTTCGGTTTTAATCGAAGCCGAAACCCCGGTTTTTCAAGCCTAAAAGCCGAAAACGATAACCGACAAAAATAAGTCGGTTTTTAATAAATACTTTAACCAATTGAAATAATTAATTAAATTGCACCCAGTGTACAATTAGAATCCGAAAAGACTCATAAAAGATCCCTAAAACCTTCTAAAATCATAGCTGAGGGCCTCATCGATGAAGCCTCTTTCCGAGCGCACTTTTGTGACTCATTAAAGTGTCCTAATTATAAGCATTATTAGAAAATTAATTTTTGAGTTATTTTTAAATTGAGTAAAATTTAAAAAAAATTTTAATACACTCATATATACGAGTCTATTTATGACTCTAAATTTTGGGCACTCTTATAAGGAGTGAGATCATAAAAACCGCGGTTTCGGTTATTTTTCGGTTTTTTTGTTTGTGATATTAATAGAACTGTTTTAAAATAATTAAATACTTATTTCGTAATAGCCAAATTTTCTAGTCAATTTTAATGTTTTAAAATAAAACTAAATAAATGAACCAAAAAAAGGTATATTGTAGTAAAAGTTGTTTGAAATAAAAAAAAAAAAAACTACAATACAGTTATTTGAATTGTTTTTTTTTAATTTTTTTAGAAAATCAAATATATATTTTCAAATATATCAAAAATATTATATATATTTTTATAGTAAAAATAAATAAACTTTAAGTTAATTTTACGGTTTCTGATAGTCAATTATTGATACCCGGGTAAAAATAGTTATATATTGTTATATATAATGTGATTGGGTTATATCTGACGGTGAATGGATTCACATTAAGACACATATCATTATACACAAAAACATCTGATATTATTTTTTCAATGAATTTTTTGTACGGTAATTGATGTTATTACATATCCCCAAATCTGACTCCATATATAACTATATAAGCCATATAAAACTAATCAAAATATGTGTAGTGACCGATATGGTTATATGGTTCGATACTAAGTTATATAACACTGTATGTATCGTCATACTAAAAATATATTCTTGTAATTTTATATAACTTTCTATATGATCTCGTACAAATTAATATAAATTAAGAGTTAATTTCTCCACAGCCAAATAATTTTCACGTGATTTTTTTGCATTTTAAATTAAATTAAAAAATGATGCAAACGATTTAGATTAGATTTTTATTTTATGTTATAAAATTTGGGCCTTTAAAATTGTTCAAGCTATAGAAATTTAAATATTAATTTAATAGCCGGTATGCATAAAAAGTATACCTATTATTAGACAAAATTATATAAAATCAGATATTTTTATATCGAATTAGATGTAATTTGATGTCCTGGATATGGACAAATCTCGGATCAAACTGTATCAAAATATATCTAATTTGATATAATTAGACACAAGTAGATGACCCATTTTTCGGATCAAGTTGTATGTCGTTGTATATGGGGACTTATCAAATAAGATATAATTATATATGACACCGTATTAAGATTTTTTACCCAGGTAGTCAAAAACAAATAAAAAAATTGTTCAATTAAATGCAAATGTGAGTAGACCGGCTTTTACCTGAAATTTTAATCGTTTTAAATTGCATTTTAGTTAATTTTACCTTCAAAATAATTTGTGTGTACTTATTTCTTGAATACTAACATGTATATGAGTAAGTCTTATGCTTATTATAAATAGAATAAGATTAAAGGTAAGTATTAAAGTGCAAGTGTAACGTAAGTCTAAAGTTAGGTACAAAACCGTTAGTAAAATTAAGTAATTATATAAGTATTTAGAATGTAGTATCTAATAATATTAACGATAATAATAATACGTAAGGTAATGTAATAAAAGGTAAGTAAGTTAAGCTAAATAATTGTAATATAATTAGCGTGTTTTTTAATCACCTGGATTTAGAATTTTTCATATAAAAAGGAGATTTATTAAATCCAAAAAAGCTGGATTTAATAAATGCACAATAAAAACACAAATATCTATATCAAACAGCCTATTAATTTAATGTCAAAAAAAAAAAAAAAAATACGATTGAAAATTAAAAGAGAAACAAAAAAATTAAAAAACTAACAAATAAAAGGTTTTTATTAAATTTTTTTATGAAATATGTTTAGAAAAAAACTACACCTCACCAAATACATATTTTTCATCTTTAACATGGAGAAATAGCTCAAATAGAAATGGCAATTTTTCACTCTACTGTAAGTAATTTAATTAAATCCAATTAGGTGAATATTAAATATTGCAATGGAATTTTTCAATTGTGTAAAAATATAAATTGAAATGATAAAACTGAAAAGGCAGACTGTTTATCGCTGTTTTATATAAAATATAATTAAAACTTAAAAGTTAAAGTAAAATCCTTCATCATCGAATTCGGTATTAAAAATTAGGGTGAAAGAAGTGTCGGACAGAAAATTTTTTTTAAAAGAGGGAGAATCTAACCTCATCTGTTGAGCACTTTTAGAACTACTTTTTGGATTTATTAAATCCAAGTGATTAGAAAAAACGGCTAATATTTTATAATAATCATTTTAATTTTTGCATTAAGAAATACAAAAATTGTTTCCTCTGAACTTTCAATATTTTCATATATTTAGTTAGTATATTGTTTTAACTGAAGTCCAAATTCTAATATGATATTGTCATATTAGATTATGTTTGTTGTTTCAAAAAGGTTAACCATTTTCAGGATAAAATTATTTCATGAGCTTCACCCCAATCTTCGGTTGTCTGCAATAAGAAAATGATGATTGGAATGCATAAAACCGACACATTACATATCGTACAAAAATTAAACGGTACGAGGATTTTGTACTTTTGTGTATGAACTGACTGATTTGGTAAAACCAGTCATGAATCAACACTTTTTGAAAAGCAACATAATCTCGTTGTTTTAAAAAATGTTATTGACAAATGTTGTTTTTCAAAAAGTGTTGATTTATGACTGGTTTCACCAAATCAGACAGTTTATACACAAAAGTACGAAATTATCGTACAGTTGAATTTATTTATGTATCGGGTTGTATGTTCCAATCATCATTTTCTTATTGCAGATAACTGAAAATTGGAGTGATGCCCATGAAACAATTGTATTGTCTACCATGAAAATGAACAACCTTTTTGAAACAACAAATAAAATCTAATATGACAATATGATATTAGAATTTGGACTTGAGGTAGAACAATATTCTAACTAAATATAAATTTTATAATAAATATAGTAATAGTGATATTAATAATAAGTAAAATAAGCTATAACGGTAAGTAGAATATAATTAAAAATAGTGACAATATTACTATAATTAATACATATAAAACGAGTAAAAAGGTTAAAGCCGGGCATGCCGACTATACAATACCCTACACCAGTCTGGTTAAAGCCAACTAATGTTTGGATCCCAAATTCGAATGGGTTAAAATGGGACATGTGTCAAATTTTCTATAATGTGAGTCAGCGAACCAAATTTCATTAAAATATCTTAATATTTGCGACCTGCAGTTTGTAACCAAGCCAATTTTGGGGGGACCTTTATATGGGCACTAGGTCTAAACATGGACCAGTGTTAACCAAAATCAATAGGCTTCGTCCTTGGGCTGATATAAATCGGTGTACCAAATTTCATCACAATATCTTAATATTTGCGACCTGCAGCGTATAAACAATATAATTTTGGTAGGACCCTTATATGGGCACTAGGTCTAAACATGGACCGATGTTCACCAAAATCAATAGACTTCGTCCTTGGGCCAACATAGGTCTGTGTACCAAATTTCATCAAAATATCTTAATATTTGCGACCTGCAGCGTATAAACCATATAATTTTAGTAGAAACCTTAAATGGGCACTAGGTCTAAACATGGACCGATGTTTATCAAAATCAATAGGCGTCGTCCTTGGGCCGACATAAGTCGGTGTGCCAAGTTTTATCAAAATATCTTAATATTTGCGACCTGTAGAGTGCGCACAAGAATGCATGGACAGACAGACGGACGGACGGACGGACGGACAGACGGACATCGTTAAAACGAAATAAAAAAAAATTCTAAGCCAATCGGTATACTATAAGGTGGGTCTAGGATAGAGTTTGGGATTTCCCGGACTTTTTTATTTCCCGGGAAACGGGAATGAAAAAATTTAATTCCCGGGATTCCCGGGAATCCCGGTAAATATTTTTGAACAAAATTGTTAATGAAAATCACCTATATAAGTAATTTTTGTTAAGAAAAAAACTATTTCAGTACAAATGTAGTCTGTGTAGTGAGAATTCAAAGTAAAAAATATCAGAATGTTGAACATTTGATTTCACATAAATTACTCGCAGCACTGCCAAATGAATTGCATGATTCCAGCAGAAAGCACCTACTACTGGACTGTCGGAAACAAACCGTTTCATCACACTTGGCCCATTAGATATGGTGGCCACAATGTTATTTTCCAAAGACAAATAAAACTCTTCTAGTCTTATTTCTACAATTCTTCTTATTTCATCAGCATTACATCTTTCTGATATATAAACCAACCCCAGGTTATAAAATGAATTATTTCCATTTATACATTTTTGTGATATTCTTGTAAATTCATCTAAGATTATAATAAATAATAAATCTCCTATTGTTGCTCGATATTTCTTTCATCATGATATCTTTTACATTATTGTATGATTTAATATAATGTTCTTTACATCGGTTTCATTTTTTTCCAATGCCAGGTTTTTATTATAAAAACTTTCTCGAATAAACGAAGATCTAGTTATGGTGCGGATTGACTGCGGCTAATTTGGATACCATTTCAGGAAATGTTTGCCCTACCATAAAACCTTTAATGCCTATTCAGCTTACACTTTTTTTCGGGTACTTTGCTAATTTTAGCTGAAACGTTATTCCTGCTGTTCTTTTCTTCAAGAGAAGTTGCATGACCATAAATTTTTTTTTTTTTTGTGAACCAAATTTAGATATCGGATAACCAAATTTAGATACCACCGTTAACCAGTCTTTTCTTTTCACATTTATTAATGAAAACGTTACTTATAAAATTATTGGCCCTTAATATAAAAGAGTATTTTAAATTTAAAGTCGACTTTATTTTTAATCAAACGGTTTTGTTCATTTTGTGTATGAAAACCTTACAAAAATATTTATATTTTCAAATATTTTGATTGGTTGAAAATAAATTAACCAATCAGAACGCTTCAAAAATAAACGAAGTCAAGGTATACTGCCACCCAATATTTTAACTAAAGTCGACTTTACCTAAATTATACATTTGAAAAATTTAGATAGTAAGGGCGATTATTTGTAAGAAACAAAGCTTTTTTTCATATTTCTTTTAAACATTTTACCAAGTTTTTAAGTTTTACTACTTAAAGTTATGCGAAAAATCTTTATTAGTTGAAATGCTCCTAATTACTTGGCAAAGATTTTATTTGCGTGTCAAATAAATGTATTCCCTTTTAAAAGATTTTAACAATGACATTTTTGTTTTGGTATTTAAAATGTTTTTTATGACTAAAATTAAAAAATCCTATTCGAAACAAAAACAATTTAAAAAATTTAATATTTTTAAAATTTCCCGTTTTCCCGGGAAAAATATATTATTTTCCCGGGAATTCCCGGCAAACTTTTCCCGGGATTTCCCGCCTGGGAATTCCCGAACCCCAAACCCTAGTCTAGGACCAATATTATTTGGTGTTACAAACATCAGCACAAACTTATAATACCCTGACCACATAGTGGTGTAGGGTATAAAAATACTAATATTTAATAAAAATTGTAATAATTTTTAATAATAATAATATGAAAATTTTAAGAATAATAATAATAGACTTGGGCATTCTAGTCAGCAATGGAAAATATGGTACAATTGTCCTTTTTTTGGTACATTTCGACCGTGTACATTAGTACCGTGGTACTACCGCCATCCATTTGGTACTATTTCAAAATTTACCAAATTTAAAATTTTTCTATTAAAAGAACTTATTGCACTTTAAAGCTCCCCACAACTCTTCAAATTTACAAAAAACAGAATAATTAATATAAATTTAAGAATGAACACGATTGTTCTAATTTACTATTAAACATATTTTAAACATATAGAAAAGTCTTATTGAGCATTTAAGGCAGGGATGCACCAACTCTTTGTAGCTCCAGGGGCCATGTGGTGATTGTGCCCCAGAGACAGGCACTAATATAAGATTAATATTTTTACACACTTTTTAAGCATTTATTAAACTCAAATTATTTATTATTTTCTTATCACACGACTTGAGGAAGTTATTGCAAAATGTATTTGCTTGCTATTATTTTTTTTGGCACCCCAAAATACACAAAAACACGTCTGTCTGCGACTACGTGTGATATAAATTCATCAAACTGGATGTCAAGGAAAGGTAATTGAACAATGCACAAAATATATTTTTTTCCAATTTTTTATCTTCCTTAATAGCGGAGAAAAATTGGATTAGTGTATGTGCCCCACTGGCAAAGGATCTCCCCTCTACCCTAGATCTTAAATTTTTAGAGAATGTATTTATTAAAGCTAACTATATGTGCTTTTGTCAAAATTGAACATTTATATGTTTTCCTTCATTGTTTTTTTAGAGTGGTGAATATCGAAACCTCGGGATTTCGATGCAAGTGTAAACGCAACTTTATTGATTTTGATCAATTAACTATTTACAATATTTTAACTTAATATTGTGAAATATTTTTGTTTTATTTATGATGATTAGCAGTAATTCCCCATGCTTAAGTCACTTTTAACGGCAAAAAATACGAAATTTAATTTGCAATTATCCAACAATGTTTTTTTTTCATTTTAATTTTTTATAGATTTAACACTTTCTTACATGTTTGTTCATATCCAATATTTACACTATCTATAATTGATATTTTCAATAAAGTATTTAATTAGAACTGAATTGGATTATGAAGGGATTATAATAAAACTTTTCTCTTCCGTAGTGGCGGCCAGCCACAACTGACCACTATAAGCGCCAAAACCCAATTAACTTTTTGTTTTCATCATCAGCCGCACCCAAGACCGCCATTTATTCCGTTTTTACTTACGTCTACGTGAGACGTCCTGTTATCCCGAAAAGGGTTGCCATTGCTTACCAAAACTGGTAAAATTAACGTTTTCCAGTGTAACCCAGTTAACACCGCACAAAAGCCACATCGATAGACGTTAATATAAATTACAAAAAATTCGAATTCTGATTTCGAATCTGCAACCAGTTTGTTTAAATCAGAGCTTTAAAGAATTAATTCCTTTTTGGAATGAATTCCCAATAATTTAATTCAATTCTTTAATTCAAGGAATGAATTCATCAATAAAATATAAGCAGGAATTAATTCCTGTGAATGAATTCAAATTTATAGAATGAATTTCCTGACCAAAGCGTTAAGCATTAAAATTAAAGAATTCATTCACTAAAGAATTCATTCAACACGAGTAAATTCAATTTTAAGTCAAGAAGAATTAAAGAAATATTTAATTCCTTAGGGAATTAAAGGAAAATTTTAATTCCTTAGGGAATTAAACGAAAATTTTAATTCCTTAGCGAATTAAAGGAAAATATTAATTCCCTAGGGAATTAAATGAAAATTTTAATTTCTTAGGGAATTAAGCAAAAATTTTAATTCCTTAGGGAATTAAACGAAAAAGTTAATTCCATCAGGGAATTAAATGTGCAAGGGAATGAATTCCTTGACTAAAACTTGAATTAACTAGAATTGAGTGAATTCCCAGGGAATGAATTCCTTGACCAAAAGTTGAATTAACTAGAATTGAATGAATTCCTTCGTTAACGAATGCATTCAATTTTATTAAGGAATTAGAAAAAAATTAATGAATTCCTTTAAGATAAATTGAATGAAAAAAAAGGAATTCATTCAATTCCTTAAGTTTGCTCAGGGAATTCATTCCCAAAATATAATTTCAGTTCAAAAAAGGGAATTAGTTCTTCGCAGCTCTGGTCCAAATTAGCTCCATATATTGCACAATTCGTGATTTTACTTTTTTCCATTTTTCAACCGATTTTTTCAATAAGAAATTTATAATTTAGTAACTATAGCTCCAGAAAGAAAATCCTTTCCTCAGTTTAATCTTAATTCCATGCCCAATTTTCCAAACTTAAGCGTGTATCAATATCTAAATAACTTTTGTAAATATAGTCGCTCTAGGTCAAACATTTTAAATTTGTACACACTTTGTATGCTTGTACACTAGAGCGTTCCAAGCCTAAAAGCTAAATAAATGCCAAAAATCGCTGTTTTCTGCAAATCCGCTCAAATAAAATCTCTGCCTCAGCCTAATTAAAAAATGAAATCCCATAATTTTTGTAGTTTTTAACTGTTTTTTGCAGTTTTTTGGGATGCCTAACAGTTTTCCAGTTTTTTCATGTAAAAAACAGTTTTTTTTTAAATTCATGGATTTTTTTTACAGTTTTTTATATTAAATCGGCACATTTGTTTCATTTACAATTTTTTTTTATTTTTTTTTTAACTAAAATTTAAGAATTAAAATATAAAAGTGCTTATGCATAATAATTTGAAAACTTTATAACACGATTATATAATAAATTTTGTATAAAATATTTGTTGTTTGTTTGTTGCATATGACACAAAAATTACAATAAAACTTTCAAATTGTCAGAAATTAGGTACAAATCGAAACATAAATAAATTTAAAAATACCAATATAGTACTACAAAATATGCTTACTGGAAAAACGAAACATTTTTATAACAAATTTCATCAAAAATTAGCATGGAATAAAATTGGCTAAGCCATTTCTGACAAGTCATAGACCCGACGGACATTTTTTAGCCGAACTTTTAAGATCATTTAGAAATTTATATTTTTTGAAAAAATTAAAACAATGTCTCATCGAGAAAGGCCAAAATGGATTTTTTATTTTTCTTTTAAATAAATATTTGCCAATTCTGAATAACAATTTCCTGCTATTTTTTCAATTATGATCAAGGACAATTCTAAAAACGTAATTTTTTCAAACAAACAATTCCCGACATAACAATATTCAATCAAATGAATATCAATTTTATGTGGAATGCAAATCAATGAAGAATATTTGGAAGTACAACATTGACCAGTAAAGTATACTATCCTAAGTTAGGGGTTAATCTCGGAAGGGTGATTCGATGAACTTTTTCTAACTTTAAATTCGGGCCTAGGAGACCAAAATTCTTAAAAAAAAAGTTTTATTAGGAGGCTATGCAAAAAGTCGATTACTATAAATGCCAAAGGCAATTAAACTATTAAAATCTCGATATTTTGAAAATTGATACCCTGGGATAATATTTTAGTCCCAGGATACTTCGGGATCCCAGAATTTCTTCTGATTTTTAAAATTTTTTCGAAGAACAGTTTTTCTATAAAGAAACAGTTTTTATTTACAGTTTTTCTAACACTGATTCAGCGATTTTTTTTGCGAAAGGTCAAAGGTCACTGTCACACGATTTAAAGTTTAGGAAGCTATATCTCAAAAAATCAAATTTTTTAAATTCTGAAAAAATATATGTTAATCTTGATAGTCTTCTCTACATTTTGTGATAAAAATTTTTAGTGAACTATTATTTGTTCCTGAGATATTGATAAAAATGTAAAATTGTTTGAAAAAATTTTATACTTTTTTTATATATGTATATTTTTTTAAATTTATTTGGGTAATATTAAATACATTAGACCGACTCACAAAAAATATTATTTTTAGCGAAAATAATTATATCACAATACTTCCATTACTAACTTTTTGTCGATGATTAACAGTTATATTCAATGTATAAGCTACTTTTAAAGACAAATATTACTAAAATTGATTTGCTAATATCATGGTTGGCAAGCACTACCTTTTCAATATAACGTCCACATCAATACCGATATTAAAATTTTAGAACTGCGAGTACAATAGTGGCATGTGTCTCCTAATATCACAAGGTTTTATTTCATAATATGTCCTGTTACATTTTGTTCTATCTGCAAAATACCGCTATAAATCTGTGTTTCGGTATTTTAACAGTAAGAATTAAACCGGTAAAAAAGCGAAATGAAACCGGTGATACAAAAAGACATATGCCTTTAATGGAATTGACTTTTTATAATTTCCATATTGGTTTCGAAGTAGCTGCTGTAGCCAACTACCGTTATTATGAAAAGGTATTCAGTGCCAGCAGTGGCTAATATTGGACACATTGTTGAAAATCAATAATAAATGCATATTTTTAAAATTATAAATACATATTTTTCGGGTTTAAATACATATTTTTTGTACATGAAATATGATTATAAATGCATGAACTTCATAACCCTACTTAACAAAAAATAGCATATATAATTCAGCAAAAATACCTACACCCAGAAAACAGATTCGGTGCTGACAACCCCCATTTGTTTCCAATCGAATGGTTCAGTTCCAGCAAATGAATTTTTTGTTGCCAATCGAATGGTTCAGTTCCAGCAAATGAATTTTTCGGTTGCAACTACCGAATTATTCTTTATACAACTGAAATTCCGTTGCCGCAGTCAAATTAGTCCTGTCTCAATTGGTTTTCTGTTGCCACAACTGAAAAATACGGCTACCACAACCGAACCATGCGATTGGCTACAAATGCGGTTATCAGAACTGAATCTGTTTTCTGGGTGTATCAGCAAAGTAACCAAGAATTTTCGAGTCAATCTAAAGAATTTTTTCACAGAATTAAATAAAATACGTAATATAAAAATGACACCATACTATATAAAATACAATATTAACAAAACTCCTTTTTGTTAAAAACCATGCACCGATAAGTCCTTAAAGCCTTTCACCTACTTAACATACTTCCAATTTACTTATCATATTTCATAAGATGTTGCCATCTCCGTAACTTGTTTACTGAAATATCGACACCAAAGCTGCGACGTAAATGTCGTAATTTTTCCTCCGGCAAACCTTGAAGTAATAAATGGCTTTCGACTTGTTTGATCAGATCCTGTGTGCAATCAAACATTTGAGTATTTGGCAAGATTTTCTCCGAGATGAATTTGTGGCGATATTTTGATTTTGCTTTATTGACTTTGTTATTTAAATGTGAATTACGGTATTGTTCTGCACGTTTTTGTTGTTCATCCGAATAATATTTTTTCGGAGTTGAAATAGTCACAACATCCACATTTTCGTCAGATTGGTGCTGTTTACAATAACTGCCGCTGGCGACAGTGCCGTTGTTGTTGGTCCGTCTTTCAATCATAATTGGATTTTCAATTAGCATTTGTTCTACGTACTGTTCTTCTTCACGTAAACAATTTTCTTTTATCCGTCTCATGTCATTCTCGACCATACGATCAACATCGTGTTGATAGCCATATATGGATGACAATGCTGTTGCATTTAATGTTAGAAATTGCAATTCTGGTGCTAGAGATTCAAAGACTTGTTGTAAAAAGGATCCAACTTGATTGTGTTCCATTTTTATAAGTATAATTTCCTGCCGCAGTTGATGATGTTTCTTTCTCTTCAACTGTTTTTCAAATGTGTGTTTGTCAATTCGCGTTTTTCGCTTTTATACAAGTTTCTTTAGATATTTGATCCCTCAGAAATGGTACCTGCTAATTTCCCTTTTTTTTGCAATGATCGTTTACAGGTATAATGTGATTAATATATCATTAATATAGGGATTAGTATACAATTTTTATGACTCTGTTTATTAGAAATATGTAAAATGTATTTATTACCATTTATGATCAGTCATGCAAAATTTCTTATTGATGAGGCATGTACATTTAAGTTTATGATCCCAGCAAAACCTTGGTAATATATGGGTACTGCTATGCATATTACCTGGTAATATATCAAACCGCTTATCCTTGCATTACTTTGGACCCTTACACCTTACCCTTGCATTACTTGTAAATACCATAAATAATAAATAATTCGTTTTTCTAGAAAAGTTTAGAAGTTCTATTTTTTGTTAAAACCCGTGAATTTAAAATTCATATTGGGTTTAAAAAATTAAAATTTAAACAAAATGTTTTTAAAAACTCATTACCTGTAAGTTCAGAATAACATGTTACTAGGTAAGGAGTTACATCGATGGACATGCCCCTGTTAAAATAATAGGTCTAGTAATAGAAAAGTAAGAGCTTACCCTCTTCATTACAAATGTTTATTTTTATAACCAAATCTTATAAAAAAATTTTTTGTTAAAAATATGTAATTCTTAATTTAATAATCAATATAAAACAAATTAAAAAAAATGTATTATTTTAACGTCTTTTGTAACCTAGAGGTAATAGGTAAGCGTAACATGTAAGTTCAGAATAAAATATTACTAGGTAAGGAGTTACCTCGATGGACATGCCCTTGTTAAAATACTAGTTTTGGTAATAGAAAAGTAAGTGGTTACCTACCCTTGTTTCTTCTAGAAAGTTTTGCTGGGATATTGTAAATACATGTAAGGATTTAAAATTTAGGAATTTTCAAGTCTAGGCTACAATAGTAGTTGTTGAATTTTCCTTATGATTGTGAAGTTAATGAAGTAATGATTATATCACTTTTCGTTACAAATTTTTCATTAAACGCCATCCGAAATATTATCAATTCCAAAAACGAAAACTTTTATGAAAGTGACTTTGACTAATTTATGAAACGAAAAACTATGATACATTCCAAAATTTTATTATAATAAATAAAATTAATGTTCCTACATAGAACGAATTTACAAAATTCCAATTAAACACAGGAAAATTTTCTGTTCCAAAGAATCGGTTGTAGAATAGCTACTTTTCATTCCCAACCCCTTCTACTGCCGATTCTAACACCGATTCTTTTTGTTTGAAATTGTCCCAAAAGCAACCCCTTCTATAGCTCCAAAGTGGAACCGGTTGCTCTAGAATCAGTTCTGGAACTAGTTCTGGAACTGATTCTACGTCACCCACACCTTCCATATGCGATCCCAGGAACTGGTTCCGGAACCAGTTCCATGGAATCGGTTGCAGTGGAACCAGTTTTAGAATGGGTGTGGTTGGCTACCGATTGTAAAAAATGTTCCTGGGAATTTTTAAACACCTTTCTCATACCAAATTTGTAAATACAAAAAACAAACTTTTTAAAAAGGCATCAAAGAAATTTGTAAATCCAAAAAAATGTTTTTTTTTGTAACTTTGAATTTTTATTTTTAAACAATTTTTTATATGAAAGATAACAATTTACAAACGAGTTACAAATATTTCAAACAAAAAAAATTGTTGGGAATAAAATTTAAATTTAAAAGAAAATCTGATTTCTTTTTCAAATTCCATTGTTGGTGCCTACTGTTTTTTCTCTGTAATCTCAGTATATTATTATAATTATGAAAATAATAGAAATTAATGGTTGACTGCACTGAAGTTGCCAAAAATAAGAAATTTAAATTAAATGAAAAACTAATACTTTGGATAGAATGATAGATTTTATTAAAATAGAACTGGTACCAAATTTTTGTTGCCGATATTTTATTCAAATGACTAAATCTTCGTTAAATTGGTGGTTGTCTTTATTGAAGGTAATTCAGGAGTTAGTATTTTTCCAATTGATTAGAGAAGCCAATATTTTGGACAATGTGACAGTGTTTTCGTTGATCTTATATATTTTCTATTCATAATGGAATTTAACTTTTCCGACATTAAATTCTAAGTAAGTGCAATTAAAATTTTTGTGTATCGAAAAAATTTCATTAGTCCCGATAGCATTCCAATTTAAATATTTGAAAAAATAGCCAATAAAAATAATTTCAGTGACTTTTTAAAAATTCAAAAGTATTAAAATATTAAGCTTGTTTATTTACTTACTACAAGTTACTGCTTTTACTACAGCTGGAAAAAATCAATACAAAAAGTAAACAACACACGGATTATTAATTGCGATCATATTGTGTAATTTGTTTTTTATTTTCTGTTCCCTCTGTCACATACTTAACCCTTAAATGCATGATCTCTTCAATTTTAACCATTTTTTTATATATGATTTCTAAAGGCGTGTACATTTCAATAAAAATACTAAGAAAAATTTACTTTTAAAATAAAGGTGATTTTTATTGAAAAATATGTTTTTTTCCAAATAGCTAAATCGTGATTGTTTTAGCGTGTATGAAAAAAAAACAAAAGATAAAAAAAATATATTGAAACTATAATTTATACATTTATTGTCTCCAAAATTAATTTTATTGCAAGAATACCACTTTAAATATTTAACAAACATTTAGGAATATTACACTTTTTGTAAAAAAGATGCGTGTTTTAGATTTTTCACAAACATACAAAGCAAAACCAAGGTTTCTCCTATAACTGCTTAAATAATTTGAGCTAAACTATAAGAACAATTTGTACAGAAGCGGTCCTAATGCCCAAAAATGCAGTTTTGTGCACCAAGGTTTTTATGCATTTAAGGGCTCAGTTTTGCTTTCATCTGGTACACATATTTTTTTATTTCTGTTGGCGCTTTGGGTGTGCCTCGTCTATCTATGGCAATTAAAATTACAGCGTTTATAGCGTATAATAACTTTTGTTAAAAATTTATGCACGGAATCTTTCTCATGCAGCATCGCTACCATTTAATACACTCAACTTAAAAATACCTTCAGCTACCATTTAAGTACAAAAACGAAGAACGTAAATTTTGCAATTTTTTTAAAACGTCCAAAAAATGTTTGTTTTGCCATCGATTAGACTCTCTGAAACGGTGTGGCACTGACCCATTTGTGACAGTAGTATTAGCGTGCCTCGCGATAATGTGGGTTTTTGAAAAATTTCACATTATCTGTATTAGCTTTTATCGGTCCTCAACTATATCTCTGTTTCGGGTACATTATCGTGATATATCTCAAACGATGAGTATTTTCGACATGTATGAAAATATGTTTTAATTTTTTTTTTTTTTACATGAAGGATAGCAAATTTTATGCCCAAAAATCTCAAAAAAAAAACAACATTGTGTCAAAACTTTCAAATCATATATTTGTTAAATACTTGATAGTACAACAATTACACTTAAAATATTTATTTTCTGCAAGCATTGCAAGTAATTTTGGCACACATAATTTTTATGTACACTAAGAGAAAAAAGTCTGTAAAAAATTTATTTAAAACTACCAAAAATTAGTTAAAAACGATGCTGCAGAAAAAACTGCTAAATTAGCAGATTATTTTTGTTATATATTAGTAAGATAGGAACAGCAAAAATAAAACTGATAAATATACAAAATTTTAGTTGTATTTGAGTTAAATTTTTTTTAATAGGAAATAGCAAATTAACCTGCTAAAATCAGCAAAAAATTTGCTAAATAATTAATAGCCTAAAAAAAAAAAAAAATTAAAATTTTCGAAGTTTTTTCGATTTTTTTTTTAATGCAAATAAAAACCGAGCCTTTTTAAAACAGCAGTTTACAATTTTTTTAGCAAATATTTCTGCTGATTTTAGCGGTATAGACTGCTAATTGCTTTCAACTAAATTCAGCTTAAAAAAAACAAAAATTTTGCAGATATAACAGTTTGTTTTTGCTATTTTTATTTTACTTATATTTAGCAAAATTTTCTACAGATTCTACAGTACAATTTGTCATTTTCAATTAACTAAAAGCTAACTTAAATATAAATAAAGTTCTGTAACTTACAGTTTTATTTCTGTAAGTTTAATCAGCTAATTTCAGCAGTTTTCTCTGCTACGTCATTCTTAACTAATTTTTAGTTGCTTTTTCTGCTATTTTTACAAATTTAATTCTTTGAGTGCATACACAATGCCGCAGAGAAAATTCTCTAATGAATAAAACAATCTTAAAAAAGTGAAAGTCAGTTTTTAAAATTTTTCAACTTTGTTTATAACAATTGAATGAAAATACTTGCAATCTCTTGTTTTTGCAGATTGATTGCCTATAGTAATAGTAATGACCAGGGCAAGGACTTTCATGCAAATGCATGTTTGTAGTCAGTGGCCCTAAAATTATTTTGACCAAATACTTTTCCGAATCAAAGAATTTGCTGTTGCATATTTTTGCATATTTTGTTATAAATGCATATTTTTGCATATTTTCCTTTTAAGTGCATATTTTATTGCATATTTTATGATTTTTATTGCATATTTTAGCATATTTTGCACATTATTGCATATTTTTTGATATTTTTAAATATGAAATTCGATTTAAGAATTCATACTTTAAACTAAAAAAAAATCTAAAGAATTAATTATTTGGAAGCTCTGTTGGTAATATAACACTACACTAGAAAGAAAAACACATATTATACAATATGTTGTCATCCACTAACATATTTTTTATAGATGTAATTTTAAATTAACGTTTTCGGGTATTATTGCTCACAAACAGAAAGTTGAAAAATTTTATAAAAATAATTTTAAGGAAACTTGTCCCCAGGCATTAATTTCTGCCACTTTTTTCTCTGAGTTTCGAAAGTGAGTACGATTTTATAGTACACCTATTTAAGTTCTATTTTATAATAAAGTTTTTTTTTTCAGGTAAAATGCCACACACAAAAATATATTTAACTATGTGTATTTGAAGACATATTCAGTGTGTTCGTTTTGTTTACTTTTTGTATTGCATTTTTCCAGCTGTACCCAGCAAAATATTGGTAATGACACCTCATTACTATCTGCATTACCAAAAATGATACATCATTACCTTTTGCATTATCTTATAATATAAAATAATGACTTCCTAATAACGGCCTTTTGTATTCATTGTTTCTCAATATAAAATAATGACTTACTCGTAATAGTTTAAATAAGTAGTTTTTACACAGTTAAATTTTATACATTTTTATTTATTATATGTAAATATGTTTTATGTTTAAATTTTTATGACGAGTCCTAAAATTACACACTAGAGAAAACTTAAATTTTTCTGAATATATTTCCTTAAGCTAATAATATTTGCTTAACTCCTTATTTTTAAGAATCAAGTAAGCAATCGGATAACCACTTATAATTCAACTTTTTGTAAGCATGCGTGTAACCACTTATTATTCAAAATCTCATAACTACTTATTTCTCATTTTTTCATAAGCGAGCGGGTAAGCGTGACTACTTATAAAAACGACCACGCCAAACAAAAATAATGAGTTAAGACGCCAAAAAATAAGTTGTGCGGAGCTATGAATTTCTATTATATAACCACTTATTTGGTAATGAAATATTTTGCTGGGTATTATATATAGTAACTTGTAGTAAGTAAACGAACAAGCTTATTGTAACCGATACCTGAATTTTTACCTTTATGTTAGTTTTTAATAAATATAATTAAAAGAACATTTATTTTTAATTGCATATTTTTTCCTATGCTCCTTGCAGGAGTAAAAGGAACGAATATATATATATATATATATATTTTGGTTTTTAGTGCATATTTCGTTATAAATGCATATTTAAGTGCATATTTTAAGC
Organism: Leucophora obtusa; assembly: GCA_949987735.1. Taxonomy (NCBI): domain Eukaryota; kingdom Metazoa; phylum Arthropoda; class Insecta; order Diptera; family Anthomyiidae; genus Leucophora; species Leucophora obtusa. The sequence goes on from OX465297.1 coordinate 175,307,299, forward strand.
GCATATTTTCGATTTTTTAGTGCATGAAAGTCCTTGCCCTGGTAATGACTCTCAATTAAAATTTACTATTTCCAAAGAAAAAATTTATGCATTAAGTTATGTTAAAAGTTTCTAGGAATTGCTCATATAAATATGAAAGTTGTCATGAATAGCCACATATTATTTTACCACATATTTTTCTTATATGGTACCTTATATAAAATGTTGCGAATTTTCCATTGGTATTGAAATTTAATTGGAATTACCTAACCTCAATACCGATGCCAACAATTTTCATTACCATTTAATGCTAATGAAATTTTTTTAATTGGCACTGATTAAAACAATGGTAATGAAATATACACGTAATGGTAATGAAATGTACATATAATTGAAGAAAAAGGCATTGTATTCAAAAAAACTTGTTTTATAAAAAAGGAAATTAAGACTAGAATGTATATTTTAAAGCTACAGTTTTATCAAGTATACTGCTGTTTACTTTTCTTTTAACACTGGTTAGTCTAGATCAGGGATGGAAAATGAGTTTTTACATATTGTACCAACCATATTAAGAAATTGTACTTTTTCGACCCTCACGGTACCAAAATTTTTTATATATAGAAAATTTGTTCAAACAATATCAACAAAAAATATTACTCTACAAAAATTGTACGTTTCCGGCCCTCACAAATTTTTTAAAATTAAAAGTATGTGTTATCGAGGTCAAGCTTGTAGTAAGTACTGCTCTATATAGAGTTTGCTGTTCGGTTTTAATCGAAGCCGAAACCCCGGTTTTTCAAGCCTCAAAGCCGAAAACGATAACCGACAAAAATAAGTCGGTTTTTAATAAATACTTTAACCAATTGAAATAATTAATTAAATTGCACCCAGTGTACAATTAGAATCCGAAAAGACTCATAAAAGAACCCTTAAACCTTCTAAAATCATAGCTATATGAGGGCCTCATCGATGAAGCCTCTTTCCGAGCGCACTTTTGTGAATCATTAAAGTGTCCTAATTATAAGCATTATTAGAAAATTAATTTTTAAGTAATTTTTAAATTGAGTAAAATTTAAAAAAAATTTTAATACACTCATATATACGAGTCTATTTATGACTCTAAATTTTGGGCACTCTTATAAGGAGTGAGATCATAAAAACCGCGGTTTCGGTTATTTTTTTTGTTTGTGATATTAATAGAACTGTTTTAAAATAATTAAATACTTATTTCGTAATAGCCAAATTTTCTAGTCAATTTTAATGTTTTAAAATAAAACTAAAAAAATGAACCAAAAAAAGGTATATTGTAGTAAAAGTTGTTTGAAATAAAAAAAAACAACAATACAGTTATTTGAATTGGTTTTTTTTAATTTTTTTAGAAAATCAAATATATATTTTCAAATATATCAAATATATTATATATATTTTTATAGTAAAAATAAATAAACTTTAAGTTAATTTTACGGTTTCTGATAGTCAATTATTGATACCCGGGTAAAAATAGTTATATATTGTTATATATAATGTGATTGGGTTATATCTGACGGTGAATGGATTCACATTAAGACACATATCATTATACACAAACACATCTGATATTATTTTTTTAATGAATTTTTTGTGCGGTAATTGATGTTATTACATATCCCCAAATCTGACTCCATATATAACTATATAAGCCATATAAAACTAATAAAAATATGTGTAGTGACCGATATGGTTATATGGTTCGATACTAAGTTATATAACACTGTATGTATCGTCATACTAAAAATATATTCTTGTAATTTTATATAACTTCCTATATGATCTCGTACAAATTAATATAAATTAAGAGTTAATTTCTCCACAGCCAAATAATTTTCACGTGATTTTTTTGCATTTTAAATTAAATTAAAAAATGATGCAAACGATTTAGATTAGATTTTTATTTTATGTTATAAAATTTGGGCCTTTAAAATTGTTCAAGCTATAGAAATTTCAATATCAATTTAATAGCCGGTATGCATAAAAAGTATACCTATTATTAGACAAAATTATATAAAATCAGATATTTTTATATCGAATTAGATGTAATTTGATGTCCTGGATATGGACAAATATCGGATCAAACTGTATCAAAATATATCTAATTTGATATAATTAGACACAAGTAGATGACCCATTTTTCGGATCAAGTTGTATGTCGTTGTATATGGGGACTTATCAAATAAGATATAATTATATATGACACCGTATTAAGATTTTTTACCCAGGTAGTCAAAAACAAATAAAGAAATTGTTCAATTAAATGAAAATGTGAGTAGACCGGCTTTTACCTGAAATTTTAATCGTTTTAAATTTCATTTTAGTTAATTTTACCTTCAAAATAATTTGTGTGTACTCATTTCTTGAATACCAACATGTATATGAGTAAGTCTAATTATTTAGATACTTGTAATCAATTTTTTCTAACTGCTTATTATAAATAGAATAAGAATAAAGGTAAGTATTAAAGTTATAAATGCAAGTGTAACGTAAGTCTAAAGTTAGGTACAAAACCGTTAGTAAAATTAAGTAATTATATAAGTATTTAGAATGTAGTATCTAATAATATTAACGATAATACATAAGGTTAGGTAATAAAAGGTAAGGAAGTTAAGCTAATTAATTGTAATATAATTAGCTTGTTTTTTAATCACCTGGATTTAGAATTTTTCATACAAAAAGGGGATTTATTAAATCCAAAAAAAAGCTGGATTTAATAAATCCACAATAAAAGCACAAATATATGAATTTAATTTAATGTCAAAAAAAAAAATACGATTGAAAATTAAAAGAGAAACAAAAAAATTGAAAAACTAACAAATAAAAGGTTTTTATTAAATTTTTTTATGAAATATGTTTAGAAAAAAACTACACCTCACCAAATACATATTTTCCATCTTTGACATGGAGAAATAGCTCAAATAGAAATGGCAATTTTTCACTCTACTATAAGTAATTTAATTAAATCCAATTAGTGAATAGTAAATATTGCAATGGAATTTTTCAATTGTGTAAAAATATAAATTGAAATGATAAAACTGAAAAGGCAGACTGTCTATCGCTGTTTTATATAAAATATAATTAAAACTTAAAAGTTAAAGTAAAATCCTTCATCATCGAATTCGGTATTAAAAATTAGGGTGAAAGAAGTGTCGGACAGAAAATTTTTTTTTAAAATAGCGAGAATCTAACCTCATCTGTTGAGCACTTTTAGAACTACTTTTTGGATTTATTAAATCCAAGTGATTAGAAAAAACGGCTAATATTTTATAATAATCATTTTAATTTTTGCATTAAGAAATACAAAAATTGTTTCCTCTGAACTTTCAATATTTTCATATATTTAGTTAGTATATTGTTTTAACTGAAGTCCAAATTCTAATATGATATTGTCATATTAGATTATGTTTGTTGTTTCAAAAAGGTTAACCATTTTCAGGATAAAATTATTTCATGAGCTTCACCCCAATCTTCGGTTGTCTGCAATAAGAAAATGATGATTGGAATACATAAAACCGACACATTACATAACGTACAAAAATTAAACGGTACGAGGATTTTGTACTTTTGTGTATGAACTGACTGATTTGGTAAAACCAGTCATGAATCAACACTTTTTGAAAAGCAACATAATCTCGTTGTTTTCAAAAATGTTATTGACAAATGTTGTTTTTCAAAAAGTGTTGATTTATGACTGGTTTCACCAAATCAGACAGTTTATACACAAAAGTACGAAATTATCGTACAGTTGAATTTATTTATGTATCGGGTTGTATGTTCCAATCAACATTTTCTTATTGCAGATAACTGAAAATTGGAGTGATGCCCATGAAACAATTGTATTGTCTACCATGAAAATGAACAACCTTTTTGAAACAACAAATAAAATCTAATATGACAATATGATATAAGAATTTGGACTTGAGGTAGAACAATATTCTAACTAAATATAAATTTTATAATAAATATAGTAATAGTGATATTAATAATAAGTAAAATAAGCTATAACGGTAAGTAGAATATAATTAAAAATAGTGATAATATTACTATAATTAATACATATAAAACGAGTAAAAAGGTTAAAGCCGGGCATGCCGACTATACAATACCCTACACCAGTCTGGTTAAAGCCAACTAATGTTTGGATCCCAAATTCGAATGGGTTAAAATGGGACTTGTGTCAAATTTTCTATAATGTGAGTCAGCGAACCAAATTTCATTAAAATATCTTAATATTTGCGACCTGCAGTTTGTAACCAAGCCAATTTTGGGGGTACCCTTATATGGGCACTAGGTCTAAACATGGACCAGTGTTAACCAAAATCAATAGGCTTCGTCCTTGGGCCAACATAGGTCTGTGTACCAAATTTCATCAAAATATCTTAATATTTGCGACCTGCAGCGTATAAACAATATAATTTTGGGGGGACCCTTATATGGGCACTAGGTCTAAACATGGACCGGTGTTAACCCAAATCAATAGGCTTCGTCCTTGGGCTGATATAAATCGGTGTACCAAATTTCATCACAATATCTTAATATTTACGACCTGCAGCGTATAAACCATATAATTTAGTAGAACCCTTATATGGGCACTAGGTCTAAACATGGACCGATGTTCACCAAAATCAATAGGCTTCGTCCTTGGGCCGACGTAAGTAGGTATACCAAATTTCATCAATATATATAAATATTTGCGACCTGCAGCGTATAAACCATATAATTTTAGTAGAACCCTTATATGGGCACTAGGTCTAAACATGGACCGATGTTTACCAAAATAATAGGCGTCGTCCTTGGGCCGACATAAGTCGGTGTACCAAGTTTTATCAAAATATCTTAATATTTGCGACCTGTAGAGTGCGCACAAGAATGCATGGACAGACAGACGGACGGACGGACAGACGGACATCGTTAAAACGAAATAAAAAAAAAATTCTAAGCCGATCGGTATACTATAAGGTGGGTCTAGGACCAGTATTTTTTGGTGTTATAAACATCAGCACAAACTTATAATACCCTGACCACATAGTGGTGTAGGGTATAAAAATACTAATATTTAATAAAAATTGTAATAATTTTTTATAATAATAATATGAAAATTTTAAGAATAATAATAATAGACTTGGGCATTCTAGTCAGGAATGGAAAATATGGTACAATTGTACTTTTTTTTGGTACATTTCGACCGTGTACATTAGTACCGTGGTACTACCGCCATCCATTTGGTACTATTTCAAAATTTACCAAATTTAAAATTTTTCTATTAAAATAACGTATTGCACTTTAAAGCTCCCCACAACTCTTCAAATTTATAAAAAACAGAATAATTAATATAAATTTAAGAATGAACACGATTGTTCTAATTTACTATTAAACATATTTTAAACATATAGAAAAGTCTTACTGAGCATTTAAGGCAGGGATGCACCAACTCTTTGTAGCTCCAGGGGCCATGTGGTGATTGTGCCCCAGAGACAGGCACTAATATAAAATTAATATTTTTACACACTTTTTAAGCATTTATTAAACTCAAATTATTTATTATTTTCTTATCACACGACTTGAGGAAGTTATTGCAAAATGTATTTGCTTGCTATTATTTTTTTTTGGCACCCCAAAAAACACAAAAACACGTCTGTCTGCGACTACGTGTGATATAAATTCATCAAACTGGATGTCAAGGAAAGGTAATTGAACAATGCACAAAATATATTTTTTTCCAATTTTTTATCTCCCTTAATAGCGGAGAAAAATTGGATTAGTGTATGTGCCCCACTGGCAAAGGATCCCCCCTCTACCCTAGATCTTAAATTTTTAGAGAATGTATTTATTAAAGCTAACTATATGTGCTTTTGTCAAAATTGAACATTTATATGTTTTCCTTCATTGTTTTTTTAGAGTGGTGAATATCGAAACCTCGGGATTTCGATGCAAGTGTAAACGCAACTTTATTGATTTTGATCAATTAACTATTTACAATATTTTAACTTAATATTGTGAAATATTTTTGTTTTATTTATGAATATATTTAAAACTCTTTGATGATTAGCAGTAATTCCCCATGCTTAAGTCACTTTTAACGGCAAAAAATACGAAATTTAATTTGCAATTATCCAACAATGTTTTTTTTCATTTTAATTTTTTATAGATTTAACACTTTCTTACATGTTTGTTCATATCCAATATTTACACTATCTATAATTGATATTTTCAATAAAGTATTTAATTAGAACTGAATTGGATTATGAAGGGATTATAACAAAACTTTTCTCTTCCGTAGTGGCGGCCAGCCACAACTGACCACTATAAGCGCCAAAACCCAATTAACTTTTTGTTTTCATCATCAGCCGCACCCAAAACCGCCATTTATTCCGTTTTTACTTTTCTTTTATTCGCGTCTACGTGAGACGTCCTGTTATCCCGAAAAGGGTTGCCATTGCTTACCAAAACTGGTAAAATTAACATTTTCCAGTGTAACCCAGTTAACACCGCACAAAAGCCACATCGATAGACGTTAATATAAATTACAAAAAATTCGAATTCTGATTTCGAATCTGCAACCAGTTTGTTTAAATCAGAGCTTTAAAGAATTAATTCCTTTTTGGAATGAATTCCCAAAAATTTAATTCAATTCTTTAATTCAAGGAATGAATTCATCAATAAAATATAAGCAGGAATTAATTCCTGTGAATGAATTCAAATTTATAGAATGAATTCCCTGACCAAAGCGTTAAGCATTAAAATTAAAGAATTCATTCACTAAAGAATTCATTCAACACGAGTAAATTCAATTTTAAGTCAAGAAGAATTAAAGAAATATTTAATTCCTTAGGGAATTAAAGGAAAATTTTAATTCCTTAGGGAATTAAACGAAAATTTTAATTCCTTAGCGAATTAAAGGAAAATATTAATTCCCTAGGGAATTAAATAAAAATTTTAATTCCTTAGGGAATTAAGCAAAAATTTTAATTCCTTAGGGAATTAAACGAAAAAGTTAATTCCATCAGGGAATTAAATGTGCAAGGGAATGAATTCCTTCACTAAAACTTGAATTAACTAGAATTGAATGAATTCCTTCGTTAACGAATGCATTCAATTTTATTAAGGAATAAAAAAAAAAATAATGAATTCCTTTAAGATAAATTGAATGAAAAAAAAGGAATTCATTCAATTCCTTAAGTTTGCTCAGGGAATTCATTCCCAAAATATAAATTCAGTTCAAAAAAAGGGAATTAAGGAATTAGTTCTTCGCAGCTCTGGTTCAAATTAGCTCCATATTTTGCACAATTCGTGATTTTACTTTTTTCCATTTTTCAACCGATGTTTTCAATAAAAAATTTATAATTTAGTAACTATAGCTCCAGAAAGAAAATCCTTTCGTCAGTTTAATCTTAATTCCATGCCCAATTTTAAATTTACTCTATGTGTGTAATTGAAAAAAATACGCACATTACGTTTGAGTTGGTGCACAAATAATTTGTAATTTTACATTGAAAGTACGTAAAAATTAAATGAAATTTTAAATTTAACGTGTTAATTTACTAAATTTGTGCGTAAAAAAACATGTATTACGTGTAAATGCACGCATAGAATGCGTATAAATCCACAGAAATGCGTAAAATCCCCCAAAAATGGATATATTTACAAAGTTTTTTAATAAATCAATAAATTAATTTTCAGTACGTATTTTATTAATAATGAGTTTTATGCTAAAAAAAATAATTAAATGGAAATGATTTCAAATCAGAATAATGCAGTTAATTTAAAAATCGAAGAAAAATTAAATAAATAAAAATTAAATCAAATAAAATATTAATATCTGTGTCATCTTTGCATAAAAGCAATTTTCAAACGAGTTTAAAACTACATGCTTTAAATATTACATTGCAAACTCGATTTTCGCGACTAATTAAAAACCAGACATCTCGCGAAAACTGAATTTTCGCGATAATAGAACCCAAAATTTTAATAAAAAATTTTATGTAATATCATAAACCATGGTTTTATCTGTCATTCTAAGTAGATTCTAGCGACAAATTTTTTGAATATAGATATAAATATTCAAGAAGAAGATTCTTCACTCTTCAAAGTATTTCACTGCGTACGGTTGTGATGAAAACAATATATGCATATATTTTGTTATTAGAACTAATTGAATTAACTTATGACATTACAATATACCTTATCAACAGTTTACATAAATTCAAAAAAAAAAATAAAAAATTATAAATAAATGTGTATTAAATGTTTGTTATTTTTTATTTTCATAACACCCAATAATGAGATCTTTTAAATTTATCTTGCACCTCCCTATAATTTGTATATTACTTACTGATATTGTGCTATCTACACCCAAATGGTATAAATCAAAAAAAGGTACACGGTATTTAATAGAATCAGAATATAAGGTAATATAAAATCAAGAATACCTTTTCACTTATTTTACCGCAACAAAATCTAATTTTTAGTATAACTGGTTTAAAGCTTCACGGGAGTGTACTCGCCGTAATTTACAATTAATTGTTTTAGATTCTGAACGTAAAAATATGGAACTGATAACTGTTCTTAAAAAAGAGTTTGGTGAGAATACATTATTTAAGTATTTTCATTACTTATTGAATTATTATTTTCTTAATTTTTATTCTCTACATTTCAGGGAAATCACATAATTTTTGGTTAGGTTGTAACGATGAATTTATACACACAGAAGATAAAAACAGACCTTTCTATTGGACATCAACAGGAGAGAAACTTTCATATTCGTTTTGGTATAAAGATAGACCAAATGATCCAGAGGAACATTGTGCTCATATTTGGGAAAAATCAGATGAGTTTAAATGGGATGACAATGTATGTGAAGACCGGAAATTTGGTTTTATATGTACAGAGAAATTATTCTTGGCACCAACTTGTAAAAAAATCGTAGACGAAATTGTTAACAATCCTTGTTCAAAGCAATTAGATTACCTATTAACGGGAATATTATCTTAAAAAATCCTTAATGAATGTTGTTTTTTCTTACTTATATAATTGGTAGACAATTTTAATCGCGGTTAGTAACCGAAATGTTGTATTTGTCGGTAAAGAAATGCTATTTCAATTATTCCGGTAACGGTGTTTTAGGGATAACGGTATTTCAATTCTTTCTGTAACAGTATTTTAAAGATAACTGAAGTCAGCAAATAAAAATAAAAAAAAACGAGTAAAAAGGCTAAAGTCGGGCATGCCGACTATACAATACCCTACACCAGTCTGGTTAAAAGCCAACTAATGTTTGGATCCGAAATTCGAATGGGTTAAAATGGGACTTGTGTCAAAATTTTCTATAATGTGAGTCAGCGAACCAAATTTCATTAAAATATCTTAATATTTGCGATCTGCCCCAGTGTAGAAAATCATTACCAGATATGTGGTTATGTAACTACATACTTGGTAATGGTAACTAGTTACTTTTGTTATTACATTTCTTATTACCTTTATATGGCGATGTCGCGAAAAATAATGAGTTGTCGTTACACAACAGCATACGAAAAATCAAAAAATATATCGTTACCTATGTGCTTACCAGTACTGACAAAAATAATGAGTATAAAAATAGATTTTCAAATTTTTTCAAACTTTCAAATTGTTTATAATTTGTTAATTTATTAATTTAATTGTTATTTCCTGAAGATGCTACACAATGGAGTAGCGAAATATCGAAAATAAAAAAAAATTTTTTATATATAAATAAATTATATAAAAAAAAATATTTTTTATTGTATTTTTTTTTTTAAATAAAATTTGCTGGTGCGGAAATCGAACCTGGGTCTACAGATTGCCTGTCAACAGCTCTACCATCTGAGCTATATCGACATGTAATATTTAATAGATAAAAACACAATTGACCTGCTGCACACAAGTAGCTTACTCGCCAACATACAAAAAATCTAAAAATATGTGGTTACATATATCCTTACCAGTGTTTAAAAAATATTGAGTCTAAAAATAGATTTAAAAAAATTTTCAAAAAAATCTTAAAAATTATTTTCTATTTGAAATAATGATAAAAATAAGTAATTATCAGTAACTCATTATTATATGTTTTAAAATAATACAGAAGGTAAGTGGGTGTCATTACTGGTAGTCCAAAAAATAATGATATGTCATTACCGTTTCTACACTGGGGCAGTTTGTAACCAAGCCAATTTTGGTAGGACCCTTATATGGGCACTAGGTCTAAACATGGACCGTTGTTAACCAAAATCAATAGTCTTCGTCCTTGGGCTGATATAGGTCGGTGTACCAAATTTCATCAAAATATCTTAATATTTGCGACCAGCAGCGTATAAACAATATAATTTTGGGGGGACCCTTATATGGTCACTAGGTCTAAACATGGACCGATGTTCACCAAAATCAATAGGCTGTGTTATTGGGCCAACAAAGGTCTTCGTATCAAATTTCATTAATATATCTTAATATTTGCGACCTGCAGCGTATAAACAATATAATTTTGGTAGGACCCTTATATGGGAACTAGGTCTAAACACGGACCGGTGTTCACCAAAATCAATAGGCTGCGTTATTGGGGCAACATAGGTCTTTGTATCAAATTTCATTAATATATCTTAATATTTGCGATCTGCAGCGTATAAACAATATAATTTTGGTAGGACCCTTATATGGGCACTAGGTCTAAACATGGACCGATGTTAACCAAAATCAATGGGCTTCGTCCTTGGGCCGAGGTAAGTCGGTGTACCAAGTTTTATCAAAATATATTAATATTTGCGACCTGTAGAGTGCGTACAAGTATGCATGGACAGACAGACAGACGGACGGACGGACGGACTACAGACGGACCGGACTACAGACGGACAGACGGACATCGTTAAATCGAAATAAAAAAATTCTGAGGCGATCGGTATACTATAAGGTGGGTCTAGGACAAATTTTTTTTGGTGTTACAAACATCAGCACAAACTTATAATACCCTGACCACATAGAGGTGTAGGGTATAATTACAAATTGATTAACCTTATGTGTGTTATATACTTAACTAGCGGGCGCAAGCCGCTACGTTGTTAGCGTGCCTTAAAGTTAAGGGGGGCGGCTGCGCCCCTCCCCGACATTTTTTTTAAATTCACCCAGCCACCACAAATAAATAATTCTGCACAACAATGGGTTTAAAATAAATAAATATTTGATCACTTTTTCTCATGAAAGTGGATTGTTAGTAATGAATCCATAATAAATTGCAATATACGTGTGTATGTTAAGATAATTTGGTAAAGTGCGAACTTAGGTAGATAGACCCGTAAGTAGTTTTGTTCATTTGTGTTTTGAATGAAAATAAATAATAATAGCGTGTCTTAAAGTTTTTTTTTTATTCCAGTTTATATAAAGGTAGACCTGGCAATTCAACTAAATTCACAAATTCAGTTGGAAAATTTACTGCGTCGGTTTCTTCCACCGGTGCTTCGTTACATGAAGTTTAAATATCGGAATATATAAGTTCCATTCCTTTTCTAAGGTTTTTTCTCTTTTAGAAAATTGTTTAACTTTTTGGAGAGTATGTTTCAATGCTACATAAGTTTCATATTCCGTGGATAGTGTTTGAACAGGTAATTCCCTCTTCCAATCCATCTTCATTGTCTATAATTTCAATTCCACTCGTTCAACGTTTATATCCATTTCATTCCACTTGTGTAGTGTTTCAATTCCACTCGTTTCCTATTTAGTTCTTAATTTTAGTGTTTCATATACACTTGTTCTTTAAGTTTTAGGTTTCTAGCTAAAGACGCAGACGTTAAGGTGGGGGAGGGGCAATTTTCCCCTTTTGAACCACCATTTTTACCACGTTCCTGTCCAAAGTCCTAGAAATGCCTTGTCGATAAGTTAGCCCATACTCAAGGAAAACATGTTATATATTACAGGTTTCTAGCCGAAGGGTTCGGTTAGGCCATCAAGGGGGAGAATTATTCCGTTTTTACCCCTCCCGGTAGGAATTTCCAAAAATTCCGTCTTAGAGGACGTCTGCGTTGGAGGAGGAACCTACTACATACGTAATTTTAGGTCTCTATATCCAGCAGTTTGGCCAGGCCGTCAAGGGGAAGTTTTTTCCGGTTTTACCCCTCCCGGTATGAATTTCCAGAAATACCATCTTAGGGACGTCAACGTTGGAGAAGGAACCCAAATACCGAATTTAAGATCCCTTGTTCCAGCAGTTTGGCCAGGCCGTTAAGGGGGAGACTTTTCCTGTTTTTGACCCTACCTGTAGAAATTTCCAAAACTCTCATCTTAGCGGATGTCTACAATAGAGGAGGAACTTTAATACCAAATTTCAACTTCCTACCTCCAGCGGTTTGGGCAGGCTTTAAGCGGCACTTTTCGCTTCATTAGTCCCCATTTTTGCAATGTCCCTGTCCAAAAAGCACCTTCCCGGTAAGTGAGCCCATACTCCAAGTAACATATGTTTTACATTTCAGGTTTCTAGCCAACTTTTACTATTTGTGCCCCTCTCGGTAGGAATTTCCGAAATCCATCGACAGGGAATTTCAGCTTCCTAGTTCAGCAGTTTGAGCAGGCTGTCAAGGGGGACACTTTTTCTTTTTTTTGTCCCTCCCGGTTGGAATTAGGCTGGAAGAGGAACCTTATTACCGAATTCAGCTTCCTACTTCCAGCAGTTTGGACAGGTCGTTAAGGGGCAACTTTCCCTTTTTGAGCCCCCATTTTATAACGACCCTGTCCAAAATTCAAAAAAGTATCTTTCTAATACGTTAGCCTTACTCCAGGGACCCACATTTTAAGCTTCAGGTTTCTAGCCGAAGGGGTTTTTACCGGCCCCCAACGTTAGGCTTTTCTTCTTTTTGCCCCTCCCTTTAGGAATTTACAAAAATTCCATCTTCGCGGCTATCTGCGCTGGATGAGGAACATTCATACCAAATTTCAACTGCATTGCCTAAGCGGTTTGGGCAGGCCGTTAGTGGGGACATTTTTCCCTTTCAACCACCATTTTTACTATGTTCCCTGTTCCAAAATAGAAAAATTACGTTGCCGGTGAGTTAGTCCTACTCCAAGGAATACATATTTAAAATTTAGGTGGCCAAAAGGGATTGGCAAGGCCGCCAGGAAGAGACTTTTACCTTATTTCCCCTCCCGATAGGAATTTCAAAAATTCCGTCTAAGCGGACGCCTACACAGAAGGAGGAACTCACATACCGAGTTTCCTTTTGGATATCCTGTAGGGAATTCCAAAAATACAAACTTAGTCGATGTCTACTACAGTAGAGGAACCTTTATACCAAATTTCAACTTCTTACCTCCAGTGGTTTGGGCAGGCACTTTTCCAATTTGTGAGACTGTTTATGGGGAGACTTTTCCCCTTTTTGCCCCGTTCCGGTAGGAATTTCCAAAAATCCCGTCTTAGCGCACGTCTATGCGGAATATCAAGAAACATTGTTTTAGTGGAGATATCCGTGGGGGGAGGAAAAAAAGTAGCTTTTTTGAATTATAAATTATTTTAAATGGTACTTTTTGGAAAAACGAAATTTTTTGGAAAAAGATACTTTGTTTTTACAAAGTACTTTATTTGTACTTTTTTTGGAAAAGGTATTTTTTTTAAAAGGGTGTTTTTCTTGGAAAAATGTATGTTTTTTGGAAAAAGGTACTTTTTTTGGAAAAGGTACTTCTTTTGGAAAAGGAAAATTTTTTAGAAAAAGGTACTTTTTTGGGAAAGGTACTTTTTTTGGAAAAGGTACTTTTTTTGAAAAAGGTATTTTTTTGAAAAAATTTATGTTTTTGGGAAAAGGAAATTTTTTTTAGAAAAAGGTACTTTTTTTTTGGGAAAAGGTACTTTTTTTTTGAAAAAGGTACTTTTTTTGAAAAGGTATTTTTTGGAAAAATGTATGTTTTTGGGAAAAGGTACTTTTTTTGGAAAAGGTACTTTTTTTTGGAAAAGGTACATTTTTTTAGAAAAAGGTACATTTTTGGAAAAAGGTACTTTTTTTAAAAAAGGTACTTTTTTTTGGAAAAAGGTACTTTTTTTTTGGAAAAAGGTACTTTTTTTGGATTTTTACCAATTTTAGGGATTTTTTGATGTGCGTGCAGATTTTCATAAGCACTTGATATGCCAAGTGCAATCTTGAAAATGCATGCAGTCATATGTGTGAGTGCAGCTTTTCGTTGCACATCAAATTTTGCATATGTGCGTGCAAATTTTCTCGAAGCACATTTTTATTTTATTTTTTACATTTAAATTTGGTGGTAATTCTGGAACCAGAAATAAACAATATTGATATTAAACATTTTTTTTCGCGTTTTGCAAATATCTAATTGCAGTAAATTTTAGCTCCCTCAGAAAAAAAAAAAAAAAAAACAAAAGTGTACGCCTCTGATAGGAACGAATCCAATTTAGTTTGAACAGTTTCCAATTAAATACAATCGAGTATATTTATAACTAAATAAAGTATAAAGTAAATACATATACTTGGTAAAATCTATGATCTAGCTAACGACTTTTCATGCAAATTAGAATTGAATGTTATATTTTATTTCGTTTATGAATTTCTTTAGAATAGTCAAAAAAACCACTGATCAATATAATCTTGTGAACAATTGAAAAAAAAAATCGCTAATGAACAAATGAACTATAAGAATGAAAGTTAACGAATTAAACTGTGTACTAATTATAACATAATATTCAAGTCTAATACGAGCAATAATTAGTACGTTTACACTCAACTTCGGTTATAACTGTGGTTTCGTTTTAATCGTTCCCCACTGTAATTTAATTTACGATTTTTTATATATAGCACAGAATTACCTATAACAAATTATTTATATAAAAAATATTAAAAATGCTATTTTTAAAATTTCTCTTATATTTTGCGATAATTTGTGTATCGTTATTTAAAGCAGTACTATCAGCACCAAAATCTTATGATATGGACGGAGTTAAATATATAGTAGAAACAGAATATGCGGTAAAGAATTAAAAAAATAAATTTATCTAAATTTATTAAATAAATTTATTTATAGTTTAATTGGTTTCAAGCAAATAGAGAATGTGTCCGTCGTAATTCACAATTAGTTGTTATAAATACACCGGAGAAAAATCAGTTGATTGTGGAACTTTTAAAAAAAAATTATGGTAAAATTAAACAGCTATTGGAAATTTGAACAAGCTGGTTTAAATAAATTTAGCAAATAAATGTTTTTTATTTTTAAACTTTAGGTAAATCCTACAATTTGTGGATAGGTGCCAATGACGGAGGCAATAAGGAATCGCGTGTTACTCGAATATGGTATTGGAGTACAGGACAAAGAATAGAATTTACATATTGGGCTCTAAATAATCCCGACAATGCACAGGCACTGGAACATTGTGCTCATATCTGGGAGGAATCCAGTGATATGAAGTGGAATGATAATGAATGTGATAATAAGTATATTGGTTTTATATGTGAATCATATCCGATTGATGAAGACTGCAAACGTCTTATAAAACGGGTTCATACTGAACTTACATGTGAAGATGATGATGATGATGATGAATGAAACTGTCTAGTAGAGACTGTGATTACCCTAGTTTACAGAATAATATATATTTTTTTTCTGGGGATTAGCTTTTTTATAAATTTTTATTCTTGAGACAATATTTAAAATACGAAATTAGTTTTTAGAACAGTGTTTTTAATTCCGTTAGTAGCTTTATGTTAAATTTTGAGATGTAAGTATATGCTGAAAAATTGTCCAGCTAGTGCAAGGGAATTGAAATTTTCAACAGTTTTGAATGTAAATTTTGCTTTATGATTTATTTAGTAATAACATTTTATGACCATTGCCTTCAAAAAGTTCTAGTCTACATTATTGACGATACAAAAAAAAAAAAAAATAGACAGTTTTATACAAAAAAACCCAAAAATTCCACTAAAATTTAAGAAATTTCGAAAAACCGAAAAATTTTTGATTTAAAACATCCTAAAAATCAAAAAAAAACTAGCAAAAATGTTAGAGTCGGGCATATAGACTATACGATACCCTACACATGTCTGGATAAGCAATAACTAATGTTGGCATTTGAAATTGGCATGGGCTGAAATGAAGTTGTGGCAAAATTTGTCTGTAAAGTGAAAACACAAAAAAATTGAATATGGCTAAAAAATTCTGATTTAAACTAATATAAGGTATATTTAAGAGAAAGCCGATCCTATCTAGAACCAATAGCCTTTGTCGTTGTACACATTTGGTGGGGATCTTATATGGTCACTAGGCCAACCATGGACCGATGTAAACCAAAATCACTATGCTTCGTTAACAAAATATGCTAGTGTAGAAACGGTAATTATATATCATTACTTTTTGTACTACCAGTAATGACACAGATTTACTTTCTGCATAATTATATCTGATTATATAAAAATAATTAGTGCGAATTATTTTTATATTTTTCGCGAATTTATAAATTAGCTTTTTTTAATCATCTTTGAAAATAATCCTTTTGAATCAATTCTTCAAAGCTCTGATTTGATTTATACTTCCTGAATTATCTCTTAAAATAAATTATGCAATCGAATCAAAATGTAATCGATATAAATTAGAGAAATCAGTACATATCTCACTTTATTGAATATTAAATCATTAATATTCACTGATTCGTAAAATGAACAAATTTTATGCGAATTGATTAAAAAAAATTAACTTTTTTAAGCTCTACTCGGAGCAGCCTATAATTCGCCTTTAATGTGGGATATTTAGGTTAACTATGTATAAATACTGACTGATTTTCACCAAATAATGAAAAATCAAATCAGAACAATTCCTGAATTTAGTACTGAACCCGGAATTTTACTTATATTTTGAAATTGATTCATACTAGTGAAGTTTTTTTTTTACTTTGTATACTAACCCCTCAATTCATAAAAACTGTATTTTTATAAGAAATATTTTTAATTTTACAACGTTATTTTCTTCTACTGTAAACTTAGGAAAAGTGATATTAAATTGTTTTGCATTTGAACTGGCAAAATTATTAAATCGAATCAAAATGTAATCAATATAAATTAGACCAAATCATTATCTCACTATATTCAATATTAAATCGTTGATTTAATATTATAATTAATTATTCACTGAATCGCAGAAGGAACAAATTTTTATGCGAATTGGTTAAAAAAATTAACTTTTTGAAGCTCTATCCGGGACAGCCTAAAATTCGCTTATAATTTGGGATATTTACGTTAACTATACTAACTATAACTAAAAAGTTTTGCTGGCGTACATTCGATTATAACGCGAATATTATAAACATTAACTATTTAATTTTTTTTTTTTTAATTTAAGTGGTTAAACGTATATGTGCTTGAAATACTTAACGTTGATAGGTATGAGCGAAAATATAGCTTATGTATATTTATAACTGATTTTCACCAAATATTGAACCTGAAATTTTACTTATATTTTAGTAAAAGTTTGTTTTCGTTTATCTGTTTTTTTATATGAATAATTTTTAATTTTACACCGTTATTTGCTTCTCCTGTAAACTTATGAAAAGTGATGTTAAATTAGGGTGACCATTTTTGTCTGACTTCAAATCAGTAAAAATTTTAAAAAAATATTATCATAAAAAAAAAATTATCTTAATTTTTGCATTAAAAATACAAAAATTGTTTTTTCGGACTTTCTATATTTTTATATATTTAGTTAGAATATTCTTCTACCTCAAGTCCAAATTCTAATATTCTAAATATACATAAAAAAAAAATTATAATGCAACTAACCTAATTTGTTTTCAACCAAATGGTTTGGTGGAGGCAACAAAATTTTTCGGTTAACCATTATACCATCTTCAAAAACCTTAGATATTTCTCCCTATACAGACGCCAAGGTAAAAAATTTTTTCGCATGAAAAAATTCAGTTCTTTACATACAGGAAACGGACCCATTATTTAGAAATTTCATTGATCTGTTACCATTCCTTTTCTATTTTTTTTTTTTTTTTTGTAAGAGATTGATGAAATATAGCCATGCTACAAATGGAGTCAAATATGACCCCAGCATAGTATGAACGTTAATTCTTCCGAAATTTTATTCAGGCCAACGAATTTCTGTTGTCACGAGAAAATTGCATTGCCTGAACTAATTTTTTGTATATACAAAGTTTGTGTTTGTTTTACAAACTAACCAATCGATTGGATACAAATTTAGCTGTCAGAACAAATCTTTTTTCTCTTTGGTAATTTCTGCATGATTTCTGAAATAGAAAAACTTCACATTTTGGCTACATTTTTCTACAAAAACACGTAATGTTTTTAAAAATGAAAATCTTTAGGTTTTGTGTACTTTTTTCTATTGAAAATCCCACAGATTCAAAAATTTTTCCATGGAAATACCCACATATATTTCTTCAGATTTCAAGGATTTTTGTATGGAAAATTTTTCAGCTTTTGATGTCATTTCCTACACTCAGAAAACAGAATCAATCTGACATCCGCTCTGACAACCGGATAATTAAACTAATTTTATCAACTGATTTTCTATTATCGCCATGGAACTATTTAATAAATTCGGTTGTCACCACGAATCTTCTCTGTATATTAAACTACATATTAGACTAAGAAATTTACATGTAGAAAAATCATTTTAAATGCTTTCCTCTCACATTCACAAAAATTTATCCTATAAAAAAACTTCATTTTGACTTTTTTTTACTAAAAAATGTAATATTTGTTTAAATTCCAAAAATCAGTACAATCAGTAGAAATTTTAAAAAATCTGTACAAATCAGTACACGACTTTTTCATCAGTACACGTGACCAAAAATCAGTACATGTACTGATCAAATCAGTACGAATGGTCACCCTATGTTAAATTGTTCTGCATTGTAACTGACTGAAAATAGGTACTATCATGTGATCAATTGTTGTATCTTAATTATGTGGTAATTAACAGGTAATGTTTGTGTACAGATTTTTATGATATATGTTGCTTTTTCTTCTTATTTTGTAAAATTTTCCACGTCATTATATATTTTTGCACTTTGTTTAGGTATTATTTGGAAAGTTTTATTACAGTTCATACCTTTTGTTTGTCAAATGTTGTTTTAATGACAAAATTTGAAATTTGCCGTCTGTCTACCTGTTTTTATTCTTTTTTTTTTTTTGAAAAACACAAGATAAAGATCCTTACTTCCTTCCATTCTAATTTGTCATTTTGGATCATAATTTTGTTAATTTAATCTGTTTATTTGCATAGGATTATACTCTTAGTTCGGAGCTTGGCTATGCATATCTGTTATACCCATTGTTGTTGTTGTTGTTGTACGTGTTTATTAGCTCGTTACGATGCCTTATGTAAACATCCCGATCAAAAAACATTACATCTAGCATATGTAGTCATATCCCGACATTTAATTTTATCTAACCCAGCAAAAATATTAAGGAGTACTTCAAAAAGAATGACTATTTCATCTACATCCAATAAAATAATATACAAAAATAAAATAAAACAAATACAACAACACATATCGACATGACGCACAAGCATACATTTACAGCAGTATCGGATCTTTCCTATGACACGTACGTATAAAATTCATTGATGGAAATGCCAAATTTGAACTACTTTTGTTTTTGGGTTGTGTTTTTTCTGGAGTTGTTAGTAGTTCAAAATTTGGCATTTCCATCAATGAATTTAACACGTGCGTGTCATAGGAAAGATCCGATACTGCTGTAAATTTAACAATTTTTCAGTAGAAAACTATGCTTGTGCGTAGGGAATGCAAAATCCCGCACTTTTTGATTTCCCGGGAAAGCGGGAAATTTATCTTGAATTCCCGGGATCCCGGGATCCCGCAATGGACATAAATTAGAAAATATTTTATAGTAATTTAATTTTTGAAACAACAAATAAAAATCTAATATGACAATATCATATTAGAATTTGGACTTGAGGTGGAAGAATATTCTAACTAAATATATGAAAATATAGAAAGTCCGAAAAAACAATTTTTGTATTTTTTAATGCAAAAATTAAAATAATTGTTGAAAACAAGCACACCACGGCTAAAATCTCATTCAAATATTTATTTTGTTTTGAGTTTAAAATTAGTTGTTTTTACAAAATGTATTGACAACAGACATACATATAAATAGTACCCAAAGGGTACTTTTATGTAATTTTTTAATGCAAAAATTATAATAATTGTTGTAATTTAAAAATTTTTATTAATAAAATGTCTTGAAGACCTGAAATTTTTATGATCGTGAAAAAGCTCAGGTGATTTTTCTTGCAATTTTCGTAGAGGGAAAGAAATAATTTTATATTAGAAATCAGAGAAGGAAAATGAACTCTAACGAACCGTACTTTAAGGGTTGCGTACTGCACATCGCGAACACTGTACACAAGCATGTTGGTTGCATAGAAAACATATACGCTATTCTCTCCAATTAGTGTTTGTGTTTATACACACAACCCGAATTCGGTATGCTACGGGTGTGAATATGTATTGAAAGTACAGTAAATAATCGTAGCGTTTGCGTTCGTCAGACAATCGTAGTGTACCGCATTCGGTTTGTGTGCAAACACACAACCGCTATAATGATAGATACGGTATGTGTTTTTTAGCCGTACCCTACCCTACATGTTGTGTACAGTTTGTTTTCCTACTCTGTTAGAAATTATATAAGACTAATTATACATGTATTTTTAAAAACTGAATAAACTGAAACTAATTTTTGAATAAAACATTTTTCCGTAAGAAAAAATAAATAAAAAAATTAAGAGAGACAATAATTTTAGAAAATTGGAAAAAATTTTAAAAATTATGGGAACAAATTCTAACTTACTTAAAAATTTTTAAAAATCAGTGGACAAATTTGTCTTTAATTCTGTACATAATAAGTTCGATTCAAAATTTTTTATACAAACACTATTTAGTTGAGTGGTTTTCTTAAAAAATTGGGGGATACAATAATATCAAATTAAAATCCTGATATATCCCAAAATATCCCATGCGGTTAATTTAGATCCAATTAGATACAAATGGATAAGCTAATTTTGGCAGATCGAATTAGATATTTTGAGATCAAAATTCATCCTATGATATATTTAGGATTATTTAAATTCTCTACTAAAAAAAATTATATGACTATATCCGAAAAATGAGAACATCTAATTGTATCAATTTAGATTGTATTATGATCATTAGGGCACTGAATTTCATGCACTTAAAAAACAAAAATATGCGCCTAAAAAATGCAGCTAAAAAAGAAAAATATGCATTAAAAACATATGAAATATGCATTAAAAATACTTATTTTTGGAAAACTGAAGCATCTTAAAATACAAAAAGGTGAATAATTCAGTTATTTTTCAAATTAACACCGAGTTTATTGCTTTTTTTTTTGGGTCAACACGATTTTCCAGAAAGCTCTTTTTTTAAATAACAAAAACAATGTTTTTTTTAATCAAAATATGAAAATTCTTAATTTTTTAAAATTTTTTTTAACAAATTTAAAAGATGTTACTAAAAAATGAAAAATATGCCAAAATATGAATTAAAAAGCTTAAAATATGCATTGAAAAGGTACGAAATATCAATATATGCAAAACATGCATTTTTGGCAAAATATGCAACTACAAATCGATGCCATTTTTTTCTAAATTTGATAATTCGGATAAATATTTAATCCACATAAGTTTTAGACCATCGAGAAAAACATGCATTTGCATGAAATTCCTTGCCCCAATGATCATATTAGATCTAATTTGACACAATTAGATCTAATTTGATGGAATAAGATATGGTTTGATACAATTTTATTCGAATTTTGTTCTCATCCAAATGTGTCAAATATAATATAATCGTATCCAACTAGATATAATGGTATATAAGTCGATACAATTATATATTATTATATTAGGCATATGTAACTATATAAAGGTCTTTATGTAATTGGATATTGTAATATGTGGCACTATATATTGTGCAATATATAACAAGATATAGTTATATATTTAGGATATATTTTCGTAAAATTTTATATAATTATATCTTGGTATTATGTTCCAATATATAATTATACAACATTTTATATGATAAAATATGACTATATCAAAACTTTTTTACTTGGGTTATAATTAAATTTAAAAAATAACGGAAAAAATAAAAAATACTTGTTTATTAAAAATATATCTATGTAATAAAAAAAAAACCACCGTCGGCAGGATTCGGACCCAGATTGCTGGAGTTGTAGTCGGTCACCTTTCGCAATCAGCCCCACACTTCTATGCAAAATCACTGACTATGTGAGACAAATTGTTGTTCTTGGGCAGAGGTATAGTCGATAAACAGCCGTGATAGTTAAATAGTCTCCAATAAAAATTTAAAAAGAAAGTTAAGACTTTATTTATCTTTGTTCAAACCCAATTATTTCCTTATTATCAAATAACATAATAAGTACTTTTTCAAAAACTCAGCTTCTTTTATTTATCAGGATGCTCTCCTAACAAATTCTTCACAGATATTTTGCTTTTAAAATATTATACACCTTCAGGAATAAAAAGGCGATCGTTTCGAGGCTTTTCTAATTCTTCATCATCATCACTTTTATTTAGAAAATGTGACAATCTGCAAATATACAACATCGAAATTTCAAATTAGATATGCTATGTTGGTGTATCAGACACCAACTGATGAGAAAGGTAGCAAAAATATAAATAAAAATGTTTTCTGAAGTTTTTGTCAGCATAACCAACAATAGAAATATTTTGAAAGTTTTTAATGCTACCCATCAAAAATAAATGGAACAACTTCTAGTTAATCATTTCCTACATTACATCACAAAGAATTTCATCTTTAAGAAAATTGTTTGAACAACATCCAAAGCTGTAATAAATATATGCTACTCAGGAGTTCTGTTTAATGAGCAATAAGTAGTACTTATATTGTATGCGGGTTGCATGAGAGCGTGCTGGAAAAATACTCAGAGGGTTACAGGTTCAAGTCCTGGCACTTGCGAAACAAATTTTGGACTTTTTTAACACAATTATTTATTTTTGGTTGTTTTTACAGAAAAAACGTTTTTTTTTTAAATGTCCATTCGTAAAATTCTTGTAAAATTAATTAAAATTTCAAACAGCAATGTTACTTTTTAAAATATTTTTTCTTTAAATATCAAAAAGCGGGGTTAAATTCATAAAGAATTTGTGAAATTATAGGGGGTTAACAAAACGAAATTTTCATACAAAATTAGTTCAATAAACCTCCTAAAATTTTAAAAAGCGTTTATTAATTTAGGGGTAAATATTTATCATTTTGTTTGTATTTACCAAATTTTTTATTTAAAAAAATCCATTTTGATTAAATTCTTACTAAATAAAACTATTTAAAAAATAATTTCTTATACTTGAGCGATATGTTGTATAATTTTGTTAATAAAAATAAAAGAAATAAAGATAATAAGTAGTCTACTGAACAAGACTGCCAAAAGTTAGCTATCATGTATTTATAACAAGCCATAGTACAGGGGGTAGAGCGTCAACGAGTGTGAGTTCTAGTGTTTCCAATTCGGTTAATCGATTAACCGATTCCTCGATTAATCGCCTCTATTTCGGTTAATGTCGAAACAAATAATTTAAAATTCAAATAATTATTCGACCCGAATAATCGGTTAAAATAGGTCGATTAACCGGTTACATTTTTAATATGGGATTTTTCCTTTATTTTTCCCCAAAACGTCATCATTTTCTTAGCCCTGACTACAAAATTGCAAGAAAAGCTTAGAAAAATAAATACTAACTAAACACCATCAAATTCTTTAAAAATAGAGTGAAAGAGGTCCTTAAGCCTTAATTTTAAACTTTTCAAAACACATGACGTGTTTGGCTGGAGCAGGCTTTATGAAATACAATAGACAATAGCCGTTTTTTCTAATCACTTGGATTTAATAAATCCAAAAAGAATTTCTAAAAGTGCTCAACAGATGGGGTTAGATTTTTTCTATTTTAAAAAAATTTTCTGTCCGACACTTCCTTCACCCTAATTTTTAATACCGAATTCGATGTTGAAGGATTCTACTTTAACTTTTAATTTATAATTATATTTTACATAAAACAGCGATAAACAGTCTGCCTTTTCAGTTTTATCACTTCAATTTATATTTTTACACAATTGAAAAATTCCATTGCAATATTTAATACTCACTAATTGGATTTAATTAAATTACTTACTGTAGAGTGAAAAATTGCCATTTCTATTTGAGCTATTTCTCCATGTCCAAGATGAAAAATATGTATTTGGTGAGGTGTAGTTTTTTTTTCTAAACATATTTCATAAAAAAAATTAAGAAAAACCTTTTATTTGTTAATTTTTAAATTTTTTTGTTTCTCTTTTAATTTTCATTCGTATTTTTTTCTGACATTAAATTAATAGGCTGTTTCATATATTTGTGCTTTTATTGTGGATTTATTAAATCAAGCTTTTTTTTGAATTTAATAAATCCATTTTTTGTATGAAAAATTATAAATCCAGGTGATTAAAAAACACGCTAAATGTTTTATTTTTGTTTTAATTCTATTAAAAATTAAAATTAATGTAAATTATATTTCCATAACCTTTAAGACAAGGTTGCATTTGTTTTAAAACTGCACACAGAAAACAGATTCGTAGTTCCAACCGAATTTTTCGCCAACCGAATTTTTGTAGTTTCAGTTACAATCACTTTTATTTATTTTTAATACCATTGTAACTACCGAAATTTATATAAAATTTTTGAATTTTTGTTGTGTTAATAGATTACTTTAATGTTTGTGGATTATAAATTATATAAATAGAAAAACACGTTCCACAAAATTTATTTAAAAATTAAAATTTTTTTTTGTCGCTAACTGGGATCGAACCGCCGACCCTCCGCTTGTCAACCCATTGCTTTCCCTCTAAGCTAAGCTCTATTTAAGTTTTTTTAGTCAAATTTCAAATTTGAATTTCTTCAGGTTTGAATATTTTGTTTTTGAATAAAATTATATTCACAACAGAAAATCAGTTGTGTCTTTTAATTTGTCAGCCCATTGCTTTTCCCCTAGGCTAAACTCGACATAAATTTTTTTGTCAAATTTAAAATTTGAATTTCTTCAGGTTGAAAATTTGAATATTTTGTTTTTGAATAAAATTATATTCACAACAGAAAATCAATTGTGTCTTTTAATTTGAATCAATAAAAAAATTATTTAAAAAGAAAAAGTAATGCCTTGGTTGAGGTTTGAACTCAAATCTCTAAGGTTATAAGGCTGTGTCTCTACCTCCTGCGCCACAGATACTTACGTTTAGTTGTTGTCTTACTTAGAATTTAAACACGCATATGTATGAAACGAAAAAATATGATATATTCCAAAATTTTATTATGATAAATAAAATTTCTGTTCCTTGTCTGAATATATTATTACAATTACCAAAATAATGGAATTTAATGGTTAAAGCTACTAAAGTTGAAAAATTAATTTTAAATTGATTGGAAAAACTAATGCTTTGGATAGAGTGATCGATTTTATTGAAACACAACTGATACTAGATTTTTGCAGCCGATATTTTATTCAAATGGCTAAATCTTCGATAAATTGGTGGTTGTTGGTATTGAAGTTAATGTGGAAGTTGGTATTTTTTCAATATTGGTTAAAAAATTAATTTTAAATTGATTGGAAAAACTAATGCTTTGGATAGAGTGATCGATTTTATTGAAACACAACTGATACTAGATTTTTGCAGCCGATATTTTATTCAAATGGCTAAATCTTCGATAAATTGGTGGTTGTTGGTATTGAAGTTAATGTGGAAGTTGGTATTTTTTCAATATTGGTTAGAAAAGCCAATATTTTTGATATTGTGACAGTGTTTTGGTTCATCATATATATTTTCTGTTCACAAATAAATATAACTTTCCTGATGATGAATTTTAAGTAACTGCAATTATAATTATTGAATGATGAAAATATTTCGTTGGTTCCGATAGAATTCCAACCAATTTATTTTCTGTGTGTGTGTCACACAATTGAATTATTAATTCTGTAAGAACTCTAACTTTTCTAACTTCTCCCAATCTAACTTTTATAATTCGTTCAAACCCACATCAATTCTACAACATGTTCCCCTAGAATACCATGGAACCCGAAGCCGTTTCACTGAATTTAAACAAATAACCTAAAAGCACAAATAACCTAAACCGCACACTGAAAGAATTGTCTACTTGCTATTTATAAATTTTTACATTCATTCAATGAAGTTTCGCTGGAATACATTAAATTGATGCCGTTTTTGATAAAATTTTATGAAAAATATTATTTATTAAAAATTTCATACATCTAAAAAAAGTTTTATTAAAAAGAGCTTCATAAAAATAATGAAGCTTTTTCATAAAATTTAAGAAACTTGTCATTCACTTACTGAAAATTTTAATTAAAATTCGTCTGAAAAAATTCTCTCTGCGTAAGTTCCCTCAAAGTTTAGGTTATTTTTTTATTGTTAATGGCTCTTAGAAAACGAAAAAGAGACTGAGAAAATCAACAAGATAGAATCTTGTATCAATATCAATTTTATTGTGACAGTATTGATTAAAAATCACACTCCAATAAATTTTGTATCTAAAGTTGTGAAATTTTTTTCTAAAGGCACATCTACACGGAATAAAAATCTCGTAGAGTTTGCGCTAAATTTGTCATCTCTAATATAGTTGGCACTAATTTTTATCGTAAAAGTATCATCTGTAGTTACCAAGTATTAGTTTTTTAAAATTGTGGTATTATATTTTTTCCCCAAATACCAACAGGTGCTTTTCATAAACTGAAATGTTCAGTAATGTTACAAGACAACTTAAAAATTGTTACTAATTAAAGAAATTATTTTTGACAGCAAATGCCAATGGCCTAACTTTTCAATCTTATAATATGAAAACTTTTTTTTAAATATATCGAGTTTATATGTCACGTTAACAAAAACTGGTAGCTCATTGTATTTTTATTGATAAAAAATTAAGGAAATACATTAATTTTGCATTAAACGATTAATCGATTAATCGCTAATTTTCTCGATTAACCGTCCTGAATAACCGGTTAATCAATTTTAGTGATTTTTCGAATAATACATTAACCCATTTCGCTCCGAGATCCAATTTTTATTTTTTTTTTTGGAAAAAAGTACTTTTTTAGGGTAATTAAGACCCGCTGATTTCAAAAATCTGGTCAAAAAAAATTTCCGATTTTCCGTTTTCCCAGAAAAGCCTGTTCGAAATTTCGAACACTGGCGCTTATCCTATATATCAACTTTGTATGCAAGTGAAACATTTGGATTTATTTGCGGTTTTATTAATTTATTTCAATATTTTCGAATCAAATGGTACAAAAATGATTAAAGTTGGAACAAAATGTTATTAAATTAAATATATATTGTTATTATTTGAAATAAAACGGAAAATGAAAAGAAAAAATGCTATTTTTCATGTTTTTGCTTGAAACAATTTGTGTGAAGATGCACATTGCATTTCTCGCACATATAAATTGTGGGCTTACCACATCCCTTCAATTGACAACGACGATGTTTACCCTCGGGATTTCTGATTATAACGTGTTTTCCCTCAACTTTTGGAAGATTTGGTGGTCGATATTCCTCATCGTCGACATCATCATCGGTAGTTTCTTTCCTCTCGGTCAAAAGAAGAGCTTCCGTCACAAAGATTTTGAATTCTTTTTGACTCATCGGTTTCTCAACTTTGTATTTTGCAATCAAACAATGCAATTTCCAAGCATTTACAACTGCCGAATTCAAAGTAGTGCACCACAAAGGCCAATACCATTTCTTTCCACGTATATTGATTCGGTAGTTCTGGATTGCATTGTCGTGCAAATCCACACCCCCCATGCCCTTGTTATAATTGTGTAACATGGCTGGCTGACCATACATAACGTATTTACCAGCTTCGGGGTTCCTTTTTGATGTTGATGCTTTTTTCCAACGTTGGACATTGTGCAAAGGCAAAACTTGATCGAAATTTGTTGCCATAGTGACCTCTTTGTTGTCCTGCCATCTGCATAGCAATATTTTTTGTGTGGCGTCAAATGTATAATCATAATCACCTCTTGGTAATTTTTTACCGGTTTTCAATTCAGCGGATCCACCAGCCAGTCGATTGGAACGAACGGTTCCAGAAGCACAAAACCCTTTATCAGTCAACAAACAAAGCAAGTGGTATGATGTGAAGAAGTTGTCAAAATAAACTTTATGTCGCATTGGATATTCAACATTCGAAAGTAAACGCATAACAACATCAGCTCCCAATCCAACAACATTGTTATATTGGTCAGCAGATCCACAGTACGGTATAAAATAATACAGATAGCCTGTGAATAAAGAAAAGAAAATATTTATCAAAATCAGATTATTACCAGAAGATGAAAGATTTATTACCTGAAGAAGAGCATAGACACCATAATTTATAACCAATTCGAATTGGTTTGCCTCTAATGAACATCTTACAGCTGTGTCTCCCAAAGTATGGAACCATTTGTTCATCTATGATAACATTTCGTCCCAAACACCAAATTGAAGAAATTTTCGATTTAGAATATCGAATAAAGGACGAAGCTAAAGAACAATACAAATATAAATATGTATAATGAATAATATATTGATTTACATATAATATGTTTTTGTATGTTTCTATATTTGTTTTTGTTATATACCTTAGCCATTTTATCAGCTGTGTCTAAATCATTATTATTGACAAAATGTATAAATGATTTTATATGCAAAAATGTTGACCGAGTCATGGTCTGTTTTACAATTGGGATCCCCAATGATGGCTTTGAAGACCAATAATCTGGCACAGATGGCAGAGTGTGATATCCCGATAATAATAATATACCAATGAACCGTTTTAGCATCACCTCATCCAAATGAAACTCGGTATTATTTTGTCCCGCATATATATTTGTTTCTTGAATAATATGGTCAAAGACTTCGTCATCGTAAAATAATTGAAACAATTGCAAAGGAGAATGGTTGATCAATCTTGAACAAATATTTTCTTTCAGTTCAGTCAATGGTGCTGGATTTGGAACAATGTCAAAATGATATTCCTTTCGGTTTCCTTTTGACCATTTCGGTTTCCCAAAAGAACTGAGAGGCTTGTATTCAAATCGAGGCTTCTTCGATGCTGAAGGTCCCGCCTCTTCTTCAAATTCAGGATAGCCACTGTCCTCAACTTCATTTCTTTCAGTTTCAATTTCAACGAAACCGGCAACTTCGTTCAACGGATTCGGATCTACATTCAAGGCTATTTCATCATCATTGATTGTTTCTTCATCTGAACATTCATCGACTCGATCAGGAGGAAGTATATTCACACAATTAATATCCTCGTCATCATCACTCCAATTGGCTATTATTTCATCCAACTCCTTCATAGAGATAACTTTCTTACGTGTACTCATATTTACTTATGCAAAGCACAAATCAATAAAAAAAAAAACATATAAAACCCACAAAAAACTCGAAACTCACAATTATTTTGTATATTACATATGAAATATTTACCTTTTCTTGCAAAAAATTGATTTTAAAATGTAAAAACACTCGATATTACAAGAATATAACAAAGAAGCGTCTTTTCACTTCTAACGCGTGCCAAATATAACACAAAGTATGACAAATGTCAGTCAAGTGTAATCGTCAGTCAGTAACTATAGGAAAAGCGCCAGCGTTCGAAATTTCGAACAGTCAAGTTTACACATATATGGGGTCACGCATATGTAACACATGTGTTTTATGTTTTATAAAACAGTTACATATATTGGCAATAATTCCTCATGATTATTCTTTTAATTTTTTTTTTATTATTATTCTTAAAAATTAATTCAAAAAGTGCCTAAAAATAAGGGTTGCAGAAATGTACCCCTAGTATCGAGGGAGAGGGGGGTGGTCAAGGGGGGATATTTTTTTTCATTTGCTAAAAGATGAGACTTAACAGTCATACCAAAATTTATCTGAAATTCCACCGTTTTCATACATAAATATTTTTTTGAAAAAAGGTGATTTTTACTGTTCGAAAAATCGAACAGTGGAGCGAAATGGGTTAACCGGTTAACCGCCTACGTCGAATAATTGGAAACACTAGTGGGTTCAAACACCACACGCGGCGTGAAGATTTCTTTTAAACTAAATTAATAAAAAAAGAAAAAAATGACTTCCTTATCACTGCTTAAAATTTAAATCATTTGTTTTTTAAAAGAAAAACAACTTCCTTCCTACGACAAATCAGTTTTAAATTCATCGATGAAAAAATCCAATAGAAATAACCTCTTACTCGACAGTTGCTGTTTTTTAATTACATCTTTTTCCTTACTTTTTTAGCTGGGTCTTCTGTATGTTATCACTTTTTTATAGAATGATTTATCTTTGGCCTTAAAATAGGCCTCTGTTTCGGCAATCACCTCTTCATACGAACCAAATCTCTTTCCAGCGAGCATTTTTTTTTGAAGTCTAAAAACAGGTAAAAATCGCTACACTTCAGGAATTATCCTTCATGATATTAATGATATTATAATTTCATAGAATTTCTTTTTGTAGAATCAATGAGGAATTACATTATTTATAATTTAATTAATATTATGAAATTTTTCATAAATTTTCTTTCATAAAATTTCATCATTTCATTAAAAAAATTCATTGAATTTCATAAATTAGATATTCATAAATTTAATAAAAATGTTCTTTATATATATATGAAATTGTTCAATAGTATTTACTTTTTTTAATTTTTTGTATAAAATATCGTCATTTCATTAATTTTAAAAAAATTACATACAATTATAATTTCACATTTAATTCTCAAAGATTTAATTAATTAATTTAATTCTTATGTAACATAAGGCCGAGTTTTAGTGATGTGCATTAATTTTAATACTGAGAAAAAGAAATATCTTACAATTTTTAATTATTTTTTTTATTAATTTTTTATTATTAATTTTGGACTATGAAATTTTTTTATAAATCATATTAATTTTTTCGAAATATTAATAAGGAATTTGATTAATTGAATTAAGTTTATTATAAAATTTTATAAAACTTTTTAATTTAATGAGTTCTTTCATTAGATATATTTTGTACATCCGTAAAATGTGCTACAATTTTATTACGCTTTTTGCATTTGCTAAATACTTTTTATTTATCCACTCCAGCTTAGCAACGACAACAGCCAACTATAATTAATAATAATAAATGTAATTGCTTCACAGATTTTATGAAGCCCTTCATTGGAGTAGTCTATTCATTTTATCGAGAGTTTCATTAATTTTATGAACTTTTCATAAACATTGACTTTAATGAAACCTGTTTCATAGACTTCAATGGACGGCTCCCAGTGACAACTTTTATTAAAACTATGAAGACATTAATTACTGAAGTGATGATAATTCTCTCA
Source organism: Leucophora obtusa (assembly GCA_949987735.1). Classification (NCBI taxonomy): domain Eukaryota; kingdom Metazoa; phylum Arthropoda; class Insecta; order Diptera; family Anthomyiidae; genus Leucophora; species Leucophora obtusa. The sequence goes on from OX465297.1 coordinate 175,338,756, forward strand.
GTGTAGGAGCCAAATCTGGTGCGGAAGCAATTGAAAATGTAATTCTTGCAGCTCTCATAATCATCGACACATTGACCGTGAGCAAACGCAGCACCCATTTCGAAAACAGCAAATGTTCACGAGAAACAACAAAAACCGACACGTTCCTTTGATATATTTAAGGTATCAGCTATCTCCTGCAACTTCACTTTACGGTCTGCCAAAACGATTTTGTGAACTTTTTTGATGTTTTCCGGTATCACCACCTCTTTTGGGTGACCAGAGCGTTAGGTGTCTGCGGTGTTTGTACGACCACTTTCAAAAGCAGAAAACCACTTTTCTACCATTTGTCTCCTTAAAGCAGAATCCGAATGGTACTTATCAAACCAAGCTTTGGCTTGAACGGTGTTTTTTTCCCCCATTAAAAATTTAACATACGAAATTGCTTTGAATCCATTGTTTTCAAAATCGCAAAAGTACCGTCACTATAACAGCTTTGCTGGACGAGTTTTAATTACATTTTTCAGCAAACTAATGAAGTTTTCTTCAAAATGTAAATGAAAAATTTCTTAAATTTGATGAAAAAGCTTCATATATTTTATGAATCCAGTTTTAATGAAACTTTTTAATTGAGTGTATGAAACTTTTAGTAAATAAAATGTAGTTTTTCACAAAATTATATGAAAAATTTCATGAATTCAATGAAAAGTTTCAATGGACGAGTTCCAGTGCAACTTCATTGGTTTTATGCAAAAACTCATTAATATCATGCAGATAATTTTTTCAGTGTATAACTTGTTCACCAATAAACGAGTTGTCATTAAATTTTGACAGGTATCATCTGAAGGTTCGTAGTTCCAAAAATGATATGGATTTTTCCTTGGTGGACCCACTTATATGTCATACTACAGATTTTTCAGCCGATGTGATAGCGTTATTTGATTTTGAACAAAAAATTTATATTAAACTGCAGGTTTTTTAGCTCTTTCGATCCCAGTGTAGAAAATCATTACCAGATATGTGGTTATGTAACTACATACTTGGTAATGGTAACTAGTTACTTTTGTTATTACATTTCTTATTACCTTTATATGGCGATGTCGCGAAAAATAATGAGTTATGGTTACACACCAGCATACGAAAAATCAAAAAGTATATCGTTACCTATGTGCTTACCAGTACTGACAAAAATAATGAGTCTAAAAATAGATTTTCAAAAAAATTAATTACCCGGTGAAAAATGTCCATATATGAACATTTATTGTTCAACCATATATGTATGGATCCGAAAAATGAGGTAACACCTAAGTATATGTTCATATATGGACATATATATACATATACATTTATTAAATATATGCGAATACATGCGAACATTGCTGTCCTTTATTATAAGGTTGTACGATAGATATAAATTTATGCATGAAATTCAAATTAGGCGCTACATATGTCCCTTTTTTTATTCATGGCATTAAATATAATTCCATATTTATCCAAATATGAGTTCCTTTTACATATATGGAAAAATGTATTCTTCGAAATATGTTCATATACAAGTCCCTTTTGCATAAATTGAATAACATATACTTTCATATTTGTCCATATATGAGTGCCACTTCCATATATGAAATAACAGATGCTTCCATATATGTCTGTATATGAAATTTTTTCCATATATGGAATCACATATACTTCCATATATGTTCATATAAAATCCATATATGTTCATAAAAAATCCATATTTGTTCATACGTGTCCATACATAAACCATATATGAACCTGTTTGAGCGTATATGAACATTTTTCAAAAAAATACAATAAAAAATATTTTTTATTGTATTTTTTTTTTTAAATAAAATTTGCTGGTGCAGGAATCGAACCTGGGTCTACAGATTGCCAGTCAATAGCTCTACCATCTGAGCTATTTCGACATGTAATATTTAATAGATAAAAACATACTTGACCTCCTGCACACAAGTAAGCTTACTCGCCAACATACAAAAAATCAAAAAATATGTGGTTACATATATCCTTACCAGTGTTTAAAAAATATTGAGTCTAAAAATAGATTTCAAAATCTAAAAAATTATTTTCGATTTGAAATAATGATAAAAATAAGTCATTATCAGTAACTCATTATTATATGTTTTAAAATAATTTAGAAGGTAAGTGGGTGTCATTACTGGAAGTCCAAAAAATAATCATATGTCATTACCGTTTCTACACTGGGATAGAAAATCTTATTTACTAACATTTTTCGAGAATATTTTGGTCCCTTAAATGCCATTGTAAAGTTGTTGGTAGTTCATTTTTTTTTTTGAACAGTGATCCAGGTAAAACACTGGACCATTATTATGGAGAAGTTTTTCATATTCAGTGTATTTTTTATGGATTTAAATTTGACATTTGAGTTTAAACTTTTAACATATAACTTAGTTGTTTGCAAATTTTAGAGCTATAGAGACGACAACTCCTAGAAAGGCAATTTTGGAGATCGTTGTGAAGTCTTTAACTACTTTTGACCATTTCCCAAGAAAACTATACAAAAACGATAAAAAAGAAAAAAAAACTTTAAAGTAAATCTCCACAATATTGAGTCGAGAAAATATTTTTTTCCTCAAAAATCAATATGGGTCAGTTGGTTTAAAAATCTAAATGGAATCGTTATCTCTCCCTTAAATATTTATTGAATACGGCTTTGTCAATATATAGGGTAACAAAAATAAATATAATTTTCATAACAAATTCATTTAACTTATGATATTTATATTATAAGGCCCGATTATTGAATGTCCAGTTAAAATTTAAGTGATAGTTAAATTAAAATTTTATATGGGGAACAACAAATAATGTGTTAGTTAAAGTACCAGTTAGTAGCTAACTGAACATTCATTAATCGGATCTAAGAACTTGTAAATATTAAAATAAAATTTTCTATTATTAAAAGTTTGCATGAGTGTTAATGGTTAGAAGCATTCATTAACAGTTAGATCGTTAGTTAACAATGAAAGTATTAAAGCATATTCTACAATTCTCTGCAATTTTCGTAATACTCTTTAAAATGGTATTATTAAAACCGGAGCTTTATCAAACGAAAGATGGTGTAGAATATTTAATAGAAAGTGATAATAAGGTAAACCAAATTATTACTATAAATTCAATTGTATTTTAATAAATCTACTTCCTTTAGTACAACTGGTTGCAAGCTTCAAATGAGTGCGCTCGTCAAGGTTTACAATTAGCTGTTATAGATTCGGAAGAAAAAAATTTGGATTTAATTGATCTTATGACAGAAGTGTTTGGTAAAGAAAGATTTCTAAAACTTTACTATTGAAATACAATTTTTCTTTTATTTTATATATTTTTCTGAAAAGATGACATATTTTACGATTTATGGTTGGGTGGTTATGATTTAGTCTTCACTATAAATAAACACAATCGAACATTTTATTGGGCACCCACAGGACAAAAATTCGAATATACATATTGGTCACCAAATAATCCAAATAATGCACAATATCAAGAACATTGTGTTCATATCTGGAAGGATTCAGAAGCTTATCGTTGGAATGATAATGAATGCGATAATGCATATCATGGATATATATGTGAGAATACAGATTTTTCTAATCATTGTCATACATTAGTTAGTGAATTGATTGATTTACTTCCATGTGATTAAAGAAGCTATTATATTTAAAACATTCTTATTTTCACATTTTATAAAAAGAAAAACTTTGAAACCATCATTTAACTAACATATAAAGGTTAGTCTAGTGTTAGTTGTTTAGTAGCCATAACAAAATTTTCTACAAAATAAAACATTTTGTACAGAATAAAAGACTTACGTTAAAATTCTAAACTTATTTCAATTCAAAAACTAAAGAAAAGGGGTTAAAAAAGAGAAATTAATGAAGATGGGAAGTCAAAATTTATATTGGTTATGTTGACGTACAGCTATGGACATGGAAATAGGACACTTTTATGTGTTCAGATACATAATTATTTATTTTGAAAAATAAAACAAAAATAAAATTTTTTATTTCATATACGGGAAGTGTTATTATTGATGATTGTAATTCATTCTTTATTTAAATAAAAATCCTTCAACTATTTTATATATATTGGTAAATATGTAGAAACTAATAAAAATACATGGACTTCTAAATGGGACACATTTTATATTTTTACGAAAACCGTACATTTTTGGGTTTTTAAAACAATTATTATTTTTTTAGCGTTAATATTACACTAATATTTTGTGCTGTATCCATTACACTGTGAGACAAATGGTAGGGGTCAGTGATCGGGAAGGGTTCAAACTACCGGGGAAAGTTATATCGGTAAAAAAGAAGTTATACGTGTCCCGGCGTTTCGCTGGGTCACCTCTAGGAATCGAGATATATCGATTTGACCTTTGGTGGTCTTTTTTTTTGACATGACTCGAGAACCACTAGTCCGATTTTGCTCAAACAATTTTAAAAAAATTAAAAATTACAGTTCCTTTAATCTGTTCATATAACGTTTTTCTATATACTTAACAGTTTTGCTGGTAAAAATAAATGTATGAAGAAAAAAATATTTTTTGCCTAAAATATTAAAAAAAAGTAATAAACAAAAGGTTATTGATTTTTATGGTAACGGTAACAAACATTTATTTTTACCGGCAAAACTGTTGAGTATATAGAAAAACGTTATATGAACAGATTAAAGGAATTGTAATTTTTAATTTTTTCAAAATTGTTTGAGCAAAATCGGACTATTAGTTCTCGAGTTATGTCAAAAAAAAAAGATATATCTCGATTCCTAGGGGCGACCCAGCGAAACGCCGGGACAGGTATAACTTGTTTTTGACCGATATAACATTTCCCGTTGGTTTCATCCCATCCCGATTTTGACTGTCGCATAGTGTTATTATTAATAACTGCTTCGCATCTTCTTTGCATACTCTCAACTAATCTCTGGAATCTTTCTTTTGGTATAGAATACCAGGCTACTTGAATACCAGCCCAAAGTTCGGTGGAATTTTTGTAATTGTTTTGCGAAACTTTTGTTTTTACACTCATAAAAAAAAGTTAGTACAAAAGTCTGTTAAACGCGTTCTAATTCAGTTGAACTAATTTTTCCTGTTGTTTTCGTTTAAATCCGTTGTTTAGCTAAAGTTGTTAGTTATCCAATTTTACCACATAAACATATTTCTGCTGTACTTGAACTAATTTTTCCTCCTGATATTTAGCAATATTTTTATAAATGATTTTGACGATGTTATCAGCTAATATATGTAGATCAATTTATTGGCAACTTTTTTAATATTTGTGTTTTCATAAGAAAACGATAGGGGCGCTAGTGTATAGTGATTGATGGTGCTTGATGGTGAAGGGTGTATTTCTGAGTTTGCCGACGAATACAAATTAGAAAGTTTCTAGTAAGTGTATTTTAATGTGTGTGATGAGTCATCACTGATGACGCTTACCAATCCAAATAAAACTAATATCCCGCTTGTTAAGAAAGTTCTAGTAAATAAAATAATATGATACGAGCATGTTTTCTCTTGTTTCTGTTAGTCAGCAAAGGAACGCAAAAGAAAACGGAGGTATACTGGACATTAACATTTCGCAGTTAAAATTGTATTTAAAAAATAAAATAATAGAGGTTTGTTTTATAATATAAACTATATTTATTTAAGGGAATACTATTAAATATGTTATTTTGTTCTTTTATTTCAGCCCTTTAACATTTTCATCTAAATTCGACCCGCAGGTAGACGAAAAAAAGGAACCAAATAATACAACTCCAGCGGAAGTTTAACATATTGGCAAGAAAATAAAAGTGATATATAGTGCAAATAGTGTTATTGGATTGTGTAATTTATTCGAAAATAAAATTAATAATATTAACATTAATTTGTTTTTATTCAATTAATAACAAAAAGTGATTGTAATTTTAGCAACATGTTTTGCAGATTTCAACTGACCCACTTTCATTTCTATTAAACGAAATTCTTCTAAATTTTTGAATGTTAACTGAATTTTTTACCTGTTTTTAACCAACTAAAATTTAGCAGAAAACATGTGCTGATTTCAGCTGAGTAATTTTCATTTCCATTTAACAACATTTCTTATAAATTATTGTATTTGAACTAACTTTTTTACCTAAAATTTAGGTCACCTAAATTTAGCGGCCCATGATTCTCAACATCATTGAAATTTCTGCTGGCGCAAATTCAGGTACTATTTCCTGTTATTTTAGCAGAATTTTTAACTATTTGTATGGCCTTTTTTTATGAGTGTACATCATTCCATAGATTTTCTATTGAATTAAGGTCCGGACTTTGGGCTGGCCAGTCCAAAACCTTAATTTGTTCTTGTAAAAACCAATACTTCACTATGTTCAACGAATGCTTCGGATCATTGTCTTGCATAAATGTCCACTTAACTGGCATATTTTCACAGGCAAATGGCTCCATAACATTCTTAAGAATGCTCAAATATTGAAACCTGTCCATTTTGTCCTCTACTTTTACGATAGGCCCAACACCACGCCAGGAAAAAGCCTCCCCCCCACCGTGTTTCAAGGTCTTCTGAGTGTACTTAATGTTTAAAGCCTAGTGTTTTGGGCAGTGTACAAATGTTCTACCATCTGGTCCGACACGATTTACCTTCTCTACCAAAGCACATTTTTCCAAAAGGACAACTCATTTCCTTTGTGGGTTTTGGCAAAATAAATACGTTTCTTAATATTTTTTCTTGAAAGAAGAGGCTTCTTTCTACTTATTCGTCCAAATAAGTTTGTTTCATTCAGTCTTCTTCTTACTAACCTGTCTGACACTTGAACGTTAAATTTTTCCCTGATTTCATTATTTATTTGACGGGAGGACATAAAAGGGTTGAGTTTGCTTTTGGATTGGCCTACGTTCTTTATTTTGCGTATGATATTTATTGTCAGCAGCACATAGGTGAATATCATTGTATACCATATTTCGCGAACACTTTAATATTTTAGCAATTTCAGTTGGAGATTTCATCTCGTTGTGGAATTGAGATATAATTCTTTATTTTTCTGGATTACAATGTTTTCCACGTCCCATATTGGTACAATTAGAAAAGAATTTACTTATTTCAAACGCAAATTATGAAAAGAAAATTATTACTAAGTACATCGAGTAAAATTTTGACAATTATTGCAAGTGTCCTATTTTTATGTCCAAGTCAAATATGAACAAAGTAAAGTAATTTTGTTGTAAACATTTGCATGTTTTAAATATTGAAAAGATTTATATATAATCTGAGACTACTTGATTACAGTTTACTATAATAGAAAAGAAATATAATTATTGCTTTATAATTATTAAGAGAAATGCATGAAGATAATTTTGTATGAAGTGTCCTATTTCTATGTCCATAGCTGTATGTTTATTTTAAAATATTATTTTTAGAAATGTGTCAGAAATGTGTAATGAATGGAAATCGACAAATCATGTTTTAAGAGACATCCTGCATTTAAATATTACAATACTTCAAATTTCGTTAATACATATGTACATACGAACATATGTATATGTACATTAGGGTGCTTTAAATTGCAAAACATTCCAGCTTCTCAAACTATTTCACTGGGGAATTTTTATTCTTTCAAAAATTTGACCAATATTTAAAAAGTTAAAAAGTCATATTCTATGAAAAATTATCATGATAACGTTATCCTTCCTTGAATGGTGTTATAATTAATTTTGAATTATGGCTTTAAGAAAGGCAATGAAATTTATATATTAAAATATTTTTGTTTCAAACAGATTGGCTCGAAAAAATTAAAAATTATAATATTTTGTATTTTTGGCAAAATCATAGAAACGCGAATATTTCGAAAACGGTTAACAATTTAACAGATTTTTTTTCACATTCCTAAAGTACAAAAAATTGTGATCCAAAATTTATGGAGAAATGTTGAAGCACATAAACTTAAGTGATAACAAGATTGATTTAAACTTTTTTTTAAAATTATTTTTAATCTCCACACAAAAGATTAGAAAAACCTGCGATATATAGGGACCTCTAAACGTAATCCAATTTCGCTAAAGTGTGGTATAATTCACTCGCCGTAGTCTCTTCACGATCCAGCCTTGATTGGCAAAAATTTGACTACGTCCTCTTTCCCGATTCGATTTTGAAGAGCCTAATGGACATTCCTATAAGTATATCTGATTCATTTATGTACACTAGGGCGAACATTCGTTATATGAACGAACAAAATGTTGACCTATGATTTTGCGGTTTATAAATTCTTCGCGGTTTTTATAATTTAAAAAAAATTTATTTTTTTTGAGATATTTTAGTAACTACCTGTAATCGGTGTCATCGAAACACCAAACTAGTTAAAATTTTTAAATTTACTTACCAACCCAGTAAAATATTGGTAATGACACCTCATTACTATCTGCATTACCAAAAATGATATATCATTACCTTATATTATAAAATAATGAATTCCTAATAACGGCCTATTGTATTCATTGTTTCTAAATATAAAATTATGACTTACTCGTAATAGTTTTAATAAGTACTTTTTACACAGTTAAATTTTATACATTTTTAGTTATTATATGTAAATATGTTTTATATTTAAATTTTTATGACAAGTCCTAAAATTACACACTAGTGAAAACTTAAATTTTTCTGAATGTATTTCCTTAAGCTAATAGTATTTGCTTAACTCCTTATTTTTAAGAATCAAGTAAGCAATCGGATACACACTTATAATTCAACTTTTTGTAAGCATGTGTGTAACCACTTATTATTCAAAATCTCATAACTACTTATTTCTCAGTTTTTCGTAAGCGAGCGGGTAAGCGTGACTACTTATAAAAACGACCACGCCAAACAAAAATAATGAGTTTAGACGCCAAAAAATAAGTTGTGCGGAGCTATGAATTTCTATTATATAACCACTTATTTGGTAATGAAAGATTTTGCTGGAAAGGACTTTTATTATACATATGTATGTGACACTGATTTAATTTTAAAAAGAATAACAGATATTCTTGTAAATTAACTTAAAATATATATTTATATATTAGGGTGCTCCAGAATGTCTTTTTTTTGAATGATTGTCCGGCCTATCCCCTGAAAATATTTATATAGGTGTAAAACTACGTTTCCCAAAAATTAGGGTAATTGGATATTGGGAAGGCATGCCGCATCGGCCCTGAAGTTTGGAACACAGATTACAAGGGAAAATATAACTTTTTGTATATTAAAAAAAAAAGTGATATTTTAATAATACCCAGCAAAATTTGCATTTGAATCTGTTCTAGAACAGGTGTTTTTACCACCGGTTCCGTGGAACTGATTCCTGGAAGTCAAAATGGAAGACTTCACTGTCGCACAACCAGTTCTACAACTGGTTCTAGAACCGGTTCCAAAGCAACCTATTCTAATTTGGAGGAAAAGAACCTTTTGCTTTTGGGAACTCAAACAAAAATCACTGATGATAGAACATAAATTAGAATAGGTTGCATGCAAGAACAAGTTGTTCTATAACCGGTTCTTTGCATCCGACAATTTTGTTGGGTAGTCATATTTTAATAAAAAGTTATATTTTAAAGAATCATGATGCGGAGTGAATTCTCTTTGTAAAAAAGCAATAAAAACTTAAATCGGTAAAAACAGCCGAGTTATAACAATTTTCCCAGGCGGCTGATGTGTCGCAGACCACTTAATCAAGGAATTCGGGTCCAAATTTTAAAATTTATTGAACTGATCTACTACAGAAACATGTTTTTATTTTATGAGTTCCGGGAAACTTAGATAAGAAGTATTTATTTGTATTGTGTTAAGCTAACTCGTTTTAAATTAGTGCCAAAAAGGTCAGAATTGGAAACACTGTTTTCAAATCTACAATTTTAAATTTTTAAATCTTTTTTAAAGAAATTTAAAAAAATCAACGATTTTACTTTAAGTTTTATTAAGAACATATTAGATATTAAAAACTTCAAACATTGTAGGAATTGTTATTTTCATTGTGGTGGGGCAGAGATTTTATTTCAGCGGATTTCGAGAATACAGAGGTTTTTTGGCATTTATTTAACTTTAGGCAAGTTTTTCTTTTTCTTCTTTTAATTTCAAATGATTTTGGCCAGAACATAACAACACAAGATTATATATTTCAATCCTGAAAATTATGGTCATACTGTTATGGTCATACTGTGTAAGGTCAAAAGTGAACTTTTATGAGATTTCAATTTTTTTTAACATATAAATATAACAGATATTCCTGAGCCGATATTGATGAAACTTCTTGATATTATTTTTTTAGATCTAAAAATAATATTCTTAATTTAATTTCAGGAAATTAACTCTTGAGTGCTGTTGGGGCCTATATGCCCCACTGTAAAATTATTAGTCTATTTTCATCATAGGGTCAAAAGGCCCCAAAGGCACTTAAGGGTTAATTTTCCAAAATTAAATGAGGAATATTATTTTTAGATCTAGAAAAATAATATCAAGAAGTTTCATTAATATCCGCCCACGAATATCTGTTAAGTAGGGCATACACGTTCAATATTATTGATCAATATTTCAAAAATCAACCACCCGTGTAAAAAAGATCAGATCTGGCCAGATCTCAGTAGATCTTACCAGATCTAGGCATATCTGGCGCAATTGTCCAGATCACTTTAGATTTCAACAGATTTGACACTAGATCTGATCAGGTCTTGCCATAAGGTATTATCACACGTGCCATATCTGATCATATTTGATGAGATCTGGTACAGGATCTAATTAGATTCAAACATATCTATTTAGATCCAAAAAGATCTGATCAGATCTAAAATTTTATACACGGGTATAAAAGTTTATTAGTTTAGTGTATATTTTGGCTAATTTTGTAACATATTTTACTATAAATGCATATTTTTTGTATATAATTTTTTTTGGTATTTTGCAAAAATTATATTTCTGCTCAATTTATATTTTTTTTTGCTAAAAAACGTTGTTTCAGCATGCTTTTTGATATTTTGTAAAAATTGTGTTATTGCAGAATTTATAATTTTTTTTTATGTATTTTGTAATGCATATTTCGGCAAACTTTATTGCATATTTTGCTATAACTGCATATGGTTGGCATATTAAAATACATATTTTTAGCTTGTTTTTTTTATATTTTGCAAAAATTGTGTTTTTGTTCAATTTATATCTTTTATATACCCAGCAAAAAAAATTGGAAGTAATGCTTTACAATCATCTTCTTTCACTGCTTCACAAGTATCTGTTAGTGTATTTTTACTGCTTTTTTAGAAGTTATTCTGAACAACTTCAAAAAATCACTTCTCTTATTGCTTCAAAAGTATCCGTTAGTATATTTTTACAGCTGTTTTAGAATTACTTCTGAACAACATCTAAAGAGTAATTGCTCTAAAAGTGATTTTGGTGTAATTTGGCAGAGGTCCCGGGTTCGATTCCCGGAGGAATCAGTATTTTTTTTTATTTTTGAAAATTATTTTTTATTCTATTAATTTTTTTTTATATTTATAATTAGTTTGTTTAACTTCAATATTTTTTAAATTTAAAATTTTTAAAAATATGTACATATAAAAAAATTATGAGAAATTGCTTTTTCTGCACCTGTAAAAATAGTAATGAAAACAATATTGATTTGGAGTGCACCTTTTACACTTGTTTAATAAGTACTCTTATTGAAGAGAATAAGGAACAATATCGCGTAGTAACAATGTGTTGTTTTTATGCCAGTCAACTTTCACATCAAAGAATAGCTCAGCGTTAGAGCGCTAGATTAACAATCGTGCGGTCGCAAGTTCGATACCCGGTGGCGGCAATAAAAACACTTTTTTAAAATAAAAACACATTTTTTTTTTTAAATAAGAATTTTTTTTTAATTTTAAATTGATGAAAAAGAGCTTCCTTTGCACTCGTTCCAAAAGTACTGCAAAAATGTTGAAGTGGGAGTACTCCCCTCCTATGACAACTCAATGTTATAATCATTAGTGTTTATGTTAAAAAGGAAGCAGATCTAGATCATCAATTGTAGTGCTTTTTATACTGCTTCGGCATCTCTTTTTTTGCTGGGTGCCTACTGGTTTTCTTGTCAAATTTAAAAATATTAAAAAAAAATTTATAACGAAGACAAAAATATCAGAAAAATTCCACTATTAAAACAAATATTACTAAAAATGATTTGCTAATATTGAAAAGGTTAAATAAAGTCAATAATAAATGCATATTTTTAAAACTATAAATGCATATTTTTCGACTTTAAATACATAGTTTTTGTACATGAAATACGATTATAAATGCATGGACTTCCTAAGCCTACTTATCACACTTAAGCATAGTATTTTGTTCAAAAGAGCGAAAAAATTTCGCTCTATGTTTGGAGCTCAAAAACTGTAACAAAAACATTAAAATGCACAAATTTTTTATGGTCTATAAAAATTTACAATCATAACACTATGCGGCAGTCAAAATCGGGATGGGATGAAACCAACAGGAAATGTTATATCGGTCAAAAACAAGTTATACGTGTCCCGGCGTTTCGCTGGGTCACCCCTAGGAATCGAGATATATCTTTTTTTTGACATAACTCGAGAACCACTAGTCCGATTTTGCTCAAACAATTTTAAAAAAATTAAAAATTACAATTCCTTTAATCTGTTCATATAACGTTTTTCTATATACTCAACAGTTTTGCCGATAAAAATAAATGTTTGTTACCGCCACCATAAAAATCAATAACGTTTTGTTTATTACTTTTTTTTAATATTTTAGGCAAAAAATATTTTTTTCTTCATACATTTATTTTTACCGGGAAAACTGTTGAGTATATAGAAAAACGTTATATGAACAGATTAAAGGAATTGTAATTTTTAATTTTAACCAATATTTTAACTAAAGTCGACTTTAACTAAAATATACATTTGAAAAATTTAGATAGTCAGGGCGATTATTTGTAAGAAACAAAACTTTTTTTTCATATTTATTTTAAACATTTTACCAAGTTTTTAGGTTTTACTTCTTTTTTGAATAAGTTATGCGAAAAATCTTTATTAGTTGAAATGCTCCTAATTACTTTGCAAAAATTTTTTTGTGTGTCAAATAAATTGATTCCCCTTTAAAAGATTTTAACAATGACATTTTTTTTTGGTATTTAAAATATTTTTTATGACTAAAATTAAAAAATCCTATTCTAAACAAAAACAATTTAAAAAATTTAATATTTTTAAAATTTCCCGTTTTCCCGGGAAAAATATATTATTTTCCCGGGAATTCCCGGCAAACTTTTCTCGGGATTTTTAGGAAATTTTAAGTCTAGGCTACAGTAAAATCATATTTATAAAACTTAGAATCTAGACGTGAAAAGTTGTTGAATTTTCTTTATGATTGTGAAGTTAGTGAAATTATGATAACATATAGAGCAATTCCATATGAAAACGATCAAAATTGGCAAATTTTTGGACGACCCCTCTCCGATTTTAAAATAAATAGTCTCAATCGATTGCCCAGCAAAAAATAATGTACCTACATATTTTTTTTTTTTTATAGTGACTTGTTTAGTGGTGGTGTACACCACTGTCATGTGACAAAATTGAAGAATTCTTCATAAGGGACCTAATTGAAAGGTCCCTTATGAAGATCGCAACGATTGATAGCTCGTTGGAAAGGTATTGAATCAGGCTTTAATTGAAAAATAAAATTTTCCTAATTTTTATCAGAAATTTACCTTTTTTCCCATGAAAATTAAAATTTCCCATGAAAATTAAATTTTCCGATTTTCCACAGATGCTCCTAAATTTTCCGGCTAATTTTTTTTTTTTGGATTCCTCATAATTTTTGCTTTAAGAATCAGCAATAAAAAAATGGGCCCCGACTCCTTGTTTGGACAGGAGAGGAGCATATAAGAGACCACCTTGTTCTCATTGTTTTTATATTTATACCCTACACCACTATGTGGTCAGGGTATTATAAGTTTGTGCTGATGTTTGTAACACCAAAAAATATTGGTCGTAGACCCACCTTATAGTATACCGATCGGTTCAGAATTTTTTTTTATTTCGATTTAACGATGTCCGTCTGTCCGTCCGTCCGTCCGTCCGTCTGTCTGTCTGTCCATGCAATCTTGTACGCACTCTACAGGTCGCACCTATTAAGATATTTCGATGAAATTTGGTACATAGACCTATGTTGGCCCAAGGACGAACAAGTTTGATTTTTTTGAACATCGGTCCATGTTTAGACCTAGTGCCCATATAAGGGTCCTACCAAAATTATATTGTTTATACGCTGCAGGTCGTAAATATTAAGATATTTTGATGAAATTTGGTACACAGACCTATATTGGCCCAATAACGCAGCCTATTGATTTTGGTGAACATCGGTCCATGTTTAGACCTAGTGCCCATATAAGGGTCCTACCAAAATTATACTGTTTATACGCTGCAGGTCGTAAATATTAAGATATTTTGATGAAATTTGGTACACAGACCTATATTGGCCCAATAACGCAGCCTATTGATTTTGGTGAACATCGGTCCATGTTTAGACCTAGTGCCCATATAAGGGTCCTACCAAAATTATACTGTTTATACGCTGCAGGTCGTAAATATTAAGATATTTTGATAAAATTTGGTATACAGACCTACATTGGCCCAGTAACGCAGCCTATTGATTTTGGTGAACATCGGTCCATGTTTAGACCTAGTGCCCATATAAGGGTCCTACTAAAATTATATGGTTTATACGCTGCAAGTCGCAAATATTAAGATATTTTGATAAAATTTGGTACACAGACCTACGTTGGTCCAAGGACAAAGCCTATTGATTTTGGTGAACATCGGTCCATGTTTAGACCTAGTGCCCATATAAGGGTCCTACCAAAATTATATTGTTTATACGCTGCAGGTCGCAAATATTAAGATATTTTGATGAAATTTGGTACACCGACTTATGGCAGCCGAAGGACGAAGCCTATTGATTTTGGTGAACATCGGTCTATGTTTAGACCTAGTGCCCATATAAGGGTCCCCCCCAAAATTATATTGTTTATACGATGCACGTCGTAAATATTAAGATATTTTGACGAAATTTGGTACACAGACCTATTTTGGCCCACGGACGAAGCCTATTGATTTTGATGAACATCGGTCCATGTTTAGACCTAGTGCCCATATAAGGGTCCTACCAAAATTATACTGTTTATACGCTGCAGGTCGCAAATATTAAGATATTTTGATGAAATTTGGTACACAGACCTATATTGGCCCAATAACGCAGCCTATTGATTTTGGTGACATTAGTTGGCTTTTACCCAGACTGGTGTAGGGTATTCTATAGTCGGCATGCCCGACTTTAACCTTTTTACTCGTTTTTATAATTGAATTATTTGTAATTATTTAACATTATTTTATTTTATTATTAAAAATGCATTTTAAAAATTATTTTACAGTTAAAAATACATTTATGAAGAAAAAAATCAATTTTTTTTAAGAGCCCCAAGTTGAGTGTGTAGTGAATATGGTCTGCCTGCCTTCACAAGATCGGCCATAAATCCATGGATAATAGCAGCAGTGGCATGTAATGGCACACCAAACCCGACTGAGGCTACAGGTCATAAAATGTTTTGTAAATTTTTTAAATTACCAGGTAATAAATATTTCGCCTAAAATGACACTTGCAGAAACAAGTCATAAAACACGGATTTTCCATAAATATGGCGAAATATTTATTACCTGGTAATTTAAAAAACTTACAAAACATTTTATGACCTGTGGTCGGCTTATTGTCAGTAACCAATTAAGTCCCTCTTTAAAAAACATTTTATGACCAGTAGTTCACGCAAATTTTCCTATTAAAGAAAAGCAAATATCGCTTATTTTTTTTTACCTATTTTTTACCAAAAAATAAATATAAATACTTCACACACTCTGAGTCAAATTTTAGTTGAATACTAAACGTGAAAGTGTTAAAGTGTTTTTTTTGTAAAGTAAAGAGTGAAGCTGTAAAGACAATTTAAAGTAAAATGAATAAATTTTGCTGCAATCCGTTTAACAAGAGTGGACATCGTTCGAAAAAGATAAAAGTATTAAAATTAACTGGTGTTTCGAAGCGATACATGAATGAATTAAATATACAATACGGTGAAGAAGCAGAATTCATTTGCCCCAAGTGTAAAATCGATTTGCCTCAACAAGCAAATGCATTGAAACAAATGCAACCACAATCCGAGAGTGAAATGACAATTGAACAAAATGTTTCATCTGATAGTGAGGCAGACATTCCGATGGTCAATATGTCTTTGAGTCCTTTGAATGAGGCTATTACCACTTTAGGTGAATCGCCTATTACAAAAAGAAAGTTGCGAAGTGAAAAATACAGGAAAGAGAAAAAAGGCAAGGTTATGAGTGCAATCGCGACAATATTTGATGAAGGCTCTGATAACGAATGCAGTCAAGCAGATGACGTTGATGACGGCAAACAAATGATTGAGCAGTTGAAAAGAAAATTCAATTTAGCGACCACTTTTCCGGAGAAATATCTCATTTTATCTGTGCTGCCTCAATCATGGTCTATACGCAAGATTTCTGAACAGTTTCAAACATCTTTTTACATCGCGAGAAGAAGCAAAGAATTAGTTCGACAGAAGGGCATATTGGCGACTCCCACCAAGAAATTTGGCTCAAGGACCCTCAGCGAAGCAACGGTGAAATTGATTCAAGATTTTTACTGCAATGATGACAACAGCCGCGCCTGCCCAGGTACACGTGACTATGTTATCACACGTGAAGATGGAGAAAAAGTACACAAGCAGCGCAGATTATTATTATGTAATCTATCCGAAGCATACCATCAGTTCAAAGAGAAATACCCAGCAGAAAAAGTGGGATTTTCTAAGTTTGCCATCCTACGACCAAAAGAATGCGTGCTGGCATTAGACAGGCACGGAACGCATTCAGTCTGCGTGCATGTTTCATCAAAACATCAAATTAATGTTCTTTCCATGCAAGAAATTGAAAGTATTTCACGGTGAAATTGAAACATATAGGGACCTCCTGTCGAAGTCGTTGTGCGCATACCCCACGGAAAATTGTCATCTGTCCAAATGCGACAATTGTCCGAAGATTGACGAGCTAGAGCAATATTTGGCGAAAAAGTTTGAACAGCTGTTAATTCAGGAGGTGCATTTCAAACAGTGGATAATTAGCAGCGGCAGATGTTCCCTTGAGACCGTGGTAAAGCAGATTCCGGAATTCATCGAGGAATTCGGATTCAAGTTGAATGAACTGAAGGCGCACCATTTCATATCCGAGATGCAATCGAAATTTCTAAAGGAAAGTAAGGAGAAATTAGCCCAAAATGAATTCATTGTGATAAGCGACTTTGCCTAGAATTACACTTTTCTCGTTCAGGATGAAATTCAGGCTTATCACTGGGCAAACGACCAGTGCACGGTGCATCCTCATTGCATTTATTTCAAAAACGAAGATAACGAACTACAGACCGTAAGCCTTGTTGTTGTCGCGGAGAGTTTAGCTCATAATTATGTGTCCGTTTATTTATTTCAAATGAAACTGTTTGAATTCTTAAGATCAAATTTCGATGCAATCGACAAAGTAACGTTTTTCTCAGACGGCGCGGCTTCTCAGTACAAGAATAAAAAAAATTTTTACAATCTTTGCATAATTGAAGAAGAACAAAACTGCAAGGTCGAGTGGCACTTTTTTGCGACGTCCCACGGTAAGGGCCCATGCGATGCGTTAGGGGGAACCCTAAAACGCATGGCGACTAAGGCAAGTTTGCAAAGGCCATATACTGACCAGATCTTAAATGTACAACATTTGTTGTCGTGGATTCAAAGCAAGGAAATTGCCATTAACACAGTTTTATGCACTCAAAAAGAACACGATGCCATGGAGCGACGAATTCAAAACAGATATAATAATGTTAAAACTATAACTGGAACGCAAAAGTTTCATTGCTTCATACCAAATATTTCTGATATGTCAATTAATGTAAAGCGGTACTCTTCGTCTGCCGACGTGCTAAATTTAAAGTTACTTTAATTTTATAATGATGCCAAGACAATTGAAATTTTTAATAAATATTGTAATTAAGTATAAGCAGCAAAATAAGAAAGATTTTTTCTTCATAAATGTATTTTTAACTGTAAAATAATTTTTAAAATGTATTTTTAATAATAAAATAAAACAATGTTAAATAATTACAAATAATTATATTATAAAAAATATAAAAACAATGAGAACAAGGTGGTCTCTTAAATGCTCCTCTCCTGTCCAAACAAGGAGTCGGGGCCCATTTTTTTATTGCTGATTCTTAAAGCAAAAATTATGAGGAATCCAAAAAAAAAAAAACTAGCCGGAAAATTTAGGAGCTTCTGTGGAAAATCGGAAAATTTAATTTTCATGGGAAAATTTAATTTTCATGGGAAAAAAGTAAATTTCTGAGAAAAATTAGGAAAATTTTATTTTTTAATTAAAGCCTTAATTCCTAAATTCAATACCTTTCCAACGAGCTATCACTCGTTGCGATCGCTTTAGTAGTTTTTTTTTAAAACAACTTTCAATAAGGTCCCTTATGAAGAATTCTTCAATTTTGTCACATGACAGTGGTGTACACCACCACTAAACCAGTCACTATAAAAAAAAAAAAAAAATATGTAGGTACATTATTTTTTGCTGGGCAATCGATTGAGACTATTTATTTTAGAATCGGAGAGGGGTCGTCCAAAAGGTGATCGCTTTCATATGGAATTGCTCTATATTACTTTTTATTACAAATTTTTCCATTCAAACACTGTCCGAAATATCAACAATTCCAAAAAACGTAGACTTTTGTGAAACTGACTTTGATTGACTAACTTTGAATTTAAATATGAATATGTATGAAACGAAAAAAATACAATAGGGGTTTTTATATAAACCCATAAATGCCTTGTAAACCGTGTATAAATACAAATTATAAATTTTATGTATGGAGTTTGACATTAAACTCATAAACATACCAGGTTTACACCGTTTACGAGTAGAATACGACTTTATATGAAAAACTCTAATATATTCTAAAATTTTGTTACAATAAGTACCGATTTTGGTAATACCGAAATTGTCAAAATTCGAGCCATTTTAGCAAATTCGAAATACCGATTTTAGAGCGATACCGATTTCGGTATTGCATACAATGTTTTTGTTTATTTTTTAATATTTTATGTCTTTTTTAAAAGAAATTCTGTTTTTGTGTTTGCAATTTTTACTCAACCAGAACTTTGTACAACGCAAAAACTAAAATAAAATTAACCCATTCAAAAAATGTGTGATTATGATTACTTATAAATAGTATGAACTTTTCGAGGGTTATATCCACGAGTTTTAATTAATTTAAACATAAAAAATCCTAAAGATTTTCTTGGAAGAAAGTCAAAAGATAAAAAAATTAGACTAATAAATATTTGTTCCCAGTATTGGTTGGTGATGGTAATTATCAAATTTGTCCAAATTTTCTTTCTAAATTTTCCTAAACAGAATAAAAAAAAATAATTTTTGATTATGTAGATTTTTTTGTTTCTTGCGAATGATATTTTTTGTTTTTATTCAGGTTTAAAAATGTTTTTTTTTAATTTGCGAATTAATTTTAGTCAATAATATGTCTTCCCGAATCAAAAAAATATAAAAGTAATTCGCGACAATTATCTTTACATTTCTTTATTCGCGAATTTATAACTCAGATTTTTTGTCATCTTTGAAAATAATTTTTGAATCAATTCTTCAAAACTCTGGGGGGTTTCTGCGTAACTCGATTCGAAAAAAATTTTCGAATTCGTAAATTTTGTGCCTTTTGTAAAAAGAAAAGTTTTTGCAAAAATCTTACGATTAAATCTTAAGGTTTACGATAAAAATATATTAAAAAGTAGAATTTTTATGCACAAATTTTTTTTTCAATCGAGTTACGCTGTTACCCCCTGATCTGATTTATTCTTCGCGAATTATCTCTTTAAACAATTTATTCAATCGAATCACAATTGAATCAAATCATTGATTACAAAATATTTTAAAACATTTACTGATTCATAAAATTAGTAAATTTTTTTTCGTATTGATTCAAAAAAGAATTATCTTTTCTAAGCTCACAAGAGAGAAGATTAGGCCTGATTGGAATCAATAATTTTCGTACACAATTTTGAGATGTGCTATATCTAAGTTTACGCGCTAAATAAGAATATTTATATGAATACCGAAAATTCGGTACTGGAAAATTTTCAATACCGAAATACCGATTTCTCAATACCGATTCGGTATTGGAAACCCTAGTATATTAATGCTTGATTGCACTGAAGTTGACAAAAAAAATTAAATTGATTGGAAAAACTAATACTTTGGATAGAGTGATAGATTTTATTGAAATAGAACTGGTAATAGATTTTTGCTGTCGATAACTTACTTAGGGTCTGTTTATTTCATGGATGGTAACCGAAACGAATGCGGTTATTGTTAGGGTAACGCTATTTTAGATTATTTCGGTATCGGTATTTTAAGGATAACGGTATTTGAGTTATTTCGGTAACGGTATTTTACGGATAACGGTATTCCGCTTATTTCGGTAACGGTATTTTAAGAATAATGGTATTTCAGTTATATCGGTAACGGCATTTTAAGGGTAACGGTAGTCAGTTATTTCGGTGCATACCGCATTTTTTTTTTTGCAAAAACCAAACTAAAATGTAGAGAAAACGAATTAATCGACTTAATTTATTTGAAATACTCAATAGCCACGTACAAAGACCAAAAGCAGAGAATTACAAATAACGGTAACGGTATTCTAAGGGTAACGATATTTCATGTATTTCGGCAACGGTATTTTAAGGTTATCGATATTTCATTTATTTCGGTATCGGTATTTTAAATATAACGGTATATCATGTATGAAAAGTTAAGACTCTCAGTCTTAAAAATAGTCTTATGACGGTCACAAGTAGGAATAGGCGCACCTTAGCCTGCAAAACTTTTTTTTTTTTGGAAATATTCTATTAGCCCTTTATTGTTTGTAACATATTTTGCACCCCAAAAATCTTTGCGGTATACGGCTCTGATAAAGTAATATTTATATTGCTTTTAAAACGAATCTAATTAACTTTTAACATTAAAATGCACATAACTTGTTAACATCACACAGTTGCCAGTAAGTTATAGATGATGTTTTTTTTATAAATATATATCAAATAAGAAAAACTAATTAATATTATTGCAGTTCCATTTAAAACTTCCAATAATGAAAACTTTAAGATTTCTCTTGCAATTTACAATAACTTGCATAATGCTGATTACAGTGGTAGTATCTGAGCCAAAATGGTATCAGTCAAAATTTGGTAACACATACTTAATAGAAAATGAACCGGAGGTTACAACTTGAACAAAATTTAAGAAATTTCGTGTCACAAATCCCTTTTCTTTTGTAGTATAATTGGTATCAAGCTTCAAACGAATGTGCTCGTCGTGATTTACAATTGATATCTGTGGTTACAGAAGAAAAAAATAGAGATTTAATCGAACTGCTTAAAAAAGAGTTTGGTAATTGCAATTGTTTGGAAATTTAAAATTAAGATTTTTGATAGCATTTAATTTTTTTATTTAAGGTGACCCCATTAATTTGTGGCTAGGTGGAACTGATTTGTATAACAAAGAGAAGGATTTTGAAAGACCATTTTATTGGGCAACAGGCCATGCATTTTCATATTATTATTGGGCTGATGATAATCCAGCTAACTATGCTAGTGCCGAACATTGTGTCCATATTTGGAAAGATTCTCCAGACTTTCGATGGAATGATAATGTTTGTAATCACAAGAGATTTCTATACGGTTATATTTGTGAAGAAACATTGGCGACTCAGAGGTGTAAATTAGTAGAAGAAATTGTTAACAAACTTGTGTGTGATGAAGTTCCAGCTTCTGAATATATAAAAGATTTATAATTTATAAAATTTAAAAAACCATTTCCCGATATCCGATTTAGAAAAAGTTGCGAAATAAATAAAACTATTTAGTTCAGTAAAAAAAAATTTTTTTAAATAAAAATAATAGATAGTTGGTACGAAATCAATAAGAAAAATCAGCAAAGAGGAAACTGTAAAATATACACTCTCAAAATAATTCCGTTCTGACAAACGATAGTTTTCCCATAATTCGGTTCTCACAACTGATAATTAGGTTGTCACAACCGAATGGCAATAGAACTTGGTTGACACAACTGAATTCGGTTGAGACAACCAAATTACGAGCTGGCGCAAACCAAATCAATTCGTTTGGCAAAAAATTCGGTTGCACAACGGAATTATTTTGAGAATGTACACTCAGGGAATTATGCAGGTAAAATCAACTGCAAATGACAGTTAAAATAACTGCATTTGAATTTAGAAAGGTGTAGACTACATATGCATTTGAATCAACTGCAATATGAAGTTATATTTAACTGTTAAAAATCAACTAACAAATGTAGTAAAAACAACTACAAATGCAATTAAAACAACATACATGCAAATTATTACAAAACTGTATAAACAACTGCAAATGTAGTTAAAATAACATAAATAAAAATTATTGTAAAATTTATTAATTTAATAAAAACAAATTTATGTAAATACTCTTAATTTTATTCTCAAATAAATTTAAAATTGAGAAAACAAAATTTACACTTATCACTTTTATTGTTCACTATTAAGATATTGTTCCAGATGTCCGTCTGTGAGAGATGAAATATTGTTTGTTTGGCTTCCTTTTTTTTCTCCAGGTAGAAAGTGATGAATATATTATAGAGCTGAAAGAAAATAAATACAATATTTTTTAATATTACCTTACTTACCTTATTCTTTTAATTATTTAATAAAATAACCTTTTTCCGCGTAGTAACGCGTCTTCACTCTTTAGCGTCGTTTTATAACTAAAGATACAAGAAAAAACATGTTCTTCTCATATTCTTTTACTAGAAATTTCTAAACAAGCGCCATATTATTTTTGTGTGCTTCGTACACACATGCTTGAAAATTGAAGTATTTGTAACAAAATTCAAAACAGTTGCATAAAAAAAATGTTACTACAATATAGTGGTTTTTGTAGTTTTTTTTTTTTTTTTAATAACTGTCAAAAACATTTAAAAATATTTCCCTAAGTAAACTAACAGCAATTGTAGTTAAAATAACTACAACCGCATTACTACACAATGAACAGTCATATAGTAACTGCAGAACTTTAATGAGTGTATCAGTTACATTTTAGTTAACCGAAAAAATGTAGCATTCTAATATTAGCAACAATTTTTGCTGAATAATTAGTAGACTAAAAACAAAAAAAAAGGTGAGATTTTCAGTGTTTTTTTAAATATTTTTTAATTTAAAATTTTGCACCACATAGGTTTTAAACCTTGTGCTACAATAATAACACTGCTCGAGTTTGAAACCTTTTTTCGTAATAAGCTGGGCACCCCACTTGTAAATCTAATTCAGGTACGCTGAATTCAATGGTGTTACTCGCGATTTAAAATTTTCATGCTGAAATTACCATAAAAACGATATGAATTTGGCATAATTATTAAATTCAAAGTTAGCAAATTTGATTAAATATTTATCAATAGAATATGTATATTAAAACAACTCAAAATAAGTTTAAAAAAAGGACTACACACTAATTAAATTCTGTTGAAATTTACCCAACTAATAGTAGGAAACTGTACTCCTACTGTAAGTTGGGTATTTTTACTCTATGTGTGTAATTGAAAAATAAATACGCACATTATATGTAAGTTGGTGCACATATAATATGTAATTTTACGTTAAAAGTGCGTAAAAATTAAATTAAATTTTTAAGTTTGTGTGTTAATTTACTAAATTTGTGCGTAAAAAACATGTTTTACGTGTAAGTGTACTCATAAAGTGCGTAAAAATCCACAAAAAAAGCGTAAAAAATAAACACAAATTCGTATATTTGTTAAACCACCCAAAAACATTTTTTTAAATAAAACAATAAATGTTTAATACGCATTTTATTAATAATGAATTGAATAAATTGAATGAAAATGATTTAAAATAAAAATTATGCAATTAATTTAAAAATCTGAGAAAAGTTAAATAAATGAAAATTATATAAAATGTTTGTTATTGAACTGAGAGCAATTTTGAAAAGCGGCTACCACATGCGTCAACAATAACACAGTGCAGCACTAAAATCTTGAACCAATTGAGACCTCCAAAATCTGAAAGCTTATGATGGTAGAAGAAAAACCCTAGCTGGGTTTTGAATTATTAGCTAAGGTGTTTTTTTAATTCATTTTTGAAGTTTTCGACTGGGAGGAGGATTTTAGTACATTTTTTAAAGAACATGTACTGATTCTTAAGTCTATATCTCGCGAACTATTCGAAATATTACTTTTCTCTCTTCAGCAAATTTTTACCTCATGGAGTACGTGTGGATTGCTGTCTGGCCAATAACGCATATTTTGTTTATTGACGAAGCCATTCATTATGACGATCATAAATTGGACGTAGCGCTCTTAACGTTGAGGCCACTGACTCCGAATGTCGGTAGTAAATTTTAATAATTTCGACTCGTTGTTGGCTCGTATATCTTTCCATCATGAAATGGCAAACCTTACTGAAGAGAAATGTCAAAAGAGCGGCAAGAAATATGGCGTCGTTTGCTGTCCCTGTCTTTCTACTTTTGTAGCGTCCCTGTTGAAGAACCCTTTATTACTATTATATGTTAGTATATTTACCAACTTTGTGTGTAAAATTTTTATTTAACAAAGGAATACTAATTTTACTCATAATGTGTTTATTTGTATACACATAATGTCTAAAAATACTTTCTGTGTGTATTATTGTGTATGGAAGTGTGTTAATAAAAAGTATACGCATTTTTTGTTTATATTTACCGAATTTTCGTAAAATTAAACAAAAATTTACCCATTTTATAGTATCAAATTTACAAACATTTTTTAGAGTGTACACACTTTTTTTTTAAAACAATTGAATTTTGTCGTATGTTTCTTATTGTTAATTAATTCACAAAATGGGTAAAAATAATAGATTTCTTGTTTATTTTAAAACTAATTATATTATAACTGATTAATTTTAACAGAAAATTTTGAATGAATATTTTAACTTTAAATTTTAAAAGTCTGTATTTTGTGTATTTAGTTTATTGAATGACTGCTAGAAAGAGTCAGAAAATATATTTCTTTGGAATTTAACATCTTATTTAATTGAAACAATTTTACAGATTTACTTTTTAAATAACTATTGAACTTTTATGGTGAAGTTATTGCTATATAAGTTAGTATTATTTAAAAATAAAGAATCAATTGAATTATTCGTAGAATACAGTAAACTTGCAATTTAATGAAATTTCTAGAAAAAACATCAGAATCTAAAACTATATAAAGAAGATTTTATGCATGATACAATTATTTGTATTAAATAGTAAAATCTCCAGATTTCGGGAATATTTTTCTCAGATTAAGAGTATAAGCATATTGCAAAGGTCCCCGTTTTTTTCAATACAATTTGACAATTAAAATCGTGCAACTATTTCCGTGAGAGATAAAACTTATTTTATTTTATCAACGGAATTTCTTATTCTCCTGTTTTTACTCTCAAAATATTTTACTAATGTTGCCAGATTTTCACACAATTTCAATCACAGTACAAGCATAGTACGACTACATGGTTGATTTCGTCATGCACATGCATTAGTAATATCAAAGGATTTAACTTTATAAATTTATAAAATATATAAAAAAGAGCAAAAACACAATAACACTTTCACAGCCTTTTATTCTAACTAATGTCAAACAACAATACGTTGAAATGTGGCAAGAAGAAAAATATAAAATATAACCAACTTGCTTGTTTATGTGTTCTCTGTTGTAAAAGTCAAATTCCGTTTCCGTTGCTATTTTGTTCAATTTTTTTCCGTCAGGATTTAAGATTCCTTTTCCATTTGTATTGTTATTATTCTCTAAATATTTTTCTATGTAGAAATACCATTTGGTTCTAAATGTTATATTCAGAACATTTTACATAGCCTAAGACATTTTTCGCATAGAGATACTTAGGATTAAAAAAATTACTTTATTATCCAAAAAATTTCAGATTCTGTGGAGGTTTCTTTTTATTTCTGTTTTAGAAAACCCATATTTTGTAAATATATGTATAATTATAATTGATTTGATGTTTTTATACAAAATAAATTATTCTTTTGAAATATAAAAAAATCAGTACACTCAGTACAAATTTTAAAACATCAGAACAAATCAGTACACAAATGTTTTATCAGTACACGTAACTAAAAATCAATACAAGCACTGATCAAATCAGTACGAATGGTCACACTAACCAAAATACAAAATTTCTGTTTTCTCTCATGTTCCACACATATTCATAAATTTATATAAAAATAAAAAAAATAAGCGGGCTAAAGCCCGCTCGATGGTTTGTATAAGTCCCCAGGTGACTGGGAACTTATACAAACCAAAGATTAAATTCGGCTGTGCCGAATCTTTAGATACCCTCCATCCTGGTGTTTTTATTCGGGGATTCTACTAAGTACAAACAAGTATGAATTATTACCCATTTTGTATTTGGTAAATCCACTGTGCAACAAATGTGTATGATTTTTTCCACCACTACAAGTAAATATTTCAGTTTAATCTTGTTTAATCTCAGTGCTGCCACAAGCAAGATTCAAAATTCCCAAAAGTGTATACAAAACTACCCAAAAATATGAAATTATAAATGACTTCAATTAACATATTATTACAATTTGAACTCCGAAAAAAGGTAATAACCTCATCAGTAAACTTAAAAAAAAGTGATTTGGCCATTTCAATTGTCCCATCGTTCTGGGCGTTATATTATTACAAAGAAAAGTTCCTTAAATATGCAGCATTTATGATGAACTTTTGAGTCTTATATGAATCTTCATAAAATTTAGAGAAAAAATTAACTTTAGAACAAAACACTTAAAAAGCTTGCAAATAAGAGTCAGTTATGATCACATGTGAACGATTTAAAAATAATCTTATTTTAGAGTCTTTCAAAAATCAAGTTTTATTTGCGTTTTTAAATACACACAAAAAAATCTTTGGCAAGCAATTGGGAGCACTTCAACTAAAATAATGTTTTTGTGGCATACACAATATAATAAATTATTCGATAAAACTTTATTAGTTGAAATTTGCTTAATTACTTGGTAACGATTTTTTTGTGTACGTTAATAGCTTATTTGTATAACGAAAGAATTTCAAAGCATGTATATATTAATACACTTTCCTGATGTATCGGTTTAATTCGTGGATGATCAGTCGCTGTGAATCAATTCATTAACTCGTATGAATAAAAAATAGATATTGGAATTTTTATGCAAATTTCACAATTAGATGTTAAGTCATTCATAAGCCAAAAGTAATTACATACATTGAGGCAGGGTTGGTAGGCTCTATCGCTAAAATACTGTTATAGATTCAAATATCGATATATTTAAAATACCAGTATCGAAATTAATGAAATACCGTTATCCTTACAACACCATTATTTTTTAGTCTAAACTTTTTGTAATTCCACGTCGTAATTGTGAATTTTACATACACTTAGTTAATAAATTAATTTTACTTTGTTTTTTCATAAAAAAAAATTTGCGGAATGCACCGAAATAACTGAATACCGCTTAACTTAAAATACCATTATCGAAATAATTGCAATACAGTTAACCTTAAAATACCGTTATCGAAATACAATTATCCTTAAAATATTGTAACCGAAATAATCTATGATAGCGTTACTTACCCTCACCGATAATCGCACCGTTTCTGCTACCAACAATGCTTTGAAGTAATTGCTAAGTTGTATTCATAGACCCACTATCTATTGGCTAGTTTATGAATTAAATTATTTTTTTATGTATAATATATTTTTTTATTTACAAATTTGATAACTTTCTCAATTCATTCATTTGAATTGAAATTTAAGTGAAAAACTAAACAATTTAATAATTGCTGCCATCCATGCCCTACCCATAAAGTGGCAACACTGCTTATGTTATTCATATAGATGTGTGTAGACCTTTAAAAATATAATTCCTTAATTCGTATTTTAAATCTCAATTTTGCAATAAGTTGATCTCAGTGAATTTTTTTTACCCCGATGTAGTACTTTTCAAGCTGTTAAAAAAAAAATCCGCGGAAAGACCTCTGTAGGGAGTTTATTTCTGTGAAAAGTTTGGAAATGGACTTAGCTACATATATCCAAGTCATTTTTAGTCAGATTGGAACAATATATATATATCATTGAAAGATAGTAAAAATATCTTATGGACGACATTTTTTTTTGTTTGTTTACCCATTACCGGCGAATGAGATTTATTTTTAAGATTTTTTAAAATAAACCGTTTTTATAAAAACCACCGTATACCAACACATAATTTTTTACTTATTAATATATTCTCAAGATTAAAAACTTTTAAGATGTAGCTCAAATTTTATCACTTCAAACACCGAAGATATTAGAAGGCAAGCCTAATTTTTTTGCAGATGGTACAAAAGATACAACTTTGAATCTAACCAACAATTATACTGAATTAACTCATCGGAAATCGAACATATTTTGGGAGTAAACACATTTTAAACCTATTGTCGGTATTGAGATTTTTCATTTGTCAAAAGTTATCCATACTTTGAAGGAAAAAAAATCTCACGATTTTGACCTCTAATATCTTCGGTGTTTGAAGTGATAAAAACTTGATCTATATATCAAATAAAAGCTTTTCGTCTTGATAACATTCTAATAAGCACAATTTTTGTTCTTATATAGATTTTTTATGGAATAAAAACATTAAAAAAACAAAAAAATTAAAATTCCTTCGCCGAATCATAATGGGTCAACAAAAAAATGCTATCCTAAAGATATTTTTATTACCTTTCCAATGGTGTACATATTGTTCCAACCCTATCATAAATGAAGAAAATATAGTTAAGTTCATTTTTAAACTTTAAACCGAACATACAGGCTTTTCGGTGAAAAAAAATTCTTCGGGCCCCCAAAAGAGAGTTATATCAGTAGTAAAAATTTAGAATCAATCGGTGAGGTGCCTCTAAAGCCAACATACGTCCAAATTATTCAATCGAATTAAAATTGAATCAACACAAATAGGAACAAATCTTATCTCACTTTTTTCAATGTCCAATCATTGATTTAAAGGCATTATGAATTATTCAGTAATTTATAAAATGAATCCAATTTTATGCATATAAATTCAAAAAAAGAATTATCTCTTTCAAGGTCTGGGTGTGTATGTATGTATTTTTTTCTTATTCAGTAAAAACAACAACACACAGTTAATATATTTTTTCATGTTAATATGGAAAATTCTAGAGGTGCTTTTACATTTTCATTCATAACTTTTAAACGTCTGGACCAAATATGCCCATTTCCAATAGCAAACTGCTATTGGAAATTGTCAAAGAAATTGGACCAAAATTTTGACTAAAAATTAACATCCTAGCACAACTATTTTGGGCGTGATCGTGATTTCAACAAACAGACAGACAGACGGACACGGCCATATCGGTTTCGCTATTGATAACGATCAGGAATATATATTTTTTTTATGTCCCAGATTTTTTTTCGATGAGTTACAAACGGAATGACAAAATGATATATACCCTCCTGCACAGTGGGATGGAGGGTATAAAAATTTGTATATTATTTTGTGTATATTCAGTAGAGTTCGGATGATTAAAATTCAACAATTGTATAATCCCGAGTGTTGCGGATACTAAGGCTAATTTTGAAAAACGGTAGAGTGGAGTAAATTCAAATCAAACCAAGAAGCATATATAATTAGGAGATACAGCCACTATCCGGTCACACATCGGTCAAAAAATTATGATCTTGTCAGAGTTGCTAGAGAACATTATGACGTTGTCTGACAAGGTCATAACTTTCTGTCCGATGTTCGATGTCCGCTCCGATGTGCGATCCGATAGCGATTGCATATCCTAGTTATACAAAAATTACAGTGTCATGTAAAGTTGTGTTTATATTTAACCAAGTTGGATTGTATTTTTTTCGTTCGATTTGGGATCAAATATCATCACATTTTATTTTAAATTATTTTAAAATTAAAGAAGGATGATAAAAAGTTAATTATAGAAAAAAAACTGAAAAATTTTATAAGGCCAGTAGGATAAAATACATATTTTCGGGTCTTGCAACAAATCCATCCCTAGTAGCTTATGCCTTCATTATCTTATTTGTTTCACATTCAATATAAATAGATAATCATCATATATTAACCCATAAAGTCATAGGATACTGAGAATGGCTTTTTAGCCAGTCCCGAAAATACATATTTGATCCTGCTGGCCTTATCGAATTTTTAAAATTTTTTATTCTCTGTAATTTACTTGTAAAAATTTTATCATCTTTCCCTAACTTGAAAATAATTTAAAAGAAAATGTGATAATATCTGATTTCAAATCGAACGGAAAATATTCATTATCAGAAATAACTTTTTATTTCTGCTCGAAAAAATAAAAGTCGAAAATTATCTTTTACAATTGCTCAAAAAATATGAGTCTGAAAATAACTTTTATTTTTGTTCAAAATAATAAAAGTAAAAAAATAAAATTTTTCTTTTCACTTCTATGATAAAAGTCACAACAGTGACGGTTCCTGCTAAACACAAAAAAAATAAGAATAGGAAGATGAAAGAAATATTTCATTTAAAATTTTTCTTATGCTGAAGAAATTTATCTGCTAGGCTCCCCGCATTAAAATTCTCCGTGTACGCTACTGATATAAACTATATAATGAATTAGTTTTGGAAACGAATTTGATTAACTTTTGACATTTTCGTATTGTTGTTATTAAAAATGTTAAACTAAAATTTGTAACTAAATATATATTAAATAAATATTATAAGTTCTATTTGAATCAATTAAAAATGAGTATTTTAAAGATTCTTTTACAAATTTTTTTAATTTCCATGATACTTTTTGAGGTAGTACTATCATTACCAAACTGGTATAAGTCAAAAAAGGGTATTAAATACTTAATAGATGATGAATTAAAGGTAATATTTAATTAGTTTTTTTTTTCAAATAGAAAGCAGCATATATTTATTTTCCAAAGCTATTTTTAGTATACCTGGTATATGGCTTCAAGAGAATGTGCCCGCCGTGATCTGCAGTTAGTTGTTATAGATAAGGAAGAAATTCAATTTGATTTAAGTGAACTACTTACGAAAGAATTGGGTAATAATATTTTTTAATGTTCTTTTAACTGATAATTTAAAAAATTTATATGTGTACTTTTAAGGTAAATCTCGTGATTTTTGGATAGGTGCTAATGATGTATATAGTGAAAATCGAGCGCCTTCTAGACTATTTTATTGGTCAGCGACTGGAGAGAAATTGAAATATTATTATTGGGTTATGGGTCAGCCAGATAATTCGTGGGGTTTTGAACATTGTATTCATATTCGGAGACAGAACGAATTTCGTTGGCACGACAGTACTTGTAGTAGAGAATGTGGTTTCATATGTACAGAAAAACTTTCACTAAAATGCTTAGAATTAGTAGAAGAAATTGTAGAAAATTGTCAAGTTGTATAAATGTTGGTAACTGATATTAAACAGTTAATCTAGTGTTTTTATACCCTACACCGCCACATTGACAGGATATAATAAGTTTGTGCTGATGTTTGTAACACCAAAAAATATTGGACCTAGCCCACCTTTTGGTTTACCGATAGACCCAGAATCACTTTTTGTTTCGATTTATCGATGTCCGTCTGTCTGTCGGTCCGTCTGTCAGTCTGTCCATGCATTCTTGTGCGCACTCTACAGGTCGCAAGTATTAAGATATTTTGATGAAATTTGGTACACCAACCTATGTCGGCCCAAGAATGAGGCTTATTGGTTTTGAGTAAAATCGCTCCACATTTAGACCTAGTGCGCATATAAGGGCCCCCCAAAATTGGCTTGTTTACACCCTGTAAATACGAATATATTTCAATATTTCGCTGACTCACATGGTCCCTAGAACAAATCTTATTGATTGTAGACAGAATCGGTCCATATTTGGACCTATCGCCTATATGGGCTATATTTCCGATTTTCTCTTCTTTTAGCATTTTATAGATAATTTTGACACAAGTCCATTTTAACTCATTAGAATTTCGGATACAAATATTAGTGGGCTTTTAACCAGACTGGCTGTTATATAGCCGACATTAATTTTTTTACTCGTTTTTTTTAACTTTGAATATTAATTAGCACTTGTGTTAAATTTTTATTTTGTTGCTTTATCTCGTATTTCACTTAAGTTGGCTCTTTCATGCCTTTGTTGTATGTATACAGCATTTTCGAGAATACTTTTCTCATTTCTAACGTTAAATTTTGCAAACCAAACTATTACAAAAAATCTTAGAAACCTTCACTTTAATTTTGATTCCTTATTTAACATTATTAAAAATTTTGTGCTTTATATAGAAATTTTCATTCGATCAATTCGATTGATTTTTTGTAATAAATTTTGTGAATATATAAAGGCTAAAGTTTTTAATTTGATCCAAAAGTTGTATGATGAAAAATACTAAAGATTTTATGCATAGTTTAGTAACAGAAAAATTACAAAATTAAAAATGAATGTTTTTTAGTTTGACTCTAGGTCATAAATTACTATCACTTTCTGTTTAAATTATTTTTTCAAATTAAAGAAAGATGATAAAATTTTCACAAGTAAATTACAAACAATAAAAAATGTAAAGAATTCGATAACGCAGAACAAGGTAAGACAGAATACGTATTTTCGGCTTTCGCTACAAGGCCGTCATCAGTGGAATTTGGCCCTGACGGGTTAATAATTGATATTATGTGCTTTAATTGAAAGCAAATCGAATACGTTAACAACTTAACTTAGACAAAAAACACTCATTTACCAAGTAAAGTCAAACTGAAAAACATTCATTTACCAAATAATGGATCAACTATACATACCCCTCATTCAAATTAAAAAATGTTAACCCGCCCGAGACAGGCGGATTGCTAATATTTAAAATTTAATTACAAATATCTCCGCTAATAGGTGCTGCAAGTCCATGAAAGTAATAAAAATATTTCTTTGGTATAAATCTACTCTCTAATTAAATTCTGTTGAAATTTACACAACTTATAGTAGGAAACTGTACTCTTACTATAAATTAGGGAAATTTATTCTATGTGTGTAATTGAAAAAAAACCAGATTATGTTTAAGTTCATATATAATGTGAAATTTTACACTGAAAGTGCGTAAAAATTAAATGAAATTTTGAAATTAGAGTACTAATTTACTAAAAAAAAAAGCACACTTTACATGTAAATGTAGGCATAAAATGCGTAAAAACCACAAAAAATGTGCAAAAATCCACAGAAAGTGCGTAAGAATCCCCCATGCTTATACTTACCACAGCTGTGCTTTAAGTTAAACCACACTCTAATTAAATTCTGTTGAAATTTACCCAACTTATAGTAGGAAACTGAACTCCTACTATAAATTGGGTAAATTTACTCTATGTGCGTAATTGAAAAAAAAATACGCACATTGTGTTTAAGTTGGTGCACAAATAATTTGTAATTTTACATTGAAAGTGCGTAAAAATTAAATGAAATTTTTAAATTAGTGTGTTAATTTACTAAATTTGTGTGTAAAAAAACACGTTTCACGTGTAAATGTACGCATAAAATGAGTAAAAATGCACAAAAAATGCGCAAAAATCCACAGAAAGTGCGTAAAAATCCAATATAATGCGTACATTTACAACAGTTGTAATAACTTTAAGCACCACCCAAAAATTTTTTAAAATAAAATAACAAATTAATTTTTATTACGTATTTTATTAATAATAATATCCGAGTCATTCTCTCATAACACTGTGAGACAAATGGTAGGGGTCAGTGATCGGGAAGGGTTCAAACTACCGAGGAAAGTTATATCAGTAAAAAAGAAGTTATATATATATATATATCGATTTGACCTTTGGTGGTCTTTTTTTTGACATAACTCGAGAACCACTAGTCCGATTTTGGTCAAACAATTTTAAAAAAATTAAAAATTACAATTCCTTTAATCTGTTCATATAACGTTTTTCTATATACTCAACAGTTTTGCCGGTAAAAATAAATGTATGAAGAAAAAAATATTTTTTGCCTAAAATATTAAAAAAAAGTAATAAACAAAAGGTTATTGATTTTTATGGTAGCGGTAACAAATATTTATTTTTACCGGCAAAACTGTTGAAAAACGTTATATGAACAGATTAAAGGAATTGTAATTTTTAATATTTTTAAAATTGTTTGAGCAAAATCGGAATAGTGGTTCTCGAGTTATGTCAAATAAAAGATATATCTCGATTCCTAGGGGTGACCCAGCGAAACGCCGGGACACGTATAACTTGTTTTTGACCGATATAACATTTCCCGTTGGTTTCATCCCATCCCGATTTTGACTGTCGCATAGTGTAATCGTTCATGTTGAAATTAGTCGTTTTGAGATCTTCAGGCATTTGTATAAAATTCATATAAAAATTTGTTATAACTATTGAATGGGTGCGATGACTCCTGCTCAACAAAATGCCTTCTTTGAAAGGGAGGCAGTAAACGTCAACAATAACGGGAGAAAACGCCTTAAGAGAGATAGGGCCTAGGCAGGAACAACTGAGTGCAATGACTCCTGCTCAACAAAATGCTTTCTTTGCAAGTTAGGCAGTACTCAATGAATACTGACTTTGTTGAGCAGGAGTCATTGCACCCAGTAGTTTTACCAAGGCCGTATCTGTCTTATGGCGTTTTCTTCCGTTATTGTTGACGGTTGTTGGTTGACTGCCTCCCTTGCAAAGAAGGCATTTTGTTGGGCAGGACTCATTGCACCCAGTTGTTCCTGCGTAGGCCGTGTCTCTCTTACGGCGTTTTCAATTTTGAAATGAGGTTACTATTTCCAGACTCTAATGTGTTAGTGGAAATGTTGTAATTCACAAAAATAATCCGTTTTCGCTTTTTCTTTTTATTATTTATAATTTTTTTCAGTTTTTTCCAATTTGAAATGTCAGAGTATTTATTACTATTATAGGATAGTATATTTACCAACTTTGTGCGTAAAAATTTTATTTAACAAAGCAATAGTAATTTTAGGCGCAATGTGTTTATTTATAAACACATAATGTCTAAAAATACTTTGTGTGTGCATTATATTGTTTATATTTACCGAATTTTCGTAAAATTAAACAAAAGTTTACCCCTTTTATAGTAGTAAATTTACAAACATTTTTTAGAGTGCACCCAAAAATATTTTTTTTTTTAAATAAAAAAACAAATTAATTTTAAGTACGCAGTTTATTAATAATAATATTTTCGCGTGTATAACTTGAAAATGCTGGATTTTTGGCAAATTTTGAGCGTTTATTGTGAAACATTGGTACAATATAAATTTATTGAAAGTATATTCCGGGCGTTTTTCGGCCAATGCTCGCTTCAACGAATCAACTGTGTTCGATACAGAGTCTCTGGGATCGTTTTTGCCGATTCAGCAGCTTATGATAGATGGAACCCTTCTGTTCCCACCAAATACAGATCATTACCTTGGCGCCATGGATATTCGGCATTGGTGTTTATTTGGCTGTTTGGCCGGGCTTCAAATACGATTTTTTGCTCTTCGGGTTGTCGTAATGGATCCATTTTTCATCGCTAGTAATTACTCGATGAAAAATTACTTCTTTTTATAGCGTTCGACATCATTTCGGACATGCAAAATCGTCTTTCATCATCTCTCGACTTAAACTCGTGTGGTACACAATTTCCTTGCTTTTTGATGAATACTGCTGATTGCAAACAAAAAACAATTGCATTCTTATGTTGCTTTTTGCAGATAATAATGTGTTTGTCTCAAAAAATAATCCGTTTTAGCTTGTCTTTTTATTATTTATTACTATTATAAGTTAGTATATTTAGCAACTTTGTGCGTAAAATAGTAATTTTAGGCACATTGTGTTTATTTGTAAACACATAATATCTAAAAATACTTTGTGTGTTGATTGTGTATGGAATTGTGTACAAAAAAAGTTTACGCATTTTTTGTTTATATTTACCAAATTTTTGTAAAATTAAAGAAAAGTTTATACTAGTAAATTTACAAACATTTTTTAGAGTGTACATTTCCAAGAAGTTTAGTCTGAAAATTCCTAGCCATTAAAATTCATGCGTGAAAGGGCTGAAGGATAGCAAACTACATGACAACCATGGCAAGGAACTCCAAGCTCCTTGTTGTGGGAACTCCAAGTTCCTTGTTGTGGGTAGAAAAAAATGCTGTGTCTTTTATTAAGTTCTAATGCATTGAAAATATATAAAATATAAATACACAACGGAATTCTATTCACAATATATTGTTGTTGTGTATTTACGTTTTCTGAATATTCTGAATACATACAAATTAAATAAAAGATACAACTTATTTTCCATTATTATTTACGATAATCTATCAAATTCAGGCTTTAAAATAAAAATCTTTAAATGAAATAAGGACACAAAAAACAGTGAGAGTTTTGTTGGCAAAACATGTAGCATGTTACTTATTTTAAGAAACTTAGCAAAAATACCATGCTACGTTACGACTCGTTCAAGTTACGTTTACGTTCCATACAAGATATATAACTAAAAAGAAATTCATTTTTTAACAGTTTTAAAAAACATTAACCTTATTCAAGAAAATCAATTTAAGGAAAACGCCTTATTATTTTTTAGTTAACAAAATCGTTGAGTAAAATTAAACCAACTTATATGGGTAAAATAAATTTTTGGGCCAAATTTGTTAGAAGCAAAAAGTGTTAATATTTCGGTATTTTCTTAATGGAATCAGTAAGTTTAGTCATTATAAACCTAATTGCAAAAAATCTCATCTACAAGTTGTCGCAATAACTTTTTTTGCACAATTTTAATTTTTTTTGTTGTAACGGAGTTTACATTTCTGCAAGCAAAAGATATAACAAAAAAAATTGAGTACGAATTTTCTTCAATTTATTAGTTTTTCGTATTTGGGTTTTCAACTTGCTTTCTAATGATATATAATTTGTGTTTATCAAATTGGCGGTTTCGCGAATAAAAATACAATTCATTCCGCGAAAAAAATTTTTATTTTTTTTTTAATTTTTTATTTTTGGTCCTTCTAAATGCTTTTCAAAAATATAAAATTTTTTAAAATCCAAACAGCGGTTGCCCAGTTACAAAATAATATATTAAAAATATAACATTTCACTATCAAAAAATTCTTAAATTGTGTGAAATAAATTTAATTTGTCAAACTAATGTCAGTAATGACTCGAAATATCGATTCAAAACCAATGAAATGCAAAATCAATCGTTTTTCGCTCTAGCAGCTTAGGGTAAAAAACTGATAACTTTTTTTGATTTGACGCAAAATTATTAGTTGAATCGTCTTTTGACGCATAAATATTAGTTGAATCACCTCTGTTTATGGTTATTTTAAAATGTTTTAAACATTTATCTACATTTATTTGAATGAAATCTGATGCAAACTATTGTGGTTACGGAGTTTACAGTTACGGTGTTTACATTTGGTAACTTTTTTCGTTTTCTTTCAGTAACGCTTTGCCAGAATTTTTTTTCCGAAACAAAATCGCATGATGCCTACAAGGTGAATCCAAATATGACATTGTTTTTCTTACTCGTTAAATAGTTTGGTGTAAAAATTAGGAACGGAGTTTACAAAATTTTTTCAAATCTTATTAAAGACATCCTTTTTCATCTCGAGAATGTTACATGCTGCAGAAAAGCCTCAAGCCTGTTATACTGGATGATTACTTACAGTCCAACGATCATTTGATTTTAAATAACATTATACTTTTCGCAATATAAATAATAGATAGCTCCAAAATTCTGGTATATGCATTTTTATCAAAAATTATGACGAAAAATCGTTACAGAGTTGAAGTCGTGATAGCTAAGATATACAAAAAAGTTTGTAAAATGTATTAATTTTTATTAAAAACCGCACTTTTCCTCTTTATAAAAATTCTTACAGTAAGTGTTTAGCTTTATTGGTTATTAAAATATAAGCTATTAAAGTTAAAAAACCTTAGGAGTTACTTGTTACGGAGTTTACATTTGGCCTATAAAATTGGTAACAAATTTTATGTATTAACCAAAAATTGGTCAGATTGTTATAAATTTTGTAAAACAGGTGACAATGCGCTGATATATATCGAAATATGTAACTCAAATGTAATCCATGCATTAGAATTTAGGTGGTTACACGGTTTTTATCACATTTTTTGATATCACCCATATTTAGAAAAAATCAAATACATTATTTTAAAAATGAGTAAACTTAATTTAATATTATACATTTTCTTGAGTGTAGGCATGTTAGTTTCAAGAAATTTTTATCAGTGCTAGTATATAAGCGCAATCAGTAGTTACTCAGCTCTTACCAATCAATAACGTTTTTAGCTGCCATGTATTATATGTCTCCTTAGCTTAGAGGGTAGAGCTCTCATCTGTCAAACTAGTGGCCGGGGTTAAAATCACTGTAGGATAAAAATTTGTTAAATAAATCTACAAGGGTATCGTTTCCTTTCTATGACACGTATACTTTAAAATAAACTACACTTAAAATAATATGTCAGAAAAAAATCTGACAAACGGGTTTCAAATCAGTTTGACTAATTTTTAACAAATTTTAAGTTGAAACACTGATTTAAATTAATATTTAAGTTATGTTCATTTAACACAAAACTAAAAATCCTTTGCACTTTAACTAATTTTGGTTGTTAATTTTAAAAATTATTTATAACTAATTTTTAAGCACCCATTTGTTAAATTTTACACAATATATTATTAAAATATAATATTTTCCTATTTCCGCTATTATTTGATTTTGACCAATTTGACTAATATTTATCAAATTTCTGGTTGAAACACTGATTTAAATACGGATTTAAGTTATCTTCATTTAACACAATATTAAAAATCCTCGGTACTTTAACTAACTTTTGTATGTTAATTTTCAAAATTATTTATAAATAATTTTTTAAGTATCCATTTGTTAAATTTTACACAATTTATTGTTAAAATATAATAATTTCATATTTCCGCTTTTAACACGTATGTAGATGGCACCACCAGTGTCTCCGAAGTTTTAAAAATGGCGCTATTTCTTTTCCACTCGATTTTGTAAAATGGCCCATATCTTGAAAACTAAGAGAGAGAGAGCAAAATGGATGAAAATTTCGACTACCCCTAACTAAACAGGTCCTCGTGAAAAGGTTACCTGTATCCAAATATGGACCTTGGGTGGGCCTTGGACCACCGGGATTTTTTAATAAAAATTTTCCATTTCATAAAAGGACCCATATCTCAGAAACTAAGCGAGATAGGGCAAAACAGACAAAATGTTTGCTCCTTTAAAGTGTCCTTTTATGCCCTTAGATAATATGCACCAGGTCCGAGAAGGGTCCTAAGCCCTATAAATTTTAAAAATTTTACGATCATTATATTTACTAATAAAACTGTAGTTTTACTAATTTTTTACTTAAATTTAGATTTGTTAAATTTAACAAAGAATGTGTTAAAATCAATCAATTTTATTTTAAACCAAAAAACTGAAATAAATTTTGTCATAGAAACTAATTTTTCTGTTAGGTCAACAGACATATTATTTTGAGCGTAGAGAAAAAGTCATGCTTTAAGAATTCGATGTCCTTTTTTGAAGAATCTTTAAAACTTCGGGAACTTTTGTTTCGCCATTTACTGAGCAATAGCAGTGACGTGGTTATATTATATTGAAGCAATAAGTTGTGTTCAGTTTAACAATGAGTTATTTAAAATTAGTTATAAATAATTATAAAAATTAATACACAAAAATTAGCTAAAGCACTGAGGACTTTTAGTATGGTATTAAACGAAGACAACTAAGTTCTTTTACTAAATAAGTTTTCCAACAAAAAATTTATTAAAAAATTTTAAATTGGATTTGAAATATATTTTCAGATTTTTTACTGATGTATTATTTTAAGCGTAGCACTCTATTTATAGTGCATACTTACTACACAATTGCATTAGTTAACTTGATGACCACAGTGGAATTGAGCAGAGATGTTAGTGAAAATCAACTCAATGGCGGAATAGTTATAAAGAACAAACAAAAACATACACAAGTTCATAAAAACCAACAAGATTTTTATACTACGAGTATGCACTAATCTATGGAACAGGCTATGTTAAGTTTGTGCTGATGTTTGTAACTACTAGGGATGCCAATCGGGATTGATATCCCGGGATTTTTCGGGACTACGGGATTTTTCGGGATCCCGGGATTTTTCGGGATTTCGGGATTTAAATTTTATTTTTAAAAATTTTTATGTTATGTAACTAATTTTTTTTATAGAATAAAGCGCTTTATAATTATTTAATAGTTGTAAATTAATAATGTGGTACATTTTATTGAATATTGAAACATCCCAGTCAGAAATTGACAGTGGTACAAAAAATCAAGTACCTGCATACCACTGGGTAATCGCGATGTTAAAAATAAATGACTGGCAGAACACTCAGTATTTGTTTTACAAAACATCATGGCAGGCCCAAAAAAAGAAACATATGAACTTTTTTTAAATTTTATTTTGGAAAATCTAATTCCAAACCACCTATTTATTGGTTTTGGCAGCGTTTTGCCAAAGTTAAAAATTTTGTTTCTCCGGTACTTTTCCGGCGCTTATTTTTTCTGGCTGGGATAATATATGAAAGCCTGCCGTTAAGTACACTTGAGGCCAGTATTTTGTAAGCCGATCTTAAAACAGATTCGTTGCGATAACCTTGCCCACTAAATCGTGTAATTACAGCAACAAATTTATTTGGTTATTGTTATCAAATGTTTTCATGGAAGAATTCAAACTTACAGTCTCAGCCAAAATTAGGTTGCAGAAATCGAATTTCGCTTGGAAGAATAAATCGGTAAAATAACAAACAAACTTGATTTTTCGCATGAATTACTCAAAAACTTAATATTGTTTACCAAAATTTCAAATTTTTCTGCAAAGTCTTTGCATAGTTTACTAGAATAATCTACTTAATTTATAATTTTACTAATATCTTGGCATTTTGATTTTTGAGAAATAATCCCGGGATTCGGGATTTTGCCAATCCCGAAAATCCCGGGATTTCGGGATTTCCCGTTTGGCATCCCTAGTAACTACTAATATTATGGGGTAAGAACTCACCTCAGATTCACGCTCCGATGTGAGTCGTTTCAGAGATATAAGCAGCGTTGCCATTTCAGTGCTTTTCGGGTATTTTTTGGTGCTTTTTTCCTTCCCATACCCGGTGATTTTTTACAAATACCCGTTTACAAAAAGCGGGTATTTATAGTGCTTTTTCAGATTTCTGGCGGTGCTTTTAATACTTTTTGTACAGTTTATATTTTTGTATTTGCTCTCGTTTTTTTCAATTTTTATTCAATTTTCTGTCAAAGTTGAAAAAATTATACGAACTATACAAAAAATACATTTTTTCACAATGTTTGTAGTACAATTTTAAATAGTAACTTCGTTATATTTAAACTTGAAAATTTTGAAATATTAATTTGGTGCTTTTTTACCCCTTTTTCGTTATTTTTTGAACCCTTTTTACACAATTTTACAAAGCTTAAATGTGTTTTTAAATACTTGACTTAAATTTTTCAAAAAATTAATATCGTGCTTTTTTACCCCATTTTTGGTAAATTTTTACCCATTTTACCCGTTTTCACAATGCTCACGGTGCTTTCCTGCCTTCAAGAGTTGGTAACACTGGATATAAGACTGTCATACAACCTTTTAATGAAATTACATGCCAATGAGTCCTATGCCAGATGAATGTATTAGTTTTGTATAAGTACCCAGCAAAATATTGGCAATGACACCTCATTACTATCTACATTACCAAAAATGATATATCATTACCTTTTGCATTATTTTATAATATAAAATAATGACTTCCTAATAACGGCCTATTGTATTTATTGTTTCTAAATATAAAATAATGACTTACTCGTATTAGTTTAAATAAGTACTTTTTACACAGTTAAATTTTTTTATTATATGTACCTAAATATGTTTTATGTTTAAATTTTTATGACGAGTCCTAAAATTACACACTAGAGAAAACTTAAATTTTTCTGAATATATTTCCTTAAGCTAATAGTATTTGCTTAACTCCTTATTTTTAAGAATCAAGTAAGTAATCAGATAACCACTTATAATTCAACTTTTTGTAAGCATGTGTGTAATCACTTATTATTCAAAATCTCATAACTACTTATTTAAAATTTTTTCGTAAGCGACCGGGTAAGCCTGACTACTTATAAAAACGACCATGCCAAACAAAAATAATGAGTATAGACGCCAAAAAATAAGTTGTGCGGAGCTATGAATTTCTATTATATAACCACTTATTTGGTAATGAAAGATTTTTCTGGGTAGTTGAAATCCCCCAATAGTTTGCTGATATGTATGTACAGTCAATCTACTTATATGGTGGTGTAAACTTTTCATTGTTTTGGCCAACACTGTATAAAATAAGATACAAAATTCTTCTGAGCCTAATTCTGTATTCGTATGTTCAAAATGAAACCACACATTTGACTTTGCCTATTGGCTATTTGAGTCTTTAAGTGGCGTTTTTAGGCTTAAAATATTCTGCGAATATGTTGGTCTCCAAATTTCACTAGAGCCCAGCAAAATCTCAGTAATGGACGATCTTTACTAATATCTTAACGAGTAAAAAGGTTAAAGTCGGGCATGCCGACTATACAATATCCTACACCAGTATGGGTAAAAGCCAACTAATGTTTGAATCCGAAATTCGAATGGGTTAAAATGGGGCTCGTGTCAAAATTTTCTATAATGTGAGTCAGCGCACCAAATTTCATTAAAATATCTTAATATTTGCGACCTGCAGTTTGTAACCAAGCCAATTTTGGGGGGACCCTTATATGGGCACTAGGTCTAAACATGGACCGATGTTCACCAAAATCAATAGGCTGCGTTATTGGGCAAATGTAGTTCTGTGTACCAAATTTCATCAAAACATCTTAATATTTACGACCTGCAGCGTATAAACAGTATAATTTTGGTAGGACCCTTATATGGGCACTAGGTCTAAACATGGACCGATGTTCACCAAAATCAATAGGCTGCGTTATTTGGCTAACATAGGTCTGTGTACCAAATTTCGTCATAATATCTTAATATTTACGACCTGCAGCGTATAAACAATATAATTTTGGTAGGACCCTTATATGGGCACTAGGTCTAAACATGGACCGATGTTCACCAAAATCAAACTTGTTCGTCCTTGGGCCAACATAGGTCTGCGCACCAAATTTCAT
The DNA here is from genome assembly GCA_949987735.1 of Leucophora obtusa. Taxonomy (NCBI): domain Eukaryota; kingdom Metazoa; phylum Arthropoda; class Insecta; order Diptera; family Anthomyiidae; genus Leucophora; species Leucophora obtusa. The sequence goes on from OX465297.1 coordinate 175,382,217, forward strand.
CAAAATATCTTAATATTTGCGACCTGTAGAGTGCGCACAAGATTGCATGGACAGACAGACAGACGGACGGACAGACGGACATCGTTAAATCGAAATAAAAAAAAATTCTGAACCGATCGGTATACTATAAGGTGGGTCTACGACCAATATTTTTTGGTGTTACAAACATCAGCACAAACTTATAATACCCTGACCACATAGTGGTGTAGGGTATAAACATAGTGGTGTAGGGTATAATAATAAGAAGTAGAAATAGGGTAACCGTGCACTCAGGGAACTTCTGCAGTCAGAATTTGTTAGTTGTTTCAATTTTGTTATTTAAAAAAATCTTTAGTAAATAATAATGTGATAATTACTTGCAAAAATGAGAAAAACAATAGGATTAAGAGAGGAAACATTCTAATTGAAAAATAAATTTCTCATATATTAGTTAATTCTGAGTACCAGAATTGAGTTTGATAAAACTTCAATTCGCCACACTGATGCTACGAGTCACAGCCTGTGTCCAATTCCCGTTCATGGCATACAGAAAAAGTTTTTCATATTGAGTCAAATTAACAATTAGAATTACTTTGATCAATTATCACATAAGCTAACCACTGACGTGTCTTTGGATGGGAGGAAACTGCGGCAGTCTGGTGTTTCCCTTGTGCCTGTTAAATTTTTCAATAAAAATGTTTTCTTATTCTTCCTGTAAATGAGCTTTAGAAGAAAATAATATTTATTTGTAGAAGAAAGGTAAATTATAATAAATCATTAAAAAAACAAACAACATAAAATACTGAGAATTCGTAATATTCATTTTATTCAGTCATTTTCTTTAAAAAAAAATGTGTATTAGCAATTTTTGTTAGTTGTTTTGCCTAATTTGTGGTTTATTTTAATACTAAAATACAAAACTAAATGTAAGCTGAATTTAATGAAATGTTAGTGGTACTGTTTTAAATAAAATTTAGTTTGCTTTTAAATACATTTGCAACGGTCTTTACATACAAAATATTTTAAGTGCTGTGTTAAAAATAAATGATTGGATTTGCTAGAATTTTCAAAAAGCATTTTGCCAGTATTTGTTTTGCAAAATTTTCAGTGGTTTATAAAAAACCGAATGGCAAAAAATTGGTTTAGATATCTATGCGGATGTTTGCAAAAATTGGTTATCAAATATTACTCAGTCAAAATTGCTAATGGTAGAAAATTAAAAATCAAATTCGGCAGCAGATAGAGAATTTTTACCTTTTTTAATTAAAAGAAAATCTTTGTATCATAAAACTAATTTTTTTTGTGTAAAGTCTCCCTTAGGATCAATTTTTTTTTGTTTACCCAAATTGGTGTATTACTCGTAGTTACGACAAACTTTTTGTCAGTGCTAGTATTTTTGCGCAACCAAATGCCGCCGCCACCATTTACTTTGAAAGATTTAAACAACTGTGTACCTTGAGTATACGCAGACAATGTCAAACCCTTTGAATATTTTACTATATCAACACATTCATCTGGTATAGGTATTAAACAATATTTTTTTGTTGCATATGTAATTGGACGAAATTCGGTACATATGTAAGTTTGTATTGCTCTAAGGGTATACATTGTTGAAAACGGTTAAAATTGGTCTATATTTTGATGTAGTTGCCATAAAATGTTCCTATCTGAGCTTATATGATTTGAGCTTAAATTGTGTTACCAAACATTTTTTCCACATAACTTTTATAGTGTTATTCTTGAATAAGATAATGCTCATTCTTGAAAAAAAAAACAAAAATCCGAGTCTAGGTGTGACTAAGAACATTCCGGGAATTTTTACATCGATATTATGGGAAAAAAAGTATAAAAATTGGCGTTTAAACAACACTGCACTAAAATACATTATGAACTTTTTCCCGTGGCAACTCGTCTCCGAAATATATGCAAGCTTAAGATTAAAAACCATACGTCAGTTTGGCAACATTTGCGAAAAAGGAGACACGGAGGAGATTGGAAGATAAAAAATCTAAAAGTAGAATGTTGCATGTGTCTGTGATTGATCATTTCTGAGTACAAAACAAAAACAGAAAGCTAAGTAGGAAAGGAAACTATGAATTAGTTGCATTGCATTCAAGGCTTTACTTGGGTGAGATGGCTAAACTGTCACACCTTTGTATAGTTACGTTTGTAATGTAGGTGGGTTGTTGAAAAATTATCATATAGAGATAATCTGACAATAAAATATACACAATAATATAATTTTGAAAAAGCGTTACCCTTACCGATAACCGCACCGTTTCGGTTACCGTCCATGGTTCATAGTCTTGTTATGTAATTTTACGTCGGTGGGGTTCAGTGCTATTGGAAAACCGAAGGAGGACGCTGCGACATATCTGAAGGCTAGAAACACATATATATTTTGATGTTACTGTCGATGGGTATCGAACCCGAAATCTGTAATAGTCCAACGCGCTAACCATTACGCCCACTGTCTTATGTTTAATATTTGTATAATTGAATTAAGTGAAAAATAAATAATAAAATAACATTTATATTACATTTTCACGTCGAAAGAAGTTAGCAAGTAGACGCGTAGGAGTATAAATAGTATTCGGAATACCGAGTCTCATTCTTAGTTCAGAGTTCGAGTGTAGATTTAGGCTACTAGTATGATTTAAGTAACAATTTGAAATAACTTCTTTTACGGGATTAAGGTCCTCATCTGTGATATACTATTGTGCATTTACAATAGTTTTTATAATTTTATACTGAAATCATTGCACAATTTTTATACTTAAATGCGTTTTTATTGAGTTTTAACGCGCACACTATACAGTATAAGGACTTAGTGTTGATGTTTGCTAATTCCAAAAATATTTATTTTAAACTGACTTTGATAAGCTTCAAAGAATGTGGCAAAGTTTGTTCTGTGGTATAGGATGTCCTTTAGTCAGCATGCCCGACTTAAAATGTTTAAATTATTTTTTCCTATTGTTGTTTCAGTTGCATGCTATCGTTGATAATAGAATGTGTGTTGATTGTTCAAATTGCCACTTCAACTATTATTTTATAGTATGATGGTATAACGTTATGCAATTTGCTGTGCTGTTACATGTTTTTATTTCTGAACTGATTGCAATTTACTATGTACAATTTTTGGTTAAAAGGAAAAAAAAAATAAACTAATTTTAAAATGACTTTAACAATTTTGATTTTTTTGTTATCTATATGGTGTTATGGATGTTATCTATATTGTGCTATAGTTGTTCGGCAACGCCAAATCTTTTGATACCCTGCATAGTGTATTAAAAATATACAAACCAAAACATTGAAATGGAAATATTTTACTTCCTGATGAAGGTGGTATCGTATAGGATGTCATTAATCCTTGCAAAACCGACTTTTGGTTTGTGGAGATATTGCATTTTTTTTATTTCAGATACTTGTTAAGGGATCCCAAATTATAAAAAAAATATATAACATGTTTGCACCCTCCCCCTCCTAACCAGCAATAATGGTGTTCGAAAATTGTTTTTTTGCAATTTTTTTACACACTCTCAAAATCATTTCCCCTTTTTCAGAAAATCTTTACACTTTTGATCAATGCCCGAGGTAGGGTAGGGTAGAGGGGGGATCTCTCGCCACTTTTTTTCAAAACACCCCTAATTATTTTTCAAAAATTACCTTTAAATTGAAGATCTACATATCTTGGCTTTAATTTTTATGATTTTTATTCTACTTATTTGCTTATTTTCCCTAATTTTTTTTAATGATTTAATGATTTTCAAAGATTACCCTACATACAGTGGTGGAAAATATAATATAGGGTCCGCCAAATAACTTTTTTTTTTTGAAAATGCTATAAAAAAAAACTACTGAATATTTTCTCAAATTTCTTTTTTTATTTGAAAGTACAATCCTTCCGGTTAATAATGGAAAATAATTTCATTCATATGGCTGCCTCGGCTGGCCATGCAGTAGCCTACACAATCGGCCCAATTTTTAAGCACATTATCGATTGTGTGCAGCTGTATTTCAACAATGGCTTTACGAATATTGTCCTTTAAAGCGTCAATTGTCTCTGGCTTGTCGGCGTAACACTTATCTTTGACGGCACCCCACAAATAATAGTCCAACGGTGTCAAATCGCAGCTCCGAGGTTGCCAAACGACATCAGCTCTGCGGCTGATAATGCGATCTTCAAAAACAGGGCGCAAAACATCTAGTGTAGCTTCGGCTGTGTGGTACGTAGCGCCGTCCTGTTGAAACTAAATGTTGCCAATATCCTCCTCTTCAATTTTTGTGAACAAAAATTCGTTCAACATGGCCCGATAACGATCTCCATTGACTGTAACGGCCACTCCTTGCTCATTTTCGTAGAAAAATGGCCCAATTATGCCTCTGGACCAAAATCCGTACCAAACAGTGACTCGTTTTGGGTGCACCGGCTTTTCCATGTATGCGTGCGGGTTTTCTGTGCCCCAAATGCGACAATTTTGCTTGTTTACATACCCGCCAAGATCAAAATGAGCTTCATCTGAAAAGATGATTTTTTTTGGCAAAATCGGCATCTTCTGTAAGTCGATCGTAGGCCCACTTAGCGAAGCGTTGTTCAAGCGTATACACAACCATATTCGTTCAGCGGAAGGATAAAACTAATTATCTGTCAAATCAGACATGAGCTAAGTGTTACCATTCACGAAATAAGCACTTGAAAAAAAAAACGTTAGATGGCGGACCCTGTAGAAACGATTCAAATTTCTTCTAATTTTATTCTCGTTGCCTTTATTTTTAAAGATCAAAATAGTGGCTAAATTTGCCTCGATAGACAAGGAGATGGTTCAGAAAATTGTACAAAATTTTAGCTTAATAATTCTTTTTTCATTTTTTCACTTGTTTTAAGTGGGCGTGGCTTTTAACAAAAAATTAGCGATATCGACCTTTTATAAAATTACATAGTAAAATTTAGGGAGTACTGATTGGTTCTGTATGAACTGTATGGTTTTGGAAATCCTATAAAATTTCCTTATATTTTTATCTACAAATAGTCTCCAGACTTAAAATGGCAGAACCTTAAACATGACCAAATTTTTCTTTGTTTTTAGCGATTTTAAAAGAAAGTTAACAACACTGAATTCTTAACTTGAAATGCTTTTTACTATAACGTAAAAAAAATCCTGACTGATTTGTTATGTTGTGGTAAGAAAAGCATAAAACTATTCACTTGAAATTTGCTTACAGGTGACCCCATATTATACTAAAAGTTGGACTTTAGGGACAACTTGGAAAGATATGCTGCCATATAAAATTTTTTAAAAATCTCGATTTTAGCGTATAGGTTACTATAGATGAATACATTTTTCTTGTTGAAATATTTTCCTTTTAATTGCCTCCTTACTAAGGCATTACATTTATTGGGGTCGATTATATATTCAGCGACTAAAGTCGCTGAAATAGAAAAAAACCATAAAAACCTGTACTAAACGCTAAGTAGTGGTTTAAATGTCAAGATTAACACATCGCATTTATATCGTAAATATGGCCACATGTTTTAACACAAAGAAATTCACAAAGAAAAATATTGCTACATTGATAGATCTGTCAAAATAACAGAGTAGAACATTGGAAGATGACAAAGCAAACTGTGGAAAATTTTTTGTTGTTGTTTTTGTTTTTTCTTTGATATTTCAAATGTTTAATAACGCTCCTAGACGAAAACAAGAAATTCTCATTGATTTTGTAATTTAACTTAACAAATATTTCCAGAAATTCTAAAAACGTCGTCTCCTGACGATTTCCTTAGGCAAGAATGAAATCCGGGTAGGGACATGCCTACAACGGATTATTTTTCACAATTTGTTAAATACGTTTGGAATTTGAGCATATTTAATTCCTTTAATGAAATTCATATTGATTGAATAGAAAACCGCCAAACTTTAAAGACATTTAGCGGAAAATCTGTACCATAGATCGAAAAATAAGGTACGCCATTGAAATCAGCATATCCGAAATATATAGAATTGATGGTCAGAGCTCTATCAATTTTTAAAAGTCAAAATTTTGTCATGCAGTGTTATTAATCACCCCAGCAAAACATCATTTCAACAATTTACCAGCCTATTTACGTGCTTAAATACTGTTGTTAGCGATGTCCCTAAAGTAATGGGTAGTCATTATCTTCTCACCTACGAAAAATGCAAAGTAATTAGTATTCATTATACTGCAAAAAATAATGAGTGCCCATTACTTTTGGGATAATTGAGCTAGTGAGTTGGCTGTTAAGAGTTGAGACCACGTTTTTCCTGGGATATTTAAAAAGAAATCAAGATCAAATTAAAAACCGACCTTTTCTGTCACTTCTCAGCAAAAAAACGAGATATCAAAGCAGTAGAAAAAGCACTACCACTGGTGGTCTAGATGTACTTCCTCTATTAACATAAACACTAATGATTTTAACATTGAGTTGTCATAGGAGAGGAGTACTCCGACTTCAGAAGTAATTCTAAAAAAGCTGTAAAAATACACTAACGGATACTTGTAAAGCATTGAAAGAAGTAATTTCTAAATCATTACTTGCAATTTTTTTTATGGGTTTTTAATTATCCAATTCTAGAATGTTTTCGCATCGAAATATTTAACCTTCTTTCAATCTACTCGTAGAATGCTAAGAAATTTTTAATAACTTGATTTATTAACGCATATATCGCAGAGAAATTTCGATATAATTGAAAACGATACTAATTATATTCCGAAATATTTTGAAAGGAATACATTTTTGAGTTACGAGTATTAACCATATTTGTGTAGGTAAAGAAAAAAATAGTTTTAAGACGGTTTTTAATCATTTCAAAAATTTTTTTAACAATCTTTACACACAGAAAACAAATCAGTTGGAAATCTGCTGGAAATACCATGATTTTACTAGTACAACATAATTTTTATCACTGTTGTACAAATTAAATTGTATTAGTTAAAAGTTTGTGTTAGGGAGATACAATTTTAGACTGCAAGTGAATATCCATTATATTTACTTTAATAATCGGTGTCCCTAACCAATTTTAAAAATTATAAAAATGTTACTAAACTATTTGATAATCACAACCATTTTAAATAATAAAAATAGTTAATTTTCTTCCAAATGTGAGTCGTGATAACCAAATTGCAACAAATATACTTTACTAAATTTTTAGTTTGAAATAAATACTGAATATTGGTTACATTACCCAATGCTAAAAAAATTTTTACGAATTTTTTAATCGATTTTCGGTTGTCATACCCACAATTAAAATTTTTTATAGCTTTGGTGATCACAACCAATAAAAAATCAATTATAACCGAAAGCCATTTGCCATAAACCCAAAAAAACTATTTTGGTAATCACAGCCAATATATCTGTTATTTAAAATTAAATAAGCTGTCAAAGAAATTTTCAAAAAATTTATATAACAAATTTATAAAATATTTTTTTTTAATGAAAAAAATCAACATTAATTACAGAAATTAATATTATATCTGTAATTTTTTCTTAAATTAATAATAAACTCGAAGAAGAACATAAATGAAAAAAAAAAAAAAATTCCATCGTAATCTGTATTAAATAATCTTTTTAAGGTAAAATATAACAAAACACTTTTCTAAATAGCATTATTAACCATTCTACATATTATTTTTTTTAGGTATAAAATGGACTTTGGACAACTTTATGTTACTTTCAGAAAAAATAAGAACAAAGGCATTTAGCAATGGAAATAAGAATCCAATGTAAAGTAGATACGTTTTATGAAATGGCCTTAGCTACTGTTGACTTTTTACTTTCAGAGATTTTTTTCTTTAGTGAGACCTTTGAATTCTGTCGACTTTATTACGATAAAAAAACAGTCTATAAGACCACTTTCCTGAGGTTACTAAAACTCTGTAAATTTTGATGAGTTTTTGCTGCAGAAACATCTTCAGATTCCGAAAACTTCCAATAATATAGTTTCCAGATTCTGAAGTGTTTCTGCTATGGAATAATTTTCAGGTTCCAAATACCACTTTTTTAAATCTTTTATTTATTTTGTTTAATTGTATTATTTTTATTATATGTATTTTTTTCATTTAAATAATCAAAAAAAAAATTATAAAAACAATTGGAAACAGTGTTTTTAATAATTCGGGAGGAATTTCTAAAAAAAATCGGTTGGGTCTACCAAATAGCCAATTCGGTCCGGATTACCAAATAAATTCGGTTGGGGCAACGTTTATGTATCGTTTGAGTATAGTAGGTACATCCGCAAATGACGGTTGCTACAATCGAATAATGTGATAGTACACGTAACTACTAAAATTCGGTTGGCAACGAATTCGGTTGCCACAACGAATCTCTTCTCTGTGTGTAAGAAATTTTTTACCGTTATCGGTTTAAATCTAATATATTTGTGGCGAAAATATGTAAATTTTGAACAGAGATTTCGCTGGTCTTCTAATAAAAATATTCTTTATGCACATACCAAATTTCATGTACACCCAGAAAAGAGATTCGTTGTTATAACCGAATTTGTTGACGATCGAATTGGGGCGCTTACAACAACTATTATCAAATTTAATGCTGAATTCGATCGGCATTATTGAATCATTCGGTTACAAAATTGTATTACTTTCAGTTGTGAGTACTAACTCTAACTAAAAATAGTTCAGTACCTGCAACTGAATTTTAATATATCACACCATTTCCAATTAAAATATTTAATTTATTTTTTTAAGTTTTTATTTATTCATAAACAAAAAATTTAGTTAAATAATTACAATTTTAAAAAGCAACCAATGGACAAAGTTTTCAAGGAAAGTATACTTTAAAACATGTGTTGTGTTCTCAAAAGAGACTTTTTAAATACTGTGGACCTTTCTAAAAAACAAATTCAGAACCTAATATTGATTCTAAGGACTTTTCTAAGGAAAAAATCAACTTGCTGATTTTCAGCAAACCTCTTTTTGCTAAAATTACCAATTTTTTTGCAAGCATGCTCTTGACTAAAAATTTGCTGACACAGCAACATTTTTTGCTGACTTTACAGATTTTTTCTTTTTTGAGTGAATGGAAGATATGTTGTTTTAGATATGTTTGTGGATTTTCCCACCAAAAAAGACTCAAAATCTAACAATTAAAAAGTAAGAGTTTTCGGAAAAATTTTCAAGAAAAAGGTCTTCACTCTTTAAAATATTATTATTGATTGCAAAAAATTAACAGACTTTAAATACTACCGTCATCCTATTGAGAATCCCATCAGATTATTACTGAAAGGTAAACAATACTAAAAAGATCCAGTCCTTCAAAAAAATTCATCCATTCTAGGTTCTGTGGTATGTCACAAATGTCCCTTCTTCCCTTCTACGACAAAGCCTTATAAAAGTGAGTGCACTCGTCCTGTAGCAGTTTGCAATGCATTCAAAATTAAAACATTACCCAAAATTCGTTATTACTTTCAGCAACGGGATCAGCAAAATGGATTACCATCAGCAAAATTTAGTAAATCAAGACTGCAAAAAACTATTCGTTGAAATTATTTTCAAGTTTTATGAAAATATATACTTACTAACATTTTGTTCCTTGATATGTTTAGCAATGTTTCTTTTTAAATATAAATTTTCAATACAAAAATTAATCTTTTTTCAACTGGATTTTTTTTTATTATTTTGTAATAACAATTTTGACATCAATGCCAATAATATTCATTCGTAAAAATATTTGGATTGTTACAGCAACCAAATAATAGGAGGTAGGATTATTTCATAGCATAATTAACATTTGTATGTACCGAACGTTTTACTAACCATATTTTTTATTTAAAATTAATTGGGATACCCAACAAATTATTACGAAAACATTCCAGTCCTTTTGAGTATATTTTATTTTGACTAAGAACCGAATATCTTTTCTGATTATATAAGTAAAACAGATTCAACTGAAATAATTATTCCATAACTAAAATATAGAATTTGCAACCGATATCTAACCGATCTTTTTTCTGTGTGTATTTATTTTACTACCCAGTGTAGAAAATCATTACCAGATATGTGGTTATGTAACTACATACTTGGTAATGGTAACTACCTACTTTTGTTATTACATTTCTTACTACCTTTGTATGGCGATGTCGCGAAAAATAATGAGTTGTCGTTACACACCAGCATACGAAAAACCAAAAAATATATCTTTACCTATGTGCTTACCAGTAGTGACAAAAATAATGAGTCTAAAAATAGATTTTCAAAAAAATAAATTATATAAAAAAAAATATTTTTTATTGTATTTTTTTTTCAAATAAAATTTGCTGGTGCGGAAATCGAACCTGGGTCTACAGACTGCCAGTCAACAGCTCTACCATCTGAGCTATATCGACATGTAATATTTAATAGATAAAAACATAATTGACCTACTGCACACAAGTAAGCTTACTCGCCAATATACAAAAAATCAAAAAAGATAAGATTACATACTATATCCTTACCAGTGTTTAAAAAATATTGAGTCTAAAAATAGATTTCAAAAAATTTTCAAAAAAATTTAAAAAATTATTTTTTATTTGAAATAATGATAAAAATAAGTCATTATCAGTAACTCATTATTATATGTTTTAAAATAATGCAGAAGGTAAGTGGGTGTCATTACTGGTACTCCAAAAAATAATGATATGTAATTACACTGGTTAATGAAATGAAAAAGTTATGAGGGTTATGATGGCTCCAAAAAATGCAATATTTTAGAAGTGAGTTTAGATGTGGCAGAACCAAGTTTACCACATTTACTCTTTTTTTGGCTTTCCAAAGATACCCTATAACGTACAACTAAAAAAAAAATTGTTACCCCAACCGCATTTGATTCCAATCGAATCGCTGAAGATGATTATAATATGACAACCAGTATGAACCGAATTCCGTTGTTACAACAAATTTGTTTTGTAGATGTATCTTAATACGTTGCAGTTTAGTCAATACTGACTTCTGTGCCAAAAAGTCGCATAATAGAGGTAGCAAGTGTAGGGTATGCAAATCATATATAAGTACTTTTAAGCATTTATCGTTGTTGTTGCTACTCGTACATATAAAAAAAGAATTATATAAAACACGTTTCATAAAACAATTATTTTTTTTTGCGAAAAAACAAATTGCAATTTTTTTACAATATAAGGCCATTCAATAAAAACTTTAAAGCTTAAGGGCAAATGTTCCAATATTTTAGCTGTTGACGTAGTTATTATTATAATTGTAATGGTTATAGTGCAAAATGACACGGTGTTTACACTATATCATCGTTATTATATTTTGCAAAATGTGGTACGAATTTTAGGGAACATATCCTAAGCTATAGAATAAAATATTCATAAATGAATCTAATTAAATTATTATGAAAGTCGTTGGAATTAAAAAAAAAATATTAACAATATAAATTTTATTAAACACGACAAAAAGAGATGGGGAGACAAATTATAAAAATAAGATTTCAAAACGGTTATTGTATTTAGCCTTTCATGTAAAATTTCTGGTACTTTGAAGTATTTTCAAATTAACTTATATTTTATCAATACACGAATTATTTATAATGCATATAAATTTGGTCAAATTTGAAAGCATATCAAACAGATGGTTTTAAAATATTGATTTCAAAAACATGACAGCACAATATAGCAGAAATAGTTGAAAAAAAAATATTAACGCCTGTATCTACCCTACGGGAAATGGATCAGTCACAGAGCTGGTCACGTGACTGGAACTTTGTGGGAGTTACCGGTCCTCGATTCGGTTTTTTTATATGAACGTAACCGGCAACTTTAACATGGGCTTGTCATAGGAAGTGCCAATTTCCTCTTTTTGAGCTACTTGTGACTTATCGCAAAGCTTGTCGATTATAACATATCATACTACTGGTTTAAGAGAGTATGCAATAGAACAAGTTAAAATTATCTAATACGGAAGTAGTCTCATGTTAGACATTATGTGATATGTATCGAAACTAGTTCGAAATAAAATATCACGTGACTGATTTAAGCGCACATATCACAGAACTAAAGAAAAATATTTGTAAAAAACTAGTCACACATTAGTCAATATGTGTGTTGTTGCTGAACTAGTACAAAATAATAGCTTCGTGACATATCACTATACTCCTCTAAGTTAACAAGTCACAGGTCTAACTGAAACTAATTGACGTGTAACATGTCACTTATTATTCACCATGTGTAATAATAAGTACGGGCGCTGGAGGAACCCAGAAGGATCCAGTCACTGAACTTACGTAAAACGACAAGACACCGAATCTGTTTTTAAAACATCACAAAGTCACAAAAAATTATTTTAAAAAAATAGTTTATTTTTTTTTTTTAAATAAATACCAAAATAAGTATCAGGGGTTTTCACATACCAACATACCAATTTTACACCATTTACGAGTAGAATACGCGTTTATATGAAAACCCCTATTAACTCACAATTACAATTTAATTTAGTTAAGTTTATAAGCTACACATACAAATTATTTGAATTTTTGCATTAAAAATTCAAAAATTGTTTTTTCGGACTTTCTAAATAGATTTTCATATATTTAGTTAGAATAATGTTCTACCTCAAGTCCAAATTCGAATACGATAATATTGTAATATTAGATTTTATTTGTTGTTTCAAAAATATTCTCATTTGGACTTGAGGTAGAACAATATTCTAACAAAAACATATATGAAAGTATACATATGTATAAATTTTAACGTAAAAGTTGAGAAATACTAGTTACACCATACACCACTACTTCGACAAGGTAAAATAAGATTATACTGCTGTTTGTAACACCAAAAAATATTGGACCTAGACCAACCTATTAGTGTACCGATTTTCTCAGAATCGCGTTTTGTGTCGATTTGCCGATGTCCGTCCGTCAGTCTATCTATCTGTCCATGTACCCTTGTGTGCACGCAACAAGTCGTATATACAGTAGTGTACTAAAGTGGATACATATTTGAATATTTTTAAATCTGTATTAATAACTTTTGTTCAATTTGTGATATCCAAGTGTAGTTTTCCCAGTTTCCAGTGGCCAGGTAAGAGCTCCGATTTGAATCCCATCGAGAATTGGTGGGCAATTGTCAAAAGAAGACTCTCCCAATGCGAACGAGCACCGACCAACTTAGATGATATTTGGTCAGAAGTTTCAGCGGAATGGGCTAATATTCCACCTCAAACTATTAAAAATCTCGTGGAAAGCATTCCTTCTCGCATAAAATCTGTTTTAAAGAACAAAGGACTCTCGACAAAATATTAAAGAAAGAGCTTGCCGAAAATTTCAAATATGAACAATACTGGATAAAAGCGGTCACAATTTGCAATTCTTTTTTTCATTAACTTCTTAATGATATAGTCTACTCTATTTAGGTTTTTATTGAAGAAGAATGTTTTAGTTTTGTGCTTTAAAAAAATCATTTAAGTTTCTATAATAAAATAATTATAACAAATTTCGAAAAATGTTGAATTAATGTATCCACTTTAGTCCACTACTGTACATACGGACCAAATTTCGGCAAAATGAAAACGTTTATAGGTCCCTAAAAATTTCAAGTTCCTTTTCAGGATTTCTGCATAAATTCTGAACAATTTTATACACGTTACGAATATGAAATACAATTTTTTAAAGTTCAATAACAAAAAGAAGTTTTTTGTATGTTCCATAACCGGGAATCAAACTGGCAACCCTATACACTGGCTACGACCCGTAGCATCATCTCTTAACGAGACACACCATGGTCGACACACCGATGAGTGTGGCTAATTGAAGTCTTGTCAATCATAACCTACAAAATTAATGTTTTGTAATCGGAAGAATCAGAAATAAGTAATACATGAGCAATTTATTTCTCAATTAGAAAATTCCTATCGTTAACTCCTTTTTACAGGTAATTATCACATGATGATGATTTCTTTGCCCAAAATTGGATAATATGGATGTGAACGACATGTGGTTCCAACAGACGGCGCTCCGTGCCACATAGCTGAAGCGACCTGGACATTCTGCACGACCGATTTGAGGTCATGGTTATCTCACACAGAAGCGAATTGAATTAGTCACCGAAATCGTGCGGTTTGACCGCTTTAGACTTGTTCTTGTGAGGTTCCATCAAAATGCTTGTCTATGCCAATAAGTCACAAACAACCGATGTCTGCATAACCCGTGCCTTTGCTCAAATTAATTGGGCATATCGGATGTGCGCTCCCTGGCGAAGCCGCGGCGTTCATTTAAACGGTGTCATATTCCACACATAATGTCATTCATAGGTGTTTCAAATAAAACATAAAATCCATTGCTATCTCAAACACAAAATCCCTTTAACCAATCTCAATGTTGAAGGCAAAACTCTCACATCAACATGCGAAAGAGTGTCTCCAAACGAGTCTCCCAACTGAGAACTCCGATTTTGCCGAAATTTTCATCTTATGCAGTTTGTTTGGATTGTGTCTTTCTTATAAAATTAAAAATTATTCAATTTCTCAATTTTATTTACGATTTGAGGCCTTTCGAGTTCGAGTGATTTTTTCACGTAAAAACAACATTTGGAAATCGGTTTAGTAGTTTTTTTCTTAACTGACGTGATCTTTTTTGCAACATGCTAGGGATTCTATAAAAAAACTGACGATTATCTTCAACTTTTCGATGTTAAATTTCTAACATTTTAAAGATGTTAATTACAAAAATGTCGAAATATGTGATGCAAAATCACTGTCTTTCACCAAATTTTTTACAATATTTTAAAAATTTTATGTAGTACGATAGTTATTAAACTTCGAAAAGTGGTTTTCGGGTCATTTTGGGCTTTTTGAGCTAGTTTTTAGTTATTTCTATAAAATTGAGAATAGCATATATAAAAAAAACTCTTCCATTAATCTATTTAAAAAAACATAAATTTAATCTTCTCTTTAATTAATTTTTGCAAATACAGATGTGATGTACCTATTTTAGTCGAATGGGTCATTTTGACCACTTAGTGATTAAGCTTCCCTAGTGATTTTTTTGGAATACTTTCCTCTATTTCATAATGGTAATACCGGTATTATAAAACATTTTCACCAACGGTTAGAGAAAGGAACCGGCAATCAAAATATCCAATAAAAAATTCTGACTTTTTGGATATAACATCCCCTAAGTGTTTGTGGATAAATCCAAACGGGTTGTACAGCCTTTCAGTCAGTCACTGAACAGTTTGTTTTGGTTATCATTGACACTCTATTATGCATACTCGTATCCGAACAATATTTTTAAACTACTCGTAGTTTAGCATTATGTCATCATTTCTGTGGCCACAAAGTTAAGTATTATGTGAACTTTGTAACAGTCACGGGATAGGGTTTTATGGTACCGATCGCCATTTTTTCATATACATCTAATTATACTGCACCTGTTCTGTGTTATATCACTACTTCAACTGTAACGCTACTAGTTACTTTTGGCAATTTGATGTTATGATACTTTTTCTCCAGTTATATGATATATCCAAAATGAACCAGTTAATTTTTGGCCTCCATTTCAATAGTCACAAGGTTGAATATTTTGCTGCAATTACCACTTTTTGATACACCGAAATTTTGGTTTACATCAGTTTTGTAACCTGTCCCCTATGCACCTGTCACAGATTTGTCACTTTGGATCAATCGACCCTTCATTTCCCGCAGGGTACATACAGAGAAATTTTAACAAACTGCCACCGAACTGGCCCCTTTATATGAAAAAGACTGGTCACTTTTACATGGCGTTGTCATAGGAGGTGGAAATTAATCCCTTGTGACATGTCACAAGACAAATCCTAGGACAGGTTACTGAACTCTCATAAAAAACAAAGTTCAGGGACCTGTCCTGCGATGTCACAAGGGGTCAATTTCCACCTCCTATGACAACGAAATGTAAAAGTGACCAGTCTACTTCATATAAAGGGGCCAGCTCGGTGACAGTTTGTTAAAATTTCCCGTAGGGTACATACAGAGAAATTTTATCTTACTTTGGACTTGAAATTCAGTAACTAGAATTGAAAATAATTGGTGAAAATGTATGTTGATTAATACAACAAAATTTGTTCAATGCAGCGAAACAGAAATATTCAAAAACCACATTTGAAACTGTTTTTTTTGATGTATAAACTAAACTATTCTTCATTAAAATATACCTAACGATTGTCATTTAATTTTTCTTTATGCAAGCTAACCTTCCCTTATTTTTTTGTTGGCACTTGTTAAAAAAGGAAATATTTTGCTGTATAATGGTAACAATTTGCTTTATATATTTTTATATAAATGACGAAAAACACGTTTTCATATTTTTACAACTGTCGATTATTATCGCCATATTTCGTGTATTGTTATACAAAATTATAAAAATGGTTTTCGCCTTAAATATAATAAAATACGGACTCACTGGGGCTAAAGAATTCCTTTGCCAACAGAAAAACAATATAGAACAATTTCAAACTTTTTTTTAAATTACAAGGGTCTGACAATGGATTTTGATAGAGGAGTAAAAAAAATATATACGTGCGTCGGCGTTTTGAAAGATCTGAATCTATCGACACAAATGGTAGTCGGACGGGGCTAGGTCTGGACTATAAGGTGAGTGAGAAAAAACTTCCCAACAACTATTTTATAAATAGTTTTTAGCCGGTCTTGCAACATGAGGTCGACCGTTTTCATGATGAAATATTACGGCTTCTTTTCTGGTCGTATATTCCCGGCATTTTTCGGCCAATACTCGCTTCTATCACAGGTCCACTGTGATCGTCTGGCCCGATTTCAGCAGCTCATAATAGATAGCCCCTTCTGGTCCCACCACTGTCTGACCTAGGCGGTCTTTGCCTTCCGTGTCAAAATCACCATTTCCGAATCGCATAAACTATCTTTGGTACATTGAAATCGATGGAATATGTTCTGGATAACCTTCAGTGAGCAATCAATGTGCTTTAGCTGCACTTTTTTTCAATTTGAAGAAGTAAAGCAAAACTTCCCGCAAATAATGCTTTGTGGGCACAAAATTCGTCATTTTCGAAGCAAAAAAAACTTTGTTGTTTACACTATTAATTCAATACATAAGTGAGTATAAATGACAGATGCTTACCCTCCAAAATGCCATATAAGTTAAAGACATAAACCGTGTGTAAAATATTCGCCATCTGTTGTGAATCCAACATTTCTAAATTACACACCCAATAGTAATAACATTTTATGTCCATTGCCTTCTAAAATTTGTTATCTACATTATTGGAAATACAAAAAAATGCAAATAATGTAGAATTTTATATAAAAACCTCAAAACTTCTACTAAAACTATAATAAATTAAAAAAAAATGGACGACGTTTTCATTGCAAACATCCTCAAATCCATTAAAAATATGAGTAGAAAAAGTTTTAGTCGGGCATGCAGACTATATTACAATTTTCATCAGTCTGTAGTAGGATTCTCTAACTTTTTAACGACAAAATTCGGTTGTTAAGTTGTCAGTTTACTATGAAAACTTATCAATTTAACTACCGAATTTTGTCATTAAAAAGTTACAGAATTGCCCCTCTGGTTGAAAAACAACAAATTTTGGGATCCGAAATTGGAATGGGGTGAAATGGACTTGCGTAAAAATTTTTCTATGAAAAAAAAAAAAAAAATGGAATATGGGTAAGAAAATCCATGTGGTTGATAGGTCAAAATATGGACCAATCCTATCTAGATTCAATGTCCATTGTCGTTGGGCATATTTTGGGAGGACTTTATATGGGCACTAGGTGCAGCGATGGATCGATTTAAACCAAAATAAATGTACTTCGCTCTTGAACCAGTTTAAGAGGTGTACCAAATTTTATCAAAATATCTTAATATCTGCAGCCAGTAGCTTGCGAAGATTCCCATTTTTGGGAGCCTTTATGCGGGCACAGGGTCTAAACATGGACCGTTACCAAATGTAATCAACTGGCTATGTCCATGAGCACATGTGGATTAGTGTACCAAATTTCATTAAAACATCTTCCTATTTTCCATCTGTAGCATATGAAAAATCCAAATTTGGGGGCCCTTGGAAAGAAGTTTAAATCTGTTAAGATATGCTTAGATCTAAAACTAAGACCTAAAGAGAAGTGGAAAATGAGGTGATTTCCATGACCAAATATGAATATTCGGTAATTTTGGAGAATGCTAACATTTGTAAAAAATTTTCTGTTTAAATTATTTTCAAATCAATTTTCGTTATTATTTTTATTCTTTGTAATTTACTTGTAAAAATTGTATCATCCTTCTTTGATTTGAAAATAATTTAAACAGAAAGTGATATTAATTTATGATCTAGAGTCAAACTAAAAAGAACATTCATTTACTTAAAAATAAGAGATCAACTAAATATTCCTCCATTCATCTTAAAACACATTGACACGGTGCAAAACTATAATTTAAAATAATATATATTTAAATTTAAATTTAACGGTTCGTTGTAATTCAAAAATCTGTGGTTATCATACACAGAGTTGAATAGAATCAGCTGAGCTCTCTTAAGAATTAAGGTTCAAAGCAAAATAGAGTAATAATAACAAAGGATAAAAATAGTATTGTTAAATTTCGTTGATGTTAGTCTAAGTTGAGTTGTTGATACGAAATTCGATTTTCTTTCAGCGGTCACATAAGTAGACAACATTAAAATATTAGCCCACACAAGACGAAATATACTGATGATGGCTTTGTAGCGAAAGCCGAAAATACGTATTCTGTATTGCTGGTCTTATCGAATTCCTTTAAATATATTTTTATTCTTTGTAATTTACTTGTAAAAATTGTATCATCTTTCTTTGATTTGAAAATAATTTAAACAGAAAGTGATATTAATTTATGATCTAGAGTCAAACTAAAAAGAACAGTCATTTACTTAAAAATAAGAGATCAATAAATATAAATATTCCTCCATTCATTTGTAAAAAATGTTATCTAAACGAATTCATTCAAAATAGTTTGTAGTTTAAATTAACTTAAAAGTTAATTTAAAATAAATGAAAAATCACTTGAAAATCGGTCCACTAACTTTTCATTTAAATCGAAAGAACATTTCATTTGTTTTTAAATTTTAATAAATTAACTACACGATCCTTAAAAAAGTAATGATTTTTCATTTATTTTTTTTTCTAACTTTCAAAAAATTAACTACAAAATACGTGAGAATAAATGATATTTAGTTTATTTCGGTTTTTTAACTGACTTAGAAATCTAAAAGGCTTTCTATTTTTAACAAAACTAGTTAAATGAAAATATTAGCTGTAACAGGAAATCCGTATTTATATGTACAGTGGCGGCCACGAATTTAAGGACATTCAAGTTTATTTTTTAATTTTATTGTTGTTGCCTTAATTTTTAGAGATCAAACTAGTGGCTAAATTAGCCACGAAAGGCAAGAACATGGTTCAGAAAATTGTACAGAATTTTAACGTTATGTTTGTTTTTTCATTTTGTCACCTGTTTTAAGTGGGCGTGGCTTTTAACGAAAAATTAGCGATATCAACCTTTTATAAAATTTCATAGTAAAATTTAGGCAGTACTGATCGGTTCTGTACAAACTATATATTTTTGGAAATCCCATAAAATTTCCTTAAGTTTTGCATTATTTTGATCTACAAATAGTCACCAGACTTAAAATTGCAGCACTTTAAACATGACCAAATTTTGCTTTATTTTATATATTATATTTTTGTTTACTCTGACGTATGAGTGATATTATTTGTACCTATTGACATTTATCACTCATACGTCAGAGTAAACAAAAATTTTTAACATTAGTAGATTAGGCTGCAGTGTAAAAAGCGGTTAAATGCGGGAATGATAGAAATGAAAACCACTTATCTGAAATTTTAGTCCGATTGGGGGTCATGTTTAGGTTCCACCGAACCTGCAATATTCGTGCATATATGTAAAATTAATTGTTGAATGATTTCAGCTTCAATTGAATAATTCTGTTGATTTTTTTAAAACTGAGAAGGTCCCACAAATTTTGTAAAAAACCATAAATGTAGTACTTTGCACTAATTAAATATTTATTTTAAAAGGAATGCAAAATGCTGAAATTTCTTTCCATATTTTGAAAGTATGCCGTTTTAGGAGAGTAATTTTTTCACAGAGTGTTTGAGGTATTAAAAAAGTCGTATTTTTTTTATATATTACGCTCATATAAAAAAGTTAGTATAATAGTCTGTTAAATGCGTTCTGATTCAATTATTATTTTCGTAACATGGTAATTCCACATAAAATGGCCCAACTTAGAAAAAAAATAATTCACTTATTTTCAAAAATCGTTCAATTGATGTCTACAAGATAATGACAATTATTGACAAATGGAAAAATTTATAAATTTAAAAAAAATTGTTTTTTTTTCAAACTTTTCGAGTTTTTCGTACTAGGTCACACCCGCCAAATAAAGAGGTCATCATATTTTCTAAAAAGATTTTTTTAGTTGTTTTTTATAAGTAAGTACTTGATATTATCAAAAATATTTTAAATAATTAATTACATCAACATAATTGTGCGCGTTCTACGGAAAATTTTATATAATAAGGAGTGAGATCATAAAAATGTTAACACACATTTTTGCCTATAACTTTGGTTTAAACCTTTTCATATTTTTTTTCGGCAATTTACATTTTAAAAATATGTCAGTTAATAAATTAATTTACATTATGAGTTTTAATTTGCAATTTTTTACAGAATGGCCGATGAAAGAAAAGTGCGTTCAAAAATAATTAAATATTTTTAACAAAACAAAACATGTACATACAAAAAAATTGCCAAAGAGACAAATGTACGCCGCCAAACAGTTTCAAAAGTAGTTAAAATGTATCTGGAACACCTAACAATTGATAGGAAGCCGGGAACAGGAACAACGACTGGTTATCGTAACATTGGTAAGGCATATAAAGTTAAAAGCATCCCTAAGAGAGATCCTAACACATCTGGCAGAAAAACAGCTCGGTTAGCCCAACGCTCGGACTTTTTTGTACGTACAGTGAAACGTAAGGCAGTACTAAAGTCCTACAAAGTTCAAAGAGTTCCCGATAGAAACGCTTTTAAAAATTTGGAGGCCAAAACCAGAGCTCGAAAATTGAAATCAAATTTTATACAAAACGAGTAAAAAGGTTAAAGTCGGGCATGCCGACTATACAATACCCTACACCAGTCTGGGTAAAAGCCAACTAATGTTTGGATCTGAAATTCGAATGGGTTAAAATGGGGCTCGTGTCAAAATTTTCTATAATGTGAGTCAGCGCACCAAATTTCATTAAAATATCTTAATATTTGCGACCTGCAGTTTGTAACCAAGCCAATTTTGGGGGGACCCTTATATGGGCACTAGTTCTAAACATGGACCGATGTTCACCAAAATCAATAGGCTTCGTCCTTGGGCCAACATAGGTCTATGTACCAAATTTCATCAAAATTTCTTAATATTTGCGACCTGCAGCGTATAAACAGTATAATTTTGGTAGGACCCTTATATGGGCACTAGGTCTAAACATGGACCGATGTTCACTAAAATCAATAGGCTGCGTTACTGGGCTAATATAGGTCTGTGTACCAAATTTCATCAAAATATCTTAATATTTGCGACCTGCAGCGTATAAACAGTATAATTTTGGTAGGACCCTTATATGGGCACTAGGTCTAAACATGGACCGATGTTCACCAAAATCAATAGGCTGCGTTATTGGGCCAATGTAGGTCTGTGTACCAAATTTCATCAAAATATCTTAATATTTACGACCTGCAGCGTATAAACAGTATAATTTTGGTAGGACCCTTATATGGGCACTAGGTCTAAACATGGACCAATGTTCACCAAAATCAAACTTGTTCGTCCTTGGGCCAACGTAGGTCTGCGTACCAAATTTCATCAAAATATCTTAATATTTGCGACCTGTAGAGTGCGCACAAGATTGCATGGACAGACAGACAGACAGACGGACGGACGGACATCGTTAAATCGAAATAAAAATAAATTCTGAACCGATCGGTATACTATAAAGTGGGTCTACGACCAATATTTTTTGGTGTTACAAACATCAGCACAAACTTATAATACCCTGACCACATAGTGGTGTAGGGTATAAATACAACTGTTGTGTAATGGACGACGAAACTTATGTCCTGGCTGATTTTTCGCAGCTCCCTGGTCAAGAATTTTATGTTTCCGATGGTCAAATTTGTAAGTCTTCTTATGGACATTCTGAGCAGATGACGCTATATTTAAATATTTTTTATTATGTAATCATAAACTGGCTTTTATTTGGGAAAATAAGCGAGATAGAGCAAAATTTACAAAAATTCGTTATTCTGTACTTATTAATCCTTATAAATTACCTATACTCCAAATAATTACAATAATATAAGACTCTTTCGAAACAGATACGGAAATTAACAAAAACAAACGGGCTGGCCGAAAAACATGAAAGAAATTCTGAACATAGTCCGATATTTATAAAATGCAAAGGGGTTTTTTTTCGAATCAGCAGAAGCTCAAATGCTAAACTTCATCAAAACAGCTTTAAAATTCTTACCTATGCGTATAAAATTGCAACAAAAATTAATTATTTTTTTAAATCTTTCTCAAAAAAATTTTTTTTTGTTAATCATTAGAATGTATAATTTTCGCATTCTTTTTATATAAAATATTTTATTATTACAAATATTTCCATATAGGTTTCTTACGGAATATGGGTGTCATATTCAACCTCAGTTTTAAATTTGTTAACAGTATTATACAAAGCAATTAAAATCAATAGTAATACAAAAAGTTGAAAATATGAATTAAAACAAGTCCTAATAAATAAAACAAATCTTCCAATTTTCCCGAAAATTTGGGGGCTGAGGGAAAGCTAAAGATACTTTTCGGTGAGACTGAAACTCCATAATTACTATTTCTTTATGGACATTTCTAACGATTCTGCAAAGAGCCGGTGTCGAAATCGAAATTTCCACGCTTCAGTCTTGTATATATTTGGTTAATTTTTAACAGGAATGAAACTTGAATACACATATGTTTTCGAGCAACTTCTTGATACTAACCACGAATATCGCCCCAAAGATTTAAGAGATTCCTTTTTAAAAACATATTAATATATTGTGTTGCTATCTTTTGATACGACTTCAAATAATTTGAAGAAAATATCTAAGAAAAATATCTGTTTCTTATAGAAGACCTTCCGAAATACGAAAACTAATTTCAATATAGATATAATTTAATAGCTATTCAATTTATTCCATTTGTTAAAAAATTTAGGTTTTTCTCTAATAAAAACCACAACAATACATGGATATAAATGTTTGACTTAAAACCACACAAACAACATTACATTAGTATGATGGTGTTTTCAAATGTGTACTTTGGAACACTCGCATAAAATTAAATTTAATTGTATTTTCATGTTTGCAAAATATCAACCGAAGTACCGCGAAGCATAAATACATGTAATTTTAAGCAAATAAAGCGTAAATTTTATTGTAAAGATAAGCCGTTAATAAAACAGCTAAAACAGAAGGTTAAATCAAATATTCATTAATAGAATAAGTAAGGACGCACATAGAAAACTATGGACCAGAAAATGGAAGAAATCTGAAAAAATACATAAAAATAAAAAACTAGGAAATTCGCAATAGTGTATTCTGTGTAGAAAGGTATATCAGGTGTAACATTTTGATGTGGCAGTTACCAAAAGTTGAGGTAAAAGAGTTGAGTTTAATATAATTTTCTATTATTGAACATTTCAGTTTATTAAATTTAAATTTTGGTATTTTGAGAAAAAAATTATTTTTTAAAATACAACAATTTTAATAAAAACAAATACTCGACAACTAGAGATTATACTTTTAAGATAAAAATTAGTGCCAACTATATTAGAGATGACATATTTAGTGCAAACTCTACGAGATTTCTATCCCGTGTAGATGTGCCTTAAGAGCAACCTGTCTCGTAATATATTTTTTTTTTTCAAAAAATCGATTTTTGCGGTATTTTTCTCACTACCTAAAAACGTAATAGAAAAATCTAGCTTGTTATACTTTTGTAATCTACTTCCCATGGTTTTCATTAGATATGCCATTGTTTTTAATTTTAAAAATTATAAGTGGTATCCTTGCAACTGAACTTAAAATTTGACTTTTTTTTAATATTTTGTTATTATTTGGCTTATTATAATTCATAATTATTTAGCTTATTTCTGAAGTCTGAATTTGAAACTTCAATGGTGATCTACGACCTGTAAATAAAACTTTTTTTAGATATTTTTTGGCAGACCATATTTTTATGTTTAGAAGTTTGTAGAGTTCGCTAATTCCAATATTTGGTTTTGGACTACCTTAATTTCCAAATAAAGTATACACAAATTAGTACTGAAAAAGATACCAGTGTATGGGTCTTAGAAATCCCTTTTCCAACAGTATCACATTCCTATAAGAGTTCCCGCGAATAAAATGTTCATAAAACAATTATTTTTCATTTTTAGTTTTATTACTTACTTAAGGAGTGAGATCATAAAAATGTTAACACACATAAAGTTAAATAAAAAACAAATCACTGAATTTTAAGACTTCAATCCAAATTTTTATTAAATGAAATTTAGTACAAAATCAAACAAAAAAAAAAAAAAACCGCATGGAATTCTAACCACTACGAACAAAGTTATCCACTTTTCCGGAAACCCTCGCATTAAGGCTTTTATGGTAGTTTCTGTCACCTTTTTAGAGCAGGTGGTCCATCTACGTTTGAAATCTTGCATGTCCTGGGAGACCTTTTTTGTGCCCTTTAATTCTCTTTTAACAAGAGCCCAATATCTCTCCACTGGTCTGTTTGGTGGATTTGCCTCTCTTGGTACAAAAACCTCATTATTATCATTATATCACTCCAGCGCTTTCTTGCTGTAGTGACAAGATGCTAAATCGGGCCAAAAGTAACAAAAAAGATACATTGTGCTGACTCAAAAATGGAAGAAGTCTCTTCTGCAAACACTCCTTGATATAAATTTCGCTGTTTATAGAGCCAGATATCACAAATGACTGGCTTATTTGCCCGCAGCTATATATGGCTTGTCATACTAGGAATTTTTTAGGGAATTTCGTTTGCTTTTTCGACCTACATTTTTCCGCAATATTTCCTCGAATATCGAAAACATAAAATTTTTGACCAGGGAGCTGCGAAAAATCAGCCAGGACATAAGTTTCGTCGTCCATTACAAAACAGTTGTATTTTTGTATAAAATTTGATTTCAATTTTCGAGCTCTGGTTTTGCCTCCAAATTTTTAAAAGCGTTTCTATCGGGAACTTTTTGAACTTTGTAGGACTTTAGTACTGCCTTACGTTTCACTGTACGTACAAAAAAGTCCGAGCATTGGGCTAACCGAGCTGTTTTTCTGCCAGATGTGTTAGGAGCTCTCTTAAGGATGTTTTTAACTTTATATGCCTTACCAATGTTATGATAACCAGTCGTTGTTCCTGTTCCCAACTTCCTTTCAATTGTTAGGTATTCCGGATACCTTTTTACTACTTTTGAAACTGTTTGGCGGCATACATTAGTTTCTTTGGCAATTTTTTTGTATGCCCATGTTTGGTTTTGTTGAAAATATTTAATTATTTTTGAACGCACTTTTCTTTCATCGTCCGTGCTGTAAAAAATTGCAAATTAAAACTCATGATGTAAATCAATTTATTAACTGATATATTTTTAAAATGTAAACTGCCGAAAAAAAATATGAGAAGCTTTAAACCAAAGTTATAGGCAAAAATGTGTGTTAACATTTTTATGATCTCACTCCTTATTAAAAAAATCCAATATTTCGACCAAAACAACGCTGATTATTTTCAAGGGAATCTGAAAATGAGTAATGTGCGGTTGGTGTAAATATTGAGTTTTAAAATAACTCAACATAAAAATAAAAATGAAGAAAAATTGATTTTTTTTTTAATATTTGCTTTTAGTTATTAAAAAACCCGACTTCAAGCCAAACAACAATATAAAAGTTCAACTAAACAAAATTTTCAAAATGTTCGAAAAACTTAAAACTCGAAACATTTACCGATTTTTTAACAACATTTTTACATATAAATCCCCGAGTTGGCCAGAAAGCCAAATCAAGCCGAGTTTAGAATTTCTTTTTACAATATTTGCAAGTTTTAAGGAAATTGGAGCATTATGCTTGCCTTCGCATAAGAATTTATTTGAGTTGAAAAAATATAAACTTTAAAGCCCATAAGAAAATGTTAAATGGTCAATTGTGTTAAATTTTTTTTTTTGATTTTTTGTAACATGTCTACCAAAATGCT
Source organism: Leucophora obtusa (assembly GCA_949987735.1). Taxonomy (NCBI): domain Eukaryota; kingdom Metazoa; phylum Arthropoda; class Insecta; order Diptera; family Anthomyiidae; genus Leucophora; species Leucophora obtusa. The sequence goes on from OX465297.1 coordinate 175,408,508, forward strand.
AGCCCATTGTGCGTTAGTGAAAAACATAAAGCACAGGTCATCATATTTGGACTTCCATATTTGTGAACTCAAAAAAGTACACAAGTAAAATACAAATTTGCTTAAGCTCTTAATACAAACAAAACATTTAAGCAAATTAATGCTGGCAAGCACCGGTTATGAATTATCCTATTTCAGGAGTGATAAAACGTTTTAAAATACTTAGAAATAAGAAAAATAAGTTTTAAAATATATAGAGAGAGTTTAAAAATCTAAAATTTACATAGGAATTTTCGTATTTATACACAATTTTATTAAAAAATTAGAAAGGTTACATGTCAAATTTTTTTGGAATATAAAATTTTTTTTTGGATATTTTTACATGTTAACATATAAGTCGACATTTTGTGAGAATGAAGTGAACGTTTGCGATTTCCATTACTTTGCAAAAATGGGATTGTATGAAACGAATATTTAAAAGTGCACACAAGAGTTTCCCCAACTTGTTGCCTTTACGAATTTTCATAGAGGAAAAGTACAAAAACTTGTGTCGAAAAGCGGATTTTGCAGAAAAAAATTAAACAATTTTTCAAGGCTAGGTACTTACAGGGACTAACCACATAAAATCAACCCAAAAAAGTGACATTTAATTTTGTATTTTATTATGTGATTTATTAGATTAAATATTTATCGTGTTTTTTAATCACCTGGATTTAGAATTTTTCATACAAAAAGTGGATTTATTAAATCCAAAAAAAAAAGCTGGATTTAATAAATCCATAACAAAAGCACAAATATATGAAACAGTCTTTTAATTTAATGTCAGAAAAAAATACGAATAAAAATTAAAAGAGAAACAAAAAAATTGAAAAACTAACAAATAAAAGGTTTTTATTAAATTTTTTTTAATGAAATATGTTTAGAAAAAAAAACTACACCTCACCAAATACATATTTTTAATCTTGGACATGGAGAAATACCTGAAATAGAAATGGCAATTGTTCACTCTACTGTAAGTAATTTAATTAAATCCAATTAGTGAATATTAAATATTGCAATGGAATTTTTCAATTGTGTAGAACTATAAATTGAAGTGATAAAACTGAAAAGGCAGACTGTTTATCGTTGTTTTATATAAAATATAATTAAAAATTAAAAGTTAAGGTAAAATCCTTCATCATCGAATTCGGTATTAAAAATTAGGGTGAATGAAGTGTCGGACAGAAAATTCTTTTTAAAATAGGGAGAATCTAACCCCATCTGTTGAGAACTTTTAGAAATACTTTTTGGATTTATTAAATCCAAGTGATTAGAAAAAACGGCTATTATTTTAAAAATTTTCAAAATAAATCGATGTGCAACGTTTTTGAATTGTTTTAGCGTTTTGAATTAGTTGATTTAAAGATTCGAAAACTGTTCAATTTATGATGGAAAATAAAACAGAAAGAACTCATACAAGACCGAAAACAGGCTCCTTGAATTGATTTTTAAATTATTCAAAAATTACTTCGAAAACAAGAGGCAGATTTCCCTTAATTGGGTTCATAATTATGAGTCTTTTATGAGAATGCTCAGAAAGGGCTTCACTTAGAAAAAAAAAACTTTTATTATTATCATTTCTGAATGCCTAAAGTCTCACTGAGTACAAAAACATTTTGAAATACAGAGACGAACAAGTTTTGCATATTCTTGTATATTTTTGCTACCAATTTTACAATTTGATTTGAGATTTGACCATTAAAAATATATTCATGTATTTATGATGAAATCAAAATTTTTTTAACTTCAAAAATTTTTATCACCGCAAAAATATGTTCTAATTATCTTAATTAATTTTATTTAATTTTTTTTATAACTTGGAAATTTTGTTTTATATCAACACTATTTTTCTAACTTACAGGGAAAATTGTCGTGTGATAATCTCCGATCTTAATAAGTTTAGGATATTCTGTACGATAAAAAAAAAAATTCTGTGATCGGGGTGTCTGAGATTTTCGGCCATCTCGTTCATTAAGGGGTTAAAGCTACGGTAAAAAATTACCCATTTTTTTGTTTCTTACATTTACATTTCCTAGGAAACCTTTCTGTGCTACGGTTATGTTGTTTTGTAGTTGTTGCTGTAAGAAATTAGTTAATTTTAGGGTACTTTATACGAACAATTATAATCGTACGATCGTCACATTCACATATATTAATCCTTGTTAACATTTAGCGGAGCATATTTTTTTATATTTCGATATTCCAGCTATTTTCGGTTTTATCGGGTTTTTCTCAGAAAACTATATTTTGCGTTATGGTAGCAACCCTATTATTCCAATATAGGCAATATGGGTATCAAACTTCATACTTTTCAGAGTACTATATAGTTTATTGAAAAGGGCATAATTTGAATTAAAAATAACTGCACCACCATATATAAAAACCAGTCTGGTGTATTGTTTGGATCCGAAATTCGAATGGGTTAAAATGGGGCTTATGTCAAAATTTTCTATAATGTGAATCAGCGCACCAAATTTCATTAAAATATCTTAATATTTGCGACCTGCAGTTTGTAACCAAGCCAATTTTGGGGGGACCCTTATATGGGCACTAGTTCTAAACATGGAGCGATGTTCACCAAAATCAATAGGCTTCGTCCTTGGGCCAACATAGGTCTATGTACCAAATTTCATCAAAATATTTTAATATTTGCGACTTGCAGCGTATAAACAATATAATTTTGGGGGGACCCTTATATGGGCACTAGTTCTAAACATGGACCGATGTTCACCAAAATCAATAGGCTTCGTCCTTGGCCCAACATAAGTCCAAATTTCATCAAAATATCTTAATATTTAGGACCTGCAGCGTATAAACAATATAATTTTGGTAGGACCCTTATATGGGCACTATGTCTAAACATGGACCGATGTTCACCAAAAACAAACTTGTTCGTCCTTGGGTAAACATAGGTCTGCGTACCAAATTTCATCAAAATATCTTAATAGTTGCGACCTGTAGAGTGCGCACAAGATTGCATGGACAGACAGACAGACGGACGGACGGACAGACGGACATCGTTAAATCGAAATAAAAAAAAATTCTGAACCGATCGGTATACTATAAGGTGGGTCTACGACCAATATTTTTTGGTGTTACAAACATCAGCACAAACTTATAATACCCTGACCACGTAGTGGTGTAGGGTATAAAAATGTAGAAAATGGAAAAATCACTTCTTTATAATTTTTTATATGGTAGCCTACCTTACGTTTACGAATTAATTATTTTCTTTTAATTATCGCAAATTTCTCTGAAAAATATGTAGCCTAATACGAGGGTTACTATTTATATTTCGGGAACTGGCAACACTAATGTCAATAGCTAAAATCTGGCAATACCATAATAACATTTGACAATTTTTAGCATAAACGTACTCACAACGTTTTGATGTATAAGTGCTATTTGTTTTGTTTACAGTGAGTTAAGAAAATCAATTTGGTCAAAAAATAGAAATTTCAAGAGAAGGTTATCGTTGGATTATTTTTCACAACTTTCGACGTGGATTATCTCAACAAGAATGTGTCGATGAATTCAGTTCTTTGTATGGCGGTAAAGCAGCATCAAAAATCACAGTATATCGCTACACTAATAGAAAAAAGTCCGTAAAAAATTTAGTAAAAACTACTAAAAATTAGTTAAAAATGATGCTGCAGAAAAAAACTGCTAAATTAGCAGATTATTTTTGCTATATATTAGTAATATAGGAACAGCAAAACTAAAACTGTTAAATATACAGAATTTTAGTTATATATGAGCTAAATTTTTGTAAATGGAGATTAGCAAATTAACCTGCTAAAATCAGCAAAAAATTTTGCTAAATAATTAGTAGCCTAAAAAATCACCAAAAAATTTAAAATTTTCTAAGTTTTTTTTTCGATTTTTTTTTTAAATGCAAATAAAAATCGAGCCTTTTGAAAACAGCAGTTTACAATTTTTTAGCAAATATTTCTGCTGATTTTAGCAGAATAGACTGCTATTTGCATTCAACTAAATTTAGCTTAAAAATAGCAAAAATTTTGTAGATTTAACAATTTATTTTTGCTATTTTTAGTCTACAAATATTTAGCAAAATTTTCTGCAGATTTTACAGTACAATTTGCTATTTTCAATTAACTAAAAGTTAGCCTAAATATAACTAAAATTCTGTAAATTTAGCAGTTTTAATTTTGCTGTTCTCATTTTACTAGTATTTAGTAAAAAAATCTGCTAATTTTAGCAGTTTTTTCTGCAGCATCATTTTTTACTAATTTTTAGTAACTTTTTCTGCTATTTTTACGGATTTATTTCTATGAGTGTAGTATAGTGATTTTAATCGTGGTCGTATTTCGGTCGCCGACAAATTCCGTGAAGGTCGTCCAAAATCAGTTGTTGTGCCATAAAACATCGATGCAGTGCGTGAACAGATAATGCAAGATCGTCATGTGATATATCGTTAGATAGAGGCATCCTTGCACATTAGTTCCACTTCAATACATCCAATTTTGCATAAATACTTAGTTGTAAAAAAAATTGCTCTCGTTGGATATCCCATAATTTATCAATCGCTCAAAAAAAGGCTCGCGACGATCGGTGTAAGGGAATGATTAAAAAGTCCAACCGTGGTGCTTCAAAATACGTGAATAAAATCGTGACAAGTGACAAATCATGGATATGTGCATATGAGCCGGAAATCCAACGAGCGAAATCCAACTAAAGTTGTTCGTGGAAGCACAGCGAATAAAACGGTCCCTGCTTCTTCGCCCGAATGGGTCATGTGCCCACTATTCTGCTTGAGAAATGTGTCACGGTAAATTCTGAGTAGTACACGACCATTTGTTTGCCGGAAGTCTTCGGAGAAATTCGTAAAACCAACCCCCAAAGACTAATGATTCTCCATCATGACAATGCGAGCTCTCACACATCTCGTCAAACAGGTGAATTTTTGAGCAGTCAAAACATCGAATTGATGACTCATCCTCCATACAGTCCTGATTTGGCACCCAATGACTTCTTCGTGTTCCAAAATATTAAAGGTGAACTACGTGGTCAACGATATACGAGCGCCGCAGAAGCAGTTGAAGCGTTCAAAAACCATGTTACACCACGAGCTTAGAATTTTTTCTGTACAAAATATCCGAATTTCTTTAAGATCAGAGATTATCATATGAGATACTGTCCTTCCAAAAGAAGCACTTTGAGTTCCATGAAACCGAGTTTATAGTTTTTTTATTTTTTTAATAAAATAATTAAGAATTCTATTTTAAAAATATCAGGACTCCAAAAACACTATTTTGTTATAATTTTAAACTCTTAACCACAATCTGATATTTTGTTAACAAGAATTGCTCGAATCTACAGATACGCATCCGAATATCCCTTAATTCTAGCTGCCGTCACCCACTTTTGATATTTTGTTGTATTACTTATTGTAGGGCATAAAAAAGTGATTACAAATAACAAATAATATGCAATTTTCACCACTAATAAAATATTAGAAAATTTATGTTAAACAAAATGTGTAAAGAAATTCAAATAATAACCACTCCAAACAAACCCTTGAATAAACATTTACAAAAAAAAAAAGAATACTAATAATATAAAGCATCATCATAAAAACAGCCAGCAGCGGCAGCAGCATCATCAGCACTTGCAGGCAAAATGTACATAAGTGCAATTAAAATATGCATTTCAATACTGCGAATACTTTAGCAAATATGAATTTTAAACTATCATTCATAGAACACGGTCATTCTCTACACCCATTGGGTAAACAACTGCTGACTGCTGTTATGTACAGCGTCTATTGTACACATCGCTTAGCAAATGAGTTGCAATAGTCAGTAGAAATACATAAAAGAATTATGAATAGAAGCAAACTGGAATTTGCAATTGCAAATTGTAGCATGTGTTTTGAATTTTGGTTTTTGTAAAATTAATGTAATGTGATTACATTTGAGTGTAATTAAGTATCCCGCACTTTAGAAATTACACAAAACTGCTTGTGGGTGGTTTTTGGCGTAAATATGTAAATGCAATATAGAGAGGGCTTTGATATTTTCATAACACGACTACGCGTAAACTAAGATATTGTTAATCTAATATTAAACCCAACCTAATATTTAAAGGAAATAAAATATAATGGTAGTGGACTATCTTTAGTTAGGGGAGGGGTCAATATTTCTATTAGCCATTACTTGAATAATTTCTTAATTTATGCATTAAAAAAAATTAATCTAATTATTCCGCATATTGAATTTTAATTAAGTCAAGTAAAACCTTTAAATCTGACTGTGTCGAATATTTTATGCCCTCCATAATATACATCTATGAACAAATTCGGAAAAAATATATCACAGGAAAATATTTCGAAGAAGACATTTTAGCCTTTAAATAGGCAGACCATTTTGAGTTTTAGAAGACAAACGGTTATCGATTAATCTAAACTCAGCAATTTATAAGTATCAAGAAGTTTTAAAAATTTCCTAATCCCAGCAGTTTTTTCTGCAAAGCAATTTTTCACTAATTTTTAGTAGCTTTTTGTGCTATTTTTACAAGTTTATTTCTAAGAGTGTAAAGTCAGGTTGGCGGTTATATTTCATGTTAATTCAGCTCTTTTTTTTCTGGGACTCACAAATAGATGCCAAAAGGTAATAGAATTTGGATTTGGAATTAAAATAATCTTGCACCATTCTTTTTTGTTATGTAAATTGATATGAACCACCCTGTCCAGAGCGATGAAATTTATACAAAACTTAAAGTCGGATATGCCGACTATGTGATTCTTAAAAGCGAGTCTAGGTCCAATTTTTTATTGTTACAAGCATCATTATAAACTCATTATACCCTCTCCCAGTGGTTTAGGGTAGTTATAGCAAAACTCTGCGCCATCTTGTATATATTTTTATTTTATGGATCTGTGCGTCAGTTTCTCAATCCCACATATTTTCCCCACACCTGTTTTATACGTGCAACTAACTAATATTTTAGTGGTCATATTAACACGTACAACCACAACACCACACACATACATTTACAGTTAACTTCTTTTACAATTAGTTTTCTATTAAATGAACAACTTTTATGATGTTGACAAGGGAAATAACATTCTAAGATATAGTTAGTTGCAGTATTAGTATATGGTAAAATAGGTTGGCGGTTATATTTATGGGGAAGATATCGCATATTACATAACCGTAATATATAATTTTAAATTTCTTAATTTAATATTCCGATTTAACAATTTTCAAATAAGCCCTCTTTGTGCAAGAAAATACAATCATCCCAGGAAAATTTTCTGTTCCAAAGAATCGGTTGTAGAATAGCTACTTTTCCTTTACCTACAACCCCTTCTACTGTCGATACTAACACCGATTATTTTTATTTGAAATTGTCCCAAAAGCAACCACTTCTATAGCTCAAAAAAAAGAAAAATTAAAAATATTGGTCCCTCCAGGAGCCATACCTGCGATCATCTATTTAGAAATACCAAATGATACCAAAATCACTTTTTAGGATCACTACATTTTAAGATACTAGAGTGTCATACTATCCTTAGTAAAAAATGTATTTATTGCCATAACTTTTGCAAACGGAAACTGTTTCGCTTGAAATTTTGCAACAACAGTTTTTAGAGGTGACCCCATATTATACTAAAAGTTGGACTTTGGGGATATATTGGAAAGCTATGCTGCCATACAAAATTTTTGAAAAATCGTGATTTTGACGTATACGCCGCTATAGATGAATACATTTTTTTTATTGAAATATTTTCCTTTTCATTGCTTCCTTACTAAGGCATTACATTTACTAAAGTCGATTGCACATTCGGCGACTAAAGTCTCTGAAATAGCAAAAAACCCTAAAACCTATATAAAACGCTTAGTAGTGGTTTAAATTTCAAGATAAGCACATCGAATTTATATCGTAAATATGGCCACAGGTCCTGTGCTTACATTTTAATACAAAAAAATTTATATTAATTGTATTTGAAAAATTTTTTATATAAAAAACTGAATGGACAACCGCCATACTTTAAAGACATTTAGCGAAAAATATGTACCATTGATCGAAAAATAAAGTACGCTATTGTAATCAGCATGTCCGAAATATATAGAACTGATAGTCAGATCTCCATTAATTTTTTGAGTGTCATGCAGTGCTAAGTATTAGAGCAACTGTGCTTTAGAAACAATACTTAAGTGATTTTTTGGATGTTGTTCCGAAGTAATTCTAAAAAAGCTGTAAAAATATACTAACGGACACTTTGGAAGCAAGGGACGAAGTGATTTTTTCAAGTTGTTCAGAATTACTTCCAAAAAAGCTGTAAAAGTACACTAACGGCTATTTGTGAGGGAGTGAAAGAAGTAGTTTTTAAAGCCTTACTTCCAATTTTTTTGGCTGGGAATGTATCTAAAAATATTTCAAGTCTTTATGGAATATACTCATATAAAACGCAATTACTCCTATTTGTATTTACATATATTATTGCACAATATTGATCATATTTTTAATACTAGAAATATTGGGTGTGCAACTTAAAAATGCGGGGATAACAGCAGATGGCGTATCATTTAGGCATGGTTTGTGTCTTTAATAACTTATATGCTATTTTGGAGGGTAAACGTCTGTCATTTATTCTCACTTAGTCATTGAAAAAATAGTATAAACAACAAATTTTATTTTTTCCTTCGAAAATGTCGAATTTTGTGCCAACAATTCATTATTTGCAGGAAGCTTTGATTTGCTTCTTCAGCTCAAACGTATCAATTGCTCACCGAATATGTTCCTGGATATGTTCCATCGATTTAAATGTGCGAGAGATAGTTTGTGCGTTTCAGAAGTCGTTATTTTAACACGGAAGACAATTGGAGGCAATCACGCTGCTTGAAGTTCACGAAAAGAATTCTTTTTTGAACCGACTCAATACTGGCGATGAAAAACGGATCCACTACCACAACCCGAAGCGCAAGAAATCGTATGCGAAGCCAGACCAACCAGTCAATTCAACGCTAAATCAGAATATCCATGGCGCCAATGTAATGCTCTGTATTAAATGATACCAGAAGGGTCCCATATATTATGAGCTGCTGAAATCTGGCCACACGATCACAGGGAACACTTACCGAATACAATTATTTCGTTTGAAGCGAGCATTGGCCGAAAAACACTCGGAATACGTGACCAGACATGAAGCTCGGCCACATTTTTTTTTTTAAAGAGAAGCAACACTTAGGAAATTCTTCCTATTAATTAACGTGTTGCTTCCTTTGGAAATGGAATAGAGAAGAAGTGAAAGGTGGTGAAAGATGAAGGGCTTCAAATATGGCATGTTGCAAGACCGGTTAAACTCTATTTAGAAAATAGTGGTTGGCAAGTCCTGCCTCACTAACTTTGTAGTCCAGACCTTGCCCTTGCGTCTGAATACCATTTGTTTTGACCAGGGCAGAACGCGCTCACTGGACTACGCATCACTTCAAAACAGGGTATGCGAAATTGGCTTGCATAGTTTTTGGCCTCGAAAAATTTGCAATTCTTTTGGCGCAAAATCATATGTTGGCAAAAAAATGAGAAAGGTCATATCTAACGATGGCCAATACTTTGAATAATATTAAATTGTAACCCGTATTTTTAAGTTATACACCAATAGTTGAAATTTCAGAACTTCGAAATGCAGACTCGAAACCACAAAACAAAGAGTTAAATATATTGGCTGTTTGGAATTTAACAACTTACCAGAAAATTTAAAAAATATTAATACAATCTCAGCTTTTACATTAACTTTAAAAGAATTTTTATTGAATAATTTGGAAATCCTTTTAACGTAATATCTTTTTATCTTTCTAAAAACGAATTTTGTTACTTTTAAATTGAATAAAATTAAATTGTTCTATATTAGTTTATTGGTTTTGATCATATAAAAACCCAACTCGCCTCAATTATGCCGTAGGAAGCTGAGGCAAAACAAAATGTGAAACAAAAATTTGTAAATAAATAACTAAAATATAGAAAAAGATGCAGACTTACGACTTTTGTACCCGAGTAAAAAAGAGTATATATAACATATATTTTTTTTTAATATAAAAATATATGTTAATAAAAAATAATGTATGCGCGCTTATATATTTTTATATGATGATATATTAGAAAAATGTTTAGAATTTTTCTCATATTTAATCACATGAAATCATATATCAATATTAGCGCCATCGTAAATTGTTTATATAGGAATATATAATTGATAAAATAGCTAAAAACTTTCTATATATGTGACAGCGCATAGAGAAAGGGACCTAAGGGTAAAAAAAAATCAATTTTTTTTTTTTTTGGTACACCAAAGATACACGTATTTAAATCTTTAAAATGGCTCTCCTGAACAAAACCCTTTTTTACCCTTAGGTCCCTCTCTATTTTGCGCGTCACATATAGAGATACGAAAAATATTTTCGATTTAATTTTATATATTAGTTAATCTCGGAACCAAGTTCGAAGCTCAGTTTATCCAATTAAGGCAAAAACTATAATTTTTTTTGTTTTTTTATTAAATTTTTTCAATTAAGTTAATATTTTCTGAATTTTCTTACTTTCAAAAGATTTTAGAAATCCAGTTTGAAAATAATTAACATTTAAAATCATGATCGTAATGGGTTAATAAGTTCGGCGTGTTGCATACCATTGTTTAGGTATTTCAAGTACCTTTCCAACAACATATATTTTATTTCTATTGGAGAAATAAATCACTAAATATTGTTATATATAATAACATATAACTAGCAGCTCTATAACTCGGGAACTATGAGCCACCAACAAAAATGGAGTGCATTGCCGGGCTAATCATTTCTTTCAAAATAAAAAAAAATCAATTTTTGGAAAAAAAAAATTATAAGTTGAAAAAAAAATCCATATTTGAAAAGAAATTTTCAAAGTCTTTAACAGTTACTCCTTATCAATAGTAGCCTGTGGGTCAATAGTAGTGGGTGCGACGTGAAATCAGAACGTTGTAAATACATTCAATCCCTGCTGCACTCCAATACAATGTTTTTTTTATCATTTAAATTTAATCATATCCTATTGTATTAATTTATATCCAATTTGATCGGCATAAACCTCGGATATAAGTGGTTTATTTGATATAACTTTGTATCATTGTAAGCACAATTTTATCCGATTTGATATAATTTAATGTAACTATTTTTCTGATGAAATTTCATCCAGTTACATATTGCGAATATATCCCTTCATATATAATATTATATAAACATTTTTGCTCGGGTATGCAATTCTCTTTTTTTGTTACAATGGCAGTTGGTAAGGACGCTGCCTCAAGAGATATGTTGCTAACACCGACATTTTCAATGTTTATTATGTGCAAAGTTGCTACAGTATTTTAAACTGATAGAGTTAAACTTTTAACTGTCATGTTAATCTTTTTACTGTCAAAAAGTGCATGTGTAAACAATTAAGATTAAAAAGTAGGATTAACTTTAACCAAGTATTATCTTATTGATGAGGTATGAACACAATTATTTAGAAAACGATTAAGAAAATAGTTTTAAATACTAGTTTCATAGGTTTTCTCTAATCATAGAAAAACCCCAGAAAACAGATAAAAACCTAGTTGTGTGTTCAGGTAGAAACAGCTGGTATGTTATCAATGTAAAAAAATATGTAACACTTATTCTAGTTTAGTTATAAGATTTTAGGGTTAAACAGTATTTTAGATTTATAGTTTCAAGTGCTTAGGCATAATAATTAGGAAAACTTATAACAGGCTCATAAAATGATTTTTGTATAAAGAAATTATGTTATAAGCCATTAATAAATTTAAAAATTGATTATGCATATGCGCCTTAAAAATAAAAGACAAAACTATTTTAAACAACAAATCATATATACTTATATGCATATTCCTCTAACTCCCACTGGAGCATAGGGCGCCAAAACCATGAACTGCCTTTAATTTTTGAATGAATATCAAAAAGAAATTGTTCGCATATTGTAAATAAGTCTCAACTAAGCACCTTGGGTGATATTTGAAAATATTCTTTATACTCTCAACTCAAAATTCAAGTAGATTATTGTCGCTGCCTAAACTAGCTATTATGCAAATTGAAAGCTGTTAAACCGAAATAAATTTTCTACTAAAGGTAACTGGGAGCTTACTCGAAATATGCCAATCATTTTTATTGCTAATAAGATATTTAAATATATATGTATGTGACAGAGCTTTGAGAATTAATTCCTTAATTCAATTTTTCAATTCTGAATTAAAAATTCGATGAATTAATTCACTAAGCACCATATATTGAATAGAATTAATGCATATTTGCTTTCGTTCGATTTATTTTGTTACGAATTAATTCAATTGCAATAGTTCTTTTTATTAAATCAAATGAATTAATTCACCGGTGAACGCGTTCAATTTTATAAATCGAACGGAAAAAAAGTGAATTAATTCCTAACTGAATTAATTCAAGACTGAATTCATTCAATTTCATTTTCATTCAGTGAATTAAAAAAAATAAAATTACATTCAGTGAATAAAAAAAAAATAATAAGTTCACTGAATTGAAAAAAAATAAAATAAGTTCACTGAATTAAAAAAAAAAATAAAATAAGTTCACTGAATTCAAAGCCTGTTTTCTGCCGTTCAGTAGAAGAAAACAATAATGTACAAATAAAGGTTTTAAATAACCAATTTTACAGCGTGTGCTAGTAACAAATTAGAAACCGGATGCTGATTACACTATGGAACATATTTGGGATTATTGTCTGGGGGGTGAGAAATTCCAAGTCAGGGTGATGGTACTAGGTCAGTGTAGTAAAACCCTCAAAGGGTTTGGCGTTCGTATGTGTCATTTTTTTTTATGACCTTTTAAATTTTTTCCTTATCTTGATGTTTTTTCGCTTAGTTGTAACATTTTGGCAAAAACGTAGTTTAACATAACTCGAGAACCACTTGTCCGATTTTGATGAAACAAATTTAGAAAAATTTAGAATTACAATTTCTATACCGTTTTCCTATATGTGCAACACTTTCGAAGTTAAAAATGAATGTATGAAGGGAAAAAAGTATTTTTTGCCTAAAAATTTAAATATTTTTTTTTTAAAAATTCATAAAAAATCCAAAATGGAAAAAAGTGCCAAAACTAATTACTTTCGCGTAAATTCACATAACTCATGAGCAAAAAAAGGCATAGATCATGAAAATCGATGCACGCGTTTCTCATTTATTCACAATTAGGTAAATGTATGAATTTCAAAAATTTGCTCCAGATATGCACAACATTATTTGGAGAAAACATTGACACTCACAAGCCGAACTCTCTCATATTTTTCTACTGTACTAAAAGAGAAATATTGATGTGGCAACACTGGTTCTGTAATGTTCACATAAAACATGCATTGTCATTATACTTCTTCTCTTTCTCACACTGGTTCTGTGATTTTTGTCATTCAACAAGTGCCGACGAACGCGAACAGTAAAAGTGATTTTTCTCCAGTTTTTTAAAAGTGAACAAAAGAGAACAGAATATGGAACTGTGCAAGCCAGATATAAATAGCTTTTGCTACTGCTGTGGTCAATATGTCTCAACACATAAAAAAAGGGGAAATTTCAGTACTGATTTTGTTCAAACATACGAGATGTACTTCAACCAAAATGTTATAGTGAACGAAAATTGGGTACCAAATATAGTGTGTAAAAGCTGCTACAACCGTCTAATGGATTGGAAAAATAGAAGACGTGAAAGTATGCCATTCGGTATCCCAATGACTTGGACTAATCCTGGCGAAGGTCACAATCCATTGAATTGCTATGCATGTGCGAATAAAGGAGCCGCAAAAAGGATAAGAAAATCGTATAATTACGTTGGTGTTGCAAGTGCCGCAACACCATTGCCTCATTCGGATCACATTCCTGTGCCAAAAGCTTCTAGCCCAGATATTTTCTCTTCTACGACTGCTCCGACATATCATGCACGTGATGATTCCCCATATGAGCCATCAGTATCCAATGAGCCAATTTTAATAAATCAAAATAAGCTTGATTCAATTGTTGCCAAGTTGGAATTAACACAGCATAAATCGGAAGAGCTGGCTTCCATTTTGAAATCAAACAATTTGTTGGCACCCGGTGTGAAAGTCACAGCTTATCGAAGTCGTCAGGCAACACTCCAAAGTTTATTCCTTGTGAATGATGAAAAAACTTCTGCATATTGCCCGGATGTAGGAAAATTGATGGACGCAATGGAAATAAAATATGAAGCAGATGACTGGAGATTATTTATTGACAGTTCAAAACTCAGCTTGAAGGCGGTTTTACTGCATAAGACCAATAAAAAACCTTCAGTTCCAATCGCCTACAGTACAGAAACGAAAGAAACATATGATGCACTGGAAAATATTTTAAAAATGGTTAACTACGCCAAACATATGTGGCGCATATGCTGCGATTTAAAAGTTGTAGCAATGCTTTGCGGTCTTCAAAGCGGCTATATAAAATATATGTGCTTTTTGTGCGATTGGGACACACGATTTTCCGGTGACCAATATGCATGCCACGGATGGAAACTCAGAGAGCACAGCAGGTTACAAACGGCCAATATTATTCGTGAGCCTCTAGTGCCGAAGGAGAAGATATTGCTGCCTCCACTGCATATTAAACTTGGAATTGTTAAGAATTTTATCAAAACTGTCGCCAAAAGAGGTGAAGTTTTCTTGTGTTTGAAACTAATTTACCCGAGACTCAGCGAAAGTAAAATTAAAGAAGGTAAGTTATAATATCACATTCATTTCCCATGATTTTCCATCTTAACAAATTAATTTTTTCCAATCAGGCGTACTAAATGGTCCAGATATACGAAAGCTGATTAAAAGTGACGCATTCAACAATATTTTGATTGACGCTGAATTGAATGCATGGCAGGCAATCAAAGAAGTAATAGAAGGCTTGTTGGGAAAGCATCGCTCTAACAACTACGATGTTTCTGTCGCAAGGATGTTAAGAGCATTCTCGGAAATTGGTGTCTACATATCCTTGAAAATCCATTATTTACATCATCATCTGGACTACTTCAGCAAACAATTGGCTACCGAATCTGATGAACAAGGTGAACGCTATCATCAAGTTGCTATGCCATTTGAAATGAGGTAATACTGATTTTTTATTTTTTCAAACTCATTTGAATAAAACAAAAACTTACAGATATAGAGGCAAAAAGTCGCCGAGTGCAATAATTGCGGAAATTTGCTGGTGGAGTAAGTTAGTGTGGCAAGACAAGGATGATCTTGATGATAAAGAATTTTCAGGAGATGCAGAAGGGCCAACAGTGGAGTCACACATTGACATTATGTGTGGTTCAGAAACTGATGATAGCGATGAATGCGATGCCACTAGTCCCGAACAACCACCATCGAAAAAGTCTAGGCAATATTTATTAAAATAAATAAAAATAAATAAATAAAATAAAAATAAAAAATTATAAAAATGTTTACTTAATTTTTTTAGTAGTTTATGGCCAGAAGTCTGGAGTTATTGGGGAAAATTTATGAAAAAGGCGATAAATGACACTTTTTTGAATAAAAAGAAATATCAATATTCTTGTCAAAATGGGATACCTTCACTTAATTGTAAATAAAAGCAGAACGCGTTAAATTTTGTTTATAGGTTATGTGACTTTACATGAAATTAATAACACTTGATCCTTTTTTCCGTTTTGGATTTTTTATGAATTTAAAAAAAAAATTTTTAATTTTTAGGCAAAGAAATTGTAATTCTAAATTTTTCTAAATTTGTTTCATCAAAATCGGACAAGTGGTTCTCGAGTTATGTTAAACTACGTTTTTGCCAAAAAACATCAAGATAAGGAAAAAATTTAAAAGGTCATAAAAAAAAATGACACATACGAACGCCAAACCCTTTGAGGGTTTTACTATACTGACCTAGTACCATCACCCTGACTTGGAATTTCTCACCCCCCAGATTGGCTGTTGTACTGTGTTATCAACCTACATGATTCAAATAAAGCATTTTACTATTAAAAATAAAAACTTTACAGGTATAGATAAATTTGGAAAAAAATATAACTATTAATTTTTCAAACTAGTTATATAGTTATATTTTTTTTTTTGAAATTTATCTATGTATATCAGTAAAGTTTTTATTTTTAATAGTAAAAGGCTTTATTTTTGAATCATGTAGGTTGATAAACAGCATCCGGTTTCTAATTTGTTACTAGCACACGCTGTAAAATTGCTTATTTAAAACTTTTATTTGTACATTATTGTTTTCTTCTACTGAACGGCAGAAAAAAAGGCTTTGAATTCAGTGAACTTATTTTATTTTTTTTCAATTCAGTGAACTTATTAATTTTTTTAATTCACTGAATGTAATTTTATTTTTTTTTAATTCACTGAATGAAAATGAAATTGAATGAATTCAGTGGTGAATTAATTCGTAAGGAATTAATTCACTTTTTTCCGTTCGATTTATAAAATTGAACGCGTTCACCGGTGATTTAATAAAAAGAACTATTGCAATTGAATTAATTCTTTGAATTTGTTGTTTGATCAACGCATTCAGTTGAATGAATTCAGTGAATTACTTAAGAAAAGGAATTCATTCAATTCTAGAGAAAATTGAATTCGATTGGTAGTGAATTCATTCAAAAAGGAATTAATTCTTCAAAGCTCTGGTATGTGATACGCATAGTTCGGAGACATGGCCAAAAATGTGTCCAAACTATGCTGTATATGAGTCACAAATGTCTTGATACTATGCGTTAGATCTAGGAAGAGTTTGAGGACAATCCCTAAACTAACCAAATGTCTCCATACTAAACACTTGATCGAAAAACTGTCCCTTTAGCATGCGCTATGCATACATATATTGTTCTGTGTATTTCTTAAAGGTGAAGAAAATTCCTTTAATCTGATGCATTATATTATTATGCCTTGACTTTTTTAACTAGGCCA
This sequence comes from Leucophora obtusa, assembly GCA_949987735.1. Classification (NCBI taxonomy): domain Eukaryota; kingdom Metazoa; phylum Arthropoda; class Insecta; order Diptera; family Anthomyiidae; genus Leucophora; species Leucophora obtusa. The sequence continues at coordinate 175,425,479 of OX465297.1, forward strand.
TTCTTTAGTTGCCACCCTATTTTATATGGTCTTAAGATATATTTTTAACTCTTGCCAGCGTTATACATTGTCGGTGCTTTGTATGTATGTGAGTACGTCTCATTTTAGTTAAGATAATTTAATAATAAAGTTCTTTAACAATGTTTTTAATAAAATTATATATATTAAGGGTTCTTTAGCATGATATGACATACATAATTTTAATGTAAGCTAATAGGAAGGTTTACATAATTTGTGGTAATGATATTACAGAGATTACAATTTACTAGTTTTTTGTTATTTTTATTAAAAAGAAACATCTAAAGTTTTTTTTTATTCTACTTAATGGTTTTTAGATCGTAAATAGTAAGACCACTAAATAGTTGCTACTAACATAATAGGGGGTATAATTTAAACAGAACGTGATATTAATTGATGAACATTCATATATCAAAATAAGAGATCAACTAAACATTCCCCCTCATTCATCTTAAGAACACATTGACACGGTGCAAAATATAATTTAAATAAATACATTTAAATAAAAATTTAACGATTCGTTGTAATTCAAAAATCTGTGGTTATCATATTGAATAGAATCAGCTGAGATACCTTAAGAATTAAGGTTCAAAGCAAAAAAGAGTAATAATAACAAAGGATAAAAATAGCATTGTTAAATTTCGTTGATGTTAGTCTAAGTTGAGTTGTTGTTAACAAATTCAATTTGCTTTCATCTTTCACATAAGTAGACGATCATCAATTATTAACCCATTCAAGACAAACGACACTGATGATGGCTTTGTAGCGAAAGCCGAAAATACGTATTCTGTCTTGCTGGCCTTATCGAATTCTTTCAAAATGTTTATTCTTTGGAATTTACTTGTGAAAATTGTATCATCTTTCTTTAATTTGAAAATAATTTAAACAGGAAGTGATATTACTTTATGATCTATACTAAACTAAAGAACAATTAGTATTTAAAATTTTTAAACTATTTTTATAGAATAAATTTATAAAGAAAAAATTAAAAAAAAAAATGCAAAAAATGCTTATATGATTTAAAAGCATTTATAATTTTTTTTTAGTTCTGCATGTTAAATTGAAAAAAAACTGCTGAATATGGTAACAAAACATTAAAATATTAACACTGAGAGCCATTTGCACAAAATTAAATTTAGTTTTAAATCCACAGAAGATGAACAAGGTACCACAAAGCAAATGTTATCATTAAAGCATTAACATTAAATAATTTCTAAAGTTATTTTTATTTTTTCGTCAATTCCAACTGGGTCGAATTTCTGTTTATGCATATTTTATTTTTAAATAAGCTACTTCAATTATCCTGAAAATCCATTTACAAACCTTACCGCAAAAAAAAAAAACAAAAAAAAAAAAATAAAAGCCTTCTTAGTCCTTTATAGTGTTTATCAACAGAACGCATTTCAATAATTTTCTGAAAACTGCTTGTTTTTTCTCTTTATCGTTCTGACTGTCGTTTTTTTTTATCTGGGAGTATTGGTTAACAACAAAAAAGTTTACAAGTTTTTTTTTAAACACAATCCTTTTTTAATCTTCCATAAGCCCTTTTTATAGTTTTTATCATCTGTTGGTTGTTGTCTCGTAATTTTTTGGTTTGTTTTATTTACTTTTTGGAAATATGTCTAAAAAGTACTAAAGTATATATTTTTCAACTGTAAGGCCATGATATGATTATGTGTTTCTATTTATGTCATAACCTGCTATCTTTATAAAATACTAGAACGGAGTTTTGTTACTCTGGTATTAATCTGCTAGCTTATTATAAAATAATCAAAGCTTAATTCTTAACAATACTTATGTTAGTTATAAATATTAATGGTCTAATTCATAAACTTTTACAATAGCTTTATTGCAGGATTTTAAGCTAATTTGTGAAAAACAGTATTCATATTTGCTTAATAACGAAGAAAATAATAAAGGTTTATAGTTGGTACTCATCAACTTTAAACGTTTTATAAAGTTTGGAGTGAGGAAGCCACCATTTAATTGTTAATTATTTCATTTTCAGGCATGAAATGATTTATTAAAGCCATCCCGTCCCTAGAATGTGTGGCTTCCAACAACTTGCATCCATCAAACTGAAAAAAGCTACAACAATTGCGTAGCCAATGACCTTTTTCGAAAAAAATTCAAAAAAAATGTAAAAATAAAATTAAAAAGAAAAACAAAACAATAGTGATGTACACACTGTCAAAACATTATTCGAAATTCGATTACTTTTGCATGCTTCGAATAATATGTTCTAAAAAAATTACTTTTTTACACACATTTCCATTGATTTGCTTTATAAATAAAAAAAATATTTTTAATGGCTTTTAAATTTATCTTAGCACATCATTAGTTCTCTAATTTAAGAAAATACATTTCCACTTCCGATTGCCGAGTCAATCGTTTACTAAATTTGTGCATCACTTACGACTTATTTGGGAGAAGAGAGAAAATAGACAATAGTGTTGCCAGTATCAAATCGAAAAATTAATTTATAGTTAAAATACGATTATGAATCAAGATTTCTAATAACTCTTTATTAAGCGAAATATGCACTTTAACTATAGCAAGCTTCAAATACCAAATAATTTTTTTTTATGAATTAGCACATAAGTTTTTATGGAATTAACATTGTTTAGTGTTTAAGTCTGGTTATTTTTATTTTATTTTTTTGTTGATAAATTACCCATCTAAAACTGTTCAAAAAATTTTGTTTGTGATTTATTCTAATTGCAAATCGGATTTTTGCAACTCAAAGTGCCATGTACTTTCTGAACATTGTTTCAATGCTTATAAACGAAAAAAATAAAAAAAACAAAAATATTGTAGTTATGCTATTTTCAATTTTAAATGTTATATATGGGAAAAGTAAACTTTTAAACAACTTTGTTGATTATTTTCAGATAATAATTAATTAAACTGAGACGGAAGGTATCAACGGGATCACGTACCGAAAAAATATTTTAAAAAAATCGATCTTAGAACAATATTTCCTATGGCATATTTAAGAAAAAAATCAATCTTAGTACTGAATATAAAACTGATCCAGAGCTTTGAAGAATTAATTCCTTTTTGAATGAATTCACTACCAATCGAATTCAATTTTCTCTACAATTGAATGAATTCATTTTCTTAAGTAATTCACTGAATTCGTTCAACTGAATGCGTTCACCAAACAACAAATTCAAAGAATTAATTCAATTGCAATAGTTCCTTTTATAAAATCAAATGAATTAATTCACTGGTGAACTCGTTCAATTTTATAAATCGAACGGAAAAAAAGTGAATTAATTCCTTACTGAATTAATTCCTTACTGAATTAATTCACTACTGAATTCGTTCAATTTCATTTTCGTTTTGTGAATTAAAAAGAATAAAATTACGTTCAGTGAATTAAAAAAAAAATAATAAGTTCACTGAAGAAATCAATAATGAACAAATAAAATTTTTAAATAAGCAATTTTACAGCGTGTGCTAGTAAAAATTAACAAATTAGAAACCGGATGCTGTTTATCAACCTACATGACTCAAAAATAAAGCCTCTTACTATTGAAGATAAAAAGTTTACAGATATAGATAAATTTGGAAAAAAATATAACTATATAACTAAGTAGTTTTAAAAATGAATAGTTATATTTTTTTTTCCAAATTTATCTATATCTGTTAAGTTTTTATTTTTAATAGTAAAATGCTTTATTTTTGAGTCATGTAGGTTGATAAACAGCATCCGGTTTCTAATTTGTTAATTTTTACTAGCACACGCTGTAAAATTGCATATTTAAAAATTTTATTTGTACATTATTGTTTTCTTCTACTGAACGGCAGAAAACAGACTTTGAATTCAGTGACCCTATTTTATTTTTTTTCAATTCAGTGAACTTATTTTATTTTTCTTTCAATTCAGTGAACTTATCATTTTTTTTTAATTCACTTAACGTAATTTTATTTTTTTTTAATTCACTGAACGTAATTTTATTTTTTTTTTAATTCACTGAACGAAAATGAAATTGAACGAATTCAGTAGTGAATTAATTCAGTAAGGAATTAATTCACTTTTTTCCGTTCGATTTATAAAATTGAACGAGTTCACCAGTGAATTAATTCATTTGATTTAATAACAAGAACTATTGCAATTGAATTAATTTGTAACAAAATAAATCGAACGAAAGCAAATATGAATTAATTTCATTCAATATATGGTGCTTAGTGAATTAATTCATCGAATTTTTAATTCAGAATTGAAAAATTGAATTAAGGAATTAATTCTTCAAAGCTCTGAACTGACCCAAAGTATTACAATTTTTAAATAAAAATAATTTTTCTACAAAACTGCCCAAAAATAAAAACTAAAATTTTGGAAAACCAAACCTTTAATTTTTGCAATAAATAACTAAGAATCAAACTATCCTGATGGATCCCATCCGATCTTAACGAAATCCTAAAATGTAATGAAGCTCATTGGTGCAATTCGCCTTAAATTCAAATTCCAACAAAGCCTTCTATTACCTGGTAATGAGTTTTGTAAGAACTTAAGGTAGGTAACCTCTTACTTTGCTATTAGAAAACCTATTACCTCTAGGTAATACCTGAAACCAATGAATTTTTTTTCTTTAAATTTAAATATTTATTATATTGTGTATGATACTTAATCCAGATGACACTGCGTAGGCTCTTAGAGCCCTTAGGGCAGCCTGGCTGGCAGAACTAATTGAATAGATGTGGGGTCTAACTGTGCCCCTACGTAGCAACCCCATCGCAAAGGCACAAATGTCGAAAAATCTATAGAGGGGTATTTGCCCATGGGTAAAACATGCTGGAACGTAGGTCTAAACGCACCCGCCATATTCTCCAGTTTCGAGCCATAGGTGAACCATACCTGAGCCCCTACTCACGCTTGATGAAAATGCGTTCCGGAAGCATTAAATCCGTGACCTTTGAGAACGGGTCATCCATAAAGAACTTGGTGATCCTCATTTGACGCCTTAATTCGCCAGGCTAGAGTTTTCTGTTCGGGTTTAATCGAAACCGAAACCGAAAACCGACAAAAATAAATCGGTTTTTAATAAATACTTTAACCAAGTAAATAAATTAATTAAATTGCATACCAATATACAATTGGAATCCGAAAAGACTAATAAAAGAGCCGTAAGACCTTCTGAAATCATAGCAATATTTAGGTGTATTTCTTCTTTCGACGAAGCCTCTTTCCGATCGCACTTTTATGACTCATAAAATACTCCAGATTCTGAGCATTATTGGAAAATTTTGAATTTTCTGAGTTATTTATAATTCACTTATGAGTATTGAAAAAAATTGAAAAAAAAAATAAATTTGAATACACTCTACCAGTCTATTATATTTTACTTATGACCCCGAAATTTGAGCACTCTTAGAATGATAACATTTTAGAATCTCTTACGAGTCATAATTTCTTAGCGCTCAGAAAAATGTTGGCTGGGATACTATTAAATCTTGAATTTCGAAAATTGTTCAGCTCCTATTTTACAAAATTTTGTATTTAATTGAAATGAACATTTTCTCCATTAAATATTACTTTAAAAAAATTTTTAATTTTTGTTCAGATTTTTCAAAAAATCCTATTTCGTTGTCCATGAAATTTACTGCCTACTGTTTTTTCTGTGTATTGTACGTGTTAAACTATTTAATTTTTATACTTATTTAATTATTTTAAAACAATTCTATTAATATTACAAGAAAGCCGAAAAATAACCAAAACCGCGGTTGTTATAATTTTGAAAAGCCGAAACCGCGGTTTTTCAAATTTTTCGGTTTTTAGCAAACTCTACGTCAGGCTATTTATTTGAACTCCCGAAATCTAAGGGAGCCCATACTGACAGTCTTCATTATGGAAATATGCAATGGTAAAATACCTATCATGGCTGCGATGGCATCCGTCTTGCAATAGTACACTCACAATAACTCTACCGTAAAAGTTAAATAGTTATTTAAGATGTAAATCAGTAAAGTTTTCTCAATTGAATAAGTAGTTAAATTGCAAAGAAATATATTTTTGTAACTTTTTCTGTCAGTCATTCAATAAACAAAACACACAAAATACGAATTTTCGGTATAAGATTAAATATTCAGTCAAATTTTTTCTTAAAAACAATCAGTTCTTAAATATAATTAATTTCAAATTAAACGAGAAATCTATTATTTTTACTTACTTTGGCAGTTAATGAATTAAAAATTAAAAATAAACGACAAACGAAAAGTGGGTAGTCCTCTTTGTAACTTACTTTTAATTGTTTTAGGCCCGATTACTGAATGTGCAGTTAATTTTTAACTGGGCCTTTAAGTGACACTATTTTTGTTGTTTCCCATATTAAATTTCAATTTAGCTATCGTCTAAATTTTAACTGGACATTCATTCGGGACTTAATGTACATTAGACCGAACCTTAAAAAACAAGTTCGCCGTACACCCTCCCATATGAAGTATTTTTGTAAGGCAATTTCAAAAAAAAATTTTTTTTTTGGCCGAATGTAGGGTTTGCCTTTTTCAATTTTTCGTTATAGCTTCGGCATTTAAAATCGGATTTTAAAGTGTGATATGTCGATTTTTTTGCCTCGAGGAGACCAGTGTTTTGCTATAAAGAAAAAATCAAATGAAAAAAATTTAAAAAGGCGACCCCTACTTTCGGCAACCAATATATAAAAAAAAATTCTACTGGGTTTATCGAAAAACTTGATTAGCAAAAGTTTAATGATTTTTGCGAGCTTTAATTTTCTGACATTAGGGTGTACATAGAGTGGTAGCAACTGAGATCTGGTGGCTAACTACTAGATCGGGATACTTGAGGTCAATGGCCCTCGAGAGAAAAACACTGGTCTCCTCGCGAGAAAAACATCGATGTATCATAATTTAAGATCCGACTGTAAATGCCAAATATATAACGAAAAATGTAAAATGGCGACCCCTACGTTCGGCAAAAAAAAAAAAATTTTTTTTTTTAAAACCTCCTTGCAAAAATACTTCATATTGGGGGGTGTACGGCGAACTTTTTTTTTTGCCTGTAAGGTGGTACGCTCTAATGTACATATTCGGCGGATTTTAAGGAAAACATATTTTGAGTGTATTGAGTGACCAGTAGACCATATGTGGACTTTAGGGTGTAGCTTATTATGCCAACTTGCGATTTAAGGCCCTCTAGAAATGTGCCTATGGGTATAAAAATACACCATGCAAAAAATTAAGGTGATCGGGTAGCGGGAACACGTGCCGCATCGGTCCTGAAGTTAGAAATACGATTTATAAGGCGAAAAAATCACTTTTTTTTGGCTTTTTTTTGAAAATACTGGCTCTTAAGTAACTGTATTTTTGGAAGATGTAAATAGAATCATAATCTAGACTAAATTTCCTTTCTGGTATATAAAAATCCAAAATCAGTTGGAAAATATTTTAGTAATTGCAATTCCTCAGACCGTTTTAGGGTTAAAATAAAATAAATTATAAAAATCATAAAAAATAAAATATTTCTTTCAAAAATTTACAATATTATCATTTCTAAGATCCACAAATATTCAGATATAAATTTTTGTCTCTCTTGGCTTATGATATCCTAGTCCCAGGGATGGCCAAAGATGGGATTTGTTTTTTTTATAAATTTGCAAATCTCTAGTTTCGAGTTTTTTAAAATTTTGTTCAACAAAATATAAAAAAATGATCAACGCATAGGGGTTTATTAAATAGGGAAAATTACACATATCCCTCTTTTAACTTAACAGTTGAGTTTTAAATTTGGAAATTTTAGAGAAAATTGTGATTTTGGCCAATAATTTAGATAATGGAATTCATTTTTGTGTTTTTAGCTAGCTGTAACAAAATGACTTCCGATTTCTTTTAATTCTGATACGAGAGATTGTTTTCCGAAAATTTTGTTAAAGTCCGACAACGTTAACCTTTTCTTTACCAAGGTCAAAAGATAAATTTTAAAAATTTTTCGATTTTTTCTGGAAGTATACCAAAACAATGTGTTGTTTCTTGCGGAATTTGGTGAAAGCTGTCCAAATAACTCTGTTAACACCAAATTTTATACATAGTAATAAAAAATTAGAAATTAACCCTTACAGGCACATGAGGTCGAAATGACCCCAAATTTTTGAAATATAAAAAAGTGCCATTTGGCATGGAAATCGATATAAAAACCTTTAATTAAGCATTTTCTGAAAAAAATAAATCCAAATTAACCTATTTGAGACCTTGGTGTCAAAATGATCTATTTGTGATGATAAATAACGCTGGCATAGCCTAATTCTGCGCCCTATTTTTCAAACTTACGAGTGTGTCAATTTCTCAATAACTTTAGTAAATATAGTCACTCCAAATCGAAATTTAAAAATTTTTTAAGGTTTTATTAGAAAAAAATTTTAAATATAATATGAAGTCCAATTTTAAATATCGAAGCCAATTTGGAAAGAAAAGAGTCCTGAATTTGTACATATGGGCGAAATCAAAAAATGTGATAAGTTTTTTGGCCAAATTTGTGAGAAGCAAAAAGTGTCTTAATGGAATCAGTGAGTTTAGTCATTACAAACCTAATTGCAAAAAATCTCTTCTACAAGTTATCGCAATAACTTTTTCTGTGGTAACGGAGTTTACATTTCCACAAGCAAAAGATATAACAAAAAAATTGCGTACGAATTTTATTATTATTATTTTATTATTGGTCTTTTTAAATGCTTTTCAAAAATATTAAATCTTTTAAAATCCAATCAGCGGTTGCGAAGTTACAAAATATTAAATTAATATATTAAAAACAACATTTCGCTATCAAAAATATCTTAAATTGTGTGAAACAATTTTAATTTGTCAAACTAACGTCAGTAATATCTCGAAATATTGATTCCCAACCAATGAAATGCAAAATCAATCGTTTTTCGCTTCAGCACTTTCGGGTAAAAAACTGATAACTTTTTTTGATTTGACGCAAAATTATTAGTTGAATCATCTTTTGACGCATAAATATTAGTTTAATCACCTCTGTTTAGGGTTATTTTAAACATTTACCTACATTTTTATGAGTGTAATCTGATGCAAACAATTTTGGTTACGCAATTTACTGTAACGGAGTTTACATTTGGTTACTTTTTTTGTTTTCTTTCAGAAACGCTTTGTCAGAATTCTCTTTCCGAAACGAAATCGTATGATGCCTACAAGGTGAATCCAAATATGCCATTCTTTTTCTTACTTCTTAAAGACTTTGGTGTAAAAATTAGGAACGGAGTTTACAAAATTTTTTCAAATCTTATTAATCACATCTTTTTCATCTCGAGAATGTTACATGCAGCAGGAAAACTTCAAGTCTGTTATACTGGATGATTATTTATGGTGAAACGATCATTAGAGTATAAATAACATTATACTTTTCGCAATATAATTAATAGATAACTCCAATATTCTGGTGTATGCAATTTTTTTCAAAAATTATGACGAAAAATCGTTAAACAGTTGACGTCGTGTTAGTATAGATATACGAATAAGTTTGTAAAAGATATAAATTTTTGTTAAAATCGTTACTTTTCCCCTTCATAAACATTCTTACAGTTAGTGTTTAGCTTCATTGGTTATTAAAATATAAGATTTTAAAGTTGAAAAAACCTGAGTTACTGGTTACGGAGTTTACATTTGTCATATAAAATAGGTCACAAATTTTATGTATTAACCAAAAATTGGTCAGATTGTTATAAATTTTGTAAAACAGGTGACAATGCGCTGATATATATCGTAATATTAACTCAAATGTAATCCATGCATTAGAAATCAGCTGGTTACATGGTTTTTATCACATTTTTTGATATCACCCATATGTACACTAAAAAAAAGTCAGTAAAGTCAGCAAAAAATGTTGCTGTGTCAGCAAATTTTTAGTCAGGAGCGTGCTTTCAAAAAAGTTGGTAATTTCAGCAAAAGGTTTGCTGAAAATCAGCGAGCTGATTTTTGACAAAAAATAGTAATCTTCAGCAAAAGTTTTGCTAACACTTAGTCGACTGCAAATGAAAAAAAACCTTGCTAAAATCACAAAACTTTTTGCTGAATATTAGTAGACTGAAAAAAATTCAAAAAACTTGTAGCGAAATTTTACTTTAGTTAATTTATTTGCTGAAAATTTAAATATAGAATATGAGTAGAGTTGTTTTTCTTTTTTTGTCATTTCCGTTTCCAGACAAGCTGCGACATCTACATCTTGTCTATCTGGTTGTCGTCCAAGCTATGAATGCGGTTATCAGCACAATTTTTGTAGCAAAATAAATTAGTAAAACATTAGTTCAAAATTAGTTTAGTGCTAAAAAAAATATAACTAACATTTTTGCTGAAAACGGAATTTCAGCAAAAAATAATACAAGACATTTTACTAACATTTCTACTAACTTATTTTTTTGAGTGTATGTCATATTGCATAAACAAATTATATCCACTTTTAGAGCTTTTTATACCCTACACCACTACGTGGACAGCGTATAATAATTTTGTGCTGATGTTTGTAACACTTGCCTTTTAGTATACCGATCGACTCAGAATTACTTTTTGTTTGGATTTAATTACGTCCGTCTGTCTGTCTGTCTGTTCATGCATTCTTGAGCGCACACTACAGATCGCAAATGTTAAGATGTTTTGGTGAAATTTGGTATAACGACCTATGTTGACCCAAGGACGAAACCTATTGATTTTGGTTAGAATCGGTCCGTATTTAGACTACACTCAAAAAAAATAAGTTAGTAGAAAAATTAGTAAAACGTCTTTTATATCAAGTGTACTAGGGTTCATCAATTTTTAGCTGAAATTCCGCTTCCAGCAAAAATTTTAGTTATATTTTTTAGCATTAAACTAATTTGAACTAATGTTTTACTAATTTATTTTGCTACAAAAATTGTCCTGATAACCGCATTCATAGCGTGGACGACAACCAGATAGACAAGATGTCGCAGCTTGTCTGGAAACGGAAATGACAAAAAAAGAAAAACAACCTACACGTATTCTATATTTAAATTTTCAGCAAATAAATTAACTAAAGTAAAATTTCGCTACAAGTTTTTTGAGTTTTTTTCAGTCTACTAATATTCAGCAAAAATTTTGGTAATTTTAGCAAGGATTTTTTTCATTTGCAGTCGACTAAGTGTTAGCAAAACTTTTGCTGAAGATTACTATTTTTTTGGTAAAAATTAGCTCGCTGATTTACAGCAAACCTTTTGCTGAAATTACCAACTTTTTTGCAAGCACGCTCCTGACTAAAAATTTGCTGACACAGCAACATTTTTTGCTGACTTTACTGACTTTTTTTTTGAGTGTAATGCCCATATAAGGTCCACCCATAATTGGATTTTTTACACGCTGCAGGTCGCAAATACCAAGATATTTCAATGAAATTTGGTTCTCTGACTTAGTTGGTCCCAAGGACAAAGCCTATTAATTCTAGATATGATTGGCCCATATTTGGACCTATCGACCATATAGGCTTTATGTTCGATTTTCTCTTCTATTATCATTTTATAGAAAATTTTAACATGAGTCCGTTTTAACCCACTCGCATTTCGGATCCAAGCATTAGTTGGCTTTTAACCAGACTGGTATAGGGTATTATATAGTCGGCATGCCCGACTATATAACCTCTAACTTACCTCTCTCACAATTCAATCAATAAAATTCAAATTAATATTTTTTCAATTATATTTTTTATCTTTATTTTTCATCACTTCTATTATCTTTTCCAATTATTTTACAATCACATTGCAAAACATTTTTTTTATTATTATTTTACTCCATAGTTTTAATTATCTTGTGTTTCTCTCATAAAGAAAAAAACTAAACAATGAAAATTATTCCTTCCTTTTACATAACAAATCATGAAAAATATCTTTCAATATTTTTCTTCTGTACCACACGTTTTTCTTTTTTAACAAATTTAATTATCTTGTTTTTTAATAAATCATTTTAATTTTTAAGTTTTTTATTTTGACATTCATTACTAAAATATTTTTTTCTGATTTGATTTATTTGGTTATTATACTATTTTTTTTATTTATTTATATTCTATATAAGATAATTAACATTTACACAAAAATAAAGAAAAATATATAAAATGTTAAATTTGGTTTTGAGGATTTCTTTTACTTTTGTAAAATATCATATTTAAGGACATTTTAAATTTTATTTCTTTTTTTTTTCTATAGTGATAAAAATTATTCGTTTATAGATTTGAAGTAGATTACAAAGTAGCTATAACAACAATTAATATAATTTTGATATATATTTTGTTGACGATAGTTTTAAATACTCTACAACAAATATTGTTATAAAAGCTCTACAGGGAAATAAAAAATTGGATGTTTTATTTGGCAAATCGATTAACTCCACTTTCTGAATTTTATAATATTTTAGTTTAAAAACACTTTATTGACTTCTAACTTTATAATATTAAAAAAAAAAATTCCTCTGGTAATCAATATGAACACTACTAAATGACAAAATTTATACAGAAATTTAACAAAAATTAAAAAAAATATATTATATTTTCTCATTTTTCTGACTGATACTCATTAATTTTTCTTTGTGGAGTTAATCGATTTGGCAACTGAAGCATTCAATTGGAATTGGAATTTTGCATGTGCCGAAATTTGCCCTCTTAAAATATTTTTTATGTAAAGATCGCTGGAAATGTATTTAAATATATATGAAAGTGAACTTGAAAGTAGGACCACTAATATCTAATTAAATTAAACTTACATTTTCTTTAGCTTTTTACTTGTAATAAAATGAACCACAAATTAGTCGAAACAATTAACAAACATTTTTTTACATACCCAAGTAAAAAAGTTTTGATATAGTCATATATTATCATATAAAATTTTGTATAATTATATATTGCAACATTTATACCAAGATATAATTATATAAAATTTTACCAAATTATATCCTAAATATACAACTATATATTGTTATATATTGCACAATATATAGTTCAACATATTACAATATCCAATTATATATAGACCTACATATAATTACATATGCCGCATATGATTATATATAATTGTATCGAATTATATACAATTATATCTAGCTGGATATGATTATATTATATTTGATACATTTGGATGAGGACAAAATCCGGATAAAATTGTATCAAACCATATCTTATTCCATCAAAGATCTAATTGTGTCAAGTTAGATCTAATATGATCATAATACGATTTAATTTGATACAATTAGATGTTCTCATTTTTCGGATATAATTATATATAATATCAAAAGTCATATAATTTTTTTTAGTAGGGTACATTTTTTTGGTTTATTATTTTTAAAAACAAAATGACTGACTAAAAAAAATGTAACTTAATCTCAGTATTTTATGTTGATAATTTTTTTTACAAAAATAACTTACGAATATAATGTTTTTTCCTTTTAAAATAACAAAACTGAAATACTACTAAAACAGCTAATAAGTTCGGACTGCGAAAGTTCTCTGAGTGCGTTAATCAAAATCAAGAAGCCGTCATTGATGAAAACCACCTAAAGATCTATGTAAGTCAGATTTGAAAATTTTAATGATACGAGAAAGATTACACTATGCGACAGTCAAAATCGGGATGGGATGAAACCAACGGGAAATGTTATATCGGTCAAAAACAAGTTATACGTGTCCCGGCGTTTCGCTGGGTCACCCCTAGGAATCGAGATATATCTTATTTTTGACATAACTCGAGAACCACTAGTCCGATTTTGCTCAAACAATTTTAAAAAAATTAAAAATTACAATTCCTTTAATCTGTTCATATAACGTTTTTCTATATACTCAACAGTTTTGCCGGCAAAAATAAATGTTTGTTACCGCTACCATAAAAATCAATAACCTTTTGTTTATTACTTTTTTTTAATATTTTAGGCAAAAAATATTTTTTTCTTCATACATTTATTTTTACCGGCAAAACTGTTGAGTATATAGAAAAACGTTATATGAACAGATTAAAGGAATTGTAATTTTTAATTTTTTTAAAATTGTTTGAGCAAAATCGGACTAGTGGTTCTCGAGTTATGTCAAAAAAAAAGACCACCAAAGGTCAAATCGATATATCTCGATTCCTAGACTTGACCCAGCGAAACGCCGGGACACGTATAACTTCTTTTTTTACCGATATAACTTTCCTCGGTAGTTTGAACCCTTCCCGATCACTGACCCCTACCATTTGTCTCACAGTGTTATTCAAGTTTAAAGATCAATAGTTTATTATAACGAAAAACAGTTCAAGAAAATCTTTTTTAGAAGGGTTTCCTGATGGCGTTCAATAGTGCGAACATATACAGGTAGACAAATTGAATGTGGAGACGGCATTTGTTTGAAAATAACATCACAGCAAAAAAAAAAAAATAGAATTAATGCTTTAAAAATACTTCTTTCCCTACTTAACAAGTATCCGTTAGTGTATTTTACTGCTTTTTTAGAAGTAATTCTGAACAACTTCAAAAAATCACTTCTTTCATTGCTTCCAAAGTATTCTTTGGTATATTTTTACAGCGTTTTTAGAATTGCTTCTGAACAACTTCCAAAAAATCACTTAAGTATTGCTTCTAAAGAGTAATTGCTCTAAAAGTGATCTTAAAAAGTGGTTTTGGTACCATTTGGTATTTCCAACCAGATGTTCGCGGTTTCGATTCCCGACGGGACTATAATAAATAATAACAAAAACTATTGCTCTTTAAACGTAAATAATCTTTCTCCTATAATTTGTGGTAGAAAATCGAAAAATAAACTTTTAGCCTTGAAAAATTTTTTAAATAAAAATACTCAATAATGAAAATTTTAATATTAGCTGTGTTTGTGTGACTGCCTATCAAAGTTATCTAGAACGATTTTGACAGTTTTTCAACGTATTCCGGCTTTCTACTTTTAAAATTATTCGAGATAGCATTGATAGGAATGCCGCACAAATACAGCTATTTTAGACACTTTTTATTTTTGGACAATTTTTTGTAACTTTTTCGTGTACTGAGAGAAATTAGCTCATTAGTTATGCATACGAGGGCGGATCAATAAATCCGTGACATTTTAAATAAAACACAGTTGTTTAGGAAAAAAATTTTTTTTTTTCAATAGTCTCCTTTTGCTCAATACTCAAATTTGTTTATTCCGTCCAAAAAATAGGATTTCTCGAGGTCCTCAAAATAGGCATTTGTTTTAGAAATAATATAGGCGAACGAAAAAAATGTTTGTGAAAAGGTTTTAAACTAATTTACTTTAATCTTATGAATTTTTGAATGCTAAAACTGTATCGATATCAGTTTTTTTTATCACCCACAATTGTTTTACAATTCTGTTTCCGGACTTCTTTCTAAATTTAATAATTTTTCAAAAAAAGTACCACAAAAAAATTCGAAGAGAATCAGTCTTGGAACAGTAGTTCTTAAATTTGTTTTTATAGCCAAAACTTTTCGGCTCTTGAAAGTAGTTTTTGTCCCCGTGAAAAATAGGTATAAGAAGATCTAATAACAGTGTCATAAGATGTAGCAGCTTTATAGATCTTATTACACTATGGAACATTTTTGGGATTATTGTCTGGGGGGTGAGAAATTCCAAGTCAGGGTGATGGTACTAGGTCAGTATAGTCAAACCCTCAAAGGGTTTGGCGTTCGTATGTGTCATTTTTTTTTATGACCTTTTAAATTTTTTCCTTATCTTGATGTTTTTTTTCGCTTAGTTGTAACATTTTGGCAAAAACGTAGTTTAACATAACTCGAGAACCACTTGTCCGATTTTGATGAAACAAATTTAGAAAAATTTAGAATTACAATTTCTTTAATCCGTTCATATAACGTTTTCCTATATGTGCAACACTTTCGAAGTTAAAAATGAATTTTTGAAGGGAAAAAAGTATTTTTTGCCTAAAAATTAAAATATTTTTTTTTAAAAATTCATAAAAAATCCAAAATGGAAAAAAGTGCCAAAACTAATTACTTTCGCGTAAATTCACATAACTCATGAGCAAAAAAAGGCATAGATCATGAAAATCGATGCACGCGTTTCTCATTTATTCACAATTAGGTAAATGTATGAATTTCAAAAATTTGCTCCAGATATGCACAACATTATTTGGAGAAAACATTGACACTCACAAGCCGAACTCTCTCATATTTTTCTACTGTACTAAAAGAGAAATATTGATGTGGCAACACTGGTTCTGTAATGTTCACATAAAACATGCATTGTCATTATACTTCTTCTCTTTCTCACACTGGCTCTGTGATTTTTGTCATTCAACAAGTGCCGACGAATGCGAACAGTAAAAGTAATTTTTCTCCAGTTTTTTAAAAGTGAACAAAAGAGAACAGAATATGGAACTGTGCAAGCCAGATATAAATAGCTTTTGCTACTGCTGTGGTCAATATGTCTCAACACATAAAAAAAGGGGAAATTTCAGTACTGATTTTGTTCAAACATACGAGATGTACTTCAACCAAAATGTTATAGTGAACGAAAATTGGGTACCAAATATAGTGTGTAAAAGCTGCTACAACCGACTAATGGATTGGAAAAATAGAAGACGTGAAAGTATGCCATTCGGTACCCCAATGACTTGGACTAATCCTGGCGAAGGTCACAATCCATTGAATTGCTATGCATGTGCGAATAAAGGAGCCGCAAAAAGGATAAGAAAATCGTATAATTACGTTGGTGTTGCAAGTGCCGCAACACCATTGCCTCATTCGGACCACATTCCTGTGCCAAAAGCTTCTAGCCCAGATATTTTCTCTTCTACGACTGCTCCGACATATCATGCACGTGATGATTCCCCATATGAGCCATCAGTATCCAATGAGCCAATTTTAATAAATCAAAATAAGCTTGATTCAATTGTTGCCAAGTTGGAATTAACACAGCACAAATCGGAAGAGCTGGCTTCCATTTTGAAATCAAACAATTTGTTGGCACCAGGTGTGAAAGTCACAGCTTATCGAAGTCGTCAGGCAACACTCCAAAGTTTATTCCTTGTGAATGATGAAAAAACTTCTGCATATTGCCCGGATGTAGGAAAATTGATGGACGCAATGGAAATAAAATATGAAGCAGATGACTGGAGATTATTTATTGACAGTTCAAAACTCAGCTTGAAGGCGGTTTTACTGCATAAGACCAATAAAAAACCTTCAGTTCCAATCGCCTACAGTACAGAAACGAAAGAAACATATGATGCACTGGAAAATATTTTAAAAATGGTTAACTACGCCAAACATATGTGGCGCATATGCTGCGATTTAAAAGTTGTAGCAATGCTTTGCGGTCTTCAAAGCGGCTATATAAAATATATGTGCTTTTTGTGCGATTGGGACACACGATTTTCCGGTGACCAATATGCATGCCACGGATGGAAACTCAGAGAGCACAGCAGGTTACAAACGGCCAATATTATTCGTGAGCCTCTAGTGCCGAAGGAGAAGATATTGCTGCCTCCACTGCATATTAAACTTGGAATTGTTAAGAATTTTATCAAAACTGTCGCCAAAAGAGGTGAAGTTTTCTTGTGTTTGAAACTAATTTACCCGAGACTCAGCGAAAGTAAAATTAAAGAAGGTAAGTTATAATATCACATTCATTTCCCATGATTTTCCATCTTAACAAATTAATTTTTTCCAATCAGGCGTACTAAATGGTCCAGATATACGAAAGCTGATTAAAAGTGACGCATTCAACAATATTTTGATTGACGCTGAATTGAATGCATGGCAGGCAATCAAAGAAGTAATAGAAGGCTTGTTGGGAAAGCATCGTTCTAACAACTACGATGTTTCTGTCGCAAGGATGTTAAGAGCATTCTCGGAAATTGGTGTCCACATGTC
Source organism: Leucophora obtusa (assembly GCA_949987735.1). Taxonomy (NCBI): domain Eukaryota; kingdom Metazoa; phylum Arthropoda; class Insecta; order Diptera; family Anthomyiidae; genus Leucophora; species Leucophora obtusa. Next base: position 175,443,335 of record OX465297.1, read on the forward strand.
CTTGAAAATCCATTATTTACATCATCATCTGGACTACTTCAGCAAACAATTGGCTACCGAATCTGATGAACAAGGTGAACGCTATCATCAAGTTGCTATGCCATTTGAAATGAGGTAATACTGATTTTTTATTTTTTCAAACTCATTTTAATAAAACAAAAACTTACAGATATAGAGGCAAAAAGTCGCCGAGTGCAATAATTGCGGAAATTTGCTGGTGGAGTAAGTTAGTGTGGCAAGACAAGGATGATCTTGATGATAAAGAATTTTCAGGAGATGAAGAAGGGCCAACAGTGGAGTCACACATTGACATTATGTGTGGTTCAGAAACTGATGATAGCGATGAATGCGATGCCACTAGTCCCGAACAACCACCATCGAAAAAGTCTAGGCAATATTTATTAAAATAAATAAAAATAAATAAATAAAATAAAAATAAAAAATTATAAAAATGTTTACTTAATTTTTTTAGTAGTTTATGGCCAGAAGTCTGGAGTTATTGGGGAAAATTTATGAAAAAGGCGATAAATGACACTTTTTTGAATAAAAACAAATATCAATATTCTTGTCAAAATGGGATACCTTCACTTAATTGTAAATAAAAGCAGAACGCGTTAAATTTTGTTTATAGGTTATGTGACTTTACATGAAATTAATAACACTTGATCCTTTTTTCCGTTTTGGATTTTTTATGAATTTAAAAAAAAAAATTTTAATTTTTAGGCAAAAAAATATTTTTTTTTCTCCACAAATTTATTTTTGCCGGCAAAACTGTTGATTATAAAGAAAAACGTTATATGAACGGATTAAAGAAATTGTAATTCTAAATTTTTCTAAATTTGTTTCATCAAAATCGGACAAGTCGTTCTCGAGTTATGTTAAACTACGTTTTTGCCAAAATGTTACAACTAAGCGAAAAAACATCAAGATAAGGAAAAAATTTAAAAGGTCATAAAAAAAAATGACACATACGAACGCCAAACCCTTTGAGGGTTTTACTATACTGACCTAGTACCATCACCCTGACTTGGAATTTCTCACCCCCCAGATTGGCTGTTGTACTGTGTTATTATTTCATTGGGAGACTTTATTGATATACACATCTAATTCGCAATTTGTTCTTCGTTTTATGTAGAGTATTTAAACTTCGTCACTGGCCCGACTTAATAACTTCTGCAAATTTTTGAAGTTTTTAATTGAATTTCATTTTTTTCTCCAAATATTGTATTATCTATTAGTTTCACAATTGATTTTATTTTTCCTATGAAAAGATATTTTTAAGGATTTAAGTTTTAAATTTGTTCAGATATTTTAAAGTTTCTTTAACAGAAACAAATCAATCTGTAATAATTACATTTTTTGTTATCAAGAGCTACCATAATTAAAAAAATTATTTATTTTTTGGTTTAAACTACACACATAAATACAGTTTTCTTTTAAGTAAATAAATAACTTAAAAAATCCTCTAAAACGAGATTTTTATATTTAAGGGATTTTTGTTTATGTTTAATTCAAGATTTCTTAATGATGTATTCAACTTCTATATATACAGTTTTCTATAGGTTTCTGTTTTTATTAGTTTGTTTTTTAGATTTTTGTATTATTGTTTTTTACTATAAATAATTTGATCTTTCTTGAATTTTCATAATTAATTTCATCTATTTTATTATTTTAAAATATTACGTAGATTCTTTTTTAATTTTTCTTTTTGTTAAAATTCCTTATATCACTATTAACACATCCACTTAAAGCCGTATCTTTGTTGTTTTTATTTAGAGTTTTTGTTTTGAATCACCATCAACATTTTATACTTAACAATTCAAGAATATTTAATACACATGTACATTAGAAAATTATAATTTTATTAAAAAAAAACAAAAGTTCTAAGGAAATGTTTATTTTTAATTTTTTAAATTAAAAATTTGACACATATCAATTTCAAGTTTCTATGTACAATTTTTTCAAACTTTTGGGATTTTTTTATTGTTTAAAAGGGTGGGCTTTAGCTGATGATATATTAAATGGTTTTTGTTTTTGAAATCCAATTTATAGGTTTTTAGTTTTCAAAGTTATTTTTTTTGTTTGTTTAGAAACCACATATTTTAAGTTTAAGTTTGAAATTTGAAAATTATTTTTTATATTTAGTTTTCTAAAAATAGTTTTTTTTTAAATTATTTTTTTAAAAGATTTTTATTATTGTTTTAATTTTGGACTCTTTTTTTAGAATATCTCTTTTTCAGTAGTTATAGACAAAGCTTTTAGGTTTTTTTTTCTTCAATTTTATCTTAATATTTTCTAAGGTACAAAGTTTTGTTCTACTTTCTAAGTTTCAATGAGCAGATATACTAGGCAAATTAGATAAATATTTCTTTTGTCAAACATAACAATTCATTTTATTTTTTATACGGAAGACTATTGATAAATACAAACATAACTTTTTTTTGGATAAGTTATTTAACAATTGAATTATTAAGGTGTCCAAATTAAAAATGTAGGTCAATTAGATTAAGCCTGAATTTGACTTATTAAAATATCTTGATTTTCGATCAGTTACAAAAATTTAAAATTTGTTTTAATGTTCGAATAATATAAGCCATTTTATTTAGCCTATTATCGGAATATTATTAGACGAAAATTGAATGCGGTTTCTAAGGATTATTCTCTCTTAGTAATTTTGTTTGACCTTTTTGCAGGGCAGGTATAATTAAATACAACTTCTTTTATATGCAAAACTGGTACTTAAAAAAAAGGAAAATTCTCCAAATTTTTGTAAAATTATGATATTTTGGAAAGATCTATGAACGAAGTAAAAAGTAGACAATTTACAAAAAAAAAGTTTTCTAAGAGACAAAACAGTTAACCTACACTAAAAATTGTTTTTTTTTAATCTATGATATTTTTCTGTGGCGCTTATACAAAGAATATTTAAAAGTTTATGCACGCTAAAAATTAATTACATTTTTTCCTGCGCCGCAATAAATACCACACTTAACAGTTCCAGTAACAACTAAGATCACTTTACTTCATGTAATTTTTGGAGCAAAATTAAGATTAACCCAAACTGAAGTGTCTAAAATCATACTTGGGAAATTTTCATTGGCATTGAAATTTAATTGGCATTACTTTAATTGGCATTGTTTAAACTAATGGTAATGAAATGTAAACCAATGCATCAAAGCAACCACTAATAATTGAAGAAAAAAGAATTGTATAAAAAAAAAAACAAAAGGCTTATGAAAACAAATGCTTTTTTCATCAAATATAATTCGACGATTAGGCACTGAATAATGCCAATTGAAAAAATTCCATTGGCATTGATCAATTGTCATGCCAAAAAATTTAATTGGCATTGGTCAATTGTAATGCCAATGAAATCATTAATTAATTGGTTCATTCAATTAACTAGTCCAGAGTATGTCTAAAATGAGACCAATTAAGACCACGTTTCATCGATCACAAAACTAAAATAATTTTTAAATCCTGAGAAACTTTACTTTAATATAAAGGGTGGTCCAACCAAAATGCACGATGTTAATTGTAAATAAAACAAAAAGTTTTCAGAGAATTATCTTAATATTTTTTATTATGATAGAAGGATCTATGGCCATTATGCGTGAAATAAAATATCGGCGAAATGCTCGCCACGGCTTCGGAGGCATACCTCTATCCGATGTTCCATATTTTCAATTATTCTGAAACATAATTGAGATTCAATGTCGTTAATGTGCCGAAGTATCTCATCCTTTAGCTCTTGAATTGTTCTTGGCTTATTGACGTACACTTTTTCTTTTAAATATCCCCAAAGAAAGAAGTCCAACGGTGTCAAATCGCATGATCGTGTCGGCCTATTTACATCGCCACGATGTTAGATAACACGGCCATTGAATTTCTCGCGCAAAAGAGCCATTGTTTCGTTGGCTATGTGGCAAGTGGCACCATCCTGTTGGAAGCACATATCGTCCAGGTCCATATTCTCAATTTCTGGCCACAAGAAGTCGTCGGTGTTTGTTATCGCGAGATAACGAGTCGAGGTTGCCGGCTCTTCTGCCAGACTATCGCGAACAACAGCAATGTTTTCCGCATAATGAACTGGGCGAGCATGCACAGGTGTTTACACATTTCCTACAGACCCGGCTTGCTAAAATTTGCGCACAATTCTCCCAATTGTGGACACATTTGGTCGATTATGCTGACCAAAGGAATCACGAAGTGCGCGAAATACATTTTGATTTGAACGCCCATTTTCGTAAAATGCTTCAACAATCTTAACGCGCTGCTCAATTGTGTACCTCTCCATGGTTGAATTTGTCAAACACTGAAACAAAGAATTGTCAAATTAAGTTTGGCAAAAAACTTGACGTTAAGATGTGACTCACATTGCCAATTTAGTTCAATGTGATGATTGCCTCCAGATCAGAGCTTCGAAAAACTTAATTCAATTTAAGCTTAATTCACTAAAAATTAAATTCAGATTTTACAAAGATTCATGTACCATTCCCTTAAACCATTCGTAAAGAATTCATTCATATGCTTCATTCCCAAAGCTTTAATATGAATTGAATGAATTCCTAACTTGAATCATTCAAATCGCATGTTCATTCACCATTTTACTAATTGAGTGAAGAAATTTTATTACCATTCATTTAGTGCAGTGTAGTTTGAAACTAACATATAATCAAAACCAAAGCATACAAGCTGTAACAAAGCATACGATACTATTTATTTCTGTTAGATGAATTTTAAACGTTTTCATTGTATTATGCTAATATTTCAGCAATTAAATACAAATTAAAATTTTTCATTTGATTAAGTGAATGAAAATAAATAATTTTTCATTCACTTTTTTATTAAATGAATTCAGGTAAATTGGGTTTCATTCAGTTAGAATTTAATCAAAATAGAATGAATTCATATAATTTTAAGCTATAGGGAATTAAGCTATCGAATTAATTCCATAAGAATGCTATTAGGGAATGAAATTTAACCCAAATTTCATTAATTTTTAAAAAGTGAATGAAAGAATTAAGCCTTTTAAACCTTTGCTCCAGATATTTATCGACATTATTAAGCCATTTTTTTTTTTTTGGTAAAAAAATTTGATTTTTCGGCGTTTTCAAATTTGTAAACGCCTTTTTGACTTGGAAGTACTGTTTACTAAAAAAAACTAAATCAATATGAAACGTAAAAAGCACACATTTTCAGAAAATTTACTCTAATTCTATAAAAGTTTGTGTTTACCTGACATTAATGTAATATACTTCGATTTTTGAAAATTACAGAAAAAACTGCGAATATCTAGAAATCGGAAAATTTTGCTTTCAGCTATATGCCACTACACAACTTTTCACCAAATAACCATATGGAGATTTAAGGTTATATATTCGCCAAGTCTGGTTACTTAATTTTGTGTTGATTTGGATCTGAAAGTTAAAAATTTCGAGTAAAAAAATCAGATGGATAAAAAACTCTTGTAAGTTTCAAGTAATTTTTCACATTTTCCTACTTTTAAATGGCCTTTAACCTCAGAACCTAAGAATGTCCTAGTTAGGGTATTCAATCGATTAATCGTTATTCGATTAGTAATATAATAATTTTGGTCAATAATTGCTCAAATAATTTAAAGTGCCCAAATTTCTAATAACGAATAATTTTATACGATTAATCGATTAATCAAAATTGGTAAAAATTACAAAAATGTTTAAAAAATAAATAATTTTTATTAAAGTAAATATGCTAAAATCCCAAAACTTATTTAAAAAATTGTGAAAAATAATTTTAATGTCACTCTGAGCTAAGGAAATTATCAGGAGACGACTTTATAGAATTTCTAGAAATATTTGTTAGCGTAAACTCAATGAGAATTTCTTATTTTCGTCTAGCAGCGTTCATAAACGTCTTATATATGTAATATAGCCAGTTTAGTGAGCACTCTATATTCATAATATACTTTAGCTAATAAAATAAAGTGGTGGAGGGACGCTAACATAGAGGGAAAATAAATTCTCAACATAATTGCTCTCTATATTTACGATTTTTATGTTTTCGATGCATACGAAAGAGATACAATTAAAGTAAGTGTTGTTCTTTTCTTTTCTACTCTTTAACTTATTGCGGTGTGGTTCTCTCCGATCTAGATAAAATTTGACTATGTGACAGAGAGCACAGAAAAAAATAAAAATATTGGCAAAATATGATCTCAGTTATTAAATTTTTTATTTTTATGAATTTTAGAAGAGTTATTGAATTTATTTTTATTCCTTTTTTAAATAAAATTATTAAAAAAGACCACAAATGTATATTGTTTTACATTAAATTTTTTCGATTAATCGATTAATTTTTAAATTTTATTCGATTAATCGGTTAAGAAAAAAATCCAAATAATTATTTGCATGATTAAGCGATCAAAATTAAAGCCGATTAATTAAAAACCCTAGTCCTAGTCTACATATCTCTGTCAATCATTTTTCTTAGTTAAAAAAAATAACAAACCTGTTTCAACGGATCTCGAAAATTTTCGAAATTCCTCAAATAATGATATATGTATGTATCTAAATTAAAAAAGAAGAAAAAAAAAACGTATTTCGAAAAACTGATTTAATACCATAATTCGAGCGAGATAATTTCTTTTGGGTAATTTTTTTTTAATTTGGGCACCTTAGTTTTTTTACCTTTATAAACAAATATATTTTAAGCAGAAACCAATTAAGATAATTACTTTTATTTTTCTAAACTGAAACCAAAATGAAACTTAAGCCAAATACAAATAAATTTTATTTTAGTATATTAAGATTTTCTTTTACTTTCAATTTGTGGTCCATAGTTGGTTTGCTTTTGTTATTTGTTTTAGTTTTATTGAATCTAACAATAAATGAAAATTTAATCTCCAATTAAAAATTTACAATTAAGTTTATTATTTCTTAAGGTACAATTTTGTTTTCAGTTTTGTGCTAAAATCAAAACAAGACATTTGTATTACATTTGTAAATAATTTCAAGTTTGAGTTAAAGAGAAACAAACCACATTAGAATTTATTAATTCATTAGAAATTTAGATCTTTTGTTTTGAATTGGATTTGAGATTTTGTTTCAACAATTTATTTTAGTATAAGACAATTTAAAACAGTTCTTATTTGGTATAAAGTGGGGAATGGGATTTTGGTTAGTTGCAGTGATAGCATAATTTAGTTGCAATAAATAAATCAAAGTTTTAACTTAACAATTACGAATATATATATTTATAAGACAACTGCTATAAGACATATTGCTTAGTGTAATCTATTACAATTAGTAGTTAAAGTTAAATTTTTTTAACCCTTTAAAAATTCTTTTAGTACTTAATTTATTTACCACTACTCAATTATTCTATCAGACAAATTTTTACTAGTTGTAGGAAGTTGTTTTTGAAACAGTTGTGTTTTTTTTAATACATACAAACATTTATAGTTTAGATTTAAATAACAATTTTCATTTAGTTTTTATAACAATTTATTTTGTTGGATTTTTCATAAGAATTTTTTTAGGTTTTTAATTTCACAATATTTTTCTTAGTTTTTGTTGTTTGTTTTTGGAATAAATAACAATAAAAATAAATTTATTTTTTCTCTAATTTCGTTTTAGTTTGTTTGTAATGTTATCTTTGTGTTTCTTAATTGTTTTTTATTACAGTTTGTTTGTTTTTCTACGGTCTATATTGAAAACTGATTTTAATATACTAGGATTGTTTTTTTTACTAGGGAGTCAGAAAATTATTATTAAAGCTCTATTGGTTTTTGAGGCGGACATTACAATTTTTCAAATTAATAATATTTTCGCTAAAAATAAAGCAAAATTGCAATATAAAACAAATTAATTTAATTTGCCATGTTTGCTTTTGTAGTGTACTTTTTTTTAGGTAATGTGTTTCCTATAAATCAAAATTGTTGAGTAGGCAATGAAAAGATTTTTTTTTTAATTTTTATATAATAAAATAAATAGAGAACAGTTAAAGAAAGGAAATTCTTCTAAAATTTCATATACTATCTAGCAGTCGGTTACAGCCATTTGCAGTGTTAATCACTTTGCTTCGTTTATATATTTTTGCTAAGAGTACCTACCCTTAAAGTAAAATGATATAAAGCATAACCCATTTAGGTCCGCTCATATATCCGCTGGAAATTTTATGATAATTTTGCAGTGTTTTAGACTTCTGCTTCAGTCAGTAATGTTTGTAATGGTTTTTGCCTAACTCCGCCCTTTAAAGAAGATAATACTGAGTTTAGACTGAATAAAAAAAAAAACCTTTAGCCTTATCAATATTTTTCAAAGGTATATTTTTGTTAAAGTCGACTTTATTTTAAAGCAAAAGTTTTGTTTTAATCGGACTATAAAAAATATTTAAAATAGAACTTTTAAAATAATACCAAACATATACATACATTAGGGTTATGACTTTTTGAGTTTTTTTGCGAATATCAAATTTTACATGCCCTGGCCAAAAAGGCCATAAAAAAATATTAAGAAACGCAATCTTACTTTTTCGCTGTTGTCAAAAAAGTTCCCGCACCAAAAGGGTTGAAATTTGTTCTATATGGTTTTAGTTTCATTTAAATACTTCTCCGAGTTTTAAACAAATGAGACTCAAACGATGCTTATTAAAAGCTATTTATGGTAAAAAATTACGAAACCTTTTTGGAGGGACTTTTGGGTAAATTTTTTGTCGTTTACAATAATTTTTGTAATAATTCGTTATGTAAATTAAACAAAATACCCCAACAAAAATTAGTTTTAGAAATTTCAATTGGTGCGGAAGGTTTTTTTTTGCCGAAATGACCGGCAAACACGATTTTTATTATTAATTTGGTATTACCTATCATGTTGTGATAGGTAAAATTTTGTTAAAAATGAGTCATAATCCTAATATACATTAAAAAATTTTGTTTATTTTTATTGAAAACCAAAACAATATATTCAATAATAAAAAGGAAATTTGCAAACAAATGTAAACAAAATTTGAAAATTTCAAATTTAAAACAGAATTTTAAGGTATATTTTAACCAGAGACTATTAATTATAGAGATAGGAAATCAAAACTTGCACTACTCACCGGTAGGGGGCGCTGAAATTTAGTATCACCTGAGCAACTATTTAGTATCACTTTAGTATCAGCTGAGCCTATATTTAAAAACTCAAAAATTGCTGAAAACTGCGCAAAATAAGAAAGAATCAAGCGCAAAATATATTTAAATAATAAAATTTGAGAATTCCTTTTTTTTTGTTGCTTTTTTGTTTATTATTATTTCAATTTAAATAAAAACAGAAAATTGTCAATTTTTTTAACAAAGTGCCATCTAGTGATAACGATGTCGTTATAACTTTTGTTTTTGGTGATGCCATAACCCTGATTTTAACGGTGTTATGTATAAAGTTTCTAAACAGTTAAATTACATGTTTTTAAGCTTATTTGGCAAATACAGTATGCATAATTCGTTTAATAATGACAAAATTAACAATCTGTTAAAGTAGGGTAAAGCCTAAAATAAGCATTTCATAAAATTTGGAAAACAAAAGTCTCGGTTGAAACCATAAATATTGAGTTTTTGTCTATTTAAAGACTTTTTAAGGGTCATGCCGCCAAGAATATGTAAAACCCAATATTCTATATCTATATTCTATATTCTATAAATTAAAAAAATCTGGAACAATTGCATCATTTAAGCCTTTTTTCATTAAATTTTCTCAAATTGGTGTACAAATAAAATATAAAATAAACTAAACAAAATAGTGATGTTGATTAAATCAAAACATAATCGTGATTTGAATAAATTCAGTATTCGTACTATTAAAATGTCTTTAAAATATGAGTTTTCCATTCTTACTTCTTCGTTATGCACAAACATTCTTTTTTTTTTATCATGTTTTCATTTATTACACTGTGAGACAAATGGTAGGGGTCAAACTACCGGGGAAAGTTATATCGGTAAAAAATAAGTTATACGTGTCCCGGCGTTTCGCTGGGTCACCCCTAGGAATCGAGATATATCGATTTGACCTTTGGTGGTCAAACTCGAGAACCACTAGTCCGATTTTGCTCAAACAATTAAAAAAAAATTAAAAATTACAATTCCTTTAATCTGTTCATATAACGTTTTTCTATATACTCAACAGTTTTGCCGGTAAAAATAAATGTATGAAGAAAAAAATATTTTTTGCCTAAAATATTAAAAAAAGTAATAAACAAAAGGTTATTGATTTTTATGGTAGCGGTAACAAACATTTATTTTTACCGGCAAAACTGTTGAGTATATAGAACAGATTATATATGAACAGATTAAAGGAATTGTAATTTTTAATTTTTTTAAAATTGTTTGAGCAAAATCGGACTAGTGGTTCTCGAGTTATGTCAAAAAAAATATATATCTCGATTCCTAGGGGTGACCCAGCGAAACGCCGGGACACGTATAACTTGTTTTTGTCCGATATAACATTTCCCGTTGGTTTCATCCCATCCCGATTTTGACTGTCGCATAGTGTTATAAATTATTTTTATTGTTAAAATCTTCAAAACAATATTATTCAGCTACGTTTAACGAGCCAATCGTTTACTAATTTTATGAATCACTAAAAATTTATTTGAAAGCGGAGACGCATTAAATTAGGGTGTTGCCAGAATAAAACGAGAATCTAACAAACGATTATGCATAACATTTTTAAAAAAACGTTTAATAAGGAAAATGAATACATTAGCAATTGTATATCTTAACGCAAAATTAAGAAAAGTTTATGCACTAAGCCTAAATATTTTGTATAGTACGAAAATTTAAATAATAGTCTGCTTTTGTGATTTAAAATCGACTTTTTATTTTTTATAGTAAAGGTGCTTGTTTTGTATGAAACTTGTTTTTGCTTGTTTTGATTTTTGACACATAAAAACTAGTAAGAGCCAAAAAATAGGTAACTTTTGCTCAGTCTAAATACAGTAGAATTGTCATCAAAGTTTAAACTGGCACAATATAACCTTCCAAAAGCCGCAGCTTTTTTTTTCCACAATTTATATTTTGTATTTTTATATAAATAAAATTCTATGTAAAAAAGTTTCCCTTTAATTCATAAACGCTTTATAAAGTTATAGAAGGTTTATTTTCATTATCATTTCTCTACATAATGGAATTAAAAAAATGTTTTCATTATCATTTATTACCTAGTAGAAATTAAAAAGTAATGGTAATTACACAGAATTTTGAATACAGCCTCAAAATCTGAAGTTATCGGTAAAAAACGTTTTTTCAACACTTCACGGTCTAAAATATTTTTAACTAAATCGGTTTTTAAACGATTTTCAATTTTTGAACTGCTTGAACTGTATATTTATACTTTTAACAAACCCATGTGAAAATATTATCCAAAACTACAAATTAAAATTTTTTTTAATTTTTTCAACTTTGGCGCCTTTATTTTCTAATACTTTATGTGATAACCAATTTTTTTCTTATCTTTATTTGAAAGGACGTTTATTCCCAGCAAAAACGTGGTAATGACAGGTCATTACCATACGGATTACCAAGTAATGATAGGTCATTACTTTAAAATACAAAATAATGACTTACTGATACTAAGTTATAGAAGTACTTATATATTCTTGCAAAGTAATCACTTACTGTTAATTGATTAAATAAGTACTGATGTAGTCTTTTTTATAATAATATTTTATTTTTAAATTGTTTCGAAAATTTTTCCAACTGAATAGAAATATTTCCATAATAAAAAGTTATATTTCATAATGTAGGGTAGCTACTTATTTCCTAACTTCTGAGTAGCCACTTATTCTATCTTTGTGAGTAACTACTTATTCTTTCACTATGGGTAACTCGTTATTCGCATATTTTGCGAGTAAATAGCCTGGTAAGTAGTGAAACCCTTTGTGTGCTACTTACTCGCTTAATTACACAGTAATGTCTGTTTTTGCTGGGTTAGTGAGTAAAAGAAGTCCTTGTTTGTTAGAATCGGTTGAAAATTGTTAAAGTACAATTTTTTTTTAAATCAAATTTTAATTCTTTCCAGTATGTGCGAAATAAATATACAAAGTAACAATAAAATTGTTTGCGTCTAAAGCAGTAGGTATATATGTATCTCAACTTGTGTTGTGATTTTTTTTTTAAATATAACAGTTATTTTGGGTTTCTGATTATCTTTTGCTATCTGAAAAAATATTTGTTTTAAGTATATTTCTTATTATAAAACTGAAAAAATGCTAAAATGACTTTGCTGAAAAAAATAAAGAATTTGCCTTATAAAAGCATTTTTTTCTTCATCTAAAACCCGCAGCAAGTTTGTTTTTCTTTTGCAAAAAAATATTTAAAACATTTTGCAAATATTTTTTTTCACATCAAATTCTATCTTTAACTCCTTTGTGGAAAAAAGTTTTAAAGAAATATTTAGGAAAAATATATTTGTTTAAAGATGCAGCAAATAAACAAGAAAATATTTTTTTTCCCATTTTTATACGCTACACGAAATAAGTTCTATTATATCGTGTGTTAGTGTTTGTAATAACTAGAAAAATATAAAATAAAGAGTCAGTTTTACAGTCAGAATTAAGATGCATTTTTTCTTAAGTACGAAATTTTCCAACAAAATTTGTTATTTAAGTAATATCTGAAACAAAACTCGTGCTTAGTTCTGATAATAAAAGTGGTCTAAAATCTCCTAATTTAAATTATAACTGAATTTGAAAATATTTTAACACAACTTTTATGCATATATTCTTATTTACATTTGTTTAAGAAAAAATGAACGAAAAATTCATAAAAATGTGGTTGAATACTAACAAGGAGATTCTGTTTTTCGGTTTCTCTGGATTTTGATAGAATTTGCATAATGATAGAATGGACAAAATTAAATGACTTTCTTTTCTTAACATATGGGCCAAAATTGTTATCTAGGGGGTAAAACAAAGTTACAAATTTATTTAAAATTTTTGTTTGAAAATTTAATTTTAAATGTTAGTTGTTTAAGTATAATTCCATTTTTTTCATTTTAATTCAAAGAAACAATGATTTATAATAGAAGAAATGAAAATTTCAAATAAAATCGTAATAAACTAAAAAAAAAGAAACCATAAAAAATACTGAGAATTCGTAACATTTATTCACTCCTTATGAAGCAAATACAAACAAATAAAACAAATATGAAAGTAATTTTTGTTAGTTGTTTTGACTAATTTGTGTATCATTTCATTAATAGTCAAAAATAAAACAAAATATAAGTTGAATTTAATGAAATATTAGTTGTCCTGTTTTCAAATAAAATTTCATTTGTTTTTAAATACATTTGCAGTGGTCTTTACATGCAAAATATTTTAATGATAGTGCATTTCCCCATGCAGAAAAATACGATTATGGATCAGAACGTGTGCCAAACATGAAAACACTGGTTGTAAGAACTCACTTGCCAACGTTGGCATAGTCAGGAAAACCAAAATATAGATGATCAAAACATACTTATATAACAAACTAATTTAAAAAATTTAATTTAATAGAAATATATTTAATTTTATAAGAAAATATATAAAAATTACACCGTGCTAGACGCAAGCTAGACACCCTGCTGTTAAATTTGTCTACGCTGAATTCAATGGCGTTAACCTTTTTTCGAAGTTATTGTTCTTATTCGTGATATTCGGGTTTTAAAATTTTGATGCTAAAGTAAACGACACTTTTATACCTTTAGAATAATTTTTGAATTAAATCAATCTAACTCGGAATAAATACAATGTTGCACTGAGAGAATTTTGCTGGACGAGTTTTAATGAAATTTTTCAGTAAACTAAAGAAGTTTCTTCATAGAGTAAATGAAAAATTTCTTGGATTTGATGGAAAAACTTCATATATATTATGAATCTAGCTTTAATAAAATTTTTTGTTGAGCTTATGAAACCTTTAGTAAATAAAATTAAATTTTTTACAACATTTTATGAAAAATTCCCTTAATTCAATGAAAGGTTTTAATGGAAGAGTTCAGGTGAGTATACAATATTTGTCACTTTTTTAAATGTACGTAACATAAGGCAAAAGTCTATTTCAACTTATTAAAATGACGGATCCAAGCATTAGTTTCTTTCAATCAGACTAGTATAGGGTTGTCATACACTCAAAATAATACATCTGTTGGCTGGACAGAAAAATTTGTTACTTTAACAAAATTTATTCCTGTTTTTTTGCTTAAAATAAAATTTGTTGATTTTCACAAATTCGTTTGTTAAATTCAACAAATCTAAATTTTAGTAAAAAATTTGTCAAACTAAAATTTTATCTATAATTATACTGAGTAGTAGAATTTACCAAAATTTAGGGTCTAGGGACCCTCCCCGAGCCTAGTCCATATCATGTGAGGGCATATAACGGCACTCCACGGGAGCAAACATTTTGTCCGTTTTGCTCTATCTCGCTTAGTTTTCGAATATAAGCCATTTTATGAAGTGGAAAATTTTTATTAAAAATTTCCAAGGGTCCAAGGCCCCGCCATGGTCCATTTTTGGATAGGATAACCCCTATCGCTGGAGTATTATACGGTTAGGGGTAGTCGAAATTTTCTACAGTTTTGCAATATCTCTCTTAGTTTTCGAGATATGGGCCATTATAAAAAATTGAGGAGGGAAAGAATAGCACCATCTTTAACACCTGGGATATACTGGTGGCGCCATCTACTGGGTAATAACAGAAGCGTGAAAATATATTTTAACAATAAATTTTGTAAAATTTAACAAATGATTTCTTAAAAATTAGTTATAAATAATTTTGAAAATTAACACTCAAAACTAGTTAAAGTACTGAGGATTTTTAATATAGTGTTAAATGAAGATAACTAAAATCTTTGTTTAAATCAGTGTTTCAACTAAAAATTTGTTAAAACTAGTCAAATCGATTTGAAACCTATTTGACAGATTTTTCTACTGATGTAATATTTTAAATGTAAGCGATTATTTTATCGAAAACGAAGTAGAGAAGCACGCTGATGCTTTCAGAATCAATAGAAAAATATCCGAAATTTTTTATGAAAAAACAAACTTTGGCTCCCCATGTGAAAATCGAAATATGTATGAACATACATGATCATACATTGACTAGTATATGATCATGCATAGTAATACATGATCATATACGTCAATGCATAGTTCAATGTATGACCATACATTATCTCATATATTTCCATATATCTTCGGATCCGAAATTTGAGGGTATATGACCATACATGTTCATATATGACCATATATGCTCAAATATGATTCATGTTTGCTCATATATGGCCACATACCTCCATATACCCTCAAATTTCGGATCCGAAGATATATGGAAATATATGAGATAATGTATGGTCATACATTGAACTATGCATTGACGTATGTGATCATGTATTACTATGCATGATCATATACTAGTCAATGTATGATCATGTATGTTCATATATATTTCGATTTTCACATATATATGTTTCTTCAAAATTGCAGATGATACCAGATGTTTTCAGATGACACTGTTCTATCGTTACTACCATGGGGAGTGTTCTGCTGAGATATGTGCACTTATCCCGAGGCCCCGTATTTTTGTCAGTAACACGCGCATGTCTAGTAGAACTCATCCGTTTGTGGTCGTTAGTCGCACAACGCATTATAGAGAGAATTCGTTCATTAGTCGAACCACCCGTATGTGGAATAAACTTCCCGCAGATGCTACTTGCAATTTAGAGACATTTAACTCAATCGTTCACAAACACGACTCCCTCTTTCTTCCTTCCCATAACCTATTTTCCTGATATCAACACAGTGCATTGCATTAGTAGGGGGCATCCCCTGAATGTGGGTCTATAGTTAAAAAAAGAAGTAGTATCCTCTTTCAGAAGTATGGAAAATAATAGTCATAAAATGCACAGCAAATATTTGTGAAAAAAATTTTTACAAATATTTATACCCTACACAACTACGTGGAGAGCGTATTATTTGTGCTGTTGTTTGTAGCTACCAAAAATACTAGACCTAGACCCATCTTTTATTAGATTACTCGACTCGGAATTACTCAATCAGAATCCATATGTACATATGTCTCTCCATGTAAATATTTTAATTAGACTACAGGTCGAAAATATAAATATAGTTTGATAAAATTTACCACATGGTCTTCACTTAGCGCAGGCTCAAACCTTGTGGAAACTGGTTAGACTTGGTCGCTATTCAGACCAACATCCAATAGAAAGTTCCTATATCAATTAGGCTTTAGTAGTACTTAGGTACACACAAAGATAATCAGATAATAATTCAGCCTAGTCCTCCTATAAATCCATATTCCCGGTGTTTGCTTAAATTTTTCACTAAATTTATTATACACTCATAAAAATAAGTTAGTAGAAAAATTAGTAAAACGTCTTGTATATCAAGTGTACTAGTTTTCAGCAATTTTTTGTTGAAATTCCGTTTTCAGCAAAAATTTTAGTTATATGTTTTTAGTACTAAACTAATTTTGAACTAATGTTTTACTAATTTATTTTGCTACAAAAATTGTGCTGATAACCGCATTCATAGCGTGGACGACAACCAGATAGACAAGATGTAGATGTCGCAGCTCGTCTGGAAACGGAAATGACATAAAAATAAAAACAACTCTACACATATTCTATATTTAAATTTTCAGCAAATAAATTAACTAAAGTAAAATTTCGCTACAAGTTTTTTGAGTTTTTTTCAGTCTACTAATATTCAGCAAAAAGTTTAGTGATTTTAGCAAGGATTTTTTTCATTTGCAGTCGACTAAGTTTTAGCAAAACTTTTGCTGAAGATTACTATTTTTTTGGTAAAAATCAGCTCGCTGATTTTCAGCAAACCTTTTGCTGAAATTACCAACGTTTTTGCAAGCACGCTCCTGACTAAAAATTTGCTGACACAGCAACATTTTTTGCTGACTTTACTGACTTTTTTTTTTGAGTGTACCGTTAATTTTTTCGAGCATATAATAAGCATCGCTTCCCGAAATATAACCCAAATTATACTGTGCTGCAGGGTATCTCATGGCCAGTATTGACCGACTATAATTTTTTACTTGTTTTTTATAAGTATTTTTGTCGAACGAAAAGTAAAAAAAAAAATAACACCAACAAAGTAGGTCAATTGTGGAAATACAAGACTGTGCACCAAAATCACTAGGAAAAAAACTAATTAACAAACTGCAGTAATTAAAAATATTATACTATTGAAAGTTAAAATAAAAATCTATATAATGGTATGGAGAATGGTAATGAATAAAGTAAAAAGTTGGAGAATAAAAATGTAAAAATTATAAGCGTAAAAGAAATTTATTGTGAGCTTTTTCATGGTTTCTTTAAAATTAAAACAAAGTTAATTTTTTTTGTACTTTTTATTTATCATCTTTTTATCTATTAAAATAACTATTAATTTATAAATTTTTATTTATTAATTTTTTTTAATTTACATAAAATTTAAAACTTAAAGTTCTTTTTTACTAAATTAAATAACTAAGTATCTGTGCGTGGTGGCTAAATTAGTTCTATAAAATAATTTAATTTTTTTTTCAAGTTTTATAAAACTTATCAATCTAATTTAGGATTATTTTAGCCAGTTCACACAATCCCTTCAATATTTAAACTAAAAATAATGTACAAGAAATAATAATAAATTGATGTAACTAAAAAACAGTAATAACATTAATATCACACATGGGAAAAAAGCATTAGGGCATTATTTTTTTCCATAGAAATATCATCACCGAATGTTTAGCATATGCATGAATAGAAAACAATGCCTCAGTGCTTTAAACCCAATTAGGATTTAAAAGAACTGATAATTATTTTTGGATTGCTTAGTATAATAACGAATGTGTTAGAAAACCAATAATAAGGCTGACTTGGCACAATAATATGCGATATTTGTGAATGCAAATCTAAGGATATTAATACTTAACCCTCTAACCAGCGATACCTCCAACAAACGTAACTAATCAAATTGACCACGAATAAGCTAAATGATTGTCTTAAATTATAAAATATAGCATGGTTTAATAGTGAGACATTGTTAAAATCGAGATTTTTTATAAAAAAATTCTTACAAATGAAGACAAACTTAAAAGTAATAAACAAAATACCTGACACAATTATGACCACAAAATAAGACTAAAAGGCTTATCTTAAAAAAAAGTCTACACTTTGGCGCTAGATACCATTAAAAGACATATTTAAAGCTTGAAAATAAATACTGGTCAACAAATTTTTGCAATAAGAAATGAGCTTACTAGTTTTGAATTACATACCTACCCTCATTCTCGTTTTTGTGTTATAGCTACTAAGCTTAAAATAATATGTTAACTGCACAATTTTCTTGAGCTTAAGGTTTTGTTTTTTATATATAAAAAAATTTTTTATTTCAATATTTCGCTGCTTCAATGTGTAGTATCTTCAGGAACTATAATTAAATTAAAAAATTGTAAACAATTTGAAAGTTTGAAAAAATTTGCAGTTAAAATAGAAAAAGAAGGTTAAATAAACTACAATAATTTAAAATAATACGTCAGTAAAAAAATCTGTCAAATGTGTTTTAAATCGCTTTGATTAATTTTTAACAATTCTTTAGTTGAAACACTGATTTAAACAAAGACTTTATTTATCTCAATTTAACATTATACTAAAAATCCTTAGTACTTTAACTGATTTTGGGTTTTAGCTTTCAAAAATATTTAACTAATTTCTAAGAATCCGTTCGTAAAATTCTACGAAATTTATTGTTAAAATATTATATTTTCATGTTTATGTTATTACCCGGTTGATGGCGCCACCAATGTATCCGAAATTTTAAACATGGCGCTATTTCTTTCCCTTACGATTTTTTAAAATGGCCCCTATCCCGAAAACCAAGAGAGATAGAGCAAAATTTTGCGAAAATTTCAACTACCCCTAACCATGGAATACTCTCGTAAAAAGTTTACCGCTATAGAAAAATGGATGGACAAATCCTAGGACAGGTTACTGAACTTTCATAAAAAACAAAGTTCAGGGACCTGTCCCGGGATTTGTCTTGTGACATGTCACAAGGGGTCAATTTCACCCTCCACAATTTCACAACGCCATGTAAAAGTGACCAGTCTATTTCATATAAAGGGGCCAGTTCGGTGACAGTTTGTTAAAATTTCCCGTAGGGTTCGGATACACTGCTGGCGCCGTCTACCGGGTAATAACAGAAACATGAATATATTATATTTGAACAAAAACTTTCGTAAAATTTTAAGAATGGGTTCTTAAAATTGAGTTATAAATAATTTTTTAAATTAACAAATACAATTAGTTAAAGTACTGAGGATTTTCAGTATTGTGTTATTGTTTTTTCATTCTTGAGAATGAATCAGAACGCCGAAAATATAGGGTAAAAAATGCAAGAGCCAAACAAGACTCGAAAAATGACGAAAAATTCATGATGAACATTTTGGATTTATTCGGAAACTGTCGAGCCAATATTTACGCATCGTACCAATTCGGAAACCAGGGCAAATATTATAGTTAGAACTATGAAAGATATATTGAAAGAAATTTGGTTTAAGAATTTCTTACGTAAATAAAATAAAAAAAAATAAAAAAATGTTCTCACTCCTCACTGTAAACTGGCCCTATGGTTCTATAGTAATAAAGTTCTGTAAAAAATTATATTCGCTAATAAAATTAAAAAAAAAAAACTAACAAAAAGTAAGTTTTTGTCTCATTAACACTATTAAAATTTTCAATCGAATTCTGCGCTTACTTTTCTATATCCATTCGCCATGGATCCAATTGGGATTCTTGAAACTCACTTTCATTTTTAACATAGTTAACATAAAATAGCCTGTCATTGATTTCCTTAACTTTCGAAGGCATTGGTTACCATATATCCACTTTTTAATGTCCGTTTTTACGTTGAAGTGTACAGTAAATTTAATCGATTAATTAAGCAATAATCAAATGCAGTAGTATTTTGCAATAAAAATATTTCAGACTCAAAGGAAAACCATTACATATAAATAATATATATACACACACACACACAACTAACTAACTGACTGACTCTTGAATACACTTAGCACATATTTAAACTTAACAGGAACCACTACATATACACATATCCCAGCAATATTTTTGATACTGAAGGCCTAAAAAGGATAACTGAGATTACTCTTTATTATTTATAACTTTTGTTCATTCTAAAGTTTTGAGAATTTCAAGGCATTTGTCTGACAACGAATATGGCATATTATTTATTTATACAAAAATAGTTGCTGGGATATTTGTGCATTTCTATTTTTGTTTTTTTTCCAATCTCTGTACGAGTACGATTACAAAGCAAACATCAATTTGAACAACAGCGTATAACTAGATGGGTAGTTGTTGGAGTTGTAGTTAAATGTAGAAAATTGCAACGAATTTAAAGCAAAATATTAGCAAGAAACACCTTGCTTAGCAACAGTATACCAAGTGCTCACTTTAACCAATGAAGGAGAATCGGGAGTTGTTGCTGTAGCTGGATTAGAGGGGTCTTCTTCAGCAGTAGCAGCAGCATTATTCTGTAAATTTGTTGGATTATCAGTAGTTAGTGAAGGTGGTGTGTTAGCAACTGCGGCATTGGAAGCAGCCGCAGCCGCTGATGTGGTTGCATCTAAAGTAGCAACAGCTATAGATGCGGTTCCTGTATGTGTTGCTGGTGGCAGTTGTGGTAAGTTATGATGTTGATAATGTTGGGTTGTGGTGGTATTGGTAGTGCTAGATGTTGTTGTTGTTACTATCGCAGTACTTGTTGTTAGGGGTAAATAACAACAACAACATGAACAACAAGCTAGTTGATTGTAATGAGAAGCACGATTGGGACTTTGATGTTGACTGTGTTGATGTTGATGATGGTGATACTGATGTTGTTGTTGTTGTTGATTATATGAGGTGCAACAGTTTTCTAAATTTGTGATGGTGGCAGTTAAACTATTTTTTGTTGGGGTCGTGCGATGCTGTTGATTTTGACTTTGATTTGATTTTTGATTATTTGTTAAATGTTCGTTATGAGGTTGATGATGGTCATGATAATGATGAGGGTGCTTCAATTCACTTTCCATGGTTAAAGTTGTTTGTATAGGACTTACAGGTCGGTTAGCAAAACGTTTACAACTATGATGATGTTGCTGTTGTTGCTGCCCATACGTGTGTGTATATTGCACTTGATATGCTGTTAGTTGCTGTTGCACATTCTGTGGATGATGAAAGTGCAGCTGTGGTGGCATTTGTCGATCACGTCCAACTTGTGGTCCCACCTGAGGACAACGGAAACGTATTGCCTGTTCGTTGGCCTCATTTATGTCCCGCAGTAATGGCAGTTTATATTCTTGCTCTTGCTGTTCTTTATTATAACTATTGCTAGAGGGTTTATTATTTCTGGCACGTTTAGTACGACTTTTGGAACGTTTTTTTGTACGAGTTTTTTGTTGTTGATTAAAACTACCAACGCTTTCTCCACCACAGGAGTTATAACGTTGTTTACTTTTATCTCGTTTTTCTTGTCGCTGCTGTCGTATTTTACTACGTTGTTTTGGTCTCATATATTGAAAACGTAATTCGGATTGTGGTCTTAAACAATGCCGACAGTACGAATCTGCTTCACTTATTTCACTATCTGTATTTTCTTCATTATTTATCATAGTAGTGGTTATCGATATTATCTCATCCAGTTCTTCTTCATCTTCTCCTTCTCTTTGAAGAAATTTTTTACATTTTTCAATTTTTCGTTGTTCTCGTATCGCTTTCATTTGTTTGCTATAATTGTCTTCGGGTTTTTCTTTATGGCCTTTAATTCCTGTTGTTCTTTGTACACTGTCTAAATGTTTGGTCTGCTTAGTTGTTGTTGTTGATAATGTTGTTGATTTTTTTATTTCACATTCCAGTGGATATGGTCAGAATGCAGAATCAAACACTGACATTGATCTCGAAATGGCATCATCATTGTGACAAGCCTCTAAGAATTCTTCTAATGTCACTACACCATCACGATTTATATCCATTTTCTAGAATTACAAAAAAAAAAAAATAAGAAGAGAGTGACAGTGTGTTTATATATACATATACCCAAGTAAAAAAGTTTTGATGTATGTATATATTATCATATACAATTTTGTGTAACACTGTGGAACAAATTCAGGTTAGCAAAAGTTAGGTCGATTCTGAGAGTGAGGGGTGAAAATAGAGGCTAAATTAGAAGACCCGTATCGCGGCGTTTGCTTATGTTAGTTCGAAATTTTTATATGGTCGACTAATTGATATTTTTTTAAATCTGTAAAAGTCAAATTATAGCTAGAGACCTGAACAACAATTAAAAAAAAAAAGAAAAAAAAAAAAACAAAAAAAAAAAAACAAAAAAAAATTAAATCAAATCAATTTTTTTTTAAAATTTTAATTGTTGCACAGGTCTCTAGCAATAATTTGGCTTTTACAGATTAAAAAATATCAATTAGTCGACGAGTTATAGCCAATATGAAAAAATTCGAACTAACATAATCAAACGCCTCGATACGGGTCTTCTAATTTAGCCTCTATTTCCACCCCTCACTCTCAGAAGCGACCTAACTTTTGCTAACTTGAATTTGTTCCACAGTGTAATTATATAATGGGACATATATACCAAAATGTAATTATAAAAAATTTTTAAAGTCATATCTTAAATATATACCAATTTCTTGTTAGTGAAACATATTACTATATCCAATTACATATAGACCATATATATAGACCTCATATGCCTCATATAATTACAGTAGTGGACTAAAGTGGATACATTAATTCAACATTTTTCGAAATTTGTTATAATTTTTATTTTATTATAGATACTTAAATGATTTTTTTTAAAGAATAAAACTAAAACATTCTTCTTCAATAAAAACTTAAATAGAGTAGACTATATCATTAAGAAGTTAATAAAAAAATAATTGCAAATTGTGACCGCTTTTATCCAGTATTGTTCATATTTGAAATTTTCGGCAAGCTCTTTCTTTAATATTTTTTCGAAAGTCCTTTGTTCTTTAAAACAGATTTTATGCGAGAAGGAATACTTTCCACGAGATTCTTAATAGTTTGATTAGGTGGATTATTAGCCCATTCCGCTGAAACTCCTGACCAAAGATCATCTAAGTTGGTCGGTGCTCGTTCGCATTGGGAGAGTCTTTTTTTGACAATTGTCCACCAATTCTCGATGGGTTCCAAATCGGGGCTTTGACCTGGCCACTTCAAAAACTGTAAAAACTACACTTGGATATCACAAATTGAACAAAAGTTATTAATACAGATTTAAAAATATTCAAATATGTATCCACTTTAGTCCACTACTGTATGTATAATTGTATCGAATTACATAACATTATATCTAGTTGGATATGATTAAATTATATTTGATATATTTGGATCAGAAAAAGATTCTAATAAAATTGTATCAAACCATATTTTATTCCATCATATTAGATCAAATGATCAAATTGTGTGAAATTAAATCTAATATGGTCTAATACAATTAGATGTTCCCATTTTCGGATATTATTATATAATATCAAAAAAAAAATTACGTGACCAGTAGAGCGTACCACCTTACAGGCAAAAAAAGTGCGCCGTACACCTTCCAATATGAAGTATTTTTACAAGGAGGTTTCAAAAAAAATTTTTTTTTGCCGAACGTAGGGGTCGCCATTTTACATTTTTCGTTGTATTTTTGGCATTTACAGTCGGATCTTAAAGTATCATAACTCGATGTTTTTCTCTCGAGGAGACCGGTGTTTTGCTCTAAGGGCCGTTGACCCAGACCCCGTTCTAGTAGTTACCCACCAGATCTCAGTTGCTACAACCCTAATGTACAACCCTAATGTCAGAAAATTAAAGCTTGCAAGAAATCATTAAACTTTTGCTAAGGAAGTTTTTCGATAAACCCAGTATACATTTTTTTTTATATATTGGTTACCGAACGTAGGGTCGCCTTTTTGAAATTTTTTCATCGGATTTTTCCTTTATATCAAAGCACTGGTCTCCTCGAGGCAAAAAAATTGATATATCACACTTTAAAATCCGACTTTAAATGCCGAAGCTATAACTAAAAATTGAAAAAGGCCACCCCTACGTTCGGCAAAAAAAAAATAAATTTTTTTTGACCAGTATTGTTTATAATTTTAAAATTTTAATGGCCATTATCTGCAACATGTTGTTTAAAAATAGAGTTTGCTGTTCGGTTTTAATCGAAACCGAAACCGCGGTTTTTGAGGCCTCAAAACTGAAACCGAAAACCGACAAAAATAAGTCGGTTTTTAGCAAATACTTAAAGCAATTAAAATAATTAATTAAATTACATATTATTGAGCCTAGCATTTCGAAAAGGGTTCAGCTCCTATTTTACAAAATTCTGAATTTAATTTTAATGAACAATTTCTCCATTAAATATTACTTTAAAGATTTTTTGTTTTTACTACTACAGATAATATAATCTGAGGATTATAATTTTAGAAAAAAATTGCGCCAAGGGTCATGTAGTTTAAGAGATATTGAGTTTCAAGTATTCAGTTCATATTTTCACCGCTTATTTTTCAAGTTTTATTTCGTAGTCTGCGAAATTTATTGTATACAATTTATTTTTATATTGTTTTAAACAAATTGCTAAATTCCAAATTTAAACTCTTTAAATACAGTTTAATCTGCCGAAAAAAGAATAAAAAATTTTAATTTATAACGGTTTCCGCGTTTTAGTGAGAAATTCAATTAAATTTTAATAAATATCTTGAATGTATTAAGATATTTAATTGTTATACATACATATTAAATTATTTTAAAACAATTCTATTAATATCACAAGAAAACCGAAAAATAACCGAAAGCGCGGTTTTTATAATTTCGAAAAACCGAAACCGCGGTTTTAAAATTGTTCGGTTTTTAGCAAACTCTAGTTTAAAAATATAAAATATTGTGTAATAGTAAAAATTAAAAAATACTCTATATTCAAATAAGGGGTTTCTCACTAGGTATGGATAGATGTTAAAATTGAATGAGCGTGCGACCTAAATCAGTGCGTCGACATTAAGCTTATGACTAATTAGATAAAAATTACCTGTGAGATAACAATAATAATTTTGTACGTTGACGTACGATTTTCTTTGATTTTAGGAGAGGAGTAATACGAGTTACTTAAAAGATATTAACGAATTTTTCGTTTTATTTAATTCTATTTTTTTCTTAGGCCTATCAGCGTTTATATGTTTCATATGATATCGTTTAAATGATAGGTAAATTTCTATAAGACACTGAGGCCACCGATCATTTGTGATTTATTGGCATAGAGCTAAGAAAAACCGTCAAGAAAAAGTCTAATATGGTCAAATCTCACGACCTCAGTTACCAGTACACGCTGCCTTTGCCTTAGATAAAAATATCCTTAAATCGCTCGTGCAGAATGTGCATTTCAGATCAGCTATATGGCATGTAGTACTGTTCTGTTGGAACCACATGCCAAACAAAATTTGTTTTCATTTATCGACAGCGATCTTCCTTGACGATGATAGCAATGCTTTCAATTTTGAATAAGTAAGGACCGCTGATGCCGCCGTGCTATCCAAACCCTATAGAAACTTTCTGTGGATACATTGCCCTTTGGTGGACTTCGTGTGGATTGGTACCTTCTCAAATCCGGCAGTTTTGACTCAGAACTTTGGTTTATATAGCTGCAATGTCATCTAGAGTGCGTTGCAATTTGAACTGAACCATTCTTTATATAAAAATAACTTTATGCATATTTTTTCCATACAAATAAATCAAAAAACTTTTTGACATATCCTTTCTGTCTATTCTCCTACATCAATATGCCAAAATAACATTTATTCAATTAACTTCCGTTCAACATCAGAACTTTGTCAAAAAGGACGAATAGAACAAAAAACTGAATATTATCATCATCATCATCATTACTATTGAGATAATTTTTTCTTAAGAATAAAAAAAAATATCTTACGGAATTTGCCATAATAACATATTACTTCCTGTTCATAATATTAACAAATATTTTAGCTATACCTTTAAACCTGCCACCAACATTTCTTCTTCTTATAATACTCATAGCTAATATTAGCTCATTTCACAATGTTGGGTAAAAAATCTTACCTGAAATATTTGTTCTACTTTTCCTTTAATTTTTTCTTCTTCGGGTAACTCATCTGGTAAACGTCCCATCAGTTCATAAATGGCAGTCACAATATCAGTCATTTCTTCCCTTGTTATATAACCATCACCATTGATGTCATATAATTGAAAAGTCCAACGAAGTTTTTCTTCCACTGAACCGCGCGACAGTATCGAAAGTCCTTGCACAAAATCCTAAGGAAATGAAACATAAATATAATTTGAGTAAAAGAAAAAAATATAATAATTTTAATAGAATTCTGTATGTATGCATAAACTATAAGATGAAGCAAAATTACTATGAAATATTGTAGGTAAATTTATGAATTGTTAAAGATGTATTTGGTATGAAGGTGGTTACAAAGTTTATGCTTTATTAAATATGTAAATTGCTTAGATATATGTGTGTGTGTATGAGCGTTCGAGAAAATAAAAAGGAAAAATACTTTTGTAAAAATTTATTTATTGTCAGAAATTGCCTAAGGCCACAAAATAATTTTTCAGATTTTTTCCATCTCCTCCACAATTTTTTCTATAAGACAAAGTAAGCTTATTTTTTCTTTCATTTATTTCCCTTAAAGTGTTGGTTTCCAAAGGTCATTTGTTATAGCAAGCAAAAAAGATAAAAGTTGACAAATGTTTTACAATTGAAAGATTTAAAAATATAAAAGAAATAAGTACGTGTTTGCGGATGAATACATACTTATATATATCTTATAAAGTATTCCATTACTGTTTGCTTTAATTTTAATGTGATCAATCAAATTTTGATTGGACTTAAATAATTTTTATCAAAAAAATTGTAAAAGAAAGTACGCTACATAGAGATTACATTCATAAAACCGAATAAAAAAAGATATTTTCAAAGTAAACAAAAAAATTCCTAATTCCAATAATATGCAAAGCAAAGGTGATTAATATTTTATAGTCCCCTAATTTTTTTCCATCTTAAACAGTTTTTTTACCTAAACATGTTTATATTTTTCACCTCCAATTTTGACTAAATAAATTTCTTTTGTACGAATCGGTAAAGCCGAATTTACGCTTAAAATATTTTGTATGTAAATGTATTTCAAAACAAATGAAATTTCGCTTGAAACAAGGAGCACTAACATTTATTTAAATTCAACTTAAATTTGTTTTTGACTGTTAATAACATAAACCACAAAGTAGTCAAAACAACTAACAGAAATTACTTACACACAGAGAAAAACTATGCCATTTTCCAACTGAAATTCGGTTACATCTACTAAAATAGGTGAGTGCAACTGAATATTGGTTATCACAACAAAATTCGGTTTATACAACTGAGTTTTAGTTGGAATACCCAAAATATTAAGAATAACATTCCAATATGGTTTCACCAATCGTATTTATTGGTTGTAGCAACCAAAATAGGCTTAGCAATTCGGTTGGCAATTTTTTTCCTGTGTGTTCACATATATATTTGTTTTTAGTTTATTAAAAAAAAAACGGAATGACTGAATAAAGTAAATAATACGACTTCTCCGTATTTTACATTGCTTATTTTTTTAGTGACTTGCGAGTACAGTTAAAATTTACTTTTCTTCTACAATAAAATGTTAATTTCACTTGAAACAACAAAATTGATAACAAAATAACTAAAACTATTTTGTTATTTTTAACTGTTGGATATTAACTAACAAATCCATTTAAAATAACTAACATTCTCATAAAACTAACTGAGAAATTTTTACTACAAAAACATTATTACAACTTACAAAATGGATAAAATATACTGTTTCTTATTGTAAATCATTTTGGTATTATAAAACTATATTTAAGTAAAAAAATTATTTTCTTCTTTCTTCAGTCATAAATGACACTTTTTGAAAAGCAACATTCTACATAAAAGTATCTTTTGGGTACTATTATATGCATTTATTTTTATTTTTATTTAAAATCATTTTATTATGAATCATCATTTAACAATGGTTTGTTTTATGATGATTCCCAAAATATTTCGGGTCTAGCAATGAGATCTGGACTGAACTTTGTTTTTTATGCGAGTTCAGTAACCTGTCCTAGGATTTGTCTTGTGACATGTCAATTTCAAATTTCCCCCTCCTATGACAGCGCCATGTAAAAGTGACCAGTCTATTTCATATAAAGGGGCCAGTTCGGTGACAGTTTGTAGGGCATATATATAATTTGACTTAATACGTCACGACACAGCACACATTTTATTAAATTCTAACAAAATAAAGGCCAGTGTAGGGGGTACTTTTAATCAATTTACTAAGGCTGCCAAAACAAATTTTTGATAAATTTGGAAAACAAGATAATTTAGTTAGGCTCACTTAAGTTCATACTTCATTATATTCGTTTGAAAATTGAAAATAGTTATATAGGAAATTATATAATTTAATATGTTTATATATAGTCAAGTGTGATACTATATCTGTGCGGATATAATTATGTATAGCTTTGAGTTTTAAAAAAACTTTCTTATATGATGTCATATATAGATCAGTATAAATATATATGTCCCCATATATATAAAAATGTACCATATCTAGTAACATATGCTATGACAATTTTAATGCAGCGTCATATATAATTCAAAATGGCTTTATCGGTAAACATATAAAGTTTTATATAGCTCAATGTTAAATTTTTTTCTAAGTTGTTTTAGATATGTTTAAATATAGCGCCATGTAAAAAATTATGTTTTTTTGAGATATGTATATTTATGTATGATTTCAAAATATAAAAGGCGTACTCATTATAACTCCTAAATTCCTTGTAAACCTTGTATAAATACAAGCCATATTTTTTATATATGGCATTTGACATTCAACTCATAAATATACCAGGCTTATTCAGTTTCGGGTAGAATACAAGTTTATATAAGAAGGCTTAAAATGCTTGGTTACAATTGTGTACAACTTCTTCTAAATACTTAAATTTTTATTTCAATTTTGAATTCTTAACTTAAGGGTGTTATTTTTTAGTACACTTTAATAGTTTTTGTTTTGGACCTGAAATATAAAGCGTTATATAATTATGTCTTTCTACATCAAGTTAGATATGATTATATCGGGTCAAAATCCGGATAAGATTCTATATGATTTAATATATTTAGATCTTATCCGATATAATTTTATCAACTATTTTTCGGATCAATTATATTAAATAAGATATCATTACACTGTGGAACAAATTCAGGTTGGCAAAAGTTAGGTCGATTCTGAGAGTGAGGGGTGAAAATAGAGGCTAAATTAGAAGACCCGTTTCGCGGCGTTTGCTTATGTTAGTTCGAATTTTTTATATGGTTTTTTGGCTATAACTCGTCGACTAATTGATATTTTTTAAATCTGTAAAAGCCAAATTATAGCTAGAGAACTAAACAACAATTAAAAAAAAAAAAAAAAAAAAAAAAAAAAATCAATCAAATCAATTTTTTTTTAAATTTAATTTTTGCACAGGTCTCTAGCAATAATTTGGCTTTTACAGATTTAAAAAATATTAATTAGTCGACGAGTTATAGCCAAAAAACCATATAAACCATATGAAAAAATTCGAACTAACATAAGCAAACGCTGCGATACGGGTCTTCTAATTTAGCCTCTATTTGCACCCCTCACTCTCAGAATCGACCTAACTTTTGCTAACCTGAATTTGTTCCACAGTGTTATATATGACGTCATATTATTATTTTTACTCGGGTATACTTAAATGTTCAGTATAAGTTGGATTTATACAACCCTATAAACCTTTGCAAAGGCCTGCTTCTATGGTTTTCTTTAACTATTACAACATCTTGCTATAAAAACTTAAAGCATTCAATTATTATTTATGTCTAGTATAGTAAGTAAAAATATATATATATATTTTTTTAAAAACATGCAATACCTGTTTTTAATAAAACACGAATTGAAGGCAACAGAAAATGGCATGACAAAATGTCTGTTTCAATAAAGTTTAATATACTTAAGTATTTTCTAAATAATTTCATTAAATAAACTTATTTTACAAATAACCAAATGCACGAAAGAATGAACAACAACAAACAAGAATAAGTGCAAAAGAAAACAATGGAAATTGTTATAGACAAGTTAAAATGTTTTTCTTATTTCAAAATAATGAAGAATTTATAAAAGGATTTAAACATTTTTATTTAATAAAATTGGAATGCAAACTATGAGTAATATTTCCACGAAATGTATTTGGAATGTGTATACAAAATTTAAAATTTTAAAAGAAAATCTGTAGTTTTGACCATACGTTTGGAAACGGTTAGAAGTTTCTTCTTACAAAATGTGAGAACAAAATACTAAAAAGTAAGATGGTCAGTAAAAAATAAAATGTAAATAATAAGTTGCAGAGCACCTTATACTGTATTAGCACAGGTTCTAATTTATGTTATACAACCGCTTCTCTTTGTGTGGACTTTGTTATGTTATCTGTTGATACTTCATAAGGGTCTTACATAAATTTCTTCGTTAACGATATATCCAATTTAAAAATACCAATGTAAATGAACCTACCTATCAAAAGCTTGTTTCATATTAGTGACACTTTAACTACCATTGAACAACTGCAGCAGCACGTAATATTGTTTAACTATTTATTTTTATGGGTTTTAAACACGTGATATTGGCTTTTCGTATATTAAACAAATGAGATAAAAGAAGTAATAAAAACGTCTCCGAAACTAGTGCTTAAGTAAATGATAATAGTTTTTAAACGACTTTCTTTTATAAAAAAAATTCAAGCAAAAACAAATGTCAATAAAAATAAATGGACTGTAATTAAAGTTTTCCCAAATGCAAAAAATTTTAAAAAGTATAAAAGGAACAACAGAAAGCTGAATACACTGAGAGAATTATCTGCATGATATTAATGAATTTTTGCATAAAAGTAACGAAGTTGCACTGGAACTCGTCCATTGAAACTTTTCATTGAATTAATGGAATTTTTCATAAAATGTGTAAAAAATTTCATATCATTTATTAAAACTTTCTTACACTCAATGAAAAAGGATTCATAAAATGTATGAAGCCTTTTCATCATATTTATGAAATTTTTCATTTATTTTGTGAAGAAAACTTCATTAGTTTACTGAAAAATTTCATTAAAACAAGTCCAGCAAAATTCTCTCTGTGCAGGAAAGGAAACTATGAATTGGTTACACTGCATTCAAGGCTCTACTTGGGTGAGATGGCTTAGAGGTCGCACCTTAGCATAGTTACGTCTGTAATGTAAAAAGTGGAAAAAATTATTAGAATTTTCTTAAAAGTTTAGCAAAGAATTACTAATTTTTCGAAAATTTAAAGGTTTGCTTAAAAATTTAGCCTTAAAACATTCGGATGGTTTAAACAAATCACAAAATCTTCCACTAATATCTCTTAATTCGAGATCATATCCATTTATCCACCTAAATTCTTTTAAAAATCATTTAAATTTGACGAGAAAATTTCAAAATTGGCAACAGACGGAGTGCTAAGGTACTACGTACTGTACTACTACGGTTCTAAGGTACGTACCGCAGTACTCCCTCATCATATTTAATACTCTTTTTTTTAATCAAAAAAGTGTGAAAAACATAAAATTAACACAAAATATTTGTGTTCAGATATTTCTAAACAAATGAAAAATTATTTAAAAGTAAAAGCCGTGGGCATAGAGCCTAGAGATTCGCGACAAAATACGAATACGAAAACTCTCACCCTTTATTAACAAGTTTGTGCCTAGAAGTAGAAAATGGAAATATTAGGAAGCCAAAGGTAAATTGATATAATTTTTGCTTAAATTATAATAAATATGATGGAATCTATCAGTAGCAAATATAGCACTTTATCATTAAAAATGTGCGAAAAATTCAATATCAATATATTTGCAGCCATATTTTGAGTATTTTTTCTAACTGGCTTTTCTAAATTCTTTGATTGATGCGTGAAATATTTTTTTTAAGTAACTCTACTCTGCATTTTGAATAGTTAGTGCTGCAGTGTAGAAAAACTCAGCAGTTGTGAACGGAATTTTAGTTTTTAAAAAAGAAAGGGTCGACAATTTTGTATGCTTTTAAATTCAATTTACTGAATAAATGTTAAGCCATATTTTTTAGAATATCTGCGGGAAAATATAAAAAGATATATGTTTCTTTATATTAACAAGTAATTTAATTTTAACCTAAAAGTATTAAGGCTTAGATGTTTTTTGAGCACATAAACTATATTAAATTAATATTCACAAAACAAGATTGACCTTTACATAATTAAGCTTTTAGTAATAAATAAAAAAAAAGACAAATTAATTTTGTTTTATTTAGGGGCTTTTTTAAATATGGCAGTCTTTTCATTTTTCGTATTCATTTCAGTATATTTTTATGTTTTTGAGATTGTCCCTTCTTTACTTCAACTTTGCAAACATTTTACGTTGATTTTTCACAATTTTATACTAATGTTAAGGGGTCGTTATAACATCATAACCTAATGAGATTTTCATTGTTTTCTTTTATAACAACAGCAGAAGCAGAAAATAATAAGAGAACAGGGAGTAGGCACAAGAAGACACAAGGGCAGTTTGTATACTGATTGGCATTTATTTTACTTTTTCACATTAACTTTGGCGTCAGGATAGTAATTTATTTAAGCCTCCTTAATGTTGGTGGCTCATAAAACTTTAACAAATGTAATACATACAGA
Organism: Leucophora obtusa; assembly: GCA_949987735.1. Taxonomy (NCBI): domain Eukaryota; kingdom Metazoa; phylum Arthropoda; class Insecta; order Diptera; family Anthomyiidae; genus Leucophora; species Leucophora obtusa. Next base: position 175,476,183 of record OX465297.1, read on the forward strand.
TTCGTACACAATCCATAGATAACTGACACTTATACTTATGCGACATATACCGTCTATTCTATGACAGACCGGCCAAAATCTGACCTTGGATCTTGTAAGTTTTTTTATATTCCAAACACGCTCCCTCTATTATGTTTCTTAGTCACTAATGTTGTCAGCTTCTTAAAATAATATTAACTGGCGTTTTAATTTCCATATTTAATTTGTTTAAAATAAAAAATGCTGAAAGTAGATGTAAAATTTGAAGTGCAATAACTTCTCGAATAATTCGTCTATTTAAAAACTTTAGAAAGCATCGGAAAGCTGTATTAGTCTACTTTAGGATTTGTAATTAAATTTTTTGTTTTAAGAAGTGCATTTGTAATGCAAATGCAATTTTTTAATGCACACTGCACTTTCTGTAAGTTATATCTCACTCACGCCATTGTTTTCTTATGAAATTTCGAAAGAGTGCATGAAAAATCTGTCATGTGCTTTAAAAATGCAATTAAGTACTGTCAAACTACAAAATATTTTATTAAATTTACTAAAATATACAAAAACGAGTAAAAAGGTTAAAGTCGGGCATGCCGACTATACAATATCCTACACCAGTCTGGGTAAAAGCCAACTAATGTTTGGATCCGAAATTCGAATGCCTTAAAATGGGGCTTGTGTCAAAATTTTCTATAATGTGAGTCAGCGCACCAAATTTCATTAAAATATCTTAATATTTGCGATCTGCAGTTTGTAACCAAGCCAATTTTATGGGCACTAGGTCTAAACATGGACTGATGTTCACCAAAATCAATAGGCTTCGTCCTTGGGCCAAAATAGGTCTGTGTACAAAATTTCACCAAAATATCTTAATATTTGCGACCTGCAGCGTATAAACAATATAATTTTGGGGGGACTCTTATATGGGCACTAGGCCTAAACATGGACCGGTGTTAACCAAAATCAATAGGCTTCGTCCTTAGGCTGCCATAGCTCGGTGTACCAAATTTTATCAAAATATCTTAATATTTGCGACCTGTAGAGTGCGCACAAGAAGCATGGACAGACAGACAGACAGACAGACAGACAGACGGACGGACGGACGGACAGACGGACATCGTTAAATCGAAATAAAAAAAAATTCTGAGCCGATCGGTATACTATAAGGTGGATCTAGGACCAATATTTTTTGGTGTTACAAACATCAGCACAAACTTATAATACCCTGACCACATAGTGGTGTAGGGTATAAAAAAAAAAAATGATATGAAATCCAAGGCTTGGTAAATAACAACGGCCAATAGTTTATTGGTGTAAAGTAGAAGATAAAAATCCGATGCACCGCTCATTTTTTTACACCTTGTGCCAAAATTCATTAATCTTGCTTCAGTATTTTCTGAGATTTATAAATTTGTCTCCCTAAAATAGTAAAATCTTATACTGTGCATTGGCAGTACATCTACTACTTACCTGTTTTCAAGTGAAATTTCATTTATTTTAAATTCCATTTTCAGCGATCTTTACGAACAAAATATTTTAAGTGTAGTTTTATAAATTTTGTCAGTTGTTTTCAAGTATTTGTAGCAAAAAAAATGTTCAGATATTTTTGCGTCGTTTATTATTGTTCTACTGCACTTGTTATTTGTTTTTCGACAGTTAAAAATAACTTTTTTAACAGCATTTCCTTCTATTTTAATTGTCGTTTTCAGTAAGTTATAGTACAAAACATTTTAAAAACTTCAAACGAAATTTTAAAATGGTGTTTGACATCGTTTTTGCAAAGGTTTCAATAGAATATGGTGTTTCGTTAATATACATTAAAAATACAAATATTTGTGTGTACTTATGCGTACTGTTGCTATTGAGGTTAACGCTTATTTAATATACGAGTATTTATTAAAATTTATATTTTAATGTAAAATTAATGTAAATGGTAGATTAAAAAGTTTTTACGAAATGTCCAAAATAAAATTATTTTGATTTGTTCCGTTTTTAGATCTCAACAAATTATATTAAATTATGCTCTAAATTTGTCACTGATTTAAAATTTTTTCGTTTTATATGGATAGTTGGTATGCAATGCTTCATATATAAGCACAGTAAAGTACACAGCCATCAAGAATAACCACTAATACTACAATGTTATTTAAACCTTAGGTGTACACGGATACTAACATGTTGTTAACTATAAAAAATAATGCAATTTTTAATTTTTTAATATAAAAATTCAACTATATCCTTTTAAGCTTAGTAAATCACTAAAATATTTTCATTTTACTGTAAACATTATATTTGTACACTTGTGGGTTAAATGAAAAACAGACAAAAAAGTGGAGAACACAGAAAAGAAATTTATAATATTAACAAAAAAAAAAAACGAGCTCATTATCCTTAGACTTTAATGACTTTATTGCTGTTGTTGTTGTTGCTTTTATTTTTGTTGTTTTTCTTGCAACCAAGCCAAAAGATGTAAAAATAATGTTTAAATTATGTTTTAACAAAAATATAATCAGCGAAAGAAGAATCACTGAAATTAAAACGCTTTTATGTATTTGTTTACAGTCCTGTTTATTATTATTTTTTTATTACACTTTACTGTAGCTAAACAGGGGTATACAAATTTTAAGCTTTCTTTTGTTACAACAAAAATGACATTCTGGTTTGTAACCAGTAAGAAAATTCTCTAAATTTTTAGAAGAATGGTTTGCATCTAAAGGTGTAAAAGAAAAAAATTCCACTCTTTATGGATCTTTACTTTAATGCTCAAAGTGGCAAAACTTTTTACTGGAATTTTCCATGATACTCGTTAAATAATAATAAGGAAAACCCAACCTTTAGCAACCAAGAAATAAAATTAAATATTTTTGAAAATAAACAATGTCAGCCATTTTTTGCTTTAAGGAATATTTTTTATTATAAAAAATACTAAAATATATAGTTAGGTGAACGAACCAGTTCATTTGGACCATACAAAATAATTCACAATTATTCGTTAGCTATGTTTAAAGAATCATTCTGTTTCTTCTATTTATGCAACAATTGTAGTAGTTTTTAGAAGAAATTTTGAACAGCGAAGAAAATTACTTAAGTATTACTTCTAAAGCATTATTGCTTTTAAAGTGATCTTAAAAAGGAATTTTGATACATTTCATTTACAGACAGAAGATCGTGGGTTCGGTTCCTGAAAGAACTAATATTAAAAAAAAAAATTTCACAATAATTTTAATTTTTGTATTAAAAATCACAAAAATTGTTTTTTTTGGACTTTCTGTATTTTCATATATTTAGTTGAAATATTTTTCTACCTGAAGTCCACATTCAAATATGATGTGTCATATGAGATTTTATTGTTGACCATTTTCATGATAGATAAAACAATTGTGTCATGGGCATTACCCCAATGTACAGTTTTCTGCAATAAGAAAATGATTGATGATTGGAAAACACAAACCGAGACATTACATAAGGTACAAAAATTCAACGGGACGAAAATTTTGTACTTTTGTGTACGAACTGTCTGATTTGGTAAAACAAGTCATAAATCAACACTATTTGAAAAGCAACATTCTACATAAAAGTATCCTTTGGGTACTATTATATGTAAATTTGTGTGTTCGTTGTCAATAAGATTTGTAAAACAATGAGATTAACCTAAAAAAAATGAATATTTTTTGTATGGGACTGGCCGTGGTTTGCTTTATTCAACAATTATTTTAATTTTTGCATTAAAAAATACAAAAATTGTTTTTCTCAGACTTTATATATTTAGTAAGAATATTGTTCTGAACCTTTATGAAACAAGAAGTAAAATCTAATATGACAATATCATATTAGAATTTGCACTTGAGGTAGGACATTATTCTAACTAAATATATGAATTTTTTTTTAATATGTATAATAAATTTGTTTAAATTCAATTTTTTTTAATTTTCAAAAATATATAAAATAAAAATGTTGTGAAAAATTCATCTTTATGCACTTTTTAACTTAGTACCTACTGAAAAAAATAAAATTTTTTTTTAAAATTTGAATCTCGCCAAGAATCGAGCCTGCTATTATCTGTTTGGAAATAAACTTTATCAAATTCACTTTTTATGATCACTTTTTGAGCAACTACCCTACGGGGAATGAGGAGTCATTGCCCTCCAAGGACCTATTCCGTGACCGGTCAACCGAAGGCATATTACTAAATTAGTACAAATATGAACTAAAGAGCATGAATTCATTTTCTAAGTATTTTCTGATCCGTTACTTGACCGATACCGAAATAAAAAACAAAATTCGTTGCATATTTTTAAAAATATTTTTTATTTATTTTACTCTTTTATTTCTTTTTAACTTAATTTTTTTACGATTTGCTTATTTTAGCTCTCATTTTAAATTTCTATAAGTTTTTGCCAAGAAGTTTTAAGTTTTGTATTTTAAATGTTTTTTTAATGTTAAGGCTGTTTTAGTTTTGACAACTGGTATTTTATTTAACTTTTCTTTTTAACTTAAGGCTAATTTTTTAAATTTTTATTTATATTATCAGAGTTTTTGAGGTTATTTATTTGATTTTTTAATTTAATTATGGCCAATGTAACGTAATTGACCGGCCAATAGGGGACATATTAAATACACTTCCAATATATATTTTTAGGTGTGTTAATGTTGTTCTCTTTTCTATTTTTTTTTCTTTCCCATTTTTTTATTAGCTTGTAGTGTTTGTTTTTTCTATTTTATTTAAACAGCAACATTAGCTCAGACGGTAGAGCGTTTGTCTTACAAGCAGAAGGTTGTGTTTTCGAGCCCTACACTGATAGAATTTTCGTTCATACTATTAATGAATCGATTTCATTAATCTGAATTCATTGAGTTAATGAAAAATTTTCATTGAATTAATGAAAAATTCATTAACTACATGAATTTTTTCATTATATATTTTCAACTAACCCGTAAGATATGCTATCATTTTTAAAAGGGTTTTGAATTTGCTAATTACTAAAATAGATATATGTTCCAGTAATGAACGCTAGGGTTGCAAACTGAAATTATTTAAATATAAAAGTGAAAATAATTACATCATTTTATTTTGGCTATTTAGAACAATCGGTAACGCGGTTATGTTTACATTCTGGGGATTGCGGGTTCAAGTCGAGTTCAGGGAGATGTCAAAAACGTTATAAAAACAAAAAAGAAATATTATGTACAAATAAAAATTAATAAAATAAAAATAAACAATAAATAAAAAAGTAACGCAAAAAGAAATATTTTTTTCAATTAGTTTTCATTTAATGAATGCGTTTCATTGATTTAATGAACGCGTTCTTTTTCAATGAAAAAAATCATTGGATTAATGAACAAATTCATTAATACTATGCACAAAATTCTATCAGTGTACTTTGACGCCAAGTAGATTTTTTTTAATACTTAATTTTTTATTAGTTTATTTGAAAACCTATTTTTAGACACACCACCTTACGTGTCACAAGGTGTCAAACTGTGGCAATTGGTGACGTGTCTCTTTCAAACAAAAATACCGATGAAGGAATAAAAAAAAAATGTTATCTCAAATTGTGATTAAAGAAGAATTTTTTTAAACATAAGAAAGTGACTCAAACAAATGTGAAAAAAAATATTTGGTGTGATTGCTTTTGCCACCAACAGAGGGCGCTAAACTCAGAGAATTTTATGCAAAAATGACTTAACAGAAAAATGGGTTTTATTTATTTCACGAAAATAATTCTCAAAAATACATTTTTTTTTAAAAACTTGTTCGAAGATATATTTTAATTTCTTCAATATATTTGTAGTTAAATTAAAATATGGATTTTAGTATATGTTTACAAAACAATTATTTTTTATTGCTCCGAAACAAACATTTTTTTTGTTGAAAATCCAAAAATTACATAAGTTTGATGGAGTATTAAAAAATAAATATAAAATTAGATTTTTTTTTTTGTAAGTTTATAGTGTTATATAATAGATCATTAAAAATTAATTACTATTTTTTACCACAAATTAAAAAAAATGGATTTTTTGAAATGCCTAAATTCATGATTTTTACACAAATTTCACGCATTTAAAAGTGTTTAGTATTCAAACCATGTGAACCTTCCATTTTAGGTATAGGATGTGTTGAGCGGACTTTTGTAAAACACTACGAGAAACATTTTTGTGAAACATTCTAACCCTCTAACTCTTCAATGAAAGGGAATTTTTTGGGCTCTTTTTAAAAAGGGACAAAAAGACCCCTAAGTTGGAGAGTTAGAGGATTAAAATTTGAACACATCCTATACCTAAAATGGAAGATTCCCATGGTTTCTCGCTAAAATCCAGGTTTGTGGGACATTTGAGCGCCAATTCTGAATAAGTACGAAATTAACCCTTAAACACATTTTAAGTTTTTACTTATTACTGGCCTTTAAGTAAAATTTTCAATGCTGATGTCTTCAGAGACTTATAGTAGAATTTCATGGTAAATATTTTTGCGGAAGTTTTTAACCGTCTAACTCTTCAACTTGCGGGTCATTTTTGTCCCGTTTTAAAAAGAGGCCAAAAAAGTCCCTTTAATTGAAGAGATATAAAGTTAAAATGTTCGACAAAAATATTCCCCGTAGTGTTTTGCATAAGTTCGCTGAACATACCGTATGCCTCAAATGGAGGATTCATATGGTATCCTATTTAATTTTTTTTTTTAGACAAATTATTTTAAGCGTTTGTTTTGTGAAAGGCGTTGTTTTTTTATAAATGAATCGATTTTACCCAACTTTTGCACAAATATGGCTTGAGCTTATATCAATTCACGTGCTAAACTTTATCTCAATCAGGTTTTATAAAGATTTTAAGATAAAGGATATATGGCAGAACTAAGAGTCCTTGGTTTAATTTTGATAAAAATTAACACAAACATTTCCAGTTTTATGTGCATCTCAATGGACCCTTTTTGTAATTTTACGTCGATTTATGTAGCTAATATATTATTTTTAAATTTCAGGACCTATGGGAGGTGGGCGTGTCTATGGCCCGATATTTCCAAAAATTAAAATTTTTCTTAGCTAAGGGGTTCTTTGTCAGTATACCAAATATCAAAACTCGGTCTCCACTCCTTCTATTTTTGTCCAATCTTTATATAGGGCCGGAGCACTGTGCGGCCCCTGCCTCCTTGGTACCTATCCTGCGTGTCACTTTGGACCGGTCCCTGTCCCCATAGGGAAGGCCTAAGAAGCAATATTTAAGAGATTTTTTGGATGTTTCTTTAAAATTACTCGAAAAAAGCTGTAAAAATTTACTAGTGGATGCTTTGGAAGCAGTGATACAATAATTTTTTTTTGAAGTTGTTCAGAATTACTTCTAGATAAGCAGTAAAATATCCTATGTGATTCTTTTGAAGCAATGAAGGAAATTATTTTTAAAGCGTGATTCCAACTTCTTTGCTGGAGAATAGCTCAGTGGTAAAGAGAGTGAGGGAGAGGGTTACACTAGCAATATTGAGTTTTTAAAAACTATAAAAGAATATTTTTTTTTTGCAAGTTTTTTTAACTTTTAATTGATGAAAATGAGCTTCCCTTGTATTCGTTAAAAAAGAACTGAAAAAATGTTAAAGCGGAAGTACTCCTCTCCTTTGAGATAATTATTAAAATAATTACTATTTCTGTTAAAAAAGAAAGTACATCAAGATCATTCATTACAGTGATTCTTCTACTGCATTGGAATCTCTTTCTTTGCTGGGATATTTTGCTTTTGTGAAGTTAGAAATGTTATTATAAATTGTTTTTATTTATTTTCTTTGCTTTCTAATAGATATAAAGGGTTCTTCAATAGGGACGCTACAAAAGTAGAAAGACAGGGACAGTAAACGACGCCATATTTCTTGCCGCTCTTTTGACATTTCTCTTCAGTAAGGTTTGCAATTTCATGATGGAAAGATATACGAGCCAACAACGAGTCGAAATTATTAAAATTTACTACCGACATTCGGCGTCAGTGGCCTCAACGTTAAGAGCGCTACGTCCAATTTATGGTCGTCATAATGAATGGCTTCGTCAATAAACAAAATATGCGTTATTGGTGAGACAGCAACCCACACGTAGTCCATGAGTCATCATTGCATCCCGAAAAAATTACGGTTTGGTGCGGTTTATGGGCCGGCGGCGTCATTGGGCCGTACTTCTTCTGTGATGATCAAGACCGGCACGTTACTGTGAATGGGAATCGCTACCGTTCAATGATAACCGAATATTTTTGGCCCCAATTGGATGATATGGACTTGGATGACATGTGGTTCCAACAGGACGGCGCCAAAAGCCACACAGCGAATGTCACAATCAATTTATTACAAACCAAGTTTGGAGAACGTTTTATCTCACGAAATGGTCCAGTCGATTGGCCGCCTGTGTCGTGCGATTTGACGTCGTTGCACTATTTCCTGTGTGGCTACGTCAAAAATATGGTCTATGCCAACAAGCCAGCGACGATAGATGAACTTCGTACGAATATCGGCCGATTTATGCTTGAAAACCGTCGAAAATTGGGTTCAGCGTCTGGACTTCTGTAAGCGTGCCCGTGGTGGCCATGAAAAAGAGATCGATTTCCATACATAATGGCATCGAACGTACTTTCACACGAATAAAGAATTTCATTAATATCCAAAACCGTTTTTGTTTTATTTAAAAAAACTTTTGTAGCGCTCTTATTGAATTATATGATACGATAGCTATTGAATTAAAATCCGAATTTTGGTATCAATAAATACGTTATTTAGGCGAATAATTTATAAAAGCTGAATTTAATACATAATATTAGAGAATCGAGCTTGATCCCCCATGATTGTGAGTGAAAACCCACTATCCTCACTTAAGTGAGAGTGGGTAGACTGAATAATTTGGCGTGAATGCAATTTTCCTATCTTGAGCGTAACTCAAATTTCACTCACATTACCACCTCTATTTAAAACAACTAAAAAAAGATTCAAAAAACTTAAAAAAAAACCGTCTGGCTCAAAATTTTTTGTCTCCATCTGCACTATATCCAAAACGCGATTAAAGCTGAATTTTGCGGTGAAACTCGTCATAACATTAGAGATTTAACAACAACTTAGATATTTAAATAGTTTCTCAGTTTTGCTGTTTCAGGGGAAAATATTATTCATTTGTATAAAAAATGTAAATTCTAACTATATTGGTAATTTATAAAAAAACCACATATGTCAAATAATGAGAGTAGCATTCAATTTATTCAGTCATCCTGTTTTTGCAAAAAATGTACCAAAATTATGTATATATATGTAAGAAATTTTTGTCACATATTTTGACTAATTTATGGTTCATTTTATTAAGTCAGAAACAAAAGAAAATGTAAGCCCAAGTAAAAAAAAATGATATGGAGCCATATAAAGTTATATTTAATTATATATAATCCTCTATGTAATTAGATATATTTATATCCGAAAAATGAGAACGTCTTATTGTGTCATATTGTATCGAATTGTATACAATTTTATACAATTTGGTACAATTTGATACAATTCGATACAATATGATACAATTGTATCCGAATTTTGTCCTCATCCAATTACATAAAATTATATCTTTTTGTATAAAATTATATAAATGTTATAAAAGTGGACATAGTTTGATACAATTATACCTAAATATTAACCCTATATTTTTACCATAATATATATGACAATATACAAAATTATATTTTTAAATAAAACAAGATATACAATATCTGGAGATCAGACCTGAATAGGGTTACCGGTAGGAATACCGCCCTTTTTTCGATCCCGCAATCCCGGGAATTTTGTGCGGGATTTCCCGGGATTCTTTTATAGAAGATTTAGCTAGAATATAATGCAATTTTTGAAGCTTTATTTAAATTTAAAGCATTGATTTTTTTGAAATTAATTTAAATAAAAAATATTTATAATAAAGATAGGATTTAAAATTTAAGAAACTGAATTAGTATAAAAAATATTATTTTGGCCAAATTGTTTTTGGATGTCAGTTGATTTTGTTTAGTTAAACCGAATACAAATTTTATCAGTTAAACCCAATACAAATTTTATTTACCAACAAAAGTACCTACTCGTGCTTCGAAAATTTTTTTTCTTTAAAATGATGATATTTGTTCAAATAAAGCAATATATACAACATATCAACATCAGTATTTCAGTTCCAAATACCTACAAATACCTGTGCATTAAAACTAAAAAAATTAGTAAAATTTTCGTATTTTCAACTGATTTTTAGTTTTTTACTTCAAATAATTTCATTTAAATTTCAATTGCTTTTGCTTTATTTCAATTCAGATGCTTTTTCAAATTATTTTTGATTTTTTATATGTTAATTTAAAATGCAACTATGAAAATTAAATAATTTCTTTTTAAGTAGTTGTGGCATAAAAAATTTCTATTCAAAAAATACCAATTTAAGTTAAAAAACTATCTAATATTAATTTGGTGAATATTTTTATAAAAGTATTTAGGCGAATTTACCTAAATATTGGTGTGAAAAATACTCACTTTTACATTTTTTAATGAAAATAATTCTAGACGAATACTTCTGAAAATCTGCATAGAAACAAAATATCTAGAAATAGAAATTTTTAAATTCCATATTTAAGAAATATTTAATCAATAAAATCGATATTAGTTCTGATTATAAAACTGGTCCGACACCAGTTTGTACCACTTAACAATTCCAATATATCTATATCAATTCGTGTAACCGTTTAAACCGCAAATTAATATTTAGTTAATATATTTCTAAGAATACAATTATTTTAATTTTTGCATTAAAAAATACAAAAAATGTTTTTCCGGGCTTTCTATATTTTTATATATTTAGTTAGAATATTCTTCTACCTCAAGTCCAAATTTGAATATGATGTTGTCATTTAGGTTTTATTTGTTGTTTCTCGTCACGTTGAATTTTTGTACCTTATGTAATGTCTCAGTTTGTATGTTCCAGTCATAGTTTTCTTATTGCGGACAACTGATGAGTTGGGGTGATTCCCACGAAACAATTGTATTATCTATCATGAAAATCATCAACCTTTTTGAAACAACAAATAAAATCTAATATGACAATATCATGTTAGAATTCCTATCAGAATATATTAAGTAGATTTTTTCATTGGTACAACCAAAAAATGAATTTTGTCGGACGGTGTTTTAATAGAAATCGAGTTTTTCAAGTAGAACATATGTCGGATTTATTTATTTCCTAACGAGCGGGAATTCCCGGGATCCCGGGAAATTCTGGAAAAAATCCCGCTGTCCCGGGAAATGAAAAAGTCCGGGAAAAGAAAAACCCTAGACCTGAGGGATTTCAATTACAATTACTTGTAATTTGTAATTGAAGTTACAAGTAATTGTAATTGAAAATTTTCAATTACAAATTACTAGTAATTGTAATTGAAAGTGATTTCAAATACAAATTTCAATTACATTTAGAATTAAAAAGTGTTTTTTGCTAAAATTTTGTAGAAAAATCTGACTGGGATAGGTTGCATAGGCATGGATGCGTATAAAAAGAATACGTCATGTTGGGATTACCCCTAACTTGTACTTTTTGTCATTATTTATTTTCCCAAAAAATGTAATTGACATTTTTCAAATTACAAATTACTTGTAATTGTTCTTTTTTGAATTACAATTACAAATAATTTGTAATTGTAATTGAGTTTTTTTCAATTACAATTACATGTAATTGTGTAAATGAATGTGTAATTAATTACAAAATGTAATGATTAACCCCCAGGTCTACTGGATATCCTATAATTTCGATAAATCTTCCATTACTTTTATTCAGATTTACCATGACAGTGCATTAAACATGAACAAATTTTTCTTTGTTTTTAGTTATTTTAAAATAAGATTAACAACACTGAAATTTATAACTTAATAGGATTGTGATATACAACTAGGGTTTATGTCCCGGGAATTCCCGGGACGGGATTCCCGGGAATCCCGCCCTTTTTCGGATCCCGCAATCTCGGGAATTTTGTGCGGGATTTCCCGTAATTTTTTTTATTCTTTTACAGAAGTTTTAGCTAGTATTATTGCAATTTTGGAAGCTTTATTTAAATTTAAAGCATTGTTTTTTGAAATTAATTTGATCAAAAAATATTTAAAATTAAAAAAATACGATTTAAAATTTAATAACTTTATATATTTAGTTAGAATATTCTTCCACCTCAAGTCCAAATTCTAATATGATATTGTCATATTAGATTTTTATTTGTTGTTTCAAAAAGGGGTTGATCACTTTCATGATAGACAATACAATTGTTTCGTAGACATCACTCTACTCTTCAGTTGTCCGCAATAAGAAAATGATAACTTTATTACTCAAACCGAGACATTACATAAGGTACAAAAAATCAACGGGACGAGAATTCTGTACTTTCGTATATGAACTGTCTGATTTGGTAAAACCAGCTATAAATCAACTCCTTTTTGAAAGCAACAATAACATAAAAATACCCTTTGGGTACTATTTATATGTATGTCTGTTGTCAATACATTTTGTAAAAACAACTAATTCTAAACTCAAAACAAAATAAATATTTGAATGAGATTTTAGCCGTGGTGTGCTTATTTTCAACAATTATTTTAATTTTTGCATTAAAAAATACAAAAATGGTTTTTTTCGGACTTTCTATATTTTCATATATTTAGTTAGAATATTCTTCCACCTCAAGTCCAAATTCTAATATGATATTGTCATATTAGATTTTTATTTGTTGTTTCAAAAAGGGGTTGATCACTTTCATGATAGACAATACAATTGTTTCGTAGACATCACTCTACTCTTCAGTTGTCCGCAATAAGAAAATGATAACTTTATTACTCAAACCGAGACATTACATAAGGTACAAAAAATCAACGGGACGAGAATTCTGTACTTTCGTATATGAACTGTCTGATTTGGTAAAACCAGCTATAAATCAACTCCTTTTTGAAAGCAACAATAACATAAAAATACCCTTTGGGTACTATTTATATGTATGTCTGTTGTCAATACATTTTGTAAAAACAACTAATTCTAAACTCAAAACAAAATAAATATTTGAATGAGATTTTAGCCGTGGTGTGCTTATTTTCAACAATTATTTTAATTTTTGCATTAAAAAATACAAAAATGGTTTTTTTCGGACTTTCTATATTTTCATATATTTAGTTAGAATATTCTTCCACCTCAAGTCCAAATTCTAATATGATATTGTCATATTAGATTTTTATTTGTTGTTTCAAAAAGGGGTTGATCACTTTCATGATAGACAATACAATTGTTTCGTAGACATCACTCTACTCTTCAGTTGTCCGCAATAAGAAAATGATAACTTTATTACTCAAACCGAGACATTACATAAGGTACAAAAAATCAACGGGACGAGAATTCTGTACTTTCGTATATGAACTGTCTGATTTGGTAAAACCAGCTATAAATCAACTCCTTTTTGAAAGCAACAATAACATAAAAATACCCTTTGGGTACTATTTATATGTATGTCTGTTGTCAATACATTTTGTAAAAACAACTAATTCTAAACTCAAAACAAAATAAATATTTGAATGAGATTTTAGCCGTGGTGTGCTTATTTTCAACAATTATTTTAATTTTTGCATTAAAAAATACAAAAATGGTTTTTTCGGACTTTCTATATTTTCATATATTTAGTTAGAATATTCTTCCACCTCAAGTCCAAATTCTAATATGATATTGTCATATTAGATTTTTATTTGTTGTTTCAAAAAGGGGTTGATCACTTTCATGATAGACAATACAATTGTTTCGTAGACATCACTCTACTCTTCAGTTGTCCGCAATAAGAAAATGATAACTTTATTACTCAAACCGAGACATTACATAAGGTACAAAAAATCAACGGGACGAGAATTCTGTACTTTCGTATATGAACTGTCTGATTTGGTAAAACCAGCTATAAATCAACTCCTTTTTGAAAGCAACAATAACATAAAAATACCCTTTGGGTACTATTTATATGTATGTCTGTTGTCAATACATTTTGTAAAAACAACTAATTCTAAACTCAAAACAAAATAAATATTTGAATGAGATTTTAGCCGTGGTGTGCTTATTTTCAACAATTATTTTAATTTTTGCATTAAAAAATACAAAAATGGTTTTTTCGGACTTTCTATATTTTCATATATTTAGTTAGAATATTCTTCCACCTCAAGTCTAAATTCTAATATGATATTGTCATATTAGATTTTTATTTGTTGTTTCAAAAAGGGGTTGATCACTTTCATGATAGACAATACAATTGTTTCGTAGACATCACTCTACTCTTCAGTTGTCCGCAATAAGAAAATGATAACTTTATTACTCAAACCGAGACATTACATAAGGTACAAAAAATCAACGGGACGAGAATTCTGTACTTTCGTATATGAACTGTCTGATTTGGTAAAACCAGCTATAAATCAACTCCTTTTTGAAAGCAACAATAACATAAAAATACCCTTTGGGTACTATTTATATGTATGTCTGTTGTCAATACATTTTGTAAAAACAACTAATTCTAAACTCAAAACAAAATAAATATTTGAATGAGATTTTAGCCGTGGTGTGCTTATTTTCAACAATTATTTTAATTTTTGCATTAAAAAATACAAAAATGGTTTTTTCGGACTTTCTATATTTTCATATATTTAGTTAGAATATTCTTCCACCTCAAGTCCAAATTCTAATATGATATTGTCATATTAGATTTTTATTTGTTGTTTCAAAAAGGGGTTGATCACTTTCATGATAGACAATACAATTGTTTCGTAGACATCACTCTACTCTTCAGTTGTCCGCAATAAGAAAATGATAACTTTATTACTCAAACCGAGACATTACATAAGGTACAAAAAATCAACGGGACGAGAATTCTGTACTTTCGTATATGAACTGTCTGATTTGGTAAAACCAGCTATAAATCAACTCCTTTTTGAAAGCAACAATAACATAAAAATACCCTTTGGGTACTATTTATATGTATGTCTGTTGTCAATACATTTTGTAAAAACAACTAATTCTAAACTCAAAACAAAATAAATATTTGAATGAGATTTTAGCCGTGGTGTGCTTATTTTCAACAATTATTTTAATTTTTGCATTAAAAAATACAAAAATGGTTTTTTCGGACTTTCTATATTTTCATATATTTAGTTAGAATATTCTTCCACCTCAAGTCCAAATTCTAATATGATATTGTCATATTAGATTTTTATTTGTTGTTTCAAAAAGGGGTTGATCACTTTCATGATAGACAATACAATTGTTTCGTAGACATCACTCTACTCTTCAGTTGTCCGCAATAAGAAAATGATAACTTTATTACTCAAACCGAGACATTACATAAGGTACAAAAAATCAACGGGACGAGAATTCTGTACTTTCGTATATGAACTGTCTGATTTGGTAAAACCAGCTATAAATCAACTCCTTTTTGAAAGCAACAATAACATAAAAATACCCTTTGGGTACTATTTATATGTATGTCTGTTGTCAATACATTTTGTAAAAACAGCTAATTCTAAACTCAAAACAAAATAAATATTTGAATGAGATTTTAGCCGTGGTGTGCTTATTTTCAACAATTATTTTAATTTTTGCATTAAAAAATACAAAAATGGTTTTTTCGGACTTTCTATATTTTCATATATTTAGTTAGAATATTCTTCCACCTCAAGTCCAAATTCTAATATGATATTGTCATATTAGATTTTTATTTGTTGTTTCAAAAAGGGGTTGATCACTTTCATGATAGACAATACAATTGTTTCGTAGACATCACTCTACTCTTCAGTTGTCCGCAATAAGAAAATGATAACTTTATTACTCAAACCGAGACATTACATAAGGTACAAAAAATCAACGGGACGAGAATTCTGTACTTTCGTATATGAACTGTCTGATTTGGTAAAACCAGCTATAAATCAACTCCTTTTTGAAAGCAACAATAACATAAAAATACCCTTTGGGTACTATTTATATGTATGTCTGTTGTCAATACATTTTGTAAAAACAACTAATTCTAAACTCAAAACAAAATAAATATTTGAATGAGATTTTAGCCGTGGTGTGCTTATTTTCAACAATTATTTTAATTTTTGCATTAAAAAATACAAAAATGGTTTTTTCGGACTTTCTATATTTTCATATATTTAGTTAGAATATTCTTCCACCTCAAGTCCAAATTCTAATATGATATTGTCATATTAGATTTTTATTTGTTGTTTCAAAAAGGGGTTGATCACTTTCATGATAGACAATACAATTGTTTCGTAGACATCACTCTACTCTTCAGTTGTCCGCAATAAGAAAATGATAACTTTATTACTCAAACCGAGACATTACATAAGGTACAAAAAATCAACGGGACGAGAATTCTGTACTTTCGTATATGAACTGTCTGATTTGGTAAAACCAGCTATAAATCAACTCCTTTTTGAAAGCAACAATAACATAAAAATACCCTTTGGGTACTATTTATATGTATGTCTGTTGTCAATACATTTTGTAAAAACAACTAATTCTAAACTCAAAACAAAATAAATATTTGAATGAGATTTTAGCCGTGGTGTGCTTATTTTCAACAATTATTTTAATTTTTGCATTAAAAAATACAAAAATGGTTTTTTCGGACTTTCTATATTTTCATATATTTAGTTAGAATATTCTTCCACCTCAAGTCCAAATTCTAATATGATATTGTCATATTAGATTTTTATTTGTTGTTTCAAAAAGGGGTTGATCACTTTCATGATAGACAATACAATTGTTTCGTAGACATCACTCTACTCTTCAGTTGTCCGCAATAAGAAAATGATAACTTTATTACTCAAACCGAGACATTACATAAGGTACAAAAAATCAACGGGACGAGAATTCTGTACTTTCGTATATGAACTGTCTGATTTGGTAAAACCAGCTATAAATCAACTCCTTTTTGAAAGCAACAATAACATAAAAATACCCTTTGGGTACTATTTATATGTATGTCTGTTGTCAATACATTTTGTAAAAACAACTAATTCTAAACTCAAAACAAAATAAATATTTGAATGAGATTTTAGCCGTGGTGTGCTTATTTTCAACAATTATTTTAATTTTTGCATTAAAAAATACAAAAATGGTTTTTTCGGACTTTCTATATTTTCATATATTTAGTTAGAATATTCTTCCACCTCAAGTCCAAATTCTAATATGATATTGTCATATTAGATTTTTATTTGTTGTTTCAAAAAGGGGTTGATCACTTTCATGATAGACAATACAATTGTTTCGTAGACATCACTCTACTCTTCAGTTGTCCGCAATAAGAAAATGATAACTTTATTACTCAAACCGAGACATTACATAAGGTACAAAAAATCAACGGGACGAGAATTCTGTACTTTCGTATATGAACTGTCTGATTTGGTAAAACCAGCTATAAATCAACTCCTTTTTGAAAGCAACAATAACATAAAAATACCCTTTGGGTACTATTTATATGTATGTCTGTTGTCAATACATTTTGTAAAAACAACTAATTCTAAACTCAAAACAAAATAAATATTTGAATGAGATTTTAGCCGTGGTGTGCTTATTTTCAACAATTATTTTAATTTTTGCATTAAAAAATACAAAAATGGTTTTTTTCGGACTTTCTATATTTTCATATATTTAGTTAGAATATTCTTCCACCTCAAGTCCAAATTCTAATATGATATTGTCATATTAGATTTTTATTTGTTGTTTCAAAAAGGGGTTGATCACTTTCATGATAGACAATACAATTGTTTCGTAGACATCACTCTACTCTTCAGTTGTCCGCAATAAGAAAATGATAACTTTATTACTCAAACCGAGACATTACATAAGGTACAAAAAATCAACGGGACGAGAATTCTGTACTTTCGTATATGAACTGTCTGATTTGGTAAAACCAGCTATAAATCAACTCCTTTTTGAAAGCAACAATAACATAAAAATACCCTTTGGGTACTATTTATATGTATGTCTGTTGTCAATACATTTTGTAAAAACAACTAATTCTAAACTCAAAACAAAATAAATATTTGAATGAGATTTTAGCCGTGGTGTGCTTATTTTCAACAATTATTTTAATTTTTGCATTAAAAAATACAAAAATGGTTTTTTCGGACTTTCTATATTTTCATATATTTAGTTAGAATATTCTTCCACCTCAAGTCCAAATTCTAATATGATATTGTCATATTAGATTTTTATTTGTTGTTTCAAAAAGGGGTTGATCACTTTCATGATAGACAATACAATTGTTTCGTAGACATCACTCTACTCTTCAGTTGTCCGCAATAAGAAAATGATAACTTTATTACTCAAACCGAGACATTACATAAGGTACAAAAAATCAACGGGACGAGAATTCTGTACTTTCGTATATGAACTGTCTGATTTGGTAAAACCAGCTATAAATCAACTCCTTTTTGAAAGCAACAATAACATAAAAATACCCTTTGGGTACTATTTATATGTATGTCTGTTGTCAATACATTTTGTAAAAACAACTAATTCTAAACTCAAAACAAAATAAATATTTGAATGAGATTTTAGCCGTGGTGTGCTTATTTTCAACAATTATTTTAATTTTTGCATTAAAAAATACAAAAATGGTTTTTTCGGACTTTCTATATTTTCATATATTTAGTTAGAATATTCTTCCACCTCAAGTCCAAATTCTAATATGATATTGTCATATTAGATTTTTATTTGTTGTTTCAAAAAGGGGTTGATCACTTTCATGATAGACAATACAATTGTTTCGTAGACATCACTCTACTCTTCAGTTGTCCGCAATAAGAAAATGATAACTTTATTACTCAAACCGAGACATTACATAAGGTACAAAAAATCAACGGGACGAGAATTCTGTACTTTCGTATATGAACTGTCTGATTTGGTAAAACCAGCTATAAATCAACTCCTTTTTGAAAGCAACAATAACATAAAAATACCCTTTGGGTACTATTTATATGTATGTCTGTTGTCAATACATTTTGTAAAAACAACTAATTCTAAACTCAAAACAAAATAAATATTTGAATGAGATTTTAGCCGTGGTGTGCTTATTTTCAACAATTATTTTAATTTTTGCATTAAAAAATACAAAAATGGTTTTTTTTTCGGACTTTCTATATTTTCATATATTTAGTTAGAATATTCTTCCACCTCAAGTCCAAATTCTAATATGATATTGTCATATTAGATTTTTATTTGTTGTTTCAAAAAGGGGTTGATCACTTTCATGATAGACAATACAATTGTTTCGTAGACATCACTCTACTCTTCAGTTGTCCGCAATAAGAAAATGATAACTTTATTACTCAAACCGAGACATTACATAAGGTACAAAAAATCAACGGGACGAGAATTCTGTACTTTCGTATATGAACTGTCTGATTTGGTAAAACCAGCTATAAATCAACTCCTTTTTGAAAGCAACAATAACATAAAAATACCCTTTGGGTACTATTTATATGTATGTCTGTTGTCAATACATTTTGTAAAAACAACTAATTCTAAACTCAAAACAAAATAAATATTTGAATGAGATTTTAGCCGTGGTGTGCTTATTTTCAACAATTATTTTAATTTTTGCATTAAAAAATACAAAAATGGTTTTTTCGGACTTTCTATATTTTCATATATTTAGTTAGAATATTCTTCCACCTCAAGTCCAAATTCTAATATGATATTGTCATATTAGATTTTTATTTGTTGTTTCAAAAAGGGGTTGATCACTTTCATGATAGACAATACAATTGTTTCGTAGACATCACTCTACTCTTCAGTTGTCCGCAATAAGAAAATGATAACTTTATTACTCAAACCGAGACATTACATAAGGTACAAAAAATCAACGGGACGAGAATTCTGTACTTTCGTATATGAACTGTCTGATTTGGTAAAACCAGCTATAAATCAACTCCTTTTTGAAAGCAACAATAACATAAAAATACCCTTTGGGTACTATTTATATGTATGTCTGTTGTCAATACATTTTGTAAAAACAACTAATTCTAAACTCAAAACAAAATAAATATTTGAATGAGATTTTAGCCGTGGTGTGCTTATTTTCAACAATTATTTTAATTTTTGCATTAAAAAATACAAAAATGGTTTTTTCGGACTTTCTATATTTTCATATATTTAGTTAGAATATTCTTCCACCTCAAGTCCAAATTCTAATATGATATTGTCATATTAGATTTTTATTTGTTGTTTCAAAAAGGGGTTGATCACTTTCATGATAGACAATACAATTGTTTCGTAGACATCACTCTACTCTTCAGTTGTCCGCAATAAGAAAATGATAACTTTATTACTCAAACCGAGACATTACATAAGGTACAAAAAATCAACGGGACGAGAATTCTGTACTTTCGTATATGAACTGTCTGATTTGGTAAAACCAGCTATAAATCAACTCCTTTTTGAAAGCAACAATAACATAAAAATACCCTTTGGGTACTATTTATATGTATGTCTGTTGTCAATACATTTTGTAAAAACAACTAATTCTAAACTCAAAACAAAATAAATATTTGAATGAGATTTTAGCCGTGGTGTGCTTATTTTCAACAATTATTTTTGTATTTTTTAATGCAAAAATTAAAATAATTGTTTAATAACTTTAATTAGGCCAAATTGTTTTTAGATGCCAGTTGAATTTGGTTTAGTTAAACCGAAAAAATTTTATCAGCCATTACCAAGTTTACCAACAAAAATTCTGTATGTACTTCGGAAAAAATTTTTTCTTTAAAATGATCTTTGTTCAAATAAAGCAATATTTGTATAATAAATAAATAAATAAAAAAAAAAAAAAGTAAAAGCGTACCGGAAATCTTATAGTGCAAACCAGCCTTATTCAACATTCCAACATCATTATTTCAGTTCCAAATACCTCCAAAAAACTAGACATTAAAATTAAAAAATTTTTAATCTTTTCATATTTTCAATTGACAAATATTTTGAGTTTCTTTTACTTCAAATAATTTAATTTTAAGTTCAATTGTTATTCCTTTATTTCAATTGTGTTTTTTTTTTAAATATTATTTGTTTTCAAAGTAATCCATCAGATGTTTTTTAAAATTATTTTGTATTTTTTTATATGTTAATTTAAAATTCCACTAAATACGAAAATTAAATAATTTATTTTTAAGTAGCTGTGGCATAAAAAATGTCTATTCAAGAAAACCAATTAAAGTTAAGGAACTAATTAATAATGTTGTAGTGTCGTTTTTTATAAAACGATTTAGGCGAATTTGCCTGTGAAAATACTCACTTTTAAACTTTTTTATCAAAATAATTCTAGACGGATACTTCTGAAAATCTGCATAGAAAGGTACAAAATATCTGGAAATAGAAATTTTCGGATTTCATATTTAAGAAATATTTTAGCAACAAATCGATCCATTAACAATTCCAATATATTCTGAAAAAGGGGATGAAGATAAAATGCCCGTGTCTTTCACTTTTTCTATATCAATTGGTTTAACCGTTTAAACCGCGAATTAATATTTAATTAATATATTTCTAAGAGTTTTTTAAAATTAAGACGGCCTTCCATATAAATATATTACCCAAATATTAACGAATTGATCCAGAAAAAGTGGAAGACATGGATATTTTATATTTAGCCATCCTTTCAAAATATATTAAGTGCATTTTCTCATGGGAACAACCAAAAGATGAATTTTGTCGGACGATGTTGTAACAGTAATCGAGTTTTTCAAGTGCAACATATGTCGAATTTATATATTTTCTAACGAGCGGGAATTCCCGGGATCCCGGGAAATTCTGAAAAAAATCCCGCTGTCCCGGGAAATGAAAAAGTCCGGGAAAAGAAAAACCCTATATACAACCAAGATATAACGAGATCAGTCAAGTGTGCGTTATAGAATAGAGAATTCCATATTAAAGCTTCAGTATTGTTAATTTTATGGGCGGGTTAGCCATTTTGAATCACGCTCCTAAACAAAAACAAATTACTCACGCACGAACATTTCGTGTCTTACTCACGCAGACATGAGTATATTAAAAACTTACTCACAATCAGAAAATTCTCACGCAAAACAGTAAAAATTACTAAAAACATATGATGCAAAAAATAAACTCACACACGAATCATGCACGGGTTATATATTCTTACTCACACTCACGTACGAATTATATATTCTCACGCTCACGGGCGAATTACTGTGGTATAGTAATTATTACTCACGATCACTTGTGAATAACTTCACTCACGATCGTGTCATGCGCCAATCCCTAGTAATTACAAAATCTAAAACTAGTTCAAAATCATTTTTAATATGGAACCACATTTAATACAATACGGTTTTAAAATGACCTTAACATATATTTTTATAAAAAATCACTTTGAAAAAATTGCTAATGTGGGATGATATATAATTATAGATGATTTTATAAAGAACGTTATATCGTTATATATAAAAGAAATCATGAAATATTGTAGATATGAAACCATACTAAGTTATATATGGGTTCATATGCGTCAATATATAATAATATATAACACCTATTATATAATATTTCTTAAATGGCTCCATATATAGTTTTATATTATTATGTATAGTGTCATACTAAATTATATATAAACGTATATGTAATTATATCTTTTATATATTACTTTGTGTACTTATATATAGCACATACACTTATATGTAGGCCAGTATGTAATAATATAAAATCACATATGTCTCAATATTAAAACCTTTGAGGAAAAAATATTTAATATATGACTATATAAAAGTCTATATGCTTCAATTTAAAAGCATATGTGGCCATATCTAACTATAAGTTACTATATTTAATTACATAAAATAATATATGATTATATCAAAACTTTTTTACTCGGGAGTTGATTTTAACGAAATGTTAATGGTCCTGTTTTTAGATGTCATTTCATTTAATTTGAAATTAATTTGTAGCGGTCCTTAACTACAAATTATTTTAAGTGCAGGTGTGAATATTAAAGCCTTTTTATATATTCTCGTTGTTGCTCGATTTTTATGATCGTTATCTTAAATGAAAGCTAAATGTCTAATTTATTTAGCAAAAAAAATATTTAACAAAAAAAAAAAAAC
Source organism: Leucophora obtusa (assembly GCA_949987735.1). Lineage (NCBI taxonomy): Eukaryota > Metazoa > Arthropoda > Insecta > Diptera > Anthomyiidae > Leucophora > Leucophora obtusa. The sequence continues at coordinate 175,499,299 of OX465297.1, forward strand.
TGCACTGAAATCGGATAATGCAAAAATATCGAAGCAATTTTCTCTTTGTTTCGAATTTTCCAATGCCACAACGGAATTGTTCTGAGAGTGTAGACTCTCCGCTTCTAAATTTGTTATTTTTTCAGTGTGGAATGCTTTCTTTTTAGCTTCATTTAAAAGTTAGGGAACCGATGATTTCGGGATGATTTCTTCGTATCTTCAAGGTTATTATTTAATATTCACGATATTACCATTGTATCAATATTTCAACAGAGCTACTCTTGCATCACCGGTCGAAGATTTTGGGTGGTCGTCATTAGATTTAACCTCCACAGAAAAATGATCAGTGTGGAATCTCTTAATTTTGTGTTTTCTTGTCTTAATTTTTAATAATCTTTACAAATTTCGCTACAATCTTTGTTTTGTTAAATATTTATAATACCTGGCCTAATCAGCGAACTTTGTTAGTCCCCTCATATTAGAAGCATAAATGTGGTATTATTCCTAAATCTTTGTGCTGAATCCATTTTTTTAAAATTGTTTTCTCACCAAGATATAGAAAATAGCTGGTACAAAATGCTATGACAATTGGATAAAAGCACTTTGTTCCGAAAATCGACTGAAAATTTCAAGTCTGGTATAAATTTTCATGATGATGAGTAGTATTAGGCAATTGAAACAACGCGGTTAACCAATTAATTTTCTTGTAAAAAATGCAATTTAATTAAAAAAACAAGGTAATTCACAAATTATTTAAAGTTACAAAAATTTATTAAAACTCATTACTTATTCAAAACTAAAAAAACTTATTATAAATAAAAAAGCGGCTTGTTGCCTCGTTTGCAGTTTTCAGTTAGTTTTCGTCGGTACTTTTTTCTTTCCACCGTCATCTAATTTTCTGCCGTAGTCAAAATTGTAGGCTATGTTAAATTCGTATTTACCTTATCTTAATTTCTTGGTAGTTTTTAATTTCTGTTTTATTACAGTTTTTTGCTTCTACACAAGCATTATTTTAGACTAATAGCATATTTTTCTTTGCTATGAAAATGTTTACTATTTTTGTTAAAAAAAAAAAAAAAATTCACGCTAAATAAAAAGCACAATTAACTCCCAAGGATTTGCAATAAATTGTTTTTATTTGCAGAATTTTAAAAACCAGAGTAAAATGTGTCTCTCTACGAATTAGCAGTCAGTGTAGGTAAAGATTAATTGAAATTGGTTATGTTGATGCAACACTGATAGAAAATCAATTAAACTAAACGTGTTTTCTGTTTTGTTTTAAATAAAATAGCAGAATATGTAATTTACAATTTCAATTAAATAAGCAAGTTACATGCATGAATTCCTTTATATATCTATGATCATATAAAATTATAAATCTGGATTATTTAGGCCCTAGTACTGGATGCGCAGTTTAAATATGGCCGACAGTAAAATTTAAATTTTATATAGGAAACAACAAAAAATGTACCAGTTAAAGTCCCACTTAGTAGTTGATTTAGAAATCGGGCCTTAATAAAATAAAATTAAACAGAAAGTAAAAACCATTTCTTGTATTGAAGGGAGATAAGTAAACTCAAAATTTAACATTAATGTTTCCAGTTAATGACTTAGTTAGCCACTAGTTGGTACAGTATAACACACACCTTAACAGTTTTGTTATTTTTAGTGCACAATTCGTAGCCGTTCAGTTATATATTTATTTTGGACTGAAAAACAAAAAAACACTAACAAACTGCATTTTAGCGTTCTTTACGGCACATAATCGCGTACTCTGTACAAACACTTTCCTTAAAAAAGAAAAAAAAAAGATACGCTATCTCTCTACTTTGTGTACACTGATAGAATTTTCGTTCATACTATTAATTAATCGATTTCATTAGTCTGAATTCATTGAGTTAATGATAATTTTCATTGAATTAATGAAAAATTCATTAATTACATGAATTTTTTCATTATATATTTTCAACTAACCCGTAAGATATGCTATAATTTTTATAAGGGTTTTGAATTTGCTAATTACTAAAATAGATACATGTTCCAGTAATGAACGCTGGGGTTGCAAACTGAAATTATTTAAATATAAAAGTCCAAATAATTACATCATTTTATTTTGGCTATTTAGATGAATCAGTAACGCGGTAATGTTTACATTCTGGGGATTGCGGGTTCAAGTCGAGTTCAGGGAGATGTCAAAAACGTTATAAAAACAAAAAAGAAATATATGTACAATTCAAAAATTAATAAAATAAATAAAAATAAACAATAAATAAAAAAGTAACGCAAAAAAAATATTTTTTTTCAATTAGTTTTCATTTAATGAAAAAGAACAAAACAAAAAACAAAAATATTGCGAATAATCAATCGCTTAAAACAAAAAGTGTTTCACTAAAAAAAAAAATAAAATTGATAAAATTTTGTTTTAAAAATTTTCGCGAATTTCAATTCTGAACTCGTATATTGCCACTACAATTTTTCCAATAGTATTTTTAACTTTCTTGTAACAAAATAATATAAATAGCCTCGTTCAGTCAATTATTTTTAAGTTTTTTTATATTCCAAAAAAATGCAACTCATACCATTTTCAAAATAAACATTTTTGTTAAATCCCCAGTAAAATTTTCTGTTCCAAAGAATCGGTTGTAGAATAGCTACTTTTCATTCACAACCCCTTCTACTGTCGATTATAACACCGATTCTTTTTGTTTGAAATTGTCCCAAAAGCAACCCCTTCTATAGCTCCAAAGTGGAACCGGTTGCTCTAGAACCAGTTCTGGAACTGATTCTGGAAATGATTCTACGTCACCCACACCTTCCATATAGGATCCCAGGAAATGGTTTCGGAACCAGTTCCATGGAATCGGTTGCAGTGGAACCAGTTGTAGAATGGGTGTGGTTGGCTACCGATTGTAAAAAATTTTCCTGGGTCTTTTAATATGAAAAAATTAAAAAAAATTTTTGATAATTTTGAACCAAAATTATGTGAAAAATATTTCACGAAGAGCTCAAAATTAGGTTTTTTAATAATGAGGTAGCCACTGCAAAAAAAAAAAAAAAAAATAGTGCGAAAAATCAATCGCTCTGAACCAAAATTGCTTCACTAAATATTTAGAGATACTTTTGCTTTTTTACAATGAACGCGACATCGCATAGTAGTTAATATAATTTACCATAGAAATGGTAAAATTTTATTTTAAACATTTTCGCGAATTTTTATTTTTAACACGTATTTTGCCAACACAATTTTTTCCAATAGTATTTTTAACTTTATTGTAAAATAATAATATCAATATCCTCATTCTATCAATTATTTTTAAGTTTTTTTTCTATTCCAGAAAAACATGCGACTCATACCACTTTCAAAATAAACATTTTCATATAATCGTTTAATATGAAAAAAAAAAAAAATAAATTGTTTGGTAATTTCGGGCAAAAGTTATATAAAAAATCTTTCCCGAAGAGCGCAAAAAGAGGATTTCTGCTAAAATATAACCACTGTAAAAATTAAGAAGATTGAAAAAAATTTTGTGAAAAATTAATTGCCTTTAACCGAAATTACTTCATTAATATTTAAAGATTATAACAATAAAATGAACATCGTATAATAATTAAGAAAACATAAAAAAGATAAAAATTTTATTTGCTAAATTTTCGCCAATATTGGCAATAAAATTAAATAAATATTCCAACAATATTTTATTACTTTCCCATAACAAGTAACCCAAAAAATACGCGCGTTCAATCAATTATTTTAAGATTTTTTCTATTTCAAAGAAAAGGTGACTCATACCACTATCAAAATAAACATTATTCTTAAATCGTTTATATGAAAAATGAAAAAAAAAATTAAAATTATTTCATCAAATATTTAAATAGTATATGTATTTTCACAATAAATTCGGCATCGCATAATAGTTACGGCAAAAACAAAAATAATACCAAAAACCTCTTGCAATCAATTATTTATATGTTTTGTTTTATTTCAAAAATAGGCAGGACTCATACCACTTTCAAAATAAACATTTTTGCTAAATCGTTAACTAGTAAAAATTCTCTCATCAACATCTCAGTAGTTTTTAAAATTTTTGAAATTTTTTATTTTTTATATGGAAAGATTCCCTCGTTTTCTACCTAATTCTATGCTTAACTCAGTTTTTTTGAAAATGGACACATACCACTTTCAAAATAAATGGTTCAAATGTATTGTATATAATGCGCTGCGTAGGGTCATACGCTGCGTATGAGTTATATATATATTTTTTAATTAAATATTCATCATACGACCCAGCCAATATAATACTAAACACAATCAATTATTTCAAATAATTTTTTCATTTCAGTAACTTTTACTAAAATTGCTTTACAAAAATTGCAATAACCTGCAAAAACTTTTGCTTTTATCAATTACAATTCATTATGTATTTCTACTTAAATAAAAAATTTTTAACGAAAAATTTGTTCAAAAATAATTTTCATTTTAACTTTTGTTTTAACGCGTTGAATTAGTTGAGCACATTTAATGCTCCAGTTGTTAAATTCAACGTCTATCAAACAAGTGTATGAAATTTAATTTTCCATTAAACAATAGAACAAAGAAAAATACTTAACTGATAGACAAGCAGCACTGTGCACAAACGCCTAAAAACAATAAAACTCAAAATATTTAATGAATAATTGAAAATGTAGCATAATTAGAAGTTAAAAAGCAACTAAATTAAGAGAAAATTATTAAATTGTATTTTTATCTTAAATATTTTCATTATTATTAATGATTTTATGAATATATTTTAAAGAGACTCTAGAGACGACAGAAGAAAATTTTCTATTATTTGTTATGCAAAAACTGTAGGAAAGAAAACTTTCTTATCGAAAAATTTTCTGTTTAAAATTCAAATGTTATGCTTAATTAATTACGAGTATGATTTTATGTATATTCTTGGTTCTTTACTTAAATACTCTAATAGAAGTTTTGTTCAACTATACAGCAATAGTGGTGGAGTGAGTACTTAAATCTAAGAAGGCACATAGAATTAAATTTTTTTCAATTGGTTATAGCACCCCATTTTTTTAAACAAAATTTAAAAATGAAATAGGGGAGCGAAAAGATGGGAGAAACTAATTTTAAATGTTTAACTTTAATAACCGAGGAGCATATACTCGTATATAGTTGCATACTTTACAAAATTATTGTTTTAAAAGCTAAATTTGCCAAAAGTTAATAATTTCTGAAATTTTAGATTAAATTTTAAATTGATCTTACAACACGCGACGGAATTTATTGGACCTATAGAGATTGTGCTGATGTTTGTGACATCAAAAAATATCGGAAATAGAATTAGATTCTTAATCGATTAAAATATGTCCTTCTGTTCATCTGTGTATTTTTCTTTCTTTCTGCTTTTGTGTCTACACACAAAAAAATATACCAGAAAAAAATTTAACAAACTCGTTTTTTTGATATAAAAGTTAAATACAATAACCCTTTGAATTTGATTCAAACATTATGTTTATCACTATTGCAACTTTTAAAAATAACACTCAACAAAATGCATTTGATAAACAAATAATTGAATAATTTTTCATTTTCAATAAACATAATACTTGAATCAAAGTAAAAATAAAATTTTTTAATTTTGGCCGTTATTTTGATTTTTTTCAAGGCATGATATGTTTTGTTTTTCTTCTTGTAAATTTGTCTATTACTTTTGAAGTTTCATAATTTAGTTGCTTTTTGGACTTTGATGCGGTTGCACATATTATGTGTGAACCGGAAAAGTTTAATGGAATTATAAAGTTATTTAGTAATATGAAAGATTTAGAATTTTATTGACCCTTTTATAATTTTTGTTGTGTTTTTTTCTAATAAATAAATTTTAATTAAATTTAGCATGTTTTTTTATTAAAAAAATGATTAAAACTTTGTGTTAAATCAACACATTCTTTCATTGAAAAATCACAAAAATTCAATAATTGTGTTTAATCAAATCAACAACTTTCTTTATTGACAGAAAAATAAAATAATTTCAACAACGTGCTTACAATTTTCATTATCAATTCTGCAAAAATCGTCATCACAGGAAATTCAAAAAATTTTTTTATTGAATCTGCGATTTTCGTATTCAAATATGAAAATTATTTTTTTGTGTGTATCTGTCATCTGTCTATCTATCAGTGTGTCCATATGTTCTTATGCGCAAGTTACAGGTCGCAAATATTAAGATATTTTGATGAAATTTACACCGGTTTATATCGATCTAAGGACAAAGCCTCCTGATTTTAATCAAAATAAGTTTACCCATGTAAAAATGATTCGATTTGCTTAGATCTGATTAGATATAATTAAATCTATTTAGATTTGGTTCCCGATCAGATCACATATAATAAGATTTGGCGGATGGTATATACTTCATAGTCAGATCTGCTCATATTTGAGGTGAATTGCAAAATTGGGTGATTATTATGGTCAGGTATGAGCAGATTTGGGCGGGCTTGGTACTACATCTTGTAACAGAGTTATCAGTTGTACCTCTTTTGAAGGCAAGAAATTTCTAAACACATATTGTTCAAGAAATCACCTAGTAAAACGAGAGTGGGGATCGCTCTCAATTTCGGAATCAATTTTTTTTTCAATGTATAGGATAATAGAAATTAATACGCTAAGATAATAATAATTTCGTTTACCGTTTAATTTCATTTCGTTCCCTGCGGCAAGTGTTCCAATTTCCCTTGTTCCCCATTTCATTCCATATCGTTGCGATTTGCACCGATTTTCCAATCCATTATCGGAATGTGTTAATTTGTATTATGAATAAAATTTTTAAGAAAATAAAAATTAATAATGTCACCCTGTGACGGTTTTATAAAAATGGATCGATCGGAAGCACTACAAGACCTGGATTATTTACATTATTGGGGTATGTTATTACTATTATTCACATGGGGTAGGTCCGAGAGCGATCGCCAGGAATAAATTTTTATGAAACAGCTACAGGCTGACCCATTTTTTAAAAATTTATTTAATAATAGCCGTTTTTTCTAATCACTTGGATTTAATAAATCCAAAAAGTATTTCTAAAAGTGCTCAACAGATGGCGTTAGATTCTCCCTATTTTAAAAAGAATTTTCTGTCCGACACTTCTTTCACCCTAATTTTTAATACCGAATTCGATGATGAAGGATTTTACTTTAACTTTTAATTTTTAATTATATTTTATATAAAACAGCGATAAACAGTCTGCCTTTTCAGTTTTATCACTTCAATTTATATTTTTACACAATTGAAAAATTCCATTGCAATATTTAATATTCACTAATTGGATTTAATTAAATTACTTACTGTAGAGTGAAAAATTGCCATTCCTATTTCAGCTATTTCTCCATATCTAAGATTAAAAATATGCAGGTGGTGTAGTTTTTTTTTTCTAAACATATTTCATAAAAAAAAATTTAATAAAAACCTTTTATTTGTTAGTTTTTCAATTTTTTTGTTTCTCTTTTAATTTTTGTTCGTATTTTTTTCTGACATTAAATTAATAGGCTGTTTCATATATTTGTGCTTTTATTATGGATTTATTAAATCCAGATTTTTTTTGGATTTAATAAATCCTCTTTTTGTATGAAAAATTCTAAATCCAGGTGATTAAAAAACACTCTAATATAAATAGAAAATAATATGCTAAGATAACACGAATACGAATTTCCTTCCCGTTTAATTCCATTTCATTCCCTGCGGCACATTTCCCAATTTCACTCTTTCCCCATTTTATTCCTTATCGTTCCGATTTGCACCAATGTTCCAATCCATTATCGGAGTCTGTTAATTTGATTAGCTCTTTTGAACTTGGCGTGTATTTTAGGAGTGTGTTAAGACTCCGCCGGAGCAAACATTTTGCCAATTATGCAGTGATTACGAAATCTTTAAATTACCGTTTACTATTGCCAATTCTTTCTTATAATTGAGGCATTAGTAATCGCAATGAATTTACTATTTATACAATAGGCATTAGCAATGACATCGATATATTTCAAAACATTAGCCGCAATAAAGATGATGCCAAAAATTTCATTAGCATTAGTTTAAATTTAATGCTAATGAAATTGTCAATTAATTTGTATAAATAATTAATTAGTCTCAAGTAGGATATAAAGACCAATGTGCCTGACTGGCTCAAAAACTCAAAATCGCTCAGCCCAAACCGCTGGGGTTTGCGTTTTAAATTGAGGCATGTAGGTTCCCCTACAGCATACACATCTTTTAAGACGGGATTTTTGTAAGTTCCTTTGTTAAGGGGAAAAAACTTAGGCTTCTCCGCCGCCGTAGACATCCGCATAAAAGAGTAAAAGTCAAAAAATCACTGTGTAGTGTATTACGCTTTGAAACGAATTATGATTTCTTTTAAAAACTATTTTCTCGATAATTTATTTAATGTTTGACCGTGGGTCTAAATTCAAAAATTTGTTGTTGTTTTGTGTATATTTTTTTGACATTTTATTTTGTTTTTAGTTAAGTTAAACACCGTGAGTAGTTTAGTAATTTATATCCACTTATTTTTGACATATTTTCAAACAAAAATTCTAACTTATGAAATATTTAAGAAAACAATCGACCTCAGTTCTGACCATACAAATAGCTGTAAATAATATTTGTCTAAAGGCTAAATCCTATTAATAATATACTTTCAAAGTGTTGGGCATGTTTGCTAAAAAAACAGTTATAGTTATATAAAATTTTTTTTAAATATATTTTATAGAAAAAATTTAAACTCTATGTACAATTATTTTTTTTATGTATACAAAATTATATTAAATACTAAAACGGCCTACACTGATAGAATTTTGTACATAGTATTAATGAATTTGTTCATTAATATAATGAATTTTTTCATTGAAAAGTCCCCAAAGAACGGTTTCATTGGATTAATGAAACATGTTTCATTAAATAAATTTCAATGAATGGATTCATTAATCTAATGAAAGTTTCATAGAATATATGAATTTTTTTCATTAATTTTAAGATAAAAATTTTGAAAGTTTCATGTGTTTAATGAATTAAATTCATTGCTTTTATGAAATAATTTCATTAATATTTTTCATTTTAGCATAGACTTAATGAAATTATTTCAATAAGACATGAAATTATTCGTATAATGATTTGTTCATATTTTTAATGAAGCGTTTTATAGATTTCGCAACAATTCCACGTAAGTGAAAAATAATTTATTTTTATATTGAGTTTGTCAGCTTTTTTCGCAAAAGTATGAACAAAATACCGGGCTTAAGGGTTAAAAGCAAAAGTAAGATGCAATTATGTGTAAACAAATCATACCATTATGTAAGCACTTTTTTGATATTCAAAGGCTTTTCACAAAAAACTCGCTTTAAAATAAAAAAAAAAACTGGAATCGGCTCGTAATGTGTTAGCAGAGCTTTGAAGGATTAATTCCTTTTTGAATGAATTCACTACCAATCGAATTCAATTTTCTCTAGAATTGAATGAATTCCTTTTCTTAAGTAATTCACTGAATTCATTCAACTGAATGCGTTCATCAAACAACAAATTCAAATAATTAATTCAATTGCAATAGTTCTTTTTATTAAATCAAATGAATTAATTCACCGGTGAACGCATGCAATTTTATAAATCGAACGGAAATTGAATTCATTCAATTTCATTTTCATTCAGTGAATTAAAAAAAATAAAATTACATTCAGTGAATTAAAAAAAAAATAATAAGTTCACTGAATTGAAAAAAAAAATAAAATAAGTTCACTGAATTAAAAAAAAATAAAATAAGTTCACTGAATTCAAAGCCTGTTTTCTGCCATTCAGTAGAATAAAACAATAATGTACAAATAAAAGTTTTAAATAAGCAATTTTACAGCGTGTGCTAGTAACAAATTAGAAACCGGATGCTGTTTATCAACCTACATGATTCAAAAATAAAGCCTTTTACTATTAAAAATAAAAACTTTACAGATATAGATAAATTTGGAAAAAAATATAACTATATAACTAGTTTGAAAAATTAATAGTTATATTTTTTTTTCCAAATTTATCTATATCTGTAAAGTTTTTATTTTTAATAGTAAAATAAAATCAACTTCTTCCCTTAAAGCCGATATAACTCCCGAGATGAGGGTCTCTTTGTTTAACCCAAAAATAACACATATGTTTATAGGGAAAACCAAAAAGAGGTAAAATTGTACCTGAAACCATTTTTTTAAGAAAAATTTTCATTAATTTAAAGAATTTTTTTTTATGAAATTATGAAAAAATAAAAAAAAATCTAATGAAAAAATTGAATTTTCATTCAGTTAATGAATTTTTTCATTAACTCAATGAATCCATTTTAATGAAATCGATTCATTAATGCTATGAACGAAAATTCTATCAGTGTAGAGAAAAGCTAACTAAGAACTCAGCATTATTTTTAAAATGTTACTGCCCAAAATGAAATAGACAAAGCAACACTGTATATTACGCTATGCACATTTGTATTATTTTTGGGTTTGAAAACTGTATATGACCCTTTAAAAATTTCATAAAAAAACGTTGGTTCTTTTTTGTATTGACAAGTATTAAATTGCTGCAAAGACTTCAATTAAACTTCTCTTAAAATACATTACTTTCAAAAAGTTTTTCCCCTTCACGCCATAAAAACAAAAAAAAAATGTTTTCCCCACTTAAAACCAGAAGTTTTTATTAAAGCCATACAAAACTGTTTTTTTTTTATCAACAGCACAATATAGGAAAATACGAAAATGTGCAATTTTTCACAAGAAAACTGTTTTTGACAAGGAAAGTTCATTCTAGTATCACAATATTGATATGTACAAAACAACAGCGAGAGAGAAGAAAAAACAAAAACTCAATTACTTTGTCATTACATAACTAAGCCGTTGGTATTTTATACGTGGATCATAGTGTTTATATGAAACACCATCAACTGTCAATACCGGGTAACCTGTATGATATAAAACGAAACAAAAAAAAACAAATGGGAGAATATAAGTGGATTTGTTCTAACCAAAAATAACGCATACACACAGAGAACGATTCAGTTCGGAATCTATCAAATCCACCAATATTTCTTTACTAACATCTAATGTTATTTCCAATTATATAAATTATACGGATATAATTAATAATCTGTGTTGAAAAAACATTTTCTATATTTACAACTGATAAATATGCTTTGTATAGTTAAAAACGGGGTTCGTAACCAATTAAGAGAAAATTACGAGTTATTTTAAACAATTCCATAATCACAATCATATAAAAAATAAGAACATATATATTACACCTAATTTTTTGGCTGTATCAACTATAAGACAGTAGTAAAAAAATAATACAAATATTATTTCCTCAACTTTTCCTTATTCGGCATTTCCAACTAGCTTTATCGAACAAATTCGGTCGTGTGAACCAAAAGTTATTTGGATACTTATTTCAATAAATAACTAGAAATAATAAAAGCTGTCAAAAAATAACAAAAAAAAAGACAAATAAAAAAAAAAAACAAATCAAACAAATATATAATTTTTCAAAAGCAAAAACTTTAAATATTTGGGTAATAATGTTTGCCAAAAAAAAAAAACATCAACCAATGATATTCGCAACAGCCTGTTCAATAGTTTTTAAGTGGAGTTTATAATAGGTAAATATATATATACTCTATCTATCCATTCGATAATAGTTTTATGTTTAACATGTACCATGTAAACGATATATTTGCGAAAATCAGAGAAGGAAACATCCTTACGCTTCCGAAAGCCCTACCCTCCGATTCAGAGGTATTTTTCCTTCAGAAAACAACCGCAGAGTCTGGGACTATTTCGATTCGGAGGAGTTTTTCCTAAAAAACCATATTCAGCTTCCAACAGAGCACCATTTGAGGACCTATTTCAAAGTTTGGTGATTATATTTTTTATTGTATAATTTGAGAAATAGCTTAAATTTTTTAATAAAATTTTTTTAAATGATTGGAAACAGTTTTTTATTTAATCTGGAATCGTTTAATAAGTGAAGTTACGTGTACAGAATACAAAATAAATTCGGTTGGGTCAATATTTTTATAATCGAAAATATAGTAGGTACAACTACAAAAGTCTGCAGCTTGAATCGAATAATATCATAGTTCGTGTAACTACCAAAATTCGGTTGGCAACAATTTCGGTTGCGACAACGAATCTCTTCTCTGTGTGTATTAAAAAACTTTTACTCAAAAACTATACAAAGAAACTAATTGGACTGAAAATTAAATTGTTGAAGTTTTTATTATGATTTTTGGAAAAAAGCATGTAAATGTAAAAATAAAACTTTGTGAACTAAGTTTTTCCTCATCTATATGCAGTTTTAGTAAAAACGTTTTGCAACTACTTAAAAGAGTTGACATTAAGCTCTTTGCTAGATGGAAGAAATAAACTCTAAAAATTAAAAGACTTTATGCTTGAATGGTCATATATTCCAGTAATATGTTTTACACACAATTAACTGTACAAAAACTTTTTCACCATGCTTGCTTTTTAAAAACAATGAAGTGTAGATATAATGCATTTATCTTTACTGTAAATATTTTATTAAGCTGATATTAAATATATATATATATATATTTTTTTTTAAAGAGAAGCAACACTCAGGAAATTTTTCCTATTAATTAACGTGTTGCTTCCTTTGGAAAGGGGATAGAGAAGAAGTGAAAGGTAGTGAAAGATGAAGGGCTTCAAATATGGCAACACTGTAATTGCGCGAGATGTTGATTTTTAGAACAGTTGTTGCGCTCCATATGATGGTGAGTTGGCGAACTTTGTTGAAGCTTTTTTTTTCATAGCCCTGTTATATTATTTTACTTCGGTGGGGTTAAGTGCTATGGGAACACCGAAGTAGGACGCTGCGATACGTATGAGGGATAGAAAAAACTCATACATATAACTATTTTTCATAAATTGATGTTGCCTTGGTTGGGGCTCGAACCCGCAACCTCACGTGTCACAGTCCAACGCGCTAACCATTACACTACAGCGCCCACAAATTGAAATGAGGCAAAATTAAGAATTGCAAATTTTTTCAATAATTAATTCTATGAAATTAAATTAAAAATATTATTTTCAGATCAAGAAAAATAATATCAAGAAGTTTCATGAATAATTCGTCAGGAATATCTGTTATATTAATATATTAAAAAATTAAAATCTCCTAAAATATGACATTTGACCTCAAAGAGTGGCTATTTAGTGGACCTCCATTTCGCCCTAATTTAAAGGGCCGATGCACCGTGATGGTCAAAAACAGTCAAAAACATATGAATTTCAAGAAAGAGAAAAGAAAAACTTGCCTATAAGCTAAATATGTCGCCGTTTTCTCGAAATCTTCTGAAATTAAATCTCTGCCCTAGCCACTTGAAAAAAGGAATTCCTACAATTTTTGTAGTTTTTAATCTATAATATGTTCTTAACAAAACCTTGCTTTTTAAAATATCTTTAAAAAAATTTCTAAAAATTTTACATTGTAGATTTGAAAACAGTGTTTGGAAATGCTAACCTTTTTGGTACTAATTTAAAACGAGTTAGCAAAATACAATTAAAAAATGTACTTCTTATCTCAGTTCCTTGGAACTTATAGTATAAAAAATGTTCCTGTAGTAGATTATTTGAATAAAATTTTAAAATTAAGACCCGAGTTTCGTGATTAAGTGGTCTGCAATACATCTGTTGCTGGGAAGATATAATGACTCGGCTATTTTTGAACCGATTTCCGTTTTTATTGCTTTATTACAAAGACAATGCACTTCGAACCACACTATTCTTTAATGATTTTTATTTGCCTTTAACATTATTTTTGTTCCAAAATAATGTTAACATTTTGCTAAACAAAGTGTTTTAATTCAAATAAAATAAAATAAAATAAGTTAAAATAACAGTTCATGTGTAATAAAATTAATAAACAATATTTTGACGAGCTGTTGCTAAGGTCTCTTCGCTGCGTTTAATAGAAATCAGTAAAAGGCCATCTCGGCGAAGACTTTCTTTACCATACGTCGAATTTTGTAATTATTATCATCTTTGTTAAGCATTATAGATTCCATACATGTTTGTAATGCCAAAAATACGTTTTCTAATTTATCTGAATGCTGTTAATATTTTCACACAAAATCAACGAATTATTTTAATTCTAGTTTTAAATTTTGACATCGAATTAAAAATAAATTTAAAAAAAATTGGAAAGCTATCTATAAATTCAGAATCACTGATATGTCCTAACAACTATCCAAAAAAAAAAAATTTGTTTTTTAAAAAACCTCCATAATCCCGGCAAAAATATATGTGACGTGCAAAATAGAAAGGGACCTAAGGATAGAAAGGGACCTAAGGTCAGGAGAGCATGGGATCGGTCTCATTCGATGCTCAGATGTGGTCCACAAAAAAAAAATTGATTTTTTTACCCTTAGGTCCCTTTCTCTATGCGCTGTCACATATAAATGTTAACCTCATTTCGGAATGGAGTTAGTACAATTTTTTGTATTTTTAATGCTTTCATATATATAAAAAAAAATAATTTCAAAAAAATAAAATAAAAACTATGTTAATTGAAACCATATATTTTGCATATTCAAATTTTATCGAAATCCGAATGAATCACACCCACTTCCTTTTAATTTTTATAAAGTTACAACTGGATTAGTCAGACATAAAAGTATCAGTCATGAATACATTCAAAGAGATAAATGAGAACAGAACATCTTGTAATTTGATTTTTGTTTCTCTTATACGCATTGAATACATAAAAAACGAAAATGTAGAGAGAAATTGTTTTGGCAATTAATTTTTCGTCTACGTTCCTCTCTCCCTTTATTTGATTTTGGCAAAAATTGCACAGGGAATTTTCAGGAAACGTTCTGATTAATCAAGTCGAATCGTATGGCTTTTGATAATATACTTTAGCCAAAGGTAGGAATGATTTTACTCAAACAATTTTAAAAAAATTAAAAATTACAATTCCTTTAATCTGTTCATATAACGATTTTCTATATACTCAACAGTTTTGCCGGTAAAAATAAATGTATGAAGAAAAAAATATTTTTTGGCTAAAATATTAAAAAAAAGTAATAAACAAAAGGTTATTGATTTTTATGGTAGCGGTAACAAACATTTATTTTTACCGGCAAAACTGTTGAGTATATAGAAAAACGTTATATGAACAGATTAAAGGAATTGTAATTTTTAATTTTTTTAAAATTGTTTGAGCAAAATCGGACTAGTGGTTCTCGAGTTATGTCAAAAAAAAGATATATCTCGATTCCTGGGGGTGACCCAGCGAAACGCCGGGACACGTATAACTTGTTTTTGACCGATATAACATTTCCCGTTGGTTTCATCCCATCCCGATTTTGAGTGTCGCATAGTGTATTATTGCAAATTAGCACCCTTCAATAATGCAAATTTCTTTTCCCATTTCATTCGTTTACTTTCCCTGTGTTTAGTGTTCCAATTTCACTCATTCCCCACTGCACTTGACATTGCTCTGATTTTAAACAAGTCTTCGTTAAAATTTTGGAGTATTTCAATGTGTATTATTGCTTAGTTAATAAAAAATAAGTAATAAGGACCTCTCTCGGACATATTTTTATTACCAGGGTGTGCTAAAGCTCTATTAGATCTCAATTGGATTACAAGATACTGGCTGTCAATGGAGATCGTTACCACATCATGATCAATGATTTTGTGTTTGAAAATTTGGATGGCATTGATCCGGGCGAGATATGGTGTCAACGGAATGGCGATACGTGCCACACGGCGACCGCAAACATCGAATTATTGAAATAAAAATTTGGCGATAAGTTGATTTCGAGAAATGGACCTGTAAATTGGCCCCCAAGATCGTGCGATTGGACAACACTCAATTATTTCCTGTGGGGCCACATGAAATCACTGGTTTATGCTGATAAACCAGCAAAAATGTGGCCCAAAATTGGACGTCCAGAATACGCTTCTTCAAGAACAGCCGCGGTGGCCATATGCCCGAAATAATTTGCAAGTGCTAATGCCATGTATTGATCTTTGGAATAACAAAAATTGTTCGGATTAATATTTAATTTTTTGAGTTATTTTTTACAATTTAAAGTTCTAGCGGGCTTAAAAACATCCTTTTCATGCACTGAAATATAACTCAAAACCACTGCCATTGATCAATGAAATTAAGTCTTTAAATCATTAACACTAATTAAGAAAATGGTAGTGAAAACAATTTTATAGTAATTGATAACAATACAATGTAATGCAATCATCAATTAATTAATACTAAATTTCTTAAAACTTATATATGCTACCTTAAGAAAATGTTAATACACTATTAACGCAAAACAAGTAATTGATAAAGGAAAAGTCGAACATACAGGTAAATGGTTTTTTTACTGGATTTTCTATTTGCCAACTTTAAAGCTTTGTCGTTTGTGGTACACCTAGAATTATTTATGCATAAGATTCTGTAATATGACGCTTTAAGGTACATTTCCGCCCTTTTTTTTAATGATTTTTTTTTAATTTTTTTCTATCTTGTCTTTTAGAATGTCCATTTAAAGTAACTGACGTGACGTATACTTCATGTGAAGTTAGAGGTTTATCACAACTGTGTCGATTGTCGACCGACGACACCAAAAGTCGTCGCGATTAATTTAATTTCAGCGACAATCGACTGTCGACATTTGTTGACGTTTAGAAAAAAATTAAAGCAAAACAAGAATAAGGTTGTATTTGTTTCGCCACAATTCTTCACCAATTCATTTGGTTTTGCATTAATTCTTGTTGTTTTACATTTTTTTGTATTTAATTTTGCTTTTTCGCAGTAAATTATGTATTTTTATTTTCCATTATATTTCTTCTGTCAAAAAAATAAATTTTTTGTAAACAAAGTACGAATTTTTGCAACTTTAATACGACTTTCTGCAACTCTGTTCCCTTAATTAGTTAAAAATATGGCAACAATTTGACAAATATTTTGGGTGTGTGTTAGTGTGTCGTCACGAAAATAGAATATATTCTATTACGACGACAAATAAATTTTGCTTCCCATACAAAATATATGAAAAAGCACATGTCGTTGTCGACCCAGTTCTGATTAATCTCTTATATAGAAATAAAATAATGCTAATACGTCACCATAATTTTAATATTTATTGAATGTATTATATGTGTGGAATCGAAAATATATCTCAACAAATTTAATTGAACATATGGTTAATGAATGTTTTGATGATATTAAAATTATTTTTTTTTGTCAATATCCGAGTATCATTACTTACCTCAAAACTCACGATACCCGTATGATCCTGATCTAGTGTATTAAAAACATAATGGGCATATAACGTTGGATTAGCTGTTGAATGACAGGATAAGAAAATAAAATTAATTTAATTATAAATTCACAGACATTGGTAAATAGACATTTATTTTTTTAAAGGCAACAAATACATTTACAACATTTATTTGTTTTTAACATGTTAACATTTTAAAGGCGGGTGGAAATAAAGCCAACATTTTACCTAAGCTTAAGGACTAAAATATGCTTTTGCTAAAGCTAAAGCAGCTGCGATGAAAGGATTTTCTTAAAAAGTATTAATGAAAAAGGGGAGTGTACTTACATATATTGTTTTAATTACAGAAATATATCTTAACCCTTCCTCTACGTTATTGTGTAGTACTTAGTTTAAAAAATATTTTGAATATGAGATAGTAATTGATTTATAAATATTTATGTGATGTTTAGCCATGCAAAGAGGTTTTTTTTTGCCTTGCCATGAAAGGGGGAAAATAGAGTAGTTATGTATTTTATTAATTAAGGAATGTGAGATTTAGTTCAATGATTCTTTGAGTAACAAAATCACCAATATATTTTTGATATTCGAATGTTTTTGAGGGTAAACAAATTGGGTTAAAGAGATGCACAAATTTTTGATTTAAGTAACAATTGTGCTCATGAATCAGAATTCCTAAATATGAATAAGAATTCAAATAAGTAATTTATTCGCAAACAAAAAGTCATAGTGGAAGGGTTAAGACATATTTTATTGAACATAAAATTTAAGCTGTATTAGAATTTTTAAATTTACTTAGTTGGACAATTCCACGTAAAACGGGCCAACACAAGAAAAAAATAATTCACTTTTTTTAATAGAAATCGGTTAATTGGTGTCTACAAGAGAATGAAAATTATGGGAAAATGGAAAAAATTAGATTTTTTTTATTTTTCGGCATTTTAACATAAAACGGCACTAGGGAGGAAACAAAAATTTACTTAGTTTTAATAAAAATCGGGCAATTGATGTCAACAAAATAATGTCAGCTTTGGATAAATGGAAAAAATTATAAAGTTTTTTATTTTTATCAATTTGGCAACACTTTGTAATGAGTATAGTCTGAACACTTTGCCCTTCTTCTTTCTATGTTTGGAATTAATTTAAATGTCTTGTTATTTTCTTATGTGTTTATCTTTATAGTGGTTAAATAATTGAAGTCAATAAAAAGTTACATTTCTTCAAACTTTTCGAGCTTTTCATACTAGGTCACACCCGTTTATAATTGCACTCAGAATAGTTTGTCAGTAGAATTTACTGAAAATGACAGTTAAAACAAAGGTTTGTACAGTTCAAATGGCAACAAAGTTATTTACCTTTAAAATAACTAAAAATATTGTTATTTTTGACTGTTGAAAAATAAATAACAAATGCATTAAAAACAAATGACAAAATGGGTGAAAACTAATGTTTTTTTACAGTTAACTTTTTTCTTTCGATTACAAAAATATGAGTAATTATTTCTGCCGATTTTAAATTTTAAGTAAAAATTCCAAACGGTTCTCCAGTTATTATACTCTTATGCATTGGAGATAGAAGTTTCTGACTTTTGTTTGAAAACTAACAATAAGAGTATATCCATAATAATGAATATAAACTGATTACTTAGATCTCCGATGTATATTTGGAAATCTGTTGGATTTCTGTTTGGTGAGACCAAGACAGAAATGAGACTTGATTCCTTTAAATAAATGAATATGTACAAATGGATAGTACTCACTAATAATATAAAAATAAACACTATGATTATTTTATATAAAGTAACCTTTATTAATTGATTAAATAAAAATACCTTTTATTTTCGTCGTTGCCGAGTATAACACTTTGTCCTGTCTTGCTGTTTAGGAAGTGTTCAGAAGTCGAGGTCGATTAGGGTGTCCTCAAAATCATGAGAGGGTGATCGATCCTCGACATAAACTAAACAAGAATTTTTAGAATTCATCGAACTATTTTTTTTAAATAACTAACAAAACAACTGTTTACTTTTAAAATAATGCTTTCATAGTTGTTTATTATGATATTAAAAATAATTCCTTTAAACCGCTCTTATGAAAATACATTATTTTCGTTAGCTCTTTTCTTAAATAACTGTCATAATAGTTTTCACGCAAATTTTCACATAAAAATAACTGTAATTACAGTTAAAAACAACTACTGATTACTACACATACAACTGTCATGAAATAGTTGTAAAATTTTTTTATGTGTAATACATGGGTGTCAAAGTTAAACGTTTCACTGCCTCATAACCAGTTATTTAACTGGTTCTAGAAACAGTCTTACCTGCTATAGTTTGAAAAAAATATTTATTGTCTTTAATTGGGTTTTTAGACTGGACAAAAACTAGTGGGTTTTGGCCATTTCTATACTCAAAATAATAAGTCTGTTTGCTGAACAGAAAACTTTGTTACTTCAACCATATTTATTCCTGTTTTTGGGCTTAAAATAAAATTTGTTGATTTTAAAACATTTTTTTTATTAAATTTAACAAATCTAAATTTAAGGAAGAAATTAGCAAAACTGCAGTTTTGTTTTTAACTAAATAGAGCCCTCCCCCGGTCTGGTCCTTCCATCCAAAATCATGTAAGGGCACTCTAAAGGAGCCAACATTTTATCCGTTGTGCTCTATCGCGCTTAGTTTTCGAGATATGGGCCATTTTATGAAGTGGAAAATTTTTATCAGCAATTCCCGAGGGTCCAAGGCCCGACCTTTATCCATTTTTGGATAGAGATAACCTCTTTCACTGGGGTATTATATAGTTAGGGACAGTCGAAATTTTCGTAAATTTTGCCCTATTAGTTTTCGAGACATGCGCCATTCTAAAAAATCGGAAGGGAAAGAAATAGCGCCATCTTTAAAACTTCGGATACACTGGTGGCGCCATCTACCGGGTAATAACAGAAACATGAAAATATTATATTTTAACAATAAATTTTTTAAAATTTAATGAATGGGTTTTTAAAAATTTGGTATAAGTAGTTTTGAAAATTAACACCCACAACTAGATAAAGTACTGGGGATTTTTAGTATAGTGTTAAATGAAGATAACTAAAATCTTTGTTTAAATCAGTGTTTGGCGTTATGGCGCCACATGTGCATCTGAAGTTTTTCTCGGGAATTTCTAATTAAAATTTTCCACTTCGTAAAATGGCCCATATCTCGGAAACTAAGCGCGATAGAGCAAGACGGCTAAAATGTTTGCTCCTTTGGAGTGCCCGTGCATGACTTAAGATGGTATGGACTATGAACAAATTTTACGACCCAGTGTATTTACAAATAAAACTGTAGTTTTACTAATTTCTTAATAAAATTTAGATTTGTTAAATTTAACAAAAGAATTTGTTAAAATCAACAAATTTTATTTTAAGCCAAAAAACAGGAATAAATTTTGTTAAAGTTACAAACTTTTCTGTTCAGCCAACAGACTTATTATCTTGAGTGCATAAATTCGAATCTTTAAATTTGTTAATTTTATTTAAGATAATTTTCAGAAATCTAAGATTGGAGTTTTGATGATATGCAATATAAAAAATTTTGTACCTGATTATTTAAGAATTTAAAGAACACAAGATTAATGTTTGAATAAAAAATTTTTAGTTAATTAATATATTAATTAATATGTATTTTTATTAATTCTAATTTAGTAGGTTTGAGGTTAAGAAGAGTTTTTTAAATTGTTTAAAATCTGCTCTGACGACTTGTTGTATAGGGGCTTTCGGAAAATTAGTGGCCTGGGAGATTTGGTAGAATTTGGCTATCTTTCAATCCACGGCTATCTCCAAGGTATTCTATGTAAAATCATCTAACATACGCCGCTATCACAGAAATCACTTTTATATAGAAAATTTACTAATTTTTAGCTGTTCCAACATAGGCGTACCTAGACCATTTTTCTGGGGTGGGCAAGCGACCTATTAATTTTCTGCTGTTTATTTGCCCATTCTCACACTCTTAATCCTAAAAAACACTTTCGGCAAAACAAATTGTAAGCATATTTTTTTCACACAAAAAAAAAACTTAAAAAACTTAAAAATGAAATAAAAGTGCCTTCTAATAAAATTTTCATAATTTTCAAAATTAAATAATCCTGGTAGCTTATCCTATCAAAATCGCCATGTTTTTATGCAAAACTCTGAATAGTGTATCTATTTTTCTAAAGAAAACATCGTACAAGGAATGTATTCCAAGCTAGAGAAGAGAAAAGAAATCTAAGATCAACCTGTCTAATTCGTCTATCTCGGACGAACCCTTCCTAACCCCATATTCTGACCACTTAAATTACCGAGGTGGTCAAAAACAGTGAGATGTACATTAGACCGTACCTCAAAAAAAAAGTTCGCCGTACACCCTCCAATATGAAGTATTTTTGTAAGGCAATTTAAAAAAAAAAAATGTTATTTTTTTGCCGAACGTAGGGGTCGCCTTTATCAATTTTTCGTTATAGCTTCGGCATTTAAAATCGGATTTTAAAGTGTGATATATCGTTTTTTTGCCTCGAGGAGACCAGTATTTAGCTATAAAGGAAAAATCCAGTGAAAAAAAATTTAAAAAGGCGAAGCCTACGTTCGGCAACCAATATACATATAAAAAAAATTTCTACTGGGTTTATCGAAAAACTTCCTTAGCAAAAGTTTAATGGTTTTTTGCGGGCTTTAATTTTCTGACATTAGGGTGGTAGCAACTGAGATCTGGTGGGTAACTACTAGAATGGGATACTTGAGCTCAATGGCCCTTAGAGAAAAACACTGGTCACTCGAGAGAAAAACATCGATTTGTCATGGTTTAAGATCTGACTGTAAATTCCAAAGATACAACGAAAAATGTAAAATTTTTTAAATCTCCTTGCAAAAATACTTCATATTGGAGGGTGTACGGCGCACTTTTTTTTTGCCTGTAAGGTGGGACGCTTTCATTAAAATAACATAGAATTGTTTAGTTTGAAGTAACTTCCTTGTTAGATATTAACTAATTATTCGTTTAGAAAACTATGAAATCTAAGATATTTAACTCACCACAAAAGATTCTGCGTTATTTTTCTATTATTGAACAACTTTGCGATTCTAATAATTTTTCTTAAAGAAAAACTCTTATAGTCAATTTTATAATCAGAACTAAGACCGATTTGTTTCTTAAATATTTCTTAGGTAAGAATTTTTCAAACAACATTTCTTATTTAAGAAATATTTAAAACAAAAGTCGATCTTGGTTCTGATTACACTATGGAACATTTTTGGGATTATTGTCTGGGGGGTGAGAAATTCCAAGTCAGGGTGATGGTACTAGGTCAGTATAGTAAAACCCTCAAAGGGTTTGGCGTTCGTATGTGTCATTTTTTTTATGACCTTTTAAATTTTTTCCTTATCTTGATGTTTTTTCGCTTAGTTGTAACTCGAGAACCACTTGTCCGATTTTGATGAAATAAATTTAGAAAAATTTAGAATTACAATTTCTTTAATCCGTTCATATAACATTTTTCTTTATAATCAACAGTTTTGCCGGTAAAAATAAATTTGTGGAGAAAAAAAAATATTTTTTTGCCTAAAAATTCAAATTTTTTATGAATTTAAAAAAAAAAATTTTTAATTTTTAGGCAAAAAAAGATTTTAAAACATTTTTTTTATTAAATTTAACAAATCTAAATTTAAGGAAGAAATTAGCAAAACTGCAGTTTTGTTTTTAACTAAATAGAGCCCTCCCCCGGTCTGGTCCTTCCATCCAAAATCATGTAAGGGCACTCTAAAGGAGCCAACATTTTATCCGTTGTGCTCTATCGCGCTTAGTTTTCGAGATATGGGCCATTTTATGAAGTGGAAAATTTTTATCAGCAATTCCCGAGGGTCCAAGGCCCGACCTTTATCCATTTTTGGATAGAGATAACCTCTTTCACTGGGGTATTATATAGTTAGGGACAGTCGAAATTTTCGTAAATTTTGCCCTATTAGTTTTCGAGACATGCGCCATTCTAAAAAATCGGAAGGGAAAGAAATAGCGCCATCTTTAAAACTTCGGATACACTGGTGGCGCCATCTACCGGGTAATAACAGAAACATGAAAATATTATATTTTAACAATAAATTTTTTAAAATTTAATGAATGGGTTTTTAAAAATTTGGTATAAGTAGTTTTGAAAATTAACACCCACAACTAGATAAAGTACTGGGGATTTTTAGTATAGTGTTAAATGAAGATAACTAAAATCTTTGTTTAAATCAGTGTTTGGCGTTATGGCGCCACATGTGCATCTGAAGTTTTTCTCGGGAATTTCTAATTAAAATTTTCCACTTCGTAAAATGGCCCATATCTCGGAAACTAAGCGCGATAGAGCAAGACGGCTAAAATGTTTGCTCCTTTGGAGTGCCCGTGCATGACTTAAGATGGTATGGACTATGAACAAATTTTACGACCCAGTGTATTTACAAATAAAACTGTAGTTTTACTAATTTCTTAATAAAATTTAGATTTGTTAAATTTAACAAAAGAATTTGTTAAAATCAACAAATTTTATTTTAAGCCAAAAAACAGGAATAAATTTTGTTAAAGTTACAAACTTTTCTGTTCAGCCAACAGACTTATTATCTTGAGTGCATAAATTCGAATCTTTAAATTTGTTAATTTTATTTAAGATAATTTTCAGAAATCTAAGATTGGAGTTTTGATGATATGCAATATAAAAAATTTTGTACCTGATTATTTAAGAATTTAAAGAACACAAGATTAATGTTTGAATAAAAAATTTTTAGTTAATTAATATATTAATTAATATGTATTTTTATTAATTCTAATTTAGTAGGTTTGAGGTTAAGAAGAGTTTTTTAAATTGTTTAAAATCTGCTCTGACGACTTGTTGTATAGGGGCTTTCGGAAAATTAGTGGCCTGGGAGATTTGGTAGAATTTGGCTATCTTTCAATCCACGGCTATCTCCAAGGTATTCTATGTAAAATCATCTAACATACGCCGCTATCACAGAAATCACTTTTATATAGAAAATTTACTAATTTTTAGCTGTTCCAACATAGGCGTACCTAGACCATTTTTCTGGGGTGGGCAAGCGACCTATTAATTTTCTGCTGTTTATTTGCCCATTCTCACACTCTTAATCCTAAAAAACACTTTCGGCAAAACAAATTGTAAGCATATTTTTTTCACACAAAAAAAAAAACTTAAAAAACTTAAAAATGAAATAAAAGTGCCTTCTAATAAAATTTTCATAATTTTCAAAATTAAATAATCCTGGTAGCTTATCCTATCAAAATCGCCATGTTTTTATGCAAAACTCTGAATAGTGTATCTATTTTTCTAAAGAAAACATCGTACAAGGAATGTATTCCAAGCTAGAGAAGAGAAAAGAAATCTAAGATCAACCTGTCTAATTCGTCTATCTCGGACGAACCCTTCCTAACCCCATATTCTGACCACTTAAATTACCGAGGTGGTCAAAAACAGTGAGATGTACATTAGACCGTACCTCAAAAAAAAAGTTCGCCGTACACCCTCCAATATGAAGTATTTTTGTAAGGCAATTTAAAAAAAAAAATGTTATTTTTTTGCCGAACGTAGGGGTCGCCTTTATCAATTTTTCGTTATAGCTTCGGCATTTAAAATCGGATTTTAAAGTGTGATATATCGTTTTTTTGCCTCGAGGAGACCAGTATTTAGCTATAAAGGAAAAATCCAGTGAAAAAAAATTTAAAAAGGCGAAGCCTACGTTCGGCAACCAATATACATATAAAAAAAATTTCTACTGGGTTTATCGAAAAACTTCCTTAGCAAAAGTTTAATGGTTTTTTGCGGGCTTTAATTTTCTGACATTAGGGTGGTAGCAACTGAGATCTGGTGGGTAACTACTAGAATGGGATACTTGAGCTCAATGGCCCTTAGAGAAAAACACTGGTCACTCGAGAGAAAAACATCGATTTGTCATGGTTTAAGATCTGACTGTAAATTCCAAAGATACAACGAAAAATGTAAAATTTTTTAAATCTCCTTGCAAAAATACTTCATATTGGAGGGTGTACGGCGCACTTTTTTTTTGCCTGTAAGGTGGGACGCTTTCATTAAAATAACATAGAATTGTTTAGTTTGAAGTAACTTCCTTGTTAGATATTAACTAATTATTCGTTTAGAAAACTATGAAATCTAAGATATTTAACTCACCACAAAAGATTCTGCGTTATTTTTCTATTATTGAACAACTTTGCGATTCTAATAATTTTTCTTAAAGAAAAACTCTTATAGTCAATTTTATAATCAGAACTAAGACCGATTTGTTTCTTAAATATTTCTTAGGTAAGAATTTTTCAAACAACATTTCTTATTTAAGAAATATTTAAAACAAAAGTCGATCTTGGTTCTGATTACACTATGGAACATTTTTGGGATTATTGTCTGGGGGGTGAGAAATTCCAAGTCAGGGTGATGGTACTAGGTCAGTATAGTAAAACCCTCAAAGGGTTTGGCGTTCGTATGTGTCATTTTTTTTTATGACCTTTTAAATTTTTTCCTTATCTTGATGTTTTTTCGCTTAGTTGTAACTCGAGAACCACTTGTCCGATTTTGATGAAATAAATTTAGAAAAATTTAGAATTACAATTTCTTTAATCCGTTCATATAACATTTTTCTTTATAATCAACAGTTTTGCCGGTAAAAATAAATTTGTGGAGAAAAAAAAATATTTTTTTGCCTAAAAATTCAAATTTTTTATGAATTTAAAAAAAAAAATTTTTAATTTTTAGGCAAAAAAAGATTTTAAAACATTTTTTTTATTAAATTTAACAAATCTAAATTTAAGGAAGAAATTAGCAAAACTGCAGTTTTGTTTTTAACTAAATAGAGCCCTCCCCCGGTCTGGTCCTTCCATCCAAAATCATGTAAGGGCACTCTAAAGGAGCCAACATTTTATCCGTTGTGCTCTATCGCGCTTAGTTTTCGAGATATGGGCCATTTTATGAAGTGGAAAATTTTTATCAGCAATTCCCGAGGGTCCAAGGCCCGACCTTTATCCATTTTTGGATAGAGATAACCTCTTTCACTGGGGTATTATATAGTTAGGGACAGTCGAAATTTTCGTAAATTTTGCCCTATTAGTTTTCGAGACATGCGCCATTCTAAAAAATCGGAAGGGAAAGAAATAGCGCCATCTTTAAAACTTCGGATACACTGGTGGCGCCATCTACCGGGTAATAACAGAAACATGAAAATATTATATTTTAACAATAAATTTTTTAAAATTTAATGAATGGGTTTTTAAAAATTTGGTATAAGTAGTTTTGAAAATTAACACCCACAACTAGATAAAGTACTGGGGATTTTTAGTATAGTGTTAAATGAAGATAACTAAAATCTTTGTTTAAATCAGTGTTTGGCGTTATGGCGCCACATGTGCATCTGAAGTTTTTCTCGGGAATTTCTAATTAAAATTTTCCACTTCGTAAAATGGCCCATATCTCGGAAACTAAGCGCGATAGAGCAAGACGGCTAAAATGTTTGCTCCTTTGGAGTGCCCGTGCATGACTTAAGATGGTATGGACTATGAACAAATTTTACGACCCAGTGTATTTACAAATAAAACTGTAGTTTTACTAATTTCTTAATAAAATTTAGATTTGTTAAATTTAACAAAAGAATTTGTTAAAATCAACAAATTTTATTTTAAGCCAAAAAACAGGAATAAATTTTGTTAAAGTTACAAACTTTTCTGTTCAGCCAACAGACTTATTATCTTGAGTGCATAAATTCGAATCTTTAAATTTGTTAATTTTATTTAAGATAATTTTCAGAAATCTAAGATTGGAGTTTTGATGATATGCAATATAAAAAATTTTGTACCTGATTATTTAAGAATTTAAAGAACACAAGATTAATGTTTGAATAAAAAATTTTTAGTTAATTAATATATTAATTAATATGTATTTTTATTAATTCTAATTTAGTAGGTTTGAGGTTAAGAAGAGTTTTTTAAATTGTTTAAAATCTGCTCTGACGACTTGTTGTATAGGGGCTTTCGGAAAATTAGTGGCCTGGGAGATTTGGTAGAATTTGGCTATCTTTCAATCCACGGCTATCTCCAAGGTATTCTATGTAAAATCATCTAACATACGCCGCTATCACAGAAATCACTTTTATATAGAAAATTTACTAATTTTTAGCTGTTCCAACATAGGCGTACCTAGACCATTTTTCTGGGGTGGGCAAGCGACCTATTAATTTTCTGCTGTTTATTTGCCCATTCTCACACTCTTAATCCTAAAAAACACTTTCGGCAAAACAAATTGTAAGCATATTTTTTTCACACAAAAAAAAAAACTTAAAAAACTTAAAAATGAAATAAAAGTGCCTTCTAATAAAATTTTCATAATTTTCAAAATTAAATAATCCTGGTAGCTTATCCTATCAAAATCGCCATGTTTTTATGCAAAACTCTGAATAGTGTATCTATTTTTCTAAAGAAAACATCGTACAAGGAATGTATTCCAAGCTAGAGAAGAGAAAAGAAATCTAAGATCAACCTGTCTAATTCGTCTATCTCGGACGAACCCTTCCTAACCCCATATTCTGACCACTTAAATTACCGAGGTGGTCAAAAACAGTGAGATGTACATTAGACCGTACCTCAAAAAAAAAGTTCGCCGTACACCCTCCAATATGAAGTATTTTTGTAAGGCAATTTAAAAAAAAAAATGTTATTTTTTTGCCGAACGTAGGGGTCGCCTTTATCAATTTTTCGTTATAGCTTCGGCATTTAAAATCGGATTTTAAAGTGTGATATATCGTTTTTTTGCCTCGAGGAGACCAGTATTTAGCTATAAAGGAAAAATCCAGTGAAAAAAAATTTAAAAAGGCGAAGCCTACGTTCGGCAACCAATATACATATAAAAAAAATTTCTACTGGGTTTATCGAAAAACTTCCTTAGCAAAAGTTTAATGGTTTTTTGCGGGCTTTAATTTTCTGACATTAGGGTGGTAGCAACTGAGATCTGGTGGGTAACTACTAGAATGGGATACTTGAGCTCAATGGCCCTTAGAGAAAAACACTGGTCACTCGAGAGAAAAACATCGATTTGTCATGGTTTAAGATCTGACTGTAAATTCCAAAGATACAACGAAAAATGTAAAATTTTTTAAATCTCCTTGCAAAAATACTTCATATTGGAGGGTGTACGGCGCACTTTTTTTTTGCCTGTAAGGTGGGACGCTTTCATTAAAATAACATAGAATTGTTTAGTTTGAAGTAACTTCCTTGTTAGATATTAACTAATTATTCGTTTAGAAAACTATGAAATCTAAGATATTTAACTCACCACAAAAGATTCTGCGTTATTTTTCTATTATTGAACAACTTTGCGATTCTAATAATTTTTCTTAAAGAAAAACTCTTATAGTCAATTTTATAATCAGAACTAAGACCGATTTGTTTCTTAAATATTTCTTAGGTAAGAATTTTTCAAACAACATTTCTTATTTAAGAAATATTTAAAACAAAAGTCGATCTTGGTTCTGATTACACTATGGAACATTTTTGGGATTATTGTCTGGGGGGTGAGAAATTCCAAGTCAGGGTGATGGTACTAGGTCAGTATAGTAAAACCCTCAAAGGGTTTGGCGTTCGTATGTGTCATTTTTTTTTATGACCTTTTAAATTTTTTCCTTATCTTGATGTTTTTTCGCTTAGTTGTAACTCGAGAACCACTTGTCCGATTTTGATGAAATAAATTTAGAAAAATTTAGAATTACAATTTCTTTAATCCGTTCATATAACATTTTTCTTTATAATCAACAGTTTTGCCGGTAAAAATAAATTTGTGGAGAAAAAAAAATATTTTTTTGCCTAAAAATTCAAATTTTTTATGAATTTAAAAAAAAAAATTTTTAATTTTTAGGCAAAAAAATATTTTTTTTTCTCCACAAATTTATTTTTACCGGCAAAACTGTTGATTATAAAGAAAAATGTTATATGAACGGATTAAAGAAATTGTAATTCTAAATTTTTCTGAATTTGTTTCATCAAAATCGGACAAGTGGTTCTCGAGTTACAACTAAGCGAAAAAACATCAAGATAAGGAAAAAATTTAAAAGGTCATAAAAAAAAAATGACACATACGAACGCCAAACCCTTTGAGGGTTTTACTATACTGACCTAGTACCATCACCCTGACTTGGAATTTCTCACCCCCCAGATTGGCTGTTGTACTGTGTTATAGAACTGACCCTTAGATTTCAACAAATTATCTGCCTAGGAAACCAGTAGAGATTTTCCCAAACCAAAAACACAGGATTAACTGATATCAAAAAAGTAATATTGTGATACTTTTTGCCATAAAAGAATTGTAGGTGATATTTTTTTTTAATTCTGGGGTGGGCAAAAATCAGTCTAGGGTGGGCCCAAGATTCATATGCGAACAGTTTAATAAAGAAAAAGTTCAGTAAGAAATCTTCAAATACTTTTATAAATTTGAGTGTAAATTCTTAAAAGACCTCTCTAATACTTATAAAGAAAATTTAATATTATATGCGCCTAAATAATGTTGAAGCTAAATTAATTTACGACTTAAATGTACATTTGCTAAAAATGTTAATGCGTAATAAAACATTAAAAAGAACGCATCAAACAATTTTACAACTGTAGTAATAAATATACACAATTCCACAAAAAAAAAACAATAAAGGAAAAAAAAAATGTATAAATAAATGAAATTTTTTTCTTTGCTGCTGTACATACTTCATATAATGTACGATTGCATACTAGACATGTTCATATTAAAAGAATAAACGTAATATGATTACATATGAAATACAATAACAATCCACATGTATAGACATGTTTAACAATAAATTCTACTTAAACAAAATAAGTGATTCTACACAGAAAGGAAGCAATAGACCTGGGGCAAAGAAGAACATTATGTATATTCATAGAATTGTACAAATATACCATGTACATACTACAGATACAGGTCACAGATTTCAAATGACAAATAAAAATAAGTTGTAGGGATAGGATAATTGTAATTCACCCTTCAGTATAAATAGATTTTAGGAAGAAGAAAAAATACCAAATGTTATATCTCAATTTGATAAATCGTATTTCATTCTCATTCATATAATTGTCAAATAATCTCTTATCTGAGTTTCCTACTTAACTCTAACTTAATTTGTAACAAACAAATTGATAACCCAATTTTACCCACCATTTCTCGATTATATGAAAGATGGAAAACAGAAAAAATAAAGAAAAGTGGAACAAATATGCTCTGTACTTTGTAAACTTAAATTATTAGTTTACTTAATAATATGAAATGTCATGTAGTTAGATGCCAACAAATGAGTTTTCCAAACACACACACACACACATACACATGCATGAATATGTAGCTTTTGCATATGTTTGTGACACTAAAGTAATATGACTTTTCATGTTTAGTTTTCCATATGTATGTGTGGGTTTGTATTCAAATATATAAAATTGTAATGTAATCACGTTTAAACAAGCTGAGATAGAGGAAAAATATGACTTTTCATGTTTGGAAAACGTGTAGATGTTAAGCCTCTTTGCTGTTTCTTTTTTTTTTTACTGTATGAAAAGTTAACAAGAAGAAGAAATGTAGATATTAAACAAATCATATTTATTTTTTCTTCTTGTTAGGATTATAAATTGTTAGGCAAATAGTAAGTAGTTTTTTTTACATTATGCTAACAAATATAAGAGGATTTTATTTAAATAATATATTATTTAATATTTTTTTGGTGCTCAAAAATGTGCTTTAAATTTTCTGTACTTGAAACTATTTAAAAATATACTTTAAATAGTTGTATATCATTGGATTAATATAGAAATAGCGTATCACGATTTTTTCGAAATCACATTTTAATGTTTTTTGCTAGGCCACTCTAAAATACAACTCCATTAGAAAATTTAATGGACTATGGACGCACATTTTCAGCAATTAATATAAAGGGAAAAATTCGCAAGCCACTGGAACGGCATATGGGCCTGTGATTGCAAATAACGGATTTATAGATTTTTAGAAACAGCCCTAAAACATTTAAAGTTGAATTTAGTGTTTTTGTTTTATAGAAGACTAACAATAACGAAATTCTAATAATACTAGTTTTAGCCAACAATATATAATCATCAATTACACTGTGAGACAAATGGTAGGGGTCAGTAATCGGGAAGGGTTCAAACTACCGGGGAAAGTTATATCGGTAAAAAAGAAGTTATACGTGTCCCGGCGTTTCGCTGGGTCACTCCTAGGAATCGAGATATATCGATTTGACCTTTGGTGGTGTTTTTTTTTTGACATAACTCGAGAACCACTAGTCCAATTTTGCTCAAACAATTACAATTCCTTTAATCTGTTCATATAACGTTTTTCTATATACTCAACAGTTTTGCCGGTAAAAATAACTGTATGAAGAAAAAAATATTTTTTGCCTAAAATATTAAAAATAAGTAATAAACAAAAGGTTATTGATTTTTATGGTAGCGGTAACAAACATTTATTTTTACCGGCAAAACTGTTGAGTATATAGAAAAACGTTATATGAACAGATTAAAGGAATTGTAATTTTTAATTTTTTTAAAATTGTTTGAGCAAAATCGGACTAGTGGTTCTCGAGTTATGTCAAAAAAGATATATCTCGATTCCTAGGGGTGACCCAGCGAAACGCCGGGACACGTATAACTTGTTTTTGACCGATATAACATTTCCCGTTGGTTTCATCCCATCCCGATTTTGACTGTCGCATAGTGTTATTAACCCACAAAGGTATAGGTATTGAATATGGGTTTGTAGCGAGACCCGAAAATGAAGGTTTAAATAAACAAAATTGAACAATTTTTAATGTTAGCTATCTTAAAAACTACTTGAATAATTAAATCAAGATTAATGATTTAAGTTGGCTCCTATCACCTCATCTATATATCAATAAATAGATTTTTAATATTTTAAATAGTTCTGTGAAAAATAGCTTCAGATTTTTCGGAGAAAACGTATTTTGCACGAACATAATAAAACTAAAAGTGTTTGCATACGATCTAAAGCAAAACAAAGTTAAATTACCATATTCTACGATTAGAAAAGTGACAAAAAACTTCAATTAACGTTTGCCAATCGATAAAAAAGCAGTAAAGTGGTGTTGAGTAAGATAGCATCAGCAAAATAAAACTGTTAAATATACAGAATTTTAATTATATTTGAGTAAAATTTTTGTTAATAGAAAATAACAAATTAACATGCTAAAATCTGCAAAAAATTTTATTAAATAATTAATAGCCTCAAAAATCACGAAGAAATTTTAAATTTTCGAAGTTTTTTTTTTGATTTTTTTAATGCAGTTAAAAATCGAGCGTTTTGAAAATAGCATTTTACAAATTTTTTAGCAAATATTTCTGTTAATTCAACAGGATATACTGGTATTTGCATTCAACTAAATTTAGTTTAAAAATAGCAAAAATTTTGTATATATAACAATTTGTTTTTGCTATTTTTAGTCGACTAATATTCAGCAAAATATTCTGCAGATTCTGCAGTAGAATTTGTCATTTTTAATTATATTGTTATATCAACTCACTCTACGAATGAGCGGAAACTCCCTTTTGAATAATTATATTAAGTATCTTGACAAACTGTACACACATAATAATCCATGCATAAGAATACGAAATTAATGTCAAAACAACAAAAACTTTCGTAAAATAAACCATTTTTCGTATATTTTACAAACTTTTTTGTTATTTTGACATTTTTTCGTAATTTTATGCACGGATTATTATCAGTGTACTAGTTATAAATAACCAAATGTATTTTTAAGTCTTATCACATAAGGGAAAAACCCATAATTAATAATAATAACCAAATGTATTTTAAGAAAAAACCCATGATTAATAATATAATCTTTTAGTACCTTTCCTATGAAACAGATACAAACTTATTCTGTGTTTAGGAAGAAACATCAGGCACCGATAAACGATCACCAACCTGTGATTTGTTTATCAGGATGTATATTATATTATGTGTATTGAAAATATTATAAATAGAGGAACAACTAAATTTAATAAACAGAACTTATTTTACTAGCAAAGAGATATCGTCTCATTTCTTAAGCGAATATTAGGAAACTGTTAAACATTTTTCTCGAAAAGTAATGCTGATAAAAATGAAAGTAACTTCTTTCAATTCATCTGTATTCAAAATTATATAACCTGAATTCTGTAAATTTAACAGTTTTATTTTTTCTGTTCTTATTTTACTAGCATTTATCAAAAAAACTGCTAATTTAACTGTTTTTCCTGCAGCATTATATTTTAGTTAGCTATTTTGTTAGAGGTTTTTGAAAGCAAAAACTCTGTGAAGTATTTGTTAGGAGAATATCCTGATGAAGAAAAATAGCAGTTTTTGAAAAAAGTACTTATTATGTTAATTCATAATAAGGAAATTGGCCCAACATCTTTAATAATAATTTTTGACCTTTTTTTTTTTTTGATTAATTTTTAGGCTTGTTTGCTGGCTGGGAGCGTAGAAATGTTATATCGTGCTATTCTCAAATGTTGTATTTTACCAATTTAAATTTGAACAACTGTTTTGTTAGGACGATACAACAAATAATACACCCCTTGTGAACAACTTTAATATTTTTTGTTTGAAATGTTTTTAAATTATTATTTTTCATATTAAAGTTGTTTAAAAATAAAAATTCAAAGTTATAAAAATATAACATTTTATTTAGGATTTATAAATTCCACTGTTGGTGCCTTTTTAAAAAGTTTTTTTTTTGTATTTACAAAAACGGTATGCAAAAGATGGTTAATAATTTAATTATAGTGTTGTTAGTTCTTTCAGTTTACAATATAATTGTCGTACAGTATTTATGGTACTCATAACATACATAACAGCATCGGCTGAAAAGTCCGTAGGATAACCAACAGAACAAAAATCTTTTGCAAAATTCGACTTTATTCATCAACAAAGTCTCCTTTAAGAGTGACACAATCACTCCAACGCCTTTCTAAAATTTCGATACCTTTTTTATAGAATCATTGGCCTCAAAATAGGTCTTCCAGCGAAGAATCATAAAAAAATCATACGCCACCGTAGACAAATACATTGAGTTGGACACTGAGGCAGAAATGACTCAGAAAACAGAACGTAAAAAAAGAACGTATAAATTCCTCATTTAAATTTAAATAATTTTGGAATCTTTTTTGAGTCCGAAAAATTAACCCTCATTTTAAGGCAGCTTTCTAGGTTGTAGAGACAACTTTTTGGATTATTTTTAGAGGGTTAATATTTTCTAACAAAAAAAAAAGAGTGTTTTCAAAAAACCAATAATCTTTTTTATTAGCCATTTAAGAATATTACTTATGAGCGCTCCGAAATTGCTGGCTGGGTTACTAAACTCTACATAAAATTTTTAGTTTTTTTGAATTATATTCATCACACAATTTTTTAGACTAATTTGAACAAAAATTTTAATTTTCTGTGAGTTCTGGAGAAAAATTTTTAACTGATTTTGCAATTAGAGACTTTAAACTAGCTTTATTATTATCGGTAATGTACGCCAGATCGTAAATGTATTTTTGGCAATTTTTCAAATATTTTTTTCTGTTTTAAAAAGTTAATTTTTTCGAATTTTCTAAATTTTTACTTTACATGCTTCTCGCTGGAAAACCGTTCCTTATACAAAAAAAGTTCGAAAGCAAAAAAGTAGACAGTTAAGTTTTCTATGGATATAATACAACTTGTTTAATAAAATACTGTTATTTAGCCAAAAACTCTTTGGGTTAAACTAAAATAATAAAGACCAAACTTCATACCTCTTGGTGTCGGAACTTTTTTGATAGCAACGAAAAAGTAAGATTGCGTTTCTTAATATTTGTTTATGGCCTTTTTGGCTAGGGCATGTAAAATTTGATATTTGCAAAAAAAATCAAAAAGTCAAAACCTTAATGTACATAGTATTGTGAAAGTGAAAGCACCTAAACGTATGAGTAATATTAATTTTTAATACATAGTACTCATACGCACAGTATTACAAATCGTTTTTTGTTTGCAATGGAGTCATCACAAAACGTTTCAAAAAGAAATGTCTGGTAAATAGTATTATGATTGGTCTTACTAAATAAAACCAGTTATTGATCTGAAATTTCCCGTAAGAAACTGAATTCAAATAATTTTTCTTTTAATTTATAAAATAATTATGTTGTAAATGATTAAAAAAATTAAATTGATTCGACTCTGGAGTGAAGTGGCAGATCCAAGTTTCGTCCATTGTTACATACTGATGCAAAAATTTCTTTTTATGTCGCCGAAACAGCTCCAAACAGCTCTCAGAATCATCGACACGTTGCTGTTTTTGGTGCATTTTGATCAAACGCGGCACTCATTTCGAAAACAGCTTTATTCATGCAAAATAAAGCCGACACATTCCTTTGACATCATTAAGGCATCAGCTATCTCCTGTAACTTCACTTCATGGTCTGTCAAAACGATTTTGTAAACTTTTTTGACATTTTTCGGTATCAGAATATTCGGCGTCATCGGTGTTTGCACGACAACGTTTAAAGTCAGCAAATCACCTTTCTGTCATTTCTCTCGATGGAACAGAGCCAGAATAACTCATTGTCAAGGGTGTGTGTTTTTTCCCCATCAAAAAGCAATGAAAAATCAACATACGAAATTGATTTGAAGCCATTGTTTTCAAAATCGCCAAAGTAACGTCACTAAAGTAGCTGTAACTTGTTTACTAATGAACGAATGGTTATTGAATTTTGACAGGTATCATCTAAAAATTGGTAGTTCCAAAAAATCATATGGATTTTTCATTTGTTGTGCCATATATGTGTTATCCTACGCATTTTCAGCCGATGTGTTATTCATAACAGCAATAATAAATATGCTTTATATAATCCTCCTTAACATAACTGGGTTTCTTTGTCTTCAGATAAAATATGTATTTTTTTGTCGCCTATACATACGTATATCATTATAATGTTTTTCGTAATAAATATTTGCATTTATGAGATTTATATAAAAACATCATCAAAATCGCATTATAATTGTGTAAGTAAAATTATAATTCTTAAGACAAATGCCTGAATATATTCCAATATAACATAAACAAATATATAGGAATTTATTAAAATATTTTATTCCTTAACAATTATAAATGAACAGTATGATTAATGATATATGATAATGACAAAGCTTTGGCTTACTTCTGGGGATAATTTAGAAAAAATCGTAGTCACAGTGATATTACTGTTTAACAAATTTCTGCACTAAAAAAAAATCAACAAAAAATTTTGCTGTGTCAACAAATTTTAGGCAGGAGCGTGCTTGCTAAAATCAATAGTTTTATTAATTTTTGCTGAATATTAATTGACTGAATACAAAAAATTTATAGAGAAATTATATTTTAGTTAATTTCTTTGCTCAACTTCGACTTAAAATGTATATTTTTGTGATTATTTTGAACATTGTTTAACAGACTTCGTAAAATATGTAAAAGTTCAGACTTCCACATTAGTATACAATACTGAATAACAAATAAGGAAATAAACTCTGGCTGCTATATTATAAAAACATTTTTCTACAAAAAGCGAAAGGGAAGACAAAAAATTACCGTAACGAATTTCAAAAATGTTTGTTCATTTGTTTCATATAATCACTATGAACATTTTTGCTATATGTTAACATTTTATCTTTTTTTTCATTAAATTTAAATATGTTATTTTTTCTATAATTGAAATCATATTTTATCTTATTGTATTATATTTTTATTGTAAATATATTCATCTTTTGTCATTTTGTTCTATATATTAATGACAGGCAAAAATTCTTTCACGGATGTTTATACCCTACACCACTATGTGGTCAGGGTATTATAAGTTTGTGCTGATGTTTGTAACACCAAAAAATATTGGTCGTAGACCCACCTTATAGTATACCGATCGGTTCAGAATTTTTTTTTATTTCGATTTAACGATGTCCGTCTGTCCGTCCGTCCGTCCGTCCGTCCGTCCGTCTGTCTGTCTGTCCATGCAATCTTGTACGCACTCTACAGGTCGCACCTATTAAGATATTTCGATGAAATTTGGTACATAGACCTATGTTGGCCCAAGGACGAACAAGTTTGATTTTTTTGAACATCGGTCCATGTTTAGACCTAGTGCCCATATAAGGGTCCTACCAAAATTATATTGTTTATACGCTGCAGGTCGTAAATATTAATATATTTTGATGAAATTTGGTACACAGACCTATATTGGCCCAATAACGCAGCCTATTGATTTTGGTGAACATCGGTCCATGTTTAGACCTAGTGCCCATATAAGGGTCCTACCAAAATTATACTGTTTATACGCTGCAGGTCGTAAATATTAAGATATTTTGATGAAATTTGGTACACAGACCTATATTGGCCCAATAACGCAGCCTATTGATTTTGGTGAACATCGGTCCATGTTTAGACCTAGTGCCCATATAAGGGTCCTACCAAAATTATACTGTTTATACGCTGCAGGTCGTAAATATTAAGATATTTTGATAAAATTTGGTATACAGACCTACATTGGCCCAGTAACGCAGCCTATTGATTTTGGTGAACATCGGTCCATGTTTAGACCTAGTGCCCATATAAGGGTCCTACTAAAATTATATGGTTTATACGCTGCAGGTCGCAAATATTAAGATATTTTGATAAAATTTGGTACACAGACCTACGTTGGCCCAAGGACAAAGCCTATTGATTTTGGTGAACATCGGTCCATGTTTAGACCTAGTGCCCATATAAGGGTCCTACCAAAATTATATTGTTTATACGCTGCAGGTCGCAAATATTAAGATATTTTGATGAAATTTGGTACACCGACTTATGGCAGCCGAAGGACGAAGCCTATTGATTTTGGTGAACATCGGTCTATGTTTAGACCTAGTGCCCATATAAGGGTCCCCCCAAAATTATATTGTTTATACGATGCACGTCGTAAATATTAAGATATTTTGACGAAATTTGGTACACAGACCTATTTTGGCCCACGGACGAAGCCTATTGATTTTGATGAACATCGGTCCATGTTTAGACCTAGTGCCCATATAAGGGTCCTACCAAAATTATACTGTTTATACGCTGCAGGTCGCAAATATTAAGATATTTTGATGAAATTTGGTACACAGACCTATATTGGCCCAATAACGCAGCCTATTGATTTTGGTGACATTAGTTGGCTTTTACCCAGACTGGTGTAGGGTATTCTATAGTCGGCATGCCCGACTTTAACCGTTTTACTCGTTTTTATATGTCGTGTATCGGCACTTGCGGACATCTACATTCATACAATTGGAGTGCGAAAAGACTTATAAAAAAAGGCCTTTCAACCTTTTCAAATCATAACTAAAGATATGGGGGTACTTTGCTTAACCTGTAAAGTGGACCCCACCAACTTACAGGCAAAAAAGTGTGCGCAGTACACCTTCAAAAGTATTTTTGCAAAGAAATTCCAAAAAACAAATTTGTTTTGCCAAATGTAGGGGTCGCCTTTTTAAATTCTTCGTTATAGCTTCGGCATTTAAGGACGGATTTTAAAGTATGATATACCGATTTTTTTTGTCTCGATGAGACCAGTGTTTTACTATAAAGGAAAAATCCAATGAAAAAAAATTTAAAAAGGCGACCCCTAAAAAAAACACATCCTTAGCAATAGTTAATGATATTTTGCGAGCTTTAATTTACCCACCAGATAGCAACTGATATCTGGTGGGGAAATACTAGCATTTAGAGCAAAACATTTATCCCCTCGAGATAAAAACATCGATGTATCATACTTTAAGATCCGACTGTAAATGCCAAATATATAACGAAAAATGTAAAATGGCGACCCCTACGTTCGGCAAAAAAAAAACTGCGATCTTTTTTTTTCACAAAAATCGAGCTAAAAGTTTGGCAAAATATTTTAATGAGTTATCTAGCATAAGTCCCATTTTTATACCTTTAAATTAGAACGACAAACCTGAAAAGAGCAAGTTTTTTAAGAGTATTACGAGGGCCTTAAAAATTACAAAATGTTTCCATATATTTTTCTTGAACGAAAACAATTTTTTGACAGAATTCAAAACCGTTAAATAGTATAACATTTTAAACGCCTTCTCTTAAACAATGGCTACTGAGTATTTTTTTGCTGGATTAGGGTTTCTAAAACAAAGTCCTATCACTGATAAAATTGAAAAATCTGTTAGATTAAATGCAAGATATCCGCTTTCGTAAGTGTCCATTGTAACGTGTTCATACCTATGTATTTATACATAAGAGCTAACATTTATTATTTATAATTATGTATGAGTGATAAGCGCACACATACTATACTAAATGATGCCATATAAAAACACATATATTAAATATAGACACACATATTAATATAAAACTATATATAGGGAGAAAAAAGTAAAAGAAATATTGATATAGGCAAGCATTAGTAACTAGTTTTCATAGCAAAATGTTAACAAAACAAAATATACTGTACCGCACGAACCTCCCTGTGGAAAAAATTGGGAATAGATCAGTTTAAATGTGTCCTCCTTAACGACACCCGTTGGACATTCAGCCTTAAAACCACGATAAATTCGTTTAATTTCATCTTCTGTAAAACGAGTGACACGACATAAAGCACTCAGTGAGTCGGGTCGATAGCGTGCTGGTGTTTCAAATTCTTCTAGTTCGGAATCTGTAAAAATAAGGGAAAAGAAAAAAAAATATAAAAATAAATACTAAATTTTTTTACTACACTCTTAAAAAAATGCTTGTAAATTTACTACTATAAATTTTATAAAACTTTAAGTAATTTTACACAAAATACTTAAATTTGTCTATATAAATATGAATCAAATGAACTAATAAGCCATTTTTGCTTACAATTACATATTTATTACGTATACAATTTTTTGCTTAAAAAATAAATTAGTAACAATGTGTGTAAACGTACAGATATTTTAAAGTAATAATTTATTTGCACAAGTAAATATTTCCAAACAAATAAAAATACTAAAATATTGTAAAGTAAATTAAAAAATAGGCAAGAATGCATAGATATTGCTGTGAATTAAAATTTTGAACTACTCTGGCAACTAAATTACAAGAAGGACCATCATTTTAAAATCTCGGTAATAATGTTAAACACTGTACAACACAAAAAATAACAAGGTTCTGGCAACAGATTCTTATACTTAGAGGGGGGGGGGGGGGGGGGAGAAAAATATATCTCTATATTAATCTTTGAGATATTGACACAAGATTTTCAAAAGGACGAAGTTACACGACACTCCCCTACTTATTATGTTGATTCATAATAAGGAAATAATTCGCCTCGAACAAGAATAAATATAAAATCTTCATTGAAAAACACTACTTTTAGGTTGTTAGTAATACGCATTTTAATTTTATTTTCAAGTATTTAAATGTGCGCTTTTATGCATTATATTCTTACATTCGCTCGTAAAGAAATGTTAAATTTACACATTTTATGTGTATAAATATTACACACCATGAGTAAATTTACTGATATAATAGAGTGTAAAAAGTTAACTACTAAATATGAATAGTGTAAACTTACTTATATAAACATTTATTTGAGTGTTGATTTTTTTAAAGTTTATTTAACAAGTCGACATTTATATATATTCACTATAACTCATTGGCTTTATTTGTTTTCTAACATGATTTACTAACTTATGTGTGTATGCATGTGCGGTCATAGATGGATGCATGCTTGTATTTGTATATTTTATTGTAAGAGCATATTGGACCTTCAGTTGGTTGTTTTGTTAGTTTTTTAATTCATATGATGCTTTCTAATCCAAATGCCCTGATACAGGAAAATTGTTAAACTTACAGTATTTATTATCCAAAATGATATCAATAAGCATTGAAACAACTTTTTTATTTTTCTAAAAATGGGTACAGTAGGTATGGTCGCGTTTATTTTTAATTTAGTATTTATTATAATTTAGTAGAATTTGGAAAATGTTTGAAATTTAACCATGTCATTCAAGTTTTTTACAGGCACTTTAAAAAATTTTCTATGTTTTTTAAAATTCGGAACTAGTTCCGAATTTTTAGGGCAATATAAAACTCAATTTATCTAAATATCGGCCAAATATTTTTTGATTTTTTTCTTTTAGAAAAAAAATTTATATGTGTTTCTTTTCAAGCAGACAGTTTCATAGTGTAATCCGTCTTGATTTTGGAGAAATTCCCCGAATAAAAAACATATTACGGTTTACCTATATATTACCCAGCAAAAAATACTGCCTGCTTGGAAGCAGTTTCGTCAGGGAAATTATAGGTAGCGCTTCCGTTATTGGTGATATAAGGCATGATTTTTGTTCGAGATAGCTCGCGTGGAAGCACTTGTTTCAATATCCGATATGTGCTTTTGTCACAGCTCCAAATAATGGTATGACATCACAGCTTTTAGCAGGTAAATTAGGTTATCTTTATCATTCTTCCGTGCTTTCATAGAGCGATAAATAAATAAATGGTTAACATAACTCTATTGCCTATTTTAACACAT
Source organism: Leucophora obtusa (assembly GCA_949987735.1). NCBI lineage: Eukaryota > Metazoa > Arthropoda > Insecta > Diptera > Anthomyiidae > Leucophora > Leucophora obtusa. The sequence goes on from OX465297.1 coordinate 175,541,191, forward strand.
TATTTCAAGCCTTAAATATTTGGAAGCAGTAGTGTAAGCAGAAAAGAAGCACTAATCATTTCTACCGCTTCCAAATTTCCGCTGGGTAGGGATATCCCATTCATACAGAATATACAGTAGTGGACTAAAGTGAATACATATTTGAATATTTTTAAATCTGTGTTAATAACTTTTGTTCAATTTGTGATATCCAAGTGTAGTTTTTCCAGTTTTTGAAGTGGCCAGGTCAGAGCCCCGATTTGAATCCCATCGAGAATTGATGGGCAATTGTCAAAAGAAGACTCTCTCAATGCGAACGAGCACCGACCAACTTACATGATCTTTGGTCAGGAGTTTCAGCGGAATGGACTAATATTCCACCTCAAACTATTAAAAATCTCGCGAAAAGCATGCCTTCTCGCATAAAATCTGTTTTAAAGCACAAAGGACTTTGGACAAAATATTAAAGAAAGAACTTGCCGAAAATTTCAAATGTGAACAATACGATAAAAGCGGTCACAATTTGCAATATCTACTGTATTTAGGTTTTTATTGAAGAAGAATGTTTAGATTTTATGCTTTAAAAAAAATCATTTAAGTTTCTATAATAAAATAAAAATTATAACAAATTTCGAAAAATGTTGAATTAATGTATCCACTTTAGTGCACTACTGTATATATATTCGTTCCTTTTACTCATGCAAGGAGCCTAGGGCCACTACTATATGCATTATACTATATTCAAAGACTATTTTCTCCAAAATAAAGCGTAGTACAGTAGTTTTGATTTAACTGCCTTTTTCTTAAGTGCACATTTGCTATAACTGCACAAAATTTTGGTTTTGTTTCTATTTTACAAAATATTGTACGCAATTGTCTTCTTTAAGTGCACTTTTTGTACCTGCGCATTTAAGATAACGGCCTCATATTTTTGGCAGTTTTACATTATTTTCATAAAAAAGATCACAGTTAGCTGCCGCTTGTGTTTTGCTTTGTTTTTCAAAACAAACACACATAAAATAAATGTGTTATCAACTTTTTTTTTTGACAAAAATATCCTACTTTAGTCGTTTTTTAACCATAAAAATCGTAAGATCTGGTGCAAGGCACAAAGTTGTCATCATTAGCTTCACTTGTTTTGTTTGTTTTCAGTCTGTATTGGTATACCTGCACATTAAGGCAGGTAAACAATTTGACTTAGCTGGGTTTTTGGCTTACCTGCACAAAAATTCTTGCAAAAGTTGGTTGTGCAGCTAAGTCAAAATTACTGTAACACTATAAAGCTTTTTATGTGGAAAGAAATCAGCTGAATTATTTTTTAACCCTCAAACTGCACACAGGTACAAATTCGCACCCTTATAGATTTTGAAAATGCTGAACTCTTTTCTAAAATTACTTTCGATGTTTCTCCTTTTTACGCTAAATACGCCTATACACCCACAAATTCACCAAGCATAAACACATATTCATTCGCCTGAGCAAATGCGAAGAATTGATATGGGAAATTTCAATGCGTGTGAATTTTGAAATTTGTCAATTATTTCCACTAATAAAAAAAAATATATAATATAATAATGTGTAAAATAATAAGTAACAGCATATCTTTAGCTGTAATGCAAAACCACGAAGTTAAAAAAACAAATAATATATAAATGTTGGTTTTTAATTTTTATTCAAAAAATAAAAATAGTTTTTTCGACCTTTTTATTGATTAATTAGAAATTTATTCAGTTCGAGGCTAATTTGCTTATTATGAATTAACATAATAAGTACTTTTTCAAAAACTGCTATTTTTCTTCATCAGGGTATTCTCGTAACAAATACTTCACAGAGTTTTTGCTTTCAAAAACCTCTACACTTTCAGGAATTTTCCAGGTCCCCGTCTTCAGTTTTCTTTAGAAAGTGGTGGCAATAGTGCAATGCAAATTGAAACACCAAAATTTCATATTAACTGTGCTCTGCTACATCAACGAAATGAGAATGAAGCCAACAATAAAATATGTTTTCGAAGTCTCTGCAAAGACATAACCAACAATAGAAACAAAAAACTTTCATAATAAATTGAAAATCTTTCCATATATTGCCACGCCTATTCCGTCCACTTTTGGAAAAATTGAAAATGTTTCTCCAGTTTTTATTGCTATTATATAAAACAATATATACACTGAGAGAATTTTGCTGGACGAGATTTAATGAAATTTTTCAGTAAACTAATGAAGTTTTCTTCACAATGTAAGTGAAAAATTTCTTAAATTTCATGAAAAGGCTCCATATAATGAAACTCTTTCCTTATGTGTATAAAACCTTTAATAAATAAAATTAAATTTTTCACAACATTTTATGAAAAATTCCATTAATTTAATGAAAATTTTCAATGGACAAGTTTCAGTGAAACTTTATTGGTTTTATGCAAAAATTCATTAATATCATGCATATAATTCTCTCAGTGTACTGCATATTTGATATTGGTAAGACATTTATTTTTTTTAGCTGGACAGTTGGCTTGGAAAGCCAAATACATACATATAAATATTAGGGCGTTTCAATTTTTTTATTTTATTTTTGAAATTCCTAAAGCGGATGATAAATGTTTATGCCCGAAAAGTTATTGAGAATTTAGTCAAATATTTTGAAAGGGTAAATGGGGGTCATTGCATTAGATTTTATTTATAAAGTGAAGTATAAAATATAACATTTTTTTTTATTTTTCTCTCTTGATTTGTGTTGATACAACCAGATAAATCACCACTCAAGGGTTTCAGCCTACTAAAAAATTTATTCGAGGTTCAAACTTCAATATATTAATAGGTACGCAATGCATGGACGTGAAGTATAATTTGTTAGGTAAGTTCATAAAATACCTCTTATTTGTTTCCAATTTTATTGCATTACTTTAGGAAAAGTATTAAAAAAAATTGCGCATGAAATTTCGGCAAATATATAAAAATTTTATAGTAAATCGAAATGGGACTCGGATGAAAGGTATATTGAAAACCTATCCTTTCACGCGCCTACATTCCTTATTTCTCGAGTTATAGAGGTTTGAACTTAGGAAATACTAAATTTGTAATTTCAAGGTCATCAAAGTGCCCCTTAAACTAATAATTCGTACGAAAAATAATTTCTATTAATGGCTTGGGCCCTTGAGAAGTAATTTCTTCAGTTTTGTGAATATAAATCACAAGCGAAAAAATATTAAAAAAAAATTATATTTCATAACCTCATTTATTGGATGAAATCTATTACATTTCCCCGTAACGCCCTTTAAAAGTCTGAAAATATTGTTAAAAATCTTTTGAGACATAAGCATTAATATTCTGCTTTAAGAGTTGCTAAAATAAAAAAAAAATCGTTTTTGTGAAATACCCCAATGTTCACAATATTTTATTTGTGTATACATTTGCAGCTACCTAAACGTATGAGTAATATTAATTTCTAATATATAGTACTCATACGCATAGTATGACAAATGGTTTTTTGTTAGTAATGGAGTCATCACAAAATGATTCAAAAAGAAATGTCCGATAAATGTTATGATATAAATTGATTAAAAAAAAAATAATTATTGACCTAAAATAGCCCGTGAAAAATTCCTTTATAAATTAGGAACTGAAATCAAATAAATTTTTTGGAATTTACAAAATATTTATATTGTAAATGATTTAAACAAATTTTAATTGACAATTTGCATGTACAAAACATGTATTATATTTAAACTGTTTCTTTTAGAAAAACTTTGTATAAACAAACATTTGATTTACTGTAGTTTTGTTATAAAAATTTTATTTACGTTTTACAAGTATTTGCTTATTCTCTTTTTGCTATTATGTTGGTTTTTTGTTTTGTTTTTCGATGTTCATGTGCGTTTTCTATTACAATTTAACGTTTTTATTGATTTAAATCTTTGGGGAATTTATTTAAATTATATTATTGTTCATAGAAGACTTTTGATGATTTTGCATTTTTTTGTTCATATATTTTTTAGAACTTTATTATAGTTGTTGTAAGATTTTTTGTATTTTTTAAAACTGTATGTAAACAATTTTTAAACTTTTAGCTTTAAGTAATAAAAAAAAATATATATATAGGGTCATATGCATAATCTGTTTTAGAATTTATAAGTGACTTATAAAACAAATTTTACATACAAAATTCATTTTATAAATGTGTTATAAGGTTTTCAAATTATTATCCATAGGCACTATATTCTTTATTATTGTCTTTAACTACTAAAGGGACCTAGCAATTTTCAACAGCCCGGAGAGGCTAAATAAACAAATTTTTATAGATAGAACATAAAGCTTGAATATACATATTTTAATTAATGATTAAGACTTACGATTATATTTGATTAGTCATGCCAATTTTTAGTTTTGCTAAAAGGAATGCTGATGAACAAAACGTTTTCTCAATAATAGTTATTCTCAATATTAGTTTTTTATTTCTCAAAATTACATAAGTGCTTTGCCCATAGGCTAAAAAAAAGAAATCATATTTTTCAATTACAAAGAACAATTAAGTTGTCTGTGTATAACAAGAAGTATTGTATTCTTTTAATGTTTTTTTCCTCTCAAGCTGTTATCATCTTAGGTCTTCTCAAAAACCATTAAAAACAAGTTGACTACACTTAGAGTGATTGATTTATTAAGTGTTGAATTAATTGTTTTTTTGTACTTTTATATTGCTAGTTTTTCTTTTTTCAAGTCTATATATGTTAAAAGAGGAAAAACATTTTGTTCTTCTTGTCAATTATGTAGAAATGAAAAAGATTTAGTGCTATTTTCAAGTTTAAAAACAAGTTGTAAAAAGATTTTATATCATTTTAAAATATTAGTTTTTGTTCTAAAGGTTTATGGACCCGTTGTGATTTATATCTACACAATCTAGAATTTTTAAGGGCGAAAGCACTATGTGGAAAAATGTCGAAAATTATACTAACAATTTTTGGTTCTATACATGTGACATATTCACGACCATGGCTGAGCTCTAACAAGAAAGGTATCCCTACGGTCGCCCTCTGATCATAATGGGATTGGTATATCGCATATAGGAAAAAAAAATAATGCACATGTATTTTTTTAGGGGCTCAGTTTAGGGGTTACAGAGTGGGATCCAGTTTTTTTTCTGTAATTTCTTATAATTTAAAGAAAAATTGAAGAATTGTGTATCAAAAGAAAGCTTTTTTTGGAGACGAAGTTACCGTTAACCAAAAGGTGTCGGTTTTTCGTTACTCGATTATTATTTCTTCGAGAGGCATATTTGTGTGGGGTACTGTTATTGGTTCACCCAGAAATCAGATTCAGTTCTGATAACCGCATTTGTAGCCAATCGCATGGTTCGGTTGTGGTAGCCGAATTTTTCAGTTGTGGCAACAGAAAACCAAATGAGACAGGACTAATTTGACTATGGCAACGGAATTTCAGTTGTATCAAGAATAATTTTGTGCCGCAACTGAACCATTCGATTGGCAACAAATGGGGTTGTCAGCACCGAATCTGTTTTCTGGATGCTTTAGTTCGAAATAGTATATAATAATGCCAATTTAATTTGGCCGGGGGCGTGTCCAAACTTTCTTCGATATTCGTAATCATTCGGATTTTGGATGACTTTCCCCATAGCGCCTTTTCCACCAAGATTTGGCATGGACATTACACTGGCCAAAAAAAATTTGGAATTCACGCGCACCACAACACTACAAATATGCCATTACGAAAACAAATCTTATAAAAACAATCTCCAAAAAAGTTTTGTTTAGACATTGCCAAACGCAACTGAAATTTTAAGGTTCTATTTGTTCTATTACTTGTAATTAATTAAAAATATTTAATAACACTGCTCTGCAAAAAAGGTGAATATTATTGCAGTGGATTTAGGATAACTGGGGAGTTCTGATTTCAAATCTGTAACCAGTTGATTCAAATTGGCTCTAGATTTTGCACAATTTGCGATAAAAATTTTTAAAATTTTTCAGCCCATTTTTTAATAAAAAATTTGTAATTTAGTAACTATGGAAACAAAACGCTTTACACTGTTTAAGCTTAATTTTATGCCTTTTTTTCAAACTTAAGTGTGTATCAACATCTCAATAACTTTTCTAAATATAGTCGCTCAAATTCAAAATTTTAAAAATTCAATAACAGCATTTCAAGCTTTATGGAACTCAGTTGAAAGAGTTTTGAATCGATAACGGTATTTTAGCAGGATTTACGACTAAGATACCCATTATCGATTTAAAACCCTTTTAACTGACTACCGTTATCCTTAAAATGTCATTATCGAAATAATCGAATTACCGTTGTCCTTAAAATACTAGTTCCGACCGAAATAACTTAAATACCGTTATCCTTAAAATACCGATACCCGAATAAATAAAATAGTGTTATCCGTAAAATACCGTTACCGATATATTCTAAATCAGTGTTACCCTTAACAAAAACTGCATCATTTCTATTACTATTCATGTATTTTAACGGTATTTCCTGCCAACCCTGCTAACAATTGTTTTAATGACAATTTGTTATTTACCTAAAAATTATTTAATAGCCGACGAAATCTTTTTGGCGAGTCCTCCACAGGCGGCCTCACTTGTTAGTGTGTTTATTCACATTGCTGTTATAAAAGGTTTATTTAAATATTCCTTTGACAACGAAGTTTGCTATAATTTTCAATTCTGCATAATCGAATGTCAATTGACTCATTTAAAATCATTTATTTTCTTTTAGTTTAGTCATATATAAAAAAAAAGTTGTCATTCATCAAAAGTTTTTCAATAAGACTTTTATGAAGCAAGTTTTCTTTGCCTAAGCTCATTTATACATATAAAGTGATATTTTAATATCAATACTATCGAAAAATGATGATGCTTACAAAAATATACAAAAACTTGTTAATAGGAAAATTTCACAAATAATATGTTGTAAATAAATTAAGTGTTGCTATAGTTATTAATATTAAAAGAAGGTTATATTTTTCAAAACCCATAAATAATTTTTAAATTGTCATAAAAATAATTTAATTTAGTTAATAAAAATAAATTATTAACTAAAGTTTAAGATAAATTATGGAAATTGTCGAAGAATAAACTTTAGGGCAATAAACATTTACTTTCATTGGAAATTATCTACAATACGTATTTTATGTTTTATGAAAATAATCTTAAGAAATCGCTTTTTATAAAGATGACAGCTGCAAAGAAATAAAAACCGCACCGAAAACTTTTCTCTATTTTATAGCAGGCGTTAGTATGTGCAAAATATAAAAAAAAATAAAATATACTTTTCTTTATGGTCACGACTTAGGACAAGTATTATAGTCAGCAGTTAATAATAGGAAGTTTTAATAAAATTTTACTTTAGAAGAGGATTTTTTTGTGAAAATTTCTTATTGAAGTTAAATTTAAATAAAAAAAATCTTTTTAAGTGCTGGCTGTGATACTGGTCCTTAGACTTTCTTATTGTAGTTAATAACAATAAAAGAAAAACATAAGTCAAACCATCATTGTCAGTATTACCATCACTGCCACTACCAACGCCACCACTATCATCATTGCCACTTCCAACGACAACATTCACCACCATCTTTATCGTCATAACAACAATAACAACAACAACAACCAACATCAACTGTGGTTATACGAAGGCCGTTAAGTGCCAGTTGGGGCAACGACAGATTTCAAAATGAATAGAGTTGTAAACTTTTGAAAGAAATGAAATAAACATGGAATGTATGAATTGTATGAAATGTCCTTAAGGTCTTAACAAACAATGCTTAACAGATGCAATAAACGGTTGTAAAACTTAATATCTCTATAATGTTTTTGTTGTTGTCGTTGTTGTTGTTGTTATTGCTGCTGTCGTTGTTCTCTTTGCCTTTGTAAGTATTAAGCCCCCAAAACAAAAAGAAATATTGTACATTTAAGTTGGCAACAAGAAATAAACAACACTGTAATGTGGCTAAAAATAAAATTGAAAAACAATAAAGTTTCTTTGCAACTATTGTAGATGTACAAAAAAATTATTTTATTTTCTTTGTGTCAGAGGAATTGAAAGATTTTATAAAAAATTAAGTTTAACTCAAAACAAAAGAATTTTTAACTGATATATTGAAGGCTTTCCACACCAAGTGCTCAGCTGAAACAAAAAGCGTAGCATATAGAATGTCAAATTTATAGTATTTAAGGAAAATCGTATTCTAGGGATCAAAATAAGAAACTTTGCCTAAAACGAATTCTGAATCCCCGACTTTTGATGTCCCAAATTTTGAAAAATCCCACTTTGACCCATTTAGAGTGCCCCAATCGAGTCCAAATGTATGACCGTATGGGGAACCCTCTAGGGGGGATTCAGGGGGTATGCCACTGGCATGGGAGGGTTGGCCCTCCAAAGTTAGTGGGGGTCGGTCATACATTTGGACTCGATTGGGGCACTCTAAATGGGTCAAAGTGGGATTTTTAAAAATTTGAGGATTCAGAATTCGTTTTAGAGGTATGGTTCCTCGGGCAAAGTTTCTTATTTTGATCCCTACAATACGATTTTCCTTAGAACTTGAGCGATTTTTTGCCTCCCTACAAATCGACCCGCCCTAGTATTTATTGTCCTATAAAAGTTGCACTCCAGTTCAATATTGTTTTCAGTACTATTTTTAAAGGTGCAGAAAAAGCAATTTCTCACCATTTTTTTTTTATATATACATATTTTTAAAAATTAAAAAAATATTGAATTTAAACAAATTAATTATAAATATTAAAAAAAAAAATTATTAGAATAAAAAAAAAAAAAAATAAAAAAAAAATAAAATAATATTGGTCCTGCCGGGAATCGAACCCGGGACCTCTATTTGGAAATGCCAAATGATACCAAGATCACTTTCTGCGATCACTTTTAGAGCAATTGCTCTTTAGAAGCAGTACTTAAGTGATTTTTTCGATGTTGTTTAGAAGTAATTCTAAAAAGCTGTAAAAATATACTAACTGATACTTTGGAAGCAATGAAAGAAGTGATTTTATGAAGTGATTCAGATTAACTTCTAAAAACGCAGTAAAAATGCACTAACGGATACTTGTGAATCATTGAAAGAAGTAGTTTGTGGAGCATTACTTGCAATTGTTTTTACTGGGTTCTTATACCAAACGATTTTTAGTGTAGTAAAACACCAAAACGTTTGGTCCTAAGTGGGTACAGTCAAATTTTATGGCCATTTATTTATTTTGAACTAAATTATGTGTTCGGATGTGCCCAGTAGAATTTTAGGCGAAATTTTTGCATAGAACATGTTAACATCGAATTTTCATGGGTCATTTAAGTCGCTTTTTCAATAAATACCAAAAAAGCATCCCGGTGGGGACATCCGAACTAAGAATTTGGATTGAAAGAACATTTGCACTACGTTTTTTAGTCTTATTGAATAAAGTGTTGGCAAAAAAAAAGAAATGAAACCTAAAAATGGCAAAAAAATATACTGTGCCAATACAGGACCAAACCCTCTGGGGGTTTTACTATACTAACCTAATAATATTCATCTTGTGTAGGCATTATTCGCCCCCAAAAGCACTTAACAACTTCTCCCGCTTTTTTAAAAAAATTAAAAGTGTGTTAAATTTTTATACATACCATATAAGAAAATAAATAGTGTAAGTTTGATATTGAATCAGTATACTTTTTCCCATAGCGGAGTATGTAGTTGTTATGGAAATCATATCTAAGAATGTAACGATGAACTATGTATACTTTTAAAAGTTATCTCATCCAAACTAATCTTAAGTTATTTACTTATGCTGTTAACTTTTTTAATTTATATAATTTCATAAATAGGGGAATGTCGTGTACCTTGGTACTTTTGAAAATTCGATGTCAATATCTCTAAGATTAAGAGAGATGCGATAAACCTTTAAATGTTGAAATATTAGTGTTAGTCTTGTTATAGATTGAAAATAATAAAAGCTTTAATAACTTTTATGGATTTTAAGAAATTATGATTTTTTTAAAAAGCGAAAAAGTGTTTCAAATTACAAATTGGCGTGTAACTTCTTGGAACTCGTAAAAAGTTAACCCTTTCACTACCGACTTTTTTGTTTGTAGATGTATCATTATTTTGGCTTAAGATTCTTGTTAAGAGTCCTCAAATTAGAAAAAAATGTGTAAACTTATTTACAAAAAGTATAAAGCTTTTTTTTGCATTATCAAATTTTATATATTATTTTAAAGATGTGTACGCTGTAGTGTACAAGAGGAGTGAAAGAGTTAAGGAAATTTCGTAAAAAAGAAATATTGCCCCATAATGAAATTTATTGCAGTATTTGCAGTAGAGTTGATATCCACTTGAAATAAGAAAATGCAATTTAATATTTGCATAAAAATCATTTTTGAGAAATGGCGAAATTTAAAATTTTTAGGGGCAACTAGCCTGTGGAGCTTCAATTAATCATATACTGAAATTTGTTGCATATATAGAAAAGATAATTTTAAAAAAGTTTCAAGGTACACGCATTTTATTTTTTGCAAAAACATAATTTTTTTCTTATTTGTATAATATAATTAAAAAATTTACTGGTTTCTGCATTTGCAAAATGACAAACTTTCAATTGATTTCAGCCCATAATTTGAAATATCTGGATTGTTTATTTTTTTTTTCAAAAATTTAACTTTGTCTTGTGAAACCTTATATATTTTAAAATTATCATTAGGCAAAACAAAAAGCTTCATCGAAGAAAACATTAAAATTAAGCATTCACAAATAGGAGAAATATGCAAAGTGCCAAGGTACACGTGACCCAAAGTACACGACATTCCTCTACTTTTTAAATTCAATTTTGGAAAATTCTCTACTTTACATTTAATTAAATAGAATTATTCTTTAATATTCATAAATGGAAAAACCTAACGTTTTCCAACTGAGTTCTCCTAAAGTGCCCAAACTATTTATACATATTTCGAATAGTTTAGTTTACATTAACTTTTTACGTATTTTTTTCAAATGCATAGAATTTGCAAAACAAAACAATTTACACCTTGAGGTGATGCTGTGCAACAAATATTATGAATGCAACCTTATGTTTTATGCGATGAAAAGATGAACTCATGTGTATAGAATATGTTTAGGTTGTGCAAAATGGAAAAAAATACTACATACTAAATATATTGTGAAAACTATTCTTACAAAAGTATAATGTGAAAAATCTTTTTAAAATATTTAAATAAAATATATATATAGCCCTGCCAGCCAACTGTCGACCTAAAAATAGTTATATCTTTTCAATGTAAAATTTACAGAATTGAAAAACATTTTTTTTTAATTCAGAACTAGTTCTAAATTTTTAGTTTAATAGAATTTTCAATTTGTCGAAAAATCGGCTAAATTTGTTTTGTATTTCTCTTCCTCTAGAAAAAGGTTTGGGAGCTTTTCTTTCCCTACAGAGAGATTCATAATGTTACTGGGCTTGAGTTTTGTAGTAATAATTCCTAGAATATCATATATCGCATATATTTTGAGTGAATTAAAATATTTCTTTTATACTCCACCACGGTTTCTTCTAAAGCTGATTTATAGGAAGGAGAAGAAGAAAATATTTTTATTGAAAAACTAAGCAGACACAATAGAACAACCAGACTACCGCAGTTTCGCTTCACCCAAAGACTCGTCAGTGGTTAGTTTTTCTGTCAATTAATCAAGGTAAGTTTTATTGTTAATTTGTCTCTATATGAAAAACTGTTTTGTGTACTACATGACCGGGGATGGAACCGGCAGACCTCTACACAGACTATGAATCGTAGCATGACATCTGAACGAGGTATACCATTGTTGGCATATCGGTGAGTGTGAAGTTTTTTCGATCACAGCCTATACAATGTGTTTGTAATGGTTTGACTGTATATAGTTAAGTCATAAATAAAATAATTGTTGTTATTGCAGCAGAATTTTAAAACCTTTAAAAATTGTGGTCTTGGAAATTTTTGCATTTCCGTAATATATTCCAGTGAGTACTGTTAGTAGCCAAAATGAAATAGAATATTAGTGAACAGAGAAAGAACACCTAGTAAACAAAAAAATTTTAAATAAAATTTTAATTTTTTTCGGTATAATGTTCTTCAATTTTCCCTTTAATTTTAAAGATTTTTTTATATTATATTTATTCAAAAAAAATGTTTGTTTTGGTTTTCCAATATTTTTGGAGAAAGTAACTATCAATATATTTGATTTACACTATTTTCGTAACACGGAAACTATTTCTCCTGTGTTTTTGACCGAAAAATTCGCTAATGGTAACTGAACCATTCGTTTGGTAATAAATTTGTTTGTAATCACGAATCCATTGTTCCTTTGTACATATTTTTCTTACTAACGACAATTTAAAAAAAGTTCGGTTCTAGCACTAGACCAGGGGTGCCAAGACGTTTATGCTGCGTGCCAAAACAGACACATTTTTTAAAAATTTGTCGCGTGCTACCATATATGTATATTAGACCGTACCTCAAAAAAAAGTTCGCCGTACACCCTCCAATATGAAGTATTTTTGCAAGGCAATTTCAAAAAAAAATTTTTTTTTTGCCGAACGTAGTGGTCGCCTTTTTCAATTTTTCGTAATAGCTTCGGCATTTAAAGTTGGATTTTATAGCGTGATATACCGATTTTTTTGCCTAGAGGAGACCAGTATTTTGCTATAAAGGAAAAATCCAAGAAAAAAAAATTTTAAGAGCCAATCCCTACGTTCGACAACCAACATATAAAAAAATTTCTACTGGGTTTATCGAAAAACTTCCTGAGTAAAAGTTTAATGATTTTTTACATTAGGGTGATAGCAACTGAGATCTGGTGTGTAACTACTAGAACGGGATACTTGAGGTCAATGACCCTCCTCGAGAGAAAAACATCGATGTATCATACTTTAAGATCTGACTGTAAATGCCAAAGATATAACGAAAAATGTAAAACGGCAAAAAAAAAAATAAAATTTTTTTTGAAACCTCCTTGAAAACTACTTCATATTGAAGAGTGTACGGCACCCTTTTTTTTTTTTGCCTGTAAGGTGGTACGCTCTAATGTATATTCTTTAAACTTTTATCTCACGGCAATTTTTGTCGAAACAAATTTTTCGCATTCCTAAGTTTTGCACATTAAAAAAAAAAAACAAACCAAAAAAAACAAAAAAATATGTTTTTTCTATTTTTTATAATTACACTGAGCAGAATAATTTACTCAAAATTAGTTAGAAAGGATACTACAGCAAAATCTGTTGAAATCAGTGTCAGAATATATTTTATTATTATTATTAGTAAAACAAGTAGCTAGAAAAACTGCTAAATCTATAAATTTTTAGTTAATTACAGTTAATTGCAAAAAACGAATTACGCTGCTGAGGCCACACAAAAGTTTTCTTTATTTGTCCAAAAAATTAAAGTTATGTATATTCAAGTTAGTGATTTTATTATAAATATACTCTTCATAAATCAATATTTCGCTAGTCTTTGTATTTCGTACTCAGAAGTTTTGTAGAGAATGTTTCCATTAAAACCAAACTGTGGTGTAATGGTTAGCGCGTTGGACTGTTACACGTAAGGTTGCGGGTTCGAGCCCCAACCAAGGCAACATCAATTTATGAAAAATAATATGTTTCAGTTTTTTCTATCGCTCATACATATCGCAGCGTCCTCCTTCGGTGTTCCCATAGCACATAACCCCACCGAAATAAAATAATATAACAGGGCTATGAACTAAAAAGCTTCAACAAAGTTCGTCAACTCTTCATTAGATGACGCGCAAAAACTGTTCTAAAATTCATCATCTCGCGCAATTACAGAGTTGCCATATTTGAAGTGCTTCATCTTTCACCACATTTCACTTCTTCTCTATCCCCTTTCCAAAGGAAACACACTTTAATTAATAGAAAGAATTCCTTGAGTGTTGTTTCTCTTAAAAAAAAGAACAAAAAAAAATTTCAAGTAGTAATATTCAGTGCAGTAATATTCTCCTTGCAATATTTATAATAAATTTACTGATCTCGAGCTCAAATATCTTAAATTTTATTAACAATTTGAAATGTCGAATAAATACAACTTTTAATTTATTCAACAACATTTTTTATTTATTTTTATTTTAGCAGAGTAAATTATCATTGCAATTAACTAAAATACATTTAAAATTTTGTAAATTCAACAAATTTTTTATTGGTGATTTTATTTTACTAATGTTCAGCAAAAAAAAAAAATTATATTTTCTGTCACTTTTTAATTTGTCTAATTCTAGAGACTTTTCCCATCGAAATATTTAAAATCATATCTATCTAATTGTAGAAGGCTACGATCTTTTTAATAACTTTTTAATTTATTAATTCATATGTTAAAGTATTCGTATTACATAAAATATTAGCCAAAAAATTCGCAAACACTTTTAAATTTCTTCAAATCATAAAATTTTTAATTAAACCTAAATTCTTCCTAATTAAAATACTGTGTTTATCAAAGTGTTCATTTCCTCAAAATTCTTGCTACTTTTGCTAAAGTTTGAAAGTCTTTTTTACCTTTTGTACACCCAGGAAAAAATTGGTTGGCTTTCGATTGAAACCATTAAAATGAATTTGCCAGGACGTTATTTTATTTGGAGTTACCTATAATTGAATACTACATCAAAAATATTTTACTATGTATTAAAAATAGGGAAAATTAACTAAAAAACAATCCTATTAACAAATTATTGGTATCCTCAATCAATTTTAAAATTAGCATCAGTTTAGTAATTCTATGCAGTAGAAGCAGCCATTTATTTAGTGTCCCAGTGTAGAAACGGTAATGACATATCATTATTTTTTGGACTACCAGTAATGACACCCACTTATCTTCTGCATTATTTTAAAACATATAATAATGAGTTACTGATAATGACTTATTTTTATCATTATTTCAAATAGAAAATAATTTTCTAGATTTTTTTTGATGTTGGCGAGAAAGCTTACTTGTGTGCAGCAGGTCAATTATGTTTTTATCTATTAAATATTACATGTCGAAATAGCTCAGATGATAGAGCTATTGACTGTAGACCCAGGTTCGATTCCCGCACCAGCAAATTTTATTTAAAAAAAAAATACAATAAAAAATTATTTTTTTAAGTAATTTATTTTTTTGAAAATCTATTTTTAGACTCATTATTTTTGTCAGTACTGGTAAGCACAAAGGTAACGATATATTTTTTGATTTTTCGTATGCTGGTGTGTAACCATAACTCATTATTTTTCGCGACATCGCCATATAAAGGTAATAACAAAAGTAACTAGCTACCATTACCAAGTATGTAGTTACATAACCACATATCTGGTAATGATTTTCTACACTGGGGTATATACAAGAAAATTGGTGTTATCTATAACCTTTATTAAAAAAATTTCAATATTAGAAAGTGGTAACTACAAATACGGGTATCCTAATCAAAAATGACCTTAAATTGTGGATTGTATTGATAACAAACACAACTATTAATTGTTATTGGTTAACGAATTTTATACCGTATTTGTTTTCAAAATAAAACACATAAATTCAAAATTAGTCATTAAAATTATTAAGTGTTTGTGGTATATTGGGTGAGAAGTTGGCCTAGTACACCGGATTTCCTGGTTCGAATCCCGGAAAGGACAAAAATTTAAATGTTTTTTTTTAATTAAAATAAAATATTCATATGTATAAACAGTAAATATGGCTAAGAAATTTAAAAGTACACACAGGAAACAAAATTGTCAACCGAATTGCTAAGCCTATTTTGGTGGCTACAACCAACAAATTCGGTTGGTGAAACCATATTGGAATGTGATACCTAAATATTTTGGTTATTGCAACTAAAATTCAGTTGTATAAACCGAATGTTGTTGTGATAACCAATATTCAGTTGTACCAACCCATTTTAGTAAATACAACCGAATTTCAGTTGGAAAATGGCATATTTTTTCTCTGTGTGTAGTTGTGGTGCAGTGGGTAAAAGTGTGAACTATTAACCTGAAGGACCGGGTTCACTACCAGAAAATTAAAAAAAAGTTTTTTAATTTCAATAAAATTTTGTAGAACATAATAATATTTATGTGGAACATAACATTGAATTAGACAACCGAATATTGGCTTTCATGACGAAAAATATAATTTAATATAAAGATAGTTGTCGTAATCGCACGAACTCGATTGGCAACAAATTCGGTGGCCACAACTGAGACTGTTTGCTGGGTGTATTGACATTTTCCAGCTGTAGAAAAAGTAGCAACTTGTAGTTAGTAAATGAACATACTGTATATTTACGTACATTAATTCGCAGCAGTAGTTTTTTATTCCCTTTAAAGAATTTTTAATTACAATCCTAAATCGTTCATGTATATCATAACTATTAAATTTAATAATTGCTTCAAATAAATACTGAATAGATTTTGTTTATTTCTCATATGTAAATTATTTATAAAAAAACTTTCCAACAGCACACGTGTGACAGACTATTTATATAAATATTTTACTTCTTTCTACATAATCAAATGCAGCTGTTACAAAATAACACGTTAACCACATTCAAACTGAAAAACAAAACAAAAAATGAGACAAAACATAAAGTTGCTGCATAAATGAATAAATAATTACTTATGCACTGTAAAAAAATCTGTAATTTACAATAAGAAAATATACAAAACCGATTGGTGAAAACTCTGTGATTTTAACAACGACTTTTGATTGGTACAACTGAATTATAAAGCGCAGCACCTGAATTTTAAGTGGAACATAATTAATATTTTATATGGGGTATGAAGTTTTTTCTGTATGTATAAATAAAAATTCTGTATGTAAGGGTATCGTAATAAATCCTTTTCTGAGAAGAGTTCTCCAGCCTTGCGGATAGCGAAGTTAAAATTTTTCGAAATCAAATCTCTTTAAACTCTATAGCCTATGTAAATGGTGTAAAATAGAAGTTGTATAATTTAGATGTTATGATATTGCATGCAAGCACAACTTTAATTGAATTTTCTGTGAAATTTGCTTTTGAATGAACGAACCCTTTAGAAAAAAAAAAATACAAACAAATGTTAAACAACTGCAATGAGTGTAAAAGGAAATAGGAAATCATGTTTCCTAAAATTTTTGAAATGTTTCTAAATCACAATGTAAAAAACGTGTTGTAAGTATTAAATACAAGTAAATGACAAAATATTTTAGTGTCAAAAAAGCTGTTAGTTGAAACATGTTATATAAAACGAAAGTTAATTAATAAAAGAAAAACTAATGTAAAAATTATGTTTATATTTTGCATAGCACAAATTAAATGGTTCTAATTGATATTAAATTTAAATAAAGTTGTTTTTTCCGGAAGAAGAAGAAAATATTTTTATTGAAAAATCTAGCGGGCACAAGGAAATTACCGTAATGTATATGACGTGACCGGTATTTAAACCATCAACTCTCCACAGACTTTAATTTCGCCTATTAATTAGATACGAAAAGATTTAGAATTCACGAGCTATACAACAGCAAATAACCATTGTGGGATTGCCAAAAAAAATCATTCAAAGGTCGCAGATTATCAATAAAGTTTCAAAGTTTTACTTAAAATTAACGAAATAAGTAAAGAAATTAAAGACGACAATAATAATACCCTCCTCCACTACAGTATGATTGCGGCCATATTTTAATTTGAATTTCTTCTTTATTTTTCAGTTAATAGGTATAGTGAAATGAATAGAAAGTGAAGCTGTGTCAAATATTTTTGGTTAACAAAAATCAGCACAAATTAATTATACCATATACTAAATAGTATCAAATTCTATAAAACTGAATCAAAATAATATCAAATTCTATAAAGAAGTTAAGATTCCGATTTCTGTAGTATCGAAAGGTATCGGGGATCTTTTAGTACAGTGTTGTTTTAATGTCATATAGACATCTGCAATTAATATTGTAATTAATATGCATTTTTGCAATTTTAATTTAGTAGGTTTGAGGTTATGAAGAAGAATAAACATTTTTTTTTTTATTATAAACACGAATTTTTAAATCAGAATATATCTAATTTCTGCATTTTTTTTGTATGGACAGGCTTCATCAGTGTCTTTCCATTAAATTTTTAATTGTTTATATATTTTTTTGTCAGGTTGTCTCTAAATGATAATTTTTTCATTAACCCGTCGGCTGTGGAATTCGAAAACATGTCCCCACATTAGAAACTTAACTATACTGAAGTGCGATGACAGCTTAGCCATCCCAAGTAAGACTTTGAATGCAATGTTACTAGTTCATTGTTTTCTTTCCTATTCAGCTTTTTGTTATTGTTTTTTGTTATTGTCTTTACTCTTTATCTTCCAATACGTTGCATAATTATTAGTAATACATACAATGTTTCCTAAAGCACTTTCACTTTACACTTACACTTTTACCATACCATTTAGGGCCACATTTATTATCCGATTTTCAAAATTGTCAAGGCCGATGTTTTAATATCGTTTTCTAAACATTTTAATTCTTCAAACTTTGCGGCCTTTAAAGGCCGTAAAAGAAGAACTGGTAGGAATTGAGCCAAAGTTGGACCTTGGTTGCATAATGCTGTCAAGGTAGAGGGGTATGATAATGAGAAGGCGATGAATTTTCCCAAGGTCATGTAGGAAATATAACTTTAAAATATGTATATTTCTGATGCTTACATTTCTTTACTTCCCAGCAGCGAAATGTGTCTTATAGACAATGTCAGGAGCGCCGTTTAGGTGACAAGTCAACAGGTGCATATATTTGCCAAAGACTGCTGAAAGACATGTCTGCTCGTTTTTACTTTTTATAAAATACTCAGTGTAGAAAATCATTACCAAATATGTGGTTATGTAACTACATACTTGGTGATGATAACTACCCAGTCAGAAAAATACAATCGGGAAAGTGATGGCAAAGCACTTTAACAGGTGGTACAAGTACTGGCAAAAAGTGCTTTCCCATTCCCAAAATGATAACATCATTAGACAAAAGGACCTGCTGTTCAAAAAGCGATGGAAAAGCACTGGAGAAACAAATTTTTTGAACGTTGGAAAAACGCTGACAAAACCAATAAAACAATGATCTGGAAATATATTTTCCAAAATAAAATTTAAAAAAGTTCACATGTATTTTTTTTGGTCCTGCCGTGATTTGAACCCAGGCCGTCAGATTGGCAGACGATTGCTCGACATATAATATTTGATAGCTAAACACATAAATGAGTAACAATCACTGGACAACTACTGGCTATGCGAAAAAGCTAGCACTGGCAAACAGTTTTTTGTAACTAATATGCCAGCGTTGGGAGAGCAAAAAAAGTTGGTCTTAAAGGAGCTTTCCACAAACCAAAAAATTAATTTTATAGAACAAAAAAAACTTTAAATTAAAAAAAAATCCAAAAAAAAAAATTTTCCTTGCAACCGGATTTGAACTCGGAATCTCCTGACTACAAACCTTTTTTAACGAAGCGTCAGCATTTTTATAAAATCATTGCTCTACCAGTGAATTGGTTTTTGTACCACTGGTAGCATTGGCTAGGTAGCACTGGCTAACATCTGGTTGCAAACTTTGGCATATCACTCTTAGACCATTCTTTGCCAGTGATTTTTTTTATAAACCACCGACATTTTTGTAAAACAAATGCTGGAAAAACGCTTTTTGCAAGCGCTGACAAAGCGTCCCAAATGAGTGCTCTCCCAGTCATTTATTTTCAACACCATGGTTACCCAGTGGTATGCCAGTGATTGCTTTTTGTATCACTGGCGATTTCTGATTGGGTAGTTACTTTTCTTATTACATTTCTTATTACCTTTATATGGCGATGTAGCGAAAAAAATGAGTTATGGTTACACACCAGCATACGAAAAATCAAAAAAGATATCGTTACCTATGTGCTTACCAGTACTGACAAAAATAATGAGTCTAAAAATAGATTTAGTTGTTTTCTGTTTTAAAACAAAAAATTCAAATATTTTCGGTTTTCTTTTTTGTTAAAACAGTTTCTTTATATACAACATTATTTCAATTCAAATTACAAGAAATTCCTTACTCATACACACACACAAAGCCAACAAAAACAAAAACATGAACGTGTGTGTTGTGTGGTAGTGTTTTGAAAATTCAAAAAAAAAAACTTTCAGATATGAAAAAACAAACCACAAAATCGTTTTTTTTTACATTTTGTCAGTTAAAAATTGACGATTGTTTGAACAGAATTTTCAATTATTTTAATTTCTTATAAGGGTTGTTTAAACAATGTTTAAAAATAAATAGGAGAATGGTTTGAATGTAATGAAAAATCTGTAGGCCTTTTTATACCCTACACCACTATGTGGTCAGGGTTATATAAGTTTGTGCTGATGTTTGTAACACAAAAAAATATTGGTCCTAGACCCACCTTATAGTATACCGATCGGCTCAGAATTTTTTTTATTTCGATTTAACGATGTCCGTGTGTCCGCCCGTCCGTCTGTCTGTCTGATTTTGGTGACCATCGGTCCATGTTTAGACCTAGTGCCCATATAAGGGTCCTACCAAAATTATATTGTTTATACGCTGCAGGTCGCAAATATTAAGATATTTTGATGAAATTTGGTACACCAACCTATATCAGCCCAAGGACGAAGCCTGTTGATTTTAGTTAACAGCGGTCCATGTTTAGACCTAGTGCCCATATAAGGGTCCCCTCAAAATTATATTGTTTATACGCTACAGGTCGCAAATATTAAGATATTTTGACGAAATTTGGTACACCGACCTATAGCAGCCCAAAGAGGAAGTCTATTGATTTTGGTTAACACCGGTCCATGTTTAGTGCCATATAAGGGTACCCCCAAAATTGGCTTGGTTACAAACTGCAGGTCGCAAATATTAAGATATTTTAATGAAATTTGGTTCGTTGACTCACATTATAGAAAATTTTGACACAAGTCCCATTTGAACCCATTCGAATTTCGGATCCAAACATTAGTTGGCTTTTAACCAGACTGGTGTAGGGTATTGTATAGTCGGCATGCCCGACTTTAACCTTTTTACTCGTTTTAATTGTGTTTTCAATTAAAATAATATGTATTTTAGGTTGTTTTTAACGATAAAATATTGTGAGTGTATATATGTTCCAATATATAATTATACGAAATTTATTATGATAATATATGACTATATCAAAACTTTTATACTTGGACTTTCAAAAACTAAAGCGGAATCGATATTTAGAATAGATTTAACTTATAAAAGCTTTTTAATAGTGCTTCGTATGTATCCCCTAAAGTGTCTTCAACTATTTCACTTAAAAAAATTTACACTTTAACCGCTTTTTGGTGTTAAATTGAATAATTTTCTGATTGATTAGCAAAACGTAATTTTTTCTAAAAAATTGTCAATTGATTAAAGTATTTTTAGTTATTAAAGTGTTTCTTTATAAACAACATTTTGTATATACAATGACCGGTAATCGAACCTGCAACCCTCTATACAGACAATAACTTCTTCCATCAGCTCTTAACGAGATACACCACGGTCGGCACAGAGATGAGTGCGGCTAATTGAAGTTTTTCTTAGGTGGTATTATTTAAGCGAATTTGTCTATACAGAAAATTTAATTTTAAAACTAAAGCACCGTAAGTTGTTCCAGTTTCACGTGAGAAAACTGTTATACTCCATATAAAAGAATGATTTTTCACGACAATCAGTTTCACGTGACAATTGTGCAGAGTTTGTTTTCACGCAAATTTAATGTATTAATTTTCTTGGGAAAAAGTGACATTTTCTGTTTATTTTGATTTTGTCTTTGTTATAAAATTAAAAAAATTGTTCATTCATTTAAATTAAATTTCAATTTGAGGCATTTAAAATTCGAGTGAAATTTTTCCACGTGAAAAACAACTTACGGTGCTTAAAGTAATAAATTGTTACGTTCTTATAAAATTATCTCCGTAAGACGTATTCAATGAACGACTTTGTATTTTTTAGCTCTCCCGAAAAATGTGTGATTTTGAAATAAGTGCCTTTGTGAAAATTCCACGGATTTGTAATCAGAAGAGTTGGATTAAACTTGTGTAAAAATAATTTATTTTTCAGTTAGTATGTATCACGTTTTTAGTCCTATTTCTGAACCTTTTTAATAAGAACTTATCAGATTATAATGCCCTTAATTAATATTCAAAAATTGGATGCCTACACTCACAATATTTTATCGTTAAAAACAACCTAAAATACATATCAAATTAATTGAAAACACAATTAAAAAAAGGACTACTGATTTTTCATTATATTCAAATCATTTTGCTATTTATTTTCAAACATTGTTTAAACAATCCATAAAAGAAATAAAAATAATTGAAAAATCTGTTAAAACAATCATCAATTTTTAACTGACAAAACGTAAAAAAAAAGATTTTTTGGTTTGTTTTTTCATATTCGAAAGTTTTTTTTTTGTTTCAATTTTCAAAACACTGCACACATAACACACACGTTCTTTGTTTATTTAATTTCTCTTTAATTTGATTTTCTTTCGTTTTAAATTAAAAGCAATTTTGTTTTGTTCCAACACCAGACACGATTCGAACCAACGACCTTTGGTTTAGAAGTTCATCGCCTTACCCCTTGATCCAAACTATATTGATGCAAATAGTTTCATAAACATTTTTTTATAATTCAAATTGTTTTTATTTTATTTGAATCTATCTTTTTAAATTTCAAATTACCCATCACACATAAATATAATAGTTAAAAAAAATGCCCTAAATGTAACAACGAACATGCTGCTCTTTTCAAATTTTTGGTATATAAATTTAATGCTTAATGCAGAAAGGTCCTAACTGGAATTAATATTCCATTAGAGGAAATGGAAAGCTGAAAAACTTAGATTATAATTTTTATTTTATTGTTTTTGTATTAATATAAAGTTTCATTCTGAGAAACAATATTTCTACCGCTTTATATTTTTATTGCCTTCCCCCGTATAGAAATTAAGAATAAAGATACACTGAGAAAATTATCTGCATGATATTAATGAATTTTTGCATAAAATCGATAAAGTTTCACGGGAACTCGTCCATTGATACTTTTCATTGAATTAATGGAATTTTTCATAAAATATTATCAAAAATTTCATTTTATTTGCTTAAAGTTTCATACGCTCCATGAAAAAGTTTCACTAAAACTACCCAAGTAACATTTTTACGGACTCTCCGGCATGTACGGAATCATCAATCCGGCTTTTACGGAACATTATCGGTCCGTAAAACAGGTATCCGTCAAAGCTTGTACGTATACGGAACAATAACGGACCGTACTTTCGGATTTTCGAATATAATACGTATTGAATCCGTTTTGGTGTATCCGTTTCTGCACCGTTAAATACGGACTTCACCAATTTTCATCATTTTAAACTCCGGAGCTAACGGTGTCGTCTTTCTTCAGTTTATTCGTGAATTTTTGTCCGCAAAATAGAATTATTTAAATAATTTAATACGGGTCGTGCGGTAAAGTCGGTTAAAAGAGTTTCTGGATGTCGTAAAAACGAGCATCCTGTCTTGGCCGTTGCCGCAGTACCCAAATTACTTTAATTCACATAGAATCATTAAATAGTGAGTGTTTATGAAATTTTATGTTTTTTTCACGATAGTTTGCGAATTGCGTATGAAAAAACTCAATCGTGAATACATTTAATTAAACCTCGATTAATAAATTGTTTCTTTTGCTTGTAGATATATTTTGGATCTAGTTATGGGTCAATTTTGCGAATTTTGAGGCCGATTAATGAAGTTAATTGCACCGGCGGTAAACATAGTTTTTAATAAAATTAATAAATTATTTAATAAATCTATTAAAAAATATACAATATTAAAGTTAGTAATGTGTCAATTTAGGTAGATATAAAAGTCCGAAAACGGCATTCTAAAAACGGAGTCACTCCGTTTATTACACGACATAACGGTCCGGAAACGGTCCGGTATTGACGGACTTTCAGCGGACTAGTCCGTTTTGTACATGACATAACGGTCCGTAAACGGTCCGTCGTTGACGGACTTTAAACGGACTTGTCAGTTTTTAACACGACATAACGGTCCGTAAACGGTACGTCATTGACGGATTTTCAACGGATTCGAATCAGTTTCGATGTTCCTTATATTCCGTTTTCTGGTCCGTATACGGATCCAGAAAACGGTGCGTATACGGAGTTGGATTCCGTTTATGACGGCCCGAAAACTGTGCGTAAACGGAACGAATTGTTTGTTGGGTATATTCATAAAATTTACGAAGCTTTTTCATCGAATTTCACAAATTTTTTATTTATATTGTGAAGAAAACTTCAACAGTTTACTGTAAAATTTCGCTAAAACTCGTCCAGCAAAATTTTCTCTGTGTAGCGTCTTTCTTTATTAAGCCATCGATATTAAACTTTGGAGCAAAATTGCACAAAAATATTTTTATCATAAAATTATTTAAGATTTTAAAATCATCGTGTTTGACGACAATTATCTTAAAAGTGACAATACTCTCTGAATTAGATGAGAATAAGATTAGTCGACTGACTAGAAATACCAATTTACATAAATCAAAGTCCCTAGAATTTAGTGTTTAACTGCAGTTATAATATTTAATTTTAATTAAGAACTTGCGTTATATTTACGTTTTTTGATTTTTTAAGTTAAATTTTCATTTGAATAAAATTTATAACCCTGTATTTATTTAATTTCTGACATGCATAAAACTTTTTGAAAATAAAAAAAATTCATAAAATATAAAATCTTTCTTTTTTCCTCCACACAAAATTAAAAATAAAAACTCTGTAAAAAAATTCCCCTCAAAGGGCATTATAAAAAAGCTTGTTTTTAAATTTTATTTTAGTATTTTATATTTTTAGTTTTTATAACGATTTGTATGGTGAACATTTAAAACGATTTGTATGGTAAATGTTTTAGTCGTATATGCCGACCCTATTGCTAGCAGCTGAAATCATCGCGATTTCTTCACATTTTTACAACCCGGCAACCCCGTGATTATCAAATCAATTTAAACATTTTTACTAACAATTCAAATAAATTTGGCAATCAATTTCGATAATTTCGTTATCGTAAACACTGATTGAATTCATATTATTTAATATTCAACTATTTTAAGTTAAAACAAACAAAAGAATTTAGATATAAAACGAAGTTCAGTTTTTCTAGTCGTGCGATAGATTCAAATTATTTTTATAAATTCAAATTGTGTGTTGGGTACATTTGTTTGTTTAAATTTCTTTTTGTTGTATAAATAAATATTTCAAAATATTTTAAATTCAAATTTAATTTATACAACTTTCAAATCGGTTGTGGTGTAGATGTCTGGAAGGTCAGGCATTGACAAAATTTCAATTTTTGAGGGTGGTGGTTCAAATCTCATCCCAAAAATTTTTTTTTTTTATTTTTACTATAACTATGTATACACTTAAAATATTTTATCGTTAAAAACCACCTAAAATACATATTAAATTAATTGGAAACACAATTAAAAAATGAAAGGATAATTGAAAAGTCTGTTAAAACAATCGTCAATTTTTAACTGAAAACCGAAAATATTTGAATTTTTTGTTTTAAAACAGAAAACAACGAAATTATTTAAATTATTTTTTCTAAAAATAGAAATCTAAAAATAGATTATTTGACTGAAAATATCAACTCCTACAGACGATAAATATTTCTTGTAGTTTGTTTTTTATTGACGAATATAAAAAGTTAAACAATATGTTTCAATGTATTTTAATTGATTCTTCAATTGAAAACAAACTTTACCTATTACTTTTCAAATAAACCTCAATCGGTTATGGAAAATATATTGTGAGTGTAGCAAAAAATTTTCGTTTTTCTGAGTATAGTGTTCTATATATCATCATACATACCATTACAGTTTACATTAGAATTAGCTGCTAACAATTTTTTAAGTGCTCCCTTCAATTAAAAAGAAAAATAAGTCATTGTTAATTAACAATTTCGCAAAAGCAGTGTTGTTACACTAAAATATCGTAGTTTCGCTCCATTCGAGGACCCGTCAGCGGTGAGTTCATGTATCAATGTGTACAATTTTAAATCATTCTGTACAAATTAAATTCTTTATATATTTAAGGAATGCATTCTAATAAAGTAATTAATTTATTAAATTGTTCCAAAAAATAAATTTTACAATTTTATTTATTCATTCATTCAAATTAAAAATCAATAAAAAATTAATTGTTCTTCGTAAAAATTATGGTTTTTTCCATTCAATTTATTTTCAACATAGATGTATCTGTTTTTCGTTCATTTCATTTGTTTCTTTTTTATGTTCCAATAAAATTTAATATATACATTTCATTAAAAATTTTTTTAAATGCATTATATTGTTAAACAGATACAAAGAGCGTATTTTTTGTATTTCATTTCTGGTTATTTCCCAATGGTGTTTTTCTTTGAGAATTGTAGTTCGTTTCGTGATTAAATAGCCTAACTTCAAATTCAGCTCTGTTTTTGGGTGTTTCCGATAGAGGGAATATATATGTGTTCTTTTATACAGTAAAAATTTATATTTTTAACTTATTGTTAGCATCAAGATAATTTTTAGTGCCATAAACCATGCATTAAGAAAGCTATAAAATTAATGCATGAAGTCAAAGAATTTTGCTAATATTAATTTTTATTATTTATTTTTTATAGCATAAGTCATAGGCGTAGCCATGCAAATTGTGAGAATGTGTACCCGGGACGGACAATTTTTTTTATGCTTAACAAAATAAGTACTTCTTTGAACCACTTATTTATGACCGTAATTTTTAGCTGTAGATACTTACCATTGCTTCTTGTTTTAAATTACAATCACCCTTTTACTCTAAGAATCAACTTTTAATGAAATGCTGAACGGTCGACACACCGCTATTTATGGTAAAATTTTCATTGAAATAATTTGTTTTTTAATTTTGTTAATTTTTTTCTTTTTAGATTCTAGCACTTTTTCCACTAAAAACTTTAGGATCAATTAACATTATTTTATAATCAAATAAATTTGACAAATTTTGAAGAAAGCTCACAAATTTAGAAAAATCAGCTCATCCCCATATAGTTGAACTGGAAAGATTTTGAACTTAAAGTTTTAAATGTAGAATTTTTGAATAAATCGCATTTGAAAATACAAAAGCTATTTGCTCATTTTGGACTCATTTGCTCACTTCAGACCTTTTGAAAGCCTAGAAGAACTTGCTCCGAATTAAGCAAATCAAAATTAGGCACAAGTTTAGACAACTCGGATTTAAAGACTTCAAAAATGTCATTGAGGTTTCGGAATAAAAATAAATTTTATCAAATCATAACGAGTTAACCCTTTCACTACCATCCCAAGCTAAATTTAAGAAATTGTAGAACATATTTGGACCTATTTTATAGTTGTTCAATAAATCCAGTGCTACATATAATCCCAGGACATATAATTCCTTCTGAAGGATACTAGAATATACACATTTTTGAGCTTTTGAGTATTACATCTATACGAAGAAATAACTTCGAATTTTTAAGACTCTCTACAAAGAGTACGGTAGTGAAAGGGTTAAGGTTAACCAATTTGTTGTTTATGCTCTTGCCTATTGCTGTTTATTAAATAAACTTTATTTACTAACAACGAATAAACTTTTTATTGATTTTACCAGGTAAGTTATCATTTTTAATTTATTAAAATTTTAGAGAAGTAGCAGCGCCCTTCTTAACTAATTTTAATAACTTTTTCTGCTATACGTATATTATTGTATTCTGAAATTGGAAAATATTTCGTAATGGCAGTCAAACGATGCTTACTAAGGATCTGATAATGGAAAAAATACCCAACAATTTTTCGAGGGTACCTTTTTATGGTTTATTCGGTAATTTTAAGAACAGCAAATTTTTCGATCTGAGAAACTATAGGGGGAAATATTGATTTGCATTTAAAAACATCCCAGTCAGAAAAGAGGCACCTTGTAAAATACATTTATTTTCTTTTATATTCTTAAAAGGAAACCCATTAATTTTGCAAATAAAATAGTGTTTACAAAAACACGTACATTTGAAATAGATTGTGCGTGTTTAAACTCAGGCACACATATACGCTAACACATACCCTATTACATGTTCAGACAGTTTGTATAAAAATCGCAATGCGTTTAATCAGGATAAACACAACAATGGAAGCTTAATTGCGCATAAATCATTTTAAGCAAGAGCAAAAAAAGGCGAATATAGAAATAACAGCGCAATAGATAAATTGCTATCTAATGCTAACTGTGAAGGATTTTCCTGAATTTTGTGGTACTTTGTGTTACTTCCAGTTCTCGTTGTTTACAAAAGCTACGCTTGGCGAATGTCATTAAATTCCATACAATGCTAGATAAACGATTTTTACAAAAAAGTTTTATAATCGTATATATACATACTAAGGACCGACAACACAAAGTCCCGTTAAACTTTAATCAACAGTTAAATTCAAATTTTGTATGTGAAGCAACAATAAATCCCAGTTAGCACCTAACTGGACATTGTGATAATGGTGGTAAGAGGGATAAAAAAGAAAAACAAATACGAATAAATAAATGATGCTACATCATGGCATGTCTGCGTATTTACTTTCTTTTTGGGGTTTAAATCCATACAAAAATTTACATACTGCGATAGATAAAAAAAAATTGTATTTGGTATATTTGTTTAGTTCATCAGTTACTACATATCAGAGTTTCGAAGGAATTAATTACCTAATTTTCTTTTGCTGTACTAAATTCTTAATTTGGGAATAAATTCTTTTACCAAACTTAATGCATTAAATCAATTCCCTTTTTTTCAATAGATTTTTCTTGAAAGAATTCATCAATTTTTTTCTAAACCCATCATAAAATTTTATACATTCATATATTAAAGAATTCATTGAATTCTAGTTAATTAAACTTTAGGTCAACTGGGGAATGAATTCCCTGGGAGCTGATTCCCTAAAGAGTTAATGTTTTCATTTACATAATTCCGCAAGAAATTAACTTTTTCAATTGTTTACTTTTTGGATTAAAAAATAAATAAATTATTTTTTCGGACTTTCTAAAGGGTTTTTCAATAAGAGCGCTACAAAAGTTTTTTTAAATAAAACAAAAACGGTTTTGGATATCAATGAAATTTTTTATTCCTGTGAATGTACGTTCGATGCCATTATATATGGAAATTGATCTCTTTTGCATGGCCACCACGAGCACGCTTTCAGAAGTCCAGACGCTGAACCCAATTTTCGACGGTTTTCAATCATAAATCGGCTAATACTGATGAAATTTCACCTTCGATATTCGTACGAATTTCGTCAATCATCGCTGGCTTGTTGGCATAGACCATAGATTTGACGTAGCCCCACAGGAAATAGTCCAACGGCGTCAAATCGCACGACCGAGGCGGCCAATCGACTGGACCATTTCGTGAGATAACACATTCTCCAAACTTGGTTTGCAATAAATTGATTGTGACATTCGCTGTGTGGCTTGTGGCGCCGTCCTTTTGGAACCACATGTCCTCCAAGTCCATATCTTTCAATTGGGGCCAAAAATATTCGGTTATCATTGAACGGTAGCGATTCCCATTCACAGTAACGTGCCGGTCTTGATCATCACGGAAGAAGTACGGCCCAATGACGCCGCCGGCCCATAAACCGCACCAAACCGTAATTTTTTCGGGATGCAATGATGACTTATGGAGTACGTGTGGATTGCTGTCTGACCAATAACGCATATTTTGTTTATTGATGAAGCCATTCAGCCAGAAATGAGCCTCATCGCTGAAGATGATTTTCGATGAAATTCTGAACCATTTTCAAGTTGTTGCTCAGCCCAATTCACGAACATACGACGCTTCTGGTGGTCAAGCGGCTTCAGTTCTTGCGTCAATTTGATCTTGTAAGGATGTGGGCCAAGATGTTTTCGCAAAATTCGCCACAACGACGTCACAGAGATGCCCAACGCTTGAGAACGACGTGTGAGAGACATATTTGGGCTTTCTTCAACTGAAGCCTCAGCGGCAGTAATATTCTCGACACTACGGGCACTTTTTGTCACATTGGCACGGAAACATTTTGTACTGTGCCTGTGGATTCAAATTTTTCCACTAGACGCTCAATTCTTGATCTGCTAGGGCGATTATGACTACCATAAATTGGACGTAGCGCACTTAACGTTAAGGCCACTGACTCCGAATTTCGGTAGTAAATTTTTATAATTTCGAATCGTTGTTGGCTCGTATATCTTTCCATCATGAAATGGCAAACCTTACTGAAGAGAAATGTCAAAAGAGCGGCAATAAATATGGCGTCGTTTGCTGTCCCTGTCTTTCTACTTTTGTAGCGTTCCTGTTGAAAAACCCTTTATTATTTCATATATTTAGTTAGAATACTGTTCCACCTCAAGTCCAAATTCGAATATGATGTTGTCATATTAGATTTTATTTATTGTTTCAAAAAGGTTGACCATTTTCATGATAGACAACTCAAGTAAAAAAGTTTTGATATAGATTTATATGACTTTATAAAATTGTTTCCCGTAATATATTGCAGAATATGTATTAATACAAAATTATATTATATTGTACAACATTGTATAACATTTTTTATTTAATATATAAATATATCTTGCTTCATATTACACTTCATATAGTGCAATATATAATAATATCCAATTATATATCTATCTATTTGTCACTACATATACCACATATAATTCTATTTTATTATATACGAGTGTATCTAATTGGATGTATTTGTATTACATTATATATTATTTCATGCAATTGGGTGGGGACAAAATTCGGATCAAATTGAATAAAACTATATCTTAATCAATCCAATTATATCTAATTATATCAAATTATTATCTAATTGTTAGAATTTATTGTTTCGTGGTGCCTTTGTATATGAACTGTCCGATTTGGTAAAACCAGTTGCAAATCAACACTTTTTAAAAATCATTATTTTATATATCGTTAAAGTTCCCTTTTGGTACTATTATATGTCCGTTTTTGTGTTGTCAATAATATTTATAAAAAAAACAAGTTTTATCCCAAATATCGAGCCATAACGCCAAAAAAGCTTAAGTGACATGATTTTCGAATTTCGTTTTTGAATAAAAATCTATAGTTCTTAATCAGTTGCATCATTTCCCAAAATTTTGTAACTCTGGGAAGTCCCGTTACAAAAATATTTTAAGTGCAAACTACTATGTACAAACTACAGTTTGTTTACATTTTTCGTGAATCTATAACCTATAATTATTACATTTTTTTATTGAAATATTTTCCTTTTAATTGCTTCCTTACTAAGGCATTTCATTTATTGATGTCGATTGTACTTTCGGCGTACAAAGCCTATATAAAACGCTAAGTAGTTATCTAAATATCAAGATTAGCACATCGTAAATATGGCCACAGGTCCTGTGCTTACATTTTAACACAAAAAATACATATTAATTGAATTTGAAAAATTTTTTATATAAAAAACTGAATGGACAACCGCCAAACTTTAAAGACATTTAGCGAAAGATCTGTGCCATTGATCGAAAAATAAAGTACGCCATTGTTATCAGCATGTCCGAAATATATGTAACCGATTATCAATTCTCCATTAATTATTTGAGTGTCATGCAGTGTAATTGAGAACTATGAATGAATTCATTAATTTTTGAAATTAATGAATTCATGCCTTGAATTCAAAAGATAAATTAAATTTTAGGGAATTCGTTTCTAAAAGGAATTAATTGTTTAAAGCTCTGCTACATATACATACAGTAGTGGACTAAAGTGGATACATATTTGAATATTTTTAAATCTGTATTAATAACTTTTGTTCAATTTATGATATCCAAGTGTAGTTTTTCCAGTTTTGGAAGTGGCCAGGTCAGAGCCCCGATTTGAATCTCATCGAGAATTGGTGGGCAATTGCCAAAAGAAGACTCTCCCAATGCGAACGAGCACCGAACAACTTAGATGATCTTTGGTCAAGAGTTTCAGCGGAATGGGCTAATATTCCACCTCAAACTATTAAAAATGTCGTGGAAAGCATTCCATCTCGCATAAAATCTGTTTTAAAGAACAAAGGACTTTCGACAAAATATTAAAGAAAGAACTTGCCGAAAATTTCAAATATGAACAATACTGGATAAAAGCGGTCACAAATTTACAATTATTTTTTTTATTAACTTCTTAGTGATATTGTCTACTGTATTTAGGTTTTTATTGAAGAATAATGTTTTAGTTTTATGCTTTAAAAACAATCATTTAAGTTTCTATAATAAAATAAAAATTATAACAAATTTCGAAAAATCTTGAACTAATGTATCCACTTTAGTCCACTACTGTATATAGAGCATGCATGTATGTAGCGTAGACCGTACCACTTTACAGACAAAAAAAAGTGCGCGGTAAACCTTCGAATATAAAGAAATTTGCAAGGCAATTTCGAAATTTTTTATGTTTGCAGAACGTATGGGTCGCCTTTCTTAATTTTTCGTTATAGCTTCGGCATTTATAGTCGGATTTTAAAGTGTGATATATCGATTTTTTTGCCTCGAGGAGACCAGTGCTTTGCTATAAAGGAAAAATCCAATGAAAAAAAATTTAAAAAGGCGAACCCTACGTTCAGAAAAAAAAATAAAAAAAAATAAAAAGTTTCTGCTGGAATTATCGAAAAAGTTTCTTAGCAAAAGTGTAATGATTTGTTGCGAGGTTTAATTTTCTGACATTAGGGTTGTACATTAGGGTCGTAGGAACTGAGATCTGGTGGGTAAATATTAGAACGGCATACTCGAGGTCAATGGCCCCTAGAGCAAAACTTTGGTCTCCTCGAGACATTTATTATTTAGATTCGACGGTGTAAGGCGAACACTTTTTAAGTGGTACGGTTTAATATAGCGCATACATGCATAAATAAATTTGAGGTCTATAAGTGGTTGCAGTATTGAAAAAAATAATAAAATGCAAAATAGAACAAGCTCATCTATTATAGTGTAGGGGTGAATATTAAGTACCATGATGCGGGTTTTGTTTGTACATATTAGTAAAATATGTTAGCTGTTCAGATGATTATAAAATATTTTGCATATTTTAGTTATCTATGAATATTAAAAGAGGATATATCGCTTGACTTATTATGTTGATATTCTATAATACTATAAACATTTAATATTCTTTACTATAGCTTAACAACATGGATGATAGAAATTCTTCAAATGCATAAATTAGAAAAAAAACTGTGTTTTAGAATGTACTGATTTAAGCCACGTATACCGATTGAATTTTTTTCACTTTTGCTGTTTGTGATGATTACAAAAATGTTCATTTTGAAAGTGGTAGGTATAAGTATATTCAACACAGAAAAGAAATGGTGACCGATGGGACCAGCTCTAGCAACTAATTGAGATTGATGGTATGAAATTTAACGAATTAACTCTTCAATTCTGTGATTAATACTTTCTATAAAACTATTTTTGAATATTTAGATGAATGTGTTCCGAAAATCACTGTGTTTAAACAGTCAGGCCCTCCCTGGAGCTCAAGACAGCTATCCAGACTAAAAAAATATAAAAAACAAATTTTACAAAAAATATAAAAAATCCGGATCATCTTGTACTTATGGTAAATATTCTGTATCACGTGCCGAATATAATTTACTAAACATGAAGCTTAGAGTGGTCCAAAAAAACATGAAAGTTGGAATTCGCGATCTCCACAATGTTGCCCCTATTCCTTAATGTCTAAAAACTCTCTGTGCCAAGTTTCAGCTAAATCCGCTGTTATTTAGAGGTAGCACAAAAAGTTGTCTTTTAAGAATTAGTAATTTATCTCTAGAGTAATTTATACAAAAAGTAGGGTTGACTTTAAATTTAAGTATTTCTTAACCTGTACGCTATTTTTTAACAATTTTTTTTTAAATCTGGTCTTAATTAATGTGAATATAAGGAATTTGAAATCAAAACTTTAAAAAATTAAGTACCTTTTAAGTAATTTGGGGTTTTTTTTTAATTTGTACAAAAAAATACATATTTTAGTCAAATTTTCGAAATTTTCCGAAAAGATGTAATTAAAAATTCAACTTGTTTTTGCCTTGCATGCGCAAATTTCTCAAATCTGATCTTGATTTTAACGCAGATTATGAATCAGCAATCGAAACTTAAAAAAAATTTGTGGTTTATGAATTATTCGCGGTTTTTGAAAATTCAAAAAAACTCAAGTTTTTTGAGATATTTTCCCAATTACCTGTAAACGGTGTTATCGAAAAATGCAATTTGTTATACTTTTGCAATTTACTTACCAAGGACCTTCATTATATATAACACTGATTTTAATTTTAAAAAGGATAACAGATATCCTTGCAAAATAAGTTAAAATTTGACATTTTTTAATATTTCGCTATTATTTAGATTGCTATAATTTTATTGCTACCAAAAACCCTATCCCACATAATAGGACATTTAGCAAATATATATTAATGCAAAAACGAAATTTTCATATTGGTAAATATAAGAAAACATCCTGATCGAAGTTGACCCTTTTTTGTATGAAATTTTAAAATTTCGCGAAATCCGCAACTCCGATTTCAATTTTGATTTCATATTCGTAATGTACACCTAAAAATATATTAGATTTGATATGTCGCGATCATAATAATTATATTTAATTTTTCTAATTTTTTCCATTTTTTTTAATTAATTAAAAATAATAGAACAAGTACAACCTCGAAACTTCAATTGCGATGTGCTACCTCTAAACAAAACTTTTTTGGTGATTTTTTTGATCAGACTACATTTTTTTTTCAAAGTGGCATATGTGTAGGGTTGTGGAGCGTGAAAATTCCACCTTTTTTTTTTTTTTGGACCACTCTAATGAAGCTGTACAATAATTATTTAAACGATATGAAGGTTAAATTTAAAATTGATCCTAAGTCATTTTATAAATTCGTAAATTCTAAACGGAAATCTACAGGATTTCCAAATACAATGAAGTATTTAAATCTTGAATCTAGTAATGATTTAATAATAAGTAACATGTTTGCTGACTTCTTTGCAACTACATATTCTGATGCTCAACACAACAACTCCAATAATTACCCTTACGCGATTGATGAACACCAGGCAATATCATTTTCTCCCATTATAACTTCCCAAATAGTAACCAGTTTAAAAAGCGTAAAATCATCCTTCCACAGTGGACCTGATGGTGTTCCAAGCTGTATATTAACTAACTGTGCTAATGCTTTTGCCACACCTTTATCAATAATATTTAACTTATCAATTAGATATGGCTACTTTCCTCAATTGTGGAAAGAATCTTACATAATTCCGCTATTTAAGTCTGGAAACAAATCAAATGTATCAAATTATAGAGGTATCGCTAAACTAAGTGGCCCTATGTTCCACTGGGAATTAAAGGATTAAATATATATCAGTGGTATCCCTAAACTATTTGAAAAGTTCATAACTGATTGTATCTCTCATCAAGCATCTTCATTACTGTCACCTTTCCAGCATGGCTTTAGAAAAGGTCGCTCAGCAATGACAAATATCTTAAAACTTACCACTATTGTAAATACTGGATTTAATAATGGTCAATTAACGGACGTTATATACACAGACTTCAGTAAAGATTTTGATAAGGTCAACCATAGTCTTCTTCTTAGTAAACTTTCACTAATGGGTTTTACTAACAACAGTCTTCGCTGGCTCGAGTCATACCTTATCTGTAGGAAACAAAGTGTTCGTTTTCATAATACAACATCCAAGGGCATCATCGTCAATTCTGGAGTACCGCAAGGAAGCCACCTTGGTCCAATCTTATTCTCACTTTTTATAAATGATTTGCCGTATGCAGTACACAATTGTAATGTATTAATGTATGCCGATGATGTAAAAATCTTCTTAAGCTACAAAAAACCTTCGGAAATGCTCAATCTTCAACTTGACTTGGATAACTTTTATAACTGGTGTAATATTAACCTCATGGAACTTAATTTAACAAAATGCAAGCACATGCGTTTTTCTAGAAAATGGAATTCTCTTGGTTTCTATACTTTTGGTGACAGCCAACTTGAATTAGTCAAAGAGATTTTAGATCTTGGTGTTTTACTTGATTCAAAATTAGATTTTATAAAACACATTACGTCAATAATAAACAAAGCTCGTGGACGTAAAGCGTTGGGCAAAGGAGTTCACTGATCCTATAATTACAAAGCAGTTATACACATCTTTGGTAAGACCAATCATCGAATATGGTTCTATTATCTGGGATCCTGATTATGATGTTCACATAAATCGAATAGAATCTGTCCAAAAACAATTTTTATTGTTCTGCTTAGGGAACTCAACTTGGAACCCTTCTGAAGCTCTTCCATCCTATTCAGTTAGACTTGAACGAATTAAATTGCCTACACTATAAAGCCGGAGAAAAATGCTTAACATTACGTTTTTAGTTAATTTGCTTAATGGTAATGTTTGTTCTGAATTCCTGCTTAATAATATTAAATTTAACGTTCCGCAACGATCAACTCGCAATTTTACACCATTGTATCTTCAGGTCTTTCAAACAAATTACGCAAATTCTGATCCTTTTCGTAGAATATGCAGAGATTTTAATGAGATGTATAATTTTATTGACTTTTCTTTGAGTGTTAGTGTCATTAAACGTAGTATTATCTTGTTTTTAAATACATAGCCTTATAATATTGTTTGTAATTAAATTAAATAATATTGTTTGTAATTAATTTAAATAATATAGTCTGTAAGGATTTAAAATCCATAGACTTAACTAAATAAATAAATAAAAAAAATAAAAGAAGCTCTGTTAATTAATTCGTAACAAAATAAATCGAACGAAAACAAATATGAACTAATTCCATTCAATAAATAGCCTTTTGTGAATTAATTCATTTAATTTTTAATTCAGGATTCAAAAACTGAATTAAAGAATTAATTTTTCAAAGCTGTGGGTGAGGTAAATCTAGGAATAGTCGTATTTCATTTCCATTTTGGTCTACTTCTCTTATTTTAGTAGATATGTACCATTTTAGAAAACCGGGAGGGAAAGAAATACCCAGATAGAAAAATACGAACGGCACAGTATTGGCTCAGCGTTGGAGACGGTAGTGCATGTACTGGCGATGTGTCGGATTTTTTCCGTTTCCAGTACTGGTACGGTGTCGAAATGATAACACCAATATACGCTTGGCCGTAGGTATTTGCCTACGTTGGCACAGTGTTGGATTTTGTTACTTCCTGGTGTTTTCCCAGTACTATAAATTAAAAACATTCAGTAACTTGCCAGTACTTTAAATACAATTAAATCAGTGTATAGCCAGTACTATAAAAACAATTAAAAATCTGGTGGTGAATTTCCTAAATTTTAATAAAATAAAAAATATATAATTTTGTTTTAAATTAATTTTGTTGCTTTTTGTGTAATAAAATATTAAATAATTGCAAATTCATGACTGAATTCGGTATTAAAAATTATTGTAAAAGAAGTGTCAGTTAAAAAGCGGAAAACAGTGGCAAAGCACATTTTAAGTGGTACTGGCATAATCAAAAAAACAGTGCTCTCCCAGTACTATTTTTTTCTACCGTGGGTAATTTCCACCTGGGTAGGGATATCTTTAAAACATCGGATATACTGATGGGGCCATCTAATAGGTGATGGCAGAGAGATGAAAATCTTATATTTTAACAATAAATTGTGTAAAATTTAACAAATGTATGTATAATTTTATCGACATTGTGAAATATAAACTCAATTTTTATAAATTCGGAAAACTACACTCAAAATCATAAATTTGTTACTTTAACAAAATTCATTCCTGTTTTTGGCTTAAAATAAAATTTGTTGATTTTAACACTTTTTTTTGTTAAACTTAACAAATCAATTTAAGTAAAAAAATTGTAAAACTTTAGTTTTATCTGAAATTATACTGAGTCGTAGAATTTATTCAAATTTAGGGTCTCGAGACCCTCCCCGGGGCTAATCCATATTATGTGAGGGCATATAAGGGCACTCCAATATCCGCTTTGCTTTATCTCGCTTAGTTTTCGAGATATGGGACATTTTATGAAGTGGAAAATTTTTATTTAAAATTTCCGAGGGTCCAAGGCCCCGCCAAGGTCCATTTTTTGATAGAGGTAACCCCTTTCTATGTGGTATTACACGGTTAGAGGTAGTCGAAATTTTCATCAATTTTGCTCTACCTCTCTTAGTTTTCGAGAAAAATCGGGAGGGAAAGAAATGGCGCCATCTTTAAAACTTCGGGTGCATTGGTGGCGTCATCTAACGGGTAATAATAGTAACATGAAAATATTATATTTTAACAATAAATTTTGTAAAATTTAACGAATTAGTTGGTTTTAAATAATTTTGAAAATTAACACATAAAATTAGTTAAAGTACTGCGGATTTTTATTATAGTGTTAAATGAAGATTACTAAAATCTTTGCTTAAATCAGTGTTTCAACTAAAAATTTGTTAAAAATTAGTCAAATCGATTTGAAACCGGTTTGACAGATTTTTTACTGACGTATTATTTTAAGTGTACCAAAAAAAAAATTACAAAGCTGACTTCGATATTTTTGTAGTTGCTTTTTTTGCATGTATGTATCTGTTGAAAATCTTGGAAAATGTACCTTTTAGCCGACGTTAGCCGGTTAGCCGCCGCCAGTCGACACTATTTTTTTAAGCCAGCCGCCGCCGATGCGGCTGGCTTAAAAATCAATCGCCGCCGACCATTTTAGCCATTAGCCGCCGCCAGCCGACAGAATGGACCGGCTTGTATCTCTGGTCCAAACGCTGAACCCAATTTTCGACGGTTTTCAAGCATAAATCGGCCGATATTTGTACGAAGTTCATCAATCGTCGCTGGCTTGTTGGCAGAGACCATAGATTTGACGTAGCCCCACAGGAAATAGTCCAACGGCGTCAAACCGCACGACCGAGTCGGCCAATCGACTGGACCATTTCGTGAGATAACACGTTCTCCAAACTTGGTTTGCAATAAATTGATTGTGACATTCGCTGTGTGGCTTGTGGCGCCGTCCTGTTGGAACCACATGGCCTCCAAGTACATATCATCCCATTGGGGCCAAAAATATTCGGTTATCATTGAACGGTAGCGATTCCCATTTACAGTAACGTGCCGGTCTTGATCATCACGGAAGAAGTACGGCCCAATGACGCCGCCGGCCCATAAACCGCACCAAACCGCAATTTTTTCGGGATGCAATGATGACTCATGGAGTACGTGTGGATTGCTGTCTGACCAATAACGCATATTTTGTTTATTGACGAAGCCATTCATTATGACGACCATAAATTGGACGTAGCGCTCTTAACATTGAGGCCACTGACTCCGAATGTCGGTATTAAATTTTAATAATTTCGACTCGATGTTGGCTCGTATATCTTTCCATCATGAAATGGCAAACCTTACTGAAGAGAAATGTCAAAGGAGCGGCAAGAAATATGGCGTCGTTTGCTGTCCCTGTCTTTCTACTTTTGTAGCGTCCCTGTTGAATAACCCTTTAGTGGTGTATGGTATAACTAGTATATTTTAACTTTTAAGTTTAAATTTATTTGTATGATATTTTGAAACAACAAATAAAATCTAATATTACAGTATCGTATTCGAATTTGGACTTGAGGTAGAACAATATTCTAACTAGATATATGAAAATTTATTGAGAAAGTCCGAAACAACACTTTTTGTATTTTTAATGCAAAAATTAGAATAACTTATATGTATAGCTTATAAACTTAACTAAATAAATTGAATTGCAATCATGAGTTAATAGGGGATTTCATATAAACGCGTATTCTACTTGTAACGGTGTAAACTGGGTATGGTTATGAGTTTAATATCAAACTCCATACATGAAAAATATATTTATATTTATACAAGGTTTACATGGAATTTACAGGTTTATATGAAAACCCATAATATTTGTGTTTTTGGTATTTATTTGGAAAAAAATAAACTATTTTTTTAAATAATTTTTTGTGACTGTGATGTTTTAAAAACAGTCGTTTTACGTTTTACCACCTGTACTTATTATGACACATGGTGAATAATTATAATAATAATATAATAAGTGACATGTTACATATCAATTAGTTTCAGTTAGTCCTGTGACTTGTTAACTTAGAGCAGTATAGTGATATGCCACGAAACTATTATTTTGTACTAGTTCAGCAACAACACACATATTGACTAATATGTGACTAGTTTTTTAACAAATATTTTTCTTTAGTTCTGTGATATGTGCACTTAAACCAGTCACGTGTTATAGCTCAAAAGGTGGAAATTTCCACCTCCTATGACAAGCCCATGTTAAAGTTGCCGGTTACTTTCATATAAAAAAAACCAAATCGAGAACCGTTAACTCCGACAAAGTTCCAGTCACGTGGCCAGCACTGTGACTGATCCATTTCCCCTAGGGAAGTGATAAAATGAAATTTAAAAAAAAGTGATAGAAAAACTAATTAAACTTAAACTAAATTTAGTTTGCTCCTACATCGTACATATTTTACTCTCTATCCTCAGAATTTAGCTATGCTAAATTTTCTTTTAAAATCTACATTTACAGGCTTTTATAACAAGACAAGCAGTTCTGCTGTGGCCATGGTGTAATGTTGTTCCCATAAATGCAAAGAATACAACTACGGTTTTGTCATCATTGAAAGCATGTTATTGTGATCTCAAGGCAGCTGTATAAACATGCATGTAATAGGTTTTATACATATGATGTGCTGGAATGTAATGTAAAGTTTTTGTATGGCATGTTTATGTTTTTCTTTGAATAAGTGCTTGTTTTTTGTAATGTATGGTGACATTATGATAATAAAATATATATGTATATTATTTTATCCTGTGTTTATCAACACGCATCCTTGTATCCTTTTAAAAATAACACAAAACTATAAAATAATAATAAACTCACATACGTAATCACCTTGACCTACGTTACAAATTTTACGCAGCAAAATACCTTGCATATCCTGTCCTATACACACACAAGTACTGTACTTGTGTCTATCTATTGCTCACGATGTTACTTTTTTGAGTGTGTTTGTGCATAATGTATAATGTGCGTACGTGTATATATAACATTTTGTTTATCTTTCTGGTTGTGTGTATGTGTGTGTGTTTTTTTTCGGAATTTCAAGAATTTAATTGTTTGAAAAATATTGTTGTTTGTTATTTTCCTGTTTCCTAATAAAGTGTTGTTCTTTATTCAAATGCATTTAAGGAGTGCGCATAATATAACCTCATTATGTATTTGATATTTATGTATTTTCTAAAATTTTCTGTCAATTTTCTGTTTTTATACCCTACACCACTATGTGGTCAGGGTATTATAAGTTTGTGCTGATGTTTGTAACACCAAAAAATATTGGTCGTAGACCCACCTTATAGTATACCGATCGGTTCAGAATTTTTTTTTATTTCGATTTAACGATGTCCGTCTGTCCGTCCGTCCGTCCGTCCGTCCGTCCGTCTGTCTGTCTGTCTGTCCATGCAATCTTGTGCGCACTCTACAGGTCGCACCTATTAAGATATTTTGATGAAATTTGGTACGCAGACCTATGTTGGTCCAAGGACGAACAAGTTTGATTTTTTTGAACATCGGTCCATGTTTAGACCTAGTGCCCATATAAGGGTCCTACCAAAATTATACTGTTTATATGCTGCAGGTCGTAAATATTAAGATATTTTGATGAAATTTGATACACAGACCTATATTGGCCCAATAACGCAGCCTATTGATTTTGGTGAACAACGGTCCATGTTTAGACCTAGTGCCCATATAAGGGTCCTACCAAAATTATACTGTTTATATGCTGCAGGTCGTAGATATTAAGATATTTTGATGAAATTTGGTACACAGACCTATATTGGCCCAATAATGCAGCCTATTGATTTTGGTGAACATCGGTCTATGTTTAGACCTAGTGCCCATATAAGGGTCCTACCAAAATTATAATGTTTATACGCTGCAGGTCGCAAATATTAAGATATTTTGATGAACTTTGGTACATAGACCTATGTTGGCCCAAGGACAAAGCCTATTGATTTTGGTGAACATCGGTCCATGTTTAGAACTAGTGCCCATATAAGGGTCCCCCCAAAATTATATTGTTTAAACGCTGCAGGTCGCAAATATTAAGCTATTTTGATGAAATTTGGTACATAGACCTATGTTGGCCCAAGGACGAAGCCTATTGATTTTGGTGAACATCGGTCCATGTTTAGAACTAGTGCCCATATAAGGGTCCCCCCAAAATTGGCTTGGTTACAAACTGCAGGTCGCAAATATTAAGATATTTTAATGAAATTTGGTGCGCTGACTCACATTAAAGAAAATTTTGACATAAGCCCCATTTTAACCCATTCGAATTTCGGATCCAAACAATACACCAGACTGGTGTAGGGTATTGTATAGTCGGCATGCCCGACTTTAACCTTTTTACTCGTTTGGAATAAAAAATGTGTTTTAAGTATGACGTCTCAAAATAATTTATATTTTTATAAATAGACTAGATGCATCCATGTGGGAAAAGGAACCGGTCACAGGACACGTCACGTGACCGGTCCATGGGGATGGGGACCGGTTCTTTTATATGAAAAGGACCGGTAATTTTAATATGGGCTTGTCCTAGGAGGGGGTCAATTGAATCTTGTGACGTGTCACAGGACCGCCGCAAAAGAACTTATCACAGGACTAATACAAAAGAACCTATCGCAGGAACATGTCGTAGGACTGATACAAAAGAACCTATCACAGAACTGGCGCAAGTGAACGCAAGTGAACAGGACTGGAGCAGATGAACATGTCACAGAACTGACGGAAAAGAACCTGTTATTGATATAATGAAAAATAACTTGTAACAGACTTATCTCAAAGAACCCATCTCTGAAAAACTTCTTAAAATAAAAAGAGACTAATTAATTAATGAATATTGATAAAATTAGGATACAATAACCAAGTAGAAATAGATTTTCTTTTAATTTTTCTTTTAGATCATGGGCATACGCAATCATGTACGTCCATGCATAATTAAATGTATGACCATACATGATCTCATATATTTTCATATGTCTTTGGTTCCGAAATTTGATATATCCCATATGAAAATCGAAATATACATATATGAACATACATGATCATATATTCGCTAGTATATGATCATGCATGAGCACACATGATCATATACGTCCATACGTAGTTCAGTGCATGACCATACATCATCTCATATATTTCCATATATCTTCGGATCCGAAATTTGAGGGTATGACAGTACATGTTCATATATGAATATATATGCTCACATATGATTCATGTATGCTCATATATGATCATATACGACCACATATCCATGCATGATCATATACAAGCCAATGTATCATCATATATGTTTATATATATTTCGATTTTCACATGGGATATTAAATATATTACATATATGTCCATATATGCTTATATACGATTCATATAAGCTAATATATGATCATATATAGCCATATACCTCCATACACCCTCAAATTTCGGATCCAAAGATATATGGAAAAATATGAAGTCATGTATGGTCATACATTGAGCTATGCATGGACGTATATGATCGCGTATACCCATGCATGGTCGTATACAAGTGAATATATGATCATATGTGTTGATATATGTTTCGATTTTCACATGGGTATATATAAATTATTTTATTACATTTGTTTACCGTTAGTTCAACTTATAAATAAAAAAAAAAAATTATAATGAGCATTTTGAATGCCTCAAAATGATAAATG
This sequence comes from Leucophora obtusa, assembly GCA_949987735.1. Taxonomy (NCBI): domain Eukaryota; kingdom Metazoa; phylum Arthropoda; class Insecta; order Diptera; family Anthomyiidae; genus Leucophora; species Leucophora obtusa. The sequence continues at coordinate 175,584,969 of OX465297.1, forward strand.
ATAAGTGCTAATAAATCTCCAATCGTTAACGCATTTTTTTTTGTCAATTTTTTTACGCAATATTCAATTTAAGAAAAAAGGGACGAAGAAAATCTTTGTCTGAACTTGAAAAAGGTCAGATTGACTCATTTTTTGACCAGCAATTGGGGATGCGAAGAATTGCACGAAAATTGGGTATTTAGCTTTTTGTAGAGCAAAATTATTTAAAAGATCACGAAAATTACGGTAAAAATAACAGCTCTGCTCGACCAAAAGTCCTTTCAGTGCGTGAATTTGAATTTCATATACGTAATGTACACCTGAAAATATATTAGATTTGATATGTCGTGATCGTAAGATTTATAGTTAATTTTCTAATTTTTTCCATTATTTTTAATTAATTAAAAATAATAGAACAACTACAGCATTGAAACTTCAATTGCGATCTGCTATCTCTAAACAAATCTTTTTTTGGGGGTTTTTTTAGTGGACCATATTTGTTTTCATAATGGCATATTTGTAGGGTTGTGGAGCGTGAGAATTCCATTTTTGCAATTTTTACAATTTCAAAAAAAGCACAAAAATATTGCCTAATATGATAAACGACTCCATAAAGGGGGATTGACCTTTGTGAAGGCGTTTGCCCTATTAGACAATATTTTTGGGCTAAATGATTTTAAGTACAAATAAATTATTTTCTTAGTAATGAAGACAACTTAAGTCTTTTTTATAATTTAAATCCTAATGAAATATAAATTCTTTAAAACATTTTATAAATATCTTAAATCGGCGATAAAATTAAATCATTCGAATATAGTTAGAAAGTTATTTAATTTTCTTACCAGTTTGTGTTGTACTGCTATGAAATAAACTTTTTAAATAACTTAAAAATCTCCTATGTAACGGCCGATGACGATGCCTTGATGAACGTCTCACTTTACCTTGTTCAACGTCATCTTCATCATCCCTTGTATCACATTTTTCTGGATCAACTACAATTTCTATACTACGCTGTTTACATTTGCTGGAAGATCTAAGGGAATGTGATGATATATTTAAAGGATTGCTTGTATGATGGTGTTGTTGTGAGGAGGCTACATTTAATGTAGCTGCAGGAACAATTAACGCATCATTAGGATTTTGACCCGTACCAGCTATACTGGGTAAATTAATTGAACCAACACTACCCCTTCCACTGACATTGCTTGCTCTGCCTATATTTTGAAGTAGTGTTGGTTGTTGTTGTATTATTGAACGACTTGTACTGGCCGCACATGTATCCTGTACCGAAGCTGTTGAGTTATTGGTAATGTGGCTATTACCATTTGAACCACGGTAAATTAATTCACTATCACGTGATATAGTTCGAATAAGATGTAGACCAGTGTGATGTGATGTGCTGGTTGTCAGAGCACCACCACCACCGCCACTACCGGTATTGCCATTTTGATGGCCATTTGAAGAACCATTAAGACCTGTATAATAGGCGCTTTGTGGACGTTGTACTTGTGGACCCGCCATATTTTTACTGTAGCTGTTAAAGTTTTGTTGCTTATTTACTAATGGAACACAATTGAGCTTGTTTAATTTATTATAATATCTATATTATGCTGTTGAGTTTTGTTTAATTTTTTTCTTCTAGTTTATTTTAAAATTCATTTTGTTTTATACTACACCTCGTTCTCTTTCCATTTTTTTTTAATAATTCAAAACATATTCAAATTTTACGTTTTTCAGGTACTACATACTCTAATTTGGCACTATGTTTTGTTGATTTGTTATAAAAGACAAACATTTTTTTGTTTTTCTTTTAACTTGCCTGCAGTTGCTGCTATTTTGTTACAAGCTGTTTTTGTTAGATTAGTTGCATTTGCTGTTGCTTGGGTTAGTACAATTATTTTTTTACAATTTGTTTGTTATTTGGGCAACATTGAGTTTTAATTACATTGATTTGTTTTAGCGTTTATCTGCAAAGAAAAACAAATAAATTTACAATAATAATTTTGTGTTAAACAAAGCATACGATTTTATTAGAAAAATTTAATGGTATTTTTTTCAGTATAAAATTGTACATATTTTTTTAAGTTCATACTATAAAGACACTTTTAGTTAGACATAAATCTCTTCGTCTACCTCTTGGCTATACATGAGTAATTTTACATTAGCTTATTAAAAATAGACACGCCAGCATTGCGTACGTTTATGCGTTTTGATGTGTTACTAAAATGATATGCTCTGACGGCTGCTACAATTTTGTTTAGCTTATTATGCAAAAGTGGCGTCTTTTTTAGAATCATTTCTATGTGTATCATTTCCTTTGACTTGTGTGTTTAAATTTATTTTTAAAATTTATTTTTCATTTAGATTTTAGTGACAGTTGCAATAAAGTTGAAAAATTAAAAAATTTCTATGCATAAAAGACCAACCACTACATAATTGAAATTTGGTATGTAGGTTCTTCCCCCGGAGTAAACGTCCGCTAAAATGTAATTTTAGGAAATTCCTACAAGGAGGGGAAAAGTCTCCCGCTTTGACTAGAAAACTGAAAATATATATACCTCAAAATATAGGCCAACTTACCGACAGTATACTTTTTGGTGTTTTGGACAGGAACGTGGTGAAAAATTAACGGTCCAAACTAGTGGATCTAGGAAGTTGAAATTTGGTACGAACCTTTATCATATACATCCGCTATTCCGCGAAGTCTCCTCCCCCCCCCCCATTGACGCCCTATCCAAACCACTTTTGATCGAAATGGAATGAAATAGCGAGCGAGTGGAATTGAGGCTCTAGAAATCGGGAAAGAAATTCAATGGAATGGCGATTGAAATGGAGTGGAACGGGGAACGAGTAGAATTGGAACACTAATAGTGGGAAAAGAAATGGAATCGAGAATCAGTGGAATTGAAACAACTGGAAAAAATGTAATGGAATTTAAATAAAAAATTGCAATCAATGGGTATTAAAATCAAAATGATTTCAACCAAACGGATTTAATTCTTCACCCAGAAAACAGATTCAGTTCTGATAACCGCATTTGTAGCCAATCGCATGGTTCGGTTGTGGTAGCCGAATTTTTCTGTTGGGGCTACAGAAAACCAATTGAGACAGGACTAATTTGATTGGCAACAAATGGGGTTGTCAGCACCGAATCTGTTTTCTGGGTGTTTGATTTCAAAATAATTTCAGATTTCAAAATGACATCTTGTCAAAATTGCAATAGTTTGTGATTGCAATCATTTTGAAATAATTTTTATTAAAAATCATTGAATGGAATTAATTTAATTGCAACCAAATCGATTGCAATCAAATTTTTATTGAAGTCATGCGATTTCAATCAATTCCCGGAAATCAAAATTATAGTGAAAGTCTTACGAAATAATATACACTTATACTAATATAAACTTTGTAAACAAAAATTTACATTGTTGGCAATTCAAAATTATCGGAGTCAGCTTTATTTCCAGAAGAAGAAGTTTCATTTCAAGAGAACGAAGATTTTGATTCTGATTTAGTTTTGTTTGCAATTACTGGATTTGAGTGCAATAAAAGTAATTGCAATCTAATCGAGTGCAATCAAGTTTGATTGCAATCAATTAATATATGAATTGATTTCAAAAAACTGATTCAATCGTTTTTATCGTATTGATTTCATGATTTCAAATTGAAATCATAAAATCAATTTACAATTTTAAATGTAATAAAAAAATAAGCAATTATTAACGCGAATTCATGTGATTACAATTAAATCGATTGCAATCTTTTACAGCTCTTCACTCATGCAGGATTACATACATATATTTGGGATTTTTTTTTTTTTTTTTTTGATAACAGCTCAAATGTCTGTGTTTGCGTGAAGGCAAAATATGGAAATAAATAAAAACAATAAAATTTCAATTTTTGTGAGAAAAAAGGATTCTCTAATTTATTTATAAAATTATTAAATTACCGTCGGTAAATTGATGTTGATCGTATGTAGTAAGGACAACGAATAAGAATAAGAACAAGAATTCTTAAGGCGGTGAACAACAACGTTTAAGTACTCACTAGAATCTGTATAAAAAGTCCCAACAAAGTTGTACAAAAAGCGGAGTAAAAGTTAGATTCTAGTGAAAATTAACCCATCAATGGCAAAAGTGCACAAAAAGTCATAAAGAGACAAATTATTGATTTGTAATTAAACAGTCTGTAAAGTATTCAGTATACCTGTGAAGAGCTTGAGGATAGTCCCTAAAGTCTGCAAATGTCGTCAGAGTAAAATGTAGATCAAAAAACTGTCCCCGAAGCATGCACTGTGCATACATACATATAAACGCAGTGTCGACCGCAGTGCGAAGTTTTGTCGGTAAAGCAGTTTTTCGTATCTTCTCCACTTGTCATTGACGAAAAATTATAAAAGTTTCTAAATAAACAAGAGCTGGTTTTAAACAAAACGCAATTTTTTAAAAATATTAAATCGTTTTCGCGAAATTCAAGAACAAACTTGGACAGCACTGCCACTGGCACTTTCACTATGTAGTTTAGGCTATACACATATAAAGCACTGCTCAAAATTATAGCGCACTTAATACCAGTAATTTGATGCTTGAATACCTCGCTAACAGTTCAGTAGAAAATTATAATTTTTGAGTTTATAAACACAATTTAATTGACAATTTAAAAATATAGATACTTCCTTGTTTCCCTAAGAAGAAAAAAAAAATGCAGTAAGGCTAACTTAGCTCCAAACGAGTGGTTCAAAATTATAGCGCACTTAGAATACTAAAACTGAAGACTTTATATATTGCGAAATATTTCAGTGTTTTGATTTAAATTTATTGCTAAGCTTGTTTTATAGACATCAGGTACTTTTACGGAAAATTTCACAAATTTTTATTTCAATTTGAAAAAAATACCAAACTCTTCTTAATTTTCAAATAGAAAAATAAGCTTTTTGCTAAATTAAATATTTAAAAACATTCTGCAAGGTAATTCGGTAAAGTTTGTTTTCAATTGAAGAATCATTTAAAATATATTTGAAACATATTGTTAAACTTTTTTATAAATCAATAAAAAACAAACTAGAAAAATATATGTACCGTCTGTAGGAGTTGTTATTTTCAGTCAAATATTCGATTTTTAGATTTCTATTTTTAGAAAAAATAATTTCAATAATTTCGTTGTTTTCTGTTTTAAAACAAAAACTTCAAATATTTTCAGTTTTCTTTTTTGTTAAAATAGTTTGTTTATACACAAAATAATTTCAATTCAAATTACAAGATAGCCAATAAAAATATGAACGTGTGTGTTGTGTAGTGTTTTGAAAATTAAACAAAAAAAACTTTCAAATATGAAAAAACAAACCACAAAATCGTTTTTTTTTTACGTTTTGTCAGTTAAAAATTAATGATTGTTTTAAAAGACATTTCAATTATTTTTATTTATTTTATGGATTGTTTTACCAATGTTCGAAAGTAAATAGCAAAATGGTTTGAATATAATGAAAAATCAGTAGTCCTTTTTTTAGTTGTGTTTTCAATTAATTTAATACATATTTTAGGCTGTTTTTAACGATAAAATATTGTGAGTGTATAATAAACTGGTGTTAGAAGGCGTATTCAAAGAAAAAAAAAACAAGATTTATTCAATTATTCATAAATTTGATAAATCAAAACAATGATTAATCAATTAATCATTATTTTGAATAATCGAAATAACTGATTAATCGATTAATCATGTTTTTGATTAATCAAAATTTTTGAATAATCGATTAATCAGGATTTTGATTAATCAGGAAGTTTTATTAATCGATTAATCGCACATCCCTAGTGTTGCATTATTTAAATAAAAAATATTATTCAAACATATATTTTTAAATTTTTTTAGGTACAATGTTCATTTTCATGTGACTTATAAAATTTTCAGACAACAGAAATAAAATAGTATAATTGACGATCGAAATTTTGTATTTATCTCCGAAAATTTCGAGCCAATAGTTGTACAATAGAACTATTCAGAAATTTAGGTATCTAAACTAGCAGATAGCATGCAATCCGAAAACCCTGTCCGATATCGGAGAAATCGTTATTTGAACTTTTAGATTCTATTTTTATAGAATTCCACCATACCCCAGTGTAGAAAATCATAACCAGATATGTGGTTATGTAACTACATACTTGGTAATGGTAACTAGTTACTTTTGTTATTACATTTCTTATTACCTTTATATGGCGATGTCGCGAAAAATAATGAGTTATGGTTACACACCAGCATACGAAAAATCAAAAAATATATCGTTACCAGTACTGACAAAAATAATGAGTCTAAAAATAGATTTTCAAAAAAATAAATTATATAAAAAAAAATTTTTATTGTATTTTTGTTTTAAATAAAATTGTCTGGTGTGGGAATCGAACCTGGCTCTACAGATTGCCAGTCAATAGCTCTACCATCTGAGCTATATCGGCATGTAATATTTAATAGATAAAAACATAATTGACCTGCTGCACACAAGTAAGCTTACTCGCCAACATACAAAAAATCAAAAAATATGTGGTTACATATATCCTTACCAGTGGTTCAAAAATATTGAGTCTAAAAATAGATTTCAAAAAATATGAAAAAAAATCTATAAAATTATTTTCTAATTGAAATAATGATAAAAATAAGTCATTATCAGTAACTCATTATTATATGTTTTAAAATAATGCAGAAGTTAAGTGGGTGTCATTACTGGTAGTCCAAAAAATAATGATATGTCATTACCGTTTCTACCCTGGGACACTTTATGATATAGGGTAACTTCATGCTGATTTTTGATACAACAAAAACTACTTGACCGAAAGTAACTTTTATTACACTCAATTATACATTTCACAATACTTACTGCACCGTTAATTCAAATTTTATTTTCAGAATTTTATACGCTTTACGGCATATGAATAAAAGCTTACTATAATAAGGTTTCATATAATTAGCATAGTTTTTACTCTCTAGTAGCCATGAAAGTAATTATTTAATTTATCACCTCAAATACATTAATTTAGCAATCATCGCCTATAAAATGCATCATCATCATCAGAACGTGTGGTTAAAATTTCTCTTTAAGCCACCAATATATTTCTATAGTGGAAATTATACACACAGTGAAGTTTTATTCTATCTGTTTTTAGTTACGAGCAAAAAATTTCCCATTTAATGTAGAATTGCATTTGTTAAAAAACAAGCTAACATTGCAACGCTCACTAAACCGTTACTCCATTTAATTTCCATTTACTTTAATTGAATTAAACGCAAAGTTAACCAAATAGAAAAAAAAAATCTTTGCTTTTATGTTTCTATCTGTTTCCATATATTTTACAACTTAAAAATAAATAATATCACTCATACGTCACATATGACAGTTAAATATAAAATAACGAACCAAACAGAATAGTAGAATATTGTAACATTCACACACAGATGCGAATTAGTTGTTGTGTAACATAACAATTGTTTACCATGTACTCAGATTTAAGTTATAAAATATAGTACTTTTCATTTTATTTTTTTTTCTGTTGTGTATTTTTCAATTTATAACTTTTTTTCGTACAATGAACACGTAAACTACACAAGTGGTATGAATTACACTCATAACAAAAAAATATGTACACAAAAAATCAAGTACGTACTACTGAAACTATTACTAGTTTTTTCCTTAGATACATATAACAATGACAGCGATAGTAGTCAGTCGTCGTCGTAGTCGTCGTAGTCGTCGTAGTTGTCAGCTATTCATTGTACCGTTTCATTGTTGTCGTATATACTATTGTTTAAAACATGTTTAACTTACACACCAACATATTCATACAATAATACAAATATGTATGCACGTTAAACCGACACACAAACAGAAACATTAAAAACTTTCCCTTTTTTTATGAGGATTCCCAAAATATTTCTAGACTAGCAATGACCTCACACGAGCTGGACCGTCTTCCAAAAAAAATCTTTTAGTCTTTGGAAGAATTTTACATATGAGCTAAAGATAACATATAAAATATGGATATCATATAAAAGGTATTTTCAAGGCTCATGTCCAAAAGTGTCCAGACATGCTCTATTTTAAGGGAATTATGGATAAAATCCTTTTTTGTGATTTAAATGTCAAATTTACTTCTAATCGATTTAAGTGAAGCCAGAAATTTAACTGCGTGGAAACACTCTGTTCTAAATAGGGTAATTTGGATATGAAAATTTTTCTTTTGATGAGTACGTTATCGTTGCGTGGAATTTTGCAAATCTAATACATTTTTCACGCTTATCTAAATAAAATTTTGGCAAAATTTTTGAGTTACTATAAACTGTAGGTGGATTCTGTTTCTAGTTGATTTAAAAGCGAAAAGGTGGCATAAAAAAAATCACAATGAATGCCTTGTTTTGCACAAAATATTTCTGCCCAATTGAATTTCTGGTAAAACATGAACTATCAGGAATTAAATAAAAACTGAAACACGTATTCAGTTAGATTCACTAGAAGTTAAGATATGTGTTAGTTTGATATTTACATCACAAACCTCTCTATACAAAAACAATTTTTTTTATAGAATATCTCTTAAAATGTTTCATCGCTGGACATGGTTGGACATGTTATATATACCGTTTGACACACATTGTAAAAACCTTGCATATGATACCCATATTGTGTATGTTATCTCTAGATAAAATGCTAAATTCTTCCAAAGACAAAAAAAAAAGAATTGTTTTTGTAAGATGGTCCAGCTCATAAATCCGAAATAGTTTTGGCATCATCATTAAACAATTTTGAGGGTGGCACTTTTTTGTTTATTTTTTTTCCTGCTAAGGTGAGTCGGTCTAATATATATATATATATCATCTTATTTATTTGTACTTATATTGCAATTGTTCGTTCGTGGTGTTTTTATCTATTTTAATAAAGTAACATTATACCTTGATACTGTTCTTTTGAACAAGTAGTTTTGGTTTCAGTGTAGTGTTTTTATTGCGTAGTTGTATATCATTTCTTTTATTTTCCTTTCACAAAAGATAACTTTAAAAAATAAATACACGAAACATATAAAAATGGCACAAAATTTCCTACACTAATAGAAATAAATCTATGCAAATACCAGAAAAAGTAACCAAAAATTTGTTTAAAAAAATGCTGCAGAAAAACTGCTGAAATTATCAGATTTTTTTGCTAAGTACTAGTAACATAAGAACAGCCAAATTAAAACTGTTAAATAAACAGAATTTTAATTATATTTGAATTAAATTTTTGAAAATAGCAAAGTAACTTGCTAAAATTAGCAAAAAATTTTGCTAATTAATTTGTGGCTAAAAAAATCACAAAAAAATCTCAAATTTCGAAGTTTTTTTCGACTTTTTTTAATGTAAATTAAAATCGAGCCTTTCGAAGACAGCAGTTTATAATTTTTTAGCAAATATTTCTGTTGATTTTAGCAGGATAGACTGCTATTTGCATTCAACTAAATTTTGCTTAAAAAATAAATTCTGTAGATACAAGAATTTATTTTTGCTATTTTTAGTCAAATAATATTAAGAAAAATTTTCCTTAGATTCGACAATACGATTTGCTATTTTCAATTAACTGAAATTAACTTATATATAACTAAAATTCTGTAAATTTAACAGTTTTAATTTTGCTGTTTTTATGTTATTAGTATCTAGCAAAACAATCTGCTAGTTTCAGCAGTTTTTTCTGCAGCATCATTTTTAGCTAATTTTTATTATTAGATTAACGGATTACTTTAAGGTTAACGGTTTTTTATATTGTTTTGTCAGTGGTATATTAATATTAACAGAAGTCAGTTTTATCTTTGGAGTGATCTATTCATATTAGGGTATTCAGTCGATTAATTATTGTTTTGTTTTTTGCTAAATAATTGTTCGAATAAATTATAACGTCCAAATTTCATATAACGAATAATGTAGTACAATTAATCGAAATTGGTAAAAAAAAATTACAAAATTTTTAAGAAATATATTTTTTTTATTATTCAAATTAGTCGTTATTGGAAATTTTGACATTTAACCCATTTCTTACCAATGTGACTTTAAAGTCACATCTACTTTTAAGAGCCTATTACTTTGAAGCCTTGGCATAAACGACATTTAAAAAATTACAAGAGTTTGATTTGGAAAAACTATTTCTGACTTTTTTTCAAAGCACATTTTCAAAAAATATAAGGAAGGGCTGTGTAATAAAAGAGATATGTTAATTTCGATAAAGATATGTAAAAAATATTTTAGGGTAGAAAAATTCAGCGTTCAGTTTGCACTTTAAAAAATAAATTGACTGATCTTATCAAAGGTTATTCGTATTTACAAAATTGCAAGTATGTAGAAAACTAATCAGCTTTTATGTGTAATATTAAAAAGGCGCTATTTTCTCTCAACTGCCAAAGAAGCATATAAATATGAGCAATTGTTTTTTTAAATTTATTTTTATCTGGATATACATTAATTGCTTTAAAGGAATTAAATATGCTAAAATCCCAAACGTGTTTTACAAACTGTGAAAAATAAACTGTTGGAGGTATGTCCCTATCCAGATTATCGTCAGGGGACGATGTTTTTAGCATTTCTGGAAATAGTTGTTAAGTTAAATTACAAACTCAATGAGAATTTCTTATTCTCGTCTAGGAGCTTTATTAAACATTCAAAAAATCAAAGAAAAACCAAAAACAACAACAAAGAATTTACCACAATTTGCTTTGTCAGCTTCCAATATACTATTCTGTTGTTTTGACAAAATAAATTTAAAAAAATTAATATGCAAGTGCTTGTGCAAATTTAAATGTTACTGACACTTTAGAAAACATTGTTTTCTATTGGTGTTTATACATGAATGGATATCACTACATTGCTAGATCTCTCAAAACAACAGAGTAGTATACTGGAAGATGACAAAGCAAATTGTGGTTTATTCTTTGTTGTTGTTGTTGTTTTTGTTTTTTATTTGATATTTTGAGTGTTTAATAAAGCTCCTAGACGAGAACAAGAAAATCTCATTGAGTTTGTAATTTAACTTAACAAATATTTCCAGAAATTCTAAAAACACCGTCCCCTGACGATTTCCTTAGGCAAGAATGAAATCCGGATAGGGACATGCCTCCAACAGATTATTTTTCACAATTTGTAAAATACGTTTGGGATTTTAGCATATTTAGTTCCTTTAATGCAATTAATGTATATCCAATTGTTGTTGCCAAAAAACAATTTAAAAAAGTCTAAATATTTATACCAGATTTTTTTAATAATATCTCAAAAATATTGCAAAAGAAATAATTTAAATTTGTTAAAATTTTTTCAAAGAAATTTGTATTATAAAAATATAAAAATTAAATTTTTGAAAAAATATTAACCATATAAGTGCGTACAGAGCGTTAAAATTTCAATTTTAATTACTTATACCAACACTGAAAGAGCGACTTAGCCATAAAAATTACAAAAAATACTTACTACGAAACCGGCCTATCCTTCTACCAAGTTTTGTCAAAAAATTCCCACGGAATCCATGCTTGGTATGAAACGGGTTAAATGTGATAAGAAGCCAAAACTTATTAAAAAAAATTTTAAAATAATTTACCGCAGGATTGCACATATTCGGATTTCATTCTTGCCCAAGGAAAATATCAGGGGGCGAATTTTTAGAAATATTTGTAAGTTAAAGTACGAACTCAATGAGAATGAGTAGTGTTATTAAATGTCTTAAACATCATAGTAAAAATACAACAAAAAATACAGTCACAGTTTGCTTTGTCATCTCCCAAAATCAAACGAAAGCATTAGTAAGTAAGGCTCGGTGTTATACATCTTCTTTAGTAAGCTTATGCTTCGATTTTATAAAGGGCGAATGAAGAGAAAAATATTTGTTTTTACATCATATCAAATTTTTTTTAAATGCAATTTGAAGAGTAAAACCCAGAACTTGACAAATAAGGTGTTAACAAAATTATATTCAAATTTAATCTGAGAGATCTAAATAATCTTTAATGAGAACTAAATAACTTTTCACACATACCAGCTTTACAGCCGCCAATTGCGCCAACTCCCTGTGAAACAATTTTGACAAAATTAAACACATTTATTTTTTATGTATTCAATGCATACGAAGGAGAGAAAAATCAAAATATGAGCCGTTTTAAGTGATTTAACTCACTGAATGTATTAAAGAGCGCTACGTCTGGCTTATCCAAACTCACAATATATTTTCCATAACCGATTGAGGTTTATTTGAAAATTAATATTTAAAGTTGAATTAATTGAAGAATCAATTAAAATACATGGAAACATATTGTTTAACTTTTTGTATAAGTCAATAAAAAACAAACTACAAAAAAATAAAAAAATATGTATCGTCTGTAGTGGTTGATATTTTCAGTCAAATGTTCTATTTTCGGTTTTATATTTTTAGAAAAAAATAATTTAAATAATTTCGTTGTTTTCTGTTTTAAAACAAAAAGTTTAAATATTTTCCATTCTTTTGTTAAAGTAGCTTGTTTATATACAAAATTATTTTAATTCAAATCACAAGAAATTCATTAGTCATATACACAAGCATAGCCAATAAAAATATGAACGTGTGTGTTATGTGTGTAGTGTTTTGAAAATTAAAAAAATTCAAATATGAAAAAACAAACGGCAAAATCGTTTTTTTCACGTTTTGGCAGTTAAAAATTTATGGTTGTTTTAACAGACTTTTCAATTATTTTTATTTCTTTTATGGATTGTTTAAACAATATTTGAAAATAAATAGCAAAATGGCTTGAACATAATGAAAAATCAGTAGTCCTTTTTTAATTGTGTTTTCAATTAATTTAATATGTATTTTAGGTTGTTTTTCACGACAAAATGTTGTGAGCGTACTATTAAACATTTCGACCTGGAGTTAATTCCAATCGCCTTTAATTTTATATGGATATATGGACTGAAGGACATCCCGAAATCGAACCAAATAGAGACTATGAGTTGACCGTTCTATTATAAGGAGGATTTCCTTCTAGCTATGAATCCTAGTGCAAACTTTCCGGAAATAGAAAAATTTTACCAAAACCAAAATTTTGCAACCTCAAGCATTTGTAACCCATACATTTGATTTTATTATTTTTTTTTATTTTTTACAAAATCACCTCCTTAATACGTATCGTTGAGTGATATTCTGTTGAAATCTACAAGTACAAAAATATCGGCAATGTCTACTATAGATGTATGGCCCACAAGATTTATGAAATGAGTCAATCCATTTGTTTTTAAAAAATACAGGTAACATACTTTTTTTATTTTTTTTTTACATATTTGCTAATGTTGCTTAGGGGCTAAACATTTAGTTAGAGAGATATTAAACTGTAGACACTCTTATTTCTTTTCATTCACCTAAAAACAGCTTACCATTTTCAATGACAACTATAAATGTGCATTAGAGTGGAGCTTTTTTTTTACTGTGGATTTTTGTCAAATATCCCACATCTTATCGTAGCATTACACTTAGAACTTAGCATTAATGCAAGAAGGAAAATATTGCATGTGATAGAGGTGGGAATATATATATTAGGCTATCCCTTAAAATATGATTTCTCAATGTTCATTCATTACACCCCCCCCCCCCCCCCCGCTACCGGACAGTTTTTTCTCGCCTATATGAAGCTTTCTAAAAATATATATAGGGTTTTCTTCGAGTAATATTTATATTTAGTAGAACTTATTGCTAATTTTAGCAAATAATTTTAAAATTACAGCTTACAACAATTTCACTAAAATTTGTAAGCGGCGACTAGTTTTTTTACAAATCAGTAGACATGCATTGCTAAAATTAGCAAAATATAACGCAGAGCTAAAAATAGTGTGATTTTTCGGACTAACAGCAAAATTGTTGAATTAGTGCTGCCAGGGGGTTTCCATCAGCTTGTTTTAAAAATTCTTTATGAGCCAAAAAATTTCACGCAAGAAACAGAGGAAAAACAGTAGGAATATGAAGAAAATTAACAGCGAATGAGATAAAATTAAGGAATTCGGGAAAACAAAAAAATAATAAAATCGATTTTACAACAAAAAAACAAAAGTTAAAAGCAAAAAATGTATTTAATTATTATTTATTTCCTTATTAAAGTTGTTTTTGTTACCGTTTTATTTAGTGATCGCAAAAAAAAAATATTAACTTTTTCACTTTTCTTTTGTTTTTCTCATTCTTCACTGAAATTAACAGACCCGATCATCCATACAAATAATTGAGCACGATTTAACAGAATTTCTTGGGATGAGAACTCTTTCTTTTAAATCCTCTTTGGTGCTGCATTAATTTGCAGGATAATTGAAAATGGAGCAACAAAAGTTTTTATTCATACAGAAAACTGCATGTCTAATGCAAAAATATCTAAATGTAAAGTTGCATGTGCTATTCTCAAGAGTAATAGTGTAATAGCAAAAATTTTTTTTAAATCACTTGTTATATTGTACGTAGTTTAGCAATGTTAGTACTACGTATGATGGCTTTCACTACTATTACTGCTACTATGTACTCTTACAATGTGGTAATGGCTGCAGGCCATGAGTTTTTGGTTAGTAGGTGTTGAAAACTTGTCACACTCTATAAAAAGACACATGATTGCACTATGTTTTTTTCCAAGTTTTTAAATATTTTTAGACACAGTTTAAGTATGAGTTCACTTAGATTTAAATAGTAAAAAAAATCCAAAATAGACACTAAATTCTTTGAGGTTAAATAATGTTTTAAAAACTGATTTCAATTTAAATTTCTTAAATATTTAATAGTAGATATTGTCTTTGAATACATGGTTTCTGGCATTCGATAGCATACCTAGTAAATTTATCTTTTGTGCTTTTGTAAACGTCCCTTAAGAAAATTTGAAAATTTCAATTTAACGCTAAAAGCTTTGGGCCATTTAGACAAAACACCCAATTGTTCACACAAGCATAAAGCATGTCGATGTAGGGAAATGTCTCGCGACATCAGAGATATGGAAGTGCATTATACGATATAGATATATTTTTAGTGTGTGCAGTATTTAGGTATAGACGCACCAAATATTAGATGTGCGTATCTAGTATGTATACAAATTTTAATTTAGCAGCAAAAATTATTTTTCTTTAAACTTTTTTGCTTCCGTTAAATTTTCTATATACCTTTCACAAGCACAATATTTACATACAAGTTTAAGTATTTTGTTTAAATATTAAAGTGCATATAACACAAAGGTTTGATTTAAAATATTTTTCTTTAAACATAATAGTATTTTTAAAAGAAAAACATATAATAATAATATATTTTGCTTTTCAAAAACTTCTTGTTTGAATCAAAAAGAAAATTCTTGCCACATTTGTCGCATTCATACAACAATATTTTTTTTTAATCCAAACACATAAAAGAAAATAACTTAACGACAAAACTTGCAAAAACAGAAGTCCTGTTCAATGATAAAAAAAAAAAATTGTATGCAAAAAGCAATAAAGGAAAAAGAGTTTCCGTTAAAAAAAAGCAACAAACAAAAACCAATATAAATTTGTACACTATCGGACAAAGTACTTTTAGTGAAAAAATGTAAAATGATAGGAGCCGTATGTGCTTGTTTTCCATACAAAATAGCAAATATTTAAAAAAATCCAGAATGTTATTTTATTGTGATGGTGTCGACACCAAGTCTTAAGTTTTTTGAAACTTTCAAACATAAATTAAGGCACAAATATGTATAGTAGGGTTATGACTTTTTGATTTTTTTTTTGCAAATATCAAATTTTACATGCCCTCGCCAAAAAGGCCATAAAAATATTAAGAAACTCAATCGTACTTTTTCGCTGCTGTTATAAAAGTTCCAGCACCAAAAGGGTTCAAATTTGGTCTATATTTTTTTAGTTTAATTAAAATATTTCTACGAAATTTTAAACAAATGAGACTCAAACGATGCGTATTAAAAGCTACCCTACGGGAAATTTTAACAAACTGTCAACGAAGTGGCCCCTTTACATGATATAGTCTGGTCACTTTTACATGGCGTTGTCATAGGAGGGGGAAATTGACCCCTTGTGACATGTCACAAGACAAATCCCAGGACATGTCCCTGAACTTTGTTTTTTATGAGAGTTCAGTAACCTGTCCTAGGATTTGTCGTGTGACATGTCACAAAGGGTCAATTTCCCCCTCCTATGACAACGCCATGTAAAAGTGACCAGTCTATTTCATGTAAAGGGGCCAGTTCGGTGACAGTTTATTAAAATTTCCCGTAGGGTATTTACGGTAAAAATTACGAAATCGCTTTGGATGGACTTTTGGATACATTTTTTGTCATTTACAATAATTCTTTATGTAAATTAAACAAAATCTCTCAGCAAAAAATTATTTTTAGAAATTGCATTTTGTTCGGAGGGTTTTGTTTTGCCCGCAAACACGATTTTTATTATTAATTTAGTATTACCTATCACATGGTGATAGGCAAACTTTTTTTTTCAAAAATGGATCATAACCCCAATATAGAGTCACAAACTCTTTTTAAATAATACACTCTAACCTGCTGAAATATTAATAAATCCTCACACAAAAAACAAATTTGCTGGAATTCTAAGTAGACAATTATCAATTATTAACGCATTCAAAGGCGAATGACACTGATGATGGCTTTGTAGCGAAAGCCGAAAATACGTATTCTGTCTTGCTGGTCTTATCGAATTCTTAAAAAAAAAAAAATAATTCTTTGTAATTTACTTGTAAAAATTGTATCATCTTTCTTTAATTTGAAAATAATTTAAACAGAGAATGATATTAATTTATGATCTAGAGTCAAACTAAAGAACATTTATTTACGAAAATAAGAGATCAACTAATTTTTTTTAATAAAATTTTCTCGTGCGGGAATCGAACCTGGGACTCCAGACTGTACCATCTGAGATATCTCGACGTGTAATATTTGATAGATAAAAACATAATTGACTTGCTGCGCACAAGTCATCTTACTCGCCAACATACAAAAAATCAAAAGATATGTAGTTACATATAGCATTACCAGTGTTGAAAAAATATTGAGTCTAGAAATAGATTTCAAAAAAATTTCCAAAAAAATCTAGAACATTACTTTATTTTTGAAATAATGATAAAAATAAGTCATTATTGGTAACACATTTTTTTTTTATTTTGAAATAATGATAAAAGCAAGTATTTATTAGTAACTCATTATTATATGTTTTAAAATAGTGCAGAAAGTAAGTCGATGTCATTACTGGTAGTCCAAAAAATAATGATATGCCATTACCGTTTCTACACTGGGTAGTTACACTCCTAAACTTGCTATTCATTTGTAGGTTATAGAAAGTGTATGCAAAATAAACGAATACCATTTTTTTTATCTAATTCTATTTTTAGTTTGCAATTCTCATTAGGTATAAACTTTAAAATAGTTTATCTCCTAAAATCTAAGTAATCAATTTCATCTATTCTTTTAAGTAAGTACATATTATGATACTCAATTATTCGACTTTTATTTTTAATCGATTAATCGTGCAAATAATTATTCGGGTTTTTCTCTTAACGGATTGATCGAATAAAATTTAAAAATTAATCGAACAAAATTTTATAAAAAAAATAATATAAATTTTTTTTTTCCATTTTTAATAATTTTATTTAAAATAAGGATCAGCCAGGCGTAAACCCAATACATATATTTTTTAATTCATAAATAAGGAATATATGCATTAAGGAATATTTAGAATAGAAATACGAGCTTTACTTTAAGTTGTGTCTCTTTCGTATGCATTAAACACATAAAAAAGGTAAACATAGATAAAAATTCTGTTAAGAATATATTTTCCCCCTACATTTACGTCCCTGCCTCCTTTATTTGATTTTAGTATTCCGCAGAGATTTAAAAAAAAAACCTGATTAATTTTGTCAAATGTATTTAATTGGCTTCCGAAAAGCTTCTGAAAAGCTTCACGAACAGTTATTTAGTTCTTATTAAA
Source organism: Leucophora obtusa (assembly GCA_949987735.1). Lineage (NCBI taxonomy): Eukaryota > Metazoa > Arthropoda > Insecta > Diptera > Anthomyiidae > Leucophora > Leucophora obtusa. The sequence continues at coordinate 175,602,915 of OX465297.1, forward strand.
GATTATTTATATAGATCTCAGTAAAGATTAATTTTGACTATAAGTTTGTTAAAAAGTTTTTGGTAATTTTTTTTGTTTTACTTTTAAAGCTATATTTTAAAAAAACTTCTGGTTAATATGTAAAAAAATAATTTATTTGTTTTTTAATTCGCCCTTTATAAAATCAAATCATATCACAAGCATTATAACAATGAGCATTATTTATTAATGCTTTCTTGTGATATCGACATTAATAAAATTTTCTTTTTTTTAATACAATATTTAAGAACTTCATAACACTCATAGACGAAAAACACTTAGCAAATATTCATAAATCGTTTCGGGTTGATTTCTTTAGGCAAGAATGAAATCCGGGTAAATCCAAGAATACGGCAAATTATTTTTCAAAATTTTTTTAATAAATTTTGGAATTTTGCACATTTTAAATTTACAAATTTTGAATAACGAATAAAAAGAATATTTTTTAAACTGTTTTGTAATTTTTTTTACCAATTTCGATTAAATTATTCAAATTTTTCTTTATTCGAAATTTGGATAATTTGGAAAAATTGTTTAGCATATAAAAATAACGAAAATAATTTTACAATTATTTTTCTTTAATACAAATGCTGTTGATGTGGAATACAAACCAACTTATAAATATAATACAAACTTCAAACTAAATTCGAATTCCATGATCTATAATATCCCTACGGGAAATTTTAACAAACTGTCACCGAACTGGCCCCTTTATATGAAATAGACTGGTCACTTTTACATGGTGTTGTCATAGGAGGGGGAAATTGACCCCTTGTGACATGTCACAAGATAAACCCCAGGACAGGTCCCTGAACTTTTTTTTTTATGAGAGTTCAGTAACCTGTCCTAGGATTTGTCTTGTGACATGTCACAAGGGGTCAATTTCCCCCTCCTATGATAACGCCATGTAAAAGTGACCAGTCTATTTCATATAAAGGGGCCAGTTCGGTGACAGTTTGTTAAAATTTCCCGTAGGGATGTTAAACATTTAGGGTAATATGAGTGAAAATACCATGTGGGAAAATAGGGGTCACTTGTGACGCGAGCACCTGTCCCGTGACCGGTGAAAAAAGGACCGGTCTGAAAGAACCTAACCGGTGACCTGTCCCGTAACTGGTGACTACAGGACTGGTCTCAAAGTATCGGGCCTGTGACTGGTGAAAAGAGCACTCATCTAAAAGTACCTTTCCCGTTACAGGTGAAAATGGGATTGAACCAGGACATTCTAGTGGTACAAATATTAGAGTTGTCAATTATTCGGGTATTTATTTTGATCGATTAAACGATCAAAATAGTTTTAATCGAACTATTATATGATTAATTATTAAGTTATTGGATTAATACTTAACGTGTTGAGTAGGCGCTTAGTAATCAAATCATTCACCAGATTTTTGTACAGCTGTTGCGGAACTCTTGTATGTACAGTAGGGCACACTGGTGAGAATATATTAGTATTTTAGGAAACTTGAGTACCGAAAAATGTCTGACACGGGGACTAAACTATACTCTTCTAAAGACAAACTGTGAGCTTAATCCAAATCTGGCGTCTGTGAAAAATATAGTTTGTTTTATCGAAATATTCCGAATTGTATTTTCCTTTAAAATGCTTTCTGAATTATTTAGAAAGCTTTTTTATACTTGGAAATATCATCCGTTAAAATTTCGTATTAAGCACTTTTTCGAAAATTCAAGATTTAAAGATTACATGAATTAAACTTCTTTGAAAGCCATTTGTTTCAGTTAAAACCAAGTTCACAAATTGATTTAAAACTTCAAAAAAATTATTTTTAAACTTCAAAAAATCAGGCATTTGACTGAACTAAAACAAATAAGAAGAAGAAAACATTTTTATTGAAAAATTTGTAACAGACACAAGGGAATCACCAGACTGCCGCAGTTTTGTCTCACCCAAAGACTCGTCAGTGGTTAGTTTATGTGTCAACTGATCAAAGTAATTTTTAATTGTTAATTTGTCTCTATATGAAAAACTTTTTGTGTCACATAAACTAACCACTGACGAGTCTTTGGGTGAGACGAAACTGCGGCAGTCTGGTGATTCCCTTGTGTCTGTTAAAAATTTTTCAATAAAAAGGTTTTTTTCTTCTTCTTCCTATAAATGAACTCTAAAAAAAAATTCTTTAGTTATTAATTCTAATATTAATTACGATTGTCCTATGCGACGGTTACAAACACTTAACTAAAAAACAAATAAGATTTGTAGAAATTAATTCCTGGTAAAAATATATTGCGAATTACAAAAATTTAAATCTAAATTGGTACTTAATAGGGCAAGGAATTCCATGCAAACGCTTTTTTTCGATAGTTCAAAACTAATGTGGACTAAAAATTTATGCGAATCATCAAATTTAGAATAAAATGACATCGTTTCGTAGTTGCATATTTTGACAAAACTGCATGCTTTTGCAATCTTTGACAGTTACTTTTCGTCAGGTTCTTTTGTGTCAGTCATGTGACAGGTTCTTCTGCGTCAGTTCTGTGACAGGTTCTTTGGGTCAGTCCTGTGATAGGTCCATTAACGTCAATCCTGTGATAGGTTCTTTTGTGTCAGTCCTGTGACAGGTTCTTTTGTTTCAGTCCTGTGACTAGTTCTTTTGCGACGGTCCTGTGACACGTCACATGAGGCAATTGACCCCCTCCTAGGACAAGCCCATGTAAAAGTTACCGGTCCTTTTCATATAAAAGAACCGGTCCCCGTCCCCAAGAACCGGTCACGTGGCGTGACGTGATGGTTGCTTTTCCCACAGGGTATTTACTTGAATTTAGAAATTATTTAAAACTTTTCAACTAAATTACAGAAAGTTCCGTATTTAAATTTTGGTTTCTTCATCAAATTCTTGACATTTTAAATATTTAACTAGAAAATCACATTTTTAAATAGTTTTAATTAATATCAACTTAATTCAATATAATAAAATTTATTATTACTTTTGTTTAGTTAATAATAAAATTTTAGTAAACTTAAATCAAATAAAAATTATATTATTTGAAAGCAATTTTTTGTAGTAAAATCTCATATACGAGAATAGTATTTTAGTAAGGTGTAAACTTAATTTTAGTTTAGATATTTTTTGAGTGTAAATGTTACTTTGTGATACTTTCAGCATTTGTATAGTTTTGTGCTTAGTTTTGCCCGATTGTGTTTATAATACAAAGCAGTGCAAAATTCAATGCACTCTACACAAAGATGAATATGCATTTAGGAAGCAAGCGCTAATAAACTGTCAAAAACTGAATTTCAAATGATAAAATTAGGAATATTTAAAGAAATTTTAAATCTGTTTTTGATTACGATAATAACCCATATTGTCTACATGTTTTTTTAACAGTAATGATGTACTAGTGCAAGTAAATATATGAATAATTAATTAGTATATAGTTGCCTTGGATCAAATGACAAAGAAATGAAAAAAACAAAAAACTAGGTCGTTGTTTACCCTAGTTTTAACCAACTAAATGCCCAAATTGGACGATAATCTCAACACGCCAACTTTGTTTTCTCTACAAAATATCCAAATTTCATTAAGATCGGAGATTATCACATGAATGTTTTCCTTGTTAGTAGGTTATTTACTATTTCTTTGTAATTCGTAAAAGTCTGCGGAATTTTCATTTTTATGATATTTTTGCTCTACAAATTTGAGAACCATGACATGGGTACAAAATTTATCTCAACTTGGAAATTGTATTTTTTATTGTTAATGCAATAGAAAGTTTAAAATGCAAATGTAGTGTAGGGTATAAATAAACAACTTAAAGTCCTTCCATGAAGTACTTAAAGAGTACAACAGCAATATCAATTATATTAAAAGAAAGTTTATACAAAAGGTCTATTTTCTTATAAAAGGATACGAGAAAGAATTCAAAGAAAACACTTCAAGTGCTTTTTCTTCGTATTTTACACAAATTTGAACAAACTTTTTTACGGAAAGAAAAGGGAAATTGGATTTTTGTAGTTAGTTAGTAGTATCACAGCGTATAATCAACAATACAATAGCCCAGCTTCAAGAAAACATTTGAGATTTTGTAAAAAAAATAAAAGTTTAACGATTTGCTTAAGATTTTTTTTTTTATTTTTGCTTAGACATGATTGATTTGTATGCTTAATAGAATTTCTTTTAAATAACAAATTTCAAAATTTGTTTAAGAATATTTAACTATGTTGATGTATTATATTTTCTTTTGAAAAAATGTTGTATTCAAGAAATTCATAATTCTCTAAATATTTATATCCCATTAACTACTCATAGTTCATTTAATTTTGTTCAGAAAGTTTCATACATTATTTCTTAATGTAATTTGAAATTTTCCTTATTATATCTAAGTAATTTAAATTTCCTTTTTAATTTATTTTCTTATGAATTGTAATTATTTTTTTTTCTCTTATAAATTTATTTTTTTTTAGATTCATTTTCCATTTATGCAGTATTTAATATTATATTTGAAAGTTATTATTTTTGTTTTCTTATAGCGTAAGCAAATTTTATATTCCTTTCATTTTACTTGAGAAAAGCAACACAGTTCATTGCTAAAAGGATTTATGTTTATATGATTAATGTTTCTTCTTTATATAAAATTGCAAGTGCACTTTTGCATTTTCTTTATTTTTATTTTGGTTTAAATGACAAGGTGAAGGTAACGATGTGTAGCTTTAGAAGAGGAAATACAATTTTAGTGGTAGTCATTTATAATAGTTATTTTTTGTCTTAAGGGTCTTATTTATGTCATACAAAGAATGTATTAAACCCGAATTGAGTACTACACATTTCTAAAATAGCCAAAAGTCAAAAAGATAATTGAGGTTAATTTGAAACCACATTAAATAAAATCATATTTGGGAATTTTTCATTACCATTGAAATTTCATTAGTCCATTCAGTTGTCACCACTGACAATGAAACAAAATTCTCTATCATTTAATGGTAATGAAATATTTTGCATTTGAAATAATATAACTAATGACGTGGAATCACAATTATATACAATAAAAAAGCTACATAATTACAATTGATTAAAAACCCATTTGTTTAGAAAAAAATCCTGGGCATGAATTCCTTAATTTTGAAAATGATGATCGTCCAAACGATTCGATTGATCGATATCGTTTTATTTTTTAAAAAAATGAGTTTTATAAAAAAATGTTTTTTTTTGTAAAAATTGTTTTTAATAAAATTTCCTCCTGCCGAGAATCGGACCTGCGACTCCACATAGCCAGGCGATAAAAATATAATTGACCTACTGAGCACAAGTATGCTTAGGCGCCAACATACAAAAAATCAAAAACTAAGTGGTTACATATGTATATTAGGCCAACTCACCTTATATGGACAGAAAAAAAGTGCCTCCCTCAAAATAAACCTTGGTTTGTTTTATGATGATTCCCAAAATATTTCGGGTCTAGGAACGATTTCTCACGAGCTGGACTATTTTTAAAAAAGGTATTTTTTTTAGTTTTTGTAAAAAATTTGCATCTTAGCTGAAGACAACATACTCAATATGGGTATCATATGAAAGGTTTTTTAGAGGCGCGTTAAGTGGTATATATAACATGTTCAAGCATATCCTGACATGTCCTATTTTCAAGGATATTCTATAAAAAAACAAATTTTTGACTCTTTTGTACGGAGATATTTGTGATTGAAATGTCAAATTTACATATGATAATCTATAGACGATTTAAGTGAACACGTGTTTTAATTTTTTTTTTGAAATTCGCGATATTTTTCGCGTTTTATCAGAAATTCAATACGGTGGAAAAAATATGTTCTGAATAGGGCAATATGGATACCAAAACTTTTCTTTTGACAAGGAAATCGTCGCTGAGTGGATATAGTATAGAATTTTGCAAATTTAATACATGCGGTTCGCTGACTCACATTATAAAAAATTTTGAAACAAGTCCCATTTTAACCTATTCGAATTTCGGATCCAAACATTAGTTGGCTTTTAACCAGACTGGTGTAGGGTATTGTATAGTCGGCATGCCCGACTTTAACCTTTTTATTCGTTTTTTTATAGAATATCCTTGAAAATAGGACATGTCAGGATATGATTGAACATGGTATATATACCGCTGGACGCGCCTCTAAAAAACCTTTCATATGATACCCATATTGAGTATGTTGTCTTCAGCTAAGATTCAAATTTCTTACAAAAACTATAAAAAAAGACCTTTTTTAAAAATGGTCCAGCTCGTGAGATTTTGTTCCTGGACCCGAACTATTTTGGGAATCATCATAAAACAAACCAAGGTTTATTTTGAGGGGGGCACTTTTTTTCCTTTTTTTCGTGAGTCGGTCTAATGTATATCCTTACCAGTGTTGAAAAAATATTGAATCTAAAAAGAATTTCGAAAAAATTTACAAAAAAATCTAGAACATTACTTTGTATTTGAAATAATAATAAAAATAAATCACTATTGGAAGCTCATTATTTTTTGTTTCGAATTAATGGAAAAAGTAATTAGGTATCATTAAGGTAAGTCGGTATCATTACTGGTAGTCCAAAAAATTACGATATATTTTGTATAAATTTTTTGTTTTCCAGTTCTTTATTTTTCTGAAACCTATCTATAATATTGCTTAAAAAAATAATATTAAAATAAAAGAGAAATATGTACGAGTATTTAAAAAGTTCAATTACGTACCCGATCCTTAACAATTACTATCATCGTCGCATAGTGGAGTTTTTGATGCTAAAAGCGGGAATTAATTCAATGTAACTTTCCCTGAATCACGCGTGAGTTTTTTTCGGTAAGATTTCATTTCGTGGGTTTGCGTGATTCACGCGTGATTGTGAGTATAATCGGCATTAACTCACGTGAATGTGAGTGAGTGTGAGTAGAAAAAAATGCTCATGAGTGATTGAAGATTTTTTCTCTCACGTGCCCATATCTAATTTATTTACGGCTGGCATGAAAACAAAAAACGAGCAGTAATAACACAGCCAGCAAAATTTGGATAATTTTTTGAGGGTTCTTATTTTATGATTCAAAACTTATTCAAATAAAAGAAATTTTTTTGAAATTTTCAAATTTTTTGTCTAAAATTTCTCATATTTTGGATGAAAATATGAGCCGTCTAAAATGAATCATAAAGGACATACAAATTTGAGCCAAATTATTAACCCCAAAAGATGGTTCAGAAATGACTCAGAAATGTAAAGAAACTCGAATATTTTGTGAAGAATTCAAAAAAAGCTCAAAAAATTATTAATTTTTGAGCCTTTCGAATTTTTTAAATCTTTTTTTGAGTCATTTTTGAATCAAAAAAAAGGCTCTTTTAGATGAACCACTTTCATACAAAAATTTGAATTATTAATAATATTTCTTGCGCTTTGTTTTGATTAATTTTTGGGCTTGTTTGCTGGCTGGGAACTACAATGATTTTATTGATTTTTATTAAAAATTGATAATTTAAATATAGGTGTAACAAAAATTAGCAAAAAACAGCAAACCATTTTTCAAATTATTTCAGATAAATTTATAGTTATAGAAAACGAAAGTTTTTTTACTTAATTTAGCTTTATTCACAACTATTTATCAATATATTTCCCAAAATCCCTCATTTATAGATTTATTCATTGAAATAAATTAAAAAGTTTTCATTACACAATCAAAAACACAAAAATAATCTTACTAATCTGAGGTTGAAGGCTCCATTATTATATTTTTGATTTTTCTTTAGAAAATACCCAAAACTGTTTTTAAAACACCGAAAATTGCAGTTTGTTTCGAACTCCAGAAAACGTCAAATAACTCGAACTTTAAAAATGTATAGTGCTATAACGGTAGTTGTCAAAAACAAAATTTTTCCCCTAGTGATGCGGAATTTTGTGTACATTTACGGAATACAAAAATTTTTTCGGTTTTCAAAGTTTTCATTTTGCAATTAATTCCCACTTTTGGTATCAAAAATCCCCCTGTGCGGTGATGTAAATAAAAATAATTCAATTGGACAAAGGGACTAGAATATTTTGTTGAAATACTGAATAATCTGAAATATTATTTAATTATTATTATCATTTATCATAACACCCTATAAAAATATTTGTAATTATTCTTACGAAAGTCAAAAAGTTACCTGTATTTTATTTTAATATAAACGAAACTTACCTGAAATGAAAAGAGAAAAAAACCAAGTTAACGGGATTTGAGAAAATGCTTAGCCATATATAAATAAAAATAATGCAATATTTATTTTACACTGTCTAAATTTTTACAAAAATAAACAATTAAAAATGTCAATTTAAATGTTAGTTAGTTATCAACTAAGTGGTTGCCTAATTTATACCATGATTTAAAACTTATAGAAAAACCCTCTGCTTATAAGAAAGACATCTCCGAAAAACCTACAGATTTGCAAGAAAGAATGTGTAAACATGTATTATTTGCTCGGTGCAGTCTAAAGTACAAGTGATAAAAAGGGTATCTGTCTGTATGAAATGTGCTGATATATACAAAATTTAATTTCTGCAGCCAGGATTTGGTGCTAGTTGTTTGAGTAGTATCAGGCAGTATTCGTCGCTCTCTTTCGAAGATTAACATTTTATATCGAAAAATGTTATACATGTGTAATTCAGATGGTAATATTTTTCAATACAAATTAAGAAGAGAGTGATTTAACAGAGGTTGAGTGGGTTGGTACCTCTTTTAATTATATGCTCGCTGGTAGTATTTTAATTTTTTCATTTTAAGTAAAAGAATCATTAAGTTACAAATGTGGTTAAAATATTGTTACGAAACTTGATAGTATAGCATAAAAAATTCTGGAATTTAGAAGAAAAATATCCAAAGAAGTGGAAATTACTAAACCTGTCAATCTAGTAGCACTACAATTAAGTATAATGTTAAGTGGATTTAGTACCACTGGAATTTTGTAACACGTTCTACCACCAAGGAAGAAAACCTATAAAAAGGCCGCCACCTTACAAATAGAGTTAGCTGATTAAACAGTGATACAGAATTGGACTTTCCGAATCGGAATGGGATGAAACCAAAAGCAAATTAAACTTGACATTTTCCATAACAAAACCCTCAAGGGTTTTTTTTTTAGTTTAGTACGGGGTTTTTTACACGCTTTCGAAAAATTGATATTTTAGCCTCAAAAAAAGTAAAATACCGGTTTTTCTATGACAATCTACAAGAAAGGACAAAATTTGTATGACAGAGCCATCTAGCGTGAGTTTTAGGGAAAAATAAATATCAAAAATGTTTTGCTCGACCCCAAAAACAGTACGATACCGCAACTTTCCAGGATAATAAAAATAAATAAGCATTATTTTATAAAATTTTTTATGATTTTTTCTTGTTAGACAGCGTTCCAGAATCACCGACTTCAAAAGCGTGTAAAAAAAATCTCGCACTAAACTACAAAAAACCCTTGAGGGTTTTGTTATGGAAAATGCCAACTTTCATTTGCTTTTGGTTTCATCTCATTCCAATTTTGGTTGTTGCACTGTGTTATTAGCGTTTGTAACACAGTGCAACAACCAGTTGCGCATCAGCGATTGTGTAGTCAATTGCGTATAAGCCTTGTATAGTGAGTTGTGCATTAGCGTTTGTATATTTGTGTTTGTTGTACTGTTGTATGCAAAGTAATAAAGTGTTAAATAGATAAGCTCAATATCAAATAAAAGAGTGTGTGGTTATTTTGATTGCAATAGAAAAGAACCCGGTTTATTTAAAGGAAATAAACCAAACTTCTTTTTAATCACTTTATTTATTTATATTTATTTTATTTTGTTAAAAAATCCATATTTTGTTATTAATTTCAAAAACTTAATATTTTTATTAAAATCTTATACTTATTCGCTAATATAATGTGCAAGAAAATCATTAAATTTTGAAAAAATGTGAGCACAGGAATTGAATTTAGCTAAATCCGAAATGGATTTATAAAATAAATAAATTTGTTTTGGATTAGCTTAATTTTATTCCAGAAATTACATTTTCGCATCATTTCCGTTCGTATTATATTAGCGAATAAGTGCTAGATTTGGATAAAAATATTAAATTCGGAAAGCTAAAATACAAAATGTGGATTTCTTTAACAAAATAAAATAAATCCAAGAATAAAGCCAGTGATTAAAAAAACCTAATATTGTTAAAATTGTAATATTTAATATTTTGATCGCAGATTTTTAGTTGATCTGAAGATTGTTGCAATGAATGTTATTTCATTATAAACAATAATTACTGATAAATGTTTGAATTGATTCGCATTTACTTGAAAATGCATTAATTGTTAACCATAGGTCAATTTTCTGGTCAACGCATAGAGGTTTATTAAATACACCTTTGAGAATAATTCTACTGAAAATTACACATATCCCTTTTTTAACTTAACAGTGAAAAGTGTGATTTTAATCAATAATTTAGTTAATAGTATTAATTTTTGTTTTTGTAGCCAGCTGTAACAAAATAACTTCCGATTTTTTTTAGCTCAGATAAATGACATTTTTTTCTGAAACTTTTTAAAACTCCGGCAACGTTAACCCTTTCTTTATCAAGATCAATGGTGAAATTTTTGTAAATTTTCGATTTTTCAAATAACAAATAACTCTGTTATTTAATTTTGATTTTTTCCAAAATTTTTTGTTGATTAGCTTTTCCCGTAGTGGGATTCAGAGCACCTTTTCAAATAACGGCCAGTCTAATATGTTTGCTCTTTTTCCATTTTACTGTAAATTCATGTGTAATTTAATGCAGCTTATACTTAATTTTTCTCATTAATCTTTTTGTTACTTTATAAAACGTTGAAAAGATTTTTTAAAAATATCTTTTTTTAAAATCTTCTAAGTTTTTCTCGTCTCCTGTAGAATTTGAATTATGATTTGTAGGCCCTTATTTGCATTAGCTCTTCATTTCAATAAATATAAAAAAGGTTTTCCAGATGTTTTAAAGAAAAAAAAACACAATATTAGATACGGTTATTCAATTAAGAACAAAAGCCTTTTCGTATCTTTTTCTTTACAAATTAGTTATGTTATGCTTTTATACTAACGATATTTTGATAATAAATTCATTCTGACATTTCAATTAAAAACTTTCTCTACCATAAGGCTTAATCAAGGTTTTTATATACGTTAATAATTTAACTACTTAACGATTATTTTTGAACACAGCAAAGGAAGTTTTATTTTGTCACAAAAAATTAACCTTTTATTCATGGTTTATTTATGTATAAACATTAAAACTTTTCCAATTATATGATAATAATTATAAAAATCTCAAAGAAAAATAAGAAAAACCAGCTATAGTTTTTCATTATTATGCATAGAACAATGGACTTATGAACAGCAAATTGAAAAACAAATAACAAAAACTACTTTTTTATTTAATAAGTCGTTAAAATATCTGAAACTATAAATGAATACATAATCCAAACTTACATTAAATGAATACAAGTTAAGAGAAAATAAAATTGTGGATATATTTGCTAAGACAGTTTACTATGGAAAGGAAGCAATCTTGTTAGATAACACTCTCAATTATAACTATCACTCATATAAAAACTAATTAACAATACCATTTTACTTAACCATCTGAGACTTTGTTTTATTGCTAAAAGCAATTAAGGAAACTTTACATAGTACGATATATGTTGTATGTGTTCATCCTTCACAGCGACAAACACCTTACTGAAATTTATACATTTGCATTAAATTTTATACTTTTGTATGTATTTTTAATATTTTTGTTAAATTGTTTGCACCTGCTTCAAATAATTGTTAAGTGTGTGTTAAATGTATATTTAATACCAACCATGTCATCATCGTAATCATACAAATATGAAACTATAATATATAAAATTTTATTTGTAGTTTTCTTTTCTTTCCTTTCTCATTAATTTGTTTTCCTTTCGAGAAAGGAAAGGAAATTACGTATCTATTCCTACGAAAATTCTGTGACTCTTAGTTGTGACTCTGTTCCCCTTGTGTTTGTTATTGCTAAGTCAAAATTAATTATATTTATTAAATTTTTGTTTAAAACCTTTAAAAAAAATAAGACCTATTGTCGACATAATCATAACATTGAAAAATAAAATTTAAATTTTTTAAATTTTATTGTTGTTTTTTACAAAAAGTGTGATTTTCGGTCTGAAAAATAGTCCTATGTCACAACGAGTCACAAGTAGGAATAGGCACCTTAATATCACTTATGTTATCACTATTGAAAATGCTGTACAAATTTAAAAAATTTAGTTAATTTGACAGAAAACATAATTTATAACCTTTTTAGTAAACTAACTCTATATGTACAGTACATACTCGGAAATTTTTCACTACCATTGAAATTTCAATTCCAAATACTCAGAAAAGTTTGAGAGTTACCACATGCATGTTTTTGTGTAGTAATCAGTAGTAGTTGTTAATAAATTTGAAAAATTATTATCATTGCTCGAGCAAATAATTCCATTTCCACAGGTTTTCCTTTTTATCTTCATATCACTGGATAAATATTATTGATTTAGATAGAGCAACTTAGCACTAATATATATACATACGAGGGCAGCCCAATTAGTCCTCGTTTAGCGGGTGTTCAAATCATACAACCTCGTGGATTTTTGTAAAAATGGAAAAGCTTGAATTTTGAGTGCTCATCAAACATATTTTTTCGTGAAAAAAAAACAAGTAAAAGCTTAAGAAGTACTATAGCGACTCTGCACCATCAACTTTAATGGTAAACGAGTAAAAAGGTTAAAGTCGGACATGCCGACTGTACAATACCCTACACCAGTCTGGGTAAAAGCCAACTAATGTTTGGATCCGAAATTCGAATGGGTTAAAATGGGGCTTGTGTCAAAATTTTCTATAATGTGAGTCAGCGCACCAAATTTCATTAAAATATCTTAATATTTGCGATATGCAGTTTGTAGCCAAGCCAATTTTGGGGGGACCCTTATATGGGCACTAGGTCTAAACATGGACCGATGTTCACCAAAATCAATAGGCTTCGTCCTTGGGCTGATATAGGTCGGTATCAAAATATCTTAATATTTGCGACCTGTAGCGTATAAAAAATATAATTTTGGGGGGACCCTTATATGGGCACTAAGTCTAAACATAGACCGATGTTCACCAAAATCAATTGACTTCGTGCTTGGGCTGATATAGGTCGGTATACCAAATTTCATCAAAATATCTTAATATTTGCGACCTGTATTTGTAGCCAAGCCAATTTTGGGGGGACCCTTATATGGGCACTAGGTCTAAACATGGACCGGTGTTAACCAAAATCAATAGGCTTCGTCCTTGGGCTGCCATAGGTCGGTGTACCAAATTTCATCAAAATATCTTAATATTTGCGACCTGCAGCGTATAAACAATATAATTTTGGTAGGACCCTTATATGGGCACTAGGTCTAAACATGGACCGATGTTCACCAAAATTAATAGGCTTCGTCCTTGGGCCGACGTAAGTCGGTGTACCAAGTTTCATCAAAAAATCTTTATATTTGCGACCTGTAGAGTGCGCACAAGAATGCATGGACAGACAGACAGACGGGCGGACGAACAGACGGACATCGTTAAGTCGAAATAAAAAAAAATTCTGGGTCGATCGGTATACTATAAGGTGGGTCTAGGACCAATATTTTTTGGTGTTACAAACGTCAGCACAAACTTATAATACCCTGACCACATAGTGGTGTAGGGTATGAAAAGTGGTTTACTGAGTTTCGTTGTGTTCGCACAAGCACTAGATGCCACAGGCATTACTTACATCACTGTGGTTTCGATTTTCAATGATCAGTTGGGTTTCAAAAAGTTCTCCGCAAGATGGGTGCCGTGTTTGCTCACAAGTTGGTCATAAACGCAACCGTGTGACAACTTCAAAGAAGTATTTGGCGTTATTTGTGCGCATTGCGGATAAGCTGATTTAGCCCCCCGATATACTGATTTAACCCCAGTGATTATTTTCTATTTCCAAACCTAAAGAAATGGCTAGGCGGAAAGATATTTAGCTTTAACGATGAAATTATTGCTCAAACAAATGCCTATTTTGAGTATCTCGAGTAATCCTATTTTTTTTGGAAGGAATAAAAAAATTGGAGAACGGTTGGACTAAGTGTATTGGGCTAAAAGCAGACTATGTTAAGGGATATAGTATATATTGTAGTAGTATATTTTTTAAAACAACTGTCTTTCATTTAAAAAGTAATTTAAATGAAAAATAAAAAAATAAAAAATGGGGCTTTCGTAGTGCTTTGTAACTTATCAATTTGTAAACTAAAATATCTGACTGATAGCTCAACTTCGCGCTCTGCGCTTAAGATAAAAAAAACCAAGCAAGACCTTGAATGCAAGGCTACCAATATGTAGTGTCTTTCCCATTCAGGTTACTGTTATTATCTTATAATATCCGAATAGGATACCTCCTCTTAGTTAATTTGGATATGTGATAGTGGAGAAGAAAATAAGAGACACTTGCTTTTTTGTAGCGGCTTATTCTCGCGTTTAAGGATTAAAAACTGGGAGCAAAAACCAACCTATTTTTCTTAGAAAACACGTCGAAATTGCAACGAAAATTATACTTATTTATACACAGCGTTAAAGTACACGAAAAAACAAAAATGTTTATACCAATATTGTGGACCCAGTGTTGCCACTTATTTGAAATATTTGAAATATTGTTGAAAAAGGTGCTATGAAAAAAGTGGAACTATAGCCGAGCCATAACGAATATCGAAATAGGCTAAAATACCCTTTCGATTGAAATTTAAGGCATATTTTTATAGCTGAATTTGAGCTAAAACCAGGAAGGATATATCACTAGGAGATACAAATCTGACAATGCCATAAGTTTTTGTCCGATATCCAATGTCCGGTCGATGTGCGATCCGATAGCCATTGTATCTCCTAGTTATATGTTTCTTGCTAAAACCGGCACCAATTTCCCATACAAAAATGTAGATAGAAAAATTATAATTGAATAACCAAAGAAGTTGGACATGTTCGGCTATGTTTTGCATACCGGTAGATGCGTCTCCAGAAGAGCTTTGATTTGATACACAGCTTGTCTATATTGCATTTAACTTATCAGAAATAAATTATAAAACGAAATTTGGGTCATCTTTGATCCAACTACTTAACCCCCAAACATGAGATAGGTCCGTTAAAAAATATGTTTTTCTCCTTTATCACATATCAAAATACCATTAAAATTTTAGAGAACCCGTTGGGATACCTTCCTTGTCAGAAGTGGTCAACACAGGCAGACACTTGCGAACATTATAATTTTAGATTTTTGTCTTTATGGTTTTGTTTTAACGGTCAAGAGTAGGCATTTATCGCTTATATTATGAATAAGTATTTTAGTATACTGTTATTTTTAATCTGACCCAGGCGATTTTAAATACATTTTAAGTACAATTACTGGTAATTTGTTATCGAAAATTTTCAGTTACAATTAAAAATAAATGTGTTGAAAAAAAAAACATTTTAATTACATTTTACATGTAACTTTTCTTTTTTAAATTACAATTACAAATAATATGTAGTTGTAATTGAGTCTTTTTTAATTACAATTACATATAATTGTTTAATGCGTAATTACTTTCAAAATGTAATGATTAACCCCCAGAATGCTTTTAATGCCATACAGACAGTCCCAATTTAATACTTTTCTTAATTCGATGCAATTTTCATTTTGAAATGCCCGTAAAAAATAATTTTATTCAAAATTAATCAAATTTATTCATTTAGATTAAGTTTTATAATGGTTTATTCGTTATTTTATGTATTCAGATATTGCCTATACAGTGAGATATATGAATGCATATCATCATATTCAATGAATTAACTTATATACAAATGTATGAAAAATATCAATAAGATAAGACCAAATTTATGATATAATTATGTCAAAGAATAATTAAAAATTTATTAATTGTTATTACATTTTACGAATTAAATTGAATAAATATTTTTTTGTATTTGTCTAAAATACATAAAAAAAATGAAATTTACATTTAAAGCATAACATGACTGTATAATGCTGTTATAAATATTTCTTAACAAATAATTTTAAACGGTTTTGTTCAAATTCCAACAAATCCTTTCTCTATACATTGAATAAATTTAAAATGTCAAAATCATAGGAACCTGTTTTATGTTCTCTCCATTTCATTTTTTATATCTTTAAGTTTATTAAATTTGATAAATTAAGATACGTATTCACTGCTCTTTCAAACCAACCATATATATTTTATAATAATATTATCTTTTTGCGCCTCAAAGTCATAAAAGCCATCCAATTGTAAATGATAACCGACAAAATGTTGCCCAAATGAACATAAACTAATTACAAACAGAAAACACATCTAAGGAAAGGGAAATGAACGAAGCAAAATATACCATTAGCATAATATGATGTATTACATTTCTGTAATGAAATTGAGTTAAAAGGTAAAATGGAATTGAATAATACAAAATGTAAAATTCAGAGTTATAACAATAAAATTATATTCGTAAAATACGCAAATATACTAATGGATTACATTGATTCACAAAGTAGAAAATATCATTTCGCAAAGGAGTACCAACATGCTGAAACCCTATTATGAATTAGAATCACCCAGAAGAGAAAAAATAATATTTAGTCCACTTAACAAATTACCACTATATAGCCTAGAATTGAAATGCATCATCGCCAACATCATCAACACTGTCAGTAGGAACGCCAGCTAAATTTGGACAACAGCAAAACACCCACAATTATAGTTAAGAAATGATTGTGTTCTATATGTAGAGAGGAAAAAACATAAAATCTAAATTGCCTGTATATTAAATTTGTTTCTGTTACTGCACAAAAGCAGGCTCAATGTTATACGAGAAAACGAGATAACAATGTTGTATGCCAAAGGTGACCAAATGCGGCCCTTGGGGCCACATGTGGTCCTTGTTGAAATTCAAATTTTTTGTATTTTTTCATAATTTTTTTTTAAGTTTTTTTATTTACTATATTTTTGTATAAAAAATTAGGACCAGATCTATGGTCAGTACTAAGATCAATTTAAAAGTTTCTTACTTAAGAAATAATAAAGAAACAAATCGATTGTAGATGTGATTATAAAACTGACTGGGTTTTTAGTTAAAAAATTTCTGAGTTAAGCAAAATTTCAGAAACTGGCCCTTAATACTTTACAAAATATATTAAACTCGAAGTTAAAATTGCACCTATAGGTCCAGTTCTATAGTCAGCACTATTCTCGGTTTTACACTAAATTTTTAGTTAAGTAAGAAAGTCAGTTTAAAAAAAAAGAACATCACTTTAAATTTATTTTTTTGGGGGTATACATTAATTCTACTAAAGAAATTAAATATGCTAAAATCCCAAAACTTATTTAACAAATTGTTAAAAATAATCTATTAAATTCATGTTCCTGTCCGGATTTCATTCTTGCCTAAGAAAATCGTAATTTAACTTATGTGATTTAAAATTTCCAAAACAGAATATGCAAAAATTTCAGTTTAAAATCGGTTCTTCTAAACCAGTTTTGGAATAGACGGAGTTGAGAATATATTTTTTTTAAACAATAAAATGCTAGTTCTGCTAATTTGCATTTTAGTTATGAATATGTAGTTTTGCTTTTTTTTAATGTATGGTGCGGCACTTAATAATTTACGAAAAACCACAATATGGCCCTCGATGACAAAAAACCGCGTCCACCCCTGATATATGGTTATAATCAAATCAACCTCCACTTGGCGGCCTTTTATGCCCACAATCTCTTTCTCTTAAAGTTTGTAGTAAACTCGTTGGGGCAGAAAAAAAATATGAACAAGAAAAATATCACTTAACAAGGATGACTATTGCCAACAGCTAAATGACATCATCATCAACACCAACATCAATTATATCAACACATACATATACAAGAAATGCCACAAAAATAATACAAACGAGTAAAAAAGTTAAAGTCGAGCATGCCGACTATACAATACCCTACACCAGTCTGATTAAAAACCAACTAATGTTTGGATCCGAAATTCGAATGGGTTAAAATGGGACTTGTGTCAAAATGTTCTATAAAATGATAAAAGAAGAGAAAATCGTAAATAAAGCCCATATGGGCGATAGGTACAAATATGGACCGATGCTATCAAGAATCTATAAGCTTTGTTCTTGGGACCATGTGAGTCAGCGAACCAAATTTCATTGAAATTTGAGACCTGCAGTGTGTAATAAACCCAATTTTGGGGGGACCCTTATATGGGCACTAGGTCTAAACATGGACCGATTTTATTCAAAATCGATAAGCTTCGTCCATGGGCAGACCTAGGTCGGTGTACCAAATTTCATCGAAATATCTTAATATTTGCGATCCGTAGAGTGCGCACAAGAATGCATGGACAGACAAACGGACGGACGGACAGACGGACATCGTTAATTCGAAATAAAACATGATTCTGATTCGATCGGTATACTATAAGGTGGGTCTAGGTCCAATATTTGTTAGTGTTATAAACATCAGCACAATCTTATTATACCCTGACCACGTATTGGTGTAGGTTATAAATACTCTGTAATCCTGTCTGCCAACATTTAGATACACTCACAAGATATTTACCGTAAATGTGCAATAGTTGTTTAAAAAGCAAGTCAGTATACATGGCTGTTTTATATAGAATAAATATAAATATATAAAGAAATATATTTTTTTAAATATTCTATACAAAATACACAAATTCAGTCAAGATTTTATTTTAAAATCAACCCAGCAAAAAATTTTTTGTATTTTGGAAGCAGTAAAAATACGAAGCGCTTAAAAACGCGCTACAAATTCTGCTTTACAGAGTTGCGCCACTTTATGCGTATACAATACACAAAAAATTTTGCAATTTGATTGTCTACCCTGCAAAACTGCCCTAAACGAAGCAAATCGTAAGCAAGTTATTCAAAAAATTATAGTGCTACGCTATTCCCTTACGACGAAGCAGGTTGTAAGGGAGTAAAATAAAATGCAAGTTATCCAAAGATTAATGCGCACGAAATCTGAGTCATCTCAATCGTGTTTTACCCTTCTTTAGTGTTTTACCCCTTCTTTCATGTATAGACGCCACATAAACATGAGTCAGCCTGCATTTTGAAGTCGGCAAATGAATGCATTTATATTCATAAGAAGTCGCGTTTAAATGCGCTCAATGAAAATCATGAATTTACTGCATCTTTTCAGCAGCAAAAAAAGCACTTTTTCCAAAAAAAAGTGCATGAATTTATTTGCGGTTAGGTTGAATGGGAGCCCGCCAGAACGGCGAGTTCACTCGGAGGCCATATGGCCCATTGCGGTTAAATGCACTCACAAAAAACATGAATTTACTGCAATTTTTCAGCAGCGAATAATGCGCTTTTTCTCACAAAACAACGTGCTTCCAAGCGGCCCATTTGTAGGGAAAAATCATGCCTTCCGTAAGCAGGTTTGTAAGGGATTAATTTTATTTATTCCCTTACAAAGCTGCATCCAGCGAAGCAGGTTTTTCGCTGGGAAATAGCTTGTATTAAAATAAACAAAAACGCAGTAGTTTTTTATCACCTATTTTGTCTGCTAATTAATTAACAATTAAAAATATACGACTATGGCCCGATAACACAATGTCTCGTTAAAATTTAAGCAATAGTTAATCTCAAAATTTATAGCAAAAACAACAACAAATGTGTAAATTAAATTCACATTTAGTAGATGAATAGACAATGTAATAGTGTGGCTAATTGATTTTCAGTTATTTTAATGTTGTAATCTACGTAATATAAGTTTTAGGAAAAAAAATATTATGATTGCTCATCAGGGTTATTATTTTTTTTTGCTATGTTTTTACCTCTCACCAATTGTTAGCGATATATTAATGGCATGTATCTAACGAAAAACATTGAATATAATATAACAAAAATTGTGTCTGTTTGACCAATTACCCAGCAAAAATACTAACGACTACTTCAAAAAGTATGACTATTTAATCTACATCCAATAAAATAATATGCAAAAATAACATAACAAAAATGCAACAACATATTGGAACATGACGCACAAGCATATTTTTCTACTGAAAATTTGTTAAATTTACAACAATATCGGTTCTTTCCTATAACATGCAAACCAATTGTTGACCGCTGTGATCAATCCGATAACAAGACAATACTGTCAGAATTGTTAATTCCACGTTTTCCAACACATTTCCGTCCATCATCGACGTTCTAAGAAGGCAACAAAAATATTAGTCGGCAAGTTATTGCAATTTACCCCGGAAACTGATGTGTCGCGGATCATTTAATGAAGAATCTCGAGCTAACATTTTTTTTTTATATTAATTCCAAGATACTCAGATGGCAAGTATTTTTCATGTGTGCCAAATAGGACAGAATTTTTAAACACTGTTTTAAATAAAAATTTTGAGCTAAAATTTTTTTTATTTCAAAATACCAACTGTTTTATTTTATGGTCTTATTAAGGACAGATTAGGGATTACAAACTCCAAAAAATTATAGGAATTCTGTACAGCGATTTTGTTTCAGCGGGTTTCGAGGAAATTTCAATTTTTGTCACTTATTTAGCTATTAGGCAAGTTTTTTTCTTCCAATTTTCAAAATCTCATGTGTTTCTGGACGGAATATTGCAACAATAGACAATATACTTCAATCCTCTAAATTAGAGAAAAATGGAGATCCAATAAATAGTTCCTGTTTAAGGTCAAAACTCAAATTTTTGGGGATTCTCTTTATTGGGATTAACGCGATTTTGTTTATTGTATGATAACGCTGAAAAAAATTATAATTTTAAACATTTTGATTGGTTGAAAATAAATTAGCCCTTCCAAATAGTTAAAAAACAAAACAATTCAAGGCACAAAATTTTAACTGAATACGACTTTAAAAACAAATATACAGAGTGGCGCAAAATTGATCTCATAATGTGAACTTGCTTTAATTTTTGCAAATGGCGTCAAATGTCATTGTGTTTTGAGATCTACACATCCCAGTAAAAGTTTTTTGAACGGGTTGCCTTTGTATCTGTTCTAGAACAGGTGCTTTTACCATCGGTTCCGTGGAACAGGTTCTAGAACTGATTACTGGAAGTCAAAACGGAAGGCTTCACTGCCGCAGAACCGGTTCTATAACTGGTTCTGAAACCGGTTCCAAAGCAACCTGTTCTAGTTTGGAGGAAAATAATCTGTCTCCGATGATAGAACATAAATTAAAACAGGTTGCAAGCAAGTTCAAGTTATTCTACAACCGGTTCTTTGCATCCGACAATTTTTCTGCGACAGAGAATTATTTGGCGACAAGCAATGGAGCCCCTACGGGAAATTTTAACAAACTGTCACCGAACTGGCCCCTTTATATGAAATAAAAGGGGCCTGTCCTGGGATTTGTCTTGTGACATGTCACAAGGGGTCAATTTCCCCCTCCTATGACAAAGCCATGTAAAAGTGACCAGTCTATTTCATATAAAGGGGCCAGTTCGGTGACAGTTTGTTAAAATTTCCCGTAGGGGCGATACACCCCTGATGAACGTGGAATTATTGTTACTGCTTATTTGATGAATTTTTGTTTTGCTGTTTTAATCAAAATGAGCGACAATTTGCAACAATGCAATATGCCTTAAAATGAGCACAAATGTGCATTAACTCGGGAGGTGGTCATTTGACCGATATAATTTTTTCAAGTTAATGTAATAAGTTTTACATCTTCAACTAAACATTTCGACATTACTTTTGCGCCATCCTGTACATTGCATTTAAACTGCTATTTAATAGAATTATTATTAAGTTTTAAAAATGATAATTTTTTCAAAACGTATTTATTTTAGCAAATAATTATTTTTTTTTGTGAAATTTCGAAATTTTTAATATTGTTGTATTATTTCCCTTTTTTAAAGAAACATTTGAACGATGAGTTTTACCAGCAATATTTATATTTTCTTTAAATTTAATGTCCTTGTTTATTCGAATAGCTTTAAACATTTCTTATTTATATTGATGTCATTTCAAATATGTGATGGTTTATTTTAAGGTACTATTTGTGGCAAAGCATTCATTTATCAAAATATTTATTCATGTAAAATTATTACTGCTACAAGATTTGTACACTTGAAACAAACTCAACTGAAAATGATTGATTAAAAAATATATGTAAATATATTTACATACGTGTAAAACTCTTACAAGGAAACGAATGACGATAAAATATTGCACAAAATGAAAAATACATAAAAATATTGTACCACATGACGTATGATTTAATATATGAAATATTACTTATACGCTGAAATGTTTACGAAATATTATATTCATATTTTTCATTGCAACATTTACAAGATATCTGATAAATTTTTAAAGGTAGCAAAAAGTAAATATAAAATGCCTCTTTATGAAAATTTCTTTTATATCACACTTTTTATTTGTAGTTAATTTACACTATCATTAGAGTCATTAATATTACAAAGATACGCCACATGTGAGTACAATTGCAAAAAGAATTTAAAATTACTAACATTGTAACTAAATACACTATTTAAACTAACAAGTTAGTTTATCATTAAGTTGAAACTACTGAAAAACTATATGACATGATGTATAAACTAACACTTTTATAAGCAACATGGTTACAAACACAAACATAAAAATTCCATCATTATAATAATACTCTTTCAACATTTTTAGTAACGAAACTGACATTTTATATTACATGTTTCATACAATTTTCCCTTCTGTAATGTGGTATTCATATAAGTAAAGCAATTACCAAATATGTATAGTTCTGGGTTTAAACTTTTTCCACCATATACCTTAACGTTAAAGGGTTTACTATAGTTTCTAATGTTGCCTTTCTATTTATTTGTTTATAATTGCAATTTCATATGTACGACCTGGTAAGGGTTTGAGTAATTTTGCAGGTGTGTATTAGACCGTACCACAAAAAAAAGTTCGCCGTACACCGTCAAATCTAAATTATATTTTCAAAAAAGTTTAAAAAAAAAAATTTTTTGCCGAACGTAGGGGTCGTATTTTTACATTTTTCGTTATATCTTTGGCATTTACAGTCGGATATTAAAGTATGATCGATGTTTTTATCTCGAGGGGACCAATGTTTAGTCTAAGGGCCATTGACCTCAAGTATCCCACCAAATCTCAGTTGCTACCACCCTAATGTACCATCCTAATGTCAGAAAATTAAAGCTCGCAAAAAATCATTGAACTTTTGCTAAGGAAGTTTTTCGATAATTCCAGCGGTTTTTTTTGTTGCCAAATGTAGGGGTTGCCTTTTTATTTTTTTTTTCATTTGATTTTTTTTTTAAATCAGAGCACTGGTCTCCTCTAGGAAAAAAAATCGATATATCACTCACACTTTAAATTCCGACTGTAAATGCCAAACCTATAACGAAAAATTAAAAAAGACGACCCCTACTTTCGGTAAAAAAAAATTAAAGTTGCCTTGCAAAAATATTTTATATTCAAAGGTGTATCGCGCACTTTTTTTTTTGCCTGTAAGGAGGTATGGTCTAGAATATATGTATGCGTATCTTTTCATTAAAGCTTACATTTTAATAAAAGCTTTTAACTAAACATGCTAACAGGTTGTTTTTTCCCACATTTTATTAAATAAAATATAGCTCTTTTTTCTGTTCACTGCTGCACAGTATTTCCAAAAGCACTTTTTTGAGGAAATAACAAAACAGTCCACAATTCTTAACCGATTTAAAAAATTCTCTTTTGTAGTTTATTCTATAAAATTCCGCACAAATATGTGATGTCATGTATGTAACACTTTTATTTTTTTTTTTTGAATGTCATAAAGAAACTCAACATAATAAGGGAAATAAATAAATATTTTTTTATTTTGTTTGGGGTAACGATAGAGGATTAAAATACCTTTAATCAAAAGTACATATGATTTAAATTCCCCTAATTTTTATTGGTTTTTCTGATAAAAAATTAAAAAAAAAATATTTTTTTTTACTTTCACAAAAAAAAAAATATTTAAAAAATTAAATTCTAAAATTGTCCATGACAGATTTGTGCTTAATTTTGTAAGCTAAAATACAAAAAAAAAAAAATTTAAATCGTTTGAAAATTATAGTCTGAAATGTTATTTGCCCAAAAAAGTGCTTTTGGAAACACTGTGCGTTGTGGCAATCAAGGTAAACGACAACAGGTATTTGAAACATGTTTCTATATTAAAATTTATATGTAAAATATGACTACAACATACACAAATATTTTCTATAATAATGTTACTGCACTAACTATGTTATCATATAAAAATAATTAAAGAAAAACTCGTATTGGACACACTGCTCCATTTTTAATCCAATCCACCACTAGTTTTTTGTTACATGGCTTTATTTCATTACGGAATATTTAAAGATAATTCCCCGTGAAAAATGTCCATATACGAACATTTATGGTCCAACCATATATGTATGGATCCGAAAAATGAGGTAACACCTAAGTATATGTTCATATACGAACATATACATTTATTAAATATTTGCGAATACATGCGAACGTGGCTGTCCTTTATTATAAGGTTGTACTATAGATATAAATTTATGTATGAAATTTAAATTAGGCGCTACATATGTTACTTTTTTTATTCATGGCATTAAATATAATTCCATATTTATCCAAATATGAGTTCCTCTTACAAATATGGAAAAATGTATTCTTCCAAATATGTTCATATACAAGACCCTTTTGTATAAATTGAATAACATATACTTCCATATTTGTCCATATATGAGTGCCATTTCCATATATGAAATAACAGATGCCTCCACATATGTCTGTATATGAAATCTTTTTCCAATAAAATCACATATACTTCCATATATGTGACGCGCAAAAAAGAAAGGGACCTAAGGTCCACTTAGATCCCTTTCTCAGGAGGGCATGGGATCGGTCTCATTCGATGCTCAGATGTTGTCCACATCAAAAAAAAAAAATTGATTTTTTTACCCTTAGGTCCCTTTCTCTATGCAATGTCACATATGTTCATATATAATCCATGTATGTTCATAAAAAATCCATATTTGTTCATATGTTTCCATATACAAACTATATATGAACATATTTCAGCGTGTGTGAGCATTTTTCACCGGGTCAGTGGTTTAAAATCCACAAAGTAATATAAAATATTGACCAGAGCAAAGAGTATACATAATAAAGAGATTGGGGGACTCTCTATCACTGAGAAAGCATTTGTTCTATTATGTGCCTTGGAACAGGAACATACTCAAACCAATATTACCCAGCAAACATGGCAATACGAAGAAGATTCTCCGAACTTATCGCCAGGAAGATAACATTTATTGCCGGCAATATCAATTTCGTATTCCGGAAGTTTCCTCCGTCGGAAACAACTGTTACACTAAAACAATACTTCCAGGCAATATGAAAGCAATAACTCATATGGAAGATAAAAGGGATATCGCTAAATAAACTCCCGGTACAATAAAAAAACGATTTAATTCTTTCATTATTAAATTTAAGCCTCAAATTAAGCCTAAATTAAGCCTTCTTGGAAGGTATCTTTTATATGTTTGCAGGGTCATTATGTGCGCTCTTTGTATGACTCAAAACATCGATTGTAACCAGGGATGGAAAATAATAATTTAGTTATAAAAATCAAGAATGGAACTATACTATGGAATTATACTATTCCAACAGTATTATAGCCCTAGATTATGAATTTTAAAAAACCATTGCAAAATAATATCGGAATGCGAAAAAAGGCTTTGGGGTTCAAAAAATTAATTAAAAGATTTACATTCTGCAAACGATGCCAAAATTTTATTTTTTTACAACTAACCACCAAACTTTGTTTTATGAAATGGGCATTATACTCCGTAGATTATAAACTTAAAAAGCCACACTTAAAAAATTGCAAAATAATAGAGGAACGCGAAAAAAAGACTTTGTGGTAGAAAAAAATAATTAAAAAACTCAATCAGCGATTAACAATCTGCAAATAAATACAATGACGCAAAAATTTTCCTTTTTGCAAATATTTTTTTCGCGATTTATTTATTTTCTTTTTTTTTGCAAACTAAGCACCAAACTTTTGTGTATAAAATTTGTACTATAGACCCTAGATTATAAATTTAAAAAAACCACACTTAAAAAATTGCAAAACAATCGCGGAAAGCGAAAAAAGGCTTTATGGTACAAAAAATTAATTAAAAACTTAATCAGCGATTTACATTCTGCAAACAAATATATTGATGAAAAAATTTATCCTTTTTGCAAATTTTATTTTTCGCGATTTTTTTTTTGCAACTAGCCACCAAACTTTGTTGTCTGAAATGTGTATTATAGCCCCTAGATTATAAATTAAAAAAAAAACGCACGTAAAGAATTTCAAAATAATAGCGGAATTTGAAAAAAGATTTTATGGTACAAAAATTTAATCCCTAAAATTAATTTAATTAAAAAAACTGCTCTTAAAAATTGCAAAATAACGGTGGAATTCGAAAAAGGCTTTATGGTACAGAAAATGAATTAAAAGAAGTAATCAGCCATCGACATTCTGCAAGCGAATATATTCTTGCAAAAATTTCGCTTTTTGCAAATGTTTTTTTTTCGCAATTTGTGCTAATATTTGCTAATATCTAAATATTTAATTTTTATGTTTTTTAATGAGCCAAAGAGGAAGCTATTTTTGAGTTACTTACATTTTTAAATATGTAAGAGCGATCTAACATTTTTTGGTATAAGAGCCCGATTAAGTGAGCCTTTTCCATCCCTGATTAACCAGTCGGAGTTCGTTCCTGTTCCAACCCGCCTAATATTTTTTCAAATAAAAAATATTAACAGAAAATTGTTAACCAGTGTTGCCAATTTTTACCCTTTTTATGGGCTTTTTTTCAAAATGTTTGGAAAATTATAAAAAAAAACTGAGCTTTCACATTTTTAATTGATATTTAATAGGTTTCCAGCCAAAAGTTGCAGACGGTTCAAAAGATTCAAATAAGTTAAACAAATTTCGTATCGATAATTTTATTTACAGCATATTTTTGCCTGTTTTAAGCCCAAATTAGTTTGGAAGTATCGTAAAAAATAACGTTGCAATCTTGTGATAAATAAATGAGTTTAACAAATAAAAATATTGTTTTTATCTTTTTCTTCTGCATAGAGTTAAATGCCAAGTAAAAAAGTGAAAATCTATATTTTCTGCAGACTATTTTTACGATTTTACTTGAGAATAGAGGCAATGCATAAAAGAAAGACAAAAATATATTCTATATTATTTTAATACATTAGGGGCTTTCAATTCTAAATTGTGATAGAAAAGCGGAATCTAACATGAGCCTGCATAAATTTTGAGCCACTTACGGTGCTTTAAGGGGTAAAATACAGGGGAAAATATAGAATTTTTTTTAAATTTTTTATTCTAGAGAATGTAAAAAATTTATAAAAATTGAAACAAAAACACGACACGATTTTATTTGACAATAAATATATGAATAAATAATGCATATGTTTTGGCTAAATAATGCATATGTTTTGGCTAAAAATTTATTCAAAAAAGTAGCATAAAAGGCTTTGCAAAAGATTCTATAAAATACGCACTATCAAGAAAATGGAAAAAGATAGAAATATATTTTCATTGAAATATAATAAAAAAATAATTTTATATTTAAATATGGAACTCATAACCGAACACATATTACATACAGTACCTAAAAACTTTTATCTTTTCTATAATAATAACTTATCTACAGAAACAAAAGTACTACAATAAGGTACCCAGTGAATGACACTTAAAACCTCCTTTATAACAATACCACATTTCTATATAGTTCCCTGGAATAAAATCCCAAAAAAAAAATTAAAAAATTAACGAAAATACCCAGTATGCACAGTTTCGAGGCGGTTCATTTTTTCGAAAGTTTATCGAAGTTTTTTCGAGAAACGGAATAGAAATCGATATGAATAGAGTCGTCATTTTAAGGTTTCTCGAACACATTTTTTAATCGAAAATTTTATCGATTTCGACACTTTATAATATCGTAATTTCTCAATTTATCGTATTTTTTATTATTCGCAAGCTTGGTTCGTTTTCAATACTCCGTCCAGTCTATTTCAAGTTTAAATTTTAAAATTTCTCGATATTAATTTTCATCCAAAAATTGCGCGATTAATAATTTTTTTTCTGCTTTTTAGTGTTAAAAACGTAGTTTGCCTATTAAAAGTAAAAAAATATATACGTAGTTATAAAAAAAAAAAAAATTGGGCTGTAATAGAGATTTGAACCACGACTCTCATAAAGTGAAATTTTATCTATGTCTGACCTTCCAAACATCTACACCACAACCGATTTGGAAATTGTATGAATTAAATTTGAATTTAAAATATTTTGACATATCTATAAATTGAACAAAGGGAAATTTAAACAAACAAATGTACCCAGCAAACAATTTGAATTTATAAAAACGAGGTTTTATAGCTGCACGACAAGAAAATCTGAACAACTGTAAACTTCGTTTTATATCTAAATTCTTTTGTTTGTTTTATATTAAATATTTCAATATTAAATGATATGAATTCAACCAGAGTTTACGACAACGAAATTATCGAAATCGATTGCGAAATTTATTTGAATTGTTAGCAAAAATGTTTAAATTGATTTGACAGTCATGGGGTTACCGGGTTGTAAAAATGTGCAGAAATCTCGATGTGAGTTGCTATCACTAAGGTCGACATATAGGACTTAAATGTTCACCATACAAATACCCTATGGGAAATTTTAACAAACTGTCACCGAACTGGCCCCTTTATATGAAATGGAGTGGTCACTTTTACGTGGCATTGTCATAGTAGGGGGAAATTGACCCCTTGTGACATGTCACAAGACAAATCCTAGCACAGGTTACTGAATTCTCATAAAAAACAAAGTTCAGGGTTTTTTTTATAGAGTTTTTTTATTTTTAATTTTACGTGGAAGTAAAAAGAACAGATTTTATATTTTATGAAATTTTTAAAGTTATTCTGTTTTCTCAAAAAGTTTTATACGTGTCAGAAAATAAGAAAATAGAGAGTTATAAACTTTATTCAAATAAAAGTTTAACTTTAAAAATCAAAAAAAGTAAATAAAACACTAAATTCTAGGTACTTTGATTTATGCAAATTTGTATTGCTGACTAACTAGTCTTATTCTCATCTTAATTCACAGTGTAATGTCACTTTTAAAATAATTATCTTCAAACATGACGGTTTTAAAATCTTTTACTTTATTTTTGTATACACATATTTTTATGCAATTTTGCTCCAAAGTTTAATATCGATGGCTTAATTAAGGAAGATCCTATCTTCATTCTTAATTTCTATTGAAGGGAAGGCAATACAAATCCAAAAACCTTCGATATAGAGTTAGGGCCTTTCTGTATTAAGCATTAAATTTATTTACGAAAAATTGGAAAAGAACAGCATATTCGTTCTTACACTTAGAGCATTTATTTTCACTTTTACATTCATGTTTTTTGGGTAATATGAAGTTTATTAAGGTAGATTCAAATAAAATACAAACAATAAAATACAAACGGTTTGGCTCAAGGCGTAAGGCGATGAACTTCTTAATCAAAGGACGTTGGTTCGAATCGTTGCTGGTGTTGGAACAAAACAAAATTGCCTTGAATTTAAATTAAAATTGAAGAAAATTAAATTAAAGAGAAATAAAAAATAAACAAAGAGAATGATAAAAAAATGAAAAATATTTTTTTTTTTTCGTTTTATTAATCATATTTTTTCTCGAAAAATATTCGTTGTTTCGATAAAATATCGAATCTATAAATCAACAATTTTTCGGATCTATATCACCTTGCAAGCTACATAGGAAAATACCCTCATTCTTGGTATTATATCGAACTCGATATCGATGAAATTTTGCGAGAAAATGATTCAGTTTCGATACAAGCTCGACTCATTTTGCGTACTGGGTAAAATCAACAAAAAATATAATCAACATTATCAACAATCCAAAAAAGGTCGATCCGAGATTTTTATTTTTTGCAACATGCCCAGCAAAACCTTCTATTACCAGGTAAAGGGAAATATAATAAGAAACTGAAAATTGTAACTACTTACACTTTGGTCGCATAACACATTATTTTAACATGTGGGTGTCATTGGAGGTAAATGGTTGCCTAAGTCATACCGGTATAGGCTAAAATAAGTGATTGCGCAGGAAGTACTGTAATATGTTGTTACTTGTAATATTAAATTCACTAGTTAGCTAAAATAAGTACATACTTGTATGGAGTGAAATAAGTCGTTACACATTAGTACATATTTCATTGGTTACATATAGGGAATAAAATAAGACGTAACCAGTTATGATGCTTTAAAAGTATACCAATCCAAGCAACGTAATTAGATTATAAATTTTTATTAATACGTACTTTCGCATAATAAGTAGTTATATAATGCAATACCAATAACTAATTATTTTTACCCTTATTAATAAGATATTCTATAACACAATATCAGTAATATATTATTTTAAAGTCTCCAAATAAGTAGTGATATATCTCTATATCGGTAACTCATCATTTCATACTTCCCACATAAGTATTGATGTATCGCAGTATTAGTAACGTATTCCCATCAAAAAAATTGCAAGTAGTGCTTTACAAACTACTTCTTCAATGCTTCACAAGTATCCGTTAGTGAATTTTTACTACTTTTTTAGAAGTTATTCTGAACAACTTCAAAAAATCACTTCTTTCATTGCTTCCCAAGTATCCGTTATTACTTTTTTTACAGCTTTTTTAGAATTTCTTCTGAACAACTTCTAAAAATCACTTCTTTCATCGCTTCCCAAGTATCCGTTATTACATTTTTAGAGGTTTTTTAGAATTACTTCTGAACATCATCCAAAAAATCACTTTTTTCATTGCTTCCCAAGTATCCGTTATTACTTTTTTACAGCTTTTTTAGAATTACTTCTGAACAACTTCAAAAAATCACTTTTTCATTGCTTCCCAAGTATCCGTTATTACATTTTTACAGGTTTTTTAGAATTACTTCTGAACATCATCCAAAAAATCAGTTAAGTATTGCTTCTTAAGAGTAGTTGCTCTAAAAGTGATCGTAAAAAGCGATTTTGGTATCATTTGGCATTTCCAAACAGATGGTTCGATTCCCGGCGGGACCAATATTTTTTTATTTTTTTTTTTTTTAATTTTTTTTATTCTATTAATTTTTTTTTTTTAATATTTATAAGTAATTTGTTTAAATTCAATATTTTTTTTTAATTCTAAAATTTTTAAAAATATGTCTATATATAAAAATATGGTCAGAAATTGATTTTTATGTACCTGAAAAAATACTATTGAAACGAATATTGGATTGGAGTGTACCTTTTACACTTGTTTAATAAGTACTTTTATTGAAGAGAATAAGGAACAATATCTCGCATTAACAAAGTGGTGTTTTTATGCCAGTCAACTTTCATATCAAAGAATAGCTCAGCGGTAGAGCGCTAGACTAGCAATCGTGAGGTCGCAGCAATAAAAAAAGTTTTGTAAATTAAAAAAAATATAATTTTTTTTGTAAAGAATTTTTTTTTAACTTTTAATTGGTGAAAAAGAGCTTCCTTTGCACTCGTTCAAAAAGTACTGAAAAAATGTTGAAGTGGGAGTACTCCTCTCCTATGACAACTCAATGTTAAAATCATTAGTGTTTATGTTAAAAAAGAAGTACATCTAGATCACCAATTATAGTGCTTTTTCTACTGCTTCGGCATCTCTTAAACCATAAAATACTAAATTTCCATTATTAAGTACTACATTTTTAGTATTATCGACCCTTTGCTAACCAGTCTCTAAAAAGGATTGGGCTAACAACCTTGAAAATTACCGCCTAATCGTAAAAGGTTTTGTACTCTCTAAGGTATGGTTAACTAACATCTTGTGAATTATCTAGAGCCCAACGCACTTCTTAATGACCATCAGCATGGCTTCTACGGGAGACCTGTTAGCGTTCCCCTCGGAGCTTTGGAGTCGGTCCACCCACCGTTTTGGTGAGAGCAAAGTGGTTGCTCTGGCTATTTCAAAGGCCTGTTATTGTATATGGTACGGGGCGCTTATATCAAAGCTTGTTGCTTTTGGTTTGGGTAATGACTTCGCTCGTTTTTTTCGAGCTTTCTCAGAGATCACACTGTTCGTGTTGTTATAGATTGGGTCTCATTTGATGAGTTTCAGCTGAATTCAGGGATACCGCAGATCTCTGTTCTTTCTCCTTCCCTATTTCCTATTTTTTAATGCAAAAATTAAATTACTATTGAAGTCTTTATTTTTCTTAGATCCACTAGCATATATCAAAATAATAAAAGTATAGTTTTAGTTATAAGTCAATAGATAAGAAAAATATGATGCATCGGGATTGCGATACATGATTTCTAATAGACTTTGGCACGCAGATCACGAATATGGCCATAGAATTTTAAAATTAGCTTTATTTTAAGAAATTTTTGCAAAAACTTTTTGGTAGGAATATTTAATTTTTTAATAAACCTTTTGCAAAAAAATAAAAAATTTAAAGTAATAACGCTATTTTTTGCAATAGTTTAAAATGACTAAATATTACATATCCCTTTTAATTTGATATATTGCTCGTTTTGACATCTGCGATAATATTCCCCATACATGAATCTAAAGTTGAAATTTCTCTTTTTTCACGATTTCGTTAATAAATAATCTGCGATGAAAGGAATATAGAATACTTGAATTTGTGTCTTTAGCAACTACCTCATGTTACTTAATTTATTGAAAAAAGTTTCTTATATTCTGTTTTGAATTTAATTTAAAATTGCATAAAACTGAAAAAGTTTGACTTTTCTGATATCTAAAAATGAAGGAGTCTGTGACAAGTCTTAAATTATAAAACCCAGATAAAACCATTCGGAAATATAAAACAAATATTTTTTAATCAATTTCGACGAAGTTTTAGATAATTGATGTGCAATTTCATAAAAAATAACGATTTTAAAATAGGCATGTTCAAAAATGTATTTTACTTCCTTTTTCCATAATAAATTCGTATAAAGTTAATGTAAAATAAAAAAAGATATAAAATTTGTATTTCAGTTTGGAATTTTGTGCAAATGTTGGTGCAAAAGATGTAATTCTTTTAATAAAATGTATTTAGTGGAATAGGAGTAACATATTGTTTTAAGATTTTGCGAATCCGATTAATGGATTTTACTAGATTTGCAAAATACGAAAATAAGTGAAGTTTTAATTTTAATTGCAATTATATTCTGAACCCTTTAGCTAATCAAAATAAGTTGATATGGTTCTGAAAGCCCAAAGTCTATACATTTAAACCATATTAATAATTATCCATGGTTTAGTCAGGTATATGAATAAATAAGCAATTTCAAAGAAAAAATTGTCTTTTTGCTAAAAGTTAAAGTTGCAAATATTTCAAAAAGTAGAGCTAATTTTAAAAATTGGTGTTCATATTCGTGATATTCATTATAAAATCTATCAAAATTAATATATCGCATGCCCGATGCATTTTTAGTGTTGTGCTCGGTAATTTATAGCGAAGTGTTTGTTGTTAATGATCAAAAAAGTTTCCCATCGTTAGTATATTATTTAAATAACTATAAAGCGCACTTCAAATATTGAGCCTCATATTGTTAATAAAAACATAAACATTTTTTCAGGTCCCTTTAGTAAATAGTACCTAGTTTAAGCATTCTTTTTTTTATTTTTTTTTCAGTTTAAATTTTCTGTAAGTAAACATATTCTGAGCATTATAAGAGGTATATTTTTTCAACTTATAACTTATTCATATGACCCAACCTTATGGGTTATGAATATTTATATTCAAGTGCTAGTTTTTCCTTTTTTATAGTACAACAGCATCATCATAGTGGCACAATGTCACTGAACATTACTAAGAGTAACATTGCCGTAGCTATTTTCTTTCTTTTTTCATTTAGGTCCTTAAACATGTTTCTGTCGAGGTTAGGGAAACAATAGTAATTCACTTTTTTTTCGCAAAAACATCTTATTTATTATGCTGTTTAAAAGAATAATAACTTTTTAAAGAATAACTAATATATTTTGACAAAGTTTGTTAAATGTTTAAAAACTTAAACTTTTAGGGCATAATATGTTATTTTTTATTACTGAAAATCATTACAGAAAAAAAAAAAAGAAATCATCTTGATTCATTTGAAAATATTTTTCCATACAATAGCTATCAATTTCATTTGGCACATTTTTTTTAACACATACATATACGGTGTTGACAATTGTAACAAAAACTCAATGAAATGGAAATGTGTGGTGCTAGTGAGGAAAAAGTAACAAAAAGTTTATGCTACAATGCGTCTGAATATAAACAACTTTTAGTCAGCCATTATAACAAAGGTATTTTAAGTTTATTTTTTTATTTGTAACAAATAAAAAATAATTATTTTGAATTATTAAAATTGAAAGTTTTAAAAATTAAGACAAAAAAGTAACCATATTTTAGTGAAATCAGAATGTATTTAAAATTTTCTTAATTGGTAAGTCGGAATGTCTAAAGCGAATTTTAAATTTCAAAAACGACTGTAAGCAGGATTGATGCAAATAATTGCACCCAGAATACAGATTTTGTGTTGACAACCGTATTTGTAGCCAATAGAATTGTTCGGTTGTGTTACCCCAGTTTTTCAGTTGTGACAACAGAAACCCAATTGGGACAGAATTAATTTGACTGTAACAACGGAATTTCAGTTGTATCAAGAACAATTCGGTAGTCGACACCACAAAAACTCATTTTTTTGCAACTGAACCAATCGAATGGGAGCAAATTCGATTGTTAGACTGAATCTGTTTTCTCTGTGTGCTAGTCTCTTTTCTCTGTGTAAGTCTATTTTCTCTGTGTGTTCTCCGTGTGGTCTTAAAATCTGCCATTTAAATACCCAAAGCCTTAAATAAAATGGATGATTTCATTTTACATTGGAAGAATCTGCTGCAGATGTGATTTGTGTGTAAATCCCAATATCACGCAATAAAAAAATGGTGTTTTTATGCCACTAGCAGTCATGAGGTCGCAAGCTCGATACCCGATGGTGGCAATAAAAAAATTTTTTTAAATAAAATATATGTAATTTTTTTGCAAAGAATTTTTTTTTTTACTTTTAATTCAAAAAGTACTAAAAAAATGTTGAATGGGAGCACTCTTCTCCTACGACAACTCAATGTAAAAATCATTAGTGTTTATGTTAAAAAAAAAGTCCATCTCTATCATCAATTGCAGTGATTTTTCTACTGCTTCGGCATCTCTTTTTTTTTTGTTTGGTTTTTAACAATTCGTTCTGATATTCTTAGTGTACTAATACTCATCAAAATTTTCTGCTAATTTTTGCAGGGATAATTCAAATTTAGCTTATATATAACAAAATTTTTTTATATCGATGGCGCAATGTAAAAAGGCTATAAATCATTTTTTTATTTCTTAAAGGATCTTAAAAATTTTGGACATACATTTTTTTATATGTAATATTACATTTATTTTGGGTACCATTGATTAGAAATTGCATTCAAAGAATTTTCGTATCTAAAGTTTTGCAGATTTTTTAATTTTTTTTAATTAAATAACGGAACAACATCCATCAAATTATCGATATGTAACAGTTTATAGTTTACTGTTCTTAACTTACTAATATCTGGCAAAATAAATCTGCTAGTTTCAGCAGGTTTTTCTGCTAGATTCCGAAGATTTTCAACCTTAGTGTATTGAATACTTCCAGTTTTTATGCCACGCTGATATTTAACAAAAACAGTCAACTCCTTGTGTTTTTATGGTTAACACATTAAGGAAATACACTCATTTAGCATTGAACGATTAATCGATTAATTGTCAATTTTATCGATTAACAGAACTGAATAACCGGTTAATCAATTTTAATGATTTTTCGAAAAATGCATTAACCGTTTAACCGCCTATGTCGAAAATTTT
The DNA here is from genome assembly GCA_949987735.1 of Leucophora obtusa. Classification (NCBI taxonomy): domain Eukaryota; kingdom Metazoa; phylum Arthropoda; class Insecta; order Diptera; family Anthomyiidae; genus Leucophora; species Leucophora obtusa. The sequence goes on from OX465297.1 coordinate 175,638,908, forward strand.
TCAACAATAGATAATAATAATGATGGCTTACGAAGCGTATGAGTAATATTTAATATTTTAATAACACTCATACGCCCTAGAAACCATTAAGTTTATAAAAAAATATTATAATAACCCAGTGTAGAAACGGTAATGACATATCATTATTTTTTGGAGTACCAGTAATGACACCCACTTACCTTCTGCATTATTTTAAAATATATAACAATGAGTTACTGATAATGACTTATTTTTATCATTATTTCAAATAGAAAATAATTTTTTAATTTTTTTGAAAATTTTTTTAAATCTATTTTTAGACTCAATATTTTTAAAACACTGGTAAGGATATATGTAACCACATATTTTTTGATTTTTTGTATGTTGGCGAGTAAGCTTACTTGTGTGCAGCAGGTCAATTATGTTTTTATCTATTAAATATTACATGTCGATATAGCTCAGATGGTAGAGCTGTTGACTGGCAATCTGTAGACCCAGGCTCGATTCCCGCACCAGCAAATTGAATTAAAAAAAATACAATAAAAAATATTTTTTCTTATATAATTAAATTTTTTGAAAATCTATTTTTAGACTCATTATTTTTGTCAGTACTGGTAAGCACATAGGTAACGATATATTTTTCGCGACATCGCCATATAAAGGTAATAAAAAATGTAATAACAAAAGTAAGTAGTTACCATTACCAAGTATGTAGTTACATAACCACATATCTGGTAATGATTTTCTACACTGGGAAATTACCATCTGATCGGCTAAAATCGGACTTGTTTTATCACCTAAAACGTGAAAAAGCGCATTTGGCTTTCGTCATGGTTGAATATTTTACTGACGTTTATGTACCAACAATGAAATGTAGGACAAACATCATCACTATCAGCAACATTATTATCATATCGTTGACATTAAGGAATAAATAAATGAAACATGAACAAAAACTACTACAAAAAGTGTAGCACAAAAAATTGGCAAATTTATTGATGATTGCTGTGATTTGACTGTCTAACTATCTTTTATTGTTGTCCCAAATTTACAAACTACAAGCAGTAGGAATGTTTAAGTTAAAAAAAAAAATATATTTAAAAAGTTGTGAATTTTTGGCTTATTTAACTATTTTTGTCTAACCATTTTTAGCTTTTTTATATGTTAAATGTATGTTACTATTACATAGAAATTCTCATTTAAGATAATTTTAAGCTTACGACTTTTTAACTTTTTATATGAAGATTTCTTTAAAAAATAATGAAAGTATCACATAAACTAAATTTATTTGGCATAATTTCTCCAGAGCATACATGACTTAACATTTAAAAAATACAAATGTACATTTAATGGCAATAATGGGTTTACTTTTTACACCATTGAGAGTTTTAATGAGAAAATTGCTAACACAGCAATGAACTAAACTAAATGTTTTACTAAATTTCACTAAATTTTTTAATATGGTTTACCATAAACATATTTTAGCACATTTAATACCTTTAATGCAATTAATGTATATCCCGATAAAAATAAATTTAAAAAGAAAATACTAATATGCAAGTGCTTGTGCAAATTTAAATGTTACTGACACTTTAGAAAACATTGTTTTTTATTGGCATTTATACATGAATGGATGTCACTACATTGCTAGATCTGTCAAAACAACAGAGTAGTATATTGGAAGATGACAAAGCAAAATGTGGTAAATTCTTTGTTGTTGTTTTTTCTTTGATATTTTGAATGTTAATTAACGCTCCTGGACGAGAACAAGAAATTCTCATTGAGTTTGTAATTTAACTTAACAAATATTTCCAGAAATTCTAAAAACATCGTCCCCATGGGCGATCTAATATAGGATATTCAAATCTACATGTTGTAGTATAATATGTTTGTGAATAATTACTTTTTTCATGTGTATTTACACACCCAGAAAACAGTCTTAGTTGTGACCACCGAATTTGTTGCCAATCGAATTCGTGCGGTTACGACATTTATCTTTATATTAAATTATATTTTTCGTTGTGAAAGCCAATATTCGGGTTGCCTAATTCAATATTATGTTCCACATAAATATTATTATGTTCTACAAAATTTTATTGAAATTAAAAAACTTTTTTTGAATTTTCTGGTATTGAACCCGGCCCTTCAGGTTAATAGTTCACACTTTTACCCACTGCACCACAACTACTTTTAAATTTCTTAGCCATATTTACTGTTTATACATATGAATATTTTATTTTGATTAAAAGAAAACATCTAAATTTTTGTCTTTTCCGGGATTCGAACCCGGAAATCCGGCATACTAGGCCAACTCCTCACCCACTACACCACAAACACTTAATAATTTTAATGACTAATTTTGAATTTATGTGTTTTATTAATACAGTATAAAACTCGTTAACATTACCAATTAATAGTTGTGTGTGTTATCAATACAATCCACAATTCGGTTGGTTCTACAGAAACTTGAATTTAAGGTCATATTTGATTAGGATACCCGTATTTGTAGTTACCACTTTCGAAAATTGAAATTTTTTTTAAAAAAGGTTATAGATAACACCAATTTTCTTGTATATTCACTAAATAAATGGCTGCTTCTACTGCGTAGAATTACTAAGCTGATACTAATTTTAAAATTGATTGGAGATACCAATAATTTGTTAAAAGGATTGTTTTTTAGTTCATTTTCCCTATTTTTAATACCTAGTAAAATATTTTTGATGTAGTATTCAATTATAGGTAATTCCAAATAAAATAAAGTCCTGGCAAATTCATTTTAATGGTTTTGATCGAAAGCCAACCAATCTTTTTCCTGGGTGCAGATTTGCGTCCCTCTTAGCCATAGCAGAAATCAGAACGTCAGTTAAATAATTTCAGGACTTTAAGTTTCAAACGATGTTTTGCATTCAATATATATCGATTCAAAATATATCGATTTAGACCAATTCAAATTGGGGAGAAATGGGGGTTCTACAGTAACTATTTAAATTTTGTTTATTGTACTACTGTCATTACAGTGTCATCAATGTATTATGCATACAGCTATCAATTACAATATAAGCTTTTTGTGGTTGTTGTTTGGCACAAACCTTAGATATAGTGATTGTGGTTCCCATGGTCTGTGTGCCTGTTGGTCGGTTGGTCTGTTTGTTTTATTAGCTTTCCCATAGTGGGTGTGGTTTTTATCTTTAATTGGTGTTTACGCATATGAAATGTTGTTTGTTTTGTTATACTTCACATTCCACTCTCTGCGATATTGACAGTCAGTTTAATGTTTTTTGGTGTATGTTTTCTCATTTATTAAGTGTGATTTTAACATTTAGTTTATTTGGATTTAGGGTCGGTAAATATAAATATTTGAAATGTTATTGAAATGTTAGCAATAAGTACAGCAAACAGTTCATTTAAATTGAAATATCTACTCGCATTGTAATACAAATATAATCCAAATGTAGCAATATGTTTAAATGATTCAAATTTTGTTTATAGGAAATAACAAATTAACCTGTTAAATCAGCATAAAATTTTGCTAAACAAATAGTAGCCTAAAAAATCACGAAAAAAAATTAAAAATTTCCGAAGTTTTTTTATCTATTGCAAATGCAAACAAAAATCGGGCCTTTTGAAGACAGCAATTTACAATTTTTTTTAACAAATATTTCTGTTAATTTAACAGGATACACTGCTATTTGTAATCAACTAAATGTGGCTTAAAAATAACAAAAACTTTGTAGATACAACAATTTGTTTTTGCTATTTTTAGTGTACCATTATTTAGCAAAATTTTCTGCAGATTTTACAGTAAAATTTTTCATTTTCATTTTACTAACAGTTACCCTAAGTATAACTAAAATTCTGTAAATTTAGTTTTGTTTTTGCTGTTCGTATTTTAATAGTATTTAGCAAAAAAAAATCTGCCAACTTAACAGTTTTTTCTGCAGCATCATTTTTAGCTAATTTGCAATTGCTTTTCTGTTATTTTTACAATATTATTTCTATAAGCGTATGGTTTGTATTTATACGGGGTCTACAAGGAGTACGCCTATTGATAATGAAAGTAATTTAAAATTTTACCCCTCAATTCATAAATGCTTTGTATAGTTATAGCAGGTTTACAAAACGTCATTTTCATACAAAATTTGTTCAATAAATTTCCTATAATTTTACAAAGCGTTTATGAATTTAGGTGTTAAAATATATTTTTTTATATCGTGTGTTAAGGGTGTTATTAAGTTTTTTATTTTTATGTTTTTAAAATTAACCAATCAGAAAAAAGTGTTTAAAAATAAGATGTTCTGATTGGTTGAGGTTTGCAAAATTGATCAATAATATTGAACGTGTATGCCCTACTTTAGAGTGATCGAGTACTCAGCATTTTTTGGAAAACCGGAAAGTTGAAATTCCGAAAAAACTGCTCCGGTGTTTGAAATTTGAAAAGCATCAGTCAGCCAGTTTTATAATTTGATATTATGTTTGAATATTAAATAAATAGAAATGACTCAGCAACCAAAGATAATTTGACCCAGAAACATTAAAAATTTTTAAAATTTTCTTATAAAGTCAACTTAATTTGAAACCCGTCCAGATTTTATTTTGCTGGCAGATTTTTTGTTTTTTACTGACTTTATTACTTTAAGTACCAACCTCTGTGTCTGTATTGGGCCAAAATAACCAATAAAAATTTAATAAAAATATTGTTAAAATTAACAAATCGGTTCTTAGGCAAAAATACAGGAATAAAATTTGTCCAATTTAATACAATTTTCTATACAGCCAATATATATTTAATTTTGAGTGTATGTACACCCTGAAAACAGAGTCGGTGCTGACAACCCTATTTGTCGCCAATCAAATGGTTCAGTTGCATCAAATGAATTTTTCGTATGGAACTACCGAATTATTCTTGATACAACTGAAATTCCGGCGTCACAGTCAAATTAGCCTTGTCTCAATTTGTTTTCTGTTGCCACAACTGAAAAATTCGGCTACCACAACCGAACCACGCGATTGACTATAAATGGGGTTATCAGAACTGAATATGTTTTTAAGGTGTACATTATTGATGCTTAATGTTGTATTTTATTTTTTTAGTTTCAAAACCCTAACCCCTCAATTGGCTGTACAAATATTTTGTAATACTTATGTATAAACGTTTACTATAACTAAGCCCTCAGATTACAAGGCATATTTGTTAATGAAAAAAAATATATATATATAGATATTCATACATAAAGATTGTACATTAAAATATCCCAAGATATACAAACTGGTGTCAGCGTATTGATATGCTAAATATGGGAAAAGTAATGAATATATTATTAAGGTCGTCTAACTTATCTGAAGGAATGCTAATTTTAACACTATTTAGAGTTATTTTGAGGAAATTTTACTATTGGTTAAAGTAGTAAAGTTAGCCTTTTGCCTTCAATTTGCATTTAAAATGACCTCTTAAATTGAGCTTTTTATACCCTACACCACTATGTGGTCAGGGTATTATAAGTTTGTGCTGATGTTTGTAACACCAAAAAATATTGGTCGTAGACCCACCTTATAGTATACCGATCGGTTCAGAATTTTTTTTTATTTCGATTTAACGATGTCCGTCTGTCCGTCCGTCTGTCTGTCTGTCCATGCAATCTTGTGCGCACTCTACAGGTCGCACCTATTAAGATATTTTGATGAAATTTGGTACGCATACCTATGTTGGCCCAAGGACGAACAAGTTTGATTTTTTTGAACATCGGTCCATGTTTAGACCTAGTGCCCATATAAGGGTCCTACCAAAATTATACTGTTTATATGCTGCAGGTCGTAAATATTAAGATATTTTGATGAAATTCGGTACACAGACCTATATTGGCCCAATAATGCAGCCTATTGATTTTGGTGAACATCGGTCCATGTTTAGACCTAGTGCCCATATAAGGGTCCTATCAAAATTATACTGTTTATACGCTGCAGGTCGTAAATATTAAGATATTTTGACGAAATTTGGTACACAGACCTATATTGGCCTAATAACGCAGCCTATTGATTTTGGTGAACATCGGTCCATGTTTAGACCTAGTGCCCATATAAGGGTCCTATCAAAATTATACTGTTTATACGCTGCAGGTCGTAAATATTAAGATATATTGATGAAATTTGGTACACAGACCTACTTTGGGCCAATAACGCAGCCTATTGATTTTGGTAAACATCGGTCCATGGTTAGACCTAGTGCCCATATAAGGGTCCTACCAAAATTATAATGTTTATACGCTGCAGGTCGCAAATATTAAGATATTTTGATGAAATTTGATACACAGACCTATATTGGCCCAATAACGTAGCCTATTGATTTTGGTGAACATCGGTCTATGTTTAGACCTAGTGCCCATATAAGGGTCCTACCAAAATTATACTGTTTATACGCTGCAGGTCGCAAATATTATGACATTTTGATGAAATTTGGTACATGGACCTATGTTGGCCCAAGGACGAAGCCTATTGATTTTGGTGAACATCGGTCCATGTTTAGAAATAGTGCCCATATAAGGGTCCTACCAAAATTATAATGTTTATACGCTGCAGGTCGCAAATATTAAGATATTTTGATGAAATTTGATACACAGACCTATGTTGGCCCAAGAACGAAGCCTCTTGATTTTGGTGAACATCGGTCCATGTTTAGAACTAGTGCCCATATAAGGGTCCCCCAAAATTGGCTTGGTTACAAACTGCAGGTCGCAAATATTAAGATATTTTAATGAAATTTGGTACGCTGACTCACATTATAGAAAATTTTGACATAAGCCCCATTTTAACCCATTCGAATTTCGGATCCAAACAATACACCAAACTGGTGTAGGGTATTGTATAGTCGGCATGCCCGACTTTAAACTTTTTACTCGTTTTTAGATAAGTTAACCGACCTAAGTAGACTTTTGGATGGATACCGTTTAAAGCTTGTTTTAGTAGAGCAAACATTTGCAATAAAATATTAAACTACACTCTAAAAAGTGCTTGTAAATTTACTTTTATAAAGTATGTAAATTTTTGTGTAATATAACTCAAAATGCTTAAATATAGACACCAAATGTGTAGAATATTTTTATACACACATTTGTCTACAAAATTTCCCATAAAATATATTAATAGGCATTTTACATTTATAATTAGGCACTTTGTGTGTACAGTTATTGTAATGTGTTTAAAAATAATTATTAGGCACAAAGTGTGTAAGTGAACAAACATTTAAAAGTAATTTAATGTGTCAAATGGTTACAAAAAAACAAAACAAATTTTCTAATAGAATAGAATAGAATAGTGAAGACGTTATTGGCATTCTTGTCGTACTAAATTTGCGTTTTTGAAGGCCTTAGAAGGGAAAATCATGTGAATCGCTTGTGGTTAGCTTCAGAGAAAAATCAAATCTAGATGAAGCTGCTTTTAAACTAGGATAGAAGCAACATTAATTCTTTAATTAATTCTTTAATTCTTTGGTGGCAGTGAAATCAAATGAAGACGGCTGTTGGTGAATCAGGCTGTGGCAGAACTGATGTAATTTTTACATTTCATTTGGCCAATCGCAAACTTTTCCAAATTCCTTCATTACAAAAGGTATTTAGAGGTATGTTTATATAAAAATTCAAAACCATATGGGTTTTCGCGAAATTCATGGCTTTATTGTTTTTCTCTACAAAAATTGTTACGTCTTCTAAAAGGAGTACTTGCGTCCTTCTAAATTCTTTTTAAATTATCCATATTCCTTATTGATCCGGCATATCAGCAGTAAAACTTAATTTTTTGCTCCCCGCGAATTTTTGGATAGATTGGGCCTAAAAATGGATTAAATTAATTCAAAACTTTATCGCACTATTATTCCTAATGTAGAAGTATTACAGAGAAATAATATATGAGCATTTCTATTTTCAATAAAGTGGAAAACATTTTCTTCGTTAGCAGTTTTGCCCACTTAATATAGGGAAATATATTCACTCTGTGCTCTCTTCAATACGAACAAAGTCTCGGATGTACCATAAATATTGTTAATGGTGAATTTGGTGAAACTGAAAAATTTTTAATGTTAAATTTGGTGAAGAGCATCACTGATACTATATATGTATTTTATTTAATCTATGTTCTGAAAAACGGAAAAACTTTAAAAGGATTTTTTAGGGATATCGATATTAGAACATATGTATTAAATGAAACAAGTTCTAATTTTGTTTTATAAAATTAGTATCTAAATATACACTATAATAAAATTTTGTTGAAATTTACCCTATTTATAGTAGGTAACTTTTTACCTACTATAATGTCTGTAAAATTACTCAATGTGTGTAAAATTTAAATTATACACACATCGTGTGTAAAACTCATACACACAATGTGTGTAAACTTAAGCACAAAATTCTTGAAAATGCATATTTAAATGCTTGAAAATGCATATTTAAATGCCTGAAAATGCATATTTAAATACTTAAAAATACAAATAAATTGCGCCTTTTTACATATAAAAATGTAATTACCACAAAACTCTCATTTTTATATTAAAACACTTTGAAGGAATGCTTTTGTAAAATTTTTATTATAAAACGAAATAGTAACACATATTATACAATTATTTATAGCACATTACAAATGTAAGTAAAAGACTCTACGGGTTTTAGCTACATTTTTTTTGTTTGCAAAAATAGCACACTAGGAGAATTATATCGGTAACAATAAACTGCAATTGTAATAACTATAATTTGTAACTGTTTTACTAACACTAACATCCAAAAATGTCTAAAGTATTAATAAAATTTAAATAAAATTGTAGTGTTGAGTTTAATAATTGAAACTGTCGATAAAATAGACATAATTCTGTAAGTACTTGATAAGAACTAAAATTGCTCTATTACAGCTTTTCGAGGTATTATATATAAAAACTGGGATTCCGGACTATTTGGTATTGTATTGATTTATTCAACAACACTTTTAACGTCATCTAAAAGCACATCTTTTTTCTTCAAAATTCTATTTTAACTACACAAAAATCTTTTATATTATCTTCTTTCTAGTATGCAGTTTTGGTTACAATTTTATCCAGAAAATAAGTTGGTAATGCATACCTGTAGGAATGTAAAAAGTTTTATCTTTTCCGCTATTTTCTATGGTAGTAGAGTGAGCGTGAAACATAATATCTCTGCAAAAATTAACCAGTCAACTTCAACTTTTAGCACTAAAAATTTATTAAAATAAGTTCAGTTTTTTTTGCTCTACGATATTACTCCTAAAGTTGTGGTTTTACAGAAAAATATATGGGAATTTCTATTTGATTTTGAACGCTTAAAACTCCATGACATGTCATTGATAAACTAAAAAAGCGCTTACGAAAAATTCTTGTCATTTTATTGAGAATAGAAATGCTTATCTTGACACGTCATTGATATTTCAGAACATAGATTAAATAAAATACATATATAGTATCAGTGATGCTCTTCATCAAATTTAACATTAAAAATCTTTCAGTTTCACCAAATTCACCATTAACAATATTTATGGTACATCCGAGACTTTGTTCGTATTGAAGAGAGCACAGAGTGAATATATTTCACTATATTAAGTGGGCAAAACTACTGACGAAGAAAATGTTTTCCACTTTATTGAAAATAGAAATGCTCATATATTATTTCTCTGTAAATCTTCTACATTAGGAATAATAGTGCGATAAAGTTTTGAATTAATTTAATCCAATTTTAGGCCCAATCTATCCAAAAATTCGCGGGGAGCAAAAAATTAAGTTTTACTGCTGACATGCCGGATCAATAAGGAATATGGATAGTTTAAAAGCAGCTACATCTCTATCTCTATCCTAGTTTAAAAGCAGCTACATCTAGATTTGATTTTTCTCTGAAGCTAACCACAAGCGATTCACATCATTTTCCCTTCTAAGGCCTTCAAAAACGCCAATTTAATACGACAAGAATGCCAATAACGTCTTCACTATTCTATTCTATTAGAAAATTTGTTTTGTTTTTTTATAACTATTTGACACATTAAATTACTTTTAAATGTTTGTTCATTTACACACTTTGTGCCTAATAATTATTTTTAAACACATTACAATAACTGTACACACAAAGTTCGTAATTATAAATGTAAAATGCCTATTAATATATTTTATGGGAAATTTTGTAGACCAATGTGTGTATAAAAATATTTTACACATTTGGTGTCTATATTTAAGCATTTTGAGTTATATTACACAAAAATTTACATACTTTATAAAAGTAAATTTACAAGCACTTTTTAGAGCGTATGAAAATTTTTAATTTTTTTTTACTAATTCCTATAGTTTCAAAGAAAAGTGGACAAATTGGATATCAAATTGAAGCTTTTTTCAAGACCGGTATAAAACGTGTTTCCGAAATTATTATTATTTTATTATTTTTTTTTTTTTGTAATAGCACACTTGCATTGAAAATAATTGTTAAGTTTAGCTCAAATTTACATATAATAATGTCCATTTAATTTAATCGAGGAGGTTTTTAAGCTTTTGGTGATATTCCTTATATTTAGTTCGGCTTTAATAAAACCTTTTCTATACCGACTTTTCCACAAATGGTTCAGATATTTTAAATAAGTGGCAACCCTGAACCCATAAGATATGCAATAAATTTTCTATTTCAGACATGTGTTCATAGAAAAATAGGTGAGATTGGGTCGCTAAAAAAATATGTGTCTCTTATTTTTTTTTTTTCCTTTATCATAAATATATTCAAATTTAATTCAAATCGGAGGAAACCCATTAGGATAGCTTCCTTGTGAGCCGTTTAAATTTTAAGTCAGTAATTTTCAAACAAAATTTCTAACTTAAGACAAAACTAGTTCTTAATATTAACTAAAAAAACTGGAATTTAAATATTTCTTAAATCGTAAAACACTACGTGGAATATTTTTGTGGAACATGTGCTACTGGCATGGGTGGGTCGGCACTCCAAAGTTAGTGGGGGTCGGTCATACATTTGGACTCGATTGGGGCACTCTAAATGGGTCAAAGTGGGATTTTTCAAAATTTGACCCTGCGTCAAAAGTTGGGACATCAGAATTCGTTTTAGAGGTTGGTTCTTATTTTGATCCCTAGAATACGATTTTACTTGTCACTTGGGCGATTTTTAAATCAACCCGCCCTAACTGACATAGAACCCCTTAGTTAAGAGAAATTTAAATTTTTGGAAATATCGGGCCAAGGACACCCCCACCTCTCATAGGTCATGAAATTTAAAAATATTATATTAGCTACATAAATGGACGTAAAATTACAAAAAGTATCCATGGAGATACACATAAAACTGGAAACGTTTGTGTAAATTTTTATCAAAATCGAAGCAAGGACTCTTAGTCCTGCCCTTTAGGTCCTTTATCTTAAAATCATTATAAAACCTGCAAAAATTATCCGATTGCCATATTTGTGCCAAATTTGGGTAAAATCGATTCATTAATAAAAAAAAAAAAAATGCTCTCATAAAAAATTGGTTTTAAAGGCATAAAATGATTTTTCTAAAACAAAAAAAATTAAATAGGAAGCCATGTGAATCCTCCATTTTAGGTATAGGGTATGTTCAGCGAACTTATGTAACTTAAGAAACTTCGAACTCTTCAATTAAAGGGACTTTTTGGCCCCTTTTTAAAACGGACCCGTAACTTGAAGAGGTAGAGGGCTAAAATGTTCCGCAAAAATTTTTGTCATGAAATTCTGCTACATATAAGTCATTCAAGAGCATTGAAAATTGAACTTCAGTGCCAATATTAAATAAAAACTTAAAATGTGTTTAATGGTTAACTTCGTCCTTATTCAGAATTGGCGCTCAAATGTCCCACAAACCTGGATTTCAGGGAGAAACCATGGGAATCTGCCACTTTAGGTATAGGATGTGTATGTAGAACACCACGAGGAATATTTTAACCCACTAACACTTCAACTTACGCGTCTTTTTTGTCCCTTTTTAAAAAGGGGCCAAAAAAGAGTTAGAGGGTTAGACTGTTCCACAGAAATGTTCCTCCCCAGCAAAATATTGGTAATGACACCTCATTACTATCTGCATTACCAAAAATGATATATCATTACCTTTTGCATTATTTTCTAATATAAAATAATGACTTCCTAATAACGGGCTATTGTATTCATTGTTTCTAAATATAAAATAATGACTTACTCGTATTAGTTTAAATAAGTACTTTTTACACAGTTAAATTTTTTTATTATATGTAAATATGTTTTATGTTTAAATTTCTATGACGAGTCCTAAAATTACACACTAGAGAAAACTTAAATTTTTCTGAATGTATTTCCTTAGGCTAATAATATTTGCCTAACTCCTTATTTTTAAGAATCAAGTAAGCAATCGGATAACCACTTATAATTAAACTTTTTGTAAGCATGTGTGTAACCACTTATTATTCAAAATCTCATAACTACCTATTTCTCATTTTTTCGTAAGCGCGCGGGTAAGCGTGACTACGCCAAACAAAAATAATGAGTTTAGACGCTAAAAAATAAGTTGTGCGGAGCTATGAATTTCTATTATATAACCACTTATTTGGTAATGAAAGATTTTGCTGGGTCGTAATGGTTTTAGCGGTGATACTTTAGTGAACTTGCTTCCAAAGTTCAAATATAGATTTATTTTATCAGCTGGTAATTTAATTGCAAAACGGAATATATGTAGCTTTTATTATGTGAATGAGATATAGAAAATAGTCTTAAAATTTTTTTTTATTTATATAGAAAAATTGGTAGCTATTTTTTTAAATATAATAACTAAAGGTCCATTCCTAACAAAAAAATAATAATATGAAAAGCAAATAACATAATGTTTTCAATATATGTGACCTTCTCCGATAAAAGGGCCCTAGTGTGTCAAAAAACGGGTTTGGACTTAAGAGTGGATTCTGGTACCTAAAAGGGTGTAGAATAAGATGAAATGATTTAGATTCATCATACCAAATCGCATCTCCCAACTGAAGGTGTGTTCAAAGTGATAATGCGTTACGAAACTTTAAATGCGTTCTTCTCAAAACTTCATTTTCACACACTAGGTCCCTTTTCTCGGAGAAGGTCACATATTATCAAATTTGGTCATTTTTAGGATTTTAACCAAAAATTAGGTATATTTAAGGATTTATTAATCAAATAGATAATGTGTTTTTTTTACCAAGTTTATACTTTTTGTTTTTAAATAATATTACCTTAATTTTTCAAAAAATATACCATTTTATTAAAATCTAAGAAAGTTGGAAACTTTTTCGTAACCCCTAAAAGATGAAATTACAAAAATACATTTTTTGAGACTTGGAAAAAATTTTTTTTATACCCAGGTAAAAATCATCTCATGCATGTATGGACATTTATGTAGCCATGTATGGAAAAGCATTAATGTTTGTGATCAGGCACGAAAATACTTTAAACCTGTATGATCCTTATATGTAGATTTTTACCCGGGTAGTTAAATTAAGAAATTGGTTCTTTTCTATATTTTTTTTTTTATAGAGCATGACAAAAAATTTGAAAATTTTAAAATCAATTAACATACTTTTTTAAGTTCCATTTAACTTTTGATATTTTTAGGCTCCCAGCAAAAATATTGTAAAAATTCAAGGATTAATATGATATGTTTATTGCAGATTTTTGTACAATTTTATTATCTTTTATTGAATCGAATATATTCAAATATTTAAAAAAAGAACACTTTAATGATGCCTCTAAAAATGATTTTTTAGCAATTTTTTTTTTGCAAGATCCAAAAATTCATCTTTTTTCATTATATTCTATGTTTAAAAGTTAGCGGCTTTAGCGAACTCTAGTGTAGACAGAATGAGTTATACCAGAAAGGATAATATTTGCAAGATTAGTTAATGTCAAAATTGGAGACACAAACATTTTTTTGATTTTTGTCTATGGAACAAAGCACTGTACATCGCACTGAAAGAGCCTTGCGGGCCCAGCCACAATTTTGCATCAGCTTATGCCTCTTTCACTTGCATTAATTGTGTATTTGAGTAAATCCCATATGGAAAATGAGACAAAATTGTATTGCCTATTTTTAATGTTAGTTATATTAACACTAAAAATACCGCATAGAAAGAAAAACATTTTTTGCATATAAGCTCTAAAGGGTTCTTCAACAGGGACGCTACAAAAGTAGAAAGACAGGGACAGCAAACGACGCCATATTTCTTGCCGCTCTTTTGACATTTCTCTTCAGTAAGGTTTGCCATTTCATGATGGATAGATATACGAGCCAACAACGAGTCGAAATTATTAAAATTTACTACCGACATTCGGAGTCAGTGGCCTCAACCTTAAGAGCGCTACGTCCAATTTATGGTCGTCATAATGAATGGCTTCGTCAATAAACAAAATATGCGTTATTGGTCAGACAGCAATCCACACGTAGTCCATGAGTCATCATTGCATCCCGAAAAATTACGGGTTGGTGCAGTTTATTTCATTGGGCCGTACTTCTTCCGTGATGATCAAGACCGGCACGTTACTGTGATAATAATATCGGCCAATTTATGCTTGGAAACGTGGTGGCCATGCAAAAGAGATCGATTTCCATACATAATGGCATCGAACGTACTTTCACACGAATAAAGAATTTCATTGATATCCAAAACCGTTTTTGTTTTATTTAAAAAAACTTTTGTAGCGCTCTTATTGAAAAACCCTTTATAATTATATTACTGATTTCTTAATTTTTTATCAATTTGAAGACAAATTTTGACACAGGTCTGTTTCAACCCATTAAAATTTTGTATCCAAACATTAGTTGAATTTCAACCATTCAATACAAATTTTAAGCTTCTTCTTCTTCTGTCTTAAATATTTATTAATTTAGAAATTTTGCTTCAACATTACTTGCTTAGATAAAGATTTAGAAAAATTATGTTCTTGGTTCTGACCATAAAACTGGCCGTTATTATTATTTAGATTGGTTTACTAAATTCTATACTGTCCCAAATATTAAATTTAAACAAATTTTTGCTTTAAAAACCCTTCCTATAATTTTGTTGTACAATATTTCCTATATGTATTAAACACTTAACCTTAATCAATTACGATTACTTAAATGGATATGAGGGTAACAGCATGTGTGGGAACACTTAAACACAACATAAGTAACCTCCAAATGAATATAACTTATAATACACTTACTGATATGAGCACGTGCTCTTCAAAATAAAAATCATAAACTTTAAGTATTATTATGAGGTTTTTCAAGTGCGCACAAACAGCCCCAAATCAAATTTTTATAACACTACAATACAGCCACAAAATGAATGAAACGAGCGATCCGAAACAATTCGTGTATAATGAATGGAAATGACATGTTAATGTATGAAAGAATGATAGTATGGGTATTAATTTTAAATGATTATATGTAATAGGGTGGCACGTTATTAGACGACGTGCATAATTTTATAAAAATTATAACTGCTAAAAAAATCGTTAATCGTTCCTACTTGTGAAGTGCTATTTTTAAGGCAACATTCCATACATAACAAAACTAAAATTCAAAACCATAGATCTCTTACTCTTTGGCATTTGCTGCCAGTGCACATTAGTCAAGAGAATGTGTTGGACATATGTTCTATATCTATACAAAAACTATTTGATTGTATGTGAAAAAATGTGTTTGTCGACATGATGTTCAAAACATTCAATATTTATTTATCAACGTCATTATTGTGTCGATATCAGCTCTTAATTTTACTGAAGTTTTCAAAAAAAAATTTAAGTAAATATAATTCATTATTTTTTGGCAACAACAAACACATAAATTTCCTAAATAAATGTCGCAAAATATCCTTACACCTAAAAAATGTATTTCACTAAAATAAGTGCCAACCTAGGAGTATTAGTTTTTATACCTCATAGTAAATATATATGATGTGCTAATGGGTTCATTTCAATTTCTCTAAAACAATTGTATATAGAGAGACAGAACATATATGTATGTATATGTGTATAAAAAATCAATAATACATATTACATATTTTATAGGAAAAATATTATATTGAATATATGTACTCGTATATAAAAACAACAAAATGAAAATATAAATTAAGTTTTTATATAACATTATCTATTCTGCTAACTTTCTCTTTTAGTTTTTGAACCACAACTTCTGTTATAAATAATAAGAAAATGCTGGTTATTTTTACTATTTATTATACAAGTCATGTTGGGGTCATATTATTAGAAAAAGGTTTTGTTTAGTAGACAACTTTTAACAATATGGTTGAATGTCCTGCATAAAATATAGTATAGTTTTTTTCAAGTTATCTATCTATATTTTGTAGTTTTCTTTCAGATTGTTTTTTTTTTACTTTCTTTGTAACTCTCTACTGTCTCGTTAATAATACAAATGGTTTGTTATTAATATATACCGACATATATACTAGCACAGTTGTTCCTTCAGGAAAGAGAATGTGCCTAAGAAAGTTTTTATAAAAAAAAAAAAAAATTAAATAAAAGTATTGAATGATGAAAATGCTAGTACTATTATAAAATTAAAGGAAATTAAAGCATATCACCAAAATTAAAAAAAACTCCTAAATTAATAAAACTCTATATTGAAAACCATCGACAAAATTTTCAAAAAAAAAAACAAAAATTTTAAAAAATCACAAATATTTAAAACAAAATCGCCAATTACAAAAACAAAACAATAATAAAACGCCAGAAATTTGAACTTAAAGGCGCGTTTACAATGATAGAGTGACTCTACTCTGTAGCACAGATTGAAATGTTAACTGTTCAAAATACAGAGTAGAGTTACTTCAAAAATTGATGACACTTCAATACTTACATTATATTTTCGCATAGTATATGCCACCACCGCAATTTATTTTCGTATTTAATTTTTTTAATACCTTTTATATAGTTTATTAAAAAAAATTCGGTTTATTTTGTTTATTTAAAAAAATTGTTTTTAATTTGTTGACAATTAGAGAACAAATTAGTGATGTGTTTTTTTAGGTATATTTGTCATGTTAAACACTAAACAGAGCAATGTTAGCTCTAGAGTGCAGCAAATCTGTACTCCAGAGTCAAACAGGTTTTACTCTGGAGTGGAATAAAAAGAGATAGTAAAATACAAAAATGTTTTAATATGAAAGAGAAAAAAAATAAATTTTTATACAGATTGGAGTACTCCATCATTGTAAACGCACCTTTAAAGTCAATAAATTTGTAATAAAATCGTAATCGAAAAAATTTAAAAATTAATAAAACTCTGGTGAAAACAGTATCGAAAATTAAATGAAAACAAAGTTCGATATTGGCATAAGGAAGATATAATGAGCCATTTGTAAGAAAATTAATAAACACTGCTTAAGAAATATTTCTAAAACCAAAGCCTAAACTACATAAACGCAGTGTCGACCGCAGTGCGACGATTTGTCGATACAGCAGTTTTTTGTATATTCTCTATTTGTCACTGCCGAGAAATTAGAAAAGTTTCTAAATAAATAAGAGATGCTTTTAAACAAAACGCAATAAAAGTTTCTTAAGAATATTTTCGCGAAATTCAATAGCAAAATTTGACAGCACTGCTACTATCCACTAGCACTTTCACTATGTGGTTTGGGCTTAAGAGACCTAGAGAAAAAATATTTCGATTAGAGGTTAAAATCGACTCTCAAGAGCCTGATACCGAAATCAAATTTCGACTAACATGGCAAGCTTTTAAGATCGATAGATAAATCAAAAATTAAATGGAATAAATGGAAACGGACATAGGGCTAGGACCAAGGAAGTCATGGTGGGCAATCTGTGAAAAACATAAATACAAAAATTAAAGAAAATTTTAATCGTTAAAAAGTGGCTTGTGTAAAATTTAATTTTCAGCGACTTTTTTAATATCACGAAGCAAAGCTACTTTTTTAGATTCTAAAAATGTTTGTCTTTGATTTGTTCGATTTTCAATTTATTGCCAATTTTTTCGGCGTGTTTTTTAAGCCCGATAGAAATTTAAATTGAAAACAATAACACATAAAATTTAATTTTAATCAAAAAAATTTTTTCCAAAGATTAAGACATGGCATTAACATTTGAAAATGATTTCGGGCATATGGCCACTGCTGCTGTTCTATTCTGGACGTCTAATTTTGCCTTACTTTATCGAGCATTGCTGGCCGTATGTCACTACTAACATTAACAATGTTGGCATCCAAGGAAATAATCGAGCAGTATAAAATCGCACGACCTTGGAGGCCAATAGCGCGAGCTACGGCTTCATTTTTAAGAAATAAGGCCCAATGATGCCATCAGCGTGTAAACCCCACCAAACGGTACATTTCCTGGATGTAATAGCGTCTGTGGGATATGTTGTAAATTGGTTAATGCGGCAATTTTGTTTATTAACAAAACCGTTAAGGCAAAAATTAACCTCATCGCTGAACACAATTTTGCGTCTATAAGTTGATGACTTGATGACTGATTTGCGAGTATAGTAATTTTAACATTGGCTTTTTAATATAATAATTTTTTTTAAATTTCAGCAATGTTTTTTTTTAATTATAGCTTTGTTTAAATTTAAGCGCTTTTTTAGTGTGTTTTTTAATTTTGGCGTTTTAAAATTTTACCTTATTCTATTTTAGCGATGATTTTAAATTTAATTTTGGAAAATTTTTAGAACTTTAGCGATTTGATTCTATTCTTTTATTTTAAATTTAGTGAATTTTTATATATTGGTGATTTGTATAGTAAATTTGCTATTTATTTTTTTTTTTCAATTTTTTGTAACCTTTAGCGGTTGTTTTCATTTTAAAAATTACACAGCTCTACAAAATCGGGCAGTATTTATAAGTCGCATAATTTTGCAGTGGATTGAGGTAACTGGGTTATTCAAATTGGCTCTAGATTTTGCACAATTCGCGATTTTATTTTCTCCATTTTTCAACGAATTTTTTCAATAAAAAAATTAAAATTTAATAACTATAGCTCCAAAAAGTTTAAACTTAATTCCATGCCCTATTTTTATTACTTAAGTGTGTATCAATATCTCAATAACTTTTGTAAATATAAGTAGTCGCTCAAATTCAAAATTTTTTGACGTTCAATTTTAAATACCAAAGTCAATTTGGAGAGAACAAATTCCAAAATTTGTATATACTATGCAACATTTTTAATTCTAGCGTTTTATTTTTTTGTAGCATTTCCACAATTTTTGTTTTCAGATATTTTTAAATCCGATACTCCTGCTGACACATTAGAGCTTACCATGATCTTTGGCGAATTTTTTTAATGAAATGGCCATTACGTGGATGGAAACCGTAAATCTAGCTTTTTTTGTGAGTAATTTTTATATAACAAGTCTATAGTAAAATCCAGTAAAAATGCAGTCAGTTTTAAAGTTTGTTTTTTTTTTGTAGGCAAAAAAAAAATTTAATGTCTGTTTTAGCAATTGGGTAGTAAATTCTTATATATTTGTATTAACGACAATTACAACAACGGCCAATTTTAAAAACATCTGTTCAATGCATTTCTTTATAACAAAAATTACGAATTATTATATATTTTCCGCAATTTTATTGTTTGATTGTTTTTATGAAGATTTACAAATATTACTGAAAATTATTTTTTTCCTACAATGGGTGTTATTTTTGTAGATTATAAGATCAAATATGACAAATTCCAAATAGAATTCACAATTTATTTTACAACAAATAGAGAAAAAACGTTCATACAACCAATGGTTGAAAATCAATGCATTTTCAAGTGTTACCAATCATTATCATCAGATTGTCTTTATGGGGTTCTCTTAAGGTTATAATATAGATTTTAATTTTTGTATATATATTAACTATCAAAGTGAAAAAAAAATTGGAAAAGCAATTACAAACATTTTTGCTTATTTATTTCATATTATTTATTTTCTCTATCTTACAGTTGTTGCTATGGCTGAAGCTCCTTCAATAGCAAATCAATGTATGTTGTGTTGTTGTGTCAACCAATGTGTTCATTTTGAAGTTTTCACTCAATGTAGTTATCTAAATGCACTAACTTTAATTATAAAACTGTGTTAAAATATCGCATTTCTGTCCAAAATTTTACTTCATAAGTGTATCGAAAAGGAGCACTAACATGAAAAAAAGGTCCAAGCTTTGAATATTTTTTACTCGTTTAACAAAAACCAAAGTGCCTGAAATTTAGGAAAAGTGTCAAATACTGTTTCAATTAATGGATAAAGTAATATTTCAAATTCTAAGGATTAAGAGCCAATTTTAAAGAAGAATGATTTTGATTACATTACCAAATTATGCTATGACCAGGACCTTCGAAAATTTGTAAAAAAAACAGTAATATTTTTATATATATCCTATATCTAAAAAAACTAAGCAAACTAAAGGAAAACCAAAAAGTAAATATTTTTGAGCAACCAATACAGTTCCATCACAAATTTGAAACGATTTATTAAAGGATCGCTAAATATTTTATAATATTTTATTCAAAACAAAATTTCTTAAAAGTAACCAATAAAAAATTTGTTGGGTTTAGCCTTCATTTGTCTTAATATTTTAACATAGCTTCAATTTTGATTGCTTTTCTCCGCTCTAGTGGGACACTTTCATTTATTTCAATGACAAGACATTATTTGTGTAGCAAAAAAAGGCTTAAATTTCATTATATTCCTGTTGGTCTTCTGTTATTAATTAAATTTATTTTATAATACCCAAAGGATTTATTATGCCAAATAGTGCTTACATCATTGATATGTGGTTGTGTTAGAAAGTTACAAATACTTAATTTTTCTTGCTATTTTAATTTATATAGTATTTCAAAAAGATTTGTTAATGAAGTTAAGTATATGTATTTATAAGAGTTCTAGCAAATGGAAAATACTATTATAGTTAATATGCGCCCAAAATTATTTCCTTAAACTTTTTCTAAAATATTTATTAATAAAATTTTTTAAAGTCAATTACTTTTGTAACCAGATGCACTATTATTAATATTACAACTCTTAAAGGTGTCAATTAATTAAGTAAGAGCGGAGCTATGACACTATGTTTTATAGAAAGATCTAAGAACAACTTTTGTCCTAAATATTTCTGAAGTTAAAAATTTTGTTTGAAATTTTTTTAACGGAACCACTAATGATTTAAACATCGAGTTGTCATAGGAGAAGAGTACTCCCACTTCAACATTTTTAGTGCTTTCTGAAGGAATGCTAAGGAGATCTTTAAAAAAAATGCTTCGCAAAAAAAATTATAATTTTTTTATTTTACTAAATTTTTTATTGTCGCCACCGCACTATGCTTCGTCCCATGGACAAAAATCAAAAAAAAATGTTTGTCTCAAATTGTGATTAAAGAAGGATTTTTTTAAAGATTTCTCAAACAAATGTGAACAAAATATTTGGTGTGATTGCTTTTCTCGCCAAGAAAGGGCGCTAAACTCAGAGAATTTTATGAAAAATGACTTAACATAAAAATAGGTTTTAATTGTTTCACGAAAATTATTCTCAAAAAAACATTTTTTTAAAAACTTGTTCGAAGATTTATTTTTTAGTTACTTCAATATATTAGTAGTTAAACTAAAATATGGACAAATATAAAAAATATATGTTTACAAAACAATTATTTTTTATTGCTCCGAAAAACGCATTTTTTGTTGTTGAAAATCCAAAAATTAGTTAAGTTTGATGGAGTATAAAAAAATATATATAAAATTAGATATTTTTTTTTCCTTTTTTTGTAAGTTTATACTGTTATAATAGATCATTAAAAAATTAGTTACTATTTTTTACCACAAATTATTTTTTACACAAATTTCACGCATTAAAGAGTGTTTAGTATTCAAACCATATGAACCTTCCAAATATGGCTTGACCTTACATCAATTCACTCGCTAAATTTCATCGCAATTTTCAGGTTTTATAAAGATTTTAAAATAAAGGATATATGGAAGGACTAAGAGTCCTTGCTTCGATTTTGATAAAAATTGACACAAACGTTTCCACTTTTATGTGCATCTCAATGGATACTTTTTGTAATTTTACGTCCATTTATGTAGCTAATATAATATTTTTAAATTTCAGGACCTATGGGAGGTGGGCGTATCCTTGGCCCGATATTTCCAAAAATTAAAATTTTTCTTAACCAAGGGGTTCTATGTTAGTGTACCAAATTTCAAAGCAGTGGAGACTCCTTCTATTTTTGTCCAATCGTTATATGAGATCAAAGCACTCTCCGGTGCACTTGCGACCTCAAGATTGCTAGTGTAGCTCTCTACCGCTGAAAGTTGGAATGAAAACATCAGTTTGTCATTAAGAGAAAAGTATTTTGTTTTATTATCTTTAATAAATATACTTTGTTATTGTCAGTACACTCATAAAAAAAAACCCGTACAAATAGTTCAAAATTCTGCTAAAATAACAGGAAATAATACATGTATTTGCGCCAGCCGAATTTTCAATGAAGTTGAGAATTATGGTCTGCTAAATTTAGGTAAGCTAAATTTTAAACACTGCTAAATACACGGACAATTCTAGTTAACTTAGCTAAGAAATTTAAGCTAAATTCAGCAGAACATTTCTGCTAAAATGTCGCTTAGAGTCTTTGTTTTTGGGCTCTACGGATCTGTCCCCACACAAGGCCCATATTTATTTTTGGTTATATAGGTAGCTTATAAGTTCATAGTATTGATAATATTGATAAGTTCCTAGTATCGTATTTTTGTCCATTTTGCTGTATCTCGCTTAGTTTCCGAGATATAAGCCATTTTGTGATTATACAATAAAAAATTATGAAAATATAGCGCCATCTCTATGAGATATTGATAGCATAGACACAAAAATATAAACTTTGGGAAATAATTGGGGTTTAAATTAGCTGAAAAATTTGTAAAATTAAGAAACGTAAATTACTAAAAATTAGGATGCAAAGTTAGTTCCAAAACGGATGAAAGTAATTGTTATGCTAAATGGGATTTACAAAAATATTAGTTCAATCCTAAATTTTAAGAAAAAATAACAGAAAAAATTAGTTCATTTGCGCCAGAACGCGTTTAACAGACTTTTGTACTAACTTCTTTTTATAAGTGTACTATTTGCACATGTGTCAGAACCCCGTAATTTTGGAAAAGTTTGAAATTATTGTACAGTGTTATAAGTATAAGAAACAAAATAAAAAATAAGATAAAAAAAATATTGGTAATGCCGGTAATCAAACCCGCGATTATCTGCTTGGAAATATACTGTATCGAAATCACTTTTTAGAGTCGTTTTAAGCAATTATGCCTTAGAAGCCATACTTAAGTTATTTTTTGGATGTTGTTCAGAATTTCTTCTAAAAAAGAAATAAAACTTCACTAAATGGTGCTTTTGAAAAAATGAATGAAGTTATTTGTTAAACAGGACTTCCATTTTTTTTTTTTTTTTTTGTTGGGTAACACTTTTTACTGATGAATTTTGCAGGCGATGAGCCCCAGTGTAATGTACGCACCCAGTACCTTGGGGGTGATAAAATAATTGAAAGCTTATGTGGTTACGATAATGGGAAAACTAGTCTGTCAAAAAATAAATTTTTATAAGAAAATGTTTTACTTAACGCCCCAGTAAAATTTTGTAAAATCGGTTCCACCGACACCTATTCCATGGAACTGATTCCGGAAAATTTTCTGAATTAAACTTAATGATATGATTCAAAATACTGTTTGTTTTTATTTTTATTGAATCTCAGCAACATTAAATAAATTTTAAAAGAGGGTCATATGTAATATTTACCATTTTTATTTCCTATAATTGCCGAAGCCCAAAAATGACTAATATTGGAAACCATCCGCATACCTTCTTTCTAAATAAATTGTAAATACTTCATAAACTACGGACGTTAAATTCTATCTTTGGACAATATGATGGAATCCCGGTTTAACGAATTGTACAATGCCAACCTAGCTTTCTAGCTCAAGTTTTTCAATAAATCAAGACTGTTTGCGACAACATATCTCATGATAAAACGAAGGATATATTTTTCTTTTGTCGGTCGTTAAAGCAGGAATTAGCAAAACTTATTTTCATTTAAGCAGGATATCACTTTACTAAAGAATTTCAATATAATTAAATATTACTAAATTTCTTACTTTGATTTTGTAAATTAAACAGTTTTTTATGCAAAGAGAAAGGAAACACTCACCTGAAAGAAAAAGAAAGGAAAAACGTAATTAATTTTTATGTCACATTTGTAATCTTAAGTGTTAAGAAGACTGCTGTAATTAGTTATTAAGTATTATGTATACACAATTATCACATTTCGAAGCATTTCCTCTTTATAAGTATTTCAATGTATTATTAAATGACTTTGAAATAAAAGTTCAAAGAGAAATATTTATTTTGTTTGAGTTCAAAATATATAACAATGTCATTGGATGCTTCTCTCTATAATACATGTTATATTTAGAGGTGTAAGATTTAAGAACAATTGGGAAACAAGAAAGGAAAGTCTCTTTAACTGACCCCTCAGGTTTTCATTAAACCAAGTAGAGGGAAAAAATGAAGATAAACTATTTCCCTTTACGCTTTATAAAAGCCGAATATGTCGCAAAAGAATGCGGATACTTAAAAATGTTTCGGCTTTTTAAATACTTCCATTCTTTTCCCCTTTAAAATTAAATAAAGATTAATATTAAATGCAATTTCCAACCCAATTACTTACTAACAGCTACATTTCCCTATACAGGATTCTATTATATATATTTTTTTTTAATTAACATAAACATTAAAACATTATCTTTCCACAATTTACCAGGTAGCAGGTTAAATTCAACGAGAATTTTCAATCTTTATAAGAACTCATTCTGGTGACAATATTCCTTAATCTCTTTTAGCCTATACTCCTGAGGTCACCGAAAGATGGAATATTACATACATGAGACTAATTAATTATTTGGACAAATTAATTGGTGATTTCATTACCATTAAACTGAAACTAATGCTAATGAAATTTTTGGCATTATTATTACTTGGACTAATGCTAATGCTTTGAAATACATCGATTTCATTACTAATGATAAGTGTCTGGTAAATTCATTACGATTACTAATGCCTCAATTATAAGAAAGAATTCGCATTTGTAAACATCATTTTATAGATTTCAAATTCATTTCTGAGCTTGCAAATGCGGAATGCGAAAAGGGTTTTGTGGTATAAAAAATTAATTAAAATACTTAATCAGCGATTTACATTGTGCAAAGGGATATATTGATGCAAGAATTTTACTTTTTGCAAAATTATTTTCGCAAACTTTTTTTTTCAAACTAACCACCAGTCTTTGGTACGAGTTATGGGTATTATAGTAACCAGATTCTAATTCTAGAAAAACCGCACTTAAAAAATTGCAAAATAATGGCGGAACGCGAAAAAAAAGCTTTATGGTACAAAAACTTAATCAGCGATTTTCATTCTGCAAATAAATATACTGATGTAAGAATTTTCCTTTTTGCAAATTTTTTTTCCGCGACATTTTTTCGCGATTTTTTTTTAACTAGCCACCGAACTTTGTTCTACGAAATGGGTGTTATAGTCCCTAGATTATAAATTTTAAAAAACCGCACTTAAAAAATTGCAAAATAACCGCGGAACGCGAAAAAATACTTTATGGTACAAAAATTTAATTAAAAAACTTAATCAGCGATATTCATTCTGAAAACAAATATACTATGTTAGAATTTTCCTTTTTGTAAATTTTTTTTCCGGGACTTTTTCGCGATTTTTTTTCCAACTAACCACCGAACTTTGTTCTATGAAATGGGTGTTATAGTCCCTAGATTATAAATTTAAAAAAACCGCACTTAAAAAATTGCAAAATAATCGCGGATCGCGAAATAAGACTTTATGATACAACAATTGAATTAAAAAACTAAATCAGCGATTTTCATTCTACAAACAAACATACTGATGTAAGAATTTTCCTTTTTGGAAATTTTTTTTCCGCGACTGTTTTCGCGATTTCTTTTTTCAATTAATCACAGAACTTTGTTCTATGAATTGGGTATTATAGTCCCTAGATTATAAATTTTAAAAAACCACACTTAAAAAATTCCAACATAATCGCAGAACGCGAAAAAAGGCTTTATGGTACAAAAGTTGCATTTTTGTTTGCAGATTGTTAATCGCTGATTAAGCTTTTTATTCATTTTTGTGCCATAAAGCCTTGTTTCGCGTTCCGCGATTATTTTTCAATTCATTACTTGTGGTTATTTAGGATCATAAATAAAGTTCGGTGGCTAGTTGCAAAAAATACCGCGAAAAAATGTCGCGCAAAAGCAATTTTGTAAAAAGGAAAATTCTTACATCAGTATATTTTTTCGCAGAATGAAAATCGCTGATTAAGTTTTTTAATTAAATTTTTGTAGCCTAAAATCTTTTTTCGCGTTTCACGATTATTTTACAATTTTTTAAGTGCGGTTTTGTTAAATATATAATCTAGGGACAATAAAACCCAATTCATAGAACAAAGTTCTGTGATTAATTGAAAAAAGAAATCGCGAAAAAAGTCGCGGAAAAAATTTCCAAAAAGGAAAATTTTTACATCAGTATGTTTGTTTGCAGAATGAAAAGCGCTGATTTATTTTTTTTAATTCAATTGTTGTACCATAAAGTCTTTTTGCGCGTTCCGCAATTATTTTGCAATTTTTTAAGTGCGGTTTTAAAATTTATAATCTAGGGAATATAACACCCATTTCATAGAACAAAGTTCGGTGGCTAGTTGAAAAAAAAGCAATCTATTCATCCCCTTTTTTTTGTAAACAAATGCTTTTTTTACTCAATTGTTCATAGTTTTTAAGGCATTAGTGGGATTTCATTAGCATTAGTAATGCCAGAAAATTTCAGTACCATTAAATGGTAATGCAATTTTTTTGCCATTAGAATTAGTCAACTAATGAATGCACGATGTGAATAATTTCGTACTTAAAAAAGGTGCCTTTTACTGAGAATGAAGTTATCTAATGGGATAATCACCGATACTGAAGAAATTCTGATACGTTGCAGAGAGAATTATAAGGTTGGGGTGTCTGATATTGTCGGCCATCTCTGGGATTTGCGCGATTAAAATCCGCGGGGTCGTTTTTTTCTTTTTTCAAGCTGTTTTTAATTTTTTCAAAAGGAATATAAACTGAAAGAATTATCCGTCATGATATTAATGATATAATTTCATAGAACTTTTTTCGTAGAACAAATGAAGAATTTCATTATGTATATAATATTTAATTAATATTAGGAAATTTTTCATAACTTTTCTTTCATAAAATTTCATAATTTCATTAAAAACATTCGTTGACAATAGATCTCCATAAATTTAATGAAAATGTTCTTTGTATATTTGAAATTGTTCAATAGTATTTACTTTTTTTAAAATTCTTTAATAAAATATCATAATTTCATTAATTTCTAAAAATTTTCATACAATTAGAATTTTATATTAAACATTTAATTCTCAAATACAAGTTGTATATAACCATAAGGCCGAGTTTTCATACTGAGAGAATTATCTTATAATTTTTTTTTAGTTTTATTAATTTTTTATTCTTAATTTTGGACTGAAATTTGTTTATAAATCATATTAATTTATTCGAAACATTGACAAGGAATTTCATTAATTGAATTAAGCTTATTATAAAATTCAACGAAACTTTTTAATTTAAATGAATTGTTTCATTAGATATATTTTGTACTTCCGTAAAATATGGTACAATTTACTACTTTTTGCATTTGCTAAATACTTTTTATTTATCCACTCCAGCTTAGCACCGACAACAACCAACTATAATAAATAATAATAGATGAAATTGCTTCATAAATTTTATGAAGCTCTTTATTGGCTGAATGATTTATTTATTTTATTTTATGAACCTTTCATAAACATTGACTTTAATGGAACCTGTTTCATAGATTCTATGAAAAGCGTCACTTGTTTTTTACTTTTTTGGTTTTGTTAAGATATTGATGTACTGTGTATTATACGATATTAGTAAGAATGTCATAATCTTATTAATTTTTTGTATTGTCGAAATCATATATGTCCTTATTAAGTTTATACACTGAGAGAATTATCTGCATGATATTAATGAATTTTTGCATGAAAATAACGAAGTTGCACTGGAACTCGTCCATTGAAACTTTTCATTGAATTAATGGAATTTTTCATAAAATATTGTACCAAATTTAATTTCATTTATTAAAACTTTCATACACTCAATGAAAAAGTTTCATTAAAACTAGTTTCATAATATATATGAAGCTTTTTCATCATATTTATGAAATTTTTCATTTACTTTGTGAAGAAAACTTCATTAGCTTACTGAAAATTTTCATTAAAACTCGTCCAGCTAAATTCTCACATATTTTTCCCCCTTCACTCTTTTCCCCCAAATCCTTTTTGGAACAATTTGGTAACTATATGCAAAAACTAAAGCATTCCTAATTTGTCAAATGAATTATTTTTATCTACTTTCTCAACTGAATGTCGAAAGTTTCTTACATGCTTCTGACCAAAAAAGTGCCAACATATGGTCGATTTATTTTTCAATATTTTGCCACCTTAATCCCCGAGGTTAACAAATCAAACAGGTTGTTCTTAGACTTGCATTTTCTGTCAGGCTTTTAAATTTTTTAAATTTAAAAACCCGACTATTTTTTAGGGTAAAACAAGCATACAATTTTTTATGAAAATTAAAAAAATAATAATAATAATTCTTTCTCCCAATAAATTTCAATTTAAATAGTATTTCTCTTTTAAATCCATTTCTATCGAATTTTTGGAAATAACCAAAATGTGCCAGTGTACGCAACAAAAATTGTACAATTGTGCCCCAAACCCCATCACTGATATGCAACTAAAAAAACTATTTTTAGTTGCAATTGTATTAGAAATTTTATTTCTAATACACTCACAATATATTTTCCATAACCGATTGAGGTTTATTTAAAAAGTAATAGGTAAAGTTTGTTTTCAATTGAAGAATCAATTAAAATACATTGAAACATATTGTTTAACTTTTTTTGTCAACCAATAAAAAACAAACCAGAAAAAATATGTATCGTCTGTAGGAGTTGTTATTTTCAGTCAAATAATCTATTTTTAGATTTCTATTTTTATAAAAAATTATTTAAATAATTTCGTTGTTTTCTGTTTTAAATCAAAAAATTCAAATATTTTCGGTTTTCTTTTTTGTTAAAATAGTTTGTTTATATACAAAATTATTTCAATTCAAATTACAAGAAATTCGTTACTCATACACACAAACATAGCCAATAACAATATGAATGTGTATGGTGTAGTGTTTTGAAAATCGAAACAA
Organism: Leucophora obtusa; assembly: GCA_949987735.1. Classification (NCBI taxonomy): domain Eukaryota; kingdom Metazoa; phylum Arthropoda; class Insecta; order Diptera; family Anthomyiidae; genus Leucophora; species Leucophora obtusa. The sequence continues at coordinate 175,668,225 of OX465297.1, forward strand.
AAAAAAAACTTTCAAATATGAAAAAACAAACCACAAAATCGTTTTTTTTTACGTTTTGTCCGTTAAAAAATTGATGATTGTTTTAATAGACTTTTCAATTATTTTTATTTCTTTTCTGGATTGTTTAAACAATGTTTGAAAATAAATAGCAAAATGGTTTGAATATAATGAAAAATCAGTAGTCCTTTTTTTAATAGTGTTTTCAATTAATTTAATATGTATTTTAGGTTGTTTTTAAGGATAAAATATTGTGAGTGTAGAATTGTCCGTCACGGTACGACTCGTTTATGTCGAGTACTCAGCCCAATGTATTTCTCGAATCAAGTGATTCGTCATGTTATAGTTGGGCTTAAAACCAATTTATGGCCCAGAAGACAAAATTTAGTGTTTTTGGGTTTTTTGCTTTTTATTGCTTTTCTTTTTTTTTACACATATTTGCTTGTTTTTGATTTTTTGGATTTTACGTTTTTGGTTTTAAAATAGCTTTTTCTAAAGAGTTTTGAGCTTTAAATTGCTTCTTTTATGACTTTTTGCCCAAAGATGTTTCTTTTTTATTTTTTCTCTTAACTTTGAACTTTAAAAAGAGAAAAAATTTTTGGTTTCGAACTTTATTTTTTACTTTTCCTTTTTTTCTGTTGCCTTCTCTGTTTATGGCTAATGGTTACGTATGAGTGATATTTGATAGAAAATATTAAGTATACGTAACATGGCCAATATTGTAGTTTTTTTTGCCAGTTTTAAAATTTTTCGATCGTGGCTTCCGATTTTTGGTTGAGGTAACCGAAATCATAATCAAATTGTTATTGTCTCAAATATTTTCTATTGGTACAACTGGAGAAGAGTGACAAATACATGCTGTATTTGTTTTCTCCCTGTATTTCAATATAATGCTGTGATGTTTTGAAAAAGCGATATGGTTGGTCATGTTATTCATACATTTTAGAGATGTTTTTATATTAATTTATTTAATGAAAAATACTTAAATTAAATTTACAGTTTGTAGTATTTAAGTAGTATATTTTCTCTGGGTTAAACTTCAAAAATCATTCCAAATAACAGTGACAGCTCGTTAGCATTTAAACTGCGCAACTTTGAATTTCCTTTTTTTTTTAATAAATTAATAACTGAATAAAATTCTAAGGTCATAAGTTAGCCGAGCTAAATAACAAACGAGATATATTTTTATTTATATTTTGTATTTAATGCATCCATTAAAATTTCCATAATTTTTTTTCAATTTTTATTTTTTTCATTAAATTTTCCTAAAGGGCCATTTTTGTAGTCAGAAGCAAGAACTAATGTTTTCTTTATTTTTACTTAAGTTAGAAAAAAAACAAACTTTCTTGCTTAGGAAATATTTAAGATAAAACTGCTTTCTTATTTCTGACTAAAAAACTGGCCCTTAATCTTATTACAAAATTGTCTAAAAATAAAACAACTCATAGAATTTGCTTATCAAGAGGAATTCATTTAAAACAGAGACCTTCAAAATTTGTTTGTGTATGTGTGTGTGTCAAGGTTTTTTGTATTTATGAACAAAAATATATTCCCTGCAAACATTACAATACGAAAATGTTTCGCAATCGTATCGTCTGGAAGAAAAACTTTATTGTGGCAATAATCATATTCTTATTGCGGAAGATCCCCCTTTCAGGAGTAAATGTCCTCTCTATAGCGATACTCCCAAGCAGTACCAAAGCGATAGTTCTGGATGATAAATCGGCGATATCGCTAATTTATCACTTGGAAGATAAAAAGTTGATATCGCTAAAATAACTTCTCGAAACAAATTAAATGATTTATATTTTTCATTATTAAATTTAACTGTGAAAAAGAATATCTGCATACATAATCCATTGAAAAAAACATTAACTATATTGGTGCCATCATACCCGGTTTTTTCCGTGCACTAAATATTCATATTTCAACGAATTTGTTTCCAATATTTCTTTTTTGTTCAAATTTTGAATTATTTTTTCCAACATTTTCAAAAATTTTAAATGAATTGTGTTTATCTTCCAGATGATAAAAATGTGATAAATATTGCAGCAATATTATCATAAAAAATTATGAAAAAACACATTTTTGAATTGTTTTATTAAAATATCTTCAAAATATCTTCCAAACGATAGAAGGAAGACAATTTCAAAATACTACTTGATTATTTTCACTCAAATGAAAAATAGAAGATATTGCTTTATTATCTTCTTGGAAGATATCTTCCAAATGTTTGCAGGGTTCTGGTAAAACTAAAAAAGAAAAAAGAAAACACACACAAATGTACCGTCATAGCTGACTTAATATATATAGCAAAGAAGCATGTTTGTTAGAAGGATTAAGCAGTTTTGTTTATCGTCAAAATTTATCTAACCAAGAATTTGAATTTCTTTTTTTATGGTTTTCTTTTCTAGAAAACTACTAAGTAAACATAAATTTCAAATAAGAAAATGCTGCATATAATCGAAATTTGATTTAACTTAAATGCATTTACTTTACAAGCAACAGTAGTAAATGCAAATATATTTTACTATACTGAATAATATATGTAGTCGAATTTGAGATTTAAAATTTACGATATTTAAGCTCACTTTTTATGCAAACAGTTGTATTTTATGTACTATTTTTTTGAAATATTATTTGTAATAGAATGAAATTTGTTTATGTGTTTGCAAATATATTGAATCAGAGATTTATGTGGATAAAACATATTGAACTGGATTTTTACAAAGAGAATATTCAAACTAAAAACCAAATATTTCAATATTTGTTTTTAAAATATTAAAATCTATAATATGTGCTTTGTTTTTAATATATTCTGATCTTTTAAATTAGGAACCATTTTATTTCAATTTGAAAATAATAGTGTGCCACTTTCTTATAAAGCCTTTTAAAATTTTACAAAGATTTTTTTTTTAATTAAAATTAGAAGTCTAAATGTATTTCAATAAAAATTTTGTTATATACAATTTTATCATTTCTATTTAGAAAAAAATGTATTTAATTCAAAAATAAACAAACGTAAATATTTACAATAACAAGCACCCCAGTAATTTAGATATAATTGTTTTGTAGCATCCTTGAAGTTAAAACAACAATAACAATGTTAATAAATATTTAAAATACAATAAATATTAACTTAAGATATATATAAAGGGTGATTGTTTTGTAGGAGGAAAAATCTAAATTTAAAAAAAAAATAAATACTTAATATGGGTGACTTTACTGCATACAGTATTTTCGAATTCCAAATTTTGAGCACTTTTTCTAAAAGATGTTAATTTACAAAATTTCGTTTTTTGAATGGAGAGGGAATATATGAAAACTAAGAGGTGTTGACTTCAAAGTTTTTGTTATGTTATCACAAAAGTTGTCAGTAAACACCAGTCTATGGTTTAGTAAATCAAGAACTCACATACTAACCTAGTGGTATGAACTTAAAAGCAATTGAACGGCACATATTCAACATCAAATTTGACTTTTTTCACGATTTCGTTAATAAATAATCTTCGATGAAAGCAATATCCAATATTTAAATTTGTGCCTTTAGTAAACATCTCATGTTACTTAATTTATCAAAAAAAATTTATGTTTTAATTTTAAGTTAATATTAGCTAAACCTGAAAAAGACTGACTTTTTTAATACCTAAAAATTAAAGAAGCTGTGATAAATCTTAAATTATAAAGCTCAGATAAAACCATTCAAAAATGTGAAACATATGTTTTTTAATCAATTTCAACAAAGTTTTAGATAATTGAAGTGCAAGTTTCGAAAAAATAACGATTTTAAAATACTCATGTTCAAAAATGTAGCTTATTTCCTTTTGCCATAGTAAATTCATATAAAAGTTATTTGAAATAAAAAAGGTGTAAAATGTGTATTTCAGAGTGAATTTTCTTTTGTGCTGATGTTTGTAACACCAAAAAATATTGGACCTAGGCCCACACTTAGGTATACCGATCGACTCAGAATCACCTTTTGTTTCGAATTAACGATATTCGTCTGTCCGTCCGTCTCTCTGCCTGTCCTTGTATTCTTCTTTTACTTGTATATAATATAAGAAACATTATTAAACACAAGTCTGTTTAAACTATTCTCATTTTATAATAAGCACCCGTTATCAACAAAATTTCTAAATACGCAATAATTAAAAAACACTTTCCTAAACACAATGTCTAAAAAATAACAATTTAAAAACAAGATTAAGTACACATATAAAACTCAATTATAATATCAATAAAATTTTACGAAATATAATGTGATTATGACAACAATAAAAGAACATACAAAATAAATTGAAAACAATGTCGTCGTTACTATTATAAATTTCTATCAACTAAAAATAGACAACAATAATAAACTGCCACAAAAAGATAATAATCTATGATGTTGTTTTCTAACTACTACTATTTGTCTATAACAAAGAAATTTAAACAGAAATAAATGTATGTATATTTTCTCTATAGCAAAAGATGGTTTTTCCTTGTAATAGGAAGTTCAGCCATTTCATATATATGTATATATTTACAAATAAAAAAAAAAAACGTGATCATTTATATAGGCGTGAAAATTTAAAGCCTATTTTATTACAAAAGATATTTATTTTTTTGTATGAATATACCACAGCCGCAGAGCTTCAACGACGACAATAACATTTTGTTATGAATATTAACAACCACATTGTTTTCAATTTGTAACCATGTTTTTCTTTTTTTGTTCTATCTTTCATTCTTTTGTTCAACCATTTTGTTTTGTGACCTACGCTAAAGTTAGAGTAGATATTTTTAGAAGTTTTGACTGCTTGTTGTGAGTATGAGTAATATATTTTTATAATAAATATCACTCATACGCCTTAGATGTAGCAATAGAGGTGGCACAATTTGATTAAACGAAAACAGTGGGAATAGAGTTTGTTAGTTTCTTTTTATATGAAAAGTTTCTTTAATTTTCGATACAACAAAACTTTTTCAACAAATCTTGACAGAGTAAATTCATATTTCAGTGAAATAATATGTTTGTGTCATAAACTAGTAATAGAAGTGTTTTCTATTAGCGTTAAAATATTGAAAGAATTTTTTTGTTTTCGTCTTTATGTTGCATTGCTTCTACATTTCACTAGCGATAGGGTATTAACAAATCTACCAATATCTAGTAAAAATTCCTTTCTATGCTGGTGTTATCTTTCATTGCGTTGCTTTTTGTTATATTTTTTATACTAGATGCTGTGTACAATTTTTCAGTACCATAAGTTTCGACTTTATTTAAAAAAAATCCTATTTCCTGTTTGTATCTTTTGAAATCATGGTGGTTTATATATTTTATTCTGCTGTATAATGCTGGTGTTGTTAATATAAATATTTTTTTTTTTTTTTGGTTTGTTTTTTATTCTTTTGTATAATGTCAGATCTTTATTATTAGATATGAATATAGTGGTAAATACGTAAAACAGCTAATATTTTAGTAGAATTTTATTTTTATATTCATTATCTGTTATTTGTTTGTTCGTGGACATCGTCATTTGGTTTTCGAATGAAATTAACTGATAGATACAGAAAGGGCTATAGTTTTATAATAAAAAAAAAACAATTTCTCCCTCATTATGCCTCTAAAAATTTTGAATCACTTTTCTGCACAACGGTAGAACATATTTCCTTAAGAATAAATTTTCTTATAAAAGAAAACTCTAAATTCGCACTATACTCGTATTAACTAAGATAACTCCATAAAAAAATTAAAAATTTAGATTTAGCTTAACAGGTATACGTGGTGGATAATATAACAGGAACGATTCAAGTTTTTCTATTTTTTTTTCTTATTGCCTTTATTTTTAAAGATCAAAATGGTGGCTAAATCCGCTCCGAAAAGCGAGGACATTATGCAGAATTTTGACAAAACATCTGTTTTCATTAGCTATAGCTATATCGACCTTTTATCAAATTACATAGTAAAATTTAGCGATTACTGTTCGGATCTATACAAACTCTATATTGTTGGAAATCCTATAAAATTTCCTCAAATCCTGCATTATTTTTTTCACAAATGGTTTCCAGACTTACCATGGCAGTGCCTAAGGCAGTATAAAAGTAGCCCTATCTATAGATTCCAATCAGAAATCGTCAGTGGTACAAAAAAATTAAGCACTGACATATCACTGGGTAACCGCGGTATTGAAAAGAAATGACTGGGAGATCACTCATGTGGAACGGATTGCCAGCGTTTTTCCAGTATTTGTTTTACAAAAATTTCGGTGGTTTATAAAAAACCACTGGCAAAGAATGGTCTTACAGTTATATGCCAAGATTTGCAACCAGTGGTTGTCCAGTGCTACCTAGCCAATGCTACCAGTGGTACAAAAACTAATTCACTGACAGACCAATGAATTTATAAAAATGCTGACGCTTTGTTAGAAAAGGTTTGTAATAACAAAGTTCCGAGTTGAAATCCGGTTGGAAGCAAAAAATTTTTTTTAATTTTTTTTAATTGAAAAATTTTTGCTCTATAAAATTAATTTTCTTCCTTTAAGACAAACTTTTTTTTGCTCTCCCAACGCTGGTATATTAGTTCCAAAAAACTGTTTGCAAGTGCTAGCATTTTAGCACAGCCAGTAGTTGTCCAGCTATTATCAATTATTTATGTGTTTATCCAACAAGTATTATATGTCTCGTTAGCTCAGTAAATCTGACGGCCTGGGTTCAAATCACGGCAGGACCGAAAAAAATACAAATGAACTTTTTTTTAACTTTTATTTTGAAAAATATATTTCCAGACTACTAGGGTTTATTATCCCGTCCCGGGAATTCCCGGGAATCCTGACCTTTTTTCAATCCCGCAATCCCGGGAATTTTATGCGGGATTTCCAGGGATTTTTTTAAGTCTTTTACAGTAGTTTTAGCTAGTTTTATTGCAATTTTAAAAGATTTGTTTAAATTTAAAGCATTGATTTTTTTAAATTAATTTAAATAAAGAATATTTAAAATTAAAAAATACGGTTTAAAATTTAATAAACTGAATTAAGCCAAATTATTTTGGGATGCCAATTGAATTTGGTTTAGTTAAACCGAAAAATATTATACTAGCAATTACCAAATTTACAAACTAAAATACTTGTCCTTCGGGAATTTTTTTCTTCTTTAAGATGATGATATTTGTTCAAATAAAGCAATATTTATATAGGCTGTTTTAAACTACAAGATTCTCGGAAAGATTTTGCAACCTTGCCTATATGTTTTGCACGTGTACTGAAGTAAAATCGCACCGAAAATCTTATAGTGTAAACCAGCCTTATACAACGTTTCAACATCATTATTTCAGTTCCAAATACCTCCAGTAAACTAGGGATTATAGTTAAAAAATAGTAATTTTTTCGTATTTTCAATTAACATAAGTATTTTGAGTTTCTTTTACTTCAAATAATTTCTTTTAAAGTTCAATTACCCTTGATTTTAAATATATTTTTTAAATATTATTAATTTTTAAAATAATAAATACATCAGATGCTTTTTCTAATTATTTTGAATTTTTTATATGCCAACTAAATATGAAAATTAAATAATTTATTTTTAAGGAGTTGTGGCATAAAAAATTTCTATTCAAGAAAACTAATTAAAGTTATGAAACTATTTAATATTTTAGTGTCTACTTTTATAAAACAATTTAGGCGAATTTGCCTAAAAATTTCTGTGAAAAATGCTAACTTTTAAACTTTTTAATAAAACTAATTCTAGACGGATACTTCTGAAAATCTGCATAGAAAAAAACAAAATATCTAGAAATAGAAATTTTTGGATTTCATGTATAAGAAATATTTAAGCAAAAAATTGATTTTAGTTCTGACTATAAAACTGGTCCGACACAAGTTTGCACCCATTAACAATTCCAATATATACTGAAGAAAGGCATCAAAATAATATAACCGTGTCTTTCACTTTTCTCTATCAATTCGTTTAACATCTTAAACCGCGAAATTAATATTTAGTTAATATATTACTAAGAGTTTTTTTTTTAATTCGGACGGCCTTCCATATAAATATATTACATAAATACTAATTCACGATTTAAATTATTAAACGAATTGACCTGGAAAAAGTGTAAGACATGGATATTTAGCCCTCCTTTCAGAAAATTTTCTCATGGATAAACTTTGTCGAACGGTGTTTAACCAAAAAGTAGTTTTTCAAGTACAATATATGTCGAATTTATATATTTTCTAACGAGTGGGAATTCCCGGGATCCCGGGAAATTCCGAAAAAAATCCCGCTGTCCCGGGAAATGAAAAAGTCCGGGAAAAGAAAAACCCTACAGACCACCTATTTATTGGTTTTGCCAACGTTCAAAAATTTTGTTTCTCCAGTGTATTTTGCTTTTTGAACAGCCTATCGGACCCGACATCGGACAAAACAATTGCGTCAATGACTGTATGATGCCATGGTGGCACACACGAATATAAGGGAATTTTCGCAGGAAAAAAAATAAAAATGTGAGTAAAGAAATAAATCATTGCACTTAATTTATTTAGTCATTACTGCTTGCTTATTTTTCCTTTTCTATATTTTTATATTTTCCGTAAATACCTATTCGACCAGGAAAAAGAAAAGAAAAGATCTCTAAAATATTCTTTCATTGAGGTCTAATATGACCCCACATATTAATCCGTTGTAGACCAGTTGACCGTTTTTAATTTTCTTCATGACTTTTTTTTTGTAAAAAGTCGATTTATTCAAAATTATGCCATTATAAAGATAACTTTAATACACAAATTAAAGACCAATACTTTGCTTTGGCTTTCAGCTTTTGAAATCAGAAAGCGTCAAACTTGGACTTTTTAATTTTTTATATTGAGTTTAGTAAATGTTTTTTTGGTGAACAGTTGTATTGCCAGCTGATTTGCCACGGAACGATACATACAAACTAATTCTACGTTTACCTAAAAAAATATATATAAAATTGATTACTTGGATTTTAGGTGGCGAAACTAAAACACGTAATTTTTTGAAAGTATATACCTAATAAGAATTACACATTAATAAATAACATTATATATAAAAATTGTTGGTTGTTTATTTTGAATACTACTTAATACGGGTATAATCTATGAACTAAAAATAAGTTTATTTTGCATTAGTACTAATTCAAGTATCTTAAAACTTGTTTTTAAGACATTTTCACTAAATATAAGAACAAGCTTATACAAAATATGAGTAAAATAAATACTAAATTTCAGTATCATTCTAAAAAAATTTAAGACAAAATTTACTGAATTCAAGTAAAAATTTACGTTATGTCTGTTTGTTTACATGCTAGTTTTTACTAATTTTACTAGTTTTTTCTCTTGAATTTGTTTTCATCGCAACATTTGCTAATTTTTTAACTTAGTTAATTCTATTTACTAATTTTGGCACAATTTTCTTGCATTCCACGTAAAAAGCAATTAATTTGAATGGGGGAAATGTTTTTAGTTGATCTGTTATTTTAAGTAAATGAATGTTATTTTAGTTTGACTCAAGATCATAAATTAATATCACTTTCTGTTTAAATTATTTTCAAATCAAAGAAAGATGATACAATTTTTACAAGTAAATTACAAAGAATAAAAATTATTGATAAAATTCGATAAGACCAGCAAGGCAGAATGCGCATTTTCGGTTTTCGCTACAAACCCATCATCAGTGCCTTTTGCCTTTGAGTGGGTTAATATTTTGATAATCGTCTACTTTCGTTGATGTTAGTCTAAGTTGAGTTAGTTGTTGATAACAAACCCGATTTGCTTTCAACAGCCACATAAGTAGAAGATTATCGAATATTAACCCACTCAAAGGCGAAAGGCACTGATGATGGCTTTGTAGCGAAAGCCGAAAGTGCGCATTCTGCCTTGCTGGTCTTATCGAATTTTTTCAATAATTTTTATTCTTTGTAATTTACTTGTAAAAATTGTATCATCTTTCTTTGATTTGAAAATAATTTAAACAGAAAGTGATATTAATTTATGATCTTGAGTCAAACTAAAATAACATTCATTAAGCAATTAATTTTTGGTAATCCTTTCGTCCTTTCCAAGTTTACTATTTTTTACTAGAAATGTAAACAAACAGTTAAGTTAATTCTTTTCACTTGTCTTTAAGAAAAGATTGTACTCGATTTAAGTTAAAATTGCCTTGGAGCCAAATCATGCCCAAATTTCTTAAAATTTTATTCAAATAATCTAATATTTTGTTAACAATTTTTTGAGTTCATGGTTAAAAATACGATTTGGGAGTTCATGAAAATACTAAAGTATTATATATGTATATACCAAAGTTTAGACAGATAAAAAATTAATAACTAAATTTAAAAGCGATTTCTGAACATTTTGTTTGTTGCAACTAATCTTCATTGTTATTAAGATTTTTTTTTGACGAAACCCATTATTTAGTTAAACCAACCAATTTTAGTCATACTTCCGAATTTATATTGCAAACTGACACTATTTTTTTTGCGTATATTTGCAAAAGCTTCTTTGAAAAAGCTATTACTCCTCTTTCTTATTCAAGCTTTTTTCCCTTTAGTCTATGGATTGTCTCCGAGTTGAATACTACTATTTTCTTTAACATTGATTTTTATCTCTTTATTATGCTATTTGCCATTTAACTATCTAATTTGCCGCAATGCTGATGGTCTGGATCACCCAGATTATATTAATCCCAGATTATATTAATGTGCTGGCTTTTTAGCTTAACAAAGAAATGAAGGTAAATTTTGTAATAGAATAAATTAGAGAAAGTTGTTAAACGATTTGTTACAAAGTTGTTAAATGATTTTTGAGTTTTTCGATTTACAAACAACTAACAAAAACAATTGTATATAGATGTCTATTAAAGAAAAGTGAAATAAACTTTTATATATACAATTGTTTTCACGCCATCGTTTATTATTTTTTTTTTTTTGGTTCATACAGTTTCATTTTAGCTATTTTACTTAGGCCTTACAAAAAGACTAATATTCCGACATACTACATACATATATACTATAAAGACAATTTTTTTGTAATGAAAAAGCATACAAAATGTAGCATGTTCGGTCATGAATGAACTACACTTAAACTTAACTTTTATACCTCGCGGCTAAATTGTATTATTAGGCTCAACCCTCATACCAGTGTATGTTTCACAATCCCTATCAGGACAGACAAAAGAAAATATAAAACACCATCATCGTCAGCATCATGTATACAGGACAGTAAAATGATTTTTGTTTTTTTTTTTTTTTTTGAAAACAACGTTGATGATGATGGTTGTTTAAAATATTTAACAACAATCGGATGTATAATTCTTGTAACTATATATACAGACTAAAACTCAGAACTTTAATGTTTACTATGGGCTAGGAGTTATAATTGAAAATTAGTAGTACACAGATAAATAGATTCACTGTGACAACCGAATTTCTAGCCAACTGAATCGTTCAAATCAAATATGTTCCTGACATAATTTAAACATATGGTATGTATAGTTTAAATCGAAATTCTGTTAAATAAACCGAATATCTCTTACCGCAAACAAATACATCGTTTGATACAACGAAACCATTCGGTTGGTAAAAAATCAACACTCAAAAAAATAAGATCAAAACCTCTTTCTACACTCAAAAAATAAGTTTGAAAAAGAATTAGTCAAACGTCTTTTTAATCAAATGCACAAGTTTTCAATAACTTTTTTACATTTTTAATAGATAAATTATCTAAAGTATAAAGTATAATTTCGGTATCGGTATTGAGAAAGCGGTATTTCGGTATTGAAAATTTTCCAGTACCGAATTTTCGGTATTTTCAGTATTCATATAAATATTCTTATTTAGCGCGTAAACTTAGATATAGCACATCTCAAAATTTCAAAATTGTGTACGAAAATTATTGATTCCAATCAGGCCTACTCTTCTCTCTTGTGTTTCATTCAGAGCTTAGAAAAGATAATTCTTTTTTGAATCAATACGATTTACTAATTTTATGAATCACTAAATGTTTTAAAATTATTTGTAATCAATGATTTGATTCCATTGTGATTCGATTGAATAATTTGTTTTAAGATATAATTCGCGAAGAATAAATCAGATCAGGGGGTAACCTCGTAACTCGATTGGAAAAAAAATTTTAGAATTTGTAAATATTGCAAATATTGTTAAAAATATAATTCTGCATAAAAATTATACTTTTGAATTTATGTTTATCGTAAATCTTGTACACTACACATAAAAATTCAAAAAGTAAGATTTTTGCAAAAACTTTTCTTTTTACGAAAGGTACAAAATTTACGAATTCAAACATTTTTTTCGAATCGAGTTACGCGGAAACCCCCCAGAGTTTTGAAAAATTGATTCAAAAATTATTTTCAAAGATGATAATAAATCTGAGTTATAAATTCGCGAATAAAAAAATATAAAGATAATTGTCGCGAATTATTTTTATATTTTTTTGATTTGCGAAGACATATTATTGACTAAAATTAATTCGCAAATTAAAAAAGAAACATTTTTAAAGCTGAATAAAAACAAAAAATATCATTCGCGAGAAACAAAAAAATCTACATACTCAAAAATTATTTTTTTTTTTATTCTGTTTTAGAAAATTTAGAAAGAAAATTTGGCAATTACCATTACCAACCAATACTGGGAAATCGTAGACACAAAAGTGAACAAATATTTATTAGACTAATTTTTTATTCTTTTGACTTCCTCTCAAGAAAATCTTTAGTATTTTTTATGTTTAAATTAAATAAAACTCGTGGATATAATCCTTGAAAAGTTCACACTATTTATAAGTAACCATAATCACACATTTTTTGAATGGGTTAATTTTATTTTAGTTTTTGCGTTGTACAAAGTTCTGGTTGAGTAAAAATGCAGTATACTCGTATTTATTAATATTTGCATCTTTAAAATATAAAATTTGTAAAAAATTGCAAACACAAAACCAGAACTTCTTTTAAAAATGACATAAAATATTAAAAAATAAACAAAAAAATTGTATGCAATACCGAAATCGGTATCGTTCTAAAATCGGTATTTCGAATTTGCTAAAATGGCTCGAATTTTGACAATTTCGGTATTACCGAAATCGGTACTGGAAAGCCTAGTACATACATACATCTATTTTTAATTTTTTTTTGATTATCTTTCCATAGTGAAACTCGCTCTAAATTTCTCATCCTCACATTGATACAGAAAAGTGAAAGTTTTTAAGTTAAAATTTTATCATGTAGCACTATTTTTGTTTTTCTTCTGTTTTGTTCTGTAAATGCTTATTCTTCATGTCAATGTGTATATATTTTTCCCTCTCATTTCATTTCTTACATTGTTTTTTTGTATTATAAAGTATACACATGTCCCTCGATGTAGACGATAGATAAGTTGCTGAATAAATCGTGTAAATCGAATTGAAAATTTTTTATAGAAAATCGTGTAAAATTAAATAAAGGGTATTACGCATAAAAAATATAGGCCAAAATGCAGTTTATGTTAGTCCAATATATAATTATACAAAATTTTATTTGATAATATGTATGTGGCTACATCAAAACTACTTAATTGATTACCCAGTTAATTATTATTTTTTCGAATGTCATATTTGTATGGGAAATTGTTGCACCCAGAAAACAGATTCGTACTTACAACCGAATTTATTGCCAATCGAATGTTTCGGTTGGGATAACAGAATTTTTCAGTTGTGACTACCGAATTATTATTGGGGCATTAGAAATTCGGTTGCCATTATCAAATGACTATTGACTCCACTGATATTCAGTTGCTACAAGTGAAAATTTCGGTTACCACAGCCGAATCATTCGATTGGCAACAAATTTGGTTGTAAGCACGAATCTGTTTTCTCTGTGTGTTGGTTTTATTTCACATAATATCTATTTAAAATAATCAACGGAGTGTGTGTGATATTCCGATATTTTTTATTGTTCAAAGAGTTCCCCCACCTGATCCTAGATATATGATTATGTAATACTAATAACAAGCACAGTAGCTTCGTATTCTTTAAAAAAAATTAACCCCCGAAATAGAAAATTTTCTGCATAAAATGGCTATTTACCAAAGACAGCCATCCAAAATTTCCCTGGAAGGAGAAACCAGCGCCTTCTCTTACTTGGAAACATATCTTCGAAATATATATTTTTTTGAGCATCGGACATCTTTTAAAGCAATAAAATTTTATAGATTTTTAATTTTGTTGAACTAACCTAAAAAACTAAAAAAATCGTGTAATTCCAGATAATTATCAATCGGTGTACACCAGAAATAAAATAATTGTGTAAAAATTATTGTACAAATCAAGGGAAATGTGTAGTTATTTCTAAGTGTAAGTTACTGTGTATAAATGTGGATCCTAATTTACTAGTTGGCTGTTATGTTGTGTGCTTTCTAGTACCGCCAGTCATCTGGCTTTATTCTTTTTTTTTTTTGGTTTTCGTTAGCTCATGACCCAAGGGTGCTTTATTACAATTTAACTTTTCTTTTATTGCTACATTTTTTCAATTCATTCTCTCATCTTCGTCATTTCGTTGTGTTTTCTTTATTGCGAAAAAAAAGAAAAACATATTTGGAATGCTGGTCTATGAAAAATTGTATCTACCAACATTGCAATATGGGTGATTCCACTTGTTTAAGCAATAAATTTGGTTATGACAATGGAAATCTTTATGGGTAATTTCAACGTTACATCCAGCCATTAGTATACCGATTGACTCAGAATCCTTTTTGATTCGATTTAGCGTTGTCAGTCATTTAGATGTCTCGATATTTCACATATTTGCGAATCGCGTTAACTATTAGGACTAAAAAAATGTGTATTTTTATGCTGATTACAGGAAAACTAAAGCCTATTTAGAGACAAATTCCAAAAAAAAATGTTGGTGCATAAATGTGCTCCACAGTTGCGGTCCAACGTGCTTAAACATTTTTTTTGCATTTTCTACACTCAAAAATACACAACAATCGAGTGCTGATTTGATATCAATTGTTTCAGTTTTATAAAAAAAAAATTCTATTTTTTTAAATTAAATGCACAAATATTTTTGTATTTTTCTCTCTATATGCTTTAATTTTTAAAACGATTGAGACAGATTTTGCAAAAAAAACAAAATCTTTTTTTTTCAGCGAAATTTAAAATTTCAAAAGCTTGTAGTGGATCCATAAGTACTCTCTAAATTTTTTTGTTATTTTTCCCTTAATCATCTTAAAATTGTGCATCGTTTAGGTGGTAATAGTTGAAGCCATTTGAAATTCGGGACACCCTACCGATTGACTCAAGATCCTTTTTAATTCGATTTAGCAATGTCAGTCATTAGGATGTACCGATTTTCGAATATTTGGAACAGCGTTAACTTTTGGAACTAAAACAACGTGTATTCTTATGCTGATTAAGGGACAAAAAAAGCTTGTTAAGAGAAAAATTCCAACATAAAAATTGTTGGTGCATAAATGTGGTCTACAGCAGCTGCTCAAAGTGCCTCAACACTTTTTTTTTAGCATTTTCTATACTCAAAAATACGCAAGAATCGAGTGCTGATTTGAAAATCAATTATTTTAGTTTTATTAAAAAAATTCTATTTTTTTTAATTAAATGCACAAAATTTTGTACAGTTTTTTTCTCTATAAGCTTTAAGTTACAACACGATTGAGACAGATTTAAAAAAAAAAAATTGTTTCAGCGAAATTTAAAATATCGAAAGCTTGTAGTGGTCCATAAAAATGCTATAAAATTTATTTGTTATTTTTCCTTTAATCAGCTTAAAATTATGCATCGTTTGAGTGGCAATAGTTACAGCCATTCGAAATTCAGGACACCCTGCTGTCTTGCACGCATAGGTCGCAAATATAAACATATTTCGATACACTGGAGTAAATCTGCCGAAGGACGAATTTCATTGGTTGTGGTTAAAATCGATCTTTACCCTACGGGAAATTTTTAACAAGCTGTCACCCAACTGGCCCCTTTATATGAAATAGACTGGTCACTTTTACATGGCGTTGTCATAGGAGGGGGAAATTGACCCCTTGTGACATGTCATAAGACAAATCCCAGGACAGGTTACTGAACTCTCATAAAAACAAAGTTCAGGGACCTGTCCTGGGATTTGTCTTGTGATATGTCACAAGGGGTCAATTCCCCCCCCCCCCCCCTATGACAAGGCCATGTAAAAGTGACCAGTCTATTTTAAAAATTTCCAGTAGGATATTTAGACATAGCATCCATATAAAGGTCCCTCAATAATTAGATTGTATGCTTATTTGCATGCTACAGTTGACAAATATAAAGATATTTAAATGAAAATTCAATCCATTCAAATTTTCACAAATTATCATAAAGCTGGGATTTCCAACCTTTTTACTTATTTTTGTTTTTTTTTTTTTTGCATAAATAAAGTCTACAAAATTATCACGTTTTTTAATTTTCTTGTAATCAACTAAAACTTTTTCAATCCCCAACGATGATTTCATTTGTCTCAATCATTTTACCTAATGGAGTATCCCACTTTAAAAAGTACTATGGTACAATATATGTCAAGTTTCAGTAACTAATGGAAAAATTATTTTTTAAATAACACCTTCTTACCCAACTACCGACCTCATACATTCATTACTTAAAGTGCAAAAGATACCTTTATACTTTTTTTTATTATGCTGAATTCTCTAATCCGCCCTTTTAAACGCCTAGAGGACTGTGCATATTTAAAGAAAACAACAAAAATCCCTTAAAGGCACTTTCCTAAAAAAGCGTATAAAAACTTCTTATATGAAAGCCGTTGACCGTCATAATACAAGAAAATGGAAGAGAGAAAAAAAAGAACAAGACAAATTCATACATATGTGTATTTTTATAACTCTCGGTAGGTATTGTTAGTGGCTTTTTATTCTAAATGGGCAGGCTTTAAAAGCAATTATAGTTTAAATGTTTCATGACGGTAATATATATTATATATAAATGTATATTTTATTCATCTAGAGTGAACTGGAAGAAATATATCTGTAAATTTTTTATTACCTTATAAATCGCTGGATTATCAAGTTTATTTAAACACTTGAAAGAAATGTGTTTTTTTCTAAATTAACTTTGTAATTGTAAAAGTTGTACCTTATACCTCTTAACTTTATTTGAGAAAATAAAAGATGACTTTTGGGTGTTTTTTTCTGTATTCTATGTATAATTTGGCTTTTATTTGTTTTTATAAAAGATCCTAAAGTTGTTCATACTAAACTCTAAATTTGTTTCTATTTATATTAGTTGGCAAAAGAAAGTTCGTAAGTTTTAAATATACAAACTTAAGTAGTAAAAGTAAATATTAGATCCTTACATTTCTTTAAACAGGCACAAAATGCTATAGATGTGCGGACAAAGAAAACTAAAAATAAATTTGTAACATGGCGAAGAGAATAGGAACAGTAGAATTAAAACGGTAGTGTGAAACCTTAACCCTTTAATGCCCAAGGCCACTAAAAAGCGGTCTTCAGATCTTAAATAGTTCCTGCCTAAATAACAACTTTTACGAATACAATTATATAACGTCACCAGAAAATATAATTTCCTACTTCTTTCGCCTTCAAACGTTAGTCGCGCAACTAACTATTTAAAACATAAAAAAAAATATGTTTGAAAAATCCTCAAAAATATATTGACGGCCTGGCAAATATTAATGGTAATAACAAAGCTACAGAGCAAAAACCTTGTCTCAACTACTCACCAGGCAATTTGCTCGTTTAATTACTTTCGTTCGCGATGTTCCAAAAGTAATAAGTACCCATTACTTTTGGGGCATCGCGAACAAAAGCAATTAAGTGAATAAGTGCCTTGTAAATTGTTAAAACCATGTTTTTGCTGGGTAGTTTAAAGTCTATATTTGTAAAATGAATTTTACTCGTAATTTTTACTCCCAGTTTCACAGTACACCGTCGGGATACGGCATGCGAACCTAACTGACAAATTGTTTGAAATTAATCACCCAGATTTAGTATTAAGCAAAAGTACCCAGCAAAAACAGAAATTACCAAGTAATTAAGCGAGTAAGTAGCACACAAAAGGTTTCACTAGTTACCGATATCCCAAAATTCAGGGGTGGTCATTACCATCTCGCTTACAAAGAGAGTGAGAATAATGTGTTGCAAGCATGCTTACCCATAGTGAAAGAATACATACACTCACAATATTTTATCATTAAAAACAACCTAAAATACATATTAAATTAATTGAAAACACATTTAAAAACACAGTTTGCTATTTATTTTCAAACATTGTTTACACAATCCATAAAAGAAATAAAAATAATTGAAAAGTCTATTAAAACAATCATCAATTTTTAACTGACAAAACGTAAAAAATACTTTTGTTTTTTCATATTTGAAAGTTTTTTTTTTTTTTTGTTTGAATTTTCAAAACATAACACCATACACAACACACACGTTCATATTTTTATTGGCTTGTAATTTGAATTGAAATAATTTTGTATATTAATAAACTATTTTAACAAAAAAGAAAACCGAAAATATTTGAATTTTTTGTTTTAAAACAGAAAACAATGAAATTATTTAAATTATTTTTTATAAAAATAGAAATCTAAAAATAGAATATTTGACTGAAAATAACAACTCCTACAGACGATACATATTTCTTTCTAGTTTGTTTTTTATTGATTGATAAAAAAGTCAAACAATATGTTTCAATGTATTTTAATCAGGGTTGGTTACCGTTTGATTTTTAAAATAACGGTAATTATCTACCATGGTGATACTAAAATTGATTTGAATATTTTATATCCTCGATGTCAGTTAGGGCAATTGTCTTCATATTTTGGCGTTTTTATTTTCTTGGTTTCACGGGTCAATTTCTTATTATTCCCAAATTACCGTTATTAATTGCTGTTTTGGCATTTTAGCGGTATTATTACGGTAATATGCATATATTACGCAATTAAATCAATAAAATATCGAAATAAAAACGGGTAAATATAAAGACAATTACTCTTAATGGTATCCGTGTTTTAAAACGTTGATATGGGGTTTGGTTTAGGCGTGCTTGACAATTACCGTTATATTAAAACTGAAACGGTAACCAACCTTGATTTTAATTGATTCTTCAATTGAAAACAAACTTTATCTATTACTTTTTAAATAAACCTCAATCGTTTATAGAAAATATATTGTGAGTGTAGTTACTCACAAAGATAGAATAAGTAGTTACTCAGAAGTTAGGTAATAAGTGGTTACCCTACATTGTGCAATAGTTGTTCATATTTTCAAAATAACTTTTTAAATCAGAAAATTTTCTATTCAGTTGGAAAGTGTTCAAAACAAATCAATAAATAAAATGTAAATATGAAAAGACTGACATTTCTATTCGACCGTACCACTTTACAGGCAAATAACAAAACAGAAAGCAGTACACCTTCGAATATAAAGTATTTTTGCAAAGCAGTTTCGAAATTTTTTGCCGAACGTAGGGGTGCCTTTTCTAAATATTTTTCGTTATAGCCTCGTCATTTGCAGTTGAATCTTAAAGTGTGATTTATCGATTTTTTCCTCGATGATGCAGATGTTTTGCTATATAAAAGGTGACCCCTACGATCGGCAATAAAAAAATTAAAAAATTTTCTGTTGGAATTATTGAAAAACTTCCTTAGCAAAAGTTTAATGATTTTTTTCTGACATTAGCGTTGTACATTATGGTGGTAGCAACGGAGATCTGGTGGGTAACTACTAGAACGGGATACTAGAGGTAAATGGTCCTTAGAGCAAAACACTGGTCTTCTCGAGAGAAAAACATCGATGTATCATACTTTAAGATCCGACTGTAAATGCCAAAGATATAACATGGCGACCCCTATATTGGCTAAAAAAAATTTTTTTTGAAATCTCCTTTTACAAAACAAACTGATTTATTTAATTTTTCACAATTTATTTTTATTTAACTTTGATGATCATTAATTTAGTTAATTAAATAAATTGATCATTAAACATGCAATTCGACAGTATAATTTTTAAATATTACCTAGTGTATCCTAAATGCATGTGTGTTGTTTTTATTTTATTTACGCTCAAAATAAGGTTAATTTCCACGTTCATATCAAAGTATCGGGGTTTTAAGATATCTTAGATAATTGTAACCCAAAAAATGTAAATTTTTTTAAACTGAAAGCACCGTAAGTTGTTTTTCATGTGGAAACATTTCACTTGAACTTTAAAGGCTTCATAGTGCAATTTAAATTATAAAAATGAACAATTTTTTAATTTTATAATAAAGACACAATCACAGTATACACAAAATGTCACCAGAAAAATAATAGTCTTGTGTATTAAATTTGCGTGAAAACAAAGTCAACACAATTTTCACGTGAAACTCATTGTCGTGAAAAATTATTTTTTTTATATGGAGTATAATAGTTTTTCACGTGAAACTCAAACAACTTACGGTGCTTAAGTCTTAGAGTGTCTCAGAAAAAATTAAATTATTCATTCATTTTCAAACAATTTTTTATTTCTAGATTAAGCCATACATACAGTGATTAAGAAATAGTTTACCTAAGATACTATCTACTACTTTGACACCAAGTTTGGTCGAGTATGTTTCCAAGTTCAAACAAAACAGTTTAGTTGTTATAAAATTCATATGATGTTGGTGTGCAAGATAAAACACGCTTATGAAATACAATAGCATGTTATTTTACATGAATATTGTTATATCGTCGGCTCGCCTGCAAGTAGTGCTATGTAGTTTAGCAGGTTTTCAGTAGAGCGAATAAACTGGTTTATATTATCCTTTGAAAATATTTTATTGTCATCATATGCCATAATGATTCACGGCTTAATTTACTAAAATCATCATTAAGGCATATGATGATAATAAAGTACCTTAACAGGATAATATAAATCAGTTTTTTTGCTCCCCTGAAAACCTATTAAAAACACATAGCGCTACTTGCAGGCAAGCCGACGATATGTGTAGTAGTAGCATATACAGAAATACTTTAAATGCTACTGAGCCCTCTATAGTGGTAAATACATAAAAATAGTTACAGTTTAAGCATCTTCTTTTCACACACATACTATTACTAATACACACAAATATACATAGTCAAATAGGTACACATATATGGAAAACTTAAATCCTATAAAAAAAATTGTTGACAAAGTCATTGACATACATGTTCGTTTTACATGCAACTCTTTGCGAATATTAGTTGGTATTAGTCTTACTAAGCCAAGTAGAATCATATGTTAGCGGATGTGGTAAAGTGGGAGGATTTTTTTTTTGTGAAATTGATGGTATTTGTAAATTATTTAAATAAATGTAAAGAGAGCAAAAAATGGAAACATTAGTTTGGTTTCTAGTATAGAATGTGTATTAAAAAGTTCATCTCGTTTATAGTCTTTGTTGACATTTTCTCCTTTAAGCCTTTTAATGTGAACTCAGTCATGAAGTATATATGAAGAACTTACGCACCTTGCGTTTTCGAAGAGATTTTCTTTTGTTTTGTGTATGTATAATGTTTTCCGACTAATTTTTGTTCTATATTTGTGTGGACGTGTGTTGTTTTTATTTGCTTTTTGTTTTTTATTTGGCTTTGTTAGAATAAAAAGAGTTTTATAAAATGTTTGAATTAATGCTATTTTTAGATGGTTTACTTTTTTTTGAAAGGTCATATTACGTTATAAAAAGGTAAAAATAACCTGGAAACAATTCTTATAATACATACTAGAGGATTTGCGGCTAATGTGGAATACCCACTAAGTTTTCTGCTAAAGCAATAATGCAAAATTTTCGAATCTCTTCGATTTCCGATTACCAATCTGTGATCAAGACAAAAAGAGTTTAACTTATTATATGCAACTCCCAAAAATTTAATTTGCAAAATCGGAGGCTAATGCCTTGGCTGGCAGTATATTAATTTATCTACTAAAATTTCTGACATGGGTTTCAAGACTTAATCTATTTCCGCTTTTCGGATTTAAGCTTCTTTGGCCTAATCTGCCTGAAATTATTGAAAAACTTAATTTTCAATGTTTGTAATTTATAAGGCTCCTTAAAAAATGACCCCAATAAAAATCGCCCCAATGCAAAAAATGAAAAGTGGCCAACGTTTTGGGGTCATTTTGATAATGAAATATTACCCCAATATGAAATATGGAATTTGGCCCCAATTCAAAGTGAAAAAGGGCCAAATAAAAAATAAAAGCAATTCTTATAAAAAGGAAAAAATACCCCAAAGTTGGAATAATTTGCCAATATGAAAAATGGCTCCAATTAAAAAAAAATCGTTTTTTCACAAACCACTATGAAAGAGGGCTCCATATTTATTTAAAAATTGATATTGTTATTAAGTTGTTATGTTATGTTTATAATATATGGATATCGCAACAACCCTGGAAGGAGAACTACAAAAGGCAAAAGGTTTGGTTTCTGTGGTGCTAACACTCTTACTTTAATTAATAAAAATCTATCTCATATAAATAATATTATTAGCAGCTGCCTGCAACATCCTTGAGAGGCAATTTTAAAAGTAGTGTCCATTAAATATTTTTAATTGGATACTGCAATGTTCTTTCAGATAAGGTCTATGGACTTCATCGACGAAAATGTGCTGTAGGTGAAGCTCTCTTCTGTGATGCGGACGGTAAAAAAGGGTCTCGTATTTTCGTCATCTCTTGAGATACCAAAATTGATTCATATTCTTTCCAGTTGGAAAGCTTCAGTTCATTTGTCTTTACAAATGTTTTGCTTACTAAATAATTAAATACCTTTTTTATCTTGGGGAGTCGCCTGTTTTTAATTTCATCATGAAATCTGCAAATATTTAATATTATATATTTACAAGTATATATTTAAAACTGTTAAATTTTACCTACCACATGCATTCCTTTAGGCGGATTTAATAGTACTGATGGCATTTCGTTCATCTCCCACGGTTGTTGCAATATTCAAAAATTTCCTTGGTAAATTTGGGGACTTTTTTCCTTATGCAAAATTACCCCAAATCAAAAAAAAAAAAAAATAACCCTAAAATGCACAAGAATTTGGGGTAATTTTTAAATTGAAAAATTGCCCCAAATTCAAATAGGAAAAATTACGCCAATTAAAAAGGAAAAATTGCCCCCCAAATTTACGTGTTGTTGTCTTCAATAGAAAAGTTTGGGACCTTTTTTCATTTTTCACGTTGGTTCCATTTTTCAAGGAGCCAATTCATAATTCTTTTCGTTTCTATTAAAAATTGTTTGGTAGCATTTAATGCATGAACTTATAGAATTTATGGCTAAATAAAATTATAAATACATATACATAAATTCCTAAGTGCCTGTGCATAATAATTCGAAAACCTTATAACACATTTATAAAATGAATTTTGTATGAAAAGTCTATTTTATAAGCCATTTGTAAATATAAAAATGATTATTCATATGAATCTTAAAAGATAGGGAAACCATAAATGTTGCTGTGTTTTAAATTATGACCTAAAATATTTAAAAAAGCAACAGTTAACAATTAAGAACATTGATAATTTAAAAAGGTAAAATTTCTGTTTTATAAATTATCTTTTTAGACAAAATTTGAAGCCATATTTTGCTACAAAACAACCATGTAAGCTAAGTTTTCATATAATTCGCTACATTTTTTCCCAAACAATCAATATTTTTCGAAATATATTGATATTCCACATTACCCGTCCATACTACATTAGCCGGCTATACAATATTACCTGAATTTATTTCTTCTATATTTTAGATGTGACCTTCATTTATATGGCAATAACTACTACTTTGTTTGAATAAGAACCGTTTTTGTTTTCATACTATTTTTTTTATAAAAATTATTTAGCTTTTGAAGTCATCTAACCTTATAAGAGCACTTAAGTTTCTTTGAGGACGTTTTTAATAAAATTATTTTATTTTCATCTTACATTTCAGTTCCTAATCGATTTTTGTATTTCTCCTTCTAGATAAAGAAAAAATAAAATTTCTCAGTTACTCCAAATGTCAACAATTTACTGCATGGCAATACATATAAGCACCTAAAACTTTGACTGTATTCAGAGACTAATATAAGTAAGCATCATAAAATTTTTTTATTGAATAAGATAAAACCCCATCTTCGTTTTAATATCAAAGAACTAAGGAAAAATGCTTTGATATAGTTTTATATGAGTATTACTTTATAAAATTGCTTACAGTTATATATTGCAAAATACATATTCATACAAAACTATATTATATTGTGTAACATTGTAGCCTAAGTTTATATATCGTCGGCTTGCCTGCAAGTAGTGCTATGTGTTTTTTTTAGCAACGGTAATGACCTGTCATTACCATGTTTTTGCTGGGAAATTTCATAAATTCCAGATACATTGCAATAACCAAATAAGAAAATGGAGTTCTTCCCAAATATCTTTTACAACATCGTTAACCACCCATACAAATTCTACAACAGCTTCCACTGCAACCGATGGAACTGGTTCCGGAACCAGTTCCACGGATCTCGTATTTAAGATATGAATGACGTAGAATCAATTCGTGAACTTGTTCCAGAACTGATTGTAGGGCAACCAGTTCCACTTTCGAGCTATAGAAGTGTTTGTTTTTGGGACAATTTCTAACAGAAATCATCGGTGATACAATTGACAGTAGAAGGGGTTATAAAGAAAACCAACTCTTTACAGCAGAAAGTTTTCCTGGGTGTTGCATTACCATGTTCTAATATATGTTCTACAAGAGGTTCTATATATGTATATGGAGTTTTACCCAAAAGCAATAGGTTCTTTTCCTCCAAACTAGTTGCTTTCGGACCGGTTATAAAACTAGTTATGCGATAGTGAAACCTTATATTTTGGCTTTTGGGTATCAGTTCTAGCACCGGTTTCATAGAACCGGTGTTAAACTTGTTATAAACCTGTTCTGGAATATATTCTGAGGTAAGTGGTTGTAAAAAATGTTTATGGGGTTAGAATAACTGATAGTGTTTTTCTTTGGTGTATAAATGTTAAAAATGCGGGATTCACAACAGATGGCATATTTTTTACACATGGTTTGTGTCTTTAATAACTTATGTGACATTTTGGAGGGTAAAGATCAGTCATTTATTCTCACTTATTGTTAGTCATTAAACGAAATAGTGTAAACAACAAAGTGTTTTTTCGCTTGGGAAATGTAGAATTTTGTCCAAAAAAAGCATCATATACGGGACGTTTTGCTTTACTTCTTCAATTGCAAAAAAAATTACTGCTGAAGCACATCGATTGTTCACTGAAGCTTTTCCTAAATACGTTCCATCGATTTCAACGTGCGAGATGGACACGGATGACTAAGACAGCCCAGGTCAACCAAATCGTATCAACCAACCATGAATAACGCCAAAGCCGAATATTCATGGCGCCAAGGTAGTGCTCTATATATGGTGGGACCAGAAGGGTCCCATCTATTATGGGCATCTGAAATCGGGCCAAACGATCACCTGTACCAAACACAATTGATTCTTTTGAAGCGAGCATTGGCCGTAAAACGACCGGAATATGCGACTAGACATGAACCCGACCACATGTTGCAAGGCCGGTTAAAAACTATATAGAAAATAGTGGTTGGAAAATTTTGCCTCACCCGCTCTCACTGGAATACGCTTCACTTAAGTATAGGATATCCGAAACTGCCTTGATTCGTTCTTGGACTCAAAAAATGAGTAGTTATATATGATTTTATTACATTTGATATATTTGGATGAGGAGAAAATCCGGATAAAATTGTATCAAACCATATCTTATGCCATCAAATTAGATCTAATTTGGTACAATTAGATCTAATTTGATGGCATAAGATATGTTTTGATACAATTTTATCCGGATTTTCTCCTCATCCAAATATAATATGATCATAATATGATCTAATTTGATACAATTAGATGTTCTCATTTTTCGGATATAATTTATATTATATCAAAATTCATATAATTTTTTTACGTAGGGTATACACAACTATAAGTAGTAGTTAAAGCATATAAAATGCAATATCAACATTGTAAAAAATATTGAAATATGTGGTAAAATTTAATTGCTAGACAACAACAATACTTGACCCTTGCGGGGTTTATTCTAATTAACACAAATGGTTCTTAACATTTAAATTTTAATACAATGAATTAGTTTAACAAAGGGAAAAATTTATATATAATTTAGTTCACAAAAACTAAACAATCAAAAAATATATTTAGTTACAATTTTTGTTTAAAAAATAAATATGTTGTATTAAAAAAGATGTACAACATTTGTTTTTATGTCAGAAGCTGATATTGAACTCCAAGTATTTTTTATATCCAAAAGAATTTCATTTCAAAAGATTTAAAAACTCATAATATCCATTAACATTCTAGGAATATATTTTCTTTGAATTTTAATCACTATGTAATTTGTTTATTTTCTGCCTGAATGAAATTGAAATCCTGTTTAAAAACAACAGTGCAATGATTTGCAATTTCCTTTATGTATATTCGAGAAAAAAATTAAATAACAATAAAGATAATATTACTTCTGAAAAAAAAAAATATATATTTATTGATAATTTATTTATGAAGACCTTGCCATTAATGACTTAATTTTTGTATGGATTTCGATTAAAAGTTGGGGAAAAATAACAACCAGAGGCAACCTGTATTCAACAAACAATATCCTTCAATACTTTTCCGACTTTTATTTTAAATTCCAATAAAAATGTGACATTTTTTAATTTATGTATTTAATATGAATAAAATAGTTTTAATTGTGAAATTTTTACACAGCATGTGAAGTAGGGTGTCCCTAGCTTTTTTCGCATGCAAATTTGTGTCCAGCAGGTCAATCAAGAGCTGATGATGCTCTTTAAAATGGGTCTGGAGAGCGCCACATATCATGCATTATAAAACAAAATGCATTTCTGAAATCCTGAGAAGATTTCGTTTCATTTAAGTACCCACACTTATGCGTTACGCGTTGTTGAAAAGTTATCATATAGAGAAAATCTGACAATAAAATATAAACACTCAGGAAAATTTTTTACAATCGGTTGCCAAGTACACAAATTCTGCAACAGGTTCAACTACAACCGATTCCATAGAACTGATTGTAGAACCAGTTCCACGGAAGTATGGAAGTGGTTGCTTTTGGGACAATTTCAAACAAAAACCATCGGTGTTACAATTGACAGTAGAAGGGGTTGTAAAGGAAAATTAGCTATTCTATGGAAAATCACTGGTGAAGCCTGTCCATATAAAAATGCAGAAACTAGATCTAGTCTGATTTGAAAATTAATGTGTTTATAATTTTTAGAAAAAAAGGTTTATTCTTGTTCTTAACCTCAAACCTACTAAATTTAAGTTTTTATATTTTGATATTAAAAATTTCTGTAAAAAATTGTAAGAAACTTAAATTACTTCTATTACAATATTTTTAAGAACTTTTTAAATAAATTGGTATTTTTGGGCGTTTTTTTTAAACTGTTATTTGGCAACACTAGTTGCTTAGATCGTATGCTTCTTTGGTATTTGAGAGCAAATAGCGCACTTTTAATATTACAAGTAAAAACGAATTAATTTTCTACATACTTACAATTTTACAAATACGAATAACCCTTGATACGATCAGTCAATTTATTTCTTAAAGTGTGAACTGAACACAGAATTTTTCTCCACTTACATATTTTTTACACGTCTTTATCGAATATGTCTTATGGAAATCAATTTATCGAAATCAATTATTACGCCGCTCTTTCCTGTATTTTAAAATATTTTTTGAAAAAAGTGCTTTGAAAGAGTTAACATATTTTTTTTCAAATCATTATATGTCAAACTATTGCATTTTTGTAAATAGCGTTTATAGAAAACTCTCCAAAGTATCACATGCTTTCTACGCCATTGTAATATCGTTTTCCTCTCAAAAGTAAGAAATGGGTTAGAAAAAAATTGTTGTTTTTAAGTTTTTTATTGCTTTTAAAATTGCAATACTTTTGCTTTTTTTTATTTTCTACAATATCTTTTGCTTAAAATACATTGGGTTTTGCTTTTTTTATTACCTCTGGTACTAACTTTACCTCAAAAATAAAAGTACAACTAGTTCGGGACTCCCTAATGTTCAGTTAATACAGAAGTATGTATTTATGAATTTCAATAGCAATAAATAGAAAAACTACGCATTTTTTGAATGGCGACACATTTTTTTATATATAATAATTCCATATACGAGAGTAACTATTTTTGTTTTGAGCCTAACAATGAAAAAACAGAAATTTGTTATGGAAAAGGTCTTTATTGTTTTTCAAAATATTTTCCTTTGTGATGCAGTTTTGCTTGCGTTCTAACCACTTGTCATACCACTTTTTCCACTCCGGGTGAGATACCTAAAAAACATGATTTTTGAATACATCTACGGCTTCTTCTGCTGAAGAAAATAAAATCGCTAATCTACATTTCATCAAAGAAGCAACCTTTCGCCCTTACTATATAAAATTTTCAAATGTATATTTTAGTTAAAGTCGACTTTAGTTAAAATATTGGGAGGTATGCAATGACTTTGTTTATTTTTGGAGCATTCTGATTGGTTAATTTATTTTCAGCAAATCAAAATGTTCGAAAATAAAAATATTTTTGTAGGGTTTTCATACATAAAGTTAACAAAACCGTATGATTAAAAATAAAGTCGACTTTAAATTTAAAATACTCTTTTAGTTTTTATTTATAGAATTCAGGTCTTAACAAACTGGTGCACTACTATTTCCAAAGAGGCACTTTAGAACTGGCTCAGCGATTATCACATTGGTACCAGTTTTTCTCTATCTATGTTTTCGACCCTAAATTGTAATTTAAGTTATCTGATTGAAATAAATTAGCACATAACTGGTTCTAAACTAGTAAAATTACTTATTTAAAACTTTAAGAGAATAATTTCACTATTTAACCAAATTATTTCAGTTTTCCAACTGCTCGCTGTATAACAGCATGAAAAAACAATAATTGTATAATTTTTTTTTTTTTTACAATTAAAGTCATAAATATGTACATCTGTACTATTCGTTTTTATTCTGTCACACATTATTTACACATGTGTAACTTTTGTATTTATTTGTGAAATATTTTTATATTTTCAAATTAAAAACTGAGTTAAAAAAAAGTATGTAAAATTTACATTTAATGGCCTTTAAACTGATAAATTGTAAAATATTGCAGTTTATGGTAATTTGACAAGTTAGTACCAAATAACACATGTCACAGTCATTAACAATACAAAATGATTAAGAAAATTACGGCCGGCGAGCAAAGACCATGCAATTCGCACAGGCATAGCGAACAAGTGGTGATTTGATTTATAACACAATGACGAAAGCTATTGTTAAACGTACACTTTAGCAGGAAGAATATTTTTTTTTTCAATGTTGAAATAAAAGATATAATTGTTATCAAAAATTTCAAGGCCAGTTTTATAGTCAAAACTAGGCCAACCAAAAAGAAGCCAGGGCATGTGTTTTATTTGAAGAGATAGAACAGTTTAGATTAAATACAACTTCTGATCTTAAAAATATAAGAATATTGAGCTATATTTGTTATAGCTTTTTTTTGCTTATTTTATACAATTTTGCTTCTTTTTGATTATTTTGTAAATATTTGCTTATTTTTGCTATTTTCTTTGAAAAAGAAGCTTATTTTAGCTTTTTTATGCGAAAAAAGAGCATATTTTTGCTTTTTTTTTCATAAAATCAGTCATTTTTAAAATTATTTTAAGTCGACATAAATTTTTTTTCTTTAAAATTTGTTTTTTTTAATTTATTTTAAATTAAAAAATCTCTTGTTAAAATAAACTTTTTATTTTCCAACCTGAATTCTAATAGTAAAAATATGACAATGACGATTTCCTTAGGCAAGAATGATTTTAGCACATTTAATTCTTTAAAGCATTTCCCGATGAAAATAAATTTAAGAATGTCACAACTTTGTCTGATTCCTGAAGTTCCAAGGAATGTAGCATTGTATTAAACGAGTAAAAAGGTTAAAGTCGGGCATGCCGACTATACAATACCCTACACCAGTCTGGGTAAAAGCCAACTAATGTTTGGATCCGAAATTCTAATGGGTTAAAATGGGGCTTGTGTCAAAATTTTCTATAATGTAAGTCAGTGCACCAAATTTCATTAAAATATCTTAATATTTGCGATCTGCAGTTTGTAACCAAGCCAATTTTGGGGGGACCCTTATATGGGCACTAGGTCTAAACATGGACCGATGTTCACCAAAATCAATAGGCTTCGTCCTTGGGTCAAAATAGGTCTGTGTACCAAATTTCATCAAAATATCTTAATATTTGCGACCTGCAGCGTATAAAAAATATAATTTTGGGGGGACCCTTATATGGGCACTAGGTCTAAACATAGACCGATATTCACCAAAATCAATAGGCTTCGTCCTTGGGCTGATGTAGGTCGGTATACCAAATTTCATCAAAATATCTTAATATTTGCGACCTGCAGTTTGTAACCAAGCCAATTTTGGGGGGACCCTTTTATGGGCACTAGGTCTAAACATGGACCGGTGTTAACACGGACTGCCATAGGTCGGTGTACCAAATTTCATCAAAATCTCTTCATATTTGCGACCTGCAGCGTATAAACAATATAATTTTGGTAGGACCCTTATATGGGCACTGGGTCTAACCAAGGACCGATGTTTACCAAAATCAATAGGCATCGTCCTTGGGCCGACATAAGTCGGTGTACCAAGTTTCATCACAATATCTTAATATTTGCGACCTGCAGCGTATAAACAATATAATTTTGGTAGGACCCTTATATGGGCACTAGGTCTAAACATGGACCGATATTTACCAAAATGAATAGGCGTCGTTCTTGGGCCGACATAAGTCTGTGTACCATGTTTCATCAAAATATCTTAATATTTAATATTTGCGACCTGTAGAGTGCGCACAAGAATGCATGGACAGACAGACAGACGGACGGACGGACGGACGGACGGACATCGTTAAATCGAAATAAAAAAAAATTCTGAGCCGATCGGTATACTATAAGGTGGGTCTAGGACCAATATTTTTTGGTTTTACAAACATCAGCACAAACTTATAATACCCTGACCACATAGTGGTGTAGGGTATAATAAAAAATTAAAATTTTATGAGGATTTTAATGAAGAAGTGATGAAGTTTAAGGGCTTATTTTTGCATTTTAACTGCTTATTTTACTGTTTATTCGAGCTTTTTTGAAGAGCTTAAAACATTGCTTTTAGATCTTTTTTTTTGGTTGCCCTAGTCATAACCAATTAGCCATAGGCAAGTTTAAAATGACACATAAAAAATTTAAATTGCCACGAAAAACCAGTAAAACTGGAATGAAGAAAGACAAAAATAGCATGCTTATTCCATGATTAAGAAAAAATAATAATAAAAGAATTCACAGAATAACTGTAAATGTACAGTTGGCGTAAATTAGTATGATTTCAGAGTTTAAAATTTCCATTGCCGCAAAAAACAAATTCAGGGAATTTTGTTTTTATCGACCTTAAAAAAAATTGTTTTTATAAATTTTTTCCAAAAATTATCTACAAAAGTTGGGTATTTACTATATTTTACAGCATTTGTTTATGAAAACCTAATAATTAAATATTTAAAGTGTTATTCTCGCAATAAAATTAATGTTGGCGACAATAAAGGTATATTTTAAGTTTTTTCTTTTTTTTCCCTTTTTTATACACGTCAAAATAATATAGATACACACAGAAAAAAGATTGGTTGGTAATCGGTCATCACCAAAAAATATTAATAAGGTAATACGAATTTTCATTGCAATTGTTAAATATTTTAAATTGCAATAGACTTTCTATGATAAAAACTATACTAATAAAATTGTAATCAAATGAAAGTCTATGCAATAGAAAAATTAGTTCCTTTTACCGACCTTCGTCATTTTAAAAATTAATAAACTAATTCCATGTCGACAATCAAATTTAATACTGCATATTGTGCTCTAATCCCAAATTTTGGTGATTACAGCAAAATATTTTTTATAACACCATATTTCAAACCAAAACTTTGTTTCTAGTTATTACCATCAATTCTCGGTTGCTAATATAATTCAAAAAAGTGTATTGTTATTATTTTTCGGTTGTAATAACAGAAAAACTTATATTTAACTCGGATTGGGTTTATGAACCGAAATGAAACTGAGGAAGTCAAATATTTGTTGCAAATATTGAAATATTAAAGTATATTTTTACCCAAAACCAATTTGTCATTATCATTTAAAAAAATTGGAAAAATAATTTACATAAAATATAAAATGTGCTAAGAAAACATAATTTTAAAGCACAAAGTTTCAATTAAAAAATAAAAAGCAAACACAGAATTTAGAAGGCCAAAAAGTGATTTTAAATGTGTCGATTACGGTCATCTATACGGTGCTTTATAAGAAATGATTGTTTACCTGAATACATTATATAATGAAATTTTGCAATAGTCTATCAGTGGTTTTAAAGTCACTCTATGGGGTTGATTGTGTGGTTCTTAAGTTATATCAAATATTTTGAAAATGCAATTGCATGACAGAAATATTGTATAAGACTTTAACGCTAAACACCAATTTTTGCAGAAATTGAAAAGTCTTTTGAGAAACGAAATTGAAAATGAAGAAAATTTTATCTAAAGCATGTTATTTTGCCGGTAAAAAAACTTGTAAATGCGATAAGATTTTTGGCTGTTTTTTCAAAATGACAAAATTGGTTTCTAATAAGTTACAATAAATCCAATATTGGTGCTTATTTGGATGGATTGTTAAATTTTTCTGCAAAGATCACCACAAAGAAATTCCCAGGAATGTCATTTGCCTTACAATATGTTGTTTACTTAATTTTTTTATATTTTTACGTTTATGTGAACTTAGACTTCTAAAGATGAAGTTTTTAAACTAATGTTGATATAATTTCCCTTCCTTTTCATCTTCTTATATTATTAACCATTGATTTATAAGTTTAAAGTGATTTTGTTAATTAAATAATATATATGGTAAATGATTTATAACATTTTTTTTAAAATTATTTTTATGTTAGGAATTATAAATGCCTTTTATATTAATTCTTCCAACCGTCATCGTTTCTAATTTGCCATTGCTTCTACCAATATATTCAGCCATAACAACCAAATCAGGCAATAAGAATCAGTTTATTTTAATAAAATTCGGTAGTAAGAAAGGAATTTACGACATAATTTTGAAATAGTACATGGGAACGAACAAATTCGATTGGCAACAAATTCGGTTGCTGTTTTCTGGGTGTAGACATAGCCATTTGGCAATTTAAAATACAAGTATACAAAAATGAATAAATTTTCTCAGAATACCAAGATTTGGAGGAAAGAGTGGCCTGTTATTCAACTCTTCAGATACGAGTTCAGATATTTCTGTTAAAGAACACCTCTAAAAATTTTTCTAGTATTTAGCTTCCTGCCACTATTCAAAAGCTGCAATTCGTCTTGGTATAAAAAGGGAACAGTGTATCTTATATGGGTAATCCAAATGAGACTTTTGCAATAAAAAATATTTTTAATATCATTCTGATACAGTTTAAAAGAGAAGGATATGATATGTATATCGTTACCTTAAATGCAAAAGGGCGTAACAACAAAAAAATTTAAGCCGATTTTCTGATTGATTATGATGCACTAGACTAAATTAAATTTCTATACAAAATTTTGAACTTATATGTCGAAATAAGTCTATAGTCGTGTTTTAAACAAGATAAGAAAATATAGAATATCTTTAATTCTACGTTTTTTTTTTTTGGTTCTAGTGAAAAAAAAATAAAAAATGTTGTTACGCCCTTTTGCATTTTAGGTGACGATATATTCTTTTTTTTATAAATTTATAACAAATTTTTTTTTTAGAGGGCAGGAGGACACGTGCAATCCCAGTGTAGAAACGGTAATGACATATCATTATTTTTTGCACTACCAGTAATGACACCCACTTATATGCTGCATTATTTTAAAACATATAATAATGAGTTACTGATAATGACTTATTTTTATCATTATTTCAAATAGAAAATAATTTTCTACATTTTTTTTTTAATTTTTTAAAATCTATTTTTAGACTCAATATTTTTTAAACACTGGTAAGGATATATGTAACCATATATCTTTTGAATTTTTGTATGTTGGCGAGTAAGCTTACTTGTGTGCAGTAGGTCAATTACATAACCACATATCTGGTAATGAGTTTCTACACTGGGATATTATTGATTCATTTTTCAAAAATCAGTCAATTAAAATAATTTATTTTTAAATACTCTGTTCTGATTGGTTGATTTTAAAAGCATTGATCAATAATATTGAACGTGTATGGTTACCTTCAATACAAATAAGGTAAATTTATTCACACCCATTATAATACAACATTCTTTGATTGTCAATCCTTCTGTAGTCTGTTGTGGCAAGTTATCATTTTAAAACTTGTTAACCGATTGATAAAAAATTGTTAAATAGTTTATGACTATTGAATTAAACTGATACTCATAGACCTATACATGCTAAAGTTTTCTTTGAATTTACATACATTTGACCTTAGGCTGTCCCTTTCGAAACAAATTGTCAATTTTCAATGGTTTTATCTTTGCTAACATTTTCGTCATACAGAGAGATTTTTTTCCACGAGTTTTAATGAAAATTTTCAGTTAATTTTTATAAAGTTTTCTTCACAAAGTAAGTGACAAGTTTTTAAACTCTTATGGATTTTTTATGAAAAACCACATTAATTGAATAAAGATTTTTAGTTGACGAGCTACAATGAACTTCATCGATTGTATGCAAAAATCATTAATATTAATAATCATTAATATTAATACTTAAAATGCAAATTCTTAATAGAAATTTATTAATTATATTTATATTTACAATTTCAAATAGAGATTCTGAATTTCAATTGACTTTTATTTTAATTACGTAGATGCTGAATTTTTGGATTACTAATGGGAGAAGACAAACTTTTACTGGAGCCTAGCCGGCATCCTTGGGGGACCAAAGGATATGGCGTAGAGGGGAGAATACTAACTAGGGTTTGGGGTTCGGGAAATAATATATTTTTCCCGGGAAAACGGGAAATTTTAAAAATATTAAATTTTTTAAATTGTTTTTGTTTCGAATAGGATTTTTTAATTTTAGTCATAAAAAACATTTTAAATACCAAAACAGAAATGTCATTATTAAAATCTTTTAAAAGGGAATACATTTATTTGACACACAAATAAAATCTTTGCCAAGTAATTAGGAGCATATCAACTAATAAAGATTCTTCGCATAACTTATTCAAAATTTAAGTAGTAAAACCTAAAAACTTGGTAAAATGTTTAAAAGAAATATGAAAAAAGCTTTGTTTCTTACAAATAATCGCCCTTACTATCTAAATTTTTCAAATGTATAATTTAGGTAAAGTCGACTTTAGTTAAAATATTGGGTGGCAGTATACCTTGACTTGGTTTATTTTTGGAGCATTCTGATTGGTTAATTTATTTTCAACCAAACAAAATATTTGAAAATATAAATATTTTTAAGGTTTTCATACACAAAATGAACAAAACCGTTTGATTAAAAATAAAGTCGACTTTAAATTTAAAATACTCCTTTAAATTAAGGGTCAATAATTTTATAAGTAACGTTTTCATTAATAAATGTGAAAAGACTAATGGTTAACGGTGATATCTAAATTTGGTTATCCGACATCTAAATTTGGTTCATTTTTTTTTTCATTCCCGTTTCCCAGGAAATAAAAAAGTCCGGGAAATCCCAAACCCAAATACTAACACACATATAAAAATTTTCTTCATCCCAATGTCAACACTAGGAAGTAGAAATTATCTAAGCTTTTATGCTGCCTAAATTTTAAACAATTTATTCATTTTAAAATTTCTATCATAAATACCTTTTTCTTGATACCCAATTTACCTCAATGTACGATTGGGCCCCTAAAAGAGTTATAAGTTGTTTGATTTTACCTTATCCAGTATTCCAAAATAATCAAAGATACGTGAAAATTATTTAGCAATGTTCGAAAACCGATTTCCATAAAAATATATATCCAGCAAACAAAGATCATTTATGAAGAGAAATTAGGCCACCAGAATATAGGAAATTTGTTTTTCCTTAGTTTGAAATATTATCGATTATTTAGAGACAGCTTTATAGTTTGTTGAGAACATTTTTTTTATTGTTTTACGAGAAAAAAGAAAGTTTTCAAAAAAAAATAACAATTTTTTTAATCATTTAAAGACGCTTTTTGGAGCACAGCGAATTTGCTGTATCTTACTCAAGTACTTTAGGCTCAATGGTATAATATTAGAAAATTATTCTATAAAAAATCGACAACAGGTATTTTTAGGGGACTGTCTGTTGTTGTTTTATGTTTGTGCTTTTATAGCTTGCTACAATACAAATACCCTTTAAGCACAACAAACATACTATTGTATTTGTTTATATAACCATGTTTATTTTTTTTTAAATCACAAGAAGGAAAGAAATTTCCATCGAATGATTTCACAAGTACTATTGTGATTGTTTAGGGCTTGCCTAAATTAAAACACGGTCCCTTTTAGCTTAAGTTTTATTACAATATTTATTTTAGTTTTAAGATTAAGTTTAATATTTATTGTAATTTGTGTTTTGTAATTATTTGTATTTATTGTAATGTACCACTGTTCACTGTTTTTGCTTGTTTTGTGTTCGATTGTTAAAGTTAGAGTGTTTTTAAAATAATTTGGTTTACGTATTGATGCTTTGCAATGCATC
Organism: Leucophora obtusa; assembly: GCA_949987735.1. NCBI lineage: Eukaryota > Metazoa > Arthropoda > Insecta > Diptera > Anthomyiidae > Leucophora > Leucophora obtusa. The sequence continues at coordinate 175,705,026 of OX465297.1, forward strand.
AATACGCATTCTTTTTAACAACAATAACAATATGTAAAAGCAAATTCAGCTAAACCGTTGATTACAGTGCAGTTGATTAGTTTAGTGGCACACTAATGGGCATTAGTTTAGGGGCATCTCTAAACATTCTCCCCCCCATGATTGGTGCAATGGTGATGTCATCTTTTGGGTTTACAAGTTGAAGCATTTGATTGTTTTGAGTTTCTTGGGGCTTCTTTTGTAGACATCATTCCTTTTAGATTTGTGATAAAGGCTTCGAAGAAGGTCATGTTAGTTTGTGTATAACACGACTATTTTTGTAATAGGTCTAGTGCATATTCCATTAGCTGTTCGTATGTCAACTACTCGACTGTTTTGATCGGGTCCTAAGTAGGTTTTAACAATACGGCCTAATTTCCATTCGTTGGGTGGAAGATTATTGTCTTTGATGACGACCAGATCATTGACTTTAACGTTTTCTCGTTGATTTTTCCATTTATATCTGCGATGAAGTTCAGTTAAATATTCAGATTTCCATCTTTGGCAAAACGATTGATAGATGACCTTGATGCGTTTCCAGCGGTTGATTAACGTCAGATTTTCAGTGCATAATTCAGGTTCAGCTGGGGTCATTAATGGAGCGCCAATGAGAAAGTGTCCAGGGGTCAATGGAGATAGGTCATTAGGGTCATCGCTAGCAGGACTTAAAGGTCTAGAGTTTAAACAGGACTCAATTCGAGTCAAAATTGTAGACAGCTCTTCAAAAGTAAATTTCATATTGGGAATCATTTTTCTTAAATGGGTTTTGAAAGATTTTACGCCTGCCTCCCAAAGTCCGCCCATGTGAGGGGCACCGGGAGGAATAAATTTCCAGTCAAGATTTTGATGGCTATAATGATGAATCACCTGGGTTTTCAGATTTTTTATAAACTCTAGGCGGTCTTTTTTGATAAGTTCTGCTGCACCGACGAAATTTGTTCCATTGTCGGAATAGACTAGAGCTGGGCATCCACGTCTTCCAATAAAACGTGCAAATGCGGCTAAAAACGCTTGAGAAGACAGATCACTTACTGCTTCGAGATGTACGGCTTTTGTAGTAAAACACACGAAAATGCAGACGTATCCCTTTGTGATGAGACATGCTCGGCCAGTGAAATTTCGTATGTCAAAGGGGCCTGCGTAATCGACTCCCGTAGTTTCGAAAGGTCGGGAGATATTTGTTCTTTCCGGCGGCAATGAAGCCATGATTTGATTTTGTGTCTGTTTTTTGTATAAGACACAAGTTTTGCAATTGTGTATCACACTTTTAACTAGGGGCCTCAATCTAAATATCCAGAATTCAGTTCTTAGAACTCGAATCATGAGTTGATTTCCACCATGTAACGTAATTTTATGGGTAAATTCGGTAATCAATCGAGTGAATTTAGAGTTATGAGGCAGCAAAATTGGATGACGTTCGTTATACGTTAGGGCTGGCGATTGAACAAGACGCCCATTTGCTCGAATGATACCTTGTCCATCTATGAACGGATTTAGGGTCAAAAGGCTGCTGCTGGATGAAATTTTGACTTTTTGTGATAACTTTTGATAGTCATCTGAAAAACAATGCTTCTGAGTCAAAATTATAAGGCGATTTTTGACCTCTCTAATTTCATCCGGTGTGATGTCTATCGAGGAAATTCGAAGATGAGACCGATTTGCGCCCGTATTTCGCCATAATCGTAAAACGTATGCGATTACCCTATAAGCACGGGGTAGTGATGAAAAGCGTACCAGTGGGTCTTCATAAACGGTGTTTATTAAAACTTTTGTAGGTTTTGCTTCAACTTTTGTATCTGTCGGAGAAATTGGTATGGGCCATTGATTTTTTTGTAATTTTAACCAGGGAGGTCCAAACCACCATAAGTTATGGGTTTCCAATTCTTTTGGTGTACACCCGCGGCTAGCGACATCTGCTGGATTTTCTTTGGATTCGACATGTTGCCAATTTTGAGTTCCAACTTTTTCCGATATTTCAGAAACTCGATTTCCCACAAATGTATTCCACGAACAAGGCGGTTTATTTAACCAGGCGAGTACGATTGTAGAGTCAGTCCAAAAAAAGGCATTAAAATTTTGTACCTGAAGATTTGGTAAGATTCCAAAGGTTAAATTTGCTAACAATAGGGCTCCACATAGCTCTAAACGGGGTAAAGACACTTTTTTGATGGGGGCCAAAAGAAAAGTGTGAACATAATCGTTTTCATGCTGGATTCTGATGTATAGCGTCGCCGAATATGCCTTTTCTGAGGCGTCGCAAAATCCATGGATCTCCACGTCACAGGAGGGGTCATAATGAATCCAACGTGGTATCTTCAGGGTATTGATTAAAGGACAATTTTGTACGAATTTTTGCCATTTCATATAGGTGAGAGTTTTCAAGATGTCATCCCAGTCGATTTTATCTAACCAAATTTGTTGCATGATTAATTTGGCCTCGACAATGATTGGGGCCAGCCATCCGCATGGGTCAAAGAATTTGGCAATTGTAGATAAAACTTCGCGTTTAGTGTACGTTTGTTTCAATTCGACTTTTGGAGCCTTGAAAGAAAAGGAATCTGACGAAATGTTATATTTTATCCCAAGGGTCTTCGTTCCAGCATTTTCGGATAAGTTTAACCAATCAAGAGGTAATAGTGTCTCGTTTGGCAAATCCTGGATGACTCGTGGGTCGTTTGAAGTCCATTTCATCAGGTCAAAACCGGCAGATTTTAGAACACTAGATAGTTCTTTTCGGGATTCAATGGCATCGTTTAAAGTGTGCCCTCCGGCTAAGACATCATCTACGTACATATTTTGCTTCAAAATATGTGATGCTAAGGGGTGTGTATGTTTGAAATCTTCTGCTATTTGGAGCAGCGTTCTAATGGCCAGGAACAGGGCACAATTAACTCCAAACGTCACTGTTAGGAGTTCAAAATCTTCAATTAGATCATTTGGAGATTTTCTAAATAATATCCTTTGATATTTGGTTTGAGTGGGGTGAACTAGTATTTGCCGATACATTTTTGTGATGTCGGCATTGAAGACAAATCGGAAGAATCTCCACTTCAGTATTTGGAGCACTAGGTCCTGTTGAAGTATGGGTCCTGGATGTAAAATGTCGTTCAAACTTCTTTTATTTGAAGACGGGCTGGAGGCGTTGAAAACTACTCTAAGTTTTGTGGTTAGCCTATCAGGTTTTATTACTGCGTGATGCGGCAGGTAATAATTTGGGGTACTATTTATATCCAGGGGAGAAACTTTCCGCATATGTCCCAGCTCAAGGTATTCCAAAATTACCTGATCATACTGTTTCTTAATGTCAGGCTTTTGGCTAAGAATCCGTTCCATTTTTAAAAATTGGGCCATGGCGATATTTCTTGAATTCCCTACCTCTCTATCATTCTTAAAGGGCAGGGTAACTAGGTATCTTCCATTTTCGATTCTACGAGTTGTAGATTGGAAGTTGGTTTCACAAAATGTGTCATCTGACCTCAAAATCTTTTTTGGGGTTTCCTCCACCTCCCAAAAGCGTGTAAGGATTTGGTCAAGGGACGTTGTATTGAGTAGTGAAACAGCATTTTCTGTACGATTTGGTGTATTTGATGGTCCCCCCACTACCCAGCCAAATACGGTTTTTTGCGCTAAAAACGATCCTACAAGGCGCATAGGTGTTTTGCAACAAACTATTAATGGGCCTATATCGAGGCCGATTACTAAGTCGACAGGGCGACTCTGATAAAAATGAGGGTCTGCAAGTTCTAATTCTGCAGCCTCACTTAGATTTGGTTGATACAACGTTTGGCTTGGCAAAAGTAGCGACATGTCTTTTACCACTTGTGCCCAGACCTCTAACTTGAAATTAGGGTCAACTCTGGAGCAAAGATTAAACAAACAGGCTTTGGTAGAAGTACCCGAACCGTTAGTCATACCACTGTACTGAATTAGGTTTCGTGTTGAGGGTAGCTTCAACTTGTTTTTTAATTTTTCGGATATAAACGTTGTTTGTGATCCAGGGTCGATGATAGCTCTTGCCTGGAATCGTTCGCCTTTGTTTTCGATTTCTACGATGGCAGTGAACAGTAAACTTTCCTCGTTGTTTGGGGGTTTCGTTTGTAAGGTCAAGGTTGTCGTTGAGGGAATTGCAAAATGTGAATTTGAAGTGGACTGTATGTTTGATGCAAGGGCTGTGGTGCTTGTACTTGGCCGCACCGTATTGATTTCATGAGCTGAAGCTGTAGAATGGGATTCTGTCCCCTTGTGTAACATCGTGTTATGTTTTTGGTGACAGACTCTGCAACTATATTTACTTTTGCAATCCTTGACGCTATGATTAACACCGAGGCAGTTGTAGCATGTATTTGTGACTCTAACTATTTGAATTTTATCATTTACATTTTTTTCTAAAAATTTGGGGCAATTTCTTAATGGGTGGGCCTCTTTACAATGAGGGCAATTGTACTTAGAATGATTTTGAATGCCCCTGTTTGGTTGTGAGTGATTTTTCTGTTTTGACCTATTATTGATTTGTGAGGTATTTATTTGTAATGAATGGACCTTTTTCTCCCTATTTGAGGGGTTGTTTTCGGTTTGAGGTTGAACACTTGGTAATTTTGTTGCCTTTATGTTTACGCTGGACTGTAGAGTTTTAAATTTTTTTGTCAAAAAATTATCAAATTGCGTCCAATTTGGTATCTCTGCACAGTCCTCAAGTGTATTTTCGAATTCCTCTACAAATATTCGGGGAAGCTTTATCTGGCATATAAAAACCATGATTGGGTCCCAACAACAATAATTGATTCCTAAGGTATTAAGTGTTTCTAAAATACCGTTAGCTGCGCATTGTAATATTTGAACTGAGGCAGGTGAATCAATAGAAACGTTTGGGAGATCAAAAAGAATCCTAAGTTGTGCATTTACTTGTTCCCTTTTATTGTCATAACGTTTTAATAACCTATTCCAAGCAAGGTCAAATCCCTCATTGGTCATAGGTACGTTTCCAAGTACAATGTTAGCGTCGCCTCCAATTTTTTGTTTCAAATAAATCAGCTTTTCGATTTTTCGTATTTTGTCGCTTCTTACACAGATGGCCGTGAAAAGATCCCGAAATGTGGGCCATTTTGTGGGTTCCCCGTAAAATGGATCCATATCACACTGTGGCAACCTCATATAAGAAACTGAATTATTGTCTAATGTTGGAGGGCTAAAGGAAGATTGACGACCTAATTTATTTGCTGCTGACTCATTTGTTTCTGATAAAGCCTGAATTTCCGCATTTATAGAAGCAGCACAACTTTTATATGCTGTGAGGGCCTCTTTGTACCGATTTCGAAGTTTAGTTTTGTCAATTGGTTTTGCGTCTGGTCCTTGCTTTAAGTCCCGGCACTCTTCATAAGTTCTTTTGACTTGGGTCCAAAGAGAGTCGAGTTCGACGCGAAGAATTTCTAGAGCGTGAATATTATCTTCGGCCCTGGTCTCAGAATGAAAGCTTTCAAAATCCAGCAAGTCATTTGTACAGTTAATGAATTTATCAAGAGGCATTTTGAATTCAATAGGACGAAAAAAGTAAGGTCAAACGAAAAAGGATGTTAAACTTGAATCAAAAAGGTGAATACTTTCAATAAAAAGATATTTTTTGTCAAAAAGAATGTTGATAAAAGTCGGCAAAATTTTAATTATCAGCAACTAATTAATTTATATGGGTCAAAAAAGTACCTGCTAGCGATAAAATGAGATCTTATAACAAATTGGGGCAAAATTTTCAATCCCGATTTGTTATTATAAATGTCCACGGAAAATTTTCAAAATGTCGACAGACGGCAACTCTGTTATTTACTTTAACAATAGCAGCAGCAAAAAATAGAGTAAGTAGACAATAACAACAAACACAGGAATGTTAAAATACTTGGTAGATGTATTTATTGTTGTTTGGCTCACTATTGTTTGTCGATCTATTTTTTGTTTTTAATTGTTTTGTCTGTACTTACTCAAGTTGTTTTTTACTTATGTGGTTGCTGTGTGTGTTTGATATCGCTGCTTGTTTAATGTTGACTGAGTTTTTTATGCTGCTACTGCACTTCAATGTTGGTTTATGATGATGTTGCTGCAGATCTTGTTTTTGAAGAACTTTTTGTTGTTGTTGCTGTTAGGCAGTTATTTTTCACAATGTTTTTATATTTTGTTCTTATGTACGTACTTGTTTCTAAAGGATCTTTTTTAAGGGCAAATCAATGTCACCTCTGTAGGTCAACTTTGAAATATTTAATTTTGCAAATTTAATTTTGGATATTTATGTACAATGTATATTTTTAAGCCAAATTTACACTACAACAATAGGGGTTAGTTTTTGGCTTTTGAATCACTTTCAATATCTTTTTGAAACTTTAATTTTAAAATTTTTTATTTTTAAAGGGCAATTAAAGGTCGCCTCCTTAAGGCTTCATTAGTTTAATCGTAAAGTAAGAAAACACTGTATTAAGTTAGGTCAGTTTTTTTTCTCAAATCACTTTTAAAATCACTACACTATATTTTAAACCAAACTTATTTTTATGTTTTCACAAAAAATCACATTTACACTTTTTTGTTTTTTATCCGGTTCGTTAGGACCAAAATGTTTAGGGCTTGCCTAAATTAAAACACGGTCCCTTTTAGCTTAAGTTTTATTACAATATTTATTTTAGTTTTAAGATTAAGTTTAATATTTATTGTAATTTGTGTTTTGTAATTATTTGTAGTTATTGTAATGTACCACTGTTCACTGTTTTTGCTTGTTTTGTGTTCGATTGTTAAAGTTAGAGTGTTTTTAAAATAATTTGGTTTACGTATTGATGCTTTGCAATGCATCAATACGCATTCTTTTTAACAACAATAACAATATGTAAAAGCAAATTCAGCTAAACCGTTGATTACAGTGCAGTTGATTAGTTTAGTGGCACACTAATGGGCATTAGTTTAGGGGCATCTCTAAACAGTGATTATATTGTATATCCAGTAACTCGTTGCAGAAGCATCTACTACATTACTTTTTCTTTCAGAATAAGTAATTTCAAATGCTGTACATTTGCAAACAAATAAATAACCTCATCATCACCTCTTTTTTATTATATTTATTTCTGTTTTTTTATATATACATAAACAACCATCATACAATGTGTTCACAAAAAATCTTTATATGTGTGTATTTCTAATATATGCAGAGCTTCTAAAGAATTAGTTTCATTTATAACAAAATTGAGGAGTGTTATTTCCTAATGTAGAGGTTCTTAGAATTAGAATTGGTATTCAATCAAATTTCTATGAAAGTTGGAAGTGTGATAGAACAATGAAATCTAGGAATAACCTGTCTAATTTTTTTGGCCCCCAAAAATGGTTTTTTCCGCGAGGATTAATGAGATAAAGTGGAGAGAAGAAAATCAGCCATCTTTCGACTAGGTTTATTTTTTTACATGCATTCAAATAAATATGATACGAAAGTCTTATATAATTGTTTGAAATATTTTCCTAAATACCAACTGACTAATTAATGCTGCTAAAAACAAAACGCAATAATTTTTTTCTGTGTAATTAATCGGTTCCATTTTTTATTTTATTTTAGTGATTTTTCTTTCAATTAAAAACAAAATGCTTTTATTTTCTAATATTCAGCAATTTTGTTTACTTATTTCATCAAATTCCATCTGATCGCTTTATCTTTACCGATTTTGTGTCACCCAAAACTCGCATTATTTTGAGTTGGCGTTTTTTTTTTAAAGAGACGCTAGTTTGACGCTTTTCTATGTTTCATATCGCGTCTTTACGGTAAAACGTCTATTTTGATATAATTTTATCTAATTTAAACGTTTTGTTAATATTTTTATAATAATGTGATATTAAATTATATTTTACCATAATAATGATTTTTGGCGCTTTTTAAATGTTTGGTCGTAAATTAGTTGAAAAGTATATATTTTAATCCCATTTATGATTTAGCGCTTGTTAGCACTTTTTTGGACCTGCCTGAGAGTTTTGTTCTTAAAAAGTTGGCATCACTGCTTCTGATGTAAAAACAAATAGATTTACCAAGAGATGATTCCGACAATAGGAATTCATAGGAATTTTTTGTTTGATTTAACAGACGTAAAATCAGATAATGTAAGTCCCGATTTAGATTCAGCTGATTTCAGTAGTAATTTCTGCAGGGCGCTTTTAACTAATTTTTATTAGTTTTTTTCCTATCTGTATAAATTTACCGGGTTTCACCGGTTTTTAAAGAAAATCGTAACCGAAATCGGTTTTTTAAAAATTGTAAATTTCGGGCAAATCAAAAACCGGGTTTCTGATAAGAAACCCGTAACCGAAATCGGTTTTTAAAAATTGTAAACCCGACTAAAAAAGATGTGATATAATCATATATCACCATATATAAACCCATATATATGTTCATATCTTATTTGATCCGAATATTGGAATATATTATTATATCAAGCGAGCTAAGCATGTTATCTAAGCTGATACAATTTGATCCGAAAAATGGGTCTATCTAATAAATACATATAATTTTATGAAAATTTTCAAATAAAATTTTAGTAAATATTGTTGAGATCACTTATTTTCATCCATATATTAAATAATAATGCCCGACAGAACAGTTTGGCTAACAAAGTGGGTATTGGTCGATATTTGGTATTGATGGAAAGATGTTTGAAATGAGGATTGAATGCGATTTAGGACGTTTTTAGGACGCAGATTGTCCTTAAACTTAGAATAACGCAGTTTGTAACAGAAATCCTTCTTTTGAAATGTGGTTTATTTTGTTTTATTTCAATAAAGACCAAAATTCAAAACAAGAAAAAGTTGTTTAGAAAAATTTATGCTAGTAAACTTGGAAATAGCTGACAAAGTAAATTTTCGGTTAAACTCAACTTTAAAAAAATTTGTCGGAACAATTTTTTCTAGTTTAGAGTCTTTCACAATTAATTTTATTTTCACGGAAAAAAACTTTTTTTCTTCATTTTTATAGTGCAAATTAAACTTTATAAAATTTTGTATAATTAGATATCATGTCATGCTATATATTTTGATATAAGATTGTTTATAAAAGCTTATACGCCATTATATATAATTAGGGCAAGGAATTTCATGCACCTAAAAATGGAAAATGTGCGCCTAAAATAAGCGGCTAAAAAAGAAAAATAGGCATTAAAAATATGTATAAGAAATTTGCACTAAAAACTATTATTATTACAAAAATAAGCACTTTAAAACTTAAAAATATATTTAAGTTAGTTATTTTGCAAACAGACACAGAACTCGAAGATTTCCATAGGTTTTTAAGAATGAATATTTTGATCGAATCAAAATATAAAAATTTAAATTTTTTATTTTTTTTTACAAAATAAAAAATGCTCCTAAAAATTAAAAATATGCACAAATATGCATTAAAAAGCACAAAATATGCATTAAAAAGTTACCAAATATGCATTTAAAATCAAAATATTCAAAAAAATGCATTTTTCCCAAATTTGCAACTACAAATCGATGCCATTTTGTTCTAAATTTGATTATTCGGATAAATATTTAGTCCATATTAGTTTTGGAATATCGAGAAAATCATGCATTTGCATGGAATTCCTTGGCCTATATATAATTATATATAAACTATATCGCAAATCGCTTAATATATGGCTGGAGACCAAATCGCATATGATTATATATAACTACATATCAAACATATTTATAAAACCAAAGTGTTAATATAAATGTATATGGTTATATAAAGCCATGCATATAAACATTTATAATTATATCAAATCATATAAGATTATATGAAAACTTTTTTAGTCGAGAATTTCCAACAAACCGAAAACCGGTTTTCTGATCTTTTGGACACACTGCTGATTTCAGCAGCAGTTTCTGCAGGACGCTTTTAACTAATTTTTATTGGCTTTTTTTCCGGTTTTTTGTTTTTTGGTTAAAACCGGTTTTTTTAAAGAAACCCGTAAACAAAACCGGTTTTCTGAAATGGCTGATTTTTTGGACACTCTACCTACATAACATACCAGTGTAGTGACATATAAATCATTTGTGAAAGTGGTATGAGTCCATTATGAAAAATTAGCTAGGTATGGTAGCTAATTGTTATCAGCATGTCCTGAATATGTATATAGAACTGATGGTCAGATCTCCATTAATTTTTTGAGTGTCATGCAGTGTAATTAATGAAACATGAATTTTTCTTACAACAATTAAAAAACATATAATCCACTTAATCTACTAACGATATAGTGCTGGTAAAAATATGAGTTGTGGGTATCGAGTACCGAGTTTTTGTATTTTATTTTTCTTGGTATTCGGTACTTCAAAATATTACTCGATATTTTTAGAGTTGTATTTTGTATGGAAAAGAGATATAGAATTGTGACTAGATTGTGAAATATTTACCGCAATACGGCTCCGAAAAAATATTTATCTCAAAACAACAACTCTGCTAAAAGAAAAATATTTAAAAAACTGTGCATAATATAACACAGTGCAACAAAATAAGAAAAATTTGATGCATCGGAATTATATCATTCCTAATAGACCTTGGGCCTAGAATTTTAAAGTTAGCTATATTTTAAGAAATATTTGAGAAAACGTTTTTGTAGGAAAATTACATTTTTTAAAAAACTTTTTGCAAAAAAAATGCAAAATTGAAAGTAATAACGCTATTTTTTGCAACATTTTTAAATGCTGCAATATACAATTGATGCAATTGCACGTTTTGACAGCTGCGATAATATTCCCTATACATTAATTTAAAGTTGAAATTTCTCTTTTTTCACAATTTCGTTAATAAAGAATCTGCGATGAAATAAATACTCAATATTCGAATTTGTATCTTTAGTAAACATCTCATGTTACTTAATTTATCCAAAAAAAATCGGATTTTTTATTTCAATTTTAACTTAATATTGACTAAAACTGAAAAATATCGACTTTTTTAATATCTTAAAATAAAGGAGTCTGTAACAAATCTTAAACCATAAATCTCAGATAAAACCATTCAAATATGTAAAACATATATTTTCTAATCAATTTCAACGAAGTTTTAGATAACTGAAGTGCACATTCTAAAACAAATAACGATTTTAAAATATGCATGTTCAAAAATGTACTTTACTTCCTTTTGTAATAGTAAATTAATATAAAATTAATTTGAAACAAAAAAGATTTAAAATTTGTATTTCAGATCGAATTTTCTCCAAATGTTGGTGCAAAAGATGTAATTCTTTGATAAAATGAATTTAGTGGAATATGTGTTAACATCGTGTGTTAACATTTTGCAAATCTGATTAAGGGATTTTATTAGATTTGCGAAATAGGAAAATAAGTGCAGATTTCATTTTAATTGCAATTATATCCTAGATCCTTTACCTAAATAAAATAAGTTAATATGGTTCTAAAAGCCCAAAGTCTATTCTTTTGAACTATACTAAAAATTATCCGTGGTTTAGTCAGGTATATGAATAAATAAGATATTTGAAAAAAAATTGTCTTTTTTCTAAAAGTTTAATTTGCGAATATTTATTGGTATTCACATTCGTGATATTTATCCTAAAATAAATTATGAATTAGTTAGTGTACTTAACTAAATAATCCAATTTAATATCTCACAAAATCCGAATGATTAGAGTGAAAAATACTGAGTGATTCAAAATATTTAACTAAAGACATTTCACTTAATTTTAAAACTGAATTCAAACAATAATTCTTTTAAAGCTCAGTAAATTTGTGTTACAATTTTTATTCCTGTATATTTTAGAATTCTCTTTTATTTTAATGTTTTAACATTTTACTGCCTTTTTGGTGTCTGCTTGGTTAGAGGGAAGGTTGTTGGGTTGTTCGGTTACAGTTATGGCTTTGTAAGGTTGTTTTGTAAAGTAGTTTGTGTAGTAGTAGTAGCAGTAGGAGCAGTTAAATTTAGCATGGATTTTATTTCATTAAATTGTTAGCCCCAGCACTCTGTGCGGTTTGCAGGAAATGTTGAATTATTGATTTGAATTTAATAAATTTAATTGGGGTAAAGTGCGAAATGTTGTAAAAAGTGTGTTTTTTTTTCTGCTGTTGTATTACAATTACCATTCCAGTTTGTATTTTTTCTATTTGCTTGTTTTAAAGGTAGATTATTACAATGTACAAATGGAAAAATAGGTTTATTAAATTAAAAAACAGACACAAAAAAGATTATATACATGAGTTTAATTAAATTTGTATGAATTATGAAATGGTTATTTAATTGTGAAATATTTTTTCTACATAATAAGTAATATGCAAAGCATTAGATAAATAATTTAAGCCCACTAATATGCAAAATATATTATTGTAATTTGAATACCCTACACCACTCTCGATTACAGGGTATACTGAGTTTTTGCTGTTGATTTTAACCACCAAAACTAATAGTCATAGAGACTCAACTTATAGAATCGACTCAGAATCACTTTCACTGTCTTTCCATCTGTATGCATGTAAAATTAACTATCCTTTTCAAAGTGGTCAAAATTGGTCTACGTTTTTACGCACACTCATAGAAATAAATCTGTAAAAATAGCAGAAAAAGTTACTAAAAATTAGTTAAAAATGAAGCTGCAGAAAAAACTGCTAAAATTAGCAGATTTTTTTACTAAATACTAGTAAAATGAGAACAGCAAAATTAAAACTGTTAAATTTACAGAATTACAGTTATATTTAGGCTAACTTTTAGTTATTTGAAAATAGCAAATTGTACTGTAAAATCTGCAGGAAATTTTGCTTAATATTTTTAGACTAAAAACAGCAAAAATAAACTGTTAAGCTAAACTTAGTTGAATGCAAATAGCATACTATTCTGCTAAAAGAAGCAGAAATATTTGCTAAAAAATTTAAAACTGCTGTTTTCAAAGGCTCGATTTTTATTTGCATTTAAAAAAAATCGAAAAAAAAACTTCGAAAATTTTAAATTTTTTGGTGACATTGAGGCTACTAATTATTTAGCAAAATTTATTGCTGATTTCAGCAGGTTAATTTGCTATTTTCCATTTACAAAAGTTTAGCTCAAATATAACTAAAATTCTGTATATTTAATAGTTTTATTTTTGCTGTTCCTATATTACTAATATATAGCAAAAATAATCTGCTACTTTAGCAGTTTTTTTCTTCAGCATCAATTTTAACTAATTTTTAGTAGTTTTAACTAAATTTTTTACGGACTTTTTTCTATTAGTGTAGTAGCCATAGAAAAGTCATTTCTGCACATTGTGCTTAAATGGTGTTAGCAAACATAAGTACTAAAAGGGGATTTCTTGCACTGACTGCACTTATATAATTGTGTTCTGAATTATACAAAAGAATTTGGCCCAATTCATTAATTATTTTAACTTGATTCTGAAATCGCTAGTTTCAAAAACAGTTTAGGAAACTAGCGTAAGAAATAGGAATAGGTTTAAGCAGGAACCATAGCAAGAAAACAAGAGTATTAAAAAACCAGCATTACAAAAAGACGGTTTTTGGTTTTTGCTGATAGACGTACGCAAAACATTCAGAAATAATAGCCGTTTTTTCTAATCACTTGTATTTAATAAATCCAAAAAGTATTTCTAAAAGTGCTCAACAGATGGGGTTAGATTCTTCCTTTTTTAAAAAAATTTTCTGTCCGACACTTCTTTCACCCTAATTTTTATAACCGAATTCGATGATGAAGGATTCTACTTTAACTTTTAATTTATAATTATATTTTATATAAAACAGCGATAAACAGTCTGCCTTTTCAGTTTTATCACTTCAATTTATATTTTTACACAATTGAAAAATTCCATTGCAATTGACTATTCACTAATTGGATTTAATTAAATTACTTACTGTAGAGTGAAAAATTGTCATTTCTATTTGAGCTATTTCCGCATGTCCAAGATGAAAAATATGTATTTGGTGAGGTGTAGTTTTTTTTCTAAACATATTTCATAAAAAAAAAAAAATTAATAAAAATCTTTTATTTGTTAGTTTTTCAATTTTTTTGTTTCTCTTTTAATTTTAATTCGTATTTTTTTCTGACATTAAATTAATAGGCTGTTTCATATATTTGTGCTTTTATTGTGGATTTATTAAATCCAGCTTTTTTTTTGGATTTAATAAATCCATTTTTTGTATGAAATTTCTAAATCCAGGTGATTAAAAAACACGCTAAATATAAACATATTTTGAAAAAACGTTATTTTTTGTGGTAATAAACAAGTTTATTTTTTTTTTTTTGTACCAGAACGCTACTATTTGTAATGATTTTTGTAAAAAAAAAGCTTGCTATATTTTAACATAAAAAAAAACGTTTTGTGTTTTTTAGTATTTTAATTATTTTTTTGCTTTATTTAAATAGAACCCAAATTCTAAGGTGTCTGTCTACTCCTACATGTGACGAGTTACCTTAAAAATAGTTTTAAGATAGAATTTCACAAGTTGCCACACAAAAAAACAACTATGAGATTAGGGTTTTTCTTTTCCTGGACTTTTTCATTTCCCGGGACAGCGGGATTTTTCAGAAATTTTTTTAGTCTAGTTTATAATTTTTAAAAACCGATTTCGGTTACGGATTTCTTATCAGAAAACCGGTTTTTGGTTTTCTCGAAATTTACAATTTTTAAAAAACCGATTTCGGTTACGATTTTCTTTAAAAACCGGTGAAACCCGGTAAATTTATACAGATAGGAAAAAAACTAATAAAAATTAGTTAAAAGCGCCCTGCAGAAATTACTACTGAAATCAGCTGAATCTAAAGCGGGATTTACATTATCTGATTTTACGTCTGTTAAATCAAACAAAAAATTCCTATGAGAGGATGTGATTGTCGAAATCATCTCTTGGTAAATCTATTTGTTTTTACATCAGAAGCAGTGATGCCAACTTTTTAAGAACAAATATTGCAGGCAGGTCGAAAAAAGTGCTAACAAGCGCTAAATCATAAATGGGATTAAAATATATACTTTTCAACTAATTTATGCGACCAAACATTTAAAAAGCGCCAAAAATCATTATTATGGTAAAATTAGTATAAAAATATTAACAAAACGTTTAAATTAGATAAAATTGTATCAAAATAGACGTTTTACCGTAAAGACGCGATATGAAACATAGAAAAGCGTCAAACTGGCGTCTCTTTATAAAAAGCGCCAACTGAAAATAATGCGAGTTTTTGGTGACACAAAATCGGTAAAGATAAAGCGATCAGATGGAATTTGATGAAATAAGTAAACAAAATTGTGGATATTAGAAAACAAAAGCATTTTTTTTAATTGAAAGAAAAATCACTAAAATAAAATAGAAAATGAAACCGATTAATTACACAGAAAAAAGTTATTGCGTTTTGTTTTTAGCAGCATTAATTAGTCAGTTGGTATTTAGGAAAATATTTCAAACAATTATATAAGACTTTCGTATCTTATTTATTTGAATGCATGTAAAAAGATAAACCTAGTCGAAACATGGCTGATTTTCTTCTCTCTATTTTATCTCATTATCAGCGGGATTTTTTTCTGAATTTCCCGGGATCCCGGGAATTCCCGCTGGTTAATATATAATATATCCGACGTATGTTTACTTGAAAAACTCGATATCTATCGACAAAGTTCATAACTTACGACAAAGTTCATCTTTTGGTTGCAGTCATGAGAAAATCTACTTAATATATTCTGAAATAAGGGCTTAATATAAAATATCCATATCTTCCACTTTTTCGGGATCAATTCGTTTAAGAGTTTAAATAGCGAACTAATATGCAGGTACTATGTTTGTATTGGAAGGCCATCTTAATTTTAAAATAACTCTTAGAAATACATTAATTAAATATTAATTCGCGGTTTAAACGGTTAAACAAATTGAATCATAAATTCTTTCAGGATATAATGGAATTGTTAATGGGTGCAAATTTGTATCGGACCAGCTTTAGAATCAGAACTAAGATCGATTTCTTTATTAAATATGGAATCCAAAAATTTATATTTCTAGATATTTTGTTTCTATGCAGATTTTCAGAAGTATTCGTCTAAAAAGTTTAAAAGTGAGTATTTTTCACACAAATTTTTAGGCAAATCGTCTAAATCTTTTTATAGAAATAGACACTAAAATATTATTAAATAGTTTTATAACTTTAATTGGTATTTTTTGTATAGAAATTGATTATGGCACAACTACTTAAAAAAATTTTTTTAATTTTCATTCTTGCATTTTTTGTTTTAATTAATATATAAAAAATCCAAAATAATTTGAAAAGCATCTGATGCATTATTTTAAAAATAATAGTAAGCTTTAAGTGCTGCGAGAAGTTTTCAACTCAGTCCCGTTCAAAAATATATTTTTTAATATATTATATTTTTTAAATATCCCAGAGGATGATTTGCGATGCAAATCGAAATATCGGAAGATATTTTTTTTTTAAATTTATGACCTAAAGCCAAACAATACTAAAAATATAACAACACCAAAGGTCAACAATATTTAATCTAACAAAAACATAAAATTTGAAAAATATAACTGAAATAAAGGAATAGCAATTGAAATTTAAATGAAATTTGAAGTAGGTAATAAAAACTCAAAATACTTACATCAATTGAAAATACGAAAATATTATCATTTTTTTTTTAATTTTAATGCCGAGTTTTTTTTAGCGGTATTTGGAGCTGAAATACTGATGTTGAAATGTTGTGTATGTATATTGCTTTATTTGAACAAATACCATCATTAAAAAATATAAAATTTCCGAGGTACGAGTATTTTTGTTGGTATTTAAACTTGATAATGTTTAATAAAATTTGTTTTTGGTTTAACTTAACCCAAAAAATTCGGCATAAATAATACTTTTTTATATTATATATTATATTATTAAATTTTAAATCGCATTTTTTAATTTCAAATATTATTTATTTAAATTATTTTTAAAACAATCAATGTTTTTAATTGAAATAGAGCTTACAAAATTTTAATATAATAGCTAAAACTTCTGTAGAAGAATAAAAAAAATCCCGGGAAATCCCGCACTAAATTCCCGGGATTGCGGGATTGAAAAAAGGACGGTACCCTATATGAGATACAAAAAAAAAATTTTTGTGATTCATTATTTTGAGTGTATCGATACCAGGTTATCAGGGACGTAACAGTTATAACTTTTATTCAAAAACTTATTGTTTTACAATTATTTCTTGTTTGAGTATTTTTAATTTTCTGTTTATTTCCTCTGTTTGATTTTTATTTTTAATTCAAACAAAAACTATCCAAACATAATTTTTATTTTTTCAAAAATAATAAAAGTTATTTTGTGATTTTTTTTTCTTTATCAAAAAATAACAGTTAAGAATATAAATCAAAAGCCATAGAACCAATGGCTTCAACAATTATAATATCCTGATGATGTCAACTAGTGTTAATAAAAGATTGAACAGTGATTTAAAGTGAGTAAATATGTATATTCCAGCAACTTCCGGTATTCAATTTAGGTCAATTTTTAATTTTTATTTTATTATCAAATAAAAAAGTTATTGCTTAATTTTTTCAAAAAAATCATTCTGTAACTTTTATAAAAAGCTATAAAATAAAAATCAAAAAAACAACAGAAATTTATAGAGTAAAATATAAAAATTGAAAAAATTAAAATCTTTGCCAAACTTTGTGATTTTTTTGTGCAATATGATTTATAAAATATAGTGCATTATAGAAATATTATAATTAATTAAATTTGGGTGGTGACTTTTTTAGAAATATAACAGTTATTTTGGGTCTCTGCAGGTTATAGTTTCTTTTACGTGCCTATTCCTACGAAAAGTCTGTGATAAATATAAATTATATTTTTTTAAAATTTTGTTTGAAAACATCAAAAACATTAAGACCTGGTATCGACACAATCATAACATTGACAAATGAAATTTGATTTTTTTTAATTTTATTGGTATTTTTTATGAAAAGTTATGACTCTCAGTCTTAAAAATAGTCTTATGACGGTCACAATGACTCACAAGTAGGAAAGGTCTTAAAAAGTTTTTAAACAAAAATTTTAATAAATATAATTTATTGTGACTCTGCAATATTAAACACAAAAGGAATACAGTTCCAAATAGAGTGAGCGACTTGTCGAAGGAATAAACGTTGCTGGAGATATTGTCCTTCAAATTTAGTACTACACTAAAAGTTCTATAAGTATCACCCACCCTGATTAAATTTTTTAAAAAACATTACTCTTATAAAATTTTCAGACAATTAGTCATACAAGGAATCAATTTTTTTTTTAATTTTAACAAATTAAGGAATAAATATCAGAAAGCAACGTCCCTATGCTCCTTGCAGGAGCAAAAGGAACCAATATATTCTTTCAAAGCATGCAATTCATAAATTTAAGCATATAACATTGTAAAGAAGTTATAGGTTTGAAGACTTCTGTACGGTGGCTTTGTTAGAAAGTTTGGGCAGGACGCACAAATCTTGTAGGGACCAATTTGAATTAGATGCCCAATCAATGATGTCGTTAAATGATGAAATTATGTGATCAATTCGAAGCATTTTATCCGTAAAAGTGCCCTTTCCTAAACATTATAGGATTTTGCAATATCTTTAATATTTTCTTTTTCATTTATTTGTTACAAAATATTTAATTTATCCAAAATGCTCAACTGGACCATTTTTAAAAATGTATTTTAGAATTGAAAAAATAAAATATTTTTGTTAAAAAGACAATTATAGAATCATTTAATATATTTTTTTACGACTTTAAAAGCATAGTGATAATTAAAGTACTACATGCATCAAATTTTCCGACCTTTAAAGGGGGGGGGGGGTGACAATTAAAGTACACCAACATTTAAAGTAAGTGACAATTATAGAACTTTTAGTGTATTAAAATTTATTGATTTAATGCAATTTTAAGAAACTACAAAATAAAATGATTAAAACGCATCTTAAAAGATGAGTAGGTGCACCGCTTATAAAAAAATGTTTAAGATCAAAGCCCAAATTTTGGCCGATACCTCATGAAAATAGGCCAAATGGATCTTTGTACGAAATGTAGCAAATAATTTATATGAAATTTAAATTTTTTTAAGAAGAAGCATTCTCAATTAGTCATATTTACACAAATTTCTTTAAAAAAAAATACATATAACATATTAACAGTTTTAAATTACACCATAAATCTTAATTAACAACATTTATCTTCATTTGTTTTTTTGTATTTTTTATATCAAACTATAATTTATATTGTATTTACGGTGTCTGTCAACAGTTTTCTTTTGTTATTTTTTTTATGGATTTTATTAATTAATTTCACATTTCGGTAGCTTTTGTTCTCCGTATCATATATACATATATATATTAGAGTCGTCCAAAAAAACGTAAAAGTTGGAATTCGCGATCTCCACAATGTTGCCCCTATTCCTTAATGTCTAGAAACGCTCTGTGCCAAGTTTAAGCTAAATCCGCTTTTATTTAGAGGTAGCGGAAAAAGTTTTCTTTTAAGAATTAGTAATTTATCTCTAGAGTACTCTAGAGTAATTTATACAAAATGTAGGGTTGACTTTAAATTTAATTACTTCTTAAGCTATACGATATTATTTAACAACTTTTTTTAAATCTAGTCTTAATTAATGTGAAGAAAAGAAATTTTTAATCAAAACTTAAAAAAATTAAGAAACTTTTAAGTAGCGGATAAAAAAAATATATATTTTAGTTAAAATATCCAAATTTTCCGAAAAGATGTAATTAAAAATTCAATTTGTCTTTGCCTTGTATGCGCAAATTTCTCAAATCTTATCTTTATTTTAATAATCAACAATCAAAATTTAAAAAAAAAATTGTTGTTTATAAATTATTCGCGGTTTTTGAAAATTTTGTTTTTTGAGGTAGTTTCCTAATTACCTGTAAACGGTGTTATCAAAACATTTAGTTTGTTATTCTTTTGCAATATATAAGATTGATTTTCATTTTAAAAAGGATAACTGATATCCTTGCAAATTAACTTAAAATTTGGAGTTTTTTAATATTTGGCTATTATTTATATTACTATAATTTTATTGCTACCAAAAACCCTATCTCACATAATAGGACATTCCACAGATATATATTAATGCACAAAAGAAATTTTCATAGTCGTAAATATAAGAAAACATCCTGCCCATGTGCAAATCGAAATATATATGAACATACATGATCATACATTGACTAGTATATGCTTATGATTAGGCATACATGATTATATACGTCAATGCATAGTGAAATGTATGACCATACATTATCTCATATATTTATATATATCTTTGGATACGAAATTTGAGGGTATATGGAGGTATATGGCCATATATGATCATATATGAGCATACATGAATCATATGTGAGCATATATGGTCATATATGAACATGCACGGTCATATACCCTCAAATTTCGGATCCGAAGATATATGGAATTATATGAGATAATGAATGGTCATACATTGAACTATACATGAACATATATGATCATGTATGCCTATGCATGATCATATACTGGTCAATGTATGATCATGTAAGTTCATATATATTTTGATTTTCACATGGGTGATCAATATTGAACATTTGCGATTTCAATTTTGATTTCATATTCGTAATGCACACCTAAAAATATATTAGATTTGATATGTCGCGATCATAATAATAGAACAAGTACAACCTCGAAACTTCAATTTCGATGTCCTACCTCTAAACAAAATTTTTTTGGTGATTTTTTTATCAGACCACATTTTTTTCAAAGTGGCATATTTTTAGGGTTGTGGAGCATGAAAATTTCAACTTTTTTTTGTCGGACCAGTCTAATATACATGTATATTTTTTAGCAGGTATTATGAAAAAATATCCTTTAATTATTGACAAGGCTACAATATTTCATAATTATGATGAAATATGTATATTGAAATGAAGTAGGACTATATGATTTCTTTACACAATGTTGCAGTAGCAGTGTATTGGAGTAATTAAAAGTAAACAAATGAACTTTTTTTCAATATAATATTGCATACTCATCAGTTTTATTGATTGTGCTAATTTCAGCGTTTAAAATAAAAATGAGTATAAAATAATAAAAGAAAATTGGTATAATTGTTAACAACACATATTTAACTTAAAATATGAGATTGGGCCGCTAAAATTGTTTACATACTTATGTTCTATATGTCATCCAAATCTGATGATACTAAGCACATAGACAATCCTTGTTAATTAATACAACCACATATTATAATAATACAACTGTTATGTGCCTATTCCTACAAAAAGTATATAACTCTTAGTTGTGACTGTATTCCTCATGTGTTTGTTGTTGCAAAGTCACAATAAATTATATTTATTAAAATTATTAAAATTATTAAATTTATTAAAATTTTTGTTTGAAAACTTAAAAGAAATTAACACTGACATATAAAATTTTAATATTTTGAATTTTATTGTTTTTTATTTATTTTTTTATTACACATTACCTCTTTATTATATTAGTATAGATTGAAAAACTTTTTATAAGAGTTACAGACTGATTTTATTTGCAAAATTAAGAACTTTTTTATTTGATAACACTACATGACAAAATCTTGACTTTTAAAAATTAATAGAGCTCTGACCATCAATTCTATATATTTCGGACATGCTGATTACAATGGCGTACTTAATTTTTCGATCAATGGTACAGATTTTTTGCTAAATGACTTTAAAATTTGGCGGTTTTCCATTTAGTTTTTTTAATTAGGCTTAAAATTTGATGCATAAAACTTGATATTAAAACCACTGTTCGCGTTTTAGAAAAACTGTTGTTGCAAAATTTCAAGCAAAAAGGTTTCCATTTGTAAAAATGATGGCAACCCATGTGAAAATCGAAATATATATGAACATACATGACCATACATTGACTTGTATATGATCATACATGGGCATACATAGTCATATACGTCCATGTCTAGTTCGATGTATGACCATGCATGATCTCATATATTTCCATATATCTTCGGATCCGAAATTTGAGGGTATATGCCCGTACATATAACCATATATGCTCATATATGATCATATATGGGCATGCGCGGTTTCAAGGGGGGGGTGGGGGGGGAAATAGGAAATTACCCTTGAACTAAAATTAATAAATTTCCAATTTATCAATTAAAAAGGTCGAAAAAACAATTTTTATTTTTATAGTATACTTAGACTGGACAAAAACTAGTAGTGTTTGGGAATTTTTAGGTTTTGAGCCGAAAACTATAAAATTAATTTAGTTTTTTCGTACAATTTTTATACAAACTGAAACCCAGATTCTAACTGGTTTTTGCCAAAAACAAAGTAAAAACATCTGAAATTTGTATTTTTGATACACCCGATTTCTTTTATAACTAATTTTCGATACACCCCGTTACAACGAATATAGAATTAATGCAAGTGTTAAAAATATATTTTTTTATTTTTTTTAAATATTTCAGTTTTATTTTAATATTGTGTGTTGTTATACATTTTTAAATGTGTTAATAATTTTTTTAATTTAATTTAACCATAAAAACATAAAGAAAAGTGCTTACTAAAAAAGCGATGTGACAAAGAAAAACTAAAAATTCAGTGTAAATGAATTGGCTTTTGTAATTTAGTTTTGTACAAAAACCATCTGGTTTTTGCTCAGTCTAAATTCAGTATTAAATAAAAATTGAAAACCAACATTTTAACTATATTTTCGCTAAAAACGCAATGAAGTAAAATTTAAATATAAAAAAAGTTAAAAATTATTTATGGTCTTGAAATCTACGGAGATTAAGTTTTCATTTGAGTATAATAATGTATTTGTATGTAAGAAGATTTTCCAGGAATAAAAAAAAATTGTAATTTTTTAGTTCTGTTATCATTTTTACAATTTTAAATTTTACAAAACTAGATAATTTAATAAACAATATTTTGTATAAAAATTGCAAAACCACTAAAAATGCCTCAAAATATAAAAAAACAATCGAAATTTGAACCAAACTTTACATGAAAGTTAAAGTTTTTCTTAGATGAAAAACAGTGTTTCTTTTAACAGTTAAAACAGTTTTTTCATATAAAAGAATAGTTAAAATTTATATTAAAATTTCGATTTGTTATTCAAATATTTTAGAGCATATCTAATGTTTAGGTACACAATTTTAATACAAAATATTGTTTAACAAAGATAAAAAAATAAACCCATTGATTATTGTGAAAAATTATTTTCTATTTGTGGAGCGTAATAGTTGTTTCACATGAAACACGAACCACTTTCTCTAGTTAATGTTTAACCTTGGTTATGTTGGAAATAAGTTACTCGCCCTAAATCAATTAAAAATTCAATGGACGAATTCCAGCGAAACTCCATTAATTAAATGTAGAAATTCATAGAGGATTTTTATATAGGAATACTTATCTATTTTAAGATTCAGGAGGAGTTCCTGTACGGCAAAGTTCCCAGAATTAAACGAGTTCTGTAAAATAAATATCCTGGGAATCTAAGTGGTATTCTACAGAAGAGTCCTCACTATTCGACTAATATTTCTATAAAAGAGTCTTTTAAATGTTAAGGATGAATTTCTCAAAATCTTAAAGTTATTGTAATAAATTGCTTTGAGAATCCTAAAATTTTTTAAAGAAATTGTAAGAGATTTCATTATGAAACAGTCCTCAGAATCCGAAATATTTTTTATAAAAGTAAATCCTTATAATCTTAAAATTTCACACGTTATAAGATACTATTAGGCAAATACTTTCCCAATATATATACTAAGAAAAATATACAGAGGGAATTTTACTGAACGAGTATTTTTTTTGAAATTTTGCAGTAAGCCAATGAAGTTTTATTCACAAAGTAAATGAAAAATTTCTTTAATTTATATATTTTATGAATCAAGATTTAATGAAACTTCTTGATTGAATATAGGAAACTTTTAATAATTAAAATGATATTTGTCACAACACTTAATTCAATGAAAAGTTTTAAAGGTCGAGTTCCAGTGAAACTTTATTGGGTTTATGCATAAATTCATTATTATCATGCAGGTAGTTCTCTTAGTGTAGTGCTGAAGGTTCAGATATGCTTACTTTTGCAATTTTTTTTTATTTTTTTAAAGAGAAGAAAAACTCAAGGAATTTGTTATATTAATTAATATGCTACCTTCTTTGGGAACAAGATAGAGGGCAGATAAAAGGTGGTGAGAGATGAAAAGCTTCAATTACACCCAGAAAACAGATTCAGTTCTGATAAACGCATTTGTAGCATGGTTCGGTTGTGGTAGCCGAATTTTTCAGTTGTGGCAACAGAAAACCAATTGAGACAGAACTAATTTGACTATGGCAACAGAATTTCAGTTGTATCAAGAATAATTCGGTAGCCACAACCAAAAAATTCATTTGATGCAACTGAACCATTCGATTGGCAACAAATGGGGTTGTCAGCACCGAATCTGTTTTCTGGGTTTAGTAATATTACTACCTATTTAAAAAATAAAACCATCATTTTTTTAACCCCATTTAGTAAAAGGAATATTTTGATAATCAGAACTAAAAACGTTTTTTGTCTTAAATGCAACTTATATAAGAAATTTTGTTTAAAAATTTTTTACTTAAGTCAAATTTTAGAAAAAAATTAATTCTTAGTTTTCGACCATAATAGTTTGTTCTAAAACAATTACAAAAGGTTTTCGTTACTTCCGAAAAGTTACTCAATTTCTGTTTAAACCGAATTTCGAATTTTGTAAATTGTAACATGTAATTTTTTCACACAAAGATAGTCACAAAATTCTCGGTGGAACAATTAGTGGGCAAAAATAGGTTAACAGGTGGTTAATTATAAATGTTTCGACTGATATAGCAACCCTATGGATTATACGTGACGTATGAGTAATAAACAAAATTTTAATATTTCCCCCCCCCCCCCCCCAAACTCGACAGCTGAAACCGCCAATGTATATGGGCATTTACCTCCTCAAATTTCGAATCCAAAGATATATGGAAATATATGAGATTATGTGTGATCATACATTCAACTATGCATGGACGTACATATATGACTATGTATGATTATGTATGTTCATATATATTTCGATTTTCACATGGGAATAAATACATTTTTGACTAAGGTTAATATCGTACTACAGACACTTTAGTATCCCAGTGTAGAAACGGTAATGACATATCATTATTTTTTGGACTACCAGTAATGACACCCACTTACATTCTGCATTATTTTAAAACATGTAATAATGACTTACTGATAATGACTTATTTTTATCGTTATTTCAAACAGAAGATAATTTTCTAGATTTTTTTAAAATATTTTTTAAATCTATTTTTAGACTCAATATTTTTTAAACACTGCTAAGGATATATGTAACCACATATTTTTTTATTTTTTGTATATTGGCGAGTAAGCTTACTTGTGTGCAGCAGGTCAATTATGTTTTTATCTATTAAATATTACATGTCGATATAGCTCAGATGGTAGAGCTATTGACTGGCAATCTGTAGACCCAGGTTCGATTCCCGCACCAGAAAATTTTATTTAAAAAAAAAATACAATAAAAAATATTTTTTTAATATAATTTATTTTTTTGAAATCCTACTTTTAGACTCATTATTTTTGTCAGTACTGGTAAGCACATAGGTAACGATATATTTTTTGATTTTTCGTATGCTGGTGTGTAACGACAACTCATTATTTTTCGCGACATCGCCATATAAAGGTAATAAGAAATGTAATAACAAAAGTAAGTAGTTACCAATACCAAGCATGTAGTTACATAACCACATATCTGGTAATGATTTTCTACACTGGGATCCTAAAATGTCACATATCATGTGAAGTCACTGGTTTATGCTGATAAACCGGCAACAATTGACGCCCTGGAGGCGAATATTGTTCATGTTATTCGTGACATACGGCCAGCAATGCTCGAAAAAGTGGCCCAAAATTGGTCGTCGAGAATTCGTTTCGTCAAGAACAGCCGCAGTGGCCATATGCCCGAAATCATTTTCTAACGTTAATGCCATGTATTGGTCTTTGAAATAAAATATTTTTTTGGATTAAAATTTAATTTTTGTATTATTTTTTAAAATTTAAAGTTCTATGGGGCTTAAAAAACACCCTATATAAGTTTAAAATTTAAAAGAACATGTTATTTAGTCTAGTGCACAGAGAAAACACATTCGTGCTCACAATCGAATTCATTGCCAATCGAGTGCTTCGATTGCCGTGACCGAATTTTTCAGTTGTGGCAACTGTATATCAATAGAGTAAATAGTCTTTTCATAACGGCTACATAATTTCTATTCGGTAGTTACAACTGAAAAATTCTGTAGTCATTAAATTTGGTTGTAAGTACGAATCTGTTTTCTGGGTGTGCATCATAATCAATCAAAAATACAATTTGGAATTTTGTTGTTATTACGCCCTTTTGCATTTTAGATAACGATATGTTGACTTGCTTTTGTTTTTTTTTTCATATAATTAATTCATAAGTGATTAAACTTTTAGTCGATTTTTGTATTAAAATAAACTTTTTAATTAAAAACATTCTTAAGACTAAACGAATTATAAAAATTCATGTCAAAATTGAATCTCTAATATGTCAACTTTAAAACAAAAAAAAAAAACGTTATATTATTTTTGTATTTTGTACACACACATGCTCATAGCAATTAACTTTAACTTTTGTTTTAGATTTAACTCATACATAAAATATTTGTTTTAAGAAAAAAAACGGAAAAAATTTAACCTTCACTTCTACTTATTCATCAACATTAACATCATAATGATGTTCACAATAATGAACAAACATTTCCTACCAACTGAAACTTTGTTATACTTTTGTTTTTCAAGTAATTTCTCTTAAAAATAAGCAATGTAAAATGTTTCATCATTTTTATTTTATTTTTTTTTTTGTTTCATTTCTGATGCTACCATTGTGTGTTTCTCAGCGAAAAAAACCACCCATGGATATGTTGTTTTTCATTATTTTGTATTTACTACGTTTTCATATTTTATACGTATTTAAATAACATTGTGGTAGTGGTAATGTCACCGACATAAATATATAAGTTTTAGTAGTATGTTTGTATAGCTTTAAATCTTGTATTTTACGTGGTTTGTTTAAGTTCCACTTGGTTAATTATATTTTTCTAACGTTCCATTAATTTCAATGCACACATTGTTTAGTAGCATTTTTTAAATACGTTAGTTGGGAAAACGTAACGCAAAATTAAATTCAACTACGTGATTATATTTGATCCCATATCTTTTAAACTAAGCGGGGTAATATAAATTGTAAGTAAGAAATCAACTTCCTCAGAAGAGATCTTTTTAATCAATTATAGCTTTAACAACAAACATGGAACAGGTCCAGGTTATATTTAGGTAATTGAAATTTAAGTATTTGAATACAAGTTTTAACAAAATTTAGCTTTCCATAACACAGTTTAATGATTTTAATTATTCAAAATTAAAGCACTGTGGTGACTGAAAACCATCTTTGTAATATAATATTTTCGAATATTTTCATGTTAGAATTTTATTCTAATTAATAACACAAGTGACAGGCGAGTTAGTTGACACTGTATGTATACTGTGTTTGATTATTAAGCATTGACTGCTTCTAATTAATTTTAAGTTTTAATTAAGTCTAAAATAATGAAAATATTATCTAAAGCTCTTTTCCTGTAAATATGGGTTGGCATAAATGTGTGTCGGTGTAGTTGTATACCATCTTAATTTTTGTTTATGTATATTGTTTATTTTATATTTTAATAAGTAAAATCTTAACAATTATGAAGTTTATAACAATATAATTAATTTTTCTGAGTATCATAAACAGATTTTTGGTTTAATATATACCAAGATTATTTATTAACCAGATCAATATGTTTTGGTTTAATTTACACTGAACTTTGTGGTGTTTAATATTAGTATTACAATTAGGGAATGTATTCCAAGATTTCTCCCGAGACCGTCGCCAAATTAAGCAATTTTTCAGTTCCTGCATTCCCGGGAATTCCGACCGGGAATCCCAGGATTTCAGAAAATGCACTTTAAAATTAAAAACTTATTTATAATTACCATATACAAAATTTTTCCAATATTTTGAAAAAAGTAAAAATTTTATATTTGGCTACTCATTTACTTAAATGGAAAAATTCGAAAAGTAAACAAAACTTTCCAATTGTAGTAAGAGTAGTAAGATTTTGAAGTAAGCGAACACACTGATTAATTTGTGTACTTGATTGAACTTCTTTATTTTCTTTTAGTGCCTATATATTTTTTAGGAAAAACACTTAATAGCCCAGTGTAGAAAATCATTTCCAGATATGTGGTTATGTAACTACATACTTGGTAATGGTAACTACTTACTTTTGTTATTACATTTCTTATTACCTTTATATGGCGATGTCGCGAAAAATAATGAGTTATAGTTACAAACCAGCATACGAAAAATCAAAAAATACATCGTTATCTATGTTCTTACCAGTACTGACAAAAATAATGAGTCTAAAAGTAGATTTTCAAAAAAATAAATTATATAAAAAAAAATATTTTTTATATTATTTTTTTTTTTAATTAAAATTTGCTGGTGCGGGAATCGAACCTGGGTCTACAAATTGCCAGTCAATAGCTCTACCATCTGAGCTATATCGACATGTAATATTTAATAGATAAAAACATAATTGACCTGCTGCACACAAGTAAGCTTACTCGCCAACATACAAAAAATCAAAAAATATGTAGTTACATATATTCTTACCAGTGTTTAGAAAATATTGATTTAAAAAAATTTTCAAAAAAATCTAGAAAATAATTTTCTATTTGAAATAATGATAAAAATAAGTCATTATCAGTAACTCATTATTATATGTTTTAAAATAATGCAGAAGGTAAGTGGGTGTCATTACTGGTAGTCCAAAAAATAATGATATGTCATTACCGTTTCTACACTGGGAGTGGTTGCTAAAAAATTTTAAGTCGCACTTATTCCATACACTCAGATAAAAAAGTTAGTAAAAAAATTTGTAAACGGTTTCCAATCGCACTATACTATTTATACCCTACACCACTATGTGGTCAGGGTATTATAAGTTTGTGCTGATGTTTGTAACACCAAAAAATATTGGTCGTAGACCCACCTTATAGTATACCGATCGGTTCAGAATTTCTTTTTATTTCGATTTAACGATGTCCGTCTGTCCGTCCGTCCGTCCGTCTGTCTGTCTGTCCATGCAATCTTGTGCGCACTCTACAGGTCGCAGCTATTAAGATATTTTGATGAAATTTGGTACGCAGACCTATGTTGGCCCAAGGACGAACAAGTTTGATTTTTTTGAACATCGGTCCATGTTTAGACCTAGTGCCCATATAAGGGTCCTACCAAAATTATATTGTTTATACGCTGCAGGTCGTATATATCAAGATATTTTGACGAAATTTGGTACACAGACCTATGTTAGCCCAATAACGTAGCCTATTGATTTTGGTGAACATCGGTCCATGTTTAGACCTAGTGCCCATATAAGGGTCCTACCAAAATTATACTGTTTATACGCTGCAGGTCGTAAATATTAAGATATTTTGATGAAATTTGGTACACAGCCCTACATTGGGCCAATAACGCAGCCTATTGATTTTGGTGAACATCGCTCCATGTTTAGACCTAGTGCCCATATAAGGGTCCTACCAAAATTATACTGTTTATACGCTGCAGGTCGTAAATATTAAGATATTTTGATGAAATTTGGTACACAGACCTATATTGGCCCAATAACGCAGCCTATTGATTTTGGTGAACATCGGTCCATGTTTAGACCTAGTGCCCATATAAGGGTCCTACCAAAATTATACTTTTTATACGCTGCAGGTCGTAAATATAAAGATATTTTGATGAAATTTGGTACACAGACCTACATTGGCCCAATAACGCAGCCTATTGATTTTGGTGAACATCGGTCCATGTTTAGACCTAGTGCCCATATAAGGGTCCTACCAAAATTATAATGTTTGTACGCTGCAAGTCGCAAATATTAAGATATTTTGATGAAATTTGGTACACAGACCTATATTGGCCCAATAACGCAGCCTATTGATTTTGGTGAACATCGGTCTATGTTTAGACCTAGTGCCCATATAAGGGTCCTACCAAAATTGGCTTGGTTACAAACTGCAGGTCGCAAATATTAAGATATTTTAATGAAATTTGGTGCGCTGACTCACATTATAGAAAATTTTGACATAAGCCCCATTTTAACCCATTCGAATTTCGGATCCAAACAATACACCAGACTGGTGTAGGGTATTGTATAGTCGGCATGCCCGACTTTAACCTTTTTACTCGTTTTATACTGATTTTTAGTACAATTTTTGTTTTTAGTAATCATTTTTGCTATTCTATTATTACAAATTACAGATTTTTTTTTACTAATTTTCGCTGCTGATTTCAGCAAAACGTTTTACAAATTTTTCAAAACCGAGTGCTAAATTTAGCAGAAAAATATACTAATTTAATAATTTTTATATACAAGAATTCGTTGATTTTTTTACAATTCTTGTTTAGTTTATATTTGTTACTATTGATATATTCTTTGTTTGGAAATAACACCCAGAACATTTTATTGTATCTCCAATGCATAAAAAGGTAATACTTGGAGAACCGTTTGCAATTTTGCATCCAAATTTCAAATACGATACAGTAGTTATACGCTTGTTACAATCGAAAGAAAATAAAATTTTTTTTTAGCTTTTACAGTTTGTTTATTTTTTAGTACACTTTTTTGCTAATTTCCGCAGATTGATTTTAAATTACAGTTTACAACAATTTACTGAAATTTAGTAGATGCAACAAATTATGTATACTAATTTCATTGTACTAAAGTTATGATATTTAGAAAGTTTTTAACTGATTTTAGCAAATCGATTTTGAATTGCTATTTACAGAAATTTTAATAAAATTTAGCAGCGGCTGCTAATGTTTTCTACTAATTTTGTTGTACTACAGATCAGCAGACATGTGTTTCTAAAATTAGAAAAAAATACCGTTGGGCTAAAAACAGTTAAATTTCCCGTAATAACAGCAAAATGTTCAGTAGCCATTACAGACTTTTTTGGTTGAATGTAGGTATAGAAGTAAAGACCAAACGACATAGTGAAAGTGCCAGTCGACAGTGGCAGTGCTGTCAATTTTCGTTCTTGAATTTCGCGAAAACGATTTAATATTTTTAAAAATTACTTCCTGCTTGTTTATTTAGAAACTTTTCTAATTTCTCGGTAGTGATAAATAGAGAAGATACAAAAAACTGCTTTATCGACAAAACATAGCACTGCGGTCGATACTGCATTAATCTGGTTTAGGCTTAAAGACAAATTTGTCCATTGAATTTTCAAAATTTTTAATGAAGTTAAAATTTGTTTCCACAATTTTTTGAAATTTTTCCAATTTGCTAAAAACATTTTCAATATTCAGTTTTTTATATATTTATTTTTCTTTTTTTTTATTTTTGATGGGCAATTTTTTTATTCTAAAAATTTGTTTTACTTTACAATTTCCTAAAAAATATATAATTAAACTACGCAGCCAGCAAAAAGGCTCCAAAAAAGAATTTAATGCTGCGACGGCTTTTATTCATTTTATTTCACAAAACTCAAGCTTCTTATAAATTGTTCTATTAAAACACTTTATATTTACTATTAAAAACTTAATATTTATAATAATTTATTTACTTTAAAAATTTCTCGTAAAGAACCTCCAAAAATTTGACGTATCAATTAAATTAAAAATGGTTTAAAAAAATATGTATTACTAAAATCCCAAATTTCCAAAAAAGCGTTCTTTTTGGACTCAAAAATGACTTGGAAAAATTAGAGTATTTTTTAAAGCGCCTTTGAGTCTGAAAAATGAATACAAATTTCCCTGTAAAGCTAAGAATTTTCTGATTCAATTTTGACCCAAAAAAATTAAAATCTTGGAGTTGTTTTTTCCTTTTTTATGCTTTTAAATATTTCGCTGTAACAATAAAATCATGGGATAAGGTTTTAAACTTGTATATTGAAATTATTATTACAGTAACTGATCTAGTCTGATTTGAAAATTAATAATGTGTCTATAACTTTGAAAAAATGTGTATTCTTCTTATCCTTAAACCTACTTGACTGTAGTTTATTTAGAAAGTTATCCGCACATTTATTTTTAAATGATTAAACAGTTAAAAAGAAAAGAAATATATTTTTCAAATTTTTTTTATCATTTATAATATTAAAAAAATAAACTACATATAAATACGGATTTTCTGTCACAGTTAATATTTTTATTTAAAATTTTTTGTTAAAAAAAAAGAAAATTTTTAGATTTCTAGATCAGTTTAAAAAACGAAATAAAGTAAATATCATTTATTCTTACGGATTTTGTAGTTAATTTTTTGAAAGTAAAAAAAACGAAATAAATGAAATATCTTTATTTTATAAGGATTTTGTAGTTAATTTATTAACATTTAAAAATAAATGAAAAGTTGTTTTGATTTAAATGAAAAGTTAGTAGGCCGGTTTTTAAGGGATTTTCGCTTATTTTAAATTAAATTTTCAGTTAATTTAAACTTGAAACTATTTTGAGTGTTTTTATTAATTATAATTGCTAATAAATAATGATAATTTAAATTATAGAAAGAGAAAAAAAATTTTTAACACAACACCGCACTTTTTTGTGTTCAGCTCGGTCCAGTTCTTGACACACTTTTTCAGCAGATATTTATGGTTGGGCCTCATGTAGATTTCAGGATGCTATAGTTACAAATTCGCGCACAAATAAAATGCTGTTTGTTTTGTTTAAAAAAAAATTGATAAATAATATTCCGTCATTTCAACATGTTAGTCATTAATATGGCATGATGAATTAGGGTGTAATCCAAAAAGGACAAGTAATCGTTATAACAGTTCTTTGCTTTCGTTCTTATGACTATACATGGAATTGAAAGTTTGACTGCTAAACATAACACACAAACATTTGCTTTACTACTAAAGAAACTTTGGTTAAAGCAACCACTATAACATATAGAAAAATAATGCGTTTGTGAAAAATATGTTACTTTCATTGTAAGACATTGTGAAAATGTTTGAATTTATTTCTCAATTCGATTTTTACTTGCGAGTTTACATAAATACAAAAAGTTAAATCTACATTATAACCTAGAGAGGACCCCATTAAAATAATCTGATGATAGTACTTGGTACTACTTGAAAACCATTGGTTCTAAGATATTTTCTTTCATAAGTTTTTTTTCTCTATTTGAAAAATGTTTTTTTTTTTCGTTTATTTAACCTTCTTTTTCAATTTTTAACTCTACTATTTTCTTGAGCTTAAGGTTTGGTTTTTATATATAAAAAGGTTTTTATTTTCGATATTTCGCTACTCCAATGTGTAGCATCTTCAGGAAATAACAATTAAATTAACAAATTATAAACAATTTTAAAGTAGCGAAATATCGAAAATAAAAAACTTTTTATAAATAAAACCCAAACCTTAAGCTCAAGAAAATAGTAGAGTTATAAATATTTGAAAAATGTTTACTTCTTTTTGGAAGGTTTTTAATATCAGCCGCAAAAAAAGCGATTGCTAAATAAATATCTCAAAATAAATTAAATATTTGAATCAGTTTTGATTCAAAAACAAAATAGCTTAAAAATTAATCAATTCTTTTAGTTATTTTAGCGTCATGTATTTTACGGGCTCCGAAATTTGCTGGCTGGGTTATATAATTTCTATCATAAAATTAATTTTTTCGCAATACTAAAATCTTACTGCCTAAGCTTTTCCACGATTATGAAAATTGGAGGTCTTTAAGATAATTTATTTATAAATTTTATACACAATTTTATAATATATTCATTACTAATATCTAAATAAAAAGCAGCAGAATTCGGGTCCAGCAAGGTCGTTCTTATAAAAACTCGTCCATATTCACTGCATGAAAAATGTACAAAATTTGTGCATGTGCTTATCAGCTGCATTATAAAAATATAAAAAATAAATAGTTACCAAAATCAGATGTTATACGTATGCTAATAAGCAGTTAAAAATAAGCGGTTACCAGTTTTTAGATAATAAAGATTATTCATATACTTATTAGAGGTAAAAAAAAAGTAGTTACCAATATTACATTATATTTGTAATTAAATAAGCAGTCGCGCTTAAGTTAAACTGTCTTTAAAAACGACTTCGTCTAATAAAAATAATTCGTACTGATGCCGAAATATAAGTAGTAATAAATTTTTGTTTCACTATGTAACCACTTATTTGATAACGAAAGATTTTGCTGGTTATGAATAAAAAGAAAAATTGTAAAAATGTGTTATTTTCTCAAAATTTTGTATGAGAGTATGTCTAAAAATTGAGATATTCAAAGTTATTTTTGCACGACGATAATGCAAAAAAAATATAAATTTGATACCCATATTGCCTGTGTTGAGTAGTCAGAGGTTCCCAAGTATTTAAAAATAAAAACCTTCGGAAAAATTTGTCTAAGCCCGGAGTAGGTCGAATATCGGAAAAAGCCGAAATACCCGCTCACTTAAGGATTAATATATGTGAATTTGACCTTTAACCCTGTATACATCCCCATGTAAAACCAACTAAAATTTTAATGTTTTGTGTAATGCCATAAACAAATAAGCATGCTTACGCATGTTTTATGCACCGGCAGGCCCCTCAAATTCCTTTCGTTAGAATCCAAATTTTCCCATAGTTACTTTAGAACAAATATGAAATAAACCCAAAAAATAAAACTTCCGCCATTTTTAACAAAACAGACAAAAATTTTATACAAATTTTTTACTTAAATTTAAATTTGTTAAATATTACAAAAAACAAAAAAAAAAAATGTGTTAAGATCAACTTACATCCCTGGTACTTTTTTACATACTATTCCAGTGTAAATAAAATGGTGATAAACCGATGAATATTAAAGAAAATACGATTATTTTTGATTAAAAAAATAATAAGTATTTGGCAGAGCTTCGAAAAAGTTAATTCAATTTAAGCTTAATTCACTAAAAATTAAATTCAGATTTTAAAAAGATTCATGTAC
Organism: Leucophora obtusa; assembly: GCA_949987735.1. Taxonomy (NCBI): domain Eukaryota; kingdom Metazoa; phylum Arthropoda; class Insecta; order Diptera; family Anthomyiidae; genus Leucophora; species Leucophora obtusa. The sequence continues at coordinate 175,740,111 of OX465297.1, forward strand.
CATTCCCTTAAACCATTCGTAAAGAATTCATTCATAAGTTTCATTCCCAAAGCTTTAATATGAATTGAATGAATTCCTAACTTGAATCATTCAAATCGCATGTTCATTCACCATTTTACTAATTGAATGAAGAAATTTTATTACCATTCACTTAGTGAAGTGTAGTTTGAAACTAACATATAATCAAAACCAAAGCATACAAGCTGTAACAAAGCATACGATACTATTTATTTCTGTTAGATGAATTTTAAACGTTTTCATTGTATTATGCTAATATTTCAGCAATTAAATACAAATTCAAATTTTTCATTTGATTAAGTGAATGAAAACAAATAATTTTTCATTCACTTTTTTATTAAATGAATTCAGGTAAATTGGGTTTCATTCAGTTAGAATTCAATCAAAATAGAATGAATTCATATAATTTTAAGCTATAGGGAATTAAGCTATCGAATTAATTCCATAAGAATGCTATTAGGGAATGAAATTTAACCCAAATTTCATTAATTTTTAAAAAGTGAATGAAAGAATTAAGCCTTTTAAACCTTTGGTATTTGGGAATAAAACCTTGAGATTTTAAAACATAATAAAAATATTTTGTTACTTAGCCTACCTGTCACGGAATGGCAGATATATATATTTTTTTCATTTGTTCAAAAATAAAAAAGGATAAACTTTAATAATAATTTTGTGAATTTTAAATATACTTACAGAGTATATATGTATATATTAGGGTTATGACCTTTTGATTTTTTTTTTTTGTAAATATCAAATTATACATGCCCAAGCCAAAATGGCTATAAAAAATATTAAGAAACGCAATCTTACTTTTTAGGCTACTGTCGAAAAAGTTCCCGCACCAAAAGGGTTGAAATTTGGTCTATATTTTTTTAGTTTAATTAAAATATTTCTCCGAAGTTTTACACAAATGAGACTCAAAAAATGCCTATTAAAAGGTATTTATATCAAAACTTACGAAACTTCTTTTGTCGTTTACAGTAATTCTTGTAATAATTCGTTATGTAAATTAAGCAAAATCCACGAGCAAAATAAAAATCATAACCCTAATATATATATATATATATTTTTTTTTGGCACACATTTTTAGTTCTCAAAGCAAGTATATAAAAATAAAATTTGTTTCTTTTTCAAACTTCGAACTTTTTTAATTAAGTTTGATAAGAAAACAAAGGAAAAAACTAAATTCCCAGAGTGTATCTCGCAATACTGTGTGTATTTATAAAAGACAATATTACAAAAATAAAACCTTTGTTGTTTATAAATAAAATATCTTATGTTGTAAAAGAATACCTTCATTTTTGTTAAGATAAATAACCAATGTATTAAAAGAGTTATCAGGGACTTAAAATGAAATATATTGAGAAAGGTAAACTTTTATAAAAATAAATAAAACGAGTAAAAAGGTTAAAGTCGGGCATGCCGACTATACAATACCCTACACCAGTCTGGGTAAAAACCAACTAATGTTTGGATCCGAAATTCGAATGGGTTAAAATGGGGCTTGCGTCAAAATTTTCTATAATGTGAGTCAGCGCACCAAATTTCATTAAAATATATTAATATTTGCGATCTGCAGTTTGTAACCAAGCCAATTTTGGGGGGACCCTTATATGGGCACTAGGTCTAAACATGGACAGATGTTCACCAAAATCAATAGGCTTCGTCCTTGGGCCAAAATAGGTCTGTATACCAAATTTCATCAAAATATCTTAATATTTGCGACCTGCAGCGTATAAAAAATATAATTTTGGGGGGACCCTTATATGGGCACTAGATCTAAAAATAGACCAATGTTCACCAAAATCAATAGGCTTCGTCCTTGGGCTGATATAGGTCGGTATAGCAAATTTCATCAAAATATCTTAATATTTGCGACCTGCAGTGTATAAACAACATAATTTTGGTAGGACCCTTATATCTGCACTAGGTCTAAACATGGACCGATGTTCACCAAAATCAATAGGCTTCGTTCTTGGACTGATATAGGTCGGTGTACCAAATTTCATCAAAATATCTTAATATTTGCGACCAGCAGCGTATAAACAATATAATTTTGGGGGGACCATTATATGGGCACTAGGTCTTAACATGGACCGATGTTCACCAAAATCAATAGGCTTCGTCCTTGGGCTGACATAGGTCGGTGTACCAAATTTCATCAAAATATCTTAATATTTGCGACCTGCAGTGTATAAACAATATAATTTTGGTAGGACCCTTATATGGGCACTAGGTCTTAACATGGACCGATGTTCACCAAAATCAATAGGCTTCGTCCTTGGGCCAATTTAGCTCTGTGTACCAAATTTCATCAAAATATCTTAATATTTGCGATCTGCAGCGTATAAACAATATAATTTTGGGGGGACCATTATATGGGCACTAGGTCTAAACATGGACCGATTTTAACCAAAATCAATAGGGGTCGTCCTTGAGCCGACATAAGTCGGTGTACCAAGTTTCATCAAAATATCTTAATATTTGCGACCATGGACAGACAGACAGACAGACGGACGGACGGACAGCGGACATCGTTAAATCGAAATAAAAAAAAATTCTGAGCCGATCGGTATACTATAAGGAGGGTCTAGGACCAATATTTTTTGGTGTTACAAACATCAGCACAAACTTATAATACCCTGACCACATAGTGGTGTAGGGTATAACAATATACGGTGGATGACTAATACAATGGACTCTTTGGAAAGCATTTATTTTTTAAAATTTATTGGTCAGTAGTAACAGAGTGGCTTAAACACTTTTTGATTATTTTAATACGTTGTCCACACCGATAATAATATAATAATTTCAGCATAACCAGAAAATTTTTTTTTTAATCTAAAAGTCAGTACTTAGACTTAATCTTCAGAAGGGTTTGAATTAATTATGCCACGTCATCCAGAATAAAAATAAATCTGTAAACATTTTAGAAAAATTCACTAAAAATTAGTTAAAAATGATGCTGCAGAAAAAACTGCTGAAACAGTGCTGCAAAAACTGTATCTATTTTTTACTCAGTTGATATTAATTACCACTACATACAAATTCGAAAGCACGGAAAAATGTAGTTAATCCCTGAAAAATCGTGAAAAACAGTAATTCAGAAATGTTAGTTAATGTTAAAATTGATCCAAATAAATTATTTTGAAGCAATTGAATTAATATGTTCTAATTGAATTAATTTTATTTATATTAAATAATTAATTTTAAGCTCTAAGCCATTACAAATATTCGCAAACTTTTATTTAGAGACATACAGAATGGCATTAATTTATATTCTATGACAAAAGTACACGAAAACCCTTGTCTTTACGACCTCTAAAAATGTTAGTCTAGTCATTGTTACTTTGGTTTATTTTTAAAAATAAGAAGGCAAATTTTTTCTAAATATAATTTTTTTTAAGAGCTTATATACTCGGTTTTGTTCATATCAATCGTAGAGATAAACAACTGAAATGTTTTTTACCAATTTTAGTTCTTATTGCCTTACAGTGAGGTTACATGATCAAGATTTTGCTTTCAAGTTAATAACACATACAGCTGTGACGTAGGCTGCATGCAACTTGATAGTCAATTTTGCTTTCAAGATGCCGTCTTCAAGGAAAGAACTAAAATTGCTCGCCTCTGTGGGCTGTTTCCGCACTCTAGGCTGTTCGAAAAGACTTTATTTTTTTCTTCACATCTTCCACAGTTATTTTCATGTCAGCAGAAATTGGTTTTTTACTTATTTTTGTTTTTAAATCATTTCGTCGATATACCGAAATATTCACATTCCGTATTTTATCAATCGTGTTTTATTGCGGCTCAATATTTGTAAAAAGAAAAACAAATTTACAAGAAATTTGATCAGCTGTTTAAAACTTGACCGTCAAGTTTTCTCAAAACTTGAAAGCAAAAATTGATATCAAGTTGCTGTTCAATTTTTAAAATGTGAGTGTGTTAGTAAAAAAGTGTGAGTGTATTAAAACTTGAAAGGAAAAAATTGATCGTGTAACCCCTATGTTACTAGAAAGACAATTTACCGCAAATCATGAGTTTTTAATAATTTTGAAGTAGCAATAAAAACTCATATTTTGCCCAAGTAATCCGTTTTTTAAACTTCAGGCACGTCTTCCCAATATCCAATTAATAGCTAATATATTTTTTTTACCCCTATTTTCCATACAAAATTTGTTTTGTAACTTTATAAAGCTTTCATGAATTCACACGATATAATTTATATTGAAAATTAGGCACCAACTAAATGTAAGTGTATATTTTTTTTATATACACCTACATTTATATGTTTTTAGATGAATTTAGAAACCGGGTTTTCAAATAGGTCGAATTGTTGACATTTCAAAAAATTTTTTTAATCGAATTTTCTATAAAAATTTCATTAAGTATTTTTAGCTTTGTAAATGAAACATTTCTCTTTTTGTAAAGAAGATTAATGATATGGTCCTTAATCGAAAAATATCAAATTAGTCATAAAAACAAAACTGTTAACCATATGAGTTAATTCTTTACGTTTTTATTATTTGCCATAACAGCCAAGGATAATTTCATTTGGTGTTTAAATCGTTGTTGTATATTGTTATATCTAAAAGATATCCCCTTTTAACACAGTTTTCAGAAAATCACTCTCGCCCCATATTGGTTTTTAAACATATGTTTAATTACCAATATTTTAAATTTTAAAAATTAATTAAAAATTTTTCTCCATTTACAAAAAAAAAAATCATTATTTTTCGATTAATATAACATATAAAACAATTAATAAAATAATAATTGAATGCATAACTGGGTGCCTATGCTGAAATACATTTTTATTGTATTTTTATAAATTGATTTAAATAATTAATTTCAATTTTCTCAATAATTAAACTTTAATTGTATATATGGATGTACAATATGCAAAGCTTTTGCGGTGCGTGTGTTGTCTTTTGTTCTTGACATGTTTCAAATTAACAATAATGGCAACAATATGAATGAAATAAAATTATCATAAAAACAATAAAAAAATACTAATTTATTTATTTATTAACGCTTTTTTAGTTTATGTGTGTGTAATATAGATATGGATTTATGTAATAAACTAAAATTCAATTATGGTTAAAAACTAAGTTTAACCAGGCTAACTGGTAGTTTTATTCAATGGGAATTCCAAAATTTACAACCCAGGTGAAAATGTTCTTATATGGCCATATATGGCAACATATATGGGTTCATATATGGGTTCGGATCCGAAATTTGAGGGTATATGGCAATATATGGAGATATATGAATGTTCATATAAATTTTTTTTTTTTTATTTTTTAATAAAAATATTGCTTTTTTATTCAAATTAAATGTAAATATTATAATTCTATTCATACGTTACTGATAATTTGTACATTTGAATGACATTGAGAAATTATGAAAATTTTAATGGACATAAACATTTTACTTCAAGTTTAGAAAATATTTTATTTTTATTTTTATTTTTTTTGATTATTTAATGATTGTTTATACAGTAATAGAAAAAAGTGTGTAAAAATTTTAGTTAAAGCTACTAAAAATTAGTTCAAAATGAAATACTGCTGAATTATCAGAGTAGTTTTGCTAAATATAAATAATATAGGAACAGCAAAAATAAAACTGTTTAATATATTTACAAAATGTGAGTTATAATTGAGCTAAATTTCAGTGATTAGAAAATAAAATTAAATTGTAGTAGTAGAAAAAAAAAATCACATAAAATTTTAAATTTTCAAAGTTCCTTTTTCGTTTTTTGTTTATAATGGAAATACAAATCTGGCCTTCTGAAATCAACAGTTTAATATTTTTAGCAAATATTTCTGTTGATTTTATAAACTGCTAATTGCATTGAACAAAATTTAACAAAAAGTTTTTTAGATAAAACAGTTTGTTTTAGCCATTTTTAGTTTACTAATATTTTGCCAAATTTTCTGCAGATTTTCTAAATTTAGCAGTTTTATTTTTGCTGTTTTTATCTTACTGCAACATTTTCAATTGTATTTCAAAATTTATCATTTTATTTCAGAAGTTCTCAATTGTTTTTCTGATTTATCAATTGTATTTCAGAAATGATCAATTGAATTTCAGTTTACTCAATTGTATTGTAGAAGTTATGAAGTTTTTTTCAGATTTCCAATGGTATTTCAGAAATAATCAATTTATTTCCAGTTTTATAATTGCTTTTCAGAAATTATCAATTGATTTTCATATTTATCAATTGTATATCAGAAACTACTAATTGTATTTCAGAAATTATAAATTGTATTTCAGAAACTGAAAATTGTATTTCAGAAATTTATTAATTGTATTTCAGAAATTCGCAATTGCATTTCAGAAATTATCAAATGTATTTTACAAATAATCAATTGTATTTTTAAAACTGGCAACTGTATTTTAGAAATTGCCAATTGTATTTAAGAAATTATCAAATGTATTGTATTTCAATATTTTTTGAATTCGCTCACGTAATTACCCCCATGATAAAAAAAACTTAAAACATTACCCATATATGGAATAATATATGAATTCATATATGAAGATATATGGAATATATGAACCAATATATGGACCAATAAATGCAGTATATTATCATATATGGATTCATACATTTGAATGTATTTACCCATATATGCTTCCATACATAACATATATGTTCATATATGATCATACATTAAACCATATATGCTCATACATGAAACCATATATGACAATATATGAACATATATGCACATTTTCACCTCCCTATTAAAAAAATTAATATGGAGCATTATATGGTAATATATAATTTAATGTGATCCATACACCATTTCATCCGAAAAATGGCCCTATAAAATTGTGTCAGTTGGTTATCACTTTTTATCTCATTGCATCAGTTTAGATCTTAACTGATTAGATTATATATTAAACAGATGAAATTTCATCTGATTTTTGACCTGATACAAGTTTATGGGTTTATGTCGCATGGTATAAGTTTAGATCCAAATAGATACATTTCTATACAAACGTATATAGTTATATTTGAATTTTGACCTGATGCAATTATGTCTGCTTTAAAACTTTGATACAATTATATAAGGCAAATGTCGGATACAAATATATTTTATTTATATAAAATTGTACCAACTACGATCTAAACAGATACCAATAGATATAAAACGTTAAAATTGTATCAGGTCAAAAATCGGATATAATTTCATCTGATTAATGTATAATTTTATTAGTTGAGATCTAAACTGATACAATTAGGTAAAAACTGATAAACAACTGATACAATTATATCGGGCCATTTTTCGGATGAAACAGTATATTTATACAGATATAACTTAATCGCAATTTATACGACTATATGTAACTGTTTTTACTCGGGCTGGGAAGTTAATTTTTTTCGGAAAAAATATGTATAAAGGCAAACATACACGTTCCATATTATTGATTAATTTTTTTAAAATCAACCAATCAGAACAAAGTGTTTAAAAATAAAATGTTCTGATTGGTGGATTTTTGAAAAATGATCAATAATATTGAACGTGTATGCCCTACTTAATACTTTTAATATAATTTTGTAGTCTTGCAAAAGCCTAAATGGAAATTTAATTTGAAACCCAAAATCTATACGTAACTGTTAAAAATAAGGACCTATAAAGTGTGCGAAAAAACTTTTCGTGTTTCAAATGTTTAAGTCGTGTTAGCCGAAATAAATAATAGCAACCGACAGTAGGATTTGAACACAGAATTTAATTTTGCCATTGATCAATGAAATCAGAGTCTTAAAACCATTATCACTTAAAAAACGGTAATGCAAATAATTTCGTTACCATTGATACACTCAAAATATTATGTAGTTTCCTGTTTGTACAGGAACTTACATTTATTTAAATATTTATTTCAATTGTCCTAAGGCAAACATACACGTTCAATATTATTGATCAATGTTTTTAAAATCAACCAATCAGAACAAAGTATTTAAAAATAAAATGTTCTGATTGGTTGATCAAAACAATTTACTACACTAATAGAAAAAATTCTGTAAAAAATTTAGTTAAAACTACTAGAAATTAGTTCAAAATGACGTTTCAAAATGCCAAAATTAGCAGATTATATTTTTTTATATATTAGCAAGATAGGAACAGCAAAAATAAAACTCTTAAACATACAGAATTTAATTTATATTTGAGTTAATATAAAATAACAAATTATCCTGCTAAAATCAGCAAAATATTTTGTTAAATAATTAGTAGCCTAAAAAATCACAAACATTTTAAATTTTTTAATGCAAATAAAAACCGACCCTTTGGAAAACAGCAGCTTACATTTTTTTAGAAAAGGTTTCTGCAGATTTTAGTAGGATATACTGCTATTTGCATTTAACTAAATTTAGCTCAAAAATAATTTTGTAAATATAACAATTTGTTGTTGTTATATTTAGTCTGCTAATATTTAGCAAAATTTTCTAGAGATTTTACAATACAATTTGTCATTTGTAATTAATTTTTATTTTTAAATTCAAAATAAAAACGATCGTCTTTTCCTTCCTGAAGGTATAGAATATTTTGAAAGCAGAAACTCTGTGAAGTATTCATTAGGAGAATATCCTGACGAAGAAAACTGGTAGTTTTTAAAAAAAAAACAACAAGAATAAATACACTTTTTTTTTATTTTTAATGAAAATTGGTATACATATATGGGAAACAGAAATATTCAACTAAAGCATCTACTTAAAAACCGTAAAGCAAATGTATAAATGTATAAATTACTTATAAACAAGAATTCAATATACTACTTCTAAATATATTCCGATATGTAAATTTACTGGTAACGAAGTATTGGGCTTTTAAGGAATTACTTAAATTAGTGTATCCCTTAAACTACGACTTGTCGATTTATATGCATCGTTTTTATTGGTTCAAAATAGAAGTATATTTTTTTTGGAAAATACTGATCCTTGCCGAATTGCAGCCAAACATGGCTAATTTTTGGAAAAAGGTTATCTTTTTAAAAATTGGCCAAATTGAAAAATTTTAAAAATACCTTTTTTTAATTTTCCGGTTAAAAATTCTTTTAATAAAATAATATATAATTTGATATAATTATATATAATCAGCTCTGGTTAATATGGTGTCATATAAAATAGTATATAATTTCATAAATAAAAATAGAGTTATGCAACTTAGATATAATAATTTTGGATCATTTCCCATATTAAATTATATAATTATACAATTGTATATGGTTACATATGGTCTACCAATTTATGTATATTTATATACAATTTAGGGCGAGTAACTTATTTCCAACATAACCATGGTTAAACGTTAACCACAGATATTTCCATATAAATTTGACATTCATAACTATGGTTAAGCACTACACTCAGTTTATGTTGAGATAAGTTAACAGGTCTTAATAGGGAAATTAACAAATAAATATTATGTGGAGCGACTCCTTTGTAGCACATTTCATAAAGAATTAACTTATTGAATGAGGGGTATATATAGTTGATATTTTATTTGGTAAATGAATGTTTTTTTTTCTTTATTTTGACTACACCATTTTCAGTTTTATTTCAGAAAATTCCAAAAATGTTTTAAAATTGTCCAAAAATTTTTAAAAATTGTCTAAAAATGTTTCAAAATTGACTAAAATGTTTCAAAATTATCCAAAAATGTTGTAAAATTTCCAAAAAATGTTTTAAAATTGTCAAAAAATTATTCAAAATTGCCCAAAAATGTTTTAGAATTGTCCAAAAATCTTTCAAAATTGTCCAAATATTATTTAAAATTGTCTAAAACCCTTTGGCATTTGTCCAATTGCATTTCAAAATTATCCAAATGCATTTCAAATAATTCCATTTGTATTTCAAAATTCTCTAAAAGTATTTCAAAAATTGCCAAATGTATTTAAAAAGACTCTATTTGTATTCCAAAATTTTCCAAATGTATTTGATAAAATTCTAATTGCATTTCAAATTTTTCCAAATGTATTTCAGAAATTTCTATTTTTATTTTAAAAGCATTTTTTACAAACATATATGTTTTCTCTTTCTCACATAAGTCATATCTCATATTAAATTTTTATTATGAAAGAGAAAACGTGTATATTTGTAAAAAATGCTTCTAAAATAAAAATATAAATTTCTGAAATACATTTGGAAAAATTTGAAATGCAATTAGAATTTTATCAAATACATTTGGAATACAAATAGAGTCTTTTTCTGAAATACTTTTAGAGAATTTTGAAATAAAAATGGAATTATTTGAAATGAATTTAGACAATTTTGAAATGCAATTGGACAAATATCAAAAGCTTCTAGACAATTTTAAATAATATTTGGACAATTTTGGAAGATTTTTGGACAATTCTAAAACATTTTTGGACAATTTTGAATGATTTTTGGACAATTTTAAAAAAATTTTGGAAAATTTTAAAAGATTTTTGGATAATTTTGAAACATTTTAGACAACTTTGAAATATTTTTAGACAATTTTAAAATATATTTGGACAATTTAAAACATTTTTGAATAATTGTAAAAAATTTTTAGACAATTTTGAAATATATTTGGAATTTTCTGAAATAAAACTGAAAATAGTGTAGATCATAAATTAATATTACTTTCTGTTTAAATTATTTTTCAAATTAAAGAAAGATGATACAATTTTCACAAGTAAATTACAAAGAACAAAAAATTTTAAAGAATTCGATAAGGCTAGCAAGACACAATACGTATTTTCGGCTTTCGCTACAAAGCCATCATCAGTGTCATTTGACTTGATTGGGTTAATAATTGATAATCGTCTACTTATGTGAAAGTTAAAAGCAAATCGAATATGTTAACAACTTAACTTAGACTGACATCAACGAAATCTAACAATGCTATTTTTATCCTTTGTTATAATTACTCTTTTTTGCTTTGAAACTTAATTCTTAAAGTATCTCAGCTGGTTCTATTCAACTCTGTGTATGATAGCCACAGATTTTTTAATTACAACAAACCGTTAAATTTAAATGTATGTTATTTAAGTTATATCTTGCACCGTGTCATGTGTTTTTAAGATGAATGTTTTCTTTTTTAACATTGGGGTGTCATTTGCCTAAATCGTACCGGTATAGGCTAAAATTAGTGATTACGAAGGAAGTACTTAAATTAGTTATTACTTGTAATATTAAATTCACTAGTTAACTAAAATAAGTACATTCTTGTATGGAGTGAAATAAATCATTACACATTAGTACAAATTTCTTTGGTTACATATAGGGAATAAAATAAGACATTACCAGTAATGACTTTGTTTAAAATAACACCGATCCGAGAAATGTAATTAGATTATGAATTGTTATTAAATCTCACTTTCGAATAATAAGTAGTTATATAAAGCAATACCAATAACTTATTATTTTTACCCATACATGGGACTAATTAATTAGGTGAACTAATTAATTGATGATTTCATTACCATTGCATTGATATCAACTGTAATGAAATTATTTTCATTACCATTTTTTTAATTAATGGTAATGATTCTAAAATTTAATTTCATTGATTAATGACAATGATTTTAAATTTCATTACCATTGATAATGAATAAATTAAAAAAAAAATAATTTCCATTGACAGAAAAATGTAAAAATGGAGTAAAACTCGCTGAAATCGAAGATGGAATATGGTCATTCAGGCTCATGCTCATTTGAAATTAAATATTACTTTACATTCCATTGTTATTTGTATCCACCTAAAATTTAACGGAATGGAATGGATCCTCCCTAAAAAAAATGTTTTATAACTTCCACGGCCAAACCCGTTTTTCGTTTTCATTTGCCTGAATTTTTTTGTAAACAAATTGTTTTTAATCAATTGTAATTAGTTTTTTTATACATTAGTGTAATTTCATTACCATTAGTAATGATTTTTCTAATGAAAAATATTTCATTACCATTAAATGGTAATGAAATTTTTCTCATTGTCATTAATATGAACTAATGGTAATGAAATTTCAATGGTAATGAAAAATTCCCATGTATGTTTTTACCCTTATAAATAAATTATTATATAACAAAATATCAGTAATATATTATTTTAAAGCCTCAAATAAGTAATGATATATTTTATATCGGTAACTCGTTATTTCATACCTCCCACATAATTATTGATGTATCACAATATTAGTAATGTATTACTTTAGGCTTAGTAGTAAAACCAAGAGTAAAAGGGTACCCATTGCGAGGCAATGCGTTAAAACGATCCAACCTATTACCAAGGATTTGCTGGGTACATTTAATAATTCAAATATGAGAGCTCGCAAAAAGAAGTTATCCTCTAAGTTCCCTAGTAACTATTTGGGTCTTTTTTTGTCACACGGCGAAACATTAACCCTATATGGATTAGGTTTAATAAAATAATATTTTTTTTCAAGTGGAACACTTGTTTCGAGTTATTTCAAACCTGTAGTTATAAGCTTAATCGTGCTTTTTTGCCCCGAGGCCACTAAGGGTTAAATATTTTTGAAAAAAAATAAAGATAATTATAGGCAGGCAAATTCTGTACTATTATTTAAAATAATAATCCCAAAAAGTAATCATTTCACACACAAAACACGAATTATCATATTATTAATTTGTTTTTGTTTTTTGTTTTTTTTTTTCTTTAATTACATCTATTATATTGCAGAAATAGCTATGGCTGTTTCCAAATTAAGTATTTTAAAATAACTAAAAAAAGACATTTATTGCATTTTTATTAAAATTATTGATAATTTTCGGTTCCAGGTTAAAGTGGGTTACTGATTTCCGGCGAAACCAAAATTTCGTCTTTAAATAACCTTAAGTATATTTCATGAACAGGTGGAATAAAAAAAGCCATGCTGTTTTTCAAAAATTGGAATTTTCGGCTGCGGTTGTTTTCAAAAAAAAAAAAAAAAAAAAATGAAAAAAATCGAATTTTTTTATTTCGAACCAACTAGAACAAAAGTGGGGGTATAATGCACGAAAAGTGGCAAATTTTATTTTAAGGGACAGCCTAACCTAATACATATATAAAAGAATATATATATTTGTTCCTTTCACTCCTGCAAGAAGCATAGGGCCGCATATATAAAAGAAGAACACTATCTAAAGATACCCGGTCAGCATCATGTGATTAGAAAAGCACTTTTTGGCAGTACTTTTTCTTCTTTGTCCGTTCGTACCCGTTTGTATTTTTCTGAGGAGCACTATCTAAAGATACCCGGTCAGAAAAATACAAACGGGTACGAACGGACAAAGAAGAAAAAGTACTGCCAAAAAGTGCTTTTCTAATCCCATGATGCTAATATTTTCATTACCATTACTTACTTTGTAAGTTATGTACATTGTTGGGACCTACATGATTTTCGAAATGGAGAATGTGTTTTTTGTTATAGGTATCAATCAATTAACCCGTTTGTGAAGCAGTTCATGAACATACTTGTATTCATAAAGCAGAAACACTGCTTTTCCAATTTATGGAAAAGTTTGTTTCTGTTTGTTTACAATACCCTACACCACTACGTGGAGAGGGTATTATAAGTTTGTGCTGATGTTTGTAACACCAAAAAATATTGGTCCTAGACCCACCTTATAGCACACCGATCAGCTCAGAATTTTTTTTTTTATTTTGGTTTAACGATGTCCGTCCGTCTGTCTGTCCGTCCGTCCGTCCATGCATTTTTGTGCGCACTCTATAGGTCGCAAATATTAAGATATTTTGATGAAATTTGGTACACCCACTTACCTCGGCCCAAGGACGAAGCCTATTGATTATGGTTAACATCGGTCCATGTTTAGACCTAGGGTGCCACAAAATTATATTGTTTATACGCTGCAGGTCGCAAACATGACGAAATTTGGTACACAGACCTATGTCGGCCCGAGGACGACGACTATTGATTTTGGCTGAAATCGGTCCATGTGTAGACCTAGTGCCCATATAAGAGTCCCCCCAAAATTATATTGTTTATACGCTGCAGGTCGCAAATATTAAGCTATTTTGATGATATTTGGTGCACAGACCTATGTTGGCCCAAGGACGAAGCCTATTTTTTTTTGGTTAACACCGGTCCATGTTTAGACCCCCAAAATTGGCTTGGTTACATGCTGCAGGTCGCAAATATTAAGACATTTTAATGAAATTTGGTTCGCTGACTCACATGGTCGCGAGAACAAAGCCGATAGATTCTAGATAGAATCGGTCCATATTTGGACCTATCGCCCATATGGGCTATATTTACGATTTTCTCTTCTTTTATTATTTTATAGAAAATTTTGACACAAGTCTCATTTTAACCCATTCGAATTTCGGATCCAAACATTAGTTGGCTTTTAACCGGACTGGTGTAGGGTATTGTATAGTCGGCATGGCCGACTTTAACCTTTTTACTCGTTTTTCATTCAGTACGGATAAATGTTTGTGTATAAATTGTTATATCGCATTTAATAAGCGTCTACCAGATTTGATGACGCCTTAAAAAAATCTTAATTTTTTTGTACCGCTGTCAATTTCTGACTGGGTATTTATTTAATCATGAACTAGTATGTGAAACTTTGAAACTAAAACCAACAATGTGAAACAATGTATGAAAATGTGTTTGGAAAAGTGTATTTTAAAAACATTTTAGTACATTGTAGTTTATAGTATTTTTGCATTTCAAAATTTCTATGTCTCTTGTGAATGAAGTTGAGAAATTTTGAAATACAAAAGATAAGAAAGTATTTTATCGCTATTTGAGTATAAATACATTTTAAAAGATGTTGATTAGTTTTTCATTCTATGTTTTAAAAATATTGGAGTTTTTTTATGTTAAAATTTTTATAAAACTGTTTTTTTAAGACAATTAACATTTTTAAATACTATATAAAATTTATTATTTAAGTGGAATTAAATGGTATACGCATTGCGCTAAACAAAATAAAATATGTCCCAAAAATATAGGCCATATTTAGGAGTTTATTTAGGACCCCCCAGTGTATGCTTCACATTTTTATTTTAATTCTTCATTTAAATACTTAAACAATGCACAGCACTTCTTAATTTTTCTACACACACACACAATATAAATGAAATTTATTTCTTTATTCAACAATGGCATTTTTAGCCATGACATAGACTTAAATCACTTGGGAAATTTCTTATTACACAGAATTTTATAACATTTATAAAAATAACTACTATTCCATTCTTTATCCGCCCTCTTTTTAATATCCAGTTATTTGCCAAGTTAAAGCACATAAATAAAAAATTACGACAAATATAAACAAATGTATTAAACGAATATATGAACAGTAACTAAATATGAGAAAATAAACAAAACTAATGTCAAAATAACTAAATAAAAATATAACTCAAATTTAAGGCAACAACTTTTTCTAATCTATGTTGAACAACATTTTATTCTATTTCTTCTTTGCTTTAGCAAGTAAGTATTCACAGCAATTTGCTTTTTTATATTTTGTAAAAGGATTTGTTAACATATGGTGGACACTTGAAAAATAATACCACCACTACTATTTCAGCCACTGCAATAAGAGAAAGGATCTTGATTAAGGTCTGTATAAATATGTATATCATGTGTTGTTGCATTGTGTTCCATTATTTGTTTGCATATTTTGTTGGGAATTTCTGTTTTCATGTTGTACTTATTTTAGATTTTTATTTCGTCGACAATTTTTGGTTTTCTTTCTCTGTAATTTGTTAAATTGTTAGTTTCAAACAGGTATTTTGTGGTTTCCTGTGGCGTCAACTGCTGCTAGCTAACAAATTGTAGAAGGCATGTTAAATGTGCATACAAAATATTGTGAAAGAACAAAAGTTTAAACAGAAATAAACAGCTAGAAATTTGGAATTAATAATTAAATTTTTAAATTATCTTCATTCTATAATAGACTGTTAAATGTATGTAACAAAAATATATTTTTTTTTTGGTAAAAAGCTTACCGAATCTGTGAAAAAATTCTAATCAGATTCTAAGTCTTTTTCTTATTATTATTGAAACTATAGACTTTAGGCGGCACAAAAATAAAACTCATTGTCAGTGTAAAATTTAAGAAAGATGTACCAATTTTCATGAAAATCTAGAGGTTTTTTAACACCAAGTGTTTTTTTAATCACTTGGATATAGAATTTTTCATACAAAAAGTAGATTTATTAAATCAAAAAAAAGCTAATTTTATTTGTCTGGGTTTACATATAACAATAAAAGCACAAGTATAACAATAAAAGCACAAATATATGAAACAGCCTATTAATTTAATGTCAGAAAAAAATACGAATGAAACCTAAAAGAGAAACAAAAAAATTTAAAAACTAACAAATAAAAGGTTTTTATTAAATTTTTTTTATGAAATATCCCAGTGTAGAAAATCATTACCAGATATGTGGTTATGTAACTACATACTTGGTAATGGTAACTAGTTACTTTTGTTATTACATTTCTTATTACCTTTATATGGCGATGTCGCGAAAAATAATGAGTTGTCGTTACACACCAGCATACGAAAAATCAAAAAATATATCGTTACCTATGTGCTTACCAGTACTGACAAAAATAATGAGTCTAAAAATAGATTTTCTAAAAAATAAATTATATAAAAAAAAAATTTTTTTATTGTATTTTTTTTTTTAAATAAAATTTGCTGGTGCGGGAATCGGACCTGGGTCTACAGATTGCCCGTCAATAGCTCTACCATTTGAGCTATATCGACATGTAATATTTAATAGACAAGAAACATAATTGACCTGCTGCACACAAGTAAGCTTACTCGCCAACATACAAAAAATCAAAAAATATGTGGTTACATATATCCTTACCAGTGTTTAAAAAATAATGAGTCTAAAAATAGATTTCAAAAAATTTTCAAAAAAATCTAGAAAATTATTTTCTATTTGAAATAATGATAAAAATAAGTGGTTATCAGTAACTCATTATTATATGTTTTCAAATAATGCAGAAGGTAATTGGGTGTCATTACTGACAGTCCAAAAAATAATGATATGTCATTACCGTTTCTACATTGGGATGTTTAGAAAAAAAAACTACACCTCACCAAATACATATTTTTCATCTTGGACATGGAGAAATAGCTCAAATAGAAATGGCAATTTTTCACTCTACAGTAAGTAATTTAATTAAATCCAATTAGTGAATATTAAATATTGCAATGGAATTTTTCAATTGTGCAAAAATATAAAATGAAGTGATAAAACTGAAAAGGCAGACTGTTTATCGCTGTTTTATGTAAAATATAATTATAAATTAGAAGTTAAAGTAGAATCCTTCATCATCGAATTCGGTATTAAAAATTAGGGTGAAAGAAGTGTCGGACAGAAAATTTTTTTTAAAATAGGAAGAATCTAACCCCATCTGCTGAGCACTTTTAGAAATACTTTTTGGATTTATTAAATCCAAGTGATTAGAAAAAACGGCTATTGATTCAAATTAAAAGACACAATTGATTTTCTGTTGTGAATATAATTTTATTCAAAAACAAAATATTCAAATTCTCAACCTGAAGAAATTCAAATTTGAAATTTGGCAAAAAAATTTTATGTCGAGTTTAGCCTAAACGAAAAGCATTGGGCTGATATAATTTGTATTCCAGAATATAGTTTTTTTAAATAAATTTGGAATTTTATCAAATACATTTGGAGAATTTTGAAATACAAATGGAGTTATTTGAAATGCATTTGGACAATTTTCAAATACAGATTTAAAATTTTCAAATATAAATGAATAATTTTGAAATACATTTTGAAAATTTTAAAATACATTTTGGACAATTTTCAAATGCAATTGGGCAAATATCAAAGGTTTTCAAACAATTTTAAAACATTTTTGAATGTATTTTGGTCAATTTTAAAACATTTTTGGACAATTTTGAATGATTTTTGGACAATTTTGAAACATTTTTGGAAAATTTTAAAACATTTTTGGATAATTTTGAAACATTTTGGACAATTTTTAAACATTTTTAGACAATTTTAAAATATATTTGGACAATTT
Source organism: Leucophora obtusa (assembly GCA_949987735.1). Lineage (NCBI taxonomy): Eukaryota > Metazoa > Arthropoda > Insecta > Diptera > Anthomyiidae > Leucophora > Leucophora obtusa. The sequence goes on from OX465297.1 coordinate 175,758,138, forward strand.
TAAAACATTTTTGGACAATTTTAAAACATTTTTGGATAATTTTAAAACACTTTTGGAGAATTTTGAAATATATTTGGAATTTTCTGAAATAAAAGTGAAAATGGTGTAGTGAGGTAGATTTTTAATAAAAAAAAAAAACTAACTAAACATTCAAAAAAATGTTGAAATGCGGTTGAGCTGATTATACCGAACCGCTTTTTTGGTACTTTATACAACAACTATACAAATTTAAAGAAATTTTATAATTAAGAAAAAAGATTATCATCATTGATGCAATTGTCCTGTCCAAAGTGCGATCCGATAGCGGTTGGGACTCCTAGCGTTTACCCTTCTTACATCTAGTTCATAAAATATCTATAGATAGGACTACCATATAAGGTACAAAACAATTTTAGCCCCCCCCCCCCCTTGAGCACATCCTGGATCCGCGCCTATGTGGCTCATTATATGAGGAAGCTTCTAGAAATTCGGGATCTAGTGTTTCGTTTTCGATTGCTTCTGGCGCGTAGCGGACAGATCGGAACTTTTATGTAGTTCTGGTATAGGTAGTCCTTCTCTATGAGGGATCGGTCTTTTTGCAGATGCCACATCAGGATACTCAATTTTAGTCTTTGTTTTAACTATAATACCTTTTTTATCAGTAAGATAAAAATATCAATCAGATGAGTGGTTCGTTGGTTCTGTCCTAATCGTAGGAATTGCAAAAGGAAGACCCACATATGAAGCACAGCACATGTCTGGAACCTACGCTTTATCTTGTTATCCGATGGCAAAGCCAAAATACTGTTCATATAACTTCTTTACTATTGGCGTCATATTCCTGCACTACATTTTAAAAGTAATATGGCCACATTTTTAAAAGTAATATGGCATTATTATGGAATCACTTAACTCGGAAAATATAAAACATAACTACGCTCTTCAAATAATAAATACTCTGAATGTGAAAATGAAACTTAAAAACGGTTAATGTTCAATTTTCTGGATAGTAGCTGTAACACAAATACCAGTATTGATCCAATCTAAATAAATATGATGTTAGAATGAAGGTAGGTAGGTAATTCAAAATTCAAAAATAAACACATTTTTTGTCACAAAATTTTGTTGACCAGAGTATTCAGTAAATATTTCTGCTATTTTTATATATTTATTTCTTTAGGTGTACCTACTGTTACCTCAAATCACTTAAGAAATTAAATTTTCTATATTGTATTCGATTTTTCACCTTCACCTTTCCTATGACTTTTGTACGTAACATATTCTACCTCTTAAGATTGATATAATTTTTCATTTTATACAATATAACGAAAACAAAAACCAATTTAAAATTCAATTTATGTTGTGTTGGATATTAAAATATAAACTTCGATCAATAACAATATCTGCAGAAAATTATATTCCCATGTGTATAAATAAAATAATATATATGTATCTAATTTTAGTTAAGACAATTTTGAGGTGTTAAATAGAAAATTCTGTTTGCTTGAAGAAATAAAATGTGAAAATGTGAAGAAATTAAGAAATTCTGTTTAAGAAGTCACGTAAATATTTTTATTTTATGATGATTTCCTTTACAACTGGCTGCCGACCAATAATTGGTAAAAAAAAAAAAATAGTAAATAATTTGCACTTTTGTGCTTTCAAACATACATTTCTAGGTTATATCGAAGCAAAGGATTGAATAGTTTTTATTTCTATTTTTTGTTTTAAAGTTTTTAAAAACTGTTATCGTTTGTTTTCATTAAAGTTATATAAAAAAAAATATTTATTATAGTAATTTTGAAAACATGATTTCACTTTTTAGTGTTGTTCACTTTTATAGCACAAAACTGTCTCAACAGCTAAAGTTTTAAGTTCACAAACTACGTGCTATTCTATATTTTCAATGTAATTTTCATATATTTAGGTGTTTGTTTCATAAAACGTGTCTAAAAGTTTAATTAAGAATATATATCCTTATATTTAAGCCGAAAGTGAAAAATTTATACAACACAGGCAAAAATTCTTAAATATATTTCATTAAAAATGTTGTCTGTTTTTTGTGCTTGTACTAGAAGCATTAAAATTGATTTATGATAACAACTAAATATTTTGAAATTTATGCTGTACATTTTTCTATATTACTTAACAGCTTCAACTATACATATATGGAATATATTTTTATTTTATTTTTTTTGTCATTTGAAATTTTTGTTAAAAGTAATCCATCCCAGTGAACATTTAGAGTCAGAAAAGACTCATAAAAGAGCCTTTAGACCTTCTGAATTTATAACGATAAGAGGGCGTTTTCCTTTACAGATGAAGCCTATTTCTGAGTATTCTTTTATGACTCTTAAAGGACTCCTAATTATGAGCCTTGGGAGGGGAAATTTCCCTCATTTCTTAAAACATTTTCTGAGCAATAAAATGATGTTCAGAAAAAATACTATTTTGAGAGAAAAAACACTCTTTTTTGAGGGTTTTTTGATTGATTTTAGAACATTTTGTGTATAATTTGTGTGCTTTTTCTGATAATTTTATGAACCATTTTGGTGCTTTTTATGAGCTTTTTATGAAGAATTTAAGTTGCTTATGCAACCCTTTTTTATTTTATATATCTATCTAAATCTTTTAAGATTTATCATATAATATCATAATTTATTGATAAATTCATTTTACATTACAAAAAAAGGATTTACAAAATAAAATGTTATGTAATACATAGAAAATTAATGGTATTAACTCCAACTGGTGAGTTGATATTTAACCTGTTACTTCCAAAAACAAGGGAGGTATTTTATTCGCTAAAAACGATGAATTCCTCAACTTTCAGGACAAAAATTGATACTTTTATCATATTTGAAACAGATTTTAGCTGATTGATGCACTATATCCAGAATATGATGATTTATATATAATGAACTTAAGATAGTCTCACTGTTGATTAGTTTTGTTGATTCGGTTAAAATTCGCAAATATAGTTGCTTTTCATACGGCTTGAATTGCTTTTAATATACAGAAAATATTGATTGACAATAAAATACAAAAAAGAATTAAAAAAAAGTGAAGTCCATATAATATTCTTATTTATGAGCCCTTTCAGTGTGTTCATAATACATACTTAATTTTAAACCAATTTGACTCTTATATGACTCCTATTTTAGAGCTTTCAGAAAACAATCATAAAAAAGAGGTATTTAAGAGCGTGGTTGTAAAAATTTCCTTTTAAAAAAATTTCCCTTTCATTTCTGATTCATTTAGGAATATTTTCGGAAGGCTCATAATTGAGTCAAAAATATGAGCACTTTTTTAATGTTTATTTTGATTGGCTCATAAAATATAATCAAATATGATTCATATATTTGAGCCTTTTAAGAGTCATAATTTATGAGCACTCAGAAAGTTGTTGGCTGGGCATGTTCAAATTTGATAACCCTACACACAAAAGTTTGTGCTCATATATAAATGTGGTTCTGTGTCAAAGTGTGTGTAAATGTGTTGCAAATGATAAATGAAAATAACTTTTACAAGCACAATTTTAGCTGTTGTTGTTTGAGATTTTCTAATACATATTTTTCCATATTCTCTCTATCTATATTTACACTCCCTGAAGAATTCAAAAGAAAGGACTTTTATGATAAAAAAAAGTAGATTTATAAAAAAGTTCCTAGAAATATGAATGTATGGGTGCAAGTTGATATTGTGGTAGTGTTGTTGCTAAATGTGTAAAGAAAGTTAATGACAAATTTTTTGCTAGTTGTTTGTGTATGTTGTTTATTACGCAAGCAAAAGAAAATGTGTTAATTAAAGCTAAGAATTATTTGTTTGTCTGACCTTTAATTTATTTATATACAAATTTATTGAGATAAGCAATTTATACAGTTGAACAAATATAAGAGTTTTTCATTAAATAAAATTCAGGTATTATAAATAAAGAATACTTAACATATTTTAAACATGTGGTATTTTATAATAAATCTACGCTGATTTGTATGGGCCCAAGGACGAAGCCTATTTATCTTGGTTAAAGTCGGTCTTTGTTTGGACCTGGTGCCTAAATAAATGTCCCCCAATATGAAAATATTTTAATAAAATTTAGTACGCTAATTCACATGGGCTGATGGACAAAGTCTAATGATTATATGCAGAATCGGTCCGGGTTTAGACACAGTGCCTGTATACAAGTTCCCAAATATAGAATATTTTGATGAAATTTTGTGCAACGGCTTATTTCAGCCCAAGAACGAAGCCTATTGATTTTGGTTTAAATTGGCCGATGTTTTAACTTATATATATATTTGTTCCTTTTACTCCTGCAAGGAGCATAGGGCCGCGATGTTTTAACTTAGTGCCGATATAAAAGTACACCCAAAATCCACCTTTTAGCACGCTATAGGTCGAAATACGAATATATTTTAATGAAGTATGATGACCCATATGCAATCGTCTTGTATGTTTTGTTTTTGCTTTATTTTGACTTTTAGTTATTATCTTACAAAATTATTTTATTTATATATTTTATTTTTTTGTATTTTTTTTTTTTCGTTATACTTTAATTATTATCTTACAAAAAAATATTTAAAAAATCATATAAATCAATACCCAGCAAAATATTGGTAATGACACCTCATTGCTGTCTGCATTACCAATAATGATATATCATTACCTTTCGCATTATTCTTAAATATAAAATAATGACTTACTCGTAATAGTTTAAATAAGTACTTTTTACACGTTAAATTTTATACATTTATATTTATTACATGTAAATATGTTTTGTGTTAAAATTTTTATGACGAGTTCTAAAATTATACTCTAGCAAAAACTTTAATTTCTCTGAATGTATTTCCTGAAGCTAATAGTGTTTGTGTAACTACTTATTTTTAAGAATCAAGTAGCAGTCGGATAACCACTTATAATTCAACTTTTGTAAGCATGTTTGCAACCACTTATTATTCAGAATCTCATAACTACTTACTTCTCATTTTTTCGTAAGCGAGCGGGTAAGCGTGACTACTTATAAAAACGACCACGCCAAACAAAAATAATGAGTTTAGACGCCAAAAAATAAGTCTATTATATAACCACTTATTTGGTAAGGAAAGATTTTGCTGGGTAATTTTGTGTGCAGCATTTTTTATAACTATAATGCATTGTATGGTCGATTAAGTTCTTCGCTTGGTTTTTGTACTAAAAAATCTATATTTTTTTTTTTTTTTTTGTTTAATTAATTTTTTCATGATGATGCATAATTAATTTCTGGATCTCATACTGACGATTTAGGCGTTAACTATTAATTCAAATATTTGTTGCTATTTTGTATACAACTTTTTAACATTTTCTTTTAGTAGTTAATATAAACGTAACCTTTCTATACGAGAACCACTGTAAGCACAATATAGGTATAATAATAACACGCTTTTACTATTTGTCTCTATTGAATCCAAAGAAAATCCCGGGATTTTCGATTAGTTGTTTTACTTTCACATCAGCTTTTTTACTAACGCCTTCGAAATGATACGATAGTGGTGAGCGTAAATAAAGCTATCGGAAAACAATATCGATCAATAGAAACGCTTCGCCGATCATCATTTTCAAAATTAAGGAATTGGTACCCAGGGCTGTGACAGTGCTTTTATAGAAATTTTTTACGGATGTTAATGTTGTAAATTAAGTACTGAAAAGCGTTCTAAGCCAGGGCTGTGTTGGAAATTTTGTTTTTTAACGGTTATCGACTTTGGAAATCACCTTTTGACAAAGCACTTTTTACTAACATTGGCAGAGTGCTTTGCCAGCACTTTTTATGTTGGCAATCAGTGCTTTGCCATTGATTTTGTTTTTTATCGTCAGCAATTTCTGATAATATAGTTATTTCCAGTTTTAAGAAGAGGCATAATGAGGTTTTAATATTATATATGTGCATTAGGGTTATGACTTTTTGATTTTTTTCTAAATCAAATTTTACATGCGCTAGCCAAAAAGGTCATAAAAAATATTAAGGAACGCAATCTTGCTTTTTCGCTGATGTCAAAAAAGTTCCCGCACCAAAAGGGTAGAAATTTGTTCTATATATTTTTAGTTCAATTAAAATATTTCACCGAAGTTTTAAACAAATGAGACTCAAACGATGCATATTAAAAGCTATTTACCGTAATTATGAAACTTGTTTGCAGGGACTTCTGGATACATTTTTTGTCATTTCTCGTAATAATTTATTATGTAAATTAAATAAAATCCCCGATCAAAAAATAATTTATAGGAATTGTGTTTGGTGCGGAAAGAAAAAGCCAAAATGACCAGCAAACACGATTTTTATTATTAATTTAGTATTGTCTATCACTTGGTGATAGGTACGATTTTTATTAAAAATGAGTCATAACCCTAATGTGCATGTTTAAGCTTTAAGAAACGTGCGAGAAAATACCTAAAATAATATCTGAATTTTATAATTTTTAAAATACAAAAAAAAAAGAAAATTAGACACATAAAACTCATATGAAAGATACAGTTATTTAAACATTTTAGTTTGCTATGTAAACCCATAGGGAGAGGTAATACTTATAGAAATTTATTTAATCCAAAATCATTTTCATTTTATAATAAAGTGTTCTAATCTTATCATTTCATTTTCCACCTTATTTAACAATTTTTGTTGAACCACACAAAGTGTTTTTTCATAATAAATAATGAGATTTTATTTTCAACATTTTATATCATTTTACATTATCGTTCGAATTGTTATTTTTTTTTAATGAATAGCAAAAAAGCAAAGATGACATTTTTCTATGACGTTCAGTAAATACACACATTGTAGTACATGTAAACTAATACGCAAACAGCTTTACAATATAACAATGTTAGTGTTTATTTTTATATGCACGATAATGTCCTTATGTCCCACCTAGCATTTTATGAAATTATTGATCACATTTGAGTCATTTATGATTCCTCTGGACGATTAAAATCATCATAATTGAGCTCATTTTCTGATCATAAATGATTGTTTTGTCGGGAGAAAATTGTACTCTACCCGCGACTCTTCTTGATGAGTCTTTTATGGATCGCTTTTCTGATCAGTTTCGACTCATTTCTGACTCGTATTTCTAATCATTTGTAAGTCTTTTTCGAGTCATTTATTAGTCGTTTTCTAATCATTTGCTAATCTTTTTCCGAGGCATTTTTGGACGTATTTGTGATCGTTTGGGAGTCTTTTATGAGTCATTTCTCAGCCGTATTTCTAATTGTTTACATTAAAAAAACAAAATATTTATTTGATGTAAATTATTATTTGATTAAAATTATTACCTCAAATTTCGTTAATGCACATGTGTGGACATATATGATGCATGTATGGAGATTTATGTATCCATGTATGGACATGAATGCATGTTTATGAGCATGCATGAACATACATTTAACCTGTATGTATTCATATATGTCGACTTTTAGCTGGGATATTAAAATTATAATATTAAATTATATTTACTTTTATAAAATTACACAGCTTTATACCAGAAATCCACTGAGATAAATAAACAAAAATTTACAATATTAAAATATTGGACGTTTGCTTCAAAGTAAGTAATAAATTGTCCCGTTATAAACAAAAATAACAATTTAACAGGCACTTTTCAGCTGCGCAAAATATTATTCTAAAATAACATTCAAAACAGTCACACTTCAAACACCTGTGTGATCAATTTGCGATTGCTGTAGGTTTTGTTATTGTATTTTTAATTAATGACTTTTTAAACAAAAACAACATAACAAGCACTTTTTTAGAGGCGCAAAATAATTTTGAATAAATGTCTTTTTAAGCATAAGCGAGAATCACTTTCGATTCTTTTTTCAAGCGCGAAAGTGATTAATTAGTATTTGGTCATCAAAAGTACTCGAAGAAGACTCGTTTAGGTGATTTTTGACAATGCTAGGTGGGGTAAACGACCTAAACAATGAACTGTACACAATCGAACACAAAAGTTTAGGTTGTATGTTTGTGTGTGTGTGTTATGGAGAATAAATGATTGACTGTTACCCCCCTCCTCCCCTCCGAACTTACTTACATAATAAGACTTGTGCATATGTATGTAAATTGTATTTACATTATTACAACTGTTGGTTTTAAAAAAAGAATATGAATATGAATTAATGTGTTATCGTTCATGCCGCCGCCATTATATATATAACACTTTGACTTTATTTGTTCATTCGTTATGTTGCATGTCAATAATAAAGTTCACATAATAATAACTCTCTACATTATGTGTAGGTATGCATGCCTATGTGTTTTTTGTTGTATATTTGTATATAAAATAGTCTTACGTTTAAAATACTTTATCAAGGGCTTATATTCAAAACTCTCTATCTACAAAAACACGATTTTAGAGTAGAGCAAAAGAACTATTTATTTCGTATAAGAATTTTTAAATTTTATGTTCTGCAATATTTATTAAAGCTGAGGAGCAAAAGTGTAACAAGGATCACATTATTCAGATATTTTGCTTTAAATATTTAACCATTTAAGCAAATTAAATATTTCTTTCTTACGGTTTTTGTCTCTTAACCTCTCTTAATTGAAAAAAAAAAAAAAAATTGAACTATTTTATTTGACTGGGAAAAATATGTCATTTTCTTTTTGAAGGCAAATGTTACATTTTTGCACCCGGTAAATTTTTTATAATTTTCTTGGAAAGCTTTTAATATTACCTTAAAAAATCAAATTAACCAGGTGCAAAAGTGTAACAATTACCACCAAATATAAAAATGCCATTTAATTCTCCATTCGGTAGTAAAAGAAAATTATATGACTTTTTATATTATATATAATTATATCCGAAAAATAAGAACATCTAATTGTATCAAATTAGATCGTATTAGGTCATATTAGATATAATTTGACACAATTAGATCTAATTTGATAGACTTAGATATGGTTTGATACAATTTTATACGGATTTTGTGCTAATCCAAATATATCAAATATAATATAATCATATCCAACTAGATATACTGGTATATAATTCGATACAATTATACATAAATATATAAAGCATATGTAACTATATATATGTCTATGTGTAATTGTTGCACTACTTATATATAGTGCTATATATAAGAAGATATAGTTATATATTTGAGACATAATTTCTTAAAATTTTATGTAATTATGTCTTGGTATATATGTATGTTCCAATATATAATTTTTCAAAATTTTATATGATATTGCTTTTTTACTTGGGTAAATTAAAATAGTTTAAATGGTGTTCCTGCTTTCTAATTACAAAAGGTGAATAAACAAATGCTGCTAAAAAAAAAAAAAAGGAACGCTGTTAAACTTTTGTTTCTCAGTGTACATCTGGAAACATGTTGAAAACTTTTGGGTTTGAACCAATTTGAAATAAAAAAAATATGAAAAAATTTGAATTAAGCAAATATGAAAGTTATAAAGCTGAAGCTAAAAGCGTAGAATCTCGGAATTTAAAATTTCCTTCATAATATATAAACATTATTTTGCACAAATGACTGGTGATCTTTGTTGTTTGTTATTTTTATATTTATAGACATAGAAAATTATTTACTTCTCGTTTTGCAGATATTATTATATTCTACCAATTTCTACCAAATTTGCACACCCCAATTTAATTGAACGCAAATATGATATATCAAATTTTGTTCGAATCGGAGGAAAAATTAGGATACCCACCATAGAAAATTTCCGATCATAAATTATAATAGCCACGGTTCTGCTAAACGAAAGCAAGTATGTTCATGAAATTTTCTACAAAAGAAATATTTTATGAATATGAGTGAAAACACTAGGAATGTCTCGTACATCACTACGGCGCATTTTAAAGAAAGATTTACTGTCATGCCAATATAAGGTGCAATTAATGCAAGAATTAAAATTCGTTGACTATCGGCAACGTCTAAATTCTGCAGCTAAATTTCAAGAGTTGGCCAGAAATGAAATCAACTTTATTGAAAATCTGATTATGAGTGATTAAATTCATTTCCAATGACCTCATGTATTCCTTTCTACGTTCGGAAGAAATTTTCTTTTTTTTGGGAATTGCTTTTCAAAAATGCTTTATATTTGAGGCTGTACCTCTGACTTTTCTTTTGCCTGTAAGATGGTACGATCTAGTGTGAGGTATGGTGTGGCATTACATCTGAAAATAACAATGGGCCTTACTTCTTCAAAAATGAAGATGGAAGTGCTGTAACCGTAAATAGAGAGCGGGATCGGTTTATGATAGAACAGTTTTTACGTCCTGCTCTTGAAAACAGACCTGAGATGTGGTTTAGCAGGATGGAGCCACTTCGAAAATGAATTAGCCAGCGCGTTCGCCAGATTTGACAGCACCCAACTATTTTCTTTGGTGTTATTTGAAGGAGCGAGTATAATCTCACAATATATTTTCCATAACCGATTGAGGTTTATTTGAAAAGTAATACGTAAAGTTTGTTTTCAATTTAGAAATCAATTAAAATACATTGAAATATATTGTTTAGATTTTTTATAAGTCAATAAAAAACAAACCACTAAAAAATATGTATCGTCTGTAGGAGTTGATATTTTCAATCAAATGTTCTATTTCTAGTTTTCTATTTTTAGAAAAAATAATTTAAATAATTTCGTTGTTTTCTGTTTTAAAACAAAAAATTTAAATATTTTCGGTTTTCTTTTTTGTTCAAATAGTTTATTTATATACAAACCCTTTAGAAAAATGTGTAAGTCCACACAATGTAATCGATTTCGTGTACTTCACATTCTGTGCACTTACGATATGGGATACTTGTGTATAACAATTGTATATGAAACTAAAAACATTTGAAATTTTTCAAAAATTTTGTCTAACTTACATGCTGCTATACCTCTGTGTACTTACGAAGTATATTGTCTTGTGGGCCATTACAATGCGGCCATACCCTGCGTAAAGTAAGCCAGCTTGTGTGTAGGGTTTGAAAGTACTCGGATACACTTGTGTGTACTTACTAGACTCCCTGAGTGCTTTCAAACTCTACACATAAGCTGGCTGACTTTACACAGGGTATGGGTAAGTACACATAATGTGAAGTACACGAAATCGATTACATTATTTGGACTTACACGTTTTTCTAAAGGGAAATTATTTCAATTCAAATTACAAGAAATTCTTTACTCATACCCACAAACATAGCCAATAAAAATATGAACGTGTGTGTTGTGTGTGTAGTGTTTCGAAAATTCAAACAAAAAAAAAAAAAAAAAACTTTCAAATATAAAAAAAAAACAAACCACAAAATCGTTTTTTACGTTTTGTCAGCTAATAATTGAAGATTATTTTAACAGACTTTTCAATTATTTTTATTTCTTTTATGGATTTTTTTAACAATATTTGAAAATAAATAGCAAAATAGCTTGAATGTAACGAAAAATCAGTAATCCTTTTTGAATTGTGTTTTAAATTAATTAAATATGTATTTTAGGTTGCTTTTAATGATAAACTATTGTGAGTATATGTGAACAAGCCCTATACAATCCTCAAACTCAAGGTCAACATTGTTGCAGAAATTTAAACAATACAGCCACAAATTTTGAAAAATGTTATAAAAAATGCTCTAAAACGAGCCCATCATTGTGAAGCTTAAAACGGCGGTCATTTAAGTGACTTTATTTTCCACACTTAGGTTAAAGAATTTTCATTTTCTATATTTTAAAATCTGAATAAACTAAAAAAATAAGCGCATTCTTTAATCACGTGGATTTAGAATTTTTCATTTAAAAAGTAGATTTATTAAATCAAAAAAAAAGTTGGATTTATTTATCTGGGTTTACACATAGCAATAAAAATGAAAATATATGAAACAGCCTTTTAATTTAATGTCAGAAAAAAATACAAATGAAACCTAAAAGAGAAAAACAAAAACTGCAAAACTAGCAAATAAAAGGTTTTCTTAAAATTTTTTGTATGAAATATATTTAGAATAAAAACTACATCTCACTAAATACATATTTTCCATCTTGGACATGGAGAAAAAGCTGAAATAGAAATGGCAATTTTTCACTCTACTGTTAGTAAATTAATTAAATCCAATTAGTGAATATTAAATATTGCAATGGACTTTTTCAATTGTGTAAAAATATAAATTAAAGTAATAAAACTAAAAAGGCGGACTGTTTATCGCTGTTTTATATAAAATATAATTAAAAGTTAAATTAAAGTCCTTCATCATTAAATTCAGTACGAAAAATTAATGTGAATGAAGTTTCGGATAGAAAATTCTTTTTAAAATAAGGAGAATCTAACCCCATCTATTGAGCACCTTTTGAACTAGTTTTTGGATTTATTAAATCCAAGTGATTATAAAATTCGGCATATATAAACGAAAAAGTTATTAAATTTTTAATGGTGACTTTTGGCCCACCGTGTATACAAAATTATTATTTTAACAAGATTTATTTGTAATAAAAAAAAATAATATATAAAAATTTCACTTTTTCACAAAATCAGCTCCGTGGCCCACATTTATGAAATGGAGGACTAAAAATTTATTTATAAAAATCGAAAGATACCATTCCATGATTCTGAATTTCTAAAAGTAACGAAGTTGGTGGCAGGTTTTTCTGACAAGTACGAAAATAAAATTTTTTATTAAATAAATGACCGCTTTCAACAAATGCTAAACGTAGGCTGAATGTACAAGATGTTTAAAATCTGAAAATTTTCCCAAAGTCTTTGCTGTAGATTCATGGCAGTATTTAAAATAAAATTAAAAGATTGAAGGTCCTTTTTAGAATATTTCTCCAATTTTTGAGAATAATTTGGAAAAATTGATTTTGGGAACTTTTCACAACGAAACAGTTTGAGATAATTCCTAACTGTTTATTGCATATTATTTTCTAACATATTAGTAATATTAGTAATGTTTGAAAATTTTCAGGAATTTTTATTTTTAAATAAAAAGATTCTATTAGCCAAAAATAAAATAAAAAAAAAATCTAAACCAATAATTTTAATTTTTAATTTCGAATTCAAATTAGATTTGATCTGTAAGAGCAAAGACATGTTAAAATTTTTTGATTTGCGCTTCAGGCAGATTAGAAGAATTCAAAACAGCAATAATCGAAAAATAGCAAGCCTTAAGAAATTTTTCACCCTCGAAGTAGTCAACAGGGTGACTACAAAAAACGTCTGAAAGCTGTATGCCTCCACTGCAGCGAGTGTAGTTTAGATGTGGCATATTTATCACTATTTAATTTATTAATATTTTCATTTTCGTGAAAACTTAAGATGAAGGCTTTTGAATATAAGCCCTCTATATAATATATTTTTTTCAATGTTATGTAGAGGTATTTATGATAAAAGATAGAATACTTGTTGATTAAGTTCTTTTAGTACATTTTTTATATATATATTGTGAATTGAGTGACATTTTAAATCCAAACCGGATTTCTTTTTACTTATCCTTTATGGCATTAATGTGTTTTTTAATATTATTATTATATCAAGGCGTATGAGTGATATTTAGTAAATCATATATTATTATGTATTAAAAGGTTGGATATGAGCAGGGTTGGAAACCCGATATATCTGTCACATATACAGAGATTTTGACACTTTATTTTTTTTAGTTATTTCTATTTGAGTATAAACTTCAGAGTGGACTCAAAATTGGAACCTTTTAAAACATCATTCCAGACATTATAAATACAAAGAGAAAACAGATTCATTGCTACAACTGAATTCTTTGACAATCGAATGGATTGGTTGGAACCACCGATATATAAGTTTGTGCCAACAGAAATTCGGTAAAGACAACAGAATCTCGGTTGAAACATTATATCTGTGTCTGTTAAATTTTTCAATAAAAATGTTTTCTTCTTCTTCTTCCTAGAAATCAACTCTAAAAAAATTATATTTAAGTTGTGACAACAAAATAATTCGGTTGCTGCAACAAAAATATTCTGTTGGCAAGAAATTCGGTTGTCGCATTGAATCTGTTTTCTCTGTGTATATTATTAAGTAATTTATGATACGATTTTGATGTTTTCTTTTATTTCTAAAATACCGCTTTTTGGCAGCCTTCGGCATGAAAGTGTTATAATGTCCAAGGCCGCCAAAAAGCGGTCTTCAGATTTTAAATAGTTTTTTGCTAAATAACAATTTTTTATTAAACAAGTTGTATTATATCGATAGAAAGCATACACCAAGAAAACATATTCGGTGTTGACAACGCAATTTGTTGCCAATCGAATGGTTCAGTTGCATCAAATGAATTTTTCAGTTGCAACTACCGAATCATTCTTGATACAACTGAAATTTCGATGTCACATTTAAATTACTCCTGTCTCAATTGATCTTCTGTTGTCATGACTGAAAAATTTGTCTATCACAAATGAACATTTCGACTGGCTACAAACTGTAACTACCTACTTTTTTGTCTTCAAACTTTTTTTTGTATAAGGAACGATTTCCAAGCGAGAAGCATGTAAATTGAAAATTTCGTAAATTCTAAAAAAAAAATAAGTTTTTAGAACAGAAAAAGTATTTGAAAATCGTCAAAAATACAATTCCGATCTGACATGCATTAGTCTAAAGTCTCTGCTTGTAAAATAAGTTTAACTTTTTGCTCCACGACTCGCAGGATAACGTCAGGATTAGTCTTACGAATAACTCCAACTCAGAAACTAACTCAAATTTAAAACAGATTATATACTCAGAGCCATACATGGGACTAATTAATTAGGTGGACTAATTAATTGATGATTTCATTACCATTGCATTGATATCAATTGTAATGAAATTATTTTCATTACCATTTTTTTAAATAATGGTAATGATTCGAAAATTTAATTTCATTGATTAATGACAATGATTTTAAATTTCATTACCATTGATAATGAATAAATTAAAAAAATTAATTGCCATTGACAGAAAGACGTAAAAATGGAGTTAAACTCGCTGAAATCGAAGACGGAATATGCTCATTCAGGCTCATGCTCATTTGAAATTAAATATTACTTTCTATTCCATTGTTATTTGTATCCAGGTAAAGTTTAACGGAATGGAGTGAATCCTCCTTAAACAATTATGGTTTATAACTTCCCCGGCCAAACCCGTCGTTCGTTTTCATTTGTCTGAATTTTTTTGTAAACAAATGGTTTTTAATCAATTGTAATTAGCTTTTTTATACATTAGTGTAATTTCATTACCATTAGTAATGATTTTTCTAATGAAAAATATTTCATTACCATTAAATGGTAATGCAATGTTGTTCATTGTCATTAGTATGAACTAATGGTAATGAAATTTCAATGGTAATGAAAAATTCCCATGTATGCTCAGAGCCGACGACACCAGTCAGGTTGAATTCATTTTTGAATCCGAAATTATAATGGGTTGAAATAGACTTGTACCAAAATTTGTATATAATATAATCAAAAGTTACAAAAATGCTAAGAAATTTTGTTACGTCCAAATATGGAGCAATTTTATCTAGAATCTATAGGCTTTGACTTTGAGCCCATGTGAGTACCAAAGTACCAAATTTCAATAACTTCATATTCAGGAATTATTGTTTGCACTAGGTTTAAATATGTACCGATTTTAACCAAAATCAACAGCCTTCGTCCTTGGGCAGATATAAATCTGTGTACCATATTTCATCGAAATATCTTAATATTTGCGACCAGAAGCATCGCATAAGGATAAATGGAGAGACAGACAAACGGACGGACGAACATATATCATTAAATCGAATCTGAGTCAATCGGTAAACTAAAAGTCGGGGTATGTGTAGGTCCAATATTTGCTGGTGTTACAAACATCAGCACAAACTTATTATAATATCCTGTCCACGTAGTGGTGTAGGGTATAAAACAAAAGGTAGAATTTTATCTGAACTCAATTTTATTAGTTAAATTTTTTTGATAGATTTCGTTGAAGTTAGTCTAAGTTGAGTTGTTAACATATTCGATTTGCTTTCAACTGTGACATAAGTAGACAGTTGTCAATTATTAACCCATTCAAGGCAAATGACACTGATGATGGCTTTGTAGCGAAAGCCGAAAATACGTATTCGTTCTGGCTGACCTTATCGAATTCTTTCAAAAAAATTTTATTCTTTGTAATTTACTTGTGAAAATTGTATCATCTTTCTTTAATTTTAAAACAATCTATCTATAGTCTATAGTCAAACTAAAAAACATTAATTTACTTAAATTTTTTATTTAAAAATGTTTAATAATTTAAAGTATTTTTTTATGAAATTATGAAAAACCTAAAAAAAATCTAATGAAAAAATGTACAACAACAATAAATTTGCATACAGCTAATGCATTTTTGTAATAAATAAATGAGTCCATTTTAATGAAATTGATTCATTAATAATATGAAAAAAATTCTATAAGAACGAAAATCGCCATAGCTTCTGAAATACCAACAACAGATCAACAATTTTTGACATGTTATTTTATTTTGCTGATAGTGTTATTTATAGCAAAAAGAGAAATTGTTTTACTATTGGGTTTCTAGATGCATCTTCAATCTTTATTGTTCTATATCGCCTTAATAAAGCTATAAATTTAAATTTTAATAATGAGTGTTATTTTTGTTCGGTTTAATATCAAATATTACAAATTCCAAATAGAATTTACAATTTTATTTTACAACCAATGGAGAAAAAACTTGGAATTTGTAATATTTGATCTTAAACCGAACAAAAATAACACTCATTGTAACAATCTTCAGATCGACTAAAAATCTACAATAAAATTAAAATTTTAATATATGTCCCACAGTCAAATATATAGTTTAAATATTATCGCAATCAGAAGAAAAAGCATTAGAGGGTTAAAGTTGTTATTTATCGAAACATTTCAGTGATTTCAATACAATGTAATGAACTTGATTTTCGGCGAGGAGATTTTTTCGCAATTCAGAAACTTGGAAACTCAAAAACAACTGTACACTCATAATAAGTTTTCATGATCCACAATTTGTCTTATTATTATACATATTTTTCTTCCACTAGATTTTGAATTTCGACAACAACATCCTAATATACATAATCGTAAAAATGTTGTTTTTACTAGTTTACCCAATTACATCAGCAATAAAGACAATCACAGTAATGAAAATAAAGACAATATAAAAACAAAAAAGTACTATTGTTTTTTAAGGAATACTTTTGTTTTCAAATGGTGGTTTCTAAACAAAAACTGAAATCTTCAACATAGTGGCTAATATTTGCAAAATCCGTTATTGGATACACAAGCTAAAATAGATATGTAAAAAGTTTCGTCGAACCTGAGCTGGTAACACATTGAAATTCAAGAGGTATTATAAAAAAAAACACTTTTTTGGAAAATTTTCTAAAAAAAAATATATAAAAATAGCTCTGCAATATTTAGTTAAACAACAATTTATTAGAAGAATTGTTCATTACCTGAAGTAGATGTATCCTTTAAAAAAAGTTACAGTTTTGGAAAAAAAGAAGAGAAAATACACAAGAAAATCTCGTTTATAACCTTTTGCCACTCGAAATTTATTTTTTATAGCGGTTCATGATGAATTTTATATTTAGTTACACGTTATAAAAATGTTTTACAATATACTGTTCAACGCCGTTATTAATTATTTTTAATACTTCTAAAATTACCATTGCCGACGATGTACAATTTGACCAAGCTGTGACATCGAAAAAAAGTCCTGGCTCTGTGTGCATTTAAGTTTACTATGGCTATACTAAAAATATAACTTTACTTACAACTTTTTTTAAAATAGTTAAAAATATTTTTGCTTCCAAAAAGGAATTGATTTATAGCTGGTTTTACCAAATCAGACAGTTCATATACGAAAGTACAAAATTCTCGTCCAGGTTATTTTTTGCACCTTATGTAACACACAAAAAAATATTGTTAAACTTTTTTCAATTTAAACGATTTATTAAATTATTTCAAAAGGTGTCAATTAAAAATTAATCCAATATATTAAATAATTGCTCAAAACTGCAATTTGCTTGCCATTTTTTTTATTCTATCACTCAAAAGCATTTCATAAAAAAAGAGAAAAACATCAGCATATTGTTGTTGTTTTTGTTTGTTTTATTTATGTGGTTGCTTTTATAAATGTTTATGTATTAGTAACAGATATTTTAAATTCATTTTTATAAAATTTTAAAAATTCTCGTTAAGTTTATTATTTTATTTAGTTATATATTTTCATTTTGTATTTTAAATCTGAATATTCATTTATTCTAAAACATTATTGTAAACAAATAATGTAACTTTTGAAATTTTGTTTAATTAAATCAATATTTTAGTTAAACAAAAAAATCGCAAAAATAAATTAAAAATTATTTTAAATAATATTTTATTTAGTTTTCAACAAAAACTATTTTTTTAATTTTCCAAAAAATTTTGACAGAGTCCTTGTGCCTCAGAAGAAAAACGAAAACTAATTTCTGCGAGAGAATTTTTCATATAAGTATAAATAAATCTATCAAATGAATGAAAATTGCATGCGGCTTTTATTTTAATAAAATTCAATGTTATGAAATTCAAGCTAAAAATAAAGAAATATATTTTTTTATAGTTGGCATGACAACTACCACTTTATCCAGCTGATTAGAGTCTTATTTAGAATTTATACAATATTGATCAATTTTTAATCCAATGGATTAATTTTTAATCAAATGCATATAATATGCTATTTAGAAGGTATACGATATTGATCAATTTTTAATCCAACGAATTAATTTTTAATCAAATATATATAAAAAAACCAATAAAAATTCTAATCAAATTTATCACTATTTTATTGAAAATTTATTCAATTAAAGAGCTACAAATTTGTAATTGAATGGACAATTTTCGTGATTGGAGGAATTTCAACGATAAAATTGATTGAAAAGGCGGTTTTCATGATTGAATTTAGTTTTTATTTTTTTGTGTGTAATGCCTCGGTTGGTTTAGTAAGCTATCATTTTCTTATTGCGGGCAACTGAAGAGTTAGCGTGATGGCTACGAAACAATTATATTGTCTATCAGGAAAATGATCTCAACCCCTTTTTGAAACAACAAATAAAATCTAATATGACAATATCATATTAGAATTTGGACTTGAGGTAGAAGGATATTCTAACTAAAAAAAAAGAGAATATAGAAATTCCGAAAAAATAATTTTTGTATTTTTAATGCAAAAATTAAAATAATTGTTAAAAATATTTTCTCTAAACAGATATACACTTTTTAAGATCCAGTTTAAATGTATTTCTAACAATAAAAATTTTAATACAAATTAATACTTACATCTTCTAATAAACAGTTTCTTCATTTTGATATTTTTGTATTGAATTTCCAAATTCCAGTTAATATACACTTGTGTATATAGCAGAGAACAATCACAAAAACTAATTAAGCCGCAAATATAAATTTGTAGATATTCAAAATGTAATTTATCAAATTTCAATTCACAGTATAATAGTAATAAATTATTGAAAAACCACTACGAAAGAACAAATGACAGCGACCAGGGTAATTAAACAATTTCTATGCAGTAAAAAGTAGCGGCACATGAAACAATCTCAACAAATTGCAAAAAAATATGTTTCCAATTTTCACACAATAAATTAATAACTATCAAAAATTAATTGCCAATTAGTGCATTAAAATCAGACACTAGTTAAATGCCATTAAATTGAATTTAAAAACAATTTTCAAGTTAAATTTATAATTATTATTTTATAATTAATTTAATTATGCTTTGGTTTTTTTTTATTTTTTATTTTAATAAATTTAATTATTTCTATAATTGTTTAATATCATTTTTAATAGATACTAGGAAATATAGAAAATTATTTTGTTTAATTTTATACTTTTTGTTTAATATTTTCCACTATTTGCGATAAACAATTGTTGGAGGTTTGGAAAATTTCAAAAATTTATTTTAATTTTAACATGTACTTATTACTATATATTTTGTTTAGTAAAATTTTTAGTTTTTCACATAAATATATAATAACTTTTTGTTCACTTTTTCTGTGGAGGAGGGTTTTTAATTTATTATCTTTAACTTAGTTTTTGTTTTTTTTTTAAGTAGCTCGGTCTATGTGTGTGTTGTGTTTAATGGTTGGCTTATTATATGACCTGTAATAAAATAGAATAGATTTATATATTTGTTTTTCACTAGAATTTATTTGCAAACTAACACATGTGTTGTTTGCTACCGATAGCAATATAAAAATCATATTTTAATATTATAAATTTTTAAGCAATTGTTTGGTATTTTAGTTTATAAGACTGTTCATTAAGGTGGGTCGAAAAATAGTTTTGCCAGTCACCAACTAGAATGAAATATCAGTTAAAGGCCATTGAAAAAATGTAAATTTTTTTAACACGCCCTTTTTTTTATTTGTTCACTACGGTATATAAATTTCCATATTCGCAGCGTAAAAAATTTAAAAAGGGCTGTATAAGGAGGCGTGATAAAAAATACATTTCTGAAATCATCTTTAACAAATCTTTAATTCTAGGGTTTGACTGGCAAAACTTTTGTCAAATCGCCCTACTGTTCATGAAGGAGTTATTACAATTTTTAAATATCATACAAAGTAACAATAAATTGTGTTCAAAATATTAAATTTCTAATATGGACGATGGAAATTTTAATAAGGACAATGGAAAACTTTATTTAGTTTAAAATTTAAAATCATATAAGTTTTGTTCTCTAACAGCCGTTTGTTAAGAAACGTCTTTAGAATTTTATCAGTAAAACAAAAATGGCCTTTTAGTGATTTTACAATTCTATATATTGATTATATTTAAGTTTTCTACTCCATTGCTATTCAGAACAGTCTTTATATGCTGCTGCATATTTTGCTGTAGGTGCTTTATTCTGTTAACAACATGCATACTCTCTAGCACTCCCTAATATACCAAACAAATTAGATATTTAGAACAAAAGCAAAACAATAATAACAAATTACAGTAAATTATAATATGTTTTTAATTTAGTTCAAATTATCATCATCATTATATGAGCTTGTTAAATGACTATAACATTATTTCGTCTTTTTTTTTTTTTTTTTTTGAAAAATACATTCAGTTTATTAATTCATTTAAAAGATTTTTTTGTTGTTTTTGTGAAAATTTAATTAAATTAATATTATAATATATGTATTATATTGTGCGTTTGGCCTTGTTTACTTTTATTGTTATAAATATATTTAAACCGATGTGTTTATTCATAGCTCCACATACTGTCCAATACCGATTTTCACACCACATTGAAGTAGATGTAAATCCGCCCAATGAATTTTAAACGCTGTGGTTAGCAATCGGGAAATATATTGTACTCATTTTGAAAATATTTTGAAAAACATCGTTTTAAGTTTATCCTCCAAAATTTACAAAACTGCCTAGAAGGGCAAATACGATCAGCACAATGTTGACAAACCGTTGGTGACGATCGGTTATGCGTTGGCAGATTGTGGGGTTAAATTGTGATCTTGCATGTGTAATTAATTACAAAATGCAATTGTAGACCCCTGGACTGATTAATATATACGATTATTACGGAAATACATTTATGTGTGATTACATATAAATACATATAACCATATATGAATCGTATATGGAAGTATATGTACATTAGACCGTACCACCTTACAGGCAAAAAAAAAGTGCGCGGTACACCTTCAAATAAAAAGTATTATTGCAAGGCAATTTCAAAAAAAAAAAATTTTTTTTGCCGAACGTAGGGATCGCCTTTTGTAATTTTTCGTTATAACTTCGGCATTTAAAGTCGGAATTTAAAGTGTGATATATCGATTTTTTACCTCGAGGAGACCAGTGTTTTGCTATAAACGAAAAATTCAATGAAAACGAATTTAAAAAGGTAACCCCTACGTTCGGCAACCAAAAAAATAAAAAAACATTTCTGCTGGGTTTATCGAAAAACTTCCTTACCAAAGTTTAGTGATTTTTTACGAGCTTTAATTTTCTGATATTAGGGTTGTACATTAAGGTCGTAGCAACTGAGATCTGGTGGGTAAATACTAGAACGGTATACTTGCGGTCAATGGTCCCTAGAGAAAAACATTGGTCCCCTCGAGAGAAAAACATCGATGTATGATACTTCAAGATTCGACTATAAATGGCAAAGATATAACGAAAAATGAAAAATGGCGACCCCTACGTTCGTCAAAAAAAAATTTTTTTTGATACCTCCTTGCAAAAATAATTTAGATGGGATGGTGTACTGCGAACTTTTTTTTGAGGTACGGTCTAATTTACATGTATGAATTTTTAGTATTTCATAAACGCTAATTGAAATAAATCTATAAAAATAGCAGAAAAAGTTATCAAAAATTAGTTAAAAATGATTCTGCAGAAAAAACTGTTAAATCTGCAGATTTGTTTTGCTAAATACAAGTAATCAAGTAAAATTTAGTAGTTTCAACTAAATTTTTTACGGATTTGTTCCATTATTGTAGGATAATAAGAGTTAACTATTGATTCCCCACATGCGCGGCTCCAGCAATTAATATAAGGGGAAAAATCATACGCCTCTGTGCCCAACTCAATGTGTTTGTCTACGGTGGCGTATGATTTTTCCTCTTATATTATTTGCTGTAGCCGCGCATGATTCCCCAATTATTTTGGGAAAAATGTTTGAAGAAAGAAATATATACTAACGGCAAGTTTAAGAAAAAACATATTTTGTTGCCACATATACCACGTTCATAAAAAACAAAAGTTGAATTTTGGTATGGGTCAGCCCGAATATATATTAAGCACCGTGAAAAATTAACACGTGATTTTTTTTTAATTTTTTTATTAAGTTTTAGGGGTCACTACCGGGCCCTAAAGTTTGATATTTTTGAGAAAAATCGCTGCATCTATTCTTTTTTTTTCTTGAGTGTGTATTAAAGAAAAATCTAAAATTTATTTTTATAAACGCCATTATTTAATGAAGAATTGTAAAAAAGAAATTGTGTAAGATCTTTTTCAGAACCTTTTTCTGAGGCGGTTTGGCTACTCTTGTCCGTCCGTCTGTTTGTACATGGAATACGGTGGAAAAATTTATAACATTAAACACGAGGGTATTTGTTTACCCTTCGTCTTCCCAGGAACATTTTTTCAAATCGGTTGCCAATCACACTAGTTCTGGAAGTGATCCCACTAGAACCGATTCCATGGAACTAGTTCCAAAACCCGTTCCATGGATCTTATATACAAGATATATATAGGAGAATCAGTTCTAGAATTAGGTCTAAACCAAAATCAATAGGTTTGGTCCTTGGGACGACATAAGTCAGTATACCAAATTTCATCAACATATCTTAATATTGTGCGCATAAAAATGCATGGACAGACAGACGGACATCGTTTAATCGAAATAAAAAGTAATTCTGAGTCGATCGGTATTTAATAATGATGGTCTAGGTCCAATATTTTTTGGTGTTACAAACATCAGCACAAACTTATTATACCCTCTCTACGTAGTGGTGTAGGGAATAATAAAAAAAACAAACCCATGTGAAACTCTACTTAAATATAGAAATGTGAACATACATTGCCTTCTATATCATCATACATGGGCATACATTGTTATATACGTCCATGTACATGATCTCATATATTTCCATTTGTATTGTTGCACAAATAGATCTTTGGGACATTTAATTTAGCTAGTAAATTTTAGACTAGTGCTGGGGTTAATATTTTGTTTTTTTCTCACCACACCCAATTTGCTTTTGTAACTCATTCGCTTTCGTTCCTATTAAATATTTAATTTGCATAAATTAGTATTCCTTTTTATAATGAAAACATTTAAATATTTTTATCAATATTTTCATTAACAATCTCTTAGGGCTATTTTAAGTTTGTTAAAATGAAAAAAAAAATAATATTTTATTTTACTCGTGTTAAATATTTGACAAAACATAAACAACAAAATTTATTTCATATAAACTAACACATGCTATCACAACAAAGACATCTATTATTTAGAAATTAATTAAATTGTTTAAACATTTTCAAAAATATCAAAAGAAAACAAATGAGAACATATTTCTGTTACAAACTAAATATTATTATAATTACTTAGAACAATGTGGGATATATAAATGTATGCATGGTTAAATACATGAATATTTTAATGAATCATTCTGAAGAAATTCACAAGAAGCTGGTTGTGCTTTGTAAAAATATTCACAATGAGGAAATGTAGCATTTCAGTTTTTCACATAAAATGCATAGTTTATCAAACAAATTTTCTTTATAATCATAAAATAATAGCAACATTTTTTTAAATATATAATTAATTATGCCACTTTCTAAATATTCTTTAACTAGACAATATAATGAAAAGAACTTGACTTCAAACAAAACAAATATCAAGATTTTGAACTAGATTCGCATGTTCTTGCCCAATGCAATTTTTTTGACACGTTTTTTTTTTTAAATAGAAGCAACACTCAGGAAATTCTTCTTATTAGTTAACCTGTTGCTTCCTTTGGAAAGGGGATAGACAAGAGATGAAAAGTGGTGAAAGATGAAGGGCTTCAAATATTTTCTTTTGTTTTGTGAATTTATAACTTAAACTATAACATTTTAACCCATGGCACTAACTAAATTGTATTCGAGCCCGAAATTCTTCATCAGAAGGCCAACACTTGGCCCCTTAAATTTTTTAACCTTTAATTAAAGCAACCCAGTGTAGAAAATCATTACCAGATATGTGGTTATGTAACTACATACTTGGTAATGGTAACTAGTTACTTTTATTATTACATTTCTTATTACCGTTATATGGCGATGTCGCGAAAAATAATGAGTTGTCGTTACACACCAGCATACGAAAAATCAAAAAATATATCGTTACCTATGTGCTTACCAGTACTGACAAAAACAATGAGTCTAAAAATAGATTTTCAAAAAAATAAATTATATCAAAAAAAATATTTTTTATTGTATTTTTTTTTTTAATAAAATTTGCTGGTTCGGGAATCGAACCTGGGTCTACAGATTGCCAGTCAATAGCTCTACCATCTGAGCTATATCGACATGTAATATTTAATAGATAAAAACACAATTGACCTGCTCCACACAAGTAAGCTTACTCGCCAACATACAAAAATTCAAAAAATATGTGGTTACATATATCCTTACCAGTGTTTAAAAAATATTGAGTCTAAAAATAGATTTCAAAAAATTAAAAAAAAAAATCTAGAAAATTATTTTCTTTTTGAAATAATGATAAAAATAAGTCATTATCAGTAATTCATTATTATATGTTTTAAAATAATGAAGAAGGTAAGTGGGTGTCATTACTGGTAGTCCAAAAAATAATGATATGTTATTACCGTTTCTACACTGGGAAGCCAAGTGTTCTCCTTGTTTGAAATAGTCAAACCAGAAATATCATTTGATTAGTACACTTAAAATAATCTGTCAAACCGGTTTCAAATCGACTTCACTAATTTCTAACAAATTTTTTCTGATTTAAACAAAGATTTTAGTTATCTTTATTTAACACAACACTAAAAATCCTCAGTACTTTAACTAGTTTTGAGTGTTAATTTTCAAAACCATATATAAAAAATTTTTAAGAACCCATTCGTTAAATGTTACAAAATTTATTGTTAAAATATAATATTTTCATGTTAGTATTATTATCCGGTAGATGGCGCCACCAATGTATCCGAAATTTTAAAGATGGCGCTATTTATTCCACTCCCGATTTTTTAAAATGGCCCCTATCACGAAAACTAAGAGAGATAGAGCAAAATTGATGAAAATTTCGACTACCCCTAATCGTACATTAACCCAGCGAAAGGGGTTATCTCTATCCAAAAATGGTCCTTGGCGGGGCCTTGGACACTCGGAAATTTTTAATATAAATTTTACACTTCATAAAATGGCCCATATCTCGAAAACTAAGCGAGATATAGCAAAACTGACAAATCTTTGCTCCATTGGAATGCACTTATATGCCCTCACATGATATGGCTTAGGCCCGGGGAGGGTTTCCGAGACCCTAAATTTGGGTAAATTCTACTACTCAGTATAATTACAAATAAAACTGTAGTTTTACGAATTTTTTACTTAAATTTAGATTTGTTAAATTTAACAAACGAATTTGTTAAAATCAACAAATTTTATTTTAAACCAAAAAACAGGAATAAATTTTGTTAAAGTAACAAATTTTTCTGTCCAGCTAACAGACGTATTATTTTGAGTGTAGGTAGCAGTAAATTTTGTAATAAATTCACTAAAAAAAGAATTTTCACTGAAAAGTTATATATAACAAGGATATCCAAATTTAGTTCAAAATTTTTATAAATCATGTCATATACTTCCGGGTTCATTGCACAGAATTTCAAATTTGATATAAAACTTTTTATTTAAGTGTCTAGTTTACGTCAGAGATGAAAATGGCAAATTTGATTAGAAAATACAAATTTTATAGGGATTCACTAGAAACTGTAATTTCCAATTTTCTTGTATCACCAGTTAAATGACATTGAACATCCACCATCATAATTATACTCAAATGAAAGGCTAATTTATGTATCATAAAATAAATTTTATAATTTTCAAGTCATATCTAAAAAATTAAGCCCCAGTTTATGTATTACGAAAATGGTCTAAACGAAAGCAAAGTTACGCAAATTTGTTTTTGTTTCCCATATATTTTTGACGAAAGTAATTGTCAATTGCTATCGTTTAGAGTATTTTCGTAACAGATAAACAGGCCCAAAGTAAAAAAGTTATACAAGAGGGGATATCGACTACAAATATGAAAACCGCGATTTCGAAAAAAACGGTCCATTGAAAAATCTTTTTCTTGCCAAATTTTGATTCAGCATACCAACGTTTATTAGAAAATGTGTATTGCAACAGCAGGATTTTTAAGGTTGTATAGTGTAATTATCACTCCGTATTATTGGACCAGGACTGGATGTAAAATTTATTATTGCATTCGCAGAAATCAAAGCTATATAATTTGGCAGCATATTAAAAAAAACTCTGTTGTGATATTTGATTCATTTCCATACATTTTATTGCACATCCATTCAATATTATTCGGTCAAAACAGCTATAGAATGTTAATATGCAAATGGCCAAAATTTCGCACTGTGCGGGTGGTTACTAAAGAGCCTGTTCTAAAAATCATTGTATTTAAAGACAATACTAACAAATAAATCCTGGCTGTTTTCTAGGAAAACCTTCAACATTGCGTTGGTCATTATTAAAAGTTTTTACTGTACTTTTTTAAATTATCTTCTAAACACATTTAATTTTTTTTTATTTTTTATTTTAAAGATTTTAAATAAAAAAACCCCTCTAGCTTTTAGTTTAAGCTCTAATAACTAATTAAACAAAACACTTACTAAAATGTAGCAAAAACAGACATCAGGCAAAGGAAAAAAACTATATAAATGAACAAACTGATCATAATACATACACATGTGTAAAAATATAAGAAGCGTATAATATAAAAATCCCAGTGCTAATATAACATAAAGCAAAAAGCAGTGTAAGTACACTCAAAATAATAAGTCTGTTGGCTGAACAGAAAAATTTGTTATTTAAACAAAATTTATTCCTGTTTTTTGGCCCAAAATAAAATTAGTTGATTTTAACATTTTTTTTTTGTTAAATTTAAGTAAAAAATTTATAAAACTACAGTTTTATCTGTAATTACAATGAGTTGTCGAATTTATTAAAATTTAAGGTCTCGGGAACCTCCCCGGGCCTAGTCTATATCATTTGACGGCATATAAGGGCACTCCAATGGAGCAAACATTTTGTTTGTTTTTGCTCTATCTCGCTTAGTTTTCGAGATATGGGCCATTTTATGAAGTGGAAAAGTTTTGTTAAAAATTTCCGAGGGTCCAGGATCCCGCCTAGGTCATTTTTGGATAGAGATAACCTAGTTCGCTGGGGTAACATATGCTTAGGGGTAGTCGAAATTTTTCTCAATTTTGCTGTTACTCTCTTAGTTTTCGAGATATGGGCCATTTTAAAAAATCGGGAGGGAAAGAAATAGCGCCATCTCTAAAACTTCGGAAACATTGGTGGCGCCATCTACCGCGTAATAACAGTACATGAAAATATTATATTTTAACAACAAATTTTGTAAAATTTAACGAATGGGTTCTTAAAAATTAAAAATAAAATTAATTAATTTTGAAAATTAACATTCAAAATTAGTTAAAATACTAACTAAAATCTTTGCTTAAATCAGTGTTTCAACTAAAATTTTTTTAAAAATTAGTAAAATCGATTTGAAACCGGTTTGACAGATTTTTCTACTGACGTATTATTTTAAGTGTACCTATGTGTTCGGTTATTTAAAGCTGAAGTATAATTAAATATTAATAACATTTTCTGTTCCATAAAATTACTATGGGAAATTTTACACAAAAAGGAAATATAAAAAAATGTGTATATATACACTTACATAAAATACACTAGTATGTGTGTTTATCATATAGTTAACGCATTAAGGCTCATTGTCCCTATTTGAGGACATCTCGGACTTTATGATGTTCTCTGACACTATACATCCTGTAACTTAACTAAAATAATTTTCTAACAGCCAAATAAATTTAGACATTAAAAAGCAACAGTTTTGTCCTATCTAAAAATTTTAATATTGTGATAATTCACATCATTTGACTGCAATACAAAAATAGGAAATTTTAGCAATATTTTTTTTATAAATGAAAATATTTAATTTTTAAAATTTTTTATTAACAGTGTTATGAAATATATTGGCTTCGTTTTGTATCCAAGCACTGTCTGTTGAATCCAGTTTTTCATTTTTTTTTTTTTTTCTATTTGCTCTTTGGTAATATACAGGTATGTCTTACAACTTTGTTCAATTTTGATTTTACTTTATCTTACTTAACGCATTATTGCATTTTCTCCTCCACATTCCATTTGGTCACTAATGGTTTAAGAACTTTATCATATACCCACTCATACACACACAAAAGAAAGAAAGACGAAAAACGCCGCAAGGGTCTCAAAGGATTTTAATGAAAAGACATGAGTTTAAAGGTCTCAAAGCTGCAAACGCCTGTTTTTTTCAGTTACATTTTAACAAATATAATAAAAACGAGTAAAAAGGTTAAAGTCGGGCATGCCGACTATAGAATACCCTACACCAGTCTGGGTAAAAGCCAACTAATGTCACCAAAATCAATAGGCTGCGTTATTGGGCCAATATAGGTCTGTGTACCAAATTTCATCAAAATATCTTAATATTTGCGACCTGCAGCGTATAAACAGTATAATTTTGGTAGGACCCTTATATGGGCACTAGGTCTAAACATGGACCGATGTTCATCAAAATCAATAGGCTTCGTCCGTGGGCCAAAATAGGTCTGTGTACCAAATTTCGTCAAAATATCTTAATATTTACGACGTGCATCGTATAAACAATATAATTTTGGGGGGACCCTTATATGGGCACTAGGTCTAAACATAGACCGATGTTCACCAAAATCAATAGGCTTCGTCCTTCGGCTGCCATAAGTCGGTGTACCAAATTTCATCAAAATATCTTAATATTTGCGACCTGCAGCGTATAAACAATATAATTTTGGTAGGACCCTTATATGGGCACTAGGTCTAAACATGGACCGATGTTCACCAAAATCAATAGGCTTTGTCCTTGGGCCAACGTAGGTCTGTGTACCAAATTTTATCAAAATATCTTAATATTTGCGACCTGCAGCGTATAAACCATATAATTTTAGTAGGACCCTTATATGGGCACTAGGTCTAAACATGGACCGATGTTCACCAAAATCAATAGGCTGCGTTACTGGGCCAATGTAGGTCTGTATACCAAATTTTATCAAAATATCTTAATATTTACGACCTGCAGCGTATAAACAGTATAATTTTGGTAGGACCCTTATATGGGCACTAGGTCTAAACATGGACCGATGTTCACCAAAATCAATAGGCTGCGTTATTGGGCCAATATAGGTCTGTGTACCAAATTTCATCAAAATATCTTAATATTTACGACCTGCAGCGTATAAACAGTATAATTTTGGTAGGACCCTTATATGGGCACTAGGTCTAAACATGGACCGATGTTCAAAAAAATCAAACTTGTTCGTCCTTGGGCCAACATAGGTCTATGTACCAAATTTCATCGAAATATCTTAATAGGTGCGACCTGTAGAGTGCGTACAAGATTGCATGGACAGACAGACAGACGGACGGACGGACGGACGGACGGACGGACAGACGGACATCGTTAAATCGAAATAAAAAAAAATTCTGAACCGATCGGTATACTATAAGGTGGGTCTACGACCAATATTTTTTGGTGTTACAAACATCAGCACAAACTTATAATACCCTGACCACATAGTGGTGTAGGGTATAAATATATATAAATATAAATGTTACTGTAAAATAAAAATATCAAAAAAAACTCTATAGCAGAGTTAATTTAACAAAAGTTCCATATATGTATAACCAACCAAAAATACAAAGGTTTTGGACTTCGTCTATTCCGAACTAAACGAAAGAAAAGAAAGACTCCCACGCGCACCGGCAGATCTGCTGTAGAGGAGAAAAATTTAACGACATGTATTTTCCCTGCGTGAAATGGTACCGGTCACAGGACACGTCAAGTCACCGGTCCTTGGGGACGAGGACCAGTCCTAGGACCGATTCTTTTATATGAAAAGGACCGGTAACTTTAACAAGGGCTTGTCCTAGGAAGGGGTCAATTGCCCCTTGTGACGTATCACAGGACCGACGCAAAATAACCAGTCACAGGACTGAAACAAAAGAACCTGTCACAGGACTGATACAAAAGAACATATCACAGGACTGGCACAAATGAACCTGTTACGGGACTGGTGCAGATGAACATGTCACAGAACTGACGCAAAATAACCTGTCATAGGACTGACACAAAAGAACCTGTCACAGGACTGAACTATATGTGACCTTCTCTGAGGTAGTCCCCGCTTAAATGCGCCTTCAAAAATGTAAAGTTTTCTGCGCTTTTAAGGGAATCATTTATCCGAAAATTCGGGTAAATACACAATAACGCATTTAGCACAAATATATGTACAAATGCATAAAAGCGCATTAATCGAAATAAGTTTTCGTTTGATGAAAGTTTTTTTACACGATCTACATACTTACAAAAAACTGTCTTTTCTTTAACCCTTAAATGCATCATTTTTTTATATATGATTTCTAAAGGAGTATACATTTCAATAAAAATACCAAAAAAAATTATTTTTTAAAAAAAAGTGGTTTTTATTGAAAAATATTGTCTTTTGCCAAATAGCTAAATTGTAATTATTTTAACGTGTATGAAAAAAAAATCTATAAACTAAAATTTATACATTTATTGTCGCCAAAATGAATTTTATTGAGAGAATACCACTTAAAATATTTAAACAAAATTTTTTGAATATTACACTATTTGTGAAAAAACGCGTGTTTTAGTTTTTTCACAAATATACAGCGCAAAACCCAGATTTTTACTCTAACTGTTTAAAATTTCTGCGCTAAACTATAGGAACACTATGTACAGAAGTGGCCACTAATGCCCAAAAATGCAGTTTTGTGCATCAAGTGGGTTTTTTTTTTTTATTAAAAAACAGGTATGTTACCAAATAGATACACCATGTAATTAAGGGTTAAAAGAATCTGTTCCTTAAAATTTTAAGTTTTATATATTTAGATAAAATATTTTTCCACCTCAAGTTTGGGTTTTCCAATCATAATTTTCTTATTGCAGACAACTGCAATCTTTTTGGAACAACAAATAAAATTTAACATGACAATATCATATTAGAATTTCTAACTAAGTATATGAAAATATAGAAAGTCGGAAACAAATTTTTGTTTTTTTTAAATGCAAAAATTTAAATAATTTTTTAAAAAATAAAAAATAGTATAATTAAAAAAACTATATATAACACAAATATAGAAAGTCCGAAAAAACAATTTTGCAAAAATTAAAATATTTTTTTAAGTTTTAGTTTAAAATAATTTTAGTTTTTAGGATAATATTGTGTTTAAAAAAAAAATGTTAAGTATTTTTATACCCTACACCACTACGTGGAGAGGGTATAATAAGTTTGTGCTGATGTTTGTAGTACCAAAAAATATTGGACCTAGACCCACCTTATAGTATACCGATCGGCTCAGAATCACTTTCTAACGATGTCCGTCCGTCTGTCTGTCCATGCATTCTAGTGCACACACTACAGGTCGCAAATATTAAGATATTTTGATGAAATTTGGTACACCGACTTACGTCGGCCCGAGTATGACGCCTATTGATTTTGGTTAAAGTCGGTCCATGTTTAGACCTAGTGCCCTAGTTGGTCGTCAAATTCACTGCCATTACAATTCAGGCATGTAAGGGCTAATCGATCAAAATAAAAATCCGAATAATTGACAACTCTAATATTTGTACCACTGGTTCAGTTCGGTACTCTTTTCACCAGTCCCAGGACCGGTACTTTAAGACCAGTTGCGTTTTCACCGGTTACGGGACAGGTCACCGGGTAGGTACTTTCAGACCGGTCCTGTTTTCACTAGTCATGGGACAGGTCCATGCAGACCGTCCTGTTTTCACCGGTCACCGGACTGGTCACAGGGAAGGTTCCTTCAGACGGGTCCTGTTTTCATCGGTCACGGGACAAGTACTCTCACTACAACTGACCCCTGTTTTCCCACTGGGTTTGTTTAGCTGTCCAATCTCATATTTAAGGCTTAAAAAATGGGAACAAAAATTGCTCAATTTTTCGATTTATTTCATATTATTTCCAAACTAACTGTGGAAAAAAGTGGGTGTTTTCTCACAAAAATTGCCTTAAACAACCCAAGGTCCTAAGGAATGTTTTTTTCTAACACAGATTTACCAGCACCTTTCCGTAATCAGAATTTTTTTGGTCGCATTCCTTATAACAAATTATTACAGTGTTATGCATAAAATTTTTAAATAGACTAATTATATGTTTTTAAGCTAATTTGGCAAAAAGAATATGCATAATTCATTTAATACCACAAATTTAACAATCTGTTAAGTAGGGTAAAGCCCTACCATGTCATAAAATTTGAAAATAAAAGTCTCAGTTTAAACCATAAATATTGAGTTGTTATCAATTTAGAGACTTTTTGAAAGATCATCCACCTGAGAATATGTAAAACCCAATATTAGAGATCCAACAAATTAAAAAAATCTGGAACAGTTGCACTACTTAAGTCTTTTTTCATTAAATTTTCTCAAATTTGTGCACAAATAAAATACAAAATAGTGATGTTGATTTAATCAAAACATATTCGTCATTCGAATATATTCAATATTCGTACTATTAAACTGTCTTTAAAATATTAGGGTTCTCATATAAATTCGTAAATTCCTTGTAAACCTTGTACAAATACAAACCATATCTTTTATGTTTGGAGTTTGACATTAAACTCATAAATATACCAGGTTTACACCGTTTACGAGTAGAATGCGAGTTTATATGAAACCCCTATTATTTTTCCATTATTACTTCTTAGTTATGCGTAAACATTGTTTTATCATGTTTTAATTTATTATAAACTATTTTATTGACAAACTATTCAAAAAAAATATTATTTACATATGATTAACAAGTCAATCGTTTACTAAGTTTATAATCAATTTTATAATAAGTTTATAATAAAATTTTACTACCTAACATAAGTTATGGAAAAACTGCTAAAATGACCTGATTATATTTTCTAATTATTAGTGAGATAGCATCGGCAAAAAGGAGAATTTTAGTTATATTTGAGTTAATTTTTAGTGAACACAAAATAATAACTTAATCTAAAAAAGTCAGCAAAAAATTTGCTAAATAGTAGCATATAAAATAAAGAAAATAAAATTTTCAAATTTGTTTTTTTAATTTGTTTAATTCAAATAAAAGTATAGGCTTTCCAAAATCAGCAGTTTACTATTGTTTTTTGAAAATATTTCTGTTTTTTTCAGCAGGATAGTCTATCCTGCATTCAACTAAATTAAACATAAAAATAATAGTAAAAAAATTTTGTAAATATAGCAAAATTTGCTGTATTTTGTAATTTGTCATTTTCAATTAACTAAAAGTTAACTCAAATATAATTCCATAAATTTAACATTTTTATTTTTGCTGTTTTTATTTTACAGGTATTTAGGCAAAAAAAAAAGTTGCTAATTCCAGCAGTTTTTTCTGCAAGGTTATTTTTATATTTTTCTGCTATTTTTATAGGTTTATTTCTATTAGTGTAAAAATTTTGTAACAGCCCTTTTGTTGAAATTTGGATAACTTACTTAATTAGAAATTTATTAATTTAGTTCGATGCCAATTTCTTTATTATGAATTAACATAATTAGGTTGTTTACAATGGGTGTGCTATCTGTTGTATCGTTGTATCGTCCTAACAAAAAACAGAGTTGTTAAAAATTTTATTTGAGTTTAACAACGATTTTCTATTCGGTTTTCTATCTGTTAGCACACTCAAACATAGGACACTAAACATACGTAAAAATGTTGAATCGTGCTATTCTCAAATGTTGTATTTTTTCAATTTAATTTTTAACAACTCTGTTTTTTGTTTGGACGATACAACGATACAACAAATAGCACACCCCTTGTGAAAAACCTTAATAAGAACTTTTTTCCAAAAACTGCTATTTTGCTTCATCAGGCTACTCTACTGACAAATTCTTCACAGAGTTTTTGATTTCAAAAAACCTCTACACTTTCAGGAATCAAAAGATGATCATTTCGTTAAAAAACATTTCATAGTATTGTTTGAAAATATTTGTGCAATCTTACACAGAAGAGAAAAGTAGGAATCAACAATGGAATTTGTAAATACAAACATTTTTTTTATACCCTACACCACTACGTGGACAGTAGAGCGTACCACCTTACTTTTGCTAAGAAAGTTTTTCGATAAACCCAGTAGAAAAAAAATTTTTTTTTTAATTGCCTTTCAAAAATACTTCGTATTGGGGGTGTACGGCGAACTTTTTTTTGAGGTACGGTCTAGTGGGCAGGTATGATAAGTTTGTGCTGATGTTTGTAACACCAAAAAATATTAGACCTAGACCCACCTATTAGTATACCGATCGACTCAGAATCACCTTTTGTTTCGATTTAACGATGTCCGTCCGTCCGCTCGTCCATCTGTCGGTCTGTCCATGTATTTGGTACACCGACTTATGTCGGCCCAAGGACGAAGCCTATTAATTTTGGTTGAAATTGGTCCATGTTTGGACCTAGTACCCATATAAGGGTCCCCCCAAAATTGGTTTGTTTACACGCTGCAGGTCGCAAATTAGGTTCGCTGAGTCACATAGTCCCAAGGACAAAGCCTCTTGATTGAAGATAGTATCGGTCCATATTTGGACCTATCGCCCATATGAGCTATATTCCCGATTTTCTGTTCTTTTATCATTTTATAGAAAATTTTGACACAAGTCCCATCTTAACCCATTCAAATTTAGGATCCAAATATGAGTTGGCTTTTAAGCAGACTTTCAACAACTTTTTTGTTTGAAATGTTAGAAAATTGTTGTTTTTTACATAAAAATTTTTTAAAAAGAAAAATTCAAAGTTACAAAAAATTTAAGATTTTTTTGTGTTTATAAATTCCATTGTTGGGAAATAGGCAGCAATAATGGAATTTGAGAACGATGTTTAATAATACAAACAGAATTTTGTAAATTATTTTTGTGTATCTTCTATACTGTACTACATAATGAAGATTGGGATATAAAAAGAAAGCATATCATTGCCTGAAATTCAATATAAGCTATCTACAATAACACAGCTTTGCAGAACAGCAAAAAAGTTAAATTTTCATATTTTCAATTTACAATATTAATTAGTTAACTTTATACAATATTAATTAACTTTTTTTAATAGTGTGTAATATTCGCCATGTTAAAATAGCAGCTACAGTAGATATCTCATATTGTTTGTTTTATATTAATCAACATGTATATTAAAATGAGGAGACTGAAGCAATAATATTAAAAAAAAATACTGTAGATATCTTATTTCCATTAAAAAAAATAAACAATATTTTAGATAGCACAATTTAATTTGATTCAAATAACAGTGATTGAGTTATTAGTTTCCTTTTTGAAATTTATACAATATACGTCTGGGTACATTTTTCCATGAAAAACACAATTCTATCAAATTTTAAAGGCAGGTCGTATTTAATTTAAGACAACAATATAATAACATAATAAACAATATGGCAAATAGCAGATATAAAAAACTCGTATAATGATGATAAAAGTTGTATTCTTTGCTAACATTCCATTTTATTTGGAGCATAGTACATGACATATTTTTATATATATTTTTTATATGTATATTTTTTATATATATTTTTTATACCTTTTCAATTAATATTTCATTAGTATTTGATATTTTTAAAAACTTTAAACTTTATTAACAGTTATTTTATTGAACTGTTTTTTAAACTTAAACAATTTTTTTATTATTTTAGATTTTACTAAGATTTTTTAATTTTATACATTTTCTTATTTTAATTTATATTATTGAAAATATTTATTATTTTGTAATAATTTTCATTTAAATAAAATTTCATTTAGAAATTGCAAACAATTTTTTTTTTTTAATTTTTCACCAATTTTTTAAATTTATTTTTTTGTTTTATACATATTTTATGGTTTTTAACACTTTATTTGTTTTCTATCATATTTTTATTTCGAAATTTTCCGTCAACATGTTCAAACGTCGTTAAAGCTACACGAAAACTGGTTGGGATATTTTTTCTAGTTTAGTCGTTCAGTATGCCATGATAATCGTTTTGTGTATATTTCAATATATTCTGTAGCCAGGCTTGCCAGATACTTTTTTTCGTTGTCCCCAAACAAATCTTAAAACATACCCAAAAAATCCCCAACTAGAAAAAATTTTAAAAAAGGTACTCGAGTTTATTTAATTTTCTCAAATTTTCAAGATTTTGAACTAATTTTTTAAAGAATTCGTAAATTCGAATTTTTCGAGTTTGTCAATTCTTTAATTTGACTTTTAAATCTGAATCAATTATTTCCGACTTCAATTAGTCAATATCTTATTCAAAAAATCAGTTTGATTTTAGTTGATTCTTTTCATATAATCAAGCTAATTGATTCAATTATAACAAACCAATTTAACCAAAAATGTTTGCCTTGATTTATGGGTCGCGAAACATATAATAAAACGAAAAATTTAATTGAATCAAAATTGATTCAATTCAAATTTGAATAAATCTCATCCTAACTTTGTTCAATTAAACTCATTGATTTTAAGTGATAATCAATTATTAACTAATTCATAAAATGAATAATTTTAATGCCAGCCTATTGTGAAAAAAATATATCTTTTCCAATATTTTAGCTACTTCGACATTAATCCTATTAAAATTTCAGGCATAAAATATTTATTCGTGTTACGAAAATATATAAAAGGGTAAATTTGAACTTTTTGTTGCAATTATGTAAAAAAAAACTTGACTGATGTTTTCTGAAAATATTTCAAAATTAACATAATCTCCAAAATGTACGAAAGGTTGTAAATATCCCCAAAAAATACCCAAAACATTTTTTGAATCCACAAAAAATTTCCCTGTCCCCAAATAAAAATTTGGGAACAAAACCCCAAGTCTGGCCAGCCTGTCTGTAGCTATTTTTTTGTTTTTCTGAGCAAGATAGAGAGAGATTTTTATTGGTTTATACAAATTGTGTGTGCGGTAAAAATTTTCAGGGATATTTTGGCATTTTGTTTTTTTTTTTTTGTGTTTTTGTTTATTTGGGAGAGTTAAACATGTGTTTCAAGTTAATATATTTATTACATTTTAATTTATAACTAAGTTTTGTAGCATGCTACAAATTTCTATATATTGCGTTGTTACATATTTAAGTATTTGATTTAATATCTTATATAGTAAATAGTAAACGTGGATATGAATGTGTAGAGTTATTAACTATATTATATACATATATATTTTTCTATATTTACTTATATACTTAAAAATAGGTATTATATATCTTTTTAGCATATGTTGAGCTACTTATAAAATACTAATAATGTATTGACCGTAAAATGAAGAATAAATCAATATATAATAAAAAAGAAGGGCTTCTACTGAAATGAAATTAAAACTTGTTTTAAATATCTGCAATTTTTACGATAGATTTTACAGACTAAAGCGAAAATTTTTAAAATGGAAAACAATTTTAACAACTTTCTGTTTTTTGGGAATAGTTATGAACTTTGTATCTAAATATTTCTTGGCCCAAATGACTTTAAAAATAAACCAGCCCAACACTGCTGGAACTAATTTGAAATCTGATGTTCGCGTTTTTCGAAAAGGGGGAAATTTCCCCCTTTGCGGCCTGCCAAACTGCTTGAACTACACTTATAAAAAAATTTAGTACGAAAGT
Organism: Leucophora obtusa; assembly: GCA_949987735.1. Taxonomy (NCBI): domain Eukaryota; kingdom Metazoa; phylum Arthropoda; class Insecta; order Diptera; family Anthomyiidae; genus Leucophora; species Leucophora obtusa. The sequence goes on from OX465297.1 coordinate 175,796,591, forward strand.
CTGTTAAACGTGTTCTGATTAAATTGAACTAATTTTTCTGTTATTTTCTCTAAAAAAAACTCCATACAAATTGGTCAAAATTCTGCTAAAATAACAGGAAATAATACATGAATTTGCGCCAGAATAATTTTGACCTGTTTGTACAGACTTTTTTTATGACTGTAGGAACTTATTTTTTCTATCCGACTATAATTTTGTTACTTGTCTGGGCGCATTTTCCGGGCATTTTTCGGCGAAAGCTCGCTTCAACCAAACACAGGGGAATTGTATTCGGTACATTTCCCCTGTATTCGTCTGGCCCGATTTCAGCAACTTATGGTCCCACCAAATACAGAGCATTACTTTGGGGCCATGGATATTCGGCATCGGCGTTGATTTGACTGGTTGGCTGGGATTCAAATATGATTTCTTGTGCTTCGGGTTGTCGTAATGGATGAATTTTTAATCGCCAGTAATGATTCGATTCAAAAATGACTTCCCTAGTAAAAATGATTTTTATATAATCATTTATGATTTTATACAATTATAACTTGTCGAGTATTGTGAAACATATATTTTTATATGATTATATCAAAAGATATTTAATTATATAAAATTATATTAACCAGATCCACCATTTTCCGGATGAAATCATGTATGGGTTAATATAATTATATAAAAAATATATTATTTGATCCGAAAAATGGTGGATCTGGTTAATATAATTTTATATAATTAAATATCTTTTGATAAATCATATAAAAATATATGTTTCACTTTCAATTCATCATCTTCGAACTGTTTTGGTTGACCTGAGCGATCTTCGTCTTCCGTTTCAAAATCACCACTTATGAACCGCACAAACCATCTCTCATACATTAAAATCGATTCACTGACTAAGTGAGAATAAATGACAGATGTTTACCCTCCCAAATGCTATATAAGTTATTAAAGACACAAACCATGTGTAAAATATGCGATATTTGTTGTGAGATCTGCATTTTAAAGTTGTGCACCCAATTATATTCTTTTATTTCTTGTACCCATTTTCAAAACTCTAATATGTTGAAAATTAATTCACCTATGTTTAGTCTTTTAAAAATTTTGTAAATCAATTTTTTTTTAAATATTTTTAGCCATTATCTTATCCATAAAGCAAAAATGTTCAAATTAAATTTTTCGAGGCAACTGCGATGTTTATGCATTCTCCAATAATCATGCTGTGCAGATTCCGAATACAGTTTTCATTTTCACTTCCCTTGTCAGTTTTTTGAGAGAATGTCAAAGTTCAAAAACCACTTGTTAAAAAAAATCGGACAATAAATACAAAATTTTGCTTGAAAATATAAAGCAGAAATAAGCCCAACATTAATGAAATATGTGTTATTTTTTGCATAAAACATTGTTTCGTAACAAAACAAAGCTGTTTTTAAAAATATTTTAAATGTGGATTTTGATGTCTCTCGGCGGGAGCTAGGTTTTAATTTTAGATCCATAGTTTCTGGGGAAAATTTTCTTAGAAATCTTCATAGATTACGTTTTTGATATAAGCCTGTTGACCAAAAAAAATTCACACACACTATTATATACATACACAATATTAGGTCATAAATGAAAAAATGCGGGCTCGTTGGTTAAATAATTTATTTTTTTTTTGCCTCTACATCCACCAAAAATCCATAACAAGTCAAAAAATTAAACTTAAAATTGCATATTACTAGCGCGTTTTAAAGAATAATGGGGTCAAATCTAATTTTAATGGTAGATATTAGAATTATTAGCACTATAAGTAAATAGTAAATAGATCGGATAATTTTCTTTGTCCCTATATCAATTTGTTCTCTACAAATAGAAAAAAAAAGTTTAAAAAAATACAGCACAAAATTGAATGTCACATCCACGGTTTAAAGAATTATGGGTTCAAATATTTGTTGAATGGTAGAAAACATTACTATTAAAGTGCTAAATGGATCGGATTAACTTTGCATTCTCTACAACAGTTTTTCTCGAAAAATCGCTAAAAGGTTAATTGAGAGTTGAAGGCACATTCATCGCAAGATCGAATTCTTTGTATAGACTGCACATGACTTTAAGCTGCACAAGACGCTATAAATCCAACTATAAATTAACTGGCACATCCATAGATCAAAGAATTTAAGCTTGAGATCTGGCTTATATGATAGATCTCCTCAACAATATTGTTATATATAAGTGCTCAAATAATTTGATTATCCTAGTAAAGTTTTGTTTTTTCAAATGCGTCATATAGACCAAATGCATTTAATATTGTAATTAATATGCATTTTTATTAATTTTTAATTATGTAGGTTTGAGGTTAAGAAGAAGAATAAACATTTTTTCAAAGTTATAAACCCATTATTAATCTGCAAATCAGACTAGATCTAGTTTCTGCCTTTTTTCTTCTGGACAGGCGTCATCAGTGATTGTTCATTAAATTGTATTATTGTTTATATTTTATTGTCAGACTGTGTCTATACGATAATTTTTTCAACAACCTGTCGGCTGTAGGAATCGAACCCATCATTCCCACATTACAAACGTAACTATACTAGAGTTCGACAGCTTAGCCATCTAACCCACGTAAGGCCTTGCTCATAGTGTGGCTAATTCGTAGTTTTTCTTTCCTATTCAGCTTTCCATTATTGTTTTTTTGCTCTTAGAAGTGATCAAACAGACATACAAACATTCTACTTTAAATTTTCTTTGTTTATATTCTTATCTCCTCTTTGTCTCCTTTTCACAAATGTTGCCACACTGATGTATGGTTTTTACGTACAAGTGTGGTCAATTTGCGTATATCGGAGACGGACTGCCAGCGGGGCATTTTTTTATTTTCTTAGTAAAGTGTTGTTTTTTCAAACGCGTCATATAGACCAAATTATCCATTTCGTTTATATATCACTTTTAGCTTCAAAAATCTGAATAACAAAATAATAATACGACCCATTTAGCACTTACACACAATAACAGCGTTACTAATATCTACCGATCACACAGGAATGCAACTAATTATTTCTGGTTCATATAGACATGAACAGAGTATTATTGTCATATTTTCTTTATTTCTGAAGGCACACTAATCAATTTGATCCCATTTTTTTTTAGCTTATTTGTCAGTTATATTCCAATATAAAAAAATGTCAATTGCTCAATTAATCTTTATTGAAAAAAACAGAGTGACAGATTTTGGAGAGCTACAATTTTTTCTAATTGAGGGCACCTATTTTCTCAATAAGTAGGAGATTTTTTTAACATCAGAACTATCATCCGCCAAGGTTTTAGGCGATGCTGAAAAACCTCTACCCAAAAGTGTTGAAAAACTTTTAAAAGTGACAAGCAAAATTAAGGTTAATTAGGTTAGTTTGAAATTAAGTAGATCATTTTAGCAGTATAAATGTTAAAACTTAAGATGTCCCTTCCGTTAAATTCGTTGTTTTGAAAATGCTGAGGCCACCATAAATATTATATATTGGGTCATATAAATAAAATTTAGCAATTACTTTGAGGTAATTACTTTTCGCTTAGGAATGACTTTTAACATCAAATTTATCCATAGTCTACTTATAGAATAGCATAAAATATAAACGAAAATCAAATATTTATATTTTTAGTCTACTCGCAAGCAGAATTCAATATTTACCAATATTTTTAATATCTATTTTTTATTCATACGAACCATTGTTCTTAAAATGGTTTAAATACTGGGTGATATGGAATCGTAGGGTTCCGTAGATTTTCGTATATACAGAATATTTTAGGTTTTCTTTTATCGTATAAATTTGTAAATTTTTTTATACAAATTCAATATTTGCTGAATTTGATAAGTTACGGCACAGTTATTCAGCAATTCTAATATTTTTAGACCAGTGTGCATAAGACGTATGATTGATATTATATTTCATTAATATCACGTATACGTAACCAATTACTTTAGTGCGAAATCTGATTACGGGAACAAATTAACAAATATTTTGTCGGCACTCTCTCACATTTATGGCGAGCAGTAAAGAAATTAAAGTTGTAAATACCGCTTTAGAAAAGTTTCAAATTCTTTATTAGACTCAACATAAATGAAGTTAATCATTTAGTTCATATATGTACACAATATAAATACATACATAAGTATGTACATTTATTTACAAATTTATATCATGCTAGAATTTAGATTTATTCTCTTACTCTCTCTCTCTCTCTCTTAGTTAACCAGCAGTATATCTCAAATATTTATGCTCTCTGGTTTTGTTGCCTAATATCTCATTACTCACGCATTTATTATCCCAGAAAATTTCCCATTTCGAAAACAACATTAAAAAAAAAGCTTTAAAAAATTTTCCCACAGAAAAATAATGTATTTATTGTGTGAGGTTCTTTAAATTGAGCAAAATTTATATGTACGTGTATGTATGCACACGAAAAATGTATACAATATTTTTTTTTTTCTAGTTGGCATTAAAATTTTCCCTTTTTTGTATTTACTTATGTTGTTGTGTTTTAGAGAAAAACAGAGGCTTGTCAGTATTTGGGGATGCCTACCTGTTGCTAGCAGTAAAATGTCTTGTCAATTTTATATGTCATTTTGGCAAGCTTTAAGTATTTTTTTCTACGCTAAGGCCTGTAAAGAAGGAAAAGCAAACAAATACATACACAAGTATTACTTGTATGAGTGTGTGTGTGTGTGTGTATGTTCAGTAATAACAAAGTAGTAGTAAAAATATGTGTATACGAGTATATTGAAAAATCCTTAATGATAGCATTGGAGCCATAAACATCATTATCGATGGCTGGCAAGCAGCTGTTGCTTTATAATATAACAACACAAGAACAACAATAGTAAGAAATTGTAATGAAAAAGTTGATGAAGCCTTAAATCCTATATTTTGAAATGTCTTTTAAAATCATGCATACTCGTATGGATATCGTATATTCAGCTTAAAGTAAACATAAAGACTAAATACTATATGATGAGTATACAAATTAGACGTTTCGTGTTATATAGGATGAAGTTGAAGATGCTCATAATCATTGGTTTCCTATTTCATTTTAATAACATTTGTTTTTAGTGTTTGTTAGATATAATATTTACACTACAACATGTAAGATACTTCATTTATAAGGTATGTATATTTTTCGCAATCAATATCAAAATGGAAAATCTCGCTGGCTTTTTCGCAACTGAAACGCTATTTCAACGGACAGGCAAACAGATGGAGAAATATCGCTGGCTTAACTTTAAAACACATAAGGTTTTGAAATAAATATCTTCACTCCAAAAAGAGAAAACTGATGAATTGTGACAAATGTATTTTTTTTTAGCAACTGCGTGGTTGGGTTGCTATCACCAATATTTTTGCTTGTGGCAGCTAAAGTTCGGTTAATGCAATAGAATTTCATTTGAGATATCATATTTTAATTTATTCTGCAATTTGGTTGCTATAACCAATCATTCAGTTATCGGAACGAATTCTGTTGTCACAATGAATCTGTTTTATTTCTTCATATTTTTATATATACAATATGTTACTAATAGAATGATTAACTTATATACCATCACCACATACATAAGAGGCTTTCAAAATCAACTGTCCAGCGAAAAAGGTATATCGTGTCAACGTCAATCTTATGATATTTATTGGCAAATACAATACAAATAAAAATTGAAACAACTTTCTAAATTTTTCGAAATTTTGAACAATTTAGGACCCATTTTTAGTATTTTATCTCTTTATGTAAAATAATAACGTGAATGGCTGACTGACTTAGTGACTCAACATCGCGCGGCGTAAACCGCTGGTGCTGGGAAGTCTATAAAAATTTTGGGAAATGCTGCTACTTTGAGAATTTTTGGATACGGATTGAAAAAAATCAAGAAGAAAATCTAATACTCCGGTAATGTATGTTTTAACAACTTGCCATTTAATTTTAAAAATTGTAATAGATTATCAATTTTAAAAAATAAATAAATATTTGCAAATATGTAATAGAGAATATTGAAATATTTTTGTATAATTTGATCTCAATTATATTAATAATTTTAGTTACTATCATTTTTATTTTGGGCGAGCCAACATATAAACTGAAATATATTTTCAAAATTTATAAAGAACTGAAATAAAAAAAATTCATTTGGCGAGCCAACATATAAAAGGAATTATATTTTCGAAATTTATGAAGAAATTTTATTTAAAAAACAAAAATCCATTAAGCAATAGACCTGAAATTTAAAATAAGTGTTCTTTGGAGTATGACCTAATTTACCGATAAGTAACTTTTTGGCATTTTTGAATAGAAATTCTGTAAAAATAGCGGATCCAAAGAAAAAAAGCGGCTACTTAACGGCCCGCCCAAACAGCTGTAGATAGGAAGTTGATATTTGGTATGAAAGTACTTAATATGTCTTAACCTGAAAAAAGGAGAAAGTTTTCCCTTGACGGACTAACCAAACCGATGGATTTATGAAGTTGGGAGGGGGTAAAGTCGGAAAAGTCTCGCTCTTGACGGCTGGCCCAAACTGCTTTGGCTAGAAACTTGTATTTTAAAATATGTTTTCTTTGGAGAATGGGCTAATTTGTATAACAAGGTACTTTTTTGTAAATTTTGGATATGAATGTCGTGAAAAGGAGTGGTTAGAAAGAGAAAAGTACCACCTTTGGCCTATATCTTTTTCAAAAATTCTATATAGCAGCATAGCTATCCAAGTGGTCCCCAAAGTCCAACTTTTTGTATAACATGCGGAAACTGTTCTTGCAAAACAGTTCCCATTAATTTAAATAAGGAAAATAGACCCATTGTTCAGTCATCTGAAACCGCTAGAGTTTGGTACTTGAATTTTTTTATTTATATCAGTTCAACATTTAGCGTAAATAACTACTGGGTTAGGATATTTCGAAATTTTTACGGAGAGGGACAAAAAGGGGGAAACTCCCTTATGATAACATGTACAATCCCTTTAAATCAGAAATTAGAAACTCTTATTGGAACGTATATGTTCCCTCGGTTCCTATAAGGAGCATAGGGCCTTCCCACTGGAATATACTTCCACAAATTGTTAAACAAATTTATTAAAATGGGAAACCCCTTGGAAAAAGAATACATTTCCTTCCAAATATATTCTAATATTTAAAACTGCCAATGATGAACCATGGGGCGTGGAAGCTAACTGTTAATAAAGTGCTGTAAGATACCAAAGCGGTTATCTTTCCAAGAGAATTTTAAAATTCACTTGAATCGTCAGGTTAACACTCACATAAATTGCATACAAATAAATTTTAAAGCGCTAACAATTTCGAATGCAAAAATTTACTAGAATAAGAAAATGCTAGAAAATTAATTATGCCAATGAGTTTTTTATAGGCCAATTGGAAAAGCTATTTGCTTCTAATTAGAACTAGTTCTGGTACCAGATTGGATCAGTCGTGAGCATTCGAAATTGCTAAGAATTCAAGTTTTTAAAGTGCAAGTAACATAATACTTACTTAGAATTTGCAATATGGGTTTGAAGTGCTACATGCTTACCCGAACTTAATTTTTTTAAATGTTCTAAGTAATAATAAATGTTAAAAAAAAAATTAACTCAATCAAGACTGCGGGAATCTGCCCTGAATTTTTAGTATTCCAATTATAGGCGCCCAAGTTTTATGTTTCATAATTTAAAATACAAATAATTCTGAGAATTTTCTATTGACCCAGAATGTTTCAGCGTGTTACTCTATTTCGATTTTAGCAAATATTAATTTAATAATGTACATCGCAAATTTTCAGTAAATATTTATATTTTTGTTGTAAAATCACTTAGAACCACAGTGCGCTTGAACAAAATAATGTGCTTTTGTTCGTAGTGTTGTTTTGAGTGGTTATAGAACAAAAATATTAATTTTTACTGAATATTTTCGATGTACAATATTAACAGTATATTTTCTGCAAAACGAAGCCGAGCAACAAGCTGAAACTATCAGAACGATAGAAAGACATCTGAATTCACAACTGTTCTTAATTTTAATATAAAAAAAAGAAAATAATCGTTTGCATTTGTTAGAATTTCGTTCATGTTACACAGAAAGAATTTACAAAATTCTAATTAAATTTTTAAACACCTTTCTCATACAAAATTTGTAAATACAAAAAAAACACTTTTTAAAAAGAAATTTGTAAATCCCAAAAAACTTTTCCTTTTTTTTGTAACTTTGAATTTTTATTTCTAAACAATTTTTATATGAAAGATAACAATTTACAAACGAGTTACAAATATTTCAAACAAAAAAATTGTTAGGAATAAAATTTCAATTTAAAACAAAATGTGATTGCTTATAAAAATTGCCGTTTTTGGTGCCTACTGTTTTTTCTGTGTAGACTAACTGAGTTGTTTACATCTATTTATTTGTTTCACATTCAATATAAATAGATCATTATCAATTATTAAACTATAAAGGCATAGGATACTGTAGATTGGTCTGTAGCGGGACCCGAAAATACGTATTCTATCCTGCCGGCCTTATCGAATTTTTTCAATTTTCATTCTCTGTGGATTATTTCTTTGATCTCTAACCGAACGAAAAACATTCATAAACCTTTTAAACTATGGATAAAAAAACTCTGATGATATAGTAAATTTTTTATGATTTTCCAAATTGCATTAAATTATTATAAAAACGAGTAAAAAGGTTAAAGTCGGGCATGCCGACTATACAATACCCTACACCAGTCTGGTGTATTGTTTGGATCCGAAATTCGAATGGGTTAAAATGGGGCTTGTGTCAAAATTTTCTACAATGTGAGTCAGCGCACCAAATTTCATTAAAATATCTTAATATTTGCGACCTGCAGTTTGTAACCAAGCCAATTTTGGGGGGACCCTTATATGAGCACTAGTTCTAAACATGGACCGATGTTCACCAAAATCAATAGGCTTTGTTATTGGGACAATATAGGTCTGTGTACCAAATTTCATCAAAATATCTTAATATTTACGACCTGCAGCGTATAAACAGTCTAATTTTGGTAGGACCCTTATATGGGCACTAGGTCTAAACATGGACCGATGTTCATAGGTCATAGGTCAGCGTACCAAATTTCATCAAAATAGCTTGATATTTGCGACCTGTAGAGTGCGCACAAGATTGCATGGACAGACAGGCGGACAGACGGACGGACAGACGGACATCGTTAAATCGAAATAAAAAAAAAATCTGAGCCGATCGGGATTTTTGTGTTACAAACATCAGCACAAACTTATAATACCCTGACCACATAGTAGTGTAGGGTATAAATATATCAAACATGACAGCCTACTTCGCTCACTTTTTGGAAAAATTTAAAAAGTTATTCCATTTTTTATACATATCATATGTTTCCCGCAGACGGCCAGTTGGTATGAAAAGTCACATATGAGGATGTTAAAAAAAATTGTACCTATTTAAAAGTACTTTCATTAGTTTATTTTGTATTAATACTTTTAACACCATTCAATAGTAATTATCGAGCAAATGAGCCATATTTATGCAAAAGTTCTGGGAACAATTTAAAGCTAATTTAATAGTACGTGCAAATTATAACATTCACAATAACATACATTGTATCCTTAAAGAAAATTATCTTTAAATAATTCTTGAACATTCTTTAGTCTTTAACCACATCTGTTAGAAAGGAAGAACATTAGACAGTATCAGCAACAACAGTGCTAATAAAAGGGAATAAGCAGGTAATATTGTTGTGTATGTACCCAAAGATAAAAATCATGTATTTATTTTTATATTTGTATATCATCCTTGTTTTTCTTTTAAATTTATATGTACAATATATGTATTCGTTGGAAAACCTCTTCCACCTTAATTGAATTTTTCGAAGTTATTTAATTTATTTTTTGCAAGCTCTAAATCTAAATTTAAACGTCCTTGTTATATAACATTATGGCCTTCTTTTTCTCCATGCTCCTCTTAATTTATCTTAAATATTTATGTTGGTATTTCTATTTGGTTTTTATTTAACTTTGTCAAACTTATTTTTGTGTATGTATATTGTATATGTATGCTTAGTTGTTGTGTAAATATATTGAAGTTGTGCTTCAAATTGTTGACAAATACCACTTATTGATTTGTCCAAAATAATGCGAATGAATGTTGGTATACCGCAATATGATAAATCTAAAATATACGTGATATAATTTAAAAATAAATAGTTAGAAATATATATTTTTTTTTGATAAAACAATTTTACATCAATTGGAAAATATATACAATGTCATTTAAGAGTTCTTGATGAATTCTGCACCACCATACTACTTATTTTTTAACTGCTTGTCAGCGTACGAATAACTATTTATTTTTTTATGTTTTTGTAATGCAACGGGAAAACACAAATAATTATATAAAAATCATAAGTTTGGTACTAAAGTATATGCAGTAGATCGCAATTATACTGCTTATTGTTTATGAACTAGTAATAAGCACCCATTACTGAGATTTTATTGGGTACTCAACGAAATAAATGAACTCCCAGACCATCAAATAGTTTTCAAACGTATGCACCTTACTACACCAATCTCCACATACTTGATTCTTTCTATCATTTCCACTGGAAGCTATGTTTTCTCAACGAAGATATTAATGCTGCTGCAAAAATTGTTCAAAATATTATACTGATTGGAATGAAGTCCTTCATTTCAGCAAAAAACGTTTCGGCTTATCCAAATGTTAAATGTTGATTTAACCAAACTTGCAAGAACGCAGTCATATTCCAAAAGGAAGCGTTAGGAAAACAAAAGCGTTAATGTTTGTAATACACTGCTACTAGGGAGTTCAGTAGAGTAAAAACCGGGTAAGCCTTTTAACTATTTTAAATATGGACCAATATCAAAATATAAGGTTTTGGCAACATGGATAATATAAAAAAAATTAAAATAAAAGCTACTAACCAATATCATTACGTAGTTTTAGCCAAGTGACGTTATTTAATAAAAAAAATTGCTTTTTGTTCGAGTTATTCCTACTCGAATAATTGTGATGCAGTTCATTTTCCAACTCGAGTATAACAAATGTTATTCGTATTAAATGTTTAATTACCACTATCAACAATGGATCGTTTATGTCCACTAGCCGAGTTTCGGTCGTAATGTATCTGCACCACCCGAAGGTAACATTTACCAACTATAAAATAGTTTCGGCTCGACTAGTTGATATGGTTCGTTATCGACTGTTATTAGCGACGGTATACAAATAAGATTACTAGAACAGCGGACCTCGTGTTCAAATATAGGGTTTTCCAATAGGTACTTGACAGCTTTGAATTTAATTTGTGAACGCACTATTTCACTGATCATCTAACTTTTACTTTCCTTTTTTTCAGTAAACTCAACACTTTCATCATGGTAAAGTACACGAACGAACAACGTATGTAAAATATACTACTGAAATTTGGAGTCCGTCATCGCAACTTTAAGAGCGTTAACTCCTAATTTCGGTCGTTATTCTCGCCCTAGTAGACAAGCAATAACAAGTTTAGTGCAAAAATGTGGGTCTACATATTCATTGTGTGATGCTGCCGTGCCAGTGAGACAACGGGTTGGTCAAAGTAACGAAAATATCGCTGCCGTTCAGGCGAACAAAAATAACTGTTTTCGTATATACAAAAGACTAAATACTTACGAGAATAAACATCAGTTTTCGTATTCAAATAATACGACTAAACGATATTCAAATAATAATATAAACGATAATAAACATCACTTCTCGTGACTAAATACGAACGAGAGTAAACAACGGATACCGTGCTAAAATAATACGACTAAAAACATCAGTCCTCCTATTCAGATAATACGACTAAATACGAACGAGAATACACATAGTGTTCAAATAATACGACTATATCTTAAAGACTAAATACTAACGAGTATAAACATCGGTTCTAGTATTAAAATAATACGCCTAAATACGAACAGGAATCGAATTCAGGAGCTCTCGGCTATTATTCTATTTTGTGTACTAACTACGGGCTTAATAAATCGGCTACGGTCTAACAACAGGTCTATACGGACAGGAACAGGAATTTGGTCTGCTTGTTCATATACATACGGAATGAGCTCCCATACGGGTAGGAAATAGGAATCGGGTTATGTCTTTGTGCTAGGCTTCCCTTCGCCTACCCAACTTTTCCACTATATGGTAATTTTTATTAACGGAGTAGGAATTATTACATTATCAAGACACCTCTCTATAAATGGATTATTGGATATAGGCAAAAGTTGCTATGTTGGGTATATGAAAAAGTATATTTGGAACGGCACGTTACATAATTTTTTGAGTAGTGGTGCAAATTGAGTATAAAGAATAATAATAACAAATTTATTCCTGTTGAAATAAGTTGAACTTAATGGGTTGTACTAAAAAATAGAAAAATTTTTCGGAAATTAATATACAGGAAGAAGATTAACACATATTATTGACACCAGGCTCGTTATTGGCTAGCTTATGAGTAAATTCATCAAAATAATTTAAATTGTTAATTTGTCTCTATATGAAAACCTTTTTGTATTTGCCATGACCGGTTTAATATACAGACAATTAGTAACTAAAATTGACACCTACCCAGCAAAAAAAAAGAGAAGCAGTAGAAAAAGCACCACAATTGATGATCTAGATGTACTTCTTTTTTAATATAAACACTAATGATTTTAAAACTGAGTTGTCATAGGAGAGGAGTACTCCCACTTTAACATTTTTTCAGTACTTTTTGAACGAGTGCAAAGAAAGCTCTCTTTCACCAATTAAAAGTTGAAAAAAAAAACTTCGCAAAAAAAATTCATATTTTTTTATTTTACTAAAGCTTTTTTATTGCCGACACCTGGTATCGAACTTGCGACCTCATGATTGCTACTTTAGCTCTCAACCGCTGAGCTATTCCTTGATATAAAAGCTGACTGGCATAAAAACACCACTTTGTTATTGCGAGATATTTATTCTTTTCAATAAGGCTCCTTTTTAAACAAGTGCAAAAGGTGCACTACAATTCAGTGTTGTTTTCAGTTCTATTTTCATAATCATTTTAATTTTATATATTTTTAAAAATTGAAAAATTAAAAAATATGGAATTTAAGTTAATTAATTATAAATATTAAAAAAATAAAAAGAATATTGGTGACCCAGGAATCGAACCCGTTATCATCTGTTTACAAATACCAAATTATACCAAAATCACTTTTTGGGACCACTTTTATGGAAATTATGCTTCAGAATCAATACTTAAATGATTTTTTTGGCAGTAATCCAGAAGTAATTCTAAAATGCTCTAAAATTATAGGTACACCCCGAAAACAGATTCCGTGCTGACATCCTCATTTGTTGACAATCGAATGGTTCAGTTGCATCAAATGAATTTTTCATTCGCGGTTTCCGAATTATTTTTCATTCAACTGAAATTCCGTTGTCACAGCCAAATTCGTCTTGTCTCAATTGGTTTTATGTTGCCAAAACTAAAAAATTCGGCTACCAAAACCGAACCATGCGATTGACTACAAATGGGGTTATGAGAACTGAATCTGTTTTCTGGGTGTACTAACGGATATTTTGGAAACAATTAAAGAAGTAATTTTTTAAGTGATTCAGAATTACTTCTAAAAAAGCTGTCTGGTGATTTCCTTATATCTGTTAAATTTTTCAGGCATAATTTTATAAAAATTTTTTTAGTAATTACCCAGGAAAATTTTTTACAATCGGTAGCCAACCACACCCATTCTACAACTGGTTCCACTGCAACCGATTCCATGGAACTGGTTCCGGAACCAGTTCCTGGGATCCTATATGGAAGGTGTGGGTGACGTAGAATCAGTTCCATAACTAGTTCCAGAACTGATTCTAGAGCAACTGGTTCCACTTTGGAGCCATAGAAGGTGTTGCTTTTGGGACAATTTCAAACAAAAAGAATCGGTGTTAGAATCGACAGTAGAAGGGGTTGTGAATAAAAAGTAGCTATTGTACAACCGATTCTTTGGAACAGAAAATTTTCCTGGGTAGTTATAATTTTCAATTTAGTTTGTCCTATGCGATGGCTACAAATACTTAACTGAAAATAAAAAAATTTCAAAAAATTTGCCCCAGCAGCAACAATTTCTGCAATCAATACTTGGTATCCAACTATTGAATGTGAGTAAAGCGCGTCAATATGTGAGAATTATTGTACTTGTGAAAAAGAAGATAACAATTGGAGTAAGAGACGAAACTTTCTAATTGCAAAATAAACTGCTCATATATTAGTTAATTCTGGCTCTTCTGATTACAGACACACTATGATTGAAAAAAAAATTCAATTAGCTACACTCAGCGCTATGCCGACCGTGTTGTATTTTATTAAGAGTTGATGCTACGAGTCATAACCAGTGATTTCCTTGTATCTGTTGAATTTTTCAATAAAAATATGTTCTTCTTCTTTCTGTCTGTAAATTAACTTTAGGAAAAATTCTTTAGTAATTTATTATAATATTAATTAATATTTTCTTATGCGATGATGAAAAACACTTAACTTGAAAATTGATTAAAGAAGTTAAAAGCAATTTACATTTTACTCCGTTTGCTGGGTTTAGTTGATTTGAATACTCTAACCACTAGACGAAGAGACGAGTATTTCAAAGTGCTTACAAGAGAATTCCGCCAACGTCGATGGAAATGAAACTAAGGTTGACCCGCTTTTAGTAGCCAAATCGGAACTATTAAAGTTCACTTTAATTTTATAGGTCAACTCTAGTCTCCATACAAAATATTTAAAAAAAATTGTTTCCATACAACTTTTGTAGGTCGCAACTGTGTAGTTGATATTTGTATGGCAGCACGAATCATATTTACCGGTCTATATTAGATTTGGATTCTCTATAATATATCCGAGTTTCATATATTCGAGGAATTGCCTTGAAAAACGTGAAAAAATTCTGTACGAACAGCATATCGTGCTAACGTTCTTCCTGATCCTCGGGGAAATAAGAGCATTTGGTCGTTAATTAAAAATGTAAGGAATAGTGGTGATGCCGTTATCACAACTCCTTTAACGGATAGCCAAATATTCATTGGCCGGATGACCAAGCATTCACTAACAAGGATTGTATCATAATGGGTTCTCACACATTTTAATGAGTTTCAGATATGTGGTAGAGAAGAAGAAATAATGTAAATGTATTTTTATAGCGGGAAAATCTCTTTTTTAAGGGTTAAAAAGTGGGACCCAAACATGGTTAGTGTCGGTATCAAAAATTTAATTTTCTCTATTACTTTAGCGCTGCATAAAAAAAATCTGAATTTCGTTAATTGCAGACTAGTTTTCATTGAAAAATTGGTTAGCTTTCGATTCCACTTTTTAACCCTTGAACGTGTCGTGACTGTTAAATAAAATACACGCCTCTTATACTTATTATTTATAATATCATATACCCGAATTGTATCGCATTGGTATACTTTTCTTGTAACATTCTACATAAAATTTTTTTATTTTTTTTTTTAAGAGAAGCAACACTCAGGAAATTCTTCCTATTAATTAACGTGTTGCTTCCTTTGGAAAGGGGATAGAGAAGAAGTGAAAGGTCGTGAAAGATGAGGGGCTTCAAATATGGCAACACTGTAATTGCGCGAGATGTTGAATTTTAAAACAGTTGTTGCGCGCCATCTGATGGTGAGTTGGCAAACTATGTTGAAGCTTTTTAGTTCATAGCCCTGTTATATTATTTTACTTCGGTGGGGTTAATTTCTATGGGAACACCGAAGGAGGACGCTGCGATATGTGTGAGGGATAGAAAAAACTCATACATATTACTATTTTTCATAAATTAATGATGCCTTGGTTGGGGCTCGAACCCGCAACCTCACGTGTAACAGTCCAACGCGCTAACCATTACACCACTGCGCCCGTGCAGGGGTCTTCTCTCCATGTAGGAAGTTTACCAATTTTAAACCAATCCCTAAGAAGGATGTTGCCAATAACTCTGAAAACTTCCATCCAATCGCAATATGCTCACAAGTCTCAGATGTAATGAACTATACCATTTTGATTCTTATTTCGATCTAAAATAATCGACGTTATGGCTTTCGTAGAAGTCGGGAGAAACGGGTTATCGCGTATAGGCAAAGATGCCTTTGTTCAAAAAATTCTACAATATTTTTGTAAATTGCGGATTTTTATTACAGTTTCCAGGGATTTTTTAAATTTTTGTAGCACTTCCCAAATATATCTTTAAATAAATGCTAACGTTTTATGTCAACTCACATAAAAAACTTATAAAATGTTTTCCTATTAAAAAAGTTGTTACTTTTTATTTAAATGTATAAAACTGTAGTTAAATGCTGGTATCGTAAAAAATTATCTTTCATATTTTGTACTTACAATCATAATATTCAAATCGATCAGCTTCGCTAGGATTATTACTACCCATAATTCTGGTTAAAACTATAAAAACGAAAGAGAAAGAAAAAAAATATGAAAAGCTCTTAAATCTTGTTTTTATGTTATTAGGTGTTTAATAAAATTTTTGGCATGAAGCAGCTAAAATTTTGTTTATGCAGAAAACAAACATACAAACATTATATTGTATATTTTTTTTTATAATTAGTAGATCCAGTGGTATCCAAAAGTAAACTTACTTTCATTATTTAGGCCCCGTTCACATTATCATAGAAGTGCTCATACTTTTCTTCACACAAGTATGACAAAAAGTATGGTCAAATTGTCTGGTTGTCAAAAAAGTATAAAAGAAAGTCTTTTCAGTGTTCAGACTCTTATCGACACACACAACAAATAAATTAAAACAGTTATTTTTCTTTTATTATTACTTTTTTCACCACTAGTTGTTTTTAATCTTTGTTTAACATTTATTTGTGAATAACACCAGACTTGTGTTGAGACAAGTGGTAACTTTATGAAATATTTCAAAAAATAAATCTTGTCAAAAAAGTGTGACCGTATTTTAAAATGTGTGCACCCATTTTGACATGTGTGTAACGAACAGTGTTCACACTATTATACATTTTCGTTATACAACACATTTCTGACATGTATAACACACTTGTGTGATAATCTAAACGGGGCTTTACCAGATATTTCTGTGATATTAAGGAAACATATTCGAAAATTATTATTTTTTTATCATAACGTTTTTATCATATAGACTATACTTACTTTGTCAACAAGCTATTTTCGAAATACTTTGCAACGTTTCCAGAGGTTTTAAATTTATTAATTACTAAATGGTTGTTGGTTTTTATTTAAATTTATGTTTAATGTCTAGAGTAAATAAGTAAGCCATGCCCAAAAATTTTATTTCACACCTAAATTTTTATGAAACTATTTTACTTACATTTTAAACAACACTGACGTAAACGTACCAAATACGATGCTGAAGGTGTTAAACTTGTATTCGAATAATGTTCGAGATGATTATTACCGTTTTGTTGTTGTTGTGAAATACAAATTATAGGCGAACGTTCCGATAATGGGATTGCAACAAAATTTGTTGTCGTTGTTGTTGTTGCCGTTGCTGTTATTATATTATTGTTATCGTTTTGTTGTAATGTTGTTGCATACAAAGGATGCAGTTGTTGCTGTTGATGTATCAACTGAGTATCTACTGTTATACTATTATTGTTATTTATGTTATCGTTGTTGTTATTGTTGCTTTCAGTGTTGGTCGCAGTTGTTGATAGGATAAGTTGTGTGGATGGGGAATCTATAAAATACATGAATGGGGTAATTGGTTAATAAATTGTTCAAACATGTAAACACATTACTTTTGAGTACGCGAAAGAATTTGCAGTTAAAATAAACTATTATTGAAATCGTAAAAAAATGAAAATTTTTAAGATTCTGAGAAAAAATTTTTTTTTTATATTATGCCAAAACAAATTTAAATTAACTCCGCTATAATAATAAAAATATCAAATAATAAATTTCGGAAATATAAGTTGTTGAATGTTTAGTCTTTAGTTTCAATAGACGGAAAGAATAACAGAAAATTTACTTTTGTGCTGAGTGAGGTGGAGGACAATAAAGCATATTTTTTCAAAGCATAACATTTCTTCATATTTGCACTATGGAAAATGATGAGTCAATTGATCAAAAAGTACCTATTGCGTTGCCGTTCAACCGAGGGCATTTTATTGAATTACTTGCAAGGGAAGTCTCCCTTAGTGAACTTCGGATATGTTATAGAGGAGAAAAATTAAATTAAATAGCGATCGTTTAGATTTTAAAGATAATATTTGATTTAGATTTATTTAATTTTTGAAAGAAATACTACAAACATATATTTTTACGAATATGAATTTTTGTGTTTACTACACTGAAAATATTATTACAGTAACTGTTATCCGTACATTTATTTTTAAGTGAGTATACAGTTAAAATGAAAGGAAATCCATTTTTCAACTGTTTTTGTCTTTTGTTTAAAAAATAAATTTCATATAAATACGGATTTTCTGTTACCCTTGATATTTTCATTTAAAATTTTTTGTTAAAAAAAGAAGTTTTTGATTTCTAGGTCAGTTAAAAAAATTAAATAAAGTAAATATCATTTATTCTTACGGATTTTGCAGTTAATTTTTTGTAAGTTAAAAAAACGAAATAAATGAAAAATCATTATTTTTTAAGGACTTTGCAGTTAATTTATTAACAATTAAATATAAATGAAAAGTTCTTTTGATATAAATGAAAAGTCAGTAGACCGGTTTTCAAGTGATTTTTCATTTATTTAGAATTACATTTTCAATTAATTTAAACTACAAACTATTTTGAGTGTATACGTGTGTGGTATTACATATCGCTTGAAAGCTTATTGAAAACTGCATTAGTTGACGTAGAAAGACATGGCATGTTGTATAATAACCCAAAAAGATATTTGGGAAAAACACCACACACAGAAAACAGATTCCGTGCTGACAATCGCATTTGTAGCCACTCGAATAGTTCGGTTGTGGTAGCCGATTTTTTCAGTTGTGATAATAGAAAACCAATTGAAACAGGACTAATTTGACTGTGACAATAGAATTTAGTTTGTATCAATAATAATTCGGTAGTCGCAACCTAAAAATGTATTTGATGCATTGTTGACAAATTGTGTGGTCAGCACCGAATCTGTTTTCTAGGTGCATATTTCATAATTTTTTTATAGCGACATGTCTGAAATTTAAGAAATTTAAAATTATTTTCCCATAACGGGAATGTACATACCCCAAAAAGAAAAAGTTTCATACACATATTGCCTATTTTAATAACTCAGATGTTCCCAGATGTTCCCAAGTTTGAGCCCTGACCTTGTATTCCCCCTTTGAATTTTTCTCCTCTACAGCATATCCGAAGCTTATTAAGATCTGTTGGTCCGCATCGGGAGGCTTCGCTTGTTAGTGTAAATATGAACGGAAAAGTTCAAATTAATCTAATGTTTTCTGTTCTGTTATTTTAACTCTTGCTTTTAATAATCTTTACCGTAACCGTAAATAAAGAATAAAATTATACCGATACGAAAATCGCAACCGATGTTTTCTTTAGTATATATAGTATATTAGAGCACCTGTGTAAAAGTGTTTATTTTTCAGTTTCCATCTCATTTTCAAATAGGTTAAGAGTAAAAAATAAGGTCTGTGCAAAAATTGGGTTTCTGGCATGTAATCCGGCCAGGCTGTTTACATTTTTGTCCTCAAAATTACCCTAAAAAAGGTTCATGGATTTATCCATCTATAACTCTCTTTGCTAGGTGCTCCAATGGAGTGACGAAACTTGAATTGTATTTAATTTTCGTTAACTAAAATAAAAAAACAAGAAGCTTCTGGGGCTTCAGTTACATACTCTGAGAGAATTATCCTTCATGATATTACTGACATAATTTCATAGAATTTTTTTTGTAGAACCAATGAAGAATTTCATTATGTATTTAATATTTAATTAATATTATGAAATTTTTCATAACTTTTCTTTCATTAAAGTTCATAACTTCATTAAAAAAATTCATTGAATTTCATAAATTAGATATCAATAAATTTAATGAAAATGTTCTTTATATATATGAAGTTGTTCAATAGTATTTACTTTTTTTAATTTTTTTATAAAATATCGTCATTTCCTGAGATATTAATCTTTTATAATTTTTAGTTTTTTTTTTTTAATTAATTTTTTATTATTTATTTTGGACTAGGAAATTTTTTTATAAATCATATTAATTTTTTCGAAACTTTTTTTATGAAACTTTTTAATTTAATGAATTCTTTCTTTAGATATATTTTGTACATCCGTTAAATATGCTACGATTTTATTACGCCTTTTGCATTTGCTAAGTACCTTTTATTAATCCACTCCAGCTTAGCATATATAATAAATAATAGTAAATGAAATTGCTCCATAGATTTTATAAAGCTCTTCATTGGCTGAATGTTTTATTCATTGGACGAGTGGCCTATTAATTTTTTGAAGAGTTTCATTAATTTTATGAACTTTTGAACATTGACTTTAATGAAACCTGTTTCATAAATTCTATGAAAAGTTTCAATGGTCGAGTTCCAGTGACAACTTTCATTGAAACTATAAAGAAATTCATAACTGAAGTGATGATAATTCTCTCATGAAAAGGCAAACATTTTCTTTATAGAAACTTTTGACCCTATCATGACCGTTAGTGGTATTTTAAGCGGTAAACTTCAAAATTTGTGTAAAAACTAAACTTTGAATGTCCCTCATTTAATTTTGGAAATCTGTAAATATCATAGACTAAAAGCAAAATAAGTTTTTTTAATATTTCGTCCATTCCATGAAAGAAAGCCCAGAAACTGATTCAGAGTTATAGATTTATTATATATGTTGATGTTGACTAGAAAACCATATGAATCTTCCATTTTGGATATAGGATGCGTTCAGCAAACTTATGTAAAGCTCTACGAGTTAGAGTTTTGTGGAACCATTTAACCATCTAACTATTCAATTAAACGGGGTTTTGGCCCTGTTTTAAAAAGGGACAGAAAGACCCGTAAGTGGAAGAGTTAGAGGGTTAAAATGTTCCACAGAAATTTCCCTCATAGTGTTTTTAATAAAATGGAAGATGCACATGGTTTCCTCCTAAAATCCAGGTTCTTGGGACATTTGAGCGCCAATTCTGAATAAGTACGAAATTAACCCTTAAACACATTTTAAGTTTTGACTTATTTCTGGCATTGAATCTAAATTTGCAACTTTGATGTCTTCAGAGATTTATAGTAGAATTTTATGACAATCATTTCTGTGGAACATTTTAACTCTCTACCTACAGTTACCGAAATAACTGAAATACCGTTGTCCTTAAAATACCGATACCGAAATAAATGAAATATCAATACCCTTAAAATACTGTTACCGAAACAAATGAAATATTGTTATCCCTAAAATACCGTTACCGTTATTTTTAATTTTCTACTTTTGCTAATTTCACTTGGTTATTGAGTATTTTTTGTACATTAAGTTGATAAATTGGTTCTGTTTTTAGTCTCGTTTGTTTTTTGTAAAAAAAAAAAAAAAATTGCGGGATGCGTCAAAATAACTGATTACCGTTATCGATATAACTGAAATACGGTTAACCTTAAAATACCGTTACCGAAATAACCCAAATATCGTTATCTTTAATATAACGTTACCGAAATAACTTAAATACCGTTATCCTTAAAATACCGATACAGAAATAAATGAAATAGCGTTACCCTTAAAATACCGTTATCGAAATAACATAAAATATCGTTACCCTAACGGTAACCGCATTCGTTTCGGTTACCATCCATGTTAAAATGTGTTTAAGAGTTAATTTCTTGCTTATTCGGAATTGGCGTTCAATAGAGCATCCATATGTACAAAAGTGTTATTTTTTCACCCCCCCCCCCCCATGCACTTTCCGGTAGGTTGGGCGTAAAAATATCCCCGCAAAAATTGTTCCTCTCGGATTAAAACAGGTCAGTCACCCGAGGCTTTTAGCCCTAAAAATGGACTAAAATTAGTTCAAAGTTTATTTGCGCTATAACTCTTAAAGTAAAGGTTTTACAGATTTTGCGTAATATAGAGTTGTAAATTTTTTTTTAACCCTCGAAGTGGCACATATTTTGAGCCCTTAGTTCTGGCACATGGGGTCTGGCCAGACCCCTATACATTTACATGCATTTGTATGGAAATAAGGGCTGTTTGCCGTTAAATTTTTTACTAAGATAGGAAAATATTTGTTTTATTTTGTGTTTCTATTTCTTTTTACTATGTTATTAGCTACCTGAGGAAGAAAAAATAGACCTGAAAAAATCTTTGGAATGAAAAGGGCAACAATTTTTTTGTTCTATATATATTTCTCTTTATTATGGGTAAAGTAATAAATGTTTATGACAAAATAGAAAATTATTATGAAGAATACATTGATTTTTTTATTCAGAATTTTGCGGAAGGCAACAAAAACATAAATAATCTACTTTTGAATGTTGCTGACAAACAGGATTGTTGCATTTGCAGCAAAAAAAGCGTGTCTTACGGCGTATTTTGTCACCTTGCTGCAGGCAAATTCTGCAATCTTTTTTGGCAGCCAATGTGTCTGGACCACTGCGTGAAGCCACATTAAGGTTTGCTATATTGAGAGGTCTCCCAAAGAACGCTTCAAATGCTATACGAGTTGTTGGTTGAGCCACAATGTGCGGATTATTGATGCGATTTTCAACGTTGGCCAGTACCAATTGCTTTGCAAGTTTATATAAAAATATGCGTCTTCTTTCTTTTCTTGTATTTTCATCATTTAGCTTACATATAATGTAACTTGCCAATGCCATCACATCAATCAAGTTGCAGAAAAACGCGTATGTCCAGCGTCTGGTTGACCGTTTTGTTGTGTAATGAGTTAGCATTTGATCCATCGTATCGACTCCGGCTTTAGTTGAATTATAAAATAAAATTGCTTCCGGTTTCATGGCTACGCCTTCAACATGTTTCGTGTAATGCACGGTTGAAATTAAATTGACTGCCTTATTTTTTTTGGGCACGTAGCTGCAAAGTGCAACAAGATTTTCATGAAAACCAAACACACTTGAAAGAATTGGTCGTCTGGTGCTCTTCATAACTTCCTTAGGAAGACATCTTTTGTTTGCTCGAATGGTGCCAACAAATGCCAGTCCCATAGCAGCAAGTCGTTTAGCGCCGCTGTTTGCGTAACAATTTGCGAAATACATTAGAACGTTTTCACCTTGATTTATCTCCCGATTGTCTCCTTTCTTTCCAGTGTATAGTTTTCCTTTCAATGGAAATTTAGTCTTAGCATCGCATGCCCACCAAACTTTGATCCCATACCTTGCAGGTTTTGATGGGATATATTGGGTGAACTTTGTGCGCCCACGATACGGAAACAACTGCTCATCGATGGTGATATTTTCATAAGGTTCATAATAATTTTGCAGATTTTCATTGAGAAAATTCCAAAGGTCCCGGATAGGAGCTGCTGTTTGCTGTCGGAATGCCCGCGTACGACTATTATCGAAACGAATATATCTGGACAGAGTAATGAATCGTTTGTGCGACATAGCCGCACGGAATATGGGCAGCGAATCAGAACGCCACAATATACTGGAGTATATTGCATATTATTATGGCTGAGACCAGAAGCCAACAAAATCCCAATGAATGCATCTAGCTCAGAGCTTGTCAAATCAATCCATTTTCTTTGGGTAGACTCTGGATGTTCTTCATTCCATTTACTAATTGATTCTCGCCCATGCCGATTTGTTTCACTAATGATGACGAACGTAATATTGGTTAAGAAAAATAGCTTGAATACTTCAACTGGATTGGTGAGCCTTGTTTTTGTTCCAGATTGAAAACGCATGATATTATGCTGGCGCAAACGAGATGCAGGGGGTTCAGTTTCTTTCCATTTAGTACCGTCTTTACCATAAAAACAGCCTAAGTCGACTTCATTTGCTGCTTCAGCATCATTTCCACTTTCTTCTTCTTCATCTACGTCTTCATCACTATCATAAAGTTCGTAAGGTTCAATTTCCAAATCATTTTCTATGTCTGATGCATCATCTTCTGGCACATAATCAGCAGTGTCGTCACCATCGTTTTCAAAAACATCATCATTTTCATCAGCTTCTACCTGACTTTGAAAAACACGCTCTAATGCCTCTGACAATTGGGGTTGCAAATTCGCGCTACGCAAGCGTGTATTATAAATAAATTCCAATTCATCAGCCATATTATACTAACAACGCAACAAATCTACCTGCGTAAAATTATTCACAAGTTCAAAATTACCGCACAAAGACTAGATTACTTCTTCACTGTTCAACGTTCAATGAATAACTAACTCACAAACAAAATCAGAAGAAAGAAAAAAGCATAAAAGAATAAAGTAAATACAAATTTCCAACTCGTGCCATGTGCTTTGCCTATGCGTTCATACAAAATGCATAGGGGTCTGGCCAGACACCATGTACCAAAAGTAAGGTGAAGATTTTTTATTTGGCTTTTTTGTCCTGTTCCAAGGACTTTTTTTCAATTATTAATTTATACATCGAAAGCCAACAATATTTTGGGAGATTACCTGAAATTACAGCCATGTACGTAAAATAGAAGTATGCTAAATTGAAGCATGAAAATGAAATATGTCTGGCCAGAACCATGTGCCACTTCGAGGGTTAAACTTTTTGAAAAAAGCAATTTTAATTTTTAAACGTTAATAATTAAGTGAGAATTACTTCGAATTTTTTGTTCTACCCTTCCCTACTTTTTTAAGATGACGATATTTATCACTGGTCTATCGTTAATTGAAAATTTTTTGCTCAAAAATTTAAAACATTTTTACTCAAAATCAGTTCGGAATAAAAGGCTGAAAATTGGCATGGACGTTGCTTTAACTATGCATAAGATAAAAGGAAATTAAAATGCCAATTTTTTAAAATTAAATGATCACAGGAGACACAAATAAATATTTTTTTTTTTTTTTGGTACCGTTAGAGGATTATTATACCTTTAATTGAAGGAACATATCATTTAAATGCTCCTAATTCTTATTGGTTTTTCTGAGAAAAAAAATTTTAAAAAATAGTTTTTCTCGACATTCACAGAAAAAAATATTTAGAAATGGAAATTTAAAAATCGGCCATGACAAATTTGTGCGAAATTTTGTAAAAAAAACAAAAAAAAATATATATTTTCAATTTATTTTTTTATATTTCAAATTAAATGATTTTAATTAAATGTGAATATCAATTAAATCTATACACACACAATTTAAATCAGTTGGAAATCCACCTACACTACTGTTGTTTTACCTCTGCAACTACATTTCTATTATAATAACACAAAAATAGTTGTATTAGTAAACTATTGGCTTTAAGAACTAAAAATTGTAAACTTTACTATCAAAAGGTTACTACCTCTACAAAAATCTGCTACCCCAAACAATTTAAACGAAAATAAAATTTTGTAATTTCATTCGGTAGTGGTAACCATCTATAAATCTTAAAATTTTACATTTTCCCTCATAAATTAGTAATATGCATAATATGTTAATTGTACCAATCAAATTTTTGAAATATTTCTTTACTAACGCAATACTAATTATTTTCTACCATCTGATGGTTGCATGTACTGATTTAAATTCTATTAGTTATGTAATAGATTTTCGGTTGTAGTACCCAAATACATCTGATAATATTGGTCACCATAACCAAGATAATTTACATACAACTGAAACACATTTGCATTTTAGTGAATTGGCTTTAAATATTTAATAATAGTAAATGAAATTAAAAATAAAACAATATAAAATAAAAAGAGTGAAATCATAAAAATTAAATTATTTAATTACAGTGGTGCATAGGTACATGTTATTTTCGGCGATATAGGGAAATTAAGATATACAACTTCAAGAAAAATTATTTTTTATATATTTTAAATATGTTTTTATATCTTTATATTCCACAGTTCAACAGTGAACTTCAAAATTACAAGAATATGTAGCAAACTAAACCAGGAATTTAAAGCTAAAGTGAAGTCTATTTTCCAAATAATCGATCCTTATCTCTGGTTTGGAATATTTCTTCATTTCGAAAAAGATCAGATTCTGAACATATTTTACTGCGAAAAGCCCTTTCAATTTTCAGGACTCTCTATTAAAAACCGTCAACATTCAGGTTATGTTTACGTTTTTTGTACTTTTGTAATATTTGTCTTTTTTTCACTTTATCTACTTATTAATAAAAAAAAAAATAATGGAAACAGTGTTTTTTTAAATTCGATTGCAGTTTCTATAAAAATTCGGTTGCATCTACTGAATTTTAAATTCGATCGGTTGTACCAACTTTTTGTTTTGTTCTCACATAGTACGTACAATTGTAAATATCGGTAGCTGCAAACGAATAATGTGATAGTACATGGGACTACCAAAATTCGGTTGTCGACAAATTCGGTTGTCACAACGAATCTGTTCTGTGTGTGTAGAACTCAGCACTTACTATTCTTGGGGAAATATTTTTCTTTATTTTACCATGATAATTTTTATTATCAATCAACTAAATTTAAAAATTTGTAGATACAGTAGTTTTTTTTGCTGTTTTTTCTACTAATATTCAGCAAATTTTTTTTGCTGACTTGAGAAGAATAAATTGCACAATTAATTAAAACATAACTAAAATTTTATAGAATTAGCAGGTTGCTTTCTGATATTTCTACAGGTTTATTTCTATGAGTGCTATTATTATTGAAATATCTATAAAAGGCAAACATCCAGAATCGGCACCAAGGATTCAGTACTTTTAAGAATAATGGCGATAGTACTTTTTAAAATAAATAGGAACTCCTATACCACATTAATCTGTATTGCAAACAATTTTACGGTCTCTTTAAAATTTTTATGATTTTCCATTATTTTAAATTTCAAATAAATGACATTGAAAAATGAATTGAGTTTATTAAAAAAACATTCAATATACATTTTTTTTTCATTAGTCATGTCAACAATCAAGTATACAAAAAATCTATCAAAATATACTGACAGCAATAACTGACACCTCTATTGTTAAAGTATTTTGCTAACACGGATTTTATAAATACTTTTTATTTATTTATTTTTAGTTTAGACAACAAGCAGACACATAGAAAAACAAACATATAAATATGTATTAGTTAGTAAAACAAAAATTTAGTTTTATTAGCCAAGGAAAATATGCTAAAAATTAAACAATATTTATTTTTATTAATTTATATATTAAAAAAAAATAAACAAATGAAATAGATTATGACGATTTAGCCAAAATCTACTAATATTTGCTTTTTATAAAATGTAAAAAACACGGAAAGACAAGTTGCAGTATATATTTATATAAACAAACATTATAGAATATACATTACTAGTAATACTAATGAATGTTCATGATTAAGTTTCGACAAAAATAAATGCTAATTATGCCTTATTGCATATTTAATATAAAAATGTTGTTAAATTTAGCCCACATTTTTATATTTTATGGAAAAGTGATTTAAATTTGTCTTTCTAAATATTGTTTCCTGCTCAAACTTTAGCCGAGGCTTGGTAAAAAGGTTTACACAGTTTACTTTTCATTTTTATTTGTAGTCTCTTTTTGTCACCATTTAGCTTTAGTCAGTGGTTGTATTTTGTTGGATGTTTTTTTTTCTGAAATATAGTTTTTTGGCTAAAAGCCAAAAAAGTAAACAAAATCGGCATTGGCAACCCACAATAAATGGACGCATGCAAGTATGACACAAGAGAGGTTATACACATAAATTTGGTGGAAAATACAAAAAAATCATCATAAAAAAATTACTTTTGTTTTTTGTTTTTACAGAAAATATTCATGTTGTTTCGAATATTTACTTATGTATGCAACTTATTTCTTGCATAAAAACTTGTAAAACTTGGGCAGCAGTTGTTTGCTATCACAATCATATATAGGAATGTTTGACTATCAAAAAAAAAAAACTTAAAAAACATAACAATATCAGACAACAAAGTATATATGAAAACTGACTTGCAAATATTTTATTTCTCATATTTTTTTAAGCATCACGTATGTTCAACAATATTATAGAAGATTTCATATGTTTTCAACAATAGCTCGATGGGGTTATAAAAAATGTAAATGTTTTTATACCCTCAACCACAAATCAATCAGTTCACTATTCAGTTCGTAAGATATTGAAATATTGGTCTAAGCCCCCATAAAGTATTTGACACCGAATTAAATGCTGCAGACCCCAATTCTACTGCTTATTATTTATATATTAATAGTGAGCATCCAAAAGTAAGACTTTGCTGGGTTATTAACCAATTTCGGTAGATTGGGCGTAAAAAATAATATCCCCGCAAAAATTGGTCCTCTCGGATTAAAACAGGACAGTCACCCGCGGCTTCTAGCTCTAAAAATGGACTAAAATTAGTTCAAAGCGCGCCGTACACACTCTAATATGAAGTATATTTGCATGCAGTTTCAAAAAAAATTTTTTTTTTTGGCCAAACGTAGGGGTCACCATTTTACATTTTTCGTTATAGCTTCGGCATTTAAAGTCGGATTTTAAAGTGTGATATGTCGACTTTTTTGCAGTGTTGCCAAATATTGAAGGCAGGAAAGCACCGTGAGCATTGTGAAAACGGGTAAAAAGGGTAAGAATTTAGCAAAACTGGGGTAAAAAAGCACGATATTAATTTTTTTTTTCATTTAAGTTCAGAATTTAAAAACACATTTTAGTTTTGTAAAATCGTGTAAAAAAGGTTCAAAAATAACTAAAAAAGGGGTAAAAAGCACCAAACTAATATTTAAAAATTTTGCAGTTCAAATATAACGAAGTTGCTATTTAAAATTGTACTACAAACACTGGAAAAATGTATTTTTTGTATAGTTCGTATTATTTTTTCAACTTTGACAGAAAATTGAAGAAAAATCAAAAAAAACGCGAACAAATACCAAAAATATAAACTGTACAAAAAGCACTAAAAGCACTAGAGTTGTGAAATTTCGGTATTTTTTGGGTACTCAATACTACTCAATACTTTTCAATTGAGTACTCGATACTACTCAATACTTTTAACGGTTTTTTTAATTTAAAAATAAAAATGTTATGAATTCGTATTTATTAGGAAAAATAATCACAATTCACTTACACGTGTTAAATAACTATTGTTATTTACATTTTAATTAATTTAAAACATTTTAAATAAATTAATTAAATAATTTTTCCCAAATATTCGTTACAAATTTCTTTGCTTCACAAATAGAGTTGTATTTTCAGAGCTGTATTTTTAGAGTACTATTTTTAGAGTTGTATTTTTATACGAAAAATACACATTTCTACGGAAAATTGCATCTTTAAAAGTATTGAGTAGTACCGTTTTAGTATTGAGTACTCAAAAAAACATTCAGTATTGAGTACCGGAATACTCAATACTTTTACAACTCTAAAAAGCACTGCCAGAAATTTGAAAAAGCACTGTAAATACCCGCTTTTTTTAAACGGGTATTTGTAAAAAATCACCGGGTACGAGAAGGAAAAAAGCACCAAAAAATACCCGAAAAGCACTGAAATGGCAACACTGATTTTTTGCTTTGACGAGATCAGTGTTTTGATATAAAAGAAAAAATCCAATGAAAAAAAATTTAAAAAGGCGACCCTTACGTTCGACAACTAAAACAATAAAATAATTTCTGCTGGGTTTATCGAAAGACTTACTTAGCAAAAGTTTAATGATTTTTTGTGAGCTTTAATTTTATGATATTGGGGTGATACATTAGGATTGTAGCAACTGAGATCTGAGGTGGGTAACTATTAGGCGACCCCTACGTTCGGCAAAAAAAATGTTTTTTTGAAACCTTCTTGTAAAAATAATTTAGATTGGACGGTGTACGGCGAACTATTTTTTGAGGTACGGTCTAATATACAGTCATCATTAGGATCCGGAGTTTCTTGCAATAAAGGACTAACATTGATGTATGTCTGGTTAATTTCATATATTTTCGGTTCGTAATTTTATTTGACAATTCCGATGATGAATTTTAAGTTGTTTCAATCAAAATTACTTAGTAATGATGCAATTCATAGGACAAATTAATAAGTAAATATGGGCAAACATTTTTAATTAAAGTATAATTGGGGGCGCCAAACTAAATTTGGGAAAATATATTATGATCAACGCAATTCCAACCTAATATCATACCAAAACAAACGGCATTTAATAATATTTAGTGGAAAAGCACTGATGAATCCTGTCCATAGAAAAAGGCAGAAATCAGATCTAATCTGATTTGAAAACTAATGTGTTTTTATAATTTTATAATCTTTAGAGAAATCCATTTATTCTTCTTCTTAACCTCAACCTTGCTAGAAAGCTTAATTGTTAATCATAGTAATTATAAAGTAAAAATTCTAATTTCGACTAATAGTATTTTTCATCGTGATGAAATATTCTCATTTCTGTCTTGAAGACATCAACCACATTTAAAATTATAAACAATATTTTTCTATCACCTGTTCACGTGATACAAATTTTCCTAAAATTTTGCTATATTTAAATACTAAATGGCAAAAATCATGGACATACTTTTACTTATAACAAAAATTTAAAATTGTCGACAAGTTTTTCTACAGTTTTACGTTTGTGTTTATAAATACTATTTTATATTTTTGAAGATTACGTGTTATTTATAGGAATAGTTTTTTCATATGTAAATATATTTTTAAATTTAGCTAAAGCTCAATGAGGTGTATAACCGATGAATATCAGACATTTAAAATTAAAACCGATAAATATTAAACAAACAAAAAGTGTCATTCATGCATATCATAAAATTGTAGGCAAAGATAATTTTGTTAAAATAAAATTTGAAAATTTTAATGAAGTATATTTTTCTAAAAAATATAGAGAAATTCATTGAGTTTCCTAAGTATGATGCAACAAAATAAGCAAGACTTTGGAATAAATATAACAAAATATTCTTTTGTTGTTAAAGGCATTTAAGGGAATTTTTCTTTATATATACTATAAGTGGTTGCTATCAGAAATATACCTTTTTTTTAATTTCCTGTAGTTTTTGCTTCTAACAATTGTTCAAATTCCTAAAAATTAATTACCAACTTATGAAAAAAAAAACACTTTACTGAAAAAATATTGTTTTTTATATACGCAGAGAAAAAAAATTATATCAAAATTAAATGTTGTATATAAGCTCGTAAATGCCTTGCAAACATTGTGTAAATACAAACCATATTTTTTATGTATGGAGTTTGATGTTAAACTCATAAACATACCAGGTTTACACCGTTTACGAGTAGAATACGAGGTTATATGAAAAGCCCTAATATTTCATTTCTATGAACATTTTTAAATTAAATATGATTCCAGTAAAAAAATTTACATTTTTTCTTATTTAAATTGTTACTTTAATATTTTACATTTTTCTAGCCCTTTAAGCATAAAGGCATCATTAGTCTAATCGTAAAGTAAAAAAACGTATCTGTAATCAATTCAATGTGATAAAATAATATAGAAAATATTTTTGTCTTTTTTCTATGCATTGAAACTTTGACAACAGTAAAATCGTAAAAATGTCCTATTGAAAATAGAAATTTTCTATTTTATTACTTGACATTTAACTCTATGCACAAGGAAAAGATCAAAAATACAATATTTTTATTTTTTGTAACCTTTTTATTCATTATGAGAATGCTACGTTACTTTTTTACGATACTTCCAAACTAATTTGGGATTAAGTGGCAAGATATTTAAATTCCGAATAAAACAAACTGAGTTTCTACTTCAAAGATGTTTCCATTTAACCTTAATGTTTTTTTCTGTATATAATTTTTCATTGCTTCGAATATTTTAAAATGAAGAAAAAAATAAAAGAATTTATTTTCATCGTATTTGTTTTCGGTTTGTTTTTGTTTATATTTATTATATCATTTTTAAAAATATATCGATCAATTTTATAAAGTCTATGCATCATTCGTAATGTTTTCTTTTCTTCTTTTTTTACAATTGATGGTTTGTTTAACTTTTACGGGTAAACATGTAAAATTATTAATATGAATGAAATTCGTCATAAATAGTATAGCCAGTGGCGTTTTTATAACAGTTATTTATTATTTGGCAGAAAAAAATTTTTATTTACATTTAATGGATTTCGAAGAAAATCATTGCAGTTTATGTCAATAATTCAACAGATTTCCAGATAATCGATTATATTATGACTTCAAGTACAATGAAAACATTTTAAAAGTAATTTGAAAGATATTGCTTTTAATAGCGCTTCCACGTTGCAGACATAATCTTGTTTAACTCAGATCATAACAACCCAACAAACATGAATGTAAACTTAAAGCGAAATGTAACTGAAGTGCACACGATACCATTTGTAAACTTCTTGCTATTACCTTGCAAAACTCAAAAATAAACATCTAAAAGTCAGCAATCTTAGAGCACCTTTAAAGCAATGAAATGGCTTGCAAAATTAAGAGTTTTTAAATGTACGTATTACACATATATTTTATAGAAATTTTTGATATAATGAAAATGTTCTCTTTAAAAACACTTTGTAAGCGTAAGTGCTAAAATGTGAAGTTTTTTAGAGTACAATATACGTTTCCGACACTTGAAAAGGGCGGGGCATTTTCTGATTTTTTTTTTTTTTTTTTTGAATGGTGTAGCGATGGAGTATTAAAATACCTTTAATTAAAGGTACATATCATTTAAACTCCCCTAATTCTTAGTGGTTTTTGTGAGGAAAAATTAAAAAGTGATTTTTTTCCGATATTTGTAAAAAATTAAAAATATAAATATAAACTCAAATAAAATAATAGAATTTTGAAAATCGGTTAAAAATTGTGGCCTGAAATGTGATTTGCTCAAGAAGTGCACACTGTGCGTCCGACCGATATCAGCACTACACTAAAATTTCGTTACAATATATATAATAAAATATAATATAATTTAATATGGAATGGAAATTCATAAAAAAGTATAAGATTTTTAAACACTTTCTCTCAACATTGGACCATAAATAATTTTTTTCTTTGTCAAAGTTTGAAAACTATTGGATTATAAAAAAATTTTGTGGGCCGAAGGTAACAACAAGAAAGCCATTTTAAGTTTTTTTTTCAGTTCAGGTTCTTAATATTTTTTTATCTCTGAATTCGATTTTATTTTTAAACATGCACTGACCTCACCTTTTGCATCTTTTAAGTTCTAACAAAATTCATTAATGTGTTAATAGCTTTATTTAGGAAAATTTTTATAAAAAAATTCAAACTTTTCACTTTTTTATTTTTAAACAAAGCAACAATAGAAATGTTTATTCAACAAAAGTAAACAATTTATTCAACCACAAAAAGTCTAAATATTGAAATCAGAAAAAACTGCAGATACATTTACAGCATTCCCTACTTCAACTTGTTTTAGAGAAAAATTTTGTTTATCCCCAGGTAGAAAATTACAAAAGGGCCAGTACTGGCAAAGCACCGAAATGGGTGGTATGAGTGCTTGTTAACAGCGCTTTCCCTACGCCCAAATGATAACACCGTTCCACGGTGGTGCCAATGCTTTACCAAGCCCTGGGAAAGCACCCATAAACATAAAAATCAAATGCTTTGCCAACGCTCAAACAAAAAAAATTAAAGTGCTTTCCTGACACCCAAATGATAACACCGATCTATTTAATGCTTTGCAAAGTATTGAGATAGCACCAAGAAACATAAAAATCAAGTGTTTTCCCTGCCACCAAATTATGAGCCCTCATCACTGAAGAATTTTAATAACTCTAAAAATAGACGATTCTTAGAGTTATTGTATTGTGGAGTCCAAAAGTATTTAAATATTCACTCTTTTGGAGTTTCTTTTTTAAAAACAAAATAATGTTATAGGAAAACAAGTGCTGGGAATTCACCCTTGCAGCGTTGGGAATTCACCCTTACAGCGCTGAGAAGGCGTCCAAATTTAGTGCTTTGCCAGTACTTCTTTTTGTAAGACCGGGGTCTACTTGCGCTTTGCCAGTGCTTCTTTTTTGTTACCATACATAATTTCCACCTGGGTCGATTCAAGTTCTAAACTCAAAACATTTTTTTTTGCAATACAAATTAAAAAACCTAAACATATAAAGAATATTATACCAGAAAGATAATTCAAGTTTAAACATCAATAGTTTTTGTTATTATTTATTATAACAAAAACCAGGGACTATTAACTATAGAGATAGGAAATCAAGACTTACACTACTCACCGGTAGAGGGCGTTGAAATTTAGTATTACCTGAGCAAACTCAAAAACTGCTGAAAACTGCTCAAAATAAGGAAGAAACAAGCGCGGATATATTCAAATAATAAAATTTGAGATATCCGTTTATTTTTTTTTTTTGCTTTGTTGTTTGCTATTATTTAAATTTAAATAAAAAAAAGCAAATTGTCAATTTTTTGAACAAAGTGCCATCTAGTGACAAGAATATTTTTATAAGTTATTTTTTTTTTTGATGTTGACATAACCCTGACAAAAATTAGTTCAAATGTCATTTTCAAAAAAATGCGATCTCCATATGAAATTTTTGTACTAGTAAATTTTTCAATTGTATCCTTCATAAGTCGGTAGAAAAGGAGGTGGTGTACCCAATTTTTGAAGGGAAAAGATCAATGGTTTTTCACATTACTTTTCAAATTTATCAAACAACAAAAAAAAACTTTCATCGAACTCATTCCAATACAAAAATATAACATTCTTTTTACTAATAACATCTCATAGAAAATCAAAAAATAAACTTTTTATTAAAAAAAAAATTAAATAAAAATTATTGAATGAATATAAGGAAGATTTTATTTAATTTAACGCGATTATAACCTATTATCTCAATGACCCTTAATGACCAATCGTAAAATGTGGGAATAGTGTACTTATAAGCAAGTGTAGAAATAATTTAAATTTGTACGATTTTAATTGTACTCATAAACAAAATTTAAATTTTAAACAAATCGTATCTTTTCCAATAAATTTCATTTCACACCAAATCAAAAGTTGTTTTAAATACACACATTAACATTAAATTAGGGTTTCTGTAGTGGGAATTTCCACGAAAGGATTTTTTTTTTTTGCCTCGCATTCCCAGAAATTTCGTTCGGAATTTCTCGTGTTTTTTTTTAATTTTATTGTCTATGAAATTGTAAGCCAATACACAAAAAAATAGATGACAACGGAATTTCTTGCCAACTGAATGGTTTGGTTGCAGCAACAATATTATTTGGTTCTCGTAATTATATGTTTTCCCGGGTCAAGGGATGGGGCTTAATTTATTAATACATTGGGACTTATAAGACTGCGTATACTTAATTTAGATTTTGTAAATATATTTCGCGTAAAATATGAAAGTCATCCGTTAAAATTCTCAATATCGATAATATTTTTCTAATTTAAATTGGTACTTTTTAAATTGTAAATTTTTTTGTAGTTCAAATAATACGCCAATCTACTGAACCGGGTATGCTGAGTTTTTGCTGATTTATGCCAAAAATAATGGATGTGTTCTATCTTACAATCAACTCAGAATCACTTTCTGGAATAAAATTACAGATAGCAATACTGAATAAAATGGCATAAAATTTGGTAGATAAGTGTCGCGTGCCCCATTGGAAAATATTAAAATCGCTCAATGTTTTGAACTTGTCGCCATAAAGAGGTGCCATCTTTGCTTGAATGTATTGAGCGTAAAATGTGTTTCCATACCAAAGCGGTTTAGAAGATTTTTTGCACGGGACTTCTAGATAAGAACTGGGTAAAAACGTCTTTTTTAGAGGATATTATTGCTCTTTTATGGTTTTTTCATGCTTTTGAATGCATTGTACCAATTCGAAAAGTAAAAATAACTGATTCACTAACCTTTAGGCGCTTGATCCAGGTACAAAACAAAATGTGTAGGGTGTTAAATTGCTCTGCTTAAGATTTATTTTCAAAACTGACCAAACCGTATTGACGCAATGCCTCAATTCGAAAATCAAAATATCTGACCTAACAGACGGCGTAAAGTTTGAAGACTCTATGCGTTCCAATATTAGAAAATTGGAATTCCAACTTTCTAAATGCGTTTCTATAGAATTATACCACACACTACGTGGTAAAGTGTATAATTATTTCACGCCAGTCGTTATTTCTACCAAATATATTTTACCTAGATCCGCCTTTTATTACACATACTTACTATCATATATTTCCCTATATTTGTTGCACGGTTAACTAAAATTACAATACATTAAATTACACTTCAGGAATTTGATACGATTCCCGGAATATAGCCCAAGTCGTAACGTGGTATAGGGTTTCATATAGATTACATGCTCGACATCAATGTTTTATTTATTTGTAAAACCTCTAAAAGTTTTAAGATCTGAAAATATAAATACTTTTTGACTTTTTCAAAAACGACCACCCTATTGAGAAAAGAATTTTTAAAATAATAATGAACGTTTATATGAGTCACTGACAAATCTTATTTATGATAGTTCCGAAATTCCTAGCTTAAAAGATTTTCTTAAAATTAAAGCTAATAAATTATATTTTAAATATTTACTTAAAATTGTGTTTGATTTAATTATATTCTTATGAGGGGAAAATTTCGGGATCTCAAAAAAATCCCTATCTCGGGAAATGAAAGTGGCCGCAAAAAGCAAACCCCTATTGAATGCAATTGAATCGGAAACAAAAACCAAACAAGTGTTAAAATGTGTGTACGAACATTGTTCATGCACAAACAATGTCTACGTGTATATATAATTTGATACAAACACTAACATCAACGAAAAAATTTAAAATTACCAAAAAAAAAAATATCAAATGAAATGGAAAAGAAGTCTAAGCAAGAAATTTAAGCAGACGTTATTTATTGTTATAGAGATTCTTTCATTCATAGAAATAAACACGTATACACCATTTGAATACAAAGCATTTAAATGGATTTACATACAGAGAGAAAAAACTATAGATATATTAAAATTGTTTGTCTAATAAAAAGCTGCCAACCAAGCGGAATCTTTCGATTGCTACACTCAAAATAATAAGTATGTTGGCTGAACAGAAAAATTTGTTACTTTAACAAAATTTATTCCTCTTTTTTGGCTTAAAAAATTTTTTAAACTACAGTTTTTTCTGTAATTATATTGAATCGTAGAATTTATCCCAAATTATGGTCTCGGGACCAGAGAAACAAGCCAGCCGCCGTGAGCCGTTTAAGCCGACGCCGCCGGTCAGTTTTGCGTCAGCCGCCGCCGCCGATTTTTTCCGGCTCATTTCGGCTGGGAGTATCAATTTTACAAAATAAAAAATTTGAAAACTAATGCCATTTTTAAAACAAATTTTCTACTTCATCATTTCCTGAACCATCAAGAGTAAAAAGAAATAAAAGAACCAGTTTTGTAGTCAGAGATAAGAAAGATTTTTGTCAAAAATATTTCTTAAGATGGAAATTTTGTTTCAAAATTTCTGACTTAAGTAAAATTTTAGAATTTTTATAGTCGTTCTGACTATAAAACTGCTGACCCTAAATTTTTATAGATACAATTTTTTTAAGCCTATCCTGTTAAAGGCTTATAGAAAGAGCTAATTTTGAAATTTGGTGTTCACATTCGTGAAATTCATCCTAAAATCTATCAGAATTGATATGTCACATACCCGATGCATTTGTAGTGTTGTTCTGTGTAATATATAGTGCGCTTATTATTTTCTTCATTTTATTTCGTGTAAAAAAAGCTTTGTGAAAGTAAAACGAATATATATTTTTTTGCAACAAAGAATATGTAAATATTTTAAAATTTATAAATAAATGCTAAAATTTGTTCCAAACAGCCAATTTTTGACATTTTGAATTCTGTGTGATTTTACAAAACCACTCTATTTAAATATTTCGGAACTCAGAACAGGGTTGATAATGTTAAAGCTCTGTTTTTGAGCGACTTCAAGCACTTAAAAATTTGAACATCAGCAATTTTTCAAATTTTTAGCTTTTCAAATATGTATAGAATTATTTATTTGTAACTGAAATATGTTGACATTTTTTAAAAATATTGAAATTAAAAAACATTTTTTTTTTAATTTGTATACTTTGACGGCTTTTTTGACAGTATTTAAAAAAACATTTCTTTACTATTGTAATTGATTACGAAAATGGCTTTAGTGCTTAGTAAAATGAGATTCTTTTGTTTAAATTAACTGAGAAAGTTATCGTACTTTTTCTATACAATTAATTTCAGCTGTTATAAGACAACTCGATGTTCTTGTTTCCACACTCATTAAGGTTAACATCAATTTTCTTATAAATGCAGATATTCCATGTTTATAAAAAAAAATTATAACTTTAGCAATTTTAAAGCCATTAAAATAAAAAAAACTTCATTTTACTCTGAATTAAACCCAGTTTAAGAATGAATTAGATAAAAATTAATTTTTTTATACAAAATGTTGCAATTAAAAGATGTCGAAATAAAAAAAATTAGGAAAATCAGTTTTATTTGAAAATATTTTCACACAATTTTGTTGAACATATAAACATATGTACACCTACAAAAATGTTTGTTGGCCCAACCGAATTTGGTTCCAACCCAATCGTTCGGTTGCTGCAACCGATAAATCGGTTATCACAGCCCTATTTCTATTGTTCCAACTGAAATAGGGTTGTTGCAACCCAAATAGGGCTGTGATAACCGAAATAGGGTTGAAACAACCGAATTTTCGTTGCAGCAACCGAACGATTCAGTTGGAACCAAATTCGGTTGGGACTACAAATTTTTTTTTGTAGGTATATATATTTGGAAATCCCATTTATCACTCCTTCTAGGTCTGTTCAAAAACTAAAAATTGTAAATTTTATCGATGAATTTAACTTTAAATTCTTTTTATCTGAGAATTCTACCTTTTTTGTACAATTTTTTACTGGTACGTTTTGGAAAAAAAACGTTCTATCCAGCCGATCAAGCCGCCGCCGCCGCCGATTATTTGCTTGCGCCGCCGCCGCCGATTATTTTGGTCGGCTTGTTTCTCTGCTCGGGACTCTCCCAGGTCCTTGTCCATATCATGTGAGGGCATATAAGGGCACTCCAATGGAGCAAGCGCTTTGTCCGTTTAGCTCAATCTCGATTAGTTTTCGAGATATGGACCATTTTATGAAGTGGAAAATTTTTATTAAAAATTTCCCACTAAGGTCCATTTTTGATAAGATTTAACTTCTTTCGCTGGAGTACTATATAGTTAGGGTTAGTCGAAATTTTCGTCAATTTTGCTCTATCTCTCTTAGTTTTCGAGATATGAGCCATTTTAAAAAATCGGAAGGGAAAGAAATAGCGCAATCTTTAAAACTTCGGATATATTGGTGGCGCCATCTACCGGGTGATAACAGAAACATGAAAATATTATATTTTAACAATTAATTTTGTAAAATTTAACGAACGAGTTTTTAAAAATTAGTTATAAATAGTTTTGAAAATTAACGCACAAAACTAAAGTACTGAGGATTTTTAGTATTGTGTTAAATGAAGATAACTAAAATCAGTATTTCAACTAAAAATTTTGTTAAAAATTAGTCAAATCGATTTGAAACCGGTTTGACAGATTTTTCTACTGACGTATTGTTTTAAGTATACTAGAGAAATTTTGCTATAAAAACAGAATTCCATTTGCCTCAGCATAAATCAATTAGCCAAAAATTAAGTTGTAAACTGAGTTCGATTTTTTCTGTGCATTTTTATTATAGCAGCAGAAATTTTGAATTAAATTGCAATTCTGTTTAAAAAAAGAATCATGATCAGATCTAATTAGATCTCAAATTTGTCCCCAATTTTGAGATCTGATTAGATCTGGTAAGATCTACGAAGATCTGGCCAGATATGCCTAGATCTGGTAGGATGTGCTGAGATCTGGCCAGATCTGATCTTTTTTACACGGGCGACTACAACGCCAGCAACCTGAGTTCAAATCCTATCGACGGCATTTTTTTTGTTGTTTTTTTAATGAAATAAATTGTTTTTAAATAAATGTTTTTTCTTAATTTTTTGTGTCATTTTTAAAATTTTTTTAAAATTTAAATAATTCCAAATATATCATAGGATACATTTTGATTTCAAATTATCCAATTCGATCTGCCAAAATTAGCTTATGCGTTTGTATCTAATTGGATGTAAATAAATCCCATGGGATATTTTGGGATCTATCAGGATCTCAATTTGATATTATTGGATCTCCCAATTTTGAGATATATTTGGATGTAATTTAATCCTGTAATATATTTGGCGGATCGGATTGGATATTACTGGATACCCCAATTTTGAGATGAACTTGGATAAGATCATATGTCGATCTATATCAAATGAGATATTACTACATATGCTAGATATAATGTATTTTTGATCGGGATACTATGTGCTTAACAGTATTGACAAAAGTAATGAGTTTTAAAATAGATTTTCCAAAAATTAAGTTTTATAAAAAAATATTTTTTTATTGTAATATTTTCTGTAATAAATTTTGCTCGTGCGGTAATCGAACTTGGGAGTCCAGATTGCCAGTAAAATAAGTAGCTTTGGCATCTGAGCTATCTGGACATGTAATATTTGATAGATAAAAACATAATTTAGCTCACAGTCCCAGTGTAGAAACGGTAATGTCATATCGTTATTTTTTGGACTACCAGTAATGACTCCGACTTACTTTCTGCATTATTTTAAAAAATAACACATCGGCTGAAAAGTCCATAGGATAAACAATAAAACAACAATTTTTTTTTTGGCAAAATTCGTATTTATTCATCAAAATTATCTCGTTCGTTCTTTATTCATCAACATTGTCTCCTTCAAGAGCGATACAATTACTCCAATCCATTGCTAATATTTCGATACCTTTTTTATAGAATTATTTATCTTTGGCCTTAAAATATGCCAACACGGTGTATGCAGAAGCAATTGAAAGTGTAATTCGTGCAATTTGGCCATATTAGCCAACGACATGTGATATTGCGTATTGTTTTGGTGAAAGAGCACTTTTTTCCTCTTCATATGGGGTTTCCGATTTTGCGATTTCCTATTTCAAAGGCACCAGTTGGGCCATCGCTATTGATGATCTGGCCTTGTTCAAGGTAATCAATGTACAAATTCCAGCCGTATCCCAAAATTCTGATGCCATAACTTTACCAGCTGACTGTTGCGACTTTGGCTTCTTCGGGCGATGTTCGCCAGTTACTGTCCACTCAGCTGACTGCCGATTCGACTCTGGGTTGAACTAGCCGATCTAAGTTTTATCCGTTGTTACAAACGGAAGCAAAAAGTCCTTTTTATCTCGCCGAAATAGCTCCAAAGAGTTCTCAGAATCATCGAAACGTTGTTTTTTGTGCACTGGGAGCAAACGTAGCACCTATTTTTAAAACAACTTTGTCATGGACAAATGTTCATGCAAAATAAAGCCGACATGTTCCTTCGATATCTTTAAGCTATCAACTATCTCCTGCAATTTCACTTTACGTTCTGCGAAAACGATTTTGTGACTTTTTCATGTTTTCCGGTATCACCACCTCTTTTGGGCGACAATAGAGTTCGGCGTCATTGGTGTTTAAAGAATGCAGACCACGTTTCTACCATTTGTCTCGATGGAGCAGAGTTCGAATAACACTTATCAAGTCCAGCTTTGGCTTGAACGGTAGTTTTCCCATTAAAAGCAAAGATAGATCAACACCCGAAATTGATTGAATCCATTGTTTTCCCTTTTAATAAGTTGCCTAAGAGAATTCCGAGCATCCCACTTGTAATTGAAGGTACAGAAATTCCCCTCGTGGACTCTATAAAATACCTCGGAATAATATTAGACAAAAACTTGACATTTAAACATCACATTCTCCAAACATCTGGCAAGGCAATAAGATGTGGAAGAGCGCTCTTTCCTCTTCTTAATCGTAAATCTACACTTAATTGTAAAAATAAGATGCTACTCTACAAAATGTGCATACGTCCAATTATGACTTATGGATGTCAAGTTTGGTCCGGGAAAATAGCTAAAATGCACGTCAAAAAACTGCAGGTGATTCAAAACAAAAACCTGAAAATTATATTCAACTTACCGAGACGTTACTCAACCGCACTTTTACATAAAAACTCCAAGGAGGACATGTTTAACATAGTAATTAACACAAAGATTCGAAGATAGAAACAGATCTTCAAATTATGATATATTAAGAAATTTGTAGAGTTAATTTTTCTGCAACTTCAGTATTGAAGATGATAAAAGAGTTAATATAAGAATTTCTTGAAACTTTTATGAGGTTTTTCCTATCTTTTTTTCCTTAACTTGTATAATAAAAATCTTTTTCTATGCTTCTCTTATTATATATACTTATCTTTTATTGCTGCAATACTATTTTTAGTAATATCTCAAACAATGTAAATATTAAAAACTATTTATTTTAAATTGTTATGATGATAAAATAAATAAAAAAAAAAAAAAAATCGCAAAAGTAGAGTCACTAAAACAGCTGTAACTTGTACACTAATGAAAGAATTTTCATTAAATTTTGACACGTATCATTTGAAGGTTGGTAGTTCGAAAAAATCATATGGATTTTTCATTAGTGGCGCCACCTATGTATCATCCTATGGACTTTTCAGCCGATGTGTTAGAACTGTTGACTATCAAATTCTGTCTGTGAACGGATCCATTCTTTTTCCTAATAACAATTGTTTGTGTATGTACTAAAATTATTAGCGCACAATGTTTTTTGTGTTTATAGAAAAATACAGTTTATGTCTGCAGCATTACGTTCATTCAGTGCTTTCTGCTTAATTTGAAGTTTATTTTTAGATCTTCTATCACAAATGATACGAGACAGATTATAGAAGTTTAAGCATCAATAGGCTTTGTTATTATTTATTAAAAAAAAACTTCAAATTTGAATCAATTTGTGGCGATTTAACGATTCAACATAAAACAACACTTAGATAAAAATAAACACAAAGAAACACAAAGAACTTAAACAACCACAACTCCATCGCCTGACGAGAAACTTTGCATTGATCTTGTGAAGCCATCTTAAAATAAAGTTATTAAGTTCTCCTTTTGGTTGGGCTATTTACGACAATTGATTTCCTTAAAACTTACTATTTCCACTAATATCCTGCACGACCTCCATTATTGTTGTTTTGAACTTTTAAATATTTTAATTGAACTTTTTCTTTATTTATATAGCTTTTTAATTTATTTAAATTTTTAAAGGACACTTTAGTTTTTAAATTTATTTTGACTTCGAAACGCATAATTCATTATAAAAACAAATTTTATATTATTTTACTTTTTTTTCATTAAATTTAAAAAAAAAAAATACTTTTATCTTCTAACGCTTGAATGGTTTTCTTATTTTGTCATCACTTATCAATTTTAAACTAATGAATCACTTAGGAATTTTTAAGGCTTTTAAATTTATTTCTATCATTTTTTTTTTCGTCGATAAAAGAACCATAAAATATACAATATAAAAAATTTAAATAGCTACGATAAACAAACATTCATAATAAACTAACTTTAGATACATTTTTATACTTTTTTATAATATAATTAAACACACTTTTTCGAAAAACCACTGAAACAGAATTTAAAATTTTCTGACAACCGCTAGTTTGTAAACAAAGAAAAATGAACCAGAAAAAGAATTTTATATTAAAGAATGTTTGCGAAAAAATGTTTACATTTGATTTCCATCACAATTTTTTAAAATAAAAATACAAGGCAAAATACATACTATATGCACTTGAATTATGTATAAAACTCTAGAGATTAAATAATTTTTCGATTTTTCGCCTAAAGCAACCATAAAATTGGTTAATTTCATAATTTCGTTCATATCAAGTTCATGCATTGATTTGAAACTTAAATCATTAAAAGTAATCTGAACTTTAATTAACATTTAAATGATTCCTTGTCCTTCTTCAATATAAGAGTTCATTATTAAATATTCCCCTACCAAAGTAATAAATTTAGATTTTGAAGTATTTTTCATTTCATTTGGAAAAGATAAAAGCCTGGTAAAAAAATGAGTAGATGGTATATAGTATCGAATATTACTTGTCGAGTACTCGATACTTAAAAATAAATACATTTTTCGTTATTTTCAAAGTTGCATTTTTAGATAGAAAAAAACATACAAAACTCCGACTCCGCTAATTTATTAACATACAAATTCATGAAAAATCATAAATCAAAAGTTTAAATAAAAAGTTGTAACGCTTAATGAAACTTATTAAATGGTAACTAAAACAAAGTTTTAGAACATGCTTTCGAAAATTAAATATTCAGAAAATGTTAAAATCTAAATTTAAAGATAGTTAAATAATCGAATGTACAGTGAGCTCTTTGCGTTTTTCTTATTTTCATATATCTAAAAGCAAAAATTAAATTTTCTTAAAAAAATATAATTTCAGCCAGCTGTGACTACGGAAAAGACTTTCGGTCAAACATTTCAAGTTCTGACCCCGTGTAATTTTAACTATATAAATCAT
Source organism: Leucophora obtusa (assembly GCA_949987735.1). NCBI lineage: Eukaryota > Metazoa > Arthropoda > Insecta > Diptera > Anthomyiidae > Leucophora > Leucophora obtusa. The sequence goes on from OX465297.1 coordinate 175,841,096, forward strand.
GTTCGTAAATTTTCATTTCATAAAGTTGTGATCAAAACAAAATGTAAAATTAATTTCTTTAGCATTCTTTACAATACCAACAATAAATATGGTAAACATTGTCTGGTTTGTAAAATATAAACAAATAATGTGTTTAGAATAGAAATTTGTGTATAATTTCTAAAAAAATTTTTATATTATTTTTTTTTTTATATATTGTGGAAAATATGTATTATTTTTTAAAATTGTTTGTATATTTTTATTTATTTTTTAATTGATTAATTTATTTTTTATTCGAAATTTTTTTTTTTTCAATTTGTTAAGTATTTTTGTTAAAATAAAAACAAATTTGGTTCGTTTAATCATTATATTTTTTACATATTTTTCAAATTTCTTTTTATTTATAATTTTTAAATTTGTTTGCAATTTGTTATTTATAAAAACACAATATTAGTACCACTTGTCATTTCAATACTATATAATTTATCATTTCTGTTTGAAAGAATATTTTATTTTTTTTTATTTCCCGCTAGTATGTCGTTTGAAATTAAGAAAGCGTCTATTTTCTTTGAATTTCCTATATAAACTACCAAAACAGCATTCTATACGTGGGATTTTCCAAAATGTATTTATTCCAATGTCTTTGTCACATGTTAGTGGTACTGTTAAATAACATTTTTGGAATAAAGATATGTTAAGTGATCTATTTAGTCATTACTTTTAAAAAATTCTCTTTTTACTACTAAGTGAAAATGTACTCTAAAAAATTTGTTTATTTTCCTTGATTCGTTTGGAGGCATACTACTCTGTAAACGTCCATTTGTGAAAATTAACAAAAAAAAAACAACACTAGTCTGACAGGTGTTTACACAGACCTCAATTTAAATATTTTAAAAATATTCATATACTTAAAATTTTTATTAAAAAAAAATTGTGGTCATAATCCCAAAAATAACACTATGCGACAGTCAAAATCGGGATGGGATGAAACCAACGGGAAATGTTATATCGTTCAAAAACAAGTTATACGTGTCCCGGCGTTTCACTGGGTCACCCCTAGCAATCGAGATATATCTTTTTTTTGACATAACTCGAGAACCACTAGTCCGATTTTGCTCAAACAATTTTAAAAAAATTAAAAATTACAATTCCTTTAATCTGTTCATATAACGTTTTTCTATATACTCAACAGTTTTGCCGGTAAAAATAAATGTTTGTTACCGCTACCATAAAAATCAATAACCTTTTGTTTATTACTTTTTTTTAAAAATTTAATCAAAAAATATTTTTTTCTTCATACATTTATTTTTACCGGCAAAACTGTTGAGTATATAGAAAAACGTTATATGAACAGATTAAAGGAATTTTAATTTTTTTAAAATTGTTTGAGCAAAATCGGACTAGTGGTTCTCGAGTTATGTCAAAAAAAAGACCACCAAAGGTCAAATCGATATATCTCGATTCCTAGGGTTGACCCAGCGAAACGCCGGGACACGTATAACTTCTTTTTTACCGATATAACTTTCCCCGGTAGTTTGAACCCTTCCCAATCACTGACCCCTACCATTTGTCTCACAGTGTTATCGGTTATAGTCAACATTTTGCTTTGGGGGTTTTTACAGGAAAATTTTCGGTCAGAATCCTTAAATTTTCAGTGGGAATAACGTCTTTGGAAGTTACGACCTGTCACCATTTTTATGACTTCGATTTATAAATGAAAATTATATTTCGGTTAAGCATAATCATGCAGGGAAATCTTTGAGTAAACTAAAACCAGAGGGAGGAACTGGGGTTAACATGGAATACCCACTGTTTTAGTTTTTTCGATTACGAATGCAGGATCAATAGCTTTTTGTTAATATATATTTTAACAAAAAAACAGTACCCAAGTAAAAAAAATGATATGGAGCCATATGAAGTTATATTTAATTATATATAATCTTTTATGTAATTAGATATAATTATATCCGAAAAATGAGAACGTCTTATTGTATCATATTGTATCGAATTGTATACAATTGTATACAATTTGGTACAATTTGATACAATTTTATGCAATTCGATACAATTGTATCCGAATTTTGTCCTCATCCAATTACATCAAATTATATAGTTTTGTATAAAATTATATAAAATGTTATAAAAGTGGGCATAGTTTGATACAATTATATCTAAATATTAACATTATACTTTTTATCATATTATATAGGACCATATCTAACAATATACATACAAAAATTATTTTTTTAAATAAAAAAAAATTTTCAATTACTTGTAATTGTAATGTTTTTTTTTGAATTGCAATTACAAATAATATGTAATTATAGATGAGTTTTTTTTCAATTACAATTACATGTAATTGTGTAATTGCATGTGTAATTAATTACAAAATGTAATGATTAACCCCAGGCCTGCTGGAGATCTTATAATTTCGATAAATCTTCCATTTACTTTTATCCAGATTTATCATGACAGTGCAATAAACATGAAAAAAATTACTTTAAATTTAGTAATTTTAAAATAAAGTTAACAACACTGAAATTTTAAAGTTAATAGGATTAATTAATAGGATATACAACCAAGATATAAGAAATCAGTCAAGTGTACGTTATAGTATAGAGAATTTCGTATTAAAGCTTCAGTGTTGTTAATGTTATGGGTGCGGCGCGTAAGCCATTTTTGACTCATGCTCAAAAAAAAACAAATTACTCACGCACGAGCATTTCGTTTCTTACTCAGCACACATGAGTATATTAAAAACTTACAATCAGAAAATTCTCACGCAAAACAGTAAAAATTACTAAAAACATATGATGCAAAAAATAAACTCACAGGAATCATGCACGGGTTATTCTTACTCACGCTCACGCACGAATCACTTAAGTATAGTAATTATTACTCACGATCACGTGTGAATAACCCCTATAAACATTTTCACTGGAATTCAAGTTGAAATCAAGTTCAATTCCAGCCCTGATTTCCAGTTTCAAGGCTTGAATTCAACTTTTATTACATTTTATTTCAATAGCATACTCCAGCAAAAGGGAAACAAAAATTCAAGTTTGAAATATTTTTGTTAAAAAAACAAGTGCTAGAGTTTGAAATATACTTTACTTCAAGCAAAATTTAAAGCACTTGAATTTTTAAAACCTATGTGCTTATTGGGACGTGTCTCACGAACATTTCGTGTCACGCGCCAATCCCTAGTAATTACTAAATCTAAAACTAGTTCAAAATCATTGATAACATGGAACCAAATATAATACAATACGGTTTTATATGGACCTTATATATTTTTATATAAAATCACTTTGAAAAAATTGCCTATGTGGGATGATATATGTCTAAGTTATATATGGGTTCATATTCGTCAATATATAATCATAACTAACACAAATTATAAAATATTTCTTATTTGGATCCACATAGTTTTATATTATTATGTATAGTGTCATACTAAATTATATATAAACGTACATGTAATTCTATTTTTTATATGTTACTTTATGTACTTATATATAGCAAATACATATATATGTAGGCAAATATGTAATAATATAAAATCACATATGTCTCCATATTAAAACCTTTGAGGAAAAAATATCTAACATATGACTATATAAAAGTATATCTGCTTGAATTTAAAAGCATATGTGGCCATATGTAACTATAAGTTACTATATGCAATTATATAAAATAATATATGATTATATCAAAACTTTTTTACTCGGGTATTACATATTCCTTAGAAGCAATAGCAATATTTTGTATTTCGGATAGAAATTTTTTCACCTCCAAACTCGCATAAGGTTCCGAATGCATGGATCCTGTTACATTCAGGCAAGTCGAAAGCAGATGGGGTATGAAAGCCGTATATCATAATATCATCAAAAAAAGAAACCTTAAAATACTAATAGTACACTCACAATAATAAGTCTGTTGGCTGATCAGAAAAATTTGTTACTTTAACAAAATTTATTCCTGTTTTATGGCTTAAAATAAAATTTGTTGATTTTAACAAATTTTTTGTCAAATTTAACAAATCTAAATTTAAGTAAGAAATTAGTAAAAGTACAGTTTTATTTGTAATTATACTGAGTCGTAAAATTTATTCAAACTAAGGTCTCGGGACCCTCCCGGGCCTAGTCCATACCATTTAAAGTCATGTAAGGGCAATCCAGAGGAGCAAACATTTTATATCGTTTTACTCTATCTCTCTTAGTTTTCGAAATTTGGGCCATTTTATCAAGTGGAAAATTTTTATAAGAAATCTCCTAGGGTCCAAGGCCCCACCAAGGTCCATTTTTGGATAGAGATAACCCTTTTAGCTGAGGTATTATACGGTTAGGGGTAGTCGAAATTTTCGTCAATTTTGCTCTATCTCTCTTAGTTTTCGAGATATGGGCCATTTTAAAAAATCTGGAGGGAAAGAAATAGCGCCATCTTAAAAACTTCGAACACACTGGTGGCGCCATCTACCGGGTGATAGCAGAAACATGAAAATATTATATTTTAACAATTAATTTTGTAAAATTTAACGAATGGGTTTTTAAAAATTAGTTATAAATAGTTTTGAAAATTAACACTCAAAACTAGTTAAAGTACTGAGGATTTTTGTATAGTGTTAAATGAAGATAACTAAAATCAATGTTTTAACTAAAAATTTGTTAAAAATTAGTCAAATCTATTTGAAACCCGTTTGACAGACTTTTCTACTGATGTATTATTTTAAGTGTAGTAACTGTAAAGAGAAAAATCATTCTACCCTAGATCTAACAAAGAATTTGTTTTTTCTGTCATGCTGTGTATAATTTTTCTCTACCAGGGTACACTATAGCTCCTAACATGTTAATATTTCATGCCAGATAAAGCTTTGGAAATTCTTCTGTATGTTTTCTAACATTCTTAAAAATTTTCCATTAAGCTTTTTTTAGATTTTCTTATGAATTTTTCCAAACAAATTTAAAATTTTCTGTTAAAACAACTGTTTAATATAATATATATTTTTATTTAATAAATGTAGCTCTTTGGAGAGTTTGTTTTTCTAAAATTCTCTTAAAACGATGTTTGCATTTAAACAATTTAGTTACTCAAACAACAGAAAAATAGAATATACATATACCAAAATAAAAAAATTATATTGACAGCATAGTGGTGAATAGAAAATGCAAAATTATATTAGGAATAGTAAAATCTATATGTAAGTATATGTAGGGTTTATTTTAAAAGTGGTATAAATTTTGAAAAAGGCCCACCGGATATTGCCCGACGGAAATTTACCCCATTTTGATTTTGGATGTTAAAGCCGAAAAATTTTTGGACATTTGCCCCATAAGAAAGTGAGGTTAAAGACCGATTACAAAAGGATCGTTATCTCCATCGTGATTATGACTGTTTTGGAATGGGAATTATGACCGAAGATTTTTCGGTTATAAATCCCATTTTTGTGACTGAAATAAATTTGATTTAATTTGGTTATGCTTCTCAAATTTTATAAATTTTGAAAAAAAAAATTTAATTTTAGCTGTATTTTGTCTCATGCCTATCAAAGTTAAGTATTTAAAGCAAATCTACGTTAAAATGATTACACTGTACAACACATTTGCGGGTAAATAATTCTTACGCCAGATGAATATGTTAGGTTAGTATAGTAAAACCCAGTAAAATTTTATGGCCGTTTTAAGTTTCTTTTCTCCAAAACTGTATTGAATAAGATTCAAAAAGTAGTGTAAAAGATCTTCCGATCTAAATTCTGATTTCGGATGTCCCCAACAGAATTTTAAGAGGCTTTTTCGTAGAATATTTTGACATTATATCTGCAATTTCAGGCCTTTTCTTCAAGAAATACTAAGAAAATACCCTTAAACGTACGTTTAAAGAGTTAAAATGTTCTGCGAATATATTCAGCAGCAAATTTCATTTGCGGTTGTCGAAGACGAAAACTTCATCGGAAAATTATAAGATCTAAAATCCCTAAAAAATGCGATTTTTAAATTTCCATATGTGATAATTTTAGTTTTTGTCAAAAATCGTTCCCCGGTGTACGATGTTTTAAACGAAAATATGCTAACAGCATTTTGAAAATTGAAAAATGCATCGCATGGACTATTTTAATAAACAAAGCAAAGCGAGCATTATCAGCATATCGCTGTATCTTTTTAAATGAGGTAAGGTTATTGACTATTTTCTTCACTAAACTAAAATTTTAAATTTCAAAAATTACAAATATAAAGGAAAGAGTCAGAGTGGATAAACACAAGTTCTTCGAAAAATATAATGAAGAAGACGAAGGATCCCAGTTGGATATGGTTTGTGATTCAGATACTAATGATAGTGATGAATAAAATAAAATAATAATAATTATCAGGGCAGCGACTTGCATGCAAATGCATGTTTGTAGTTATTAATCCAAAAATGATTTTGACCAAATACTTTTCCGAATAAAAGAAAACAAAATGGCATCGATTTGTTTTTGCATATTTTTGCGTATTTTGTTATAAATGCATATTTCTGCATAATTTGCTTTTACGTTCATATTTTTTTGCAAATTTTATGATTTTTATTGCATATTTTCCATTAAATTGTATATTTTGCATATTTTTTATAAAAACTCAAAATAAGATTTAATGTAAAATAAAGAAAAGGAAGAATTTTCAAACCCTAACGCAGTAATTAGCTAAAAGGAAAAAACATAAAGTTGTCATCTACTTTGACATTTTTATTGGATTTAATTTTTAACCAAATGCTGTCGAGTAAGAAATATGATTTTTAAAAGTCGACGAACTTAAAGTGCCTGTTTTGGTTTTAGGCGTTTATTTTTGGATCTTTAGTGCATATTTTGCATTTTTTACTGAAAATTTTAAGCGCATATTTTAAATTTTTAAGTGTATGAAAGTTGCTGCCCTGCTATAAATATAAATAAACTACTGAACTAAACTAATAAATTTAAATTAATAAATTTCTAATTAAAAAAATAAACGCTAAATTCTAAATAAAAATTGTATGCTTTTTTCGACATAAAATTTATTGTGGCAAAAATATCAGTATAAAGTAATTTTGTTTTTTACTAACCAGCTGTGAATTTCGTGCTTTGCAACTAATGCTGCAAGCAAACATAAAAAGACCGTTCACAATTGATAGCAAATACTTGCAATTGCACCATTTTGCAATCTCAAATGCACAGGATTGTGAATAGGGCTATAGTAAAAAAGAGTGAAGAATCATGTCTTCTATGGCAATTTTTGAACAACACAAAATTTAATTTACAACTGTAAAATTATAACTGTATTAGAAAAATATACTACAAAAAAATGCCAATTTCCTTTGTCAATAATATATGGCTAACAAAAACAAAGTTGTATTATTTCTTCTTTCGATAAGAGAATAAATCAGTAATAGTTGGTTTTAGAAATAAACCAATAATAATTAATTTTTATATGGAACTATAAACTCATAAAATTCCAATTAAAGTTTTATTGTACAAAATATGCAATTAAATTCAATATGTTTACTTTAATATACACAATTATTATTCATTTATTGTATTTAATAAATTTGACAGTTTGTTTAGAGTTAAACATTCTGTTGTCTGGCATATATTGTCATTTATTGTTAACGAAATTTTTGTAAATTAGTATTTTCATTTATAGTTTTAAATTTGATATTATTGGCTAAATGCCAAATTATAATACCCGGCATTTTTATGTTTTTTCAACAAAATGTAACAAAAAAAAATCATTCCGATTAGCTGAATAGAAAAAGTGACGACAACTGTCTATTTCGTGTTGATGTCTCTTTACTAAATTTAGACATCAAAAGCAATTCGTTTTATATTGTTTTGTTGGCCACGGTTACCAATTGAAAGATACTCAAGTTCAATGTTTATCTAAATATTTTATTATTTCTAAAACACAATTAAAATATTTATAGCTTAAGTAATTTATTTGCCTTCAAATAATTTTGATGAATGTGATTTAATGTGGTTGGCTAAATAATATTATTGAAATGATAAATGGGAAAATTTAAATAATTAAAAAATTTTATATTTTCGTTTATAGATTCCTTTAATACCCTACTACTGATGTTGTTAAAATACAATTAATCTGAAATTATGACTACAAACTATACACAGAAAGCAATTAAAATGAACTGAAATTTCTAAGTAATTTACTATCTTATTGGATGATGTTCCTATTGTACAACGAGTAAAAAGGTTAAAGTCGGGCATGCAATAGACAAGGCTAATTAAAAGACAACTAATGTCTGGATCCACAATTCGAATGGGTCGAAATGAATTTGTTGTCAAAATTTGTCTATAAAATTATTAAACTTTAGGAAAGCAATAAGAAAGTTTGATTTTACCTAATGTTATATGAATTTAAGACAAAATTGGCTATATAGTCCATAAGGTCGATAGGTCAAAATAATCGCATGGGCCAATCCAACCTACAATCAATCAATATACAGAAAAGTTCTGCAGTTACTACATGACAGTTATTTGTGTAGTAATGCGGTTGTAGTTATTTCAACTACAATTGTTATTATTTTATTTCGGGAAGAAATTTTCAATATTTTTGACAGTTATTTTATTAAACAGAGCAAAAAACTAATACAATTTCGTTACAGTTATTTTATGCAGTTATTTTGGATTTTTTAACAAAACTGATTTATTTTTAAATGAGTGCGTGTTTGCTTCTCGTGCAAATATTCCACACATATTTGTTGCGCACATGCACAAAAATATGGCATTAAGTAATTTGTAGTGAAAGAATATAAAAATAATGTCTTTTCTCTTGTGTCCTTAGTCAAAGAAAGCAAGCTTTTTCAGCAATAAGAAATTTTATTAAATAAAGAAAATAAGGTGGGTTATATAATAAAAAATTATATTTACATTCCCAGCAAAAACCTGCTTCGCTGGATGCAGCTTTGTAAGGGAATAAATAAAATTAATCCCTTACAAAGCTGCTTACGGAAGGCATGATTTTTCCATACAAAGGACCCGCTTGGAAGCACATTGTTTTGTGAGAAAAAGCGCATTATTCGCTGCTGAAAAATTGCAGTAAATTCATGTTTTTCGTAAGTGTATTTAACCGCAAATAAATTCATGCACTTTTTTTGGAAAAAGTGCTTTTTTTGCTGCTGAAAAGATGCAGTAAATTCATGATTTTCATTGAGCGCATTTAAACGCGACTTCTTATGAAAATAAATGCATTCATTTGCCGACTTCAAAATGCAGACTGACTCATGTTTATGTGGCGTCTATACATTAAACTCTACTAAAGAAGGGTAAAACTCGATTGAGATGACTCAGATTTTGTGCGCATTAATCTTTGGATAACTTATATTTTATTTTACTCCCTTACAACCTGCTTCGTCGTAAGGGAATACCGTAGCACTATAATTTTTTAAATAACTTGCTTACGATTTGCTTCGTTTAAGTCAGTTTTGCAGGGTATACAATCAAATTGCAAAATTTTTTGTGTATTGTATACGCATAAAGTGGCGCAATTCTATAAAGCAGAATTTATAGCGCGTTTTTAAGCGCTTCGTATTTTTACTGCTTCCAAAATACTAAAAATTTTTTGCTGGGTTGGTATATATAAAATATTAAAGGTATTCATTTACAACAGCGTATGTATTAAAAGTGAAAAATTAAAAGAGAAAATTATTTCTAAATTGTAACATTTATTTAAGAATAAAATAAAGTGAAAAGTATTTACAAAAGTTTGTTTTTAATAAATTAATAGTTTGTGTTATTAACTAAGAAAACAGTAGTTTTTATAGTTTTGTAACATTTTTTATATCTGTTGTTTATTATTATTATTTTTATATCTGTTGTTTTTTTATTATTAGAAGTCGTTTTTACAATTTTACAATAATTTCCATGACTGTTGTTTCAATTACATTTGTAGTTATTTTTACTACATTTTTAAGTTGATTTTTAGCAGTTAAGAATAACTTCATATTGAAGTTGATTTAAATGCAAATGTAGTGTACACCTTTTTAACTGTAAAATATCATCGCATTTCGTCGACCGGCCTGCAAAATATCACATGTGGTTTTTAGTAGATTTTCAGGAGAGCGCAAAAACTGTTACAAAATCTACTTTTAAGATATTTTATTGGCATCATATGCCTTAATGATGATCTTGGTAAATGAGGTCATGAATCATTAAGGCATATGATGCCAATAAAATATCCGTACCTTTTTTTTGCAGGAAGGTTTCGAAAAAAAAATTTTTTTTCCAGAACGTAGGGGTCGTCATTTTATATTTATACCCTATACCACTATGTGGTCAGGGTATTACAAGTTTGTGCTGATGTTTGTAACACCAAAAAATATTGGTCCTAGACCGATCGGGGCTCAGAATTTTTTTTTATTTCGATTTAACGATGTCCGTCTGTCCGTCCGTCCGTCCGTCTGTTTGTCCATGCAATCTTGTGCGCACTCTACAGGTCGCAAATATTAAGATATTTTGATGAAATTTGGTACACAGACCTATATTGGTCCAATAACGCAGTCTATTGATTTTGGTGAACATCGGTCCATGTTTAGACCTAGTGCCCATATAAGGGTCCTACCAAAATTATACTGTTTATACGCTGCAGGTCGTAAATATTAAGATATTTTGATGAAATTTGGTACACAGACCTATGTTGGCCCAATAACGCAGCCTATTGATTTTGGTGAACGTCGGTCCATGTTTAGACCTAGTGCCCATATAAGGGTCCTACCAAAATTATATTGTTTATACGCTGCAGGTCGTAAATATTAATATATTTTGATGAAATTTGGTACACAGACCTATATTGGCCCAATAACGCAGTCTATTGATTTTGGTGAACATCGGTCCATGTTTAGACCTAGTGCCCATATAAGGGTCCTACCAAAATTATACTTTTTATACGCTGCAGGTCGCAAATATTAAGATATTTTGATGAAATTTCGTACACCGACCTATATTGGCCCAATAACACAGCCTATTGATTTTGGTGAACATCGGTCCATGTTTACACCTAGTGCCCATATAAGGGTCCCACCAAAATTATATTGTTTATACGCTGCAGGTCGCAAATATTAAGATATTTTGATGAAATTTGGTACATAGAGCTATGTTGGCCCAAGGACGAAGCCTATTGATTTTGGTGAACATCAGTCCATGTTTAGAACTAGTGCCCATATAAGGGTCCCCCCAAAATTGGCTTGGTTACAAACTGCAGGTCGCAAATATTAAGATATTTTAATGAAATTTGGTGCGCTGACTCACATTATAGAAAATTTTGACACAAGCCCCATTTGAACCCATTCGAATTTCGGATCCAAACAATACACCAGACTGGTGTAGGGTATTGTATAGTCGGCATGCCCGACTTTAACCTTTTTACTCGTTTTCATTATATCTTGGGCATTTACAGTCGTATCTTAAAGTATGATACATCGTTGTTTTTCTCACGAGGGGACCAAGGACCATTGACCTCAAATATCCCGGTCTAGTATTCACCCACCAGATCGCAGTTGCTAACACCCTAATATACAGCCCTAATATCAGAAAAGTAAAGCTCGCAAAAAATCATTAAACTTTTGCTAAGGAAGTTTTTCGATAAACCCCGCAGAATTTTTTTTTTATTTTTTTGGTTGCCGAACGTAAGGTCGTCTTTTTAAATATTTTTTTCATTGGAGTTTGCTTTTATAGCAAAACACTGGTCTCCTCGAGGCAAAAAAATGGATATATCACAATTTAAAATCCGACTTTAAATGCCGAAAAACGTAAAATGGCAACCCCTACGTTCGGCAAAAAAAAATTTTTTTTGAGAAAGCTTGCAAAAATACTTCATATTAGTACGGCGCACTTTTTTTGTGCCTGTAAGGTGGTACGGTCTAATGGTCATGGAGACAGTCGGACGGACAGATGGACATCGTTAAATCGAAACAAAAATATCCTCAGTTGATTGATATACTACATAAAAGGTGAGCCTAGGTCCAATATTTATTGGTGTTATAAACATGAGCCGCCACAAACTTATTGTATCAGTCATAAACCCTAAAATATATGATGCTCTTTGAATATGATCAGTCCAACAATATTTTTCCTTGCTTTCATTAATTTTCAACAAATGATTTTTAACCTGTGTTTAGACCAAATACTTCAAAGAAAGCAAAAATTATAGCTAAACTATAACTTACATTTTAATGTTTCTGTTTTTTAAAATATGCCACAGTTTTCATAAAATATTTAAATTATTTGATAGCCGGAAATATTTAAATGATTTATGCACATAAACTCAGCACAATTGTTGGATTAATATTCCTTTTTTAAATACTTTTGATAACCGATCGCCACTGAACACAAATATAAATTCCCAAATGATTGAAATATATATATATATAGAAAACACGTAAATTTTTTAAAACAATATACCTATTAGTATATATTTAACACACAACTACATTTCCGATTCCAATTTATGAAATTAATTAAAATCAACAAAATTTATTTCATTGGTTAAATTACTTAAAAAAATAAACAAATTATTTATGATCGAAAAAAATACAACATTTATTACTATAGTCGTCTAAAAATAAATATTGAAACCACAAACAAAACGCACGATGTGACGATTTTTAAAGATAAAAACAAACTAATTTTGATTTGAAAATTAAATACTCAATAAAATCTGCACAACAAAATTCCGTTCAGGAATAAACCACACAGAAATACTTTAACAACAAAAAAAAAACACCGAAGAGTAAAACAACTAACGGAGGTGGTGGTAAAGAACACAAATATCAAAAATAAGAAAAAACAATATAATGCTAAATCGTATGAGTGAAAATTATGAGGATAAAAATTGATTTTAATAATTAAAAAAAAATAACAAAATAATTCGATTGTTGCTGCTACATTAGTTGTTTGGTTCAATATTCGATAGAAGAGCTTTTCATGATGAATTTTTTAGTTACTATACAAACAATAAGCAAAAGTTTTCTTTTAAATGAGAGGTTTGTTATTTTTATAGAAAATTCATATAAACTTATATTAGGGCGTTTCACTAAAAACATTTTTTTTTTGCAGCTCTTAAAGCGGAATATGATCGCTTACGGTACAAATAATTTTTTAAAAATTTTTTTCAGATTTTTGCAGTGGAATATGGGGTGGTTGAAATGGATTTTATAGAAAAAAATTTAGTTATGAAGCATAGCATTTTTTAATTTCTATTCCTTTGGGCTTTGTTTTCTAAAAACCAGGTAAATCACTTCTCAATACTACTAGAAAAACTTATTCGGAGAACAAATAATTACTTAATTTAAGGCAAACTTGGAAGACGTTAAGAGTATAAATTCAGTATTATATAAAATCAAACCTTTATAACTCGGAAATTAGGCAATGTAGAGGAGTGACATTAAATCCGTTGAATAAATCTTCGAAAAATCTTTCATCCGCAATGCACTTTGGTTATCATGATCGTTTTTATACATTTTCTTAAATTGCACGTGTAGTGGATGAAAAAAATTAATTCTGTTTTAGTGTTTTAATAAGTAATAAGTGTTAAAATAAGTACCAAACTAACTGTTTTCTCGAAATCCGCTGAAATTAAATCTCTGCCCTAGCCAAATGAAAACCGAATTGGTACAATTTTTGTAGTTTTTATACCCTACATCACTATGTGATCAGGGTATTATAAGTTTGTGCTGATGTTTGTAACACCAAAAAATATTGGTCCTAGATCCTTATAGTATACCGATCGGCTTAGAATTTTTTTTATTTCGATTTAATGATGTCCGTCTGTCCGTCTGTCCGTCCGTCCGTCTGTATGTCTGTCTGTTCATGCATTCTTGTGCGCACTCTACAGGTCGCAAATATTAAGATATTTTGATGAAACTTGGTACACCGACTTATGTCGGCCCAAGGACGAATCCTATTGATTTTGGTGCACATCGGTCCATGTTTAGACCTAGTGCCCATATAAGGGTCCTACTAAAATTATATGGTTTATACGCTGCAGGTCGCAAATATTAAGATATTTTGATGAAATTTGGTACACAGACCTACGTTGGCCCAAGGACGAAGGCTGTTGATTTTGGTGAACATCGGTCCATGTTTAAACCTAGTGCCCATATAAGGGTCCCCCCCAAAAATTGGATTGGTTACAAACTGCAGGTCGCAAATATTAAGATATTTTAATGAAATTTGGTGCGCTGACTCACATTATAGAAAATTTTGACACAACCCCCATTTTAACCCATTCGAATTTCGGATCCAAACATTAGTTGGCTTTTAACCAGACTGGTGTAGGGTATTGTATAGTCGGCATGCCCGACTTTAACCTTTTTACTCGTTAATCTTTATAATGTTTTTAAAAAAATTTAAATTTTCTGAAAACAGTGTTTAAAAATGCTAACATTTTTGTCAAAATTTTAAAACGAGTTAGCAAAACGTAATTACAAAAAAATACTTCATATCTGAGTTTCTTGGAACTTATATAAGAAAAAAATGTTTCTGTAGTAGATTATTTCAATAAATTTTAAATCTTGGACCCGAGTTTCTTGAATAAACGGTCTGCGACACATCAGTTGCTGGTGGAAATTATAATAACTAGGCTTTTTTTTAACCGATTTAAATTTTTATTGCTTTAAGTACTACAAAGATAATTCTCTTCGAATCATGATTCTTTGTTGTTTTTCACACTTTCACTACCGTTTTTTTGTAGGCGGACGAATCGTTATTTTGACTTTAGATTCTTGTTATGATTCCTCAAGTTCAAAAAAAAAAAAAATGTTACAAATTTTTCCCCCTCCCCCTCCACCATAAATGACGATCAAAATCGATATTTTGAAAATTCTCCGCCCCATTTTACCTCTTAAACATTCGAGTTGCCAAAATACTTTGGTTGATTATCGTCTCGTCATAAAACCAAACTATATGCCAAATTTCAATTATCTATCTTCATTAGTTTATTAGCAACACCAAACCCCTCTTTTCACGGAGATTATGATATATTCAAAACATTAGACTTCATTAACAAATATCGCGAGTCGACTATATTGCTATGTTGAACTGCTTATACATATAATGATTTTTATTTGAAGCCGAAGGACCTACAAAATTTATTTACGAAAAGTATAATTTTTTTTTTTTTTTTTGTATTATCAAATTTTATATATTCTTTTAAAGATATGTACACTAGACCGTACCACCTTTTTTTGCCGAACGTAGGGGTCGCCATTTTACATTTTTCGTTATATCTTTGGCATTTACAGCCTGATCTTAAAGTATGATACATCGATTTTTTTCCCTCGAGGAGGCCAGTGTTTTTCTCTAAGCGCCATTGACGTCAAGTATCCTGTTCTAGTAGTTACCGACCAGCTCGCAAAAAATCATTAAACTTTTGCTAAGAAAGTTTTTCGATAAACCCAGTAGAAATTTTTTTTATTTTTTTGGTTGCCGAACGTAGTGGTCGCCTTTTTAAATTTTTTTTTCATTGGATTTTACCTTTATAGCAAAACGCTGGTCTCCTCGAGGCAACAAAATTGATATATCACACTTTAAAATCTGATTTTAAATGCCGAAGCTATAGCGAAAAATATAAAAAGGCTATCCCTACGTTCGGCAAAAAAAAATGTTTTTTTGAAATTGCCTTCCAAAAATACTTCATATTGGAGGGTGTACGGCGAACTTTTTTTGTGATACGGTCTGTACACTGTAGTGTACAAGGGTAGTGAATGAGTTAATGCGAATTAGTTTTAGAATATCAACGTTTTTTAGAAAATATACAAAAAGCTTTTTGTGAACCGTTTTTCGAACCTCAGAACCAATGCGACATGTCTTCCCGATGTCCGATTATCCAATGTTTTGGAGGATTTATTTGGGTGTAAAAGAACTCATACCCTAATGGGTAACAGTAATAAACTCATTATAAAACTGCAAAAGTTTCAAGTTAGTTTTACAATTTTTTAATAAATTATATCTTGTAAAATATACACATAGAAAAAAGTCCGTAAAAAAATTTAGTCAAAATTACTAAAAATTAGTTAAAAATGATGCTGCGGAAAAAACTGCTAAAATTAGCAGATTATTTTTGCTATATATTAGTAATATAGGAACAGCAAAAATAAAACTGTTAAATGTACAGAATTTTAGTTATATTTGGTTAAATTCTTGTAAATAAGAAATAACAAATTAACCTGCTAAAATCAGCAAAAAATTATGCAAAATAATTAGTAGCCCAAAAAATCAAAAAAAAAAAAAAAAAAAAAATTTAATTTTCTAATTTTTTTTTCGATTTTTTTTAAATGCAAATAAAAACGAGCCTTTTGAAAACAGCAGTTTACAATTCTTTAGCAAATATTTCTGCTGATTTTAGCAGTATATACTGCTATATGCATTCTACTGCTAATTGCATTCTACTAAATTTAGCTAAATAATAGCCAGGCTTTTGTAGATATAACAGTTTATTTTTGCTATTTTTAGTCTACTAATATTTAGCAAAATTTTCTGCAGATTTTACAGTACGATTTGTTATTTTCAATTAACTAAAAGTTAGCTAAAATATAACTAAAATTCTGTAAATTTAACATTTTTAATTTTGCTGTTCTTACTTTACTAGTATTTAGGAAAAAATCTGCTAATTTTAGCAGTATTTTCTGCAGCATCATTTTTAACTAATTTTTAGTAACTTTTTCTACTATTTTTACACATTTATTTCTATGAGTGTAGTTAAAAATCTCTAAAAAAAATTACACATACCTAATTATTTTACAAGAAAATTGTGAGACTAACTTGGAACTTTTGTATATGTATAATCTTGGTTAATGGTCCCTCTGTTGTTTTTCTGTGTGTACAAAACATATCGCTCTCATAAATATAAATTAAAATTTTTCTCAAAATTAGAGAGTAAAAATAACTATCAATTGATCTTACCAGAAGAGCACCAAAAATGTTGATATTCAAACACAAAATGTTCTTCCATATTTTTCAATGCATTCAACTTTCCCCATTCGAGTGTATCCATTGTGTTATTGCACATTTTTAAAATATTTTCTTTTTGATGAAAGTGAGAGTAAACAAAAACACTTTTGTGCTTGTTTGTATATAATTTGTTATTGTTGCAAAAGCAAGCAGGCACACTTGTTTTAGTTTTTCTATGCAGTGTAAAAAATAAAAATTGGGAAAATACAAAAAACAATAAAGATAACAAGAACATGTAGTTGGCTAAAGTTCATTTAATTTTAGTTTCTATTTTGTTATAAATTTAAAAATAATTTTATTTCAGTTCGTTGCTTGTATAGATGTTCTACGTTTTGGCGGAAGAGAATTTGTTATTACTAGGGCAAGGAATTTCATGCACTTAAAAATCGAAAATATGCGCCTAAAAACTGCGGTTAAAACAAAGAAATATATGTGACCTTCTCCGAGAAAATGGACATAGTGTGTTCTCAAAACTTAATTTTCACACCTTTTGTCGGAGAAGGTCACATATGTTAGTTAGTTATTTTGTAAGCAGACACAGATCTCGATTATTTTCCATAGACCAATAGAGTGTGTAAGAAGTTTTATTTTAAAAATAATTAAAATGAAAATTTTTACAAATTAAAAAATGCTACTGGAAATAAAAAAAATGCACAAATATGTACTAAAAATATTTATTAAAAAGGCACAAAATAGGCAAAAACATGCCATTTTATTGAAATATGCAAAAATATGCAACTACAAATCGATGCCAGTTTGTTCTAAATTTGATGATTCGGATAAATATTTCGTCCATAATAGTTTTGGACTCTCGAGAAGAAACATGTATTTGCATGGAATTCCTTGCCCTAGTTATTAAACAAGTGATTTAATTAAAATCTATATTTAGCGATGAAAACAATTATCATTTCATCACTTTTTATTGAAAAAATAATATTTTTTTAAATTAGTATAGGTATATGCTTTTTTCTTTTTGTCTATGGTGATAACTGAATGGTTGGTTTATAATTTATGATAAATTTGAATATTTAAGGTGACCAGGCTAGAGATTCCATAAAAATATATAATTATCTTCTTTTTTTCGAAGTATAATTTCTAACAATTTATAGATGTTGGTTACAAAAATTTTGAAATATATTATGCAGAATTGCTGTTCTTTACCAAATTTATTGCAATAATTTATTGTGTAAATTCATAAATGCTTTATAAAGTTAAAGGTGACTTACAAAACAAATTTTTCTTACAAAATTTGTTTCATAAAACTCTTATAACTTTACAAGGCATTATGAATTTATACATATAATTTTTATGTAATATGGTAGATATTAAACTTCGAAAAATTAATTATCATTAAGTATATCGTCTTATAGAATCTTTGCACACTTTATCTAGTTTTGCAATTAAATCATTCTTTATAATACACTCATAATATTTCATCGTTAAAAACAACATAAAATACATACTAAATTAATTGAAAACACAATTAAAAAAGGACTACTGATTTTTCATTATATTCACACCATTTTTCTATTTATTTTCAAACATTGTTTAAACAATCCATAAAAGAAATAAAAATAATTGAAAAGTCTGTTAAAACAATCATCAATTTTTAACTGACAGATCGTAAAAAAAAACGATTTTGTGGTTTGATTTTTCATATTTGAAAGTTTTTTTTTTTTTGTTTGAATTTTCAAAACACTACCACACAAAACACACGTTCATATTTTTATTGGCTAATATAACTATATATTAGGCTGGGTCGATTTGTGGGGAGGCAAAAAAATCGCCCATGGCTCAGGGAAAATCGTATTCTAGGGATCAAAATAAGAAACTTTGCCGAAGGAACCATACCTCTAAAACGAATTCTACTACCCATAACTGTTGACTTTTGTCCCGTAGGGTCAAGTTTTGAAAAATCCCACTTTGACCCATTTAGAGTGCCCCAATCGAGTCCAAATGTATGACCGACCCCCACTAACTTTGGAGGGCCGATCCACCCATGCCAGTGGTACACCCCCTGGAACTCCCCTGGGGGGTTCCAGGGGCTGTGCCACTGGCATGGGTGGATCGGCCCTCCAAAGTTAGTGGGGGTCGGTCATACATTTGGACTCGATTGGGGCACTCTAAATGGGTCAAAGTGGGATTTTTCAAACTTGACCCTACGGGACAAAAGTCAACAGTTGGGGGTAGTAGAATTCGTTTTAGAGGTATGGTTCCTTCGGCAAAGTTTCTTATTTTGATCCCTAGAATACGATTTCACTGAGCCATGGGCGATTATTAAATCGACCCGCCCTACTATATATAACTAAAAAATTTCTTGTAATTTGATTTGAAATAATTTTGTATATAAACAAACTTATTTTAACAAAAAAGAAAACCGAAAATATTTGATTTTTTTTTTTTAACAGAAAACAACGAAATTATTTAAATTATTTTTTCTAAAAATAGAACACTAAAAATAGAACATTTGACTGAAAATATCAACTCCTACAGACGACACATATTTTTTTGGGGTTTATTTTTTATTGACTGATAAAAAAAAAAGTTAAACAATATATTTCAATGTATTTTAATTGATTCTTCAATTGAAAACAAACTCTACCTATTAATTTTCAAATAAACCTCAATCGGCTATGGAAAATATATTGTGAGTGTAAAAGCAGAATTTAAGGCTTAAAAAAAAGTCGACATTAAACCAACGAAACATTGGGGAAATTGCAATTAAACGTGACTAGTACATTCAACTGTAACATTATTAGCTTTTAAAAATAAAGCTAACAAGGAAAGACTCCCAACGCGGACCGGCAGACCTAAATAGCTTCGGATATGTTGTAGAGGAGAAAAATTTAAAGGACACTTTTTTTATCTGCCCAGCCACATATTTAAGACAAATGGGATCAAAAATTACCGAATTTGTTCGCTTTATTTCCTACTTGTTCCAGAGTACCTAATTATAGGAAATTTTAGTGTCGTACGAAAGGCACTTGAGACGACTATTTACCGCAGTATAAAGCTAGCTCAAGCATTCTATTTTTTGATGGCATAACACAAAACATCAAAGTTTTAGGTGGTTTTGTATGGGGATGTATACAGAGTTAAGGGTCAAATTTATATATATAAATCCCTATCATATTTAAGTAAGGGGGTGTTTTTTCGATATTCGGTCTACTTTGGGTTTAAAACGAATATTCCCGAAGGCCTATATTTTTAAAGATTTGGGAACCTCTGTCCACTTAACATAGGCAATATGGGCACCAAACTTTTTCTTTTTAAGAATACATTCTAATTATGGAAAATAATTTTAAATTTCAGACATGTCGCCATATAATAAGTATGAAAAATGGAGTTTTTCCCAAATATCTTTTTTGATTGTTATCATACTTGGGACTAATTAATTAGGTGGATTAATTAATTGATGATTTCATTACCATTACATTGATATCAATTGTAATGAAATTATTTTCATTGCCATTTTTTTAATTAATGGTAATGATTCTAAAATTTAATTTCATTGATTAATGACAATGATTTTAAATTTCATTACCATTGATAATGAATAAATTAAATAAAATAATTTCGATTGACAGAAAAACGTGAAAATGGAGTAAAACTCGCTGAAATCGAAATTGGAATATGCTCATTAAGGCTCATGCTCATTTGAAATTAAGTATTACTTTCCATTCCGCTGTTATTTGTATCCAGATAAAGTTTAACGGAATTAAATGGATCCTCCTTAATAAAGTATGTTTTATAACTTCCCAGGTCAAACCAGTTGTTCGTTTTCATTTGTCTGAATTTTTTGTAAACAAATGGTTTTTAATCAATTGTAATTAGTTTTTTTATACATTAGTGTAATTTCATTACCATTAGTAATGATTTTTATAATGAAAAATATTTCATTACCATTAAATGGTAATGGAATTTTTTTTCATTGTCATTAGTATGAACTAATGGTAATGAAAATTCAATGGTAATGAAAAATTCCCATGTATGATTGTTATACTACATGTAGGATTTGAATATGACATAGTGGAAAAAATATGAAACTCTTATTGTCTCTAAGCGATCCAAACTTATGTTTAGGAATTAAAAAGTGGGATCAAAAATTAACCATTTTTTATACGTAACTGTTAATTTCAATATATTTTTTAGTTTTCTTGTATTTATTAAAAAAAAACCTTAAATTTCTTTATTTTCAAAATATTTTTAAATCAAATGATAATCTAATGTCAGTCTCAAATTAATCAATGGAATGGACTAGAAATCGATTGAATTCCCAAACTTTTAAATCAATTGAGCAAAAATCGATTGAATTCCTAACGATTGAATTCAGTGTTTGAACAAGTCGAATGATTAAAAAAGATTGAAGTCTTTAAAATTAAAACGAATGGAAAAAATTAGGACCTCATTCCGTGTGTAAAATTGCAGTTTGAGAATTCAATCATTACTTCCGAATTTCAATCAGAATTTAAAATATAACAAGGGATTGGAGTCCTTTGGAGCTCTGAGAGCTTTAGGACTTTAGGAATATCGGGCGGTTACGATTAAAATAAAAAGTTTTCAAAACCCTTTTTATGACAGCATATTAGTTTTGTGGCTGTTGTAAATTTTTCCATTTCCTATCACCAAGTGTCAACAAAACTCTTGGCCAAAAAATGAGAAATGTAAAAACAAACCAATTTCAAAAAAAAAATATACTGGAACAGGAGATTACAATAACTTAGAATGCCTTTAAGACAATTTGGAAAAAAAAAAACAAAATAAATAAAATATTCTAAAGCTTTGTTAATTGCATTGTTTTATTTTATGCAAAATCGTTTGTTGTGTTCTTTTTTTTTGTTGTATTTATTCCAAAACACTTGAAGCTATAAATAATTTGGCTTAGAGAGCTCAAACAGCTTTCCTCATGTACTTATCACTATGTGCTATAGAGGATAAAACACACATCCATATGAATATATTTATATATGTACTCTGGCACACAATTACACTATCCCCTTTTCGGGTTTTAGTTTAAAAGCCAATGCCATGATGGCATGACATTTCTATGCTAACAGTTGTTGTACAATTAAATTTCCCAAAAGCCAAATTTTCTATTCTATTGTTTTAGATGTTTATGCTATAAACATACATGCAAACATTCAAAAAGAATAAACCTTTTTTTTTGCATGTGCTATTCTCTTTTGCATTTTAAAATTTTGTTTTACCACATTGGTGCTATTCTTTAGATAGTCTTTTTCATTAGCTTGAATGAAAATCATAAGTGAGGGACAGTGAAGTTTTTAATGTATTTTGATATTAAATAATGAAAGACTCGGTTAACGAATCGAACAAAACTACATAGTGGATGTCATTTACAAGGATACTATAGAGTACATAATTGGTCCAAGAAGATCTTATTGCTCCAAGGAGATCTTACAATGTTAAAATACTAGGCTAAAGGCCCAGTAATCCGTTAAAAATAATTTTTAATATTGAACATTATTTAGAAGAGTATTTATAGAACTTGTATTTTAGAATTTTCCTCTTTCAGTAATTTTTTTACATTTTGGTAATATCCCAAGAAACATTTTTACGGGCTCTCCGGAATACTCATTTCTGCTTTTACGGTACCTTAATGGTCCCTAAAACACTTATCCATCAAAGCTTGCACGTATACCAAACAACAACGGACTCTACTTTCGGATTTTCGAATACGCTTTGAATCCGTTTGGCGTTAAATAAGGACTTCACCAATTTTCATCAGTTTGAACTCCATAGCATCCATAGCTAACAGTGTCGTCTTTCTTCAGTTTATTCGTGAATTTTTGTCGATAGAGTCGGTTACAAAAGTTTCTGGATGTTCCTTGGCCACCCTGCAATAAATACACACGATTTTAATGGCAATTCAGAACAAGAAGCAAAATTATATTAAATAACTCAGAAACTATCGGCTGAAAACATATAAAATCAACAATTGAAATTTCCGCACTCTATTTAAATTGTATCAAACTTGCTATAACTTGAAATATGAACTTTGTATAGCTTAAATTGGTATTCAATTTGGGGAAAATTATCAAATTTGCTATAAACTTTCCTTACATATTTGGGTCTAGCTTTAAAATGATATCTAAAATCGCGCTTAAAGTTGGTACCCAACTCATTCTTTAATTCGATAATTCCTGATTTATCAAAAAAAAATTTAATTCTTGAGAATTTTTCTACAATGAATTAATTGTTTCTATCTTTTTATAATTGAAGCTGTGATTGAGCCAACTGAATAGTTACTATTTTGAAATGGACTTTAACCATTTATCGTTATTAAAGGTCTAAAGCAATTTTTATACCCTACACCACTACGTGGAGAGGGTATTATAAGTTTGTGCTGATGTTTGTAACACCAAAAAATATTGGTCCTAGACCCACCTTATAGTATACCGATCGGCTCAGAATTTTTTTTTTTATTTCAATTTAACGATGTCCGTCTGTCTGTCTGTCCATGCATTCTTGTGAACACTCTACAGGTCGCAAATATTAAGGTATTTTGATGAAATTTGGTACACCGACTTACATCGGCCCAAGGACGACGATTTTGGTGGAAATCGGTCCATATTTAGACCTAGTGCCCATATAAGGGTACCCCCCCCCCCAAATTTTTTTTTACACGCTGCAGGTCGCAATACGAAGATATTTCAATGAAATTTGGTACACAGACCTATTTCACGCCAAGAACAGAGCCTATTGATTTTGGTTGAAATCGGTCCATGTTTAGACCTAGTGCCCATATAAGGGTCCCCCCAAAATTAACTTGGTTACACGCTGCATGTTGCAAATACGAAGATATTTCAATGAAATTTGGTTCGTTGACTCACATGGTCCTAAGGAAAAAGCTTATTGATTTTACATAGGATCGGTCCATATTTGAACCTATCGCCCATATGGGCTATATTTTCGATTTTCTCTTCTTTTATGATTTTATAGAAAATTTTGACATAAGTCTGTTTTAGCCCATCCAAATTTCGGATCCAACCATTAGTTGGCTTTAAATCAGACTGGTGTAGGGTATTATATAGTCGGCATGCCCGATTTTAAATTTTTTACTCGTTTTATCTTAATCTGGTCCGAAAATCTAAAGGGCAATGGAATGAAAACCGAAAAAATCTCTAGCAAGCTTTAAGAAATAAGGCAAAATGCAAACAAACAGAATTTATAAGAATTTGGACCCAATGAGAGGTCAAACGTACTTATCTGAGGTCAGCAGTCGAGATGATATAATGTGGATTTTTAAGATGAGGTGTGATCGAATAAAACTAAATTCCATCAGATATCAGGATAATCAGGATGATATATCGATTTTAAGTTCAATTTGCAATATGTTCGAGGAAGAGAATTTAGGACATTTTTTGGGCCGTTGTTCAGCTTTTAGGGAATTTAGAATGTTTTATTTCGGAAAAGTTTTACTTGAAGAAGAAGAAGAAGTTTTAAAAACACTTGATGGTAAAACAATAGAATGGAAGGCGTTAGCTAATTTTATAAAACATTGTATAAATTATAGAAATATGCTTGTACATGAACTTAGTTATTAAAAATTTATAATATTTTTGCACAGCACGCAATTTATTTAAGATACGCCGACCGGCGACATCAAGTCAAGGTCGAATGTTTGAATATCATTAATTGATTTTTGAAATATAATTATTGCTGAATTATGAAAATAAAGAATACTACTACTAAACTGCGGTTCGGAATGCTTTATCGTAGCCCTTTAAAATTGTTGTATTAGTTCCTAGTTTTTTATCAATGACACTGCAAAGTATCAGTTTGGTACCCCTTTTGGTTCCCGAGTTATTTACAAAAGTGTGGGAAATTCTGGATCATAATACATACTCTTCAATTAAAAAAAAAAAAAAAACTGTTAGATTTTTCAGCGTTTGTATAAAAAAGGAGCAATTAAGATTACCATTATAAGATTTCACAAAGACAAAAAAAAATAAAGTATTGAGGAACAACATATATTTTTACAGAAATTTTAAAGAATCCATTTTTCGATATATGGCGATTTAAATCGCGGATTTCATTAAATTATACTTTGAAAATTGAAAATTAAACTTATAGTTGAAATAACGATTTCACATCCTTTAAAATTTTACCATAATAACTCTCGTGACTTAAGCCTTTCAAAGGATATAGAAAATTTAGTTAAGTCAAAATTTGGATTAGTTTGGTTGGCTTTAAATATATAGAACATCCCTCACTTAAACCTTTTACTTATAGGAGCAATCAAAACAAGAATGTTTATTAAATTTTACGAAAAGCGTCGCCGGAGTCTGAAAAGTTCTCAAAATTTGATTGAGATGTTTACCAGGATTTAAATCAGAGATTATCTTTTAACTACCCTACTAAAAAAAATTATATGACATTTGATATTATATATAATTATATCAGAAAAATTAGAACATCTAATTGTATCAAATTAGATCGTATTATGATCATATTAGATATAATTTGACACAATTAGATCTAATTTGATGGAATAAGATATGGTTTGATACAGTTTTATCCGGATTTTGTCCTTATCCAAATGTATCAAATATAATATAATCATATCCAACTAGATATAATGGTATATAATTCGATACAATTATACATAATTATATGAGGCATATGATACTATATATAGGTCTATATATAATTGGATACTGTAATATGTTGCACTATATATTGTGGAATATATAACAAGATATAGTTATATATTTAGGATATAATTTCGTAAAATTTTATATAATTATATCTTGGTATATATGTATGTTGCAATAAATAATTCTACAAAATGTTATATGATAAAGGGTTCTTCAATAAGAGCGCTACAAAAGTTTTTTTTAAATAAAACAAAAACGGTTTTGGATATCAATGAAATTCTTTATTCCTGTGAAAGTACGTTCGATGCCATTATGTATGGAAATCGATCTCTTTTGCATGGCCACCACGGGTACGCTTGCAGAAGTCCAGATGCTGAACCCAATTTTCGACGGTTTTCAAGCATAAATCGGCCGATATTCGTACGAAGTTTATCAATCGTCGCTGGCTTGTTGGCATAGACCATAGATTTGACGTAGCCCCACAGGAAATAGTCCAACGGCGTCAAATCGCACGACCGAGGCGGCCAATCGACTGGACCATTTCGTGAGATAACACGTTCTCCAAACTTGGTTTGCAATAAATTGATTGTGACATTCGCTGTGTGGCTTGTGGCGCCGTCCTGTTGGAACCACATGTCCTCCAAGTTCATATCATCCAATTGGGGCCAAAAATATTCGGTTATCCTTGAACGGTAGCGATTCCCGTTCACAGTAACGTGCCGGTCTTGATCATCACGGAAGAAGTACGGTAAACCGCACCAAACCGTAATTTTTTCGGGATGCAATGATGACTCATGGATTACGTGTGGATTGCTGTCTGACCAATAACGCATATTTTGTTTATTGACGAAGCCATTCATTATGACGACCATAAATTGGACGTAGCGCTCTTAACGTTGAGGCCACTGACTCCGAATGTCGGTAGTAAATTTTAATAATTTCGACTCGTTGTTGGCTCGTATATCTTTCCATCATGAAATGGCAAACCTTACTGAAGAGAAATGTCAAAAGAGCGGCACGAAATATGGGGTCGTTTGCTGTCCCTGTCTTTCTACTTTTGTAGCGTCCCTGTTGAAGAACCCATTACTATATGACTATATCAAAACTTTTTTACTTGGATACCCAAAAATTTTATTTCCTTAAGAATTTTAAAATTATTTTCATTATTTTTGTTTATATTTACTTTATTTATTAGAACCTAATTTTTTATTTTATATTTATATATTTGATATTAAAACTGAACAAAAATATCGGTAATTAATTTTTTTTCTTACAATATTGAGTTTTTTCAAGAGAAATATCGATTTTTGATTTCAAAACGAGAAAATTCTAAAAGATATTAGCATTTTTCATTTGAAATTTAGAAAATTCCATTAGAAATTCAGTTCTGCACTTTAAATGAAGGAAATTCTAAATAAAATTTTGTGTTTTTTCCCCTAAAGCACCGTAAGCTGTTTTTCACGTGGAAAAATTTAACTCGAACTTTAAAGGCCTCAAATTGTAATTTAAACTATAAAAATCAACAATTTTTCAATTTTATATCAAAGGCACAAGCACAATATACATAAAATGTAATTTTCCCCTAAAAAAAATAATAGTCTTGTATATTAAAAATAATCTCTACTCAGTTTTTATGTAAAATTCATTGTCGTGGAAAATTATTTTTTTTATATGAAGTATAAAAATTTTTTCACGTGAAATCCGAACAACTTACGGTGCTTTACTATCAAAAAATATTTTACTTTTAAAGTCGACTTTATATTTAAACATACGGTTTTGTTCATTTCGTGTATATTTAATATTTACATTTTTAACCATTTTGATTGGCTGAAAATAAATTAACCAATCAGAATGGTCCAAAAATAAACTAGGTCAAAGCATACTGCCATCCAAAATTTTAACTAAAGCCGACTTCAACAAAAATATAGGGGAGTGTGAAATCCTCTGCCGATATCTTTAAGATTAAGATTAAGAAAAATAATAAAAACTTTAATAATTTTTATATATTTTCAGAAATTCTGATTTTTTTAGAAAAGCGAAAAAGTGTTAAAAATTACAAATTGTGAACCTTGGAGCTTATGAAAAATTAAGGGAATTTCTTTACAAAAAAATACTGCCCCATAATGAAATTTATTGCATTATTTGCAGTAGAGCTGATATCTACTTGAAATTAGGTAATGCAATTTAATATTTGCATAAAAACATAATTTTTAAGAAATGGCGAAAATCTTAAATCAAAGGTTATTTTGTAGGGAATTAAATTCAAAAAGTACTATTAGCCTATGGAGCTTTAATTAATCATGTATTAAAATTTGTTGGATACACAGAAGAGTTCCAAGGTACCTACACGCAATTTAATTTTTGCAAAAAAGATAATTTTTTTCTTATTTATATAATATGTTTAGTCAAGAAATTTACTGGTTACTGCATTTAGAAAACGACAAACTTTATATTGAATTTAAATTCGTGACTTGAAATATCTTGATTATTTAAAAAAAATTAGTTTAAATTTTTTTAAAAATTTACATTTATCGATCCAAGGTACACACACCCAATTTTAGGGTCTGCTATAGACTTATCTGAAACCTTGAGTAATTCAAAATGATCATTAGGCAAAACAAAAAACTTCATAGAAGAAGAATTTACAGTAAAACATTAACAAATAGGAGAAAACATTAACAAATGCAAAGTTCCAAGGAGCCGCGAATGATCAAAACATGGTGTTTTTTCACTAAGTAAGTTTGAGGTTAAGAAGAAGAATAAATATTTTTCCAAAGTTATAAACACATTACTAATTTGCAAATGAGACTAGATCTAGTTTCTGCCTTTTTTTAGGAATTTGGTGAAAACTGTCCAAAAATCTACATAAACACCAAATTTTATATATAGTAATAAACAATCAAAAATCAAAATGGGGTAAAATGACCCTAAATTTTCAAAATGTAAAAAAAATGCTATTTAACATGAAAATCGATATAAAAACCTTTAATTAAGCATTTTCTTGAAAAGAAAAAAAATCAAAGTTAACATGTTTGAGAGCAATGTGCCAAAATAACCGACTTTATGTTAAATAACGCTGGTTGGCTCAAAAATGTATGTAGAAATCATAAAAAATCGAAACTAACACCTTTCTTCACATTTTTTAAACAACAATTTAAAATTCCATTGCTTTTTTACCAAACTGATTTGGATGCACCAACCTCATAATTCGGTTGGCAAAACAGAATTATCCTGAGAGTGTAAAGTTTAACTTTAACAACATGTTAAATTTTAGAGGGAAATTCAATATTTGAGTCAAAGAATAGAAAACTTTGAGTCTAACCCAGATGACTTTTTGAAAATTTTGAGCACGCAAAATGGCAGGAAAAAACAACAAAAATGGCACGCTTATTCCAAAACGTTCACAGTACTAATAGTCAATTTATGTGATTTTTTGTGTGTTTTTGCTAAAAATAAATTATTGAAGGAATTTACAGTTGAACTCAAAAAGTGCAATCGGTATAAATTAGTATGATTTTTAAATATTAAAATTTTCGTTGCTGTAAAAAAATCTGGAATTTTATTTTTATCACCATTAAAAACTATATTTTTTTCTATCTACAAAGAGTGGGTTTTTACTGCATTCTATCAGTGGGTATCGATCCCCCCTTGTCACGCTCAATCGGCTCTCTTTTTGTTTGTTCGTGAACTCGGGCACAAGCAAAATAACACATTTTGCTTGTGTAAAATCAAAGAGCGTAAAATAAGGAGAAATTCCAACTATAATACAGGAGAATTGCGAGGAAATTAGATGCTTTTAAGGGGAACGAGATATTTTCCTAATGCGTCATAATTTAATTTACTGTGCTAGGAATCGAAAAAAATGTAATGTAGTGTCTACAAATGAAATAAAATACGCAATAAATTTTTAAAATAATTTGTTGTCTCCACCACACATTAGGTTTAATATTTTTTTATCAATTAACTTCAAAATCAATCGCAGAGAAAATTATTTTACGTGGAGAGTATATAATTCATAAACAAAAAAAAAATGATGAAAGCACACTTATTAAAAATTTGTTCATTAAAATTCGTGGATTTTATCAAGTTTTGTATAAATTGTGTACTTCATTGTGTTAATAATGATGTTGTGTTAGAAGTTGACAACACTCATTTCAAAGAAGAATTATGAAAAAGGAAATTTTACGTCATCACATTTTCCCCTCACAGTACTCACAGCATCTTTTGTGTGGGCAAACTGTTTTCACCCGGTTTTTATTTGCTCGCCCGAGTTCGCTAAAAATATAAGAGAGTCATAGGAAGGATCGTCTCTCTCTATATGTATACTCTTTGATTCTATAGCACTTTTTTTAAGAAAAGTCTAAATAATCGGCAAAATGGCAAATTCCAAAAAAAAATAACGTTCCCTACTTATATTGTATATAAATTGGACAAAGACTAGTTTATGCCAAAAAAAAACCAAACAAAGGTATCTGAAATGTACATTTTTCATATAACCGTTGTGTGTCATTTACAAATAATTTTCGATACACCCTGTTACAATGAATATGAAAGTAAAGCAAGTATTAACAATTTTTTTATTTCTGGTTTAGTTTAAAATAGTGTGTTGTTATTCATTTTTAATTTTTGAAAATTGTAGATAGAAAAATATTTTAATGTTTAATATACTCAAATATATAGTACAACCCACTGTTCCGCACACCAGTGTCAATTTGTATAACTAAACATCCTGTTGTATTTCTCTTTTATTTTTGGCACACATGCTGAGTTACTATCAATTTAAATGTTTGTGCCCTAAGTAAAATTTTTAAATACTACTGGACTTGTCAGTGCTCCTTCTAAGTGTTTGTTGGTTGATATTTTATATATGAAAATTTATTAAGAAATGTCTGAAAAAATAATATTCCATGAATTTGCAAACAATTTAGTTTATAGAATATACAATATTTGCAAGAAATATCGTATAAATATTCTAACAAAATGCTGCACATAAATATTTTATTTGTTTTAGTTTTTTTTTTTTTTATTTTGAAAACGTGTTTGTGGACATGTGTTTAAATTCACTTTACTGTTTGCATGTTGTAGCCACTATTGCATGGTTGATCATGCGATTGCATGCAAGCATGTTTGTGCATGCATGTGCACAGCGATTACCCATTCAGTCAGAATTGCTGTTTAGTCTTGCTGTTTAATGTGTTATTTTTCATTTACATATGAAACATTTGTTGGTCTTTTGTAATAAAAGCAACAAAATGAGCAGTAACACAAACGGACGGACCCTTTTGTCCTTTGCCTTGTATATTAGACTTTATATTGTTTTTGGAATGTATGTGACAAATAAGAAAGTACAATAAAAAAAGCAATAGAAAGTGTTTTGTAAATTATCAGCAGTATTTCAATTTTTGCAGTGTTGGAGTGTTGCCACCTCCTTTTCACAAAACTAGCTGTTAGTTTGTTGTCGTAGTCGTTTAGCAGTTGAGTCCATTGCAACCACCATTTATCAATGACAGTAAAAATGTTGTAAGTTATATACTTTAATTTTTGCATTCTTATAAAAAGCAAGAAAATTCCAGCTGTAAAAATTTTCCTTTAATACAAAAATAAAAAAAAATTGGACAACGTATAAAAATGCGAAAAAAAAATTAAAAAAATCCAATGTTGAATAATTTTTTTGTGATTTCCTTTTGCAAGGTTGAAAACTAATAAAATATCATCATGATATAAACAACAAAAATAAATATGAGGAAATCAAATTTAATAAAAATTTGTCCTTTGAGGTTACAAAATGATTTACACTTTATTTTTAAAATATCAAAAAAAAGCACCGCAATAAATGACAGAAATTAATTGAGTATTCATATTTCCATAGAAATATTTTATTTTGAATATGATCCAGCTTTATGCAATCTTTTTCAGGTTGACAAATACCTTTCGATATTTAAATCATTTTCATATTAATACTGTTCGCAACAGTGTCAGAATTAAGAATCAATCTGACTCTTTACGACTGCTTTTAAATAATATCGCCAAAAGGAGAAAAAATGAAGGAAATAAATTTGAAACTTTTTTTATTTAAACTGAGGTGTTTGACAACTTTTTATGTCAATTACCTAGTCAGAGATTGCTACATTATTAGAAAAAAGTCTCTAAACAATTTAGTTAAAACTACCAAAAATTAGTCAAAAAGATCCTGCAGAAAATCAAATCAGCAAAAATTTTGCTAAATAATTAGTAGCCAAAAAATTACAAAAAATTTTAAATTTTCCAAGTTTTTTCTTCGATTTTTTTGAATGCAAACAAAAATTAAGCTTTTTGAAAACAGCAGTTTACAATTTTTTAGCAAACATTTCTGCTAATTCAACTGGATAGACTGCTACTTGCATTCAACTAAATATAGCTTAAAACGAGTAAAAAGGTTAAAGTCGGGCATGCCGACTATACAATACCCTACACCAGTCTGGTGTATTGTTTGGATCCGAAATTCGAATGGGTTAAAATGGGGCTTGTGTCAAAATTTTCTATAATGTGAGTCAGCGCACCAAATTTCATTAAAATATCTTAATATTTGCGACCTGCAGTTTGTAACCAAGCCAATTTTGGGGGGACCCTTATATGAGCACTAGTTCTAAACATAGACCGATGTTGACCAAAATCAATAGGCTTGGTCCTTGGGCCAACATAGGTCTGTGTACCAAATTTCATCAAAATATCTTAATATTTACGCCCTGCAGCGTATAAACAGTATAATTTTGGTAGGACCCTTATATGGGCACTAGGTCTAAACATGGACCGATGTTCACCAAAATTAATAGGCTGCGTCATTGGGCTAACGTAGATCTGTGTACCAAATTTCGTCAAAATATCTTAATATTTACGCCCTGCAGCGTATAAACAATATAATTTTGGTAGGACCCTTATATGGGCACTAGGTCTAAACATGGACCGATGTTCACCAAAATCAAACTTGTTCGTCCTTGGGCCAACATAGGTCTGCGTACCAAATTTCATCAAAATATCTTCATATTTGCGACCTGTAGAGTGCGCACAAGATTGCATGGACAGACAGACAGACAGACAGACAGACAGACGGACGGACGGACGGACGGACAGACCGACATCGTTAAATCGAAATAAAAAAAAATTCTGAACCGATCGGTATACTATAAGGTGGGCCTACGACCAATATTTTTTGGTGTTACAAACATCACCACAAACTTATAATACCCTGACCACATAGTGGTGTAGGGTATAAATAGTAAAAATTTTGTAGATGTAACAGCTTGTTTTTATTATTTTTGGTCTACTAATATTTTACAGTAGAATTTGTCATTTTCAATTTACTAAAAGTTAACTTAAATATAACAAAAAATTTTTTTCCTAATAAAAATCCTTGTACTTATTCTGAAGGTTTCTACAGATACCCCCTCAGATTATCAGGATTTTTCGTATATTAAACCCTCGGATTCTGAGAACGTTTTCTACAGAGCATCGTGCAAAATGTATGAAATTTGCAAAATTCCAAACAATATCCACTTAACGATGATTTACTTTTTTGTCAAAAGATAAGTTTTGGTATCCATATTGCCTTATTTAGAACATATTGTTTTCACCATATTAAATTTCTGATAAAACGCAAAAATTCGCGAATTTCTAAAAAATCTCAAACACGTGTTCACTTAAATCGTTTATAGATTATGATATGTAAATTTGACATTTCAATCACTAATATCTCCATACAAAAGAGTGAAAAATTAGTATTTTTCATAGAATATTCTTGAAAATAGGACATGTCAGGATATGCTTGAACATGTTATATATACCTCTCGACGCGCCTCTAAAAAACCTTTCATATGATACCCATATTGAGTATGTTGTCTACAGCTAAAATGCAAATTACTTACAAAAACAAAAAAAAAGACCTTTTTTTAAAAATGGTCCAGCTCATGAGATCTCATTCCTAGACATGAAATATTTTGGGAATCATCTTAAAACAAACCAAAGTTTATTTTGAGGTGGGCACTTTTTTACTTTCTTTCGTGAGTCGGTCTAATGTAAGCAAATTTATTATTTCATTTTTAAATTTTAATGCGTTACTATTCTGCTGAATGTGGGATAGTAATGCGTTCCAAAAACTCTGAAACCAGAGTCTGAAATAATATTGGTGTAATTCTCCTGCCTCTATTAGAGATGTTGAAAGTTAGCTTATCATAAAGGTATTTATGTGATTTATCATAAATAATCTTGTGTAGAAAAAGAAGATTCCTAAGCTTAAGCAGACTTTCGAGAGATATTCCGTATAGCTGGCTAGAGAACTGAGATATACGACTATATTTTCCCAAAGCAAAAACATATCTGATAATGTTGTTATAGACGACATTTAATTTACGCTTGCTCTCGAAGTATCAATTAGAAACAATTTCACAGCCGTAAAACAAAGATGGCATTAAATAAGCTTAGCAAAAAACTTTCTTATATTCATTGGTGTATAGTACTATGTTGCCCAAAGAGAGCGTAGCATGCTATATGTTTTTACAACAATACTGGGCACGTTTACCAGAGAAACCCGCTACCGCTACAATTAATATGTAGCGCTTTATGATTACCTTAATCTGGTGAACGATGCTACTTTTGTTTTTGTTTTAAAATAAAGCGTAGCATCGTTACGCTCACAAGTAGCGTAAAATTTTAACGCTACCAAAACAAGGTAGCGCTACCACAACATGTTGACTTAGCGGTAGCTAATCAAATCGTTCACCAGATTGTTGCGTAGCGGCTTAGCAACAGTTGAGCGTCTGGTAAACGCACTCACTGTTTACATGATTAGACCAGGTAAGTGTGTTGTTGAAAATTATGCCAAGATTTCTCACGGATAAGACTATCTCAATTTTATTTTAGAAGAAATATTTACTAAAATTGTTTGATGTAAAGTAGTTTTCAGTACACTAACAATAAGTTATACTCTTTTTTATATACACTGATAGAATTTTCGTTCATACTATTAATGAATCGATTTCATTAATCTGAATTCATTGAGTTAATGAAAAATGTTCATTGAATTAATGAAAAATTCATTAATTACATGAATTTTTTCATCATATATTTTCAACTAACCCGTAAGATATGCTATAATTTTTATAAGGGTTTTGAATTTGCTAATTACTAAAATAGATATATGTTCCAGTAATGAACGCTAGGGTTGCAAACTGAAATTATTTAAATATAAAAGTCCAAATAATTACATCATTTTATTTTGGCTATTTAGATGAATCGGTAACGCGGTAATGTTTACATTCTGGTGATTCCGGTTCAAGTCGAGTTCAGGGAGATGTCAAAAACGTTATAAAAACAAAAAAGAAATATATGTACAAATAAAAATTAATAAATAAAAATAAAAAATAAATAAAAAATTAACACAAAAAAAATATTTTTTTTTCAATTAGTTTTCATTTAATGAATACGTTTCATTGATTTAATGAACGCTTTCTTTGGGAACTTTTCAATGAAAAAAATCATTGGATTAATGAACAAATTCATTAATGCTATGCACAAAATTCTATCAGTGTAGTTAACAATTTTTCTTGATTTAAAATTTTATGTATTTTACAAAAAGAATTGATATAGAAATATTTAAAAAGACAACAAAAAAATGTTTAACTAAAGTAAAAACATACGAGCTCTTTCAACAAAAAAAAGCCAAACCTTTGGCCCTTGTGAACATTTGGACTAAAAAGTTTACGGGGGGTAAATTTTGGCATTTTCTAATAAAATTTAACTTACACAATTTTTAAAAAGTATTAGTTGTAAAATTAACTAAAAAAATAAGATATTATATAAAAAAAACTTTTTTAACCTTTTAACACTTCACTTTTGTACTAAAATTCAACTAAAAATGAAAATGTATTTTAAACCCTCCTTAACTTTTTTTTATTATCGGTCGATATTTACGTTTTATACCAAAAATTAAAGGCTAAGGTCCCACCTACCAAACACCCACATATCAAAATTCCAATCCAATCAAAAATTATGGATTTTTGACCGCCTTCTCGTGAAATGGTCTACTGTACGGCCTTAAAATTTGAAATACGATTTCCATGGGGAAAAATTTCGTAATCTAGACTGAATTACCTTTCCAGCAATGCATGAAAATCCAAAATCGGTTGGAAAATATTTAAGTATTTAATTGCAATTACTCCAGACCATTGTAGGGTTAAAATGAAATAAATTATGAAAATCGTAAAAAAAATTCAATTTTTTTTTTCAAAAACTTACAATTTTTACTCTAGTTTCATTTCCAAGATCTATAAATATTCAGATATAAATTTTTGTCACTCTTGGATTATGCTAACCTAGTCACAGGTATGGCCAAATATGCGATTTGTTTTTTGAAATATGCAAAACTCTAATTTTGAATTTTTAAAAATTTTGTTCAGCAAAATATAAAAAAAGTGGTCAACTGATAAAGTTTTTTTAAATACACCTCAGATAATAATTCTGCTGAAAATACACATATGCCTCTATTAAATTAGCAGTGACGGCGTATTGAATTTGAACATTTTAGAGAAAAGTTTGATTTTGGAATTAGTTTTTACAGCAGCATCGAAATTTAAAATTCGGTTTGTAATCAGTGTTGCCAGAATTTGGTTACCAAAAATGGCTAAATTTCTGGGAAAAAATGGCTAAACAATTTTTAAGATGAATCTCCCGATTTTCTTTAAAAATTTATTAAACACAGTGAAACCTACCAACAACATTCATTCCAACAGTCATTTAACAGAAAATTTTTGAGCAGCGGCTCTTTATATGAAAATTATGGAGTAAACAATTACCTAAAAGTAGGGAATCATCTCTTAGTCAAATTCGGACACTTAAAAATGCATTTTTTTTAGTTTTGAAGGATTTCGGATAGATAGGTGGCGCCATCTACCCGGTAATAACAGAAACATGAAAATATTATATTTTAACAATAAATTGAGTAAAATTTAACGAATGTGTTCTTAAAAATTAGTTATAAATAATTTTGTAAATTAACACTTAAAATAAGTGAAAGTACTGAGGAGTACTGCACACAATTTGTTAATGCAATATGACATACCTAAAATGCAAAAGGGCGTAACAACACTTTTTATTTTTTTACACGAGAACCAGAAAAAAATGTTGTAGAATTAAAGATATTCTATATTTTCTTCTCTTGTTTAAAACACGACTATAGACTTATTTCTACATATAAGTTTAAAATTTTGTAGGGAAATGTAATTTAGTCTAGTGCATCATAATCAATCAGAAAATCGGCTTAAATTTTTTTGTTGTTACGCCCTTTTGCATTTTAGATGACGATATAAATTTTGGACCTTTTTCTTTCCAAATTGCCTTTGATATTTTAAATCGGACTTCGTCTTATATTTAAATTTTTTTTTTAAAGAAAACCTTTAAAAATTTTGAAATTTTGACTTTCAGCAACTATATTTATAAAAGTTATTGAGATATTGATACACAATTAAGTTTGAAAAATAGGCCACGGAATTAAGCTTAAACTGTGTTAAGCGTTTTCTTTCCGAAGCTATAGTTCCTAAATTACAAATTATTTATTGAAAAAATCGGCTCAAAAATCAAAACAATTTAATTCGCAAATTGTGCAAAATTAGAGCCAATTTGAACAAACTGGCTACAGATTCGAAATCAGATCCCACTAATTATCCCAAAACCACTGCAAAGTTGTGCAACTTATAAATATTGTCATATTTTGTAGAGCTGTGTTATAATTTATATTTTTGGCAGATTATTTCTGATGTCTTTATGTGGAATAATCTTCACTTACCAATCAAGGAAATGATTTTTGTATTATAATAAGGAGTAGCTCAAGACCTTAATATATGTTCTAATTTTAAAAATCAGATACACTAGAAATTCAAATGATTCCCTCCATGGAAAAAAAGTGAGAATCTAATGAATTTTGAGTTGTAAGAAGGATGGAGGAATTATCCTTCTTGAATAAACTCTTGGAGAAACTACGTATTAAGTTAGCGAGGGTTAGTATTGTTGTAATGGTTGAAGTTTATTAATTTTTTTTATTCATTTTCAATAAATTCAATAAAATATATGCTTGTATATGCATTTTCATTGGAAATTGTTCACAAAATTTGGAAATTCAATTGTAGCTAACAAATTATTTTTGATGAGGGCGGTATTCAAAACTGAACACATTGCATTTCATAAGCGAATAATACAAAAATACTAACCGAATTTGCAATAGAAATCTATGATAGTTGCCGTAACCGCCCCAATTTGATTGGAAACAAATTCGGTTATAATAACAAATTTGTTTTCTACATTTAATTGAAAAATTATTTTCGAAAAATTGTCCAATTTAGTTTTTATGAAATTTTGATTTTTGAACAAATTGTTCAACGATATTTAAATTTTTGATAAAAATTCTATTAAGAATTGTTAGTGCCACTATAGGATTTGAGGAGTTAAAATAAATTTGAAAATCGAATCAGATTTAACGAAACCAGTTAGAATCAAGATTTTTTTATATCAACTGCCCAGTGTAGAAAATCATTACCAGAAGATATGTGGTTACGTAACTACATACTTGGTAATGGTAACTACTTAC
Source organism: Leucophora obtusa (assembly GCA_949987735.1). NCBI lineage: Eukaryota > Metazoa > Arthropoda > Insecta > Diptera > Anthomyiidae > Leucophora > Leucophora obtusa. The sequence goes on from OX465297.1 coordinate 175,879,272, forward strand.
TTTTGTTATTACATTTCTTATTACCTTTATATGGGCATGTCGCGAAAAATAATGAGTTGTCGTTACACACCAGCATACGAAAAATCAAAAAATATATCGTTACCTATGTGCTTACCAGTACTGACAAAAATATTGAGTCTAAAAATAGATTTTCAAAAAAAATAAATTATATAAAAAAAATATCTTTTATTTATTTTTTTTTTTAAATAAAATTTGCCGGTGCGGGAATCGAACCTGGGTCTACAGATTGCCAGTCAACAGCTCTACCATCTGAGCTATATCGACATGTAATATTTAATAGATAAAAATATAATTAACCTGCTGCACACAATTAAGCTTACTGGCCAACATACAAAAAATTAAAAAATATGTGGTTACATATATCCTTACCAGTGTTTAAAAAATATTGAGTCTAAAAATAGATTTCAAAAAATTTTCAAAAAAATCTAAAAAATTATTTTGTATTTGAAATAGTGATAAAAATAAGTCATTATCCGTAACTCATTATTATATGTTTTAAAATAATGCAGAAGGTAAGTGGGTGTCATTACTGGTACTCCAAAAAATAATGATATGTCATTACCGTTTCTACACTGGGTGGTATCAATTAAAATACTTGGTTTTCCGTTTTAACCAAAATGCGAAAGAAAATCTTTTAGAATCTATCTTCCATCTCCACCGATAAGGTTTCTTTAACATTTGTACGGAATGTTTTTTTTATATTACATAACTTATCCGTCATATAGCCTTGTACATTTTGTTGAACATTTTCTATTTGTAAATCTGCCTTTTCTTGAATCATTTTTCTTGTCACACACCTGCGTATTTTATTTCCAAGCTTCCATAAGTCATCTTATAAAAATCTTTACTGTAGAATGAAATGTAGCAAATATTCATAAGAAAAATTTCAACAATTTTAAACGTGAGCTGACAGTTGCTAGTAAATCTTAAAATTTTTCTTCTTTTTTTTACTGTTTCTTTATCCGTATTTAGTGTTCATTTTGCATTTAATGCAAATATTTAACATGTTAGATTGCATAATCTTCAGTAGAAGGAAATAAAAGAAAATTTTGTTGAGAAAACAAAAAAAAAAAGAAACGTCAGCCAAATGTCATATGACAAGCTGACAAATTCCATGTACACTTCCAAAGAAAAATATGATAACTAAAAGCATAAACCAACATTTGAATGACAAACTAAATTTAGATCACATTTTTGGGGATTTCTGTTGCATACCTTTTATTTATTTTCAGATAATTGAATTTACGATTTTTTTGTTGATTTTTAACATTGTTAAAGATATTTAATTCCTGAAAACTTATTGTTTTATATAGGGGTGGTTTTATAATATCGACATTTATAATCTTCCTTGTAATAGAAGCCTCGGCCTGGGGCTATTTATGTATCTTTTTAACGACACAGGATAACGAAATGACACCTAAGTAATTGTCGCTTTGATGACAAAACTCATGATTTATGAATGTCATGCGACACTGAAACAACTAAAATGTTACACCCAGAAAACAGATTTAGTTCTGATAACCGCATTTGTAGCCAATCGCATGGTTCAGTTGTGGTAGCAGAATTTTTCAGTTGTGGCAACAGAAAACCAATTGAGATAGGACTAATTTGACTGTGGCAACGGAATCTCAGTTGCATCAAGAATAATTCCGTAACCGCAACCGAAAAATTCATTTGATGCAACTGAACCATTCGATTGGCAACAAATGGGGTTGTCAGAACCGAATCTGTTTTCTGTGTGTATCATTCGCATTGCTATAACGATAATAATTTAGGTGTCATTTCACTATCGTGTGTCGTTTACCCGGTGTCTTCAAATGCAATACATTATATGATATGAAATGTCAAAACCATTGCAGCTAAACGTCAAAATGATATCAATTGCAGATTGGTGGAGAACACTTGACCATTTCATGGATAAGAAATATCGTAGATTTTTCTTCGAAAAACACCAAATTTTATGAAACATTAATGTTTACCGACAAATAATAAAAAACTAAACACTTTTCCATTCCTTTTTACCAAATTTTTTGTTGTTTTTCTATTACAAAATTAAAATGGAAACTAAAAGTGACATTTGATCTCTGGCATCATTGCAAGATCCGATGGCATGTCAGCGATATCATTATATTGCCATAAAATTGAAATTGAGTGTCTTCACTTGAGATGAGAGCATTTTGACAATTACTTGCTATCATTTTATTGCATGTCAAGACACTAGGTTAAAAGATACATAACACTATGCGACAGTCAAAATCGGGATGGGATGAAACCAACGGGAAATGTTATATCGGTCAAAAACAAGTTATACGTGTCCCGGCGTTTCGCTGGGTCACCCCTAGGAATCGAGATATATCTTTTTTTTGACATAACTCGAGAACCACTAGTCCGATTTTGCTCAAACAATTTTAAAAAAATTAAAAATTACAATTCCTTTAATCTGTTCATATAACGTTTTTCTATATACTCAACAGTTTTGCCGGTAAAAATAAATGTTTGTTACCGCTACCATAAAAATCAATAACCTTTTGTTTATTACTTTTTTTTAATGTTTTAGGCAAAAAATATCTTTTTCTTCATACATTTATTTTTACCGGCAAAACTGTTGAGTGCCTTGCTGGTCTTATCGAATTTTTTCAATAATTTTTATTCTTTGTAATTTACTTGTAAAAATTGTATCATCTTTCTTTGATTTGAAAATAATTTAAAACAGAAAGTGATATTAATTTATGATCTTGAGTCAAACTAAAATAACATTCATTTACTTAAAATAACAGATCAACTAAAAACATTTCCCCCATTCAAATAAACTTATATTAAGGCCGTGTGCGAGGTGGCTAAATAAATTCTAAACTAAATAAAATTTTTTTGCGGAACGAAGCCGACGCTTTTTTCAATTTTTTGTTATAGCTTTGTGATTTAAAATCGGATTTTAAAGTGCGATATATCGATTTTTTGCCTCGAGGAGACTAGTGTTTTGATAAAAATGAAAAATCCAATGAAAAAAAATTTTTTTAAATTTCTGCTGGAATTATTGAACTTTGAAAAAATATTTTACTTAAGTAGTATATTTTATTTGAAAATTTATTACTTGAGTTAAATTTGAATAAAAAATTCCAACTTAATTCTGACCATAATACTGGGCCTTATTCTTTATCGCATATCCGAGTTTCATCACAATCGGCACGTAAACGTTGGCGGATTCCTTTGTAAATTTTTTATTTTATTTTACGAAGAAATCTTAGATGATAGTCTGAATATTTTGTGCATTTTTAATATAAAACCCTTAGATTCCGAGGACGTTCTCCAATGAAATTCATAAGATTGTGAGGAACTTTTCCTATAGAAAATCTCTCAGATTGCAGCAACTCTTTCCAAAAGATTAACGAACAGGACTTTGTCCTAAAAAAGGCAGATTTTGAAAACTTTCTACCTCAAATTCTGCAGACCTTTCTTGAAAGAAAAATCAATAAATTTTAAGAGATTTTTCGTATGGAAAAACACTTAACTTTTAAGGACTTTTCCATATAGGAAAACTATAAGATTTCAAGAATATTTTATTTTATATTTGAGGAGCCCTTGCTATAAATAATAATCAGGTTCTGATGGTTTTTCTGAGGTTCTTAGCACATAAGTAATCATCCATATAAAAATATATTTAGAATATGAGAGTTTTTCTACAGCAAAAATCCTAAACTCTGAGAACTTTCTTGTAGGAAAATTGCTCACAATATTAAGGAAATCTTATATTTTGTGGGAGTTTTTATGGAAAAAATTGTTTACAATTTAAGGGTTCTCTTATTTTCTGTTTTTTTTAATAAATTTATGTTTAAATTTGAAATATCGTATTGAATTTTTGTTTATTTTTGTAATATCTATTATATTTTGTTTGTATGTATTTAACTAAATAACTAATAGAAAAAATTAAAATAAGAACAGTGTTTTATATAATTCGATTAGGATTTTTAAAAAATTCGGTTGGATCTACTAAATATTAAATTCGATCTGGGGCAACCAGTGGTGTCTGAAATTTAAAAAATAAATTACATCCCCATCATGTGTTTATTTTTGTTAAAAAAAAATGGTTTTCTACTAAAAACAATGTATTTAAAATTCCACCCTTGCAGAGACTTTAGCTGAATCTTTTTCTAATCTTAAGATATCCCATAAGCATTTTTTTTATTCCAAGCAGGACCAGTTACAAACGGCTTGTAATAAAAAAGTCGATTGTAATTACCAATTAGTTTTTCTGAATATTAAGATTTTTTTTTTCAATAGCTGACAAAATGTACAACAGCGTAGCTGGTCTGCAATTCGATTAAACCGAGTATAAGGAATTTAATTCCCTACTTAATTTTACTTTTCTTATACTCTCATTTGAATTATTAAAAGTCATTATTGTAGATGTCGCATTTAAATTAAACTCATTTGCATTTTACTTACACATTGTTTATTGTTTATTTTTTGGTTTTGTTTAACTATAAAACATTAATATTTCATTACAATTTCACCATTTCTTTATTGTGTGCTTCATAGACGTACGTATTAATACATTTTGGAGGAGTCAACTTAATTGTAATTTTTTTATATATCCGAGTATTTTTAAATTCTGAGAAGTTTTCCATTGAACGATTAACTGATTTTGAGAAATATTTCTATTTTAGGCTAAGAGGCTTTCACTTCAAGATTTTTTATAAAGTTTTTTTTATCCTAAGGGTGTGTGGGAATAGGCTAAAATGAAACTAAACTAATATGTTTTTGATAAAAAGATTGGCAACGCAATTAAGAGTTCACATTTTATGAACTAAATTATTTGAAAACCTAAACTAAATATGTTGCCAATTTTTGAAAACTGTAAAGAAAATTATGAAGATCTAGAAAAATCAAAAATTTTGTTTTCTGTTTTAAATTATTTTTAATTTGAGTTTCCATAAATTGGAATAATTTTATGTGGAAAAAGCCGGAAATTATCAAAATTCTGGATGCCGAACTAAATTTAATATTTGAAAACATTTGTGTTACGAAAAATTGTTAAAATTTTATTTGGTTTTCCTGTATATGCAGATTTTTACCAACAAAGAAATTCTTTATTCATACTAAATTTTCTGCAGAAATTTTTTTTTTTTAATGAAGACTTCTTTTTTTATAACAGAATTTTGTGGGTTGATGGCACGGGTTGCCCCTTTGTGTACGGCGCTTGTATTATTTTAGTTTGCTGATGATGTGTTTTGTTTTGTTTTTTTTCTCTCATAAGTACGTACTGAAAATGAAAATTAATTTCCATTTTTCGTAATTAAATGCTTGAATTAATTTATTGTTTGTCAACGCCGTACTACTCTAACCCAGAGAACAAAACAAAATAACAACAAAAAACCGTAACACAATTTGAATATTAATTTTACCGGCAATTTCTTTTGCTTTTATGTAAGTAAAATTAATTGTCATTGAGTTTTCATTAAGTCAGCAGAAAAACGGATTTTTGAAAAAAAAAAATTAAAAATTGCAAATCATTAAAAAGCTTGTAAGAAAATGTTTAGATTTATTACTTTTTTATCCTTTCCATATAATTAATTTTGTATTTATTTTAGAAAACGATTTTATTTATGCCGTAATGTCAACCATTTACTTTTTTTATAAGTGATTTATAAAGTGATGACACAAGTGACTTGCCTAATACGTAAAGTGTACAGTGCGTAAATTCTGTGAAAAAACGAAAACAACTTTTACGGGCGCACACATTATATTTACGCATACTACAAGGAAAATCGTATTCTAGGGATCAAAATAAGAAACTTTGCCCGAGGAACCATACCTCTAAAACGAAAAATTAAAAGATTTAAATCTTGTTGTATGGGTGGAACAAATAAATGTTAAATCTAAATCTAAACGAATTCTGATGTCCCAACTTTTGATCCGTAGGGTCAAATTTTGAAAAATCCCACTTTGACCCATCTAGAGTGCCCCAATCGAGTCCAAATGTATGATCGACCCCCACTAACTATGGAGGGCCGACCCACCCATGCCAGTGGCACACCCCCTGGAACCCCCTGGGGGTTCCCCATTCAAACATTTCAAAAAATCACCATTTTTTAAACTTTACATGCAAAAATCAGCGAAATGGCTATGTTTTTTCTTTTTGTGAACATTCCAATTTAGGTATAGGATGTGTTGAGCGGAATTTTTTAAAACACTACGAGGAACATTTTTGTGAAATATTCTAACCCTCTAACTCTTCAATGAAAGGGAATTTTTTGGACCCTTTTTAAAAAGGGACCCCCCCAGGAGGGTTCCACGGGGTGTGTCACTGGCATGGGTGGTTCGGCCCTCTAAAGTTAGTGGGGGTCGGTCATACATTCGGACTCGATTGGGGCACTCTAAATGGATCAAAGTGGGATTTTTCAAAATTTTCGGACATCAGAATTCGTTTTAGAGGTATGGTTCCTCGGGCAAAGTTTCTTATTTTGATCCCTAGAATACGAGTTTCCTTGTCACTTGAGCGATTTTTTTGCCTCCCTACAAATCGACCCGCCCTACTAGTGGCCCATCATTTTTCAGTGGACAGTGGTACGTATGAGTATTATATTATTACTCATACGCTGTGGTGTTCTATGGGTGTCCCAAATTTCGACAATTTTCTATTTTCGTAAAGTAATATCACTCAAATGATGCGTTTTATTGAGCTTATTACAAAAAAAAATACAAAAAATATTTTTCGAGGATACTTATAATTAGCTACCCGTGGCAAAAGTTTAGTCGTTAAATCTTTTTTTTTTGTTAAATCCTTCTAAATTGTTTTGTAAAATAAAGCTCATTCAAAGAGCAATTCCAAAAAAGTTTGTAGCACCAATTTTGGCACACGACTTCATTTTAACTTTTAAACAGATAATATTTTTTAATAAAACTAAACCAATTGATTTCCAAATCTGAATTCAATTCTTTTGTATTTTCAATTACAGGAAAATTCTAGTACAAATTTTGAGGTCCTTTTCGACAGCCACCCGCTGCTAAATTTTCAAAAATTATTTTGACGCCAAAATTATTAAAAGTACAACAAAAATTTATAATTTTTCCCGCAATATACTCGGAAAGTGTAATACTTGAGCGAAAATTTTAAGATGAATTTTTTATAGTTTTTACTAAAAATATTTCTAATTTATTGCAATAAAATGACTTATGCGCCCTTATTTTATTGTAATAAATTGTGGGTCTATTTTTTTTGTAATAACATGTGAAAAATTTACCCAAATTTTATAACAATAAAGCGGATAAGTGTCCAAAAGGTTCTATCAATTTTTCACTGAATAACGAAAATACTCTCTGATCCACGCCTCGTTGAATGAATTTTAATATCTCAAATATTCTAAATAATCAAAATATTTTAATATATGTATGTCGATTTCGAAGAAGCATGGAGCAGATGGGACTTCTATCTTGGTACCATATACGCCATTTGTAGTAAAGCCACAGGATTTTCAACCCATGTATTAGCAGACTTTTGGAATTGGACATAAATTTGTTTACAAATATAAGTAAAAACCAAAACTGAAAGAAGGAGATGTTAAAAATGGATATTTGAATTTAAAATATTTACAACTGATGGCTAAACATCAGCTATGTTTAGTATATTATATCTTTGAAATATTTTCTAAGGCGAATATTATAAATTTAAAATCTTAAACACTTAAACATATTTAGGAGGACAATAAACCCTAACAATTATACGCTTCACTGACCAATAGTACAATAATGTTCTTTTTTTACAAGTATCCTTAAAAATCTTGTAATGTAAGCTAATAAATTACCATAAATTTCTGCTATACCAATTTTTTTTTTATTCTTTACATTTTTTAATACTATATTCCATATTAACGGACGAATAACCTTTCTGTTTCCTTTTTACTGGTATTCGAACTCAATTTTCATTTTTACTGCAATACTTCTGGCCATATATAAAAACCCTTAAAAACTCAACACAGAAGGACATTTTGTTTATGAATATCGATCATTGTTATAAGAATAAATGTTGTAACACCATCCAACACAAATTTGCATCCATGATAAAATCTGAAAAAATGCGCTATTCAACAAATTTATTTTTTTAAAAGAACCTTCTTCTGCAATGCATATTTTCTAATAAACTATTGTCCACTCACACCTAACTTGGCAAGAAAACACCTTTTCAATAGACCAATTTTAAGAAATCGATGTTTTAAAATTTGGGTTCGATACCCCCTTTCTTCGTTCTCAATTTTCATCCATAAAATCATACTATGATCATGTCCGTAGGTGTCCAAGTATTCTTTACTGACACTGGAAGTATGTTGAAATTTTTCTTTTGTTCTTCAATTTTATCACTTTGTTAATTTGCATTAACTAAACATCCTAGTGAACAGAATTTGGCTTTACACTTTTAATTCTGCAGAGTAGATTCGAAAATATTGGAAGAAATATATCAAAATATAAATCAAGTAGATTCGAATATCCTTATTCAATACAATTTTTACCATATTTTACATTTACTTTGAGCATTTATAAAGAAAACTGTTAAGTTTTGCTCATATCACTAACAATGCAGCAAATTTCAGGGGGAACTCGATTGCGATGAAATTTTCATATAGAACCATATTCTATCTTAGCGGCTAAATCTCACACTTAGGAGTTCAAAAGTGGGATCAAAAATTACCCCATTTTTTGTTTTTGCCGTTTTTTTATGATTGTTCGAAAAAAATTATACATAAATTTTGTATCTAAAGAAAGTCATTTGAAAGGCACATTGTCAGTATATGAGGAAACACATGCAATTTTTACGGGGTTTTGTATTAAGAAGTACACTTAAAATAATACGTCAGTAGAAAAGTCTGTCAAACGGGTTTCAAATCGATTTGACTAATTTTTAACAAATTTTTAGTTGAAACACTGATTTAAGCAAAGATTTTAGTTATATTCATTTAACTCAATACTAAAAATCCTCAGTACTGGAACTGATTTAGAGTGTTATTTTCAAAATCATTTATATCTAATTTTTAAGAATCCATTCGTTAAATTTTACAAAATTTATTGTCGAAATATAATATTTTCATGTTACTGTTATTACCCGGTAGATGGCGCGACCAATGTATCTAAAATTTTAAAGATGGCGCTATTTCTTTCCCTCCCGATTTTAAATGGCCCATATCTCGAAAACTAAGAGAGATAGAGCAAAATTGATGAACATTTCGACTACCCCTAACCGTGCAGTACCCCAGCGAAAGGGGTTATCTCTATACAAAAATGGACCTTGGTGGGCCCTTGGACCCTCGGGAATTTCTAATAAAAATTTTCCACTTCATAAATTGGCCCATACCTCGAAAACTAAGCTAGATAGAGCAAAAAGGACAATATGTTACGCTCCATTGGAGTGCTCTTATATGCCGTACCATGATATGGCCTTAAATTTGGGTAAATTCTACGACTCAGTATAATTACAAATAAAACTGTAGTTTTACAAATTTTTTACTTAAATTTAGATTTGTTAAATTTAATAAACGAATTTTTTAAGCCAAAAAACAGGAATAAATTTTGTTAAAGTAACAAATTTTTCTGTCCAGCCAACAGACCTATTATTTTGAGTATATGATCAGTAGGGTAGACCTTATTCCTCAACTTGCGATTTAAGGCCAAAATCGGTTGGAAAATATTTTAAATTATCTAAATTTTTCAGCCAACTAGCAATAATTCAAATTAAAAATGGGTCAGTGTGACACCGTGCTCTCAAACAGGTTAATTTTGATTTTTTTTTTTTTTTGGAAAATGTTTAATTAAAGGTTTTTATATCGACTTACTTACAAATAAAAAAAAAATAACAGAGTTATTTGGATAACTTTCACCAAATTCCACAAGAAACAACACATTGTTTTGATATACTTCCAGGAAAAATCGCAAAATTTCACCTTTGACCAGTTTTACAAAATTTTCGAAAAACAATCTCTTGTATCAGAATTAAAAGAAATCGGAAGAAATAAACCTCTATGCGTTGGTCACTTTTTTATATTTCAAAAACTCAAAACTAGAGTTTTGCAAATTTATAAAAAAAAAAGAAATCCCATCTTTGACCATACCTGGTGCTAGGTAATCATAACTTAAGAGAGACAAAAATTGATATCTGAATATTTGTGGATCTTACCCAGCAAAAACAGACATTACCGAGTAACTACACTGAGAGAATTTTCATCACTTCAGTAATCAATTTCTTTATAGTTTCAATGTAAATTGTCACTGGAACTCGTCCATTGAAACTTTTCATAGAATCTATGAAACAGGTTTCATTAAAGTCAATGTTTATGAAAAGTTCATAAAATTAACGAAACTCTCTATAAAATTAATAGGCGACTCATCCAATGAATAAATCATTCAGCCAATGAAGAACTTCATAAAATCTATGAAGCAATTTCATTTACTATTATTTATTATAGTTGGTTGTTGTCGTTGCTAAGCTGGAGTAGATAAATAAAAATGCAAAAGGCGTAATAAAATCGTAGCATATTTTACGGATGTTCAAATTATATCTAAAGAAAGAATTCATTAAATTCAAAAGTTTCATAAAAAAAGTTTCGAAAAAATTAATATGATTTATAAAAAAACTACATAGTCCAAAATGAATAATAAAAAATTAATTTAAAATAATATAAATTATGAAAGATTATTCCCTCAGGAAATGACGATATTTTTCAAAAAAAATTAAAAAAAGTAAATACTATTGAACAATTTCATAAATATAAAGAACTTTTTCATTAAATTTATGGATATCTAATTTATGAAATTCAATGAATTTTTTTTAGTGAAATTATGAAATTTTATGAAAGAAAAGTTATGAAAAATTTCATAATATTAATTAAATATTATATACATAATGAAATTCTTCATTGGTTCTACAAACAAATTTCTATAAAATTATATCATTAATGTCATGAAGGCTAATTCCCTCAGTGTAAGCGAGTAAGTAGCACACAAAGGGTTTCACTACTTACCAGGCTATTTACTCGCAACATTACTTTTGTTCGCGATGTCCAAAAATCCATGGGTGGTCATTACCCTCTCGCTTACAAAAAAGTACAAATAACGAGTTACTCATAGCGAAAGAATAAGTACCCGGGTAAAAAAAATAATATGATGTTATATGTAATGATATCTTATTTAATATAATTGGAGATATGCTATGATCCGAAAAATGGTGGATAAAATTATATCGAATAAGATCTAAATATATTGAATCATATAGAATCTTATCCGGATTTTGACCCGATATAATTATATCTAATTTGATGTAGAAAGACATAATTATATAACGCTTCATACTTCAAGATCAAAACAAAAACTATTAAAAAGTACTGAAAAATAACACCCTTAAGTTAAGAATTAAAAATTTAAATAAAAATTTAGAAGAAGTTGTACATAATTGTAACCAAGCATTTTAAGCCTTCTCATATAAACTTGTATTCTACCCGTAAACTGTATAATTCTGGTATGTTTATGAGTTTTATGTCAAATTCCATACATAAAAATATGGCTTGTATTTATACAAGGTTTACAAGGAATTTAGGAGTTGTAATGAGTACGCCTTTTATATTTTGAAATCATATATAAATATATCTCAAAAAACATAGAATTTTTTTACATTGCGCTATACTTAAACATATCTAAAACAAATTAGAAAAAAAATTTAACATTGAGCTATATAAAACTTTATATATTTTCGATAAAGCCATTTTTAATTATATATGACGATGTATTAAAATTGTCAAAGCATATGTAAATATATATGGAACATATAAATATATATGGGGACATGTATATTTATACTGATCTATATATGACATCATATAAGAAATTTTTGAAAAACTCAAAGCTATACATAATTATATCCGCAAAGATATAGTGTTACACTTGACTATATATAAACATATTAGTCCATATTAAATTATATAATTTCCTATATAACTATTTTTACTCGGGTAGTTACTCACAAAGTTATAATAAGTGGTTACTCAGAAGTTAGTAAGGATAAAACAAATTTATAAATAAAATATTAATATAAAAAAGACTAAATCAGTTCTTATTTAATCAATTACCAGTAAGTCACTACTTTGCAAGAATATATAAGTACTTCTATAACTTATTATCGGTAAGTCATTATTTTGTATTTTAAAGTAATGCAAAAGTAATGACCTATCATTACTTGGTAATCCGTATGGTAATGACCTGTCATTACCATGTTTTTGCTGGGTTAGAAATGAAACTAGAGGATAATATTGTAAATTTTTGAAAAAAAATATTTTATTTTTTACGATTTTCATAATTTATCTGATTTTAACCCTAGAATGATCGGAGGAAATTGCAATTACATAAATATTGGATTTTTATACATTGACAGAAAGGTAATTTAGTCTAAATTATGATTGTACTTACATTTTCTAAAAATACTAATATTTAAGAGCCAGTATTTTCAAAAAAAAAAAAAAAAAAAAAAAAATAGTTTTTTCGCCTTGTAAATCTTATTTCAAACTTCATGCGGCAGGTATTCCTATTATGCGATCACCTTAATTTTTTGCATAGTGTATTCTTATACCCAAAGGCACATTTTTATAGAGGACGGGTCACGGGCCGCCATTTTTTTTCGTCCATATAACGAAGGTCACCCTAATGGTCAGTTAGGGCTCAAACTCATACATATTATTCTCCATTAAGTTTAACAGAAAAGTTAACCGATTTTAACAAAAATTCGATTAATTTAATACCCTAATATAAACGTATAGTGACACCGAAATCAGCTATTTTTTAATTTATTTCTGCACGGTATTCTAAAATTCTTAAAGATATATAATTCGATATTCATATTGTATAAGCTTTGTTAAAAAAAAATAAATATTCGGCAACTCTGGTTCTAAACTATAGATAATATGGGCCTCAAAATTTATATTTCTAAAAATACGATAAAGATCAGCATAAAAATTCTAAATATTTAGATATGCTCCCATAAAAGAACCCATCAAAACCTTCTATTACCCGGTAATGACTTTGGTAAGAAGAAATAAAAAACCATTTTAAAACCATTTTGTTTAAATTTTAATTTTTGAACAATAAGCATTGTGTAATGAAGGGTGTAAGCTCTTACTTTTCTATTACTAGACCTTTTATTTTAACAACGGCATGTCCATCGATGTAACTCCATACCTAGTAACATGTTATTCTGAACTTACTGGTAAGGAGTTTCTAAAACCATTTTGTTTAAGTTTTAATTTTTTAAACCGAATATTAATTTTAAATTCACGGAAATAGAAATTTCTACAATTTTCTACAATAATGAATTAATTATACCAATAAAACATCCAAACGTATGAATTTGATATTAAAAGTAATGCAAGGGTAAGGTGTATGGGTCCAAGGTAATATGCATAGTAGTACCCATATATTATCAATGGTTTGCTGGGAATATTACCAAAATGCTAACTGTCGGTTTATGAGACTTCTTTTACAATATATTGAAATTTATTATGCTGTAACCAAAACTTGGATTTTGTCAGACGGTGTAATATGAGGGCAAAATAATATGAGAAAAAAGCAAAAAAAAAAATTTCACATTTTTTTGTGTTTCCCAAAATCTTGTATATTTGTTTTTTGTATAAAAGCTTTTTTCTTTTTTCGTATTGTTTTTCTTGTTGGGCCTGGTATGGTTTCCTTGTCGCAGACAAATATATGTAAGGAGACCTAACTTGAGCTGTTTGTCTTGAGAAATATTAAACATAATGTACAACACATTATTATTACTCATAACTAATAATGATTATGACATTTTTGCCAGTAGTTTAATTTAATGAGTTTGTGTTATATCCCTTTTTAGTGCTTCCACAGTTTCTTTAGTTCATTTGTATTTTTATGTATTTTACTCATGACTGAATTGTTTATAATGTACCTACCATGAAATTGATTTCTAATTTTCTTTAGATTATCTAACTTATTTCCTTGTTCAAAAATCAGTAGTGCCAACTTTATATAACTAAAAACGTCGTATTTTAGCTGACCTTAACGAAGTATTGAAAAGAAAAAGTTATTAAGGGAAACTATTTAAATAATTCTATCTGTAAAATTTTCAGATAAAAAATTTTTTTTTTTTATTTACAATTTCGTTTGGTTTTCAAATTTTTTGTTAGAAAAAATCCAGCGTATAAAATTTCATATTTCGAAAAAGTGCTTAATCACTATTACTGCTTACAAGCCATTAACCAACACAATCAAACAATAAGGCAATAATATTGAAGTGGTTTACTCATTTATTTTAACCGCAGAAATCGTTTTTACTTTATGTAGGCGAATTTCTTGTGCGTACATATGAAATATTATTAGCAATCATTTACATTGACTGTAATTTTACAAGAAAGTGTATTTGCAGTTACATAATGCTCCCGTTTATATTAATGATTTTGATGTTATAAGCATTTACGTTTATTAATTTAAATATATTTTAAATTCTTAACAAGTAACTACCAGCAAAAAAAATTGCAAGTAGTGCTTTACAAACTACTTTTTTTAATGCTTCACAAGTATCCGTTAGTGTATTTTAACTGCTTTTTTAGAAGTTATTCTGAACAACTTCAAAAACTCACTTCTTTCATTGCTTCCCAAGTATCCGTTATTACATTTTACAGCTTTTTTTAGAATTACTTCTGAACAACTTCAAAAAATCACTGCTTTCAGTGCTTCCCAAGTATCCGTTATTATATTTTTACAGCTTTTTTCGAATTACTTCTGAACCACATTCACAAAATCACTTCAGTATTGCTTCTAAAGAGTAATTGCTCTAAAAGTGATCGCAAAAAGTGATTTTGGTATCATTTGGCATTTTCAAACAGAGGGTCCCGGGTTCGATTCCTGGCGCGATCAATATTTTTTTATTAATTAGAAATTTATTAATTCAGTTCGAGGCCAATTTCCATTTTGACAATACTCGCAGTACTGAGAAATGTTTTTTGCCCCTACCTTGTAATTGACAAAGAAGTAGTAAAAATAAAATTTGTATTTTATTTGTACCGATGGTACGAAATACAAAAACAAAAACAAAAACTTTCATAATATTTCTATTGTTGGTTATGTCTTTGCAGAGACTTCGAAAACATATTTTATTGTTTACTCCATTCTCATTTCGTTGATGTAGTAGACTACGTTTAATATGAAATTTTGATGTTTCAATTTGCATTGCACTATTGCCACCACTTTCTAAAGAAAACTGAAGAAGGGGACTTGGAAAATCCCCGAAACGATCGTCTTTTCATTCCTGAAAGTGTTAGAGGTTTTTGAAAGCAAAAACTCTGTGAAGTATTTGTTAGGAGAATATCCTGATGAAGAAAAATAGCAGTTTTTGAAAAAAGTACTTATTATGTTAATTCATAATAAGGAAATTGGCCTCGAACTGAATTAATAAATTTCTAATTAATTAATAAAAAGGTCGAAAAAACAATTTTTATTTTTTGAATAAAAATTAAAACCCAATATTTTTTTATTTTTTTTTTTTACTCTATTAATTTTTTTTTTTAATATTTATAACCCAGGAAATTTTTTTACAATCGGTAGCCAACCACACCCATTCTACAACTGGTTCCACTGCAACCGATTCCATGGAAGTGGTTCCGGAACCTGTTCCTGGGATCCTATATGGAAGGTGTGGTTGATGTAGAATCAGTTCCAGAACTGATTCTAGAGCAACCGGTACCACTTTGGAGCTATACAAGGGGTTGCTTTTGGGACAATTTCAAACAAAAAGAATCGGTGTTAGAATCGACAGTAGAAGGGGTTGTGAATGAAAAGTAGCTATTCTACAACCGATTCTTTGGAACAGAAAATCCTGGGAATTAATTTGTTTTAATTCAATATTTTTTTTAATTTTTAAATTTTTAAAAATATGTATATATAAAAAAAATGGAGAGAAATTGATTTTTATGTACCTGTAAAAATAGTACTGAAACCAATATTGAATTGGAGTGCATCTTTGGCACTTGTTTAATAAGTACTTTTATTGAAGAGAATAAGGAACAATATCTCGCATTTATGCCAGTCAACTTTCATATCAAAGAATAGCTCAGCGGTAGAGCTCAGCGACTGGCAATCGTGAGGTCGCAAGTTCGATACTCGGTGGCGGCAATAAAAAAACTTTTGTGAAATAAAAAAAATATAATTTTTTTTTTGTGAAGAATTTTTCTTTAACTTTTAATTGGTGAAAAAGAGCTTCCTTTACACTCGTTCAAAAAGTACTGAAAAAATGTTAAAGTCGGAGTACTCCTCTACTATGACAACTCAATGTTAAAATCATTAGTGTTTATGTTAAAAAAGAAGTACATCTAGATCACCAATTGTAGTGCTTTTTCTACTGCTTCGGCATCTCTTTTTTCGCTGGGTATATATAACAAATCAATTACAAAGTCAATGTAAATTAAGATACTCGTATTGTATAAATAAGTATACAAGTATAAACAAAAAGTAATTGTTTCATATTTTTCAATTATTGAGCTTATTTTAGAAATTCTTATAGAGTATGTATGTATGTTCTACAACTTGTTAATACATTAACCCTTTAAAAGCCCCACATAGGTTTTAAACTGAAATCTGGTTGGCCAAAAAATTATATATGTACGTATTGATTATCAATTTTGGAGAATAATTGTCTTGGGCTGCGCTATCGATGCAAGAACAAGCATATTGATGATCAAATTTGAAACTTTTTGATACAGGCCGTACTCCAGGTGTGTAAACATTACTTGAGTGTGCTATATCCAGTAATGACATACTTAAATTTAAAAATTATTAATTATCATTAATTTTCACATAAATTTTTTTTTGTTCTGCCAAGCCGTTTATCGAAATCCATCCCGTGATTCAAAATTTCAAATACTTTTATGATAAATATTTTTGTTCACATTTAAAAGCAAAGAATTTTCAAGACTTGACAGCATTTTCATAACTATTTAATTTTTAAGAAGCTAAATGTATAAAATTAAAATTTTTGTAAATGCTTAAATTTGTAGGGAATATTTATATAAAATTCGATAAAAACAAACCTATTATTTGTTAAAAAAAAATTTTTTTGAAGCCTTTTTCAACTGACTTGTTTAAGTGTAATTCTATACTTTTTAAATAAATAAATCATGTTGTTTGTTTTTTATAATTAAATAAATTTCCAACCACATTTATTTAATTTATTTCATTATATTATTTTGTAAACACTAAATTTAAATAATTGATGAGTTTACGAATATTGATGATTCTTATGTAAACATTGGACACAACCAAACAACAATAAAAAAAAAAAAAAAAAATGTCACCAACTTTGACACCCCGGCATAAATACGCACACAAATGTTAAAATATTTCGCATTTATACTTGACAATATTTCTGGTCATTACTACCAAACATTTATGTATATACAAATGGAATCATTAATTGTCTTAAACAGATGGGTAAAGTTTTCGTTTACTGTTTTTGTGTGATTTCAATCTTTGCCTTGGTATTATTATACAAAATAAATATAATGTTAAGGAAAAAGAAGAGGAAAATTTTAACCCTGAAAGAAAAAATAACAAAGTTAAAAGCAAACATCATTCATCATTTTTTCTGGAAATGTTAGAGAGCATATACCAAATAACATAGTTTTTCTCAGTGTTTATGTATGTATGTATGTTATTTCAATGTTGAACAGTGGTAAAATAAAGGATTTTTTTTAACAATATATAACCAATAAACGTATAAATCTAGGAGATACAATAGCTATCGGATCGCAAAATTAACACCACTGTTAGCCATTAGCTGTTGTTTTTAACCGTTATTACAGTTGTTTTTGATGGCAAAAACACAAAACGACTATTACAACAATTATTTTAAAAAAAATCTAATGAAAAACTTATTTCTAGGAATAAATTCAGATATCTTTCGACCACAAAATTTTGAGATATAAATTGATCTTAGTTCATCCCAATGAAAATAGGATCTAATACGATAATACGGTATCATTGGATAAATCAAATTTTGTATAAATCCAGTTTTGAGGTCTAAGGTGATCAGCTAGATATTAACGCAAATCTTAAAGAATATCAAATTGAATATCATTACATATTGCACCAGATAATTCTTTTTTACTCGGGACTCTTAGAAATTTTCTTTCGAAAATCTTAAAAAATCATTCCGGAGCAAAAATGAATAATGGTATCACTTTAAAGGTTATAGTGCTGTAAAGGTACCGTTAGGCCTTATGTCTGCTTAAGACTCAACAACCAATTCAAAAGTTCTTTTTTTTTCATACTAAATCTACGGATACCCCAATTAAAGTTTATTATAAATTTTTTCGTAAAAATATGTGAACTCTGTCATTTTTCTTAGCCACTTTTAGGGTTTCGGATATTCCGGACTTATTAGTTTTCCAGAAAATGGGAACTAAAGAAATGAAATTTATTCGTTCCCTTTTCCTCTCATTGAGTTTGTAATTTAACCTCACAAAAATCTCTACAAACTCTAAAAACGTCTCCCGCTGATGACTTCCTTAGGCAAGAATGAAATCCGTATAGGGTCATGCTTTCAACAGATTATTTTTCAAAAATTTGTTAAATACGTTTTGAGATTCTAGCACACTTAATTTCTTTAATAGAAGATTTATGCTTTTTTTTTTAATAAAATCAATTTCATCAATCTGGTACCCTCCTTCAAAAAATCTAAAAAAAAATTTTTAAATCTTTTGCGTCATAAGCTTTCATATTCCGCTTTAAGAGTTCCAAAAATCCGAAAAAAAATCTTCTTGGTAAAACGCAATTCTACCCACGTACTCGTAGTTGTTTAATTGGAACAACCATGAATACATCTAAACCACTGTAAATTAGGGCAATTCAATTTTAAACACCTTTCGATTTCGTGGTCCCCACAAGGCGCATATAATAAAATTTTACTTTCTAGGCATACAAAAAAACAAATAGTTCAGAAATTTATTCTATTATACTCGCTAAATCACCGTAAAATTCTTTCCAAATTTGAGGCAGCCTACTGTATATCATTTAAGTGGAATTATACAAACTTATGTTAGAACACAAAAGTTAGTACAAACAAACATTTGTTTACTGAAAAAACAACTACTATACATACAAACAAAGCCATATGCTGGATTTTTTAACTCAAAAAGTCCTTAAAATTTTTATTACTTGAATTTTTTATTTCAAATGTTTTGGTTATTGTTTTACTTACAAGTACTTTGAAACATCAAAAACAGTTTCTAAAATATTCTTTTCTAGATGTCAGAAAGTAACATTTACCATATGTGTTTGTTTTCATTTTTCTAAGTATTTACTAACTTTAAATAAATGTTTTTTAGTGTTATTTTCCATCTTAATGCTACTTTGCAAATAACAGAAAAATAATAATAAAACAAACGAACGTCAAAAAGGCGTTGAACATGAAAATGAACTTGAATCTTTAGGATTAAATTTAGTTTTGTTGATGGTTTTAGTGTTATGTATATTCACTTGCAACTCTTTAAATGTGATTTTGGAACAATGTTACACAGAGAAAACATATTTATTGTGGTAAGTGAATTTCTTGCCAATAGGATGACGTGGTTGTAGCAACCAAATTATTTGTTTGTCGTTATTAAATGTATTCCTGACACAATTGGTTTATATTGCTTAATCGAATTTCTATTGTATTAACCCAATTTGTGTAACCACAAACAAATATATCGATGACTCTAACTGAACCATTCAGTTGGCAAAAAATTTTGTTGGCACAATAAATTTTTTTATGTGTAAAAGGAAATGTGTATTTCTGTATGTATCTGTATATGAGTTTTCAACACTTTGATTGTTGGTTCGTTGATGTTGCAAATAAAGTTGTGAAGAGTCAAGGATGGTATACAATATACAAGATGTGAAATTTTTTGAAAATCCGATTAAAGCACAAAAGTTTCCGATTATTTCAGGCTTTAGATCAGCCATTCCTAAATGGGGTGTAGCACCACCCTTGGGGGTCCTCGAAGAATTCCGAAAAAAAAATATTTCAAAACAAGGTATTTCAAAGTTAGAAAGTTTTAATTAGAATTATAAAAAAATAATTTCCTATCAGCAGTTAAAAAAAACATTAAAAACTTTTACACGAAATGAAAACTTTATGCAGCTAAAAAAACTCAGACTTAAATCTTGGTAAATATGTCACTCATATTGTGAGGGCTTTTTTTTTGATTTGTTAAAATTTAAATGGGACATTGTGATATACGGCCTAAGCAAGTATATTTGCAAAATATAGAGACAGACTATAATGTTCTGCATTCTTTTAATTAAAATTTCTATTTATGGCAAATTGTTGATTTTAAAGTTTTCATAATTGGGCTCAGTTTTAAAGGGATAATTACAGTAAGAGGAAATAAAATAGGAAACAAATTATTTATAAATTTTTTTTGAATTATTTTTTAATAATTTTTTATTTGCTTTTTAATCTTAAATTTCAGAAACGTCCAATTTTCGGAGGCTCGGGTGATACAATCTGAAGTATTTCGCATATTGTTATGACGAGAATTTGCATTGATCCTCTTTCCAACCGATATCGTAATCGAAAATACTCTTTTCACAACCAAGTTTAATATACATATGTACATATTATCGCAAAAAAGAGAAAATAGCCATTTAACAAAAAAATATATATTTTTCTGAGGAGACTTGCAACACAGTTTTATTTCACTCTTTTCGAGACTTTTTATAAGTATTTTCTTTACTAAATTACTTAAATTTTTGCATTAAAAAGTACAAAAATTGTTTCTTCGGACTATCTATATTTGACAATATGACAATGGTGCCTATTCCTACGAAAAATCTGTGACTCTTAGTTATGACTGTATTCCCCATGTATTTGTTGTTGCAAAGTCATAATAAATTATATTTATTCAAATTTTCGTTTGAAAACTTCAAAAAAATTAAGACCTGGTATCGATACAGTCACAATATTGATGGTTAGCGCGTTGGACTGTTACATGTAAGGTTGCGGGTTCGAGCCCCAACCAGGGCAACATCAATTTATGACAAATAATAATATGCTTGAGTTTTTTCTATCCCTCATACATATCGCAGCGTCCTCCTTCGGTGTTCCCATAGCACTTAACCCCACCGAAGTAAAATAATATAACAGGGCTATGAACTAAAAAGCTTCAACAAAGTTCGCCAACTCTTCATCAGATGGCGCGCAACAACTGTTCTAAGATTCAACATTTCGCGCAATTACAGTGTTGCCATATTTGAAGCCCTTTATCTTTCACCACCTACCACTTCTCCTCTATCCCCTTTCCAAAGGAAGCTATACTTTAATTAATAGGAAGAATTTCCTGAGTGTTGCTTTTCTTTATAAAAAAAAAAAAAAATTTTAATTTGAATTTTTTAATGTTATTGTTGTTTTATATGTAAAGTTATGACTCTCAGTCTTAAAAATAGTCTTAAGACGGTCACAATGAGTCACAAGTAGGAATAGGCACCAATATTGTATTAGATTTGGACTTTATTCAAATAAAAAATATAATTTCTTTTACATATATTTAAAGAAAACTAAATTCTTCCACCTATAAACAGAAAGATTACTTCCAAAAAATCATGGTCAATCTGCAAAATAAAGACGTTAATTAGGTTTTCCGGATGAACTTTTCTTTATGGGGCACCCCTCAAAAAAAAAAAAAAAAAATATATATATATGACCTCCTCTGGAATTAAAAAAGAAAATTTTTTTCTATATGGTGTTAAGGGGCCCGGGGCCCCTGGGACCCGCTAGGTCCAAAAAACCGAAACACACCCAAAACTAAAGGAAAATTTGTCCCGATTTCAAAAATGCATTTGGTGTTATGATCCGTAGAGTTTGGCTCCCACTAAATCCATTTAAGACCCCCCGGGAGTCTAAACTAGCCACTTAATGTACTAATTATAAAGTATGGGTACTGAAATAAACGGAAATTTTCTTAAGAATTCAAACAAAAACCCCCAAAATTCATTAAATTTTAATTTTTTACAAAAAAAAAAACACCAACTTTTACCAAAATAAAGCTTATGTACGCTATGTACCAAAAAATGAAAATTTTTTGAAAAAACCCCCAAACATTTATTATACCCTACACCACTATGTGGTCAGGGTATTATAAGTTTGTGCTGATGTTTGTAACACCTAAAAATATTGGTCCTAGACCCACCTTATAGTATACCGATCGACTCAGAATTTATTTTGATTTCGATTTGACGATGTCCGTCTGTCCGTCCGTCCGTCTGCCTGTCCATGCATTCTTGTGCGCACTCTACTAGTCGCAAATATTAAGATATTTTGAATTATTATTATTTTTGATTTTGGTGAACATCGGTCCAAGTTTAGACCTAGTGCCCATATAAGGGTCCCCCCAAAATTATATTTTTTATATGCTGCAGGTCGCAAATATTAAGATATTTTGATGAAATTTGGTACACAGACCTATGTTGGCCCAAGGACGAAGCCTATTGATTTTGGTGAACATCGGTCCATGTTTAGACCTAGTGCCCATATAAGGGTCCTTAAACCCCCTAAAATCCGTAAAATTTTTAATTTTTCCAAAAAAAAAAAAATCCCACAATCTTATCACCAAAAAGTTTACGTACATTTTTCAAAATAGTATTTTTTAACACCTAAAATGACAAAAATGCACCTAGCCCGAATTATATTTTCCGGATCTTAAAACAAAATGCATATTTGGAATCGTGAGAAAATTCTAATTTGCGTCGTCATACGTGCCATTTTGGGCGTGTTTCAGTTTTTCGGACCTAGCGGGTCCTTAACACCATATAGAAAAAAAAATTCTTTTTTAATTCCAGAGGGGTGCCCCATAAAGTAAAGTTTTGCCGGTTTGCTTCTAAAAATTTCTGAAAACAAATATCTATTTTCTTAAGAGCATAGACAATATGTATAAACATTACTTGGTACACTTTCCCTGTGTACCTGTTTGTAATTTAAAGTAATTTGTAGTTGTTTTAAAACAACAACTATTTTCCCTGTTATTGTATGTACTCTGCGTTTAACTGATGAGTTGTCATTTGTGGCTGTTGTAATTGTGTTGGGGTAGGGGTGTTGTTGTTAAAAATTTTAACATTTTTGATTAAAGGTTGCCGATTTTATATAGTATTCATATAAAATTATTTAGCCAGATTGGAGGGACTGTAAATGATTTATCATATAAAAGCTTAATGAATATTTATATGGTTAAATCAAGGTTATATTTATGTGGCTTTCTAAGAATGTTAAGGAAAGTTCTCTTAAATTTAATTAATTTGATAACAACAACAGGATTTTTGAAGAGGATGCCATTAAGGCTGTGTTACTAGATAAGAACAGGTTTATTTTTGTTTTGTAAAAGTACACTGAAAATATTATTACAGTAACTAACTGTAGTTTATTTAAAAAGTTATCCGTAAATTTATTTTTAAATGATTATGCAGTTAAAATACAGAGATATATTTTTCTTAACTATTTTTATCGTTTATTTAAAAAACAAATTACACATAAATACGGATTTTCTGTTACAGTTATTATTTTCATTTAAAATATTTTGTTAAAAAAAGAATTCCTTTTCGATTTCTAGGTCAGTTAAAAAAACGAAAACAAACTAAATATTATTTATTCTTACGGATTTTGTAGTAAATTTTTTGAAATTTAAAAAAACGAAATAAATGAAAAATCATTATTTTTTAAAGATTTTGTAGTTTATTTATTAACATTTAAAAATAAATGAAAACTTCTTTTGATTTAAATAAAAAGTTAATAGACCGGTTTTCAAGTGATTTTTCATTTATTTTAAATTACATTTTTAGTTAGTTTAAACTACAAACTATTTTGAGTGTATACATTTTAATGTATTAATTAATTTTAAACACAAGGTATGTCGTGTAATATATTAGTATATGTATGAATTTTTTATAGCAAACTTTTTAAAATAATGTTACATTGGTGAAAACTAATTAATTTTGGCTAAAATTATATATTTTGTAATGAACGACATGTGGTTACAATAGGATGGCATTACATGTCAAAAGCTTATGTCATAATGGACACTATGCAATAGCGATTTATGGGCATGGTTATCTCACCCATAGACGATGTTAACAGGCTAAACTGCAGTTTATGGGGTTTCGTAAAAAAAAAAAATATGTTCCCCTCTAGAATTAAAAAAGAAAAACACTGAAATTAATTTTGGGTGGGGGGGGGGTTCAGACTCGGGAGGCCCGTGGGGGCAAAAAACGGGGGAAAATAGTAATATGTAAGTGTGGGTACTTAAATTAAAAGAAATTGTCTCACGGTTCCAAAAATTTTATTTTCTTTATCCATAGAACGTAGCCCGAACTACAGCCATTTTAATCCCTTAAGAGGGGGACTGAAAATGATGAAATTTCTTGTATGGTAAAATGGTACTCAGATGATAAAAAATGCTCCCAGGACTT
Organism: Leucophora obtusa; assembly: GCA_949987735.1. Classification (NCBI taxonomy): domain Eukaryota; kingdom Metazoa; phylum Arthropoda; class Insecta; order Diptera; family Anthomyiidae; genus Leucophora; species Leucophora obtusa. The sequence continues at coordinate 175,903,785 of OX465297.1, forward strand.
CAGAAATTATTTTTTTTTTCTTCAATAATCCATAAACGCATTAAAAATTTAGACATTTAAAAAATTTGAAAAAATCGCGCGATTTTTACAAAAAAAAAATTTTACCTGCGGCGCAATAAAACTACATCAGTTCTGAAATTGCATTTTTTATCAAAAAGTTTCATTTTTATATCATCCAAAAAGTTTAGGTATAACTAACAATAAAAAAAATTAATTTTTTAGAAATGTCAACTTAAAATCTAAAGAAAAAAACGATATTAAAAGTGTGGATTTACTTTTTAACACAGCCTTTATTACCCTTTGGAAATTATAACTGAAATTTATATAAGAATTGCAGTATTTAAGTGCACTTTATGCAATATTTATAATACTAATGGAACTTTTATACTAACTCTTACATAGACATACATAATATATGCATAAATATTTTACCAAAATTGAAAATTCATGTTTATGCTCATTCGTGTCTAACTAAATATTTATACATATTTCAAATGCTTTTTGCAACTCTTACGTATGTGATAAATGTATGCAAGTGACATAAGGCAATTGAATGCTTTTCATTTTCGTTTTTCATAGATTGTATGTACATATATTTCCAAAAAACTTTTCTCATTTAACTCAATATATATGTGATATGATTCCGTTGAAAATTCAATGTAATTTTTGCAAATGCATTCCTTTTTGTGACTGTTAATAATGTGTAGTGTTAGTTAAAATTCGTTGAAATCCAGTGCATTGTATTGCATAATTCTTGTTAAGCTACAAAATGATAGATGGAATGCTAATCTAAAATTGCACCAAATATTGTTTGCCTAGCCATTGGCATTAAGTGGTTTCATGAATGTTTAATCGTTTGTGTGTGTGCAAGTGCAAATATGTAGATTGATATCAAAATATTCTAAACTGGTGCCTTTTGGGATTGATAATTTCTTATGAATAGTTTGTTGTATATTATTATGTCTCATATGAGATAATATATTTTAATAAAGGAAATCGTAATTATTCACTAGACGACACCATTTGATTTGAGTTACAAAATATTTGATTAGTACACAGAACCAAATTTTTTCATAAATAGTATGAACTGTTTTCCTTATTTTCAGCTTATTATATGTATGAATAAATTCCTTCCAGTTATGAATATTTTCATTTTTTTTTTAATTTAAAAACAACAAGTTAGTTTGAAATAAAAAATTCCCGTATTGTGAAAATATTTTGTTTTATTTTTAATTACTAAAAAATTTCCAAGGCTTTAAATTGACAACATTTTTGCAAAAAATATGAAATGATATGTACTTGGAAAATTGTGTGGTGGTTAATTTTATATACAGCAACATTCTTTACCATTCTATTCAGATTTCATCATATTTTGTCATCAAACAAAATTGGATGCTGTCTGTTTTAACCACAGTGGTTATTTTTATTTCACCATAATCGGTCGCTGAGGAGGGGAGTCAAAGATTTGTCGTGTATGTTATACAAAAATTTAAATTATACAATTTGCTTTCTCCGAAAATCAATGGAAGTCCTAGTGCGTAGCGACCAGTGAAATATGTCGTTAATTTTATTTAAATGGAGTTTTTATTTTTGTGAAATTAAATACACACAGTTATATAAATATTAAGGGATTTACTATATAAAAATGCGCTAAAAATACTATATTTATTTATAAACCGTGAATTTATTCAGTTTTGATGATTGATTTATCATACAAAAGGAAAATTTAATAATTAAAAAATAAAACTCATGAATTTGTTCGTAATATGTAGAAACAAATTCATACATTGAATTAAAAAGTTTTGGGAAAAAATTGTATATTCGATTCATACAGTTTATGAAAAATGTCTTCTATTTATGAACTTTTTTTTCTGTGTATAAGAAATTTATTAAGTAACGATGGCGTATGAGTGTTGCGCTAATATCTATTATATATAAAGTATACGCCATGGGTGTTGATTTATAAATTTAAACGAGAGTTAGTTTAAAGCAAGTTTCGAATTTTGTTCGTTTCGGTAACGGTAAAGATATGTATACCGTTATCCAAAAAGCAATACCGATACGTAACGGTATTATTAATTACGTTAAAAAACATAAATAAAAACAAGAAAAAACACAGCATATTTCTTATTATAAGAGTTAAAAACACAGATTTTTTTTATTATAATTGGTGGCTAAAACATAAATGGATCATAATAGCTGCGTAACTACTGGCTACTAGAAATTATAAGGTTAAGAAAATATTAACAATTTAATAACATTTATTCGTCATGTATCAATTATGATAAAAATGTTCTTTATTAGGCATTGTAGATTATTTGCTTTCGAAAATAAATACAATATAATTATCTACATTAAACAAAAATCTAGAAGAAAATACAATATTTTCATGTCGATATGAAAATACATTTTAATTATATTACAATAAATAATCAAATTATAATATCAGTATATATAAATATTTATAAATATTTGTCGTATGGACATTGTCTCCAGAGAGGAAATCTTAATGATAATGAAATGAATTTGTTCGTAATATAGTTTCACTTTATTAAAATGTTTGTAGTTCTTCTCAACAATGTACTCAGGAAATAGAAAAGTACAAATAAATCGTTAACATAACTCTATGTATTTATAGATACTTATATAAACTATACTAAGTTAACACTATGCAACAACTATTTATCTGGCATAAGGCGTTCCTATGCCAGATAAATAAGTAAAAACAGAGAGTACAAACTTTAATAAAATACTCACGGTTTTTTATTATTGGCCCGGAAAAGCAAATGAAAATATTTTTTTACATAGAGAAAAAAAAATTGCAACATACTAATTAAAAATTGTTGCTATAAAAAGCACTTTCGTTTTGCTTTTATTGTGTTATTTTCTACACTAACAACATTATTACAGTAACTGACTGTAGTTTATTTAAAAAGTTATCCGTACATTTATTTTTAAATGATTATTAAGTTAAATTGAAAAGAAATATATTTTTCAACTGTTTTTGTCATTTATTTAAAAAATAAACTACATATAAATACGGATTTTCTGTTACAGTTAATATTTTTATTCAAAATGTTTTGCTAAAAAAACAAGAAACCCTTTTAGATTTCTAGGTCAGTTAAAAAAACGAAATAAACTAAATATCATTTATTCTTACGGATTTTGTAGTTAATTTTATGAAAGTTATAGAAACGAAATAAATGAAAAATCATTACTATTTTAAGGATTTTGTAATTAACATTTTAAAATAAATCAAAAGTTCTTTTGATTTAAGTGCAAAGTTAGTAGACCGGTTTTCAAGTGATTTTTCATTTATTTTAAATTACATTTTCATCTAATTTAAACTACAAACTATTTTGATTGTATTAAAAATTAATATATTTTATTTTAATAATTTGATAACACCTCTAATGTATGACCCTAATGTCAAAAAATAAAAGATCGCAAAAAATCATTAAACTTTTGCTAAGGAAGTTTTCCGATAAAGACGGCACACACAGAAAACAGATTCGTAGTTCCAACCGAATTTTTCGCCAACCGAATTTTTGTAGTTCCAGGTACAATCACTTTTATTTATTTTTAATACCATTGCAACTACCGAAATTTATTTACAATTTTTGAATTTTTGTTGTGTTAATAGATTACTTTAATGTTTGTGGATTATAGATTCTATAAATAGAAAAACACGTTCCACAAAATTTATTTAAAAATTAAAATTTTTTTTGCCGCTAACTGGGATCGAAATACCGACCCTCCGCTTGTCAGCCCATTGCTTTCCCTCTAAGCTAAGCTCTATTTAAATTTATTCAGTCAAATTTCAAATTTGAATTTCTTCAGGTTTGAATATTTTGTCTATAAATAAAATTATATCGACAACAGAAAATCAGTTGTGTCTTTTAATTTGAATAAAAAAAAATTTTAAAAAATTTATATCGCGAACTGGGATTGAACCGGCGACCTTCCGTTTGTCAGCCCATTGCTTTTCCTCTAGGCTAAACTCGACATAAATTTTTTTTTGTCAAATTTGAATTTCTTCACGTTGAAAATTTGAATATTTTGTTTTTGAATAAAATTATATTCACAACAGAAAATCAATTGTGTCTCTTAATTTGAATCAATAAAAAAATTATTTAAAAAAAAAGTAATGCCTCGGTTGAGGTTTGAACTCAAATCTCTAAGGCTATAAGGCTGTGTCTCTACTTCCTGCGCCACAGACACTTACGTTTAGTTGTTGTCGAACTTAGAATTTAAACACGTATATGTATGAAATGAAAGAATATGATAGATTTGAAAATTTTATTATCATAAATAAAATTTCTATTCCTTGTCTCAATATATTATCATAATTACCAAAATAATGGAAATTAATGGTTAAAGCTAGTAAAGTTAAAAAAAAATTTAAATTGATTGGAAAAACTAATACTTTGGATAGACTGATCGATTTTATTGAAACACAACTGATACTAGATTTCTGCTGCCGATATTTTATTCAAATGACTAAATCTTCGAAAAATTGGTGGTTGTTGGTATTGAAGGTAATGTGAAAGTTAGTAATTTTTCAATATTGGTTAGAAAAGCCAATATTTTGGATAATGTGACAGTGTTTTGGTTCATCATATATATTTTTTTTTCACAAATAAATATAACTTTCCTGATGATGAATTTTAAATACAGTAGCCGCTCGGTTATATAAATATCCAGTTATGTAAACTTCCAGAATAGTGAACAACAAAATTTAAACACAGGAGGTTCTAAAGAGTGAACACAGCCTATCTCTATTATGTGAACAGCTTTCACGGGAAGAGATTCAGACGAGGAATCAAGACATTGGTAGCGAAGATATAGATAGCGAATTTGAAGATGATGATGATCAAGAGCAGTGCATCGTAACAACAGTTGACATTAGCACAACGGAGGCAATCGAAGCATTCAATAAAGTTATTGCTTGGAGTGAAAATAATATATCTGATATTAATAATATTTTGGCATTGCGAAAATGCAGGGACAAGGCACTACAGAAATCCCTTGAAGCAAAAAAGTACAAAAAAATATAACCGACTACTTTCTTGTACATTAATTATTAAAAAATTTATTAAAAATAAAAACTTAATGTAATAAAAATCATTTGAATTACTTATTTTATATTCTCTCGGTTATGTGAACTTCTCCATTTAGTGAACAGGCTCTGTTTGAATTAGTTCATATAACCGAGCGACTACTGTAACTGCAATTAAAATTATTGAATGATGAATATATTTCGTTGTTTCCGATAGAATTCCAACCAATTTATTTTCTGTCTGCAGAAAATTTTTGTATTTTTTTTTTTGGTACCGATAGGATTTTTACTTTAGAGTAAAACACTGGTCTCCTCCAGACACAAAAATCAACATATCACACTTTAATGTCCGGCTGTAAATGCCGAAGCTATAAGGAAAATTAACCCTTAAATGCATGGTGTAGCTATTGGGCAACATAACAGTTTGTTAATAAAAAACCCACCTGATGCACAAAACTGCAATTTTTGACATTAGGGTCCCTTCTGTACAAATTGTTCTTATGGTTAAGCTCAGATTTTTTAAACAGTTATAAGAAAAATCTTGGTTTTGCTTCGTATGTTTGTGAAAAATCTAAAACACACATTTTTACAAAAAGTGTAATATTCAAAAATGTTTGTTTAAATATTTAAATATGTTCATAAATAATATGAATTGCTTTCATTGATTTGAATTCATACTATGTATGAACAAATTTATACAATTTATGAATAATTTTATTTATTTTCAATTTTTACAAAACAAGTTAGTTTGGCTTAATGACAATTGGCGGCAATCTAGAAAATATGTTTAAAAAGCTATCGTTAGTTTTATGCTAAATATGTAAATAATTTCATAAAAATTGCACATACCATTTGAAGATTTTTTCGTAAAAGTTGTCCGAATTGGTGTTTTCTCTTTTTTTATATAAGTTTTTATAAAACAAAATATAACTATTTGTTGACATTTTTTATTTCAAACTAAGTTGTTTTAAAAATTGAAAATAAATAAAATTATTCATAAATTGTATAAATTCGTTCATACATAGTATGAATTCAAATCAATGAAAGCAATTCATATTATTTATGAACATATTTGGTTCCGTGTAGGCATCACCCCAATCTTCAGTTTTCTACAATAATTTTTGTACATAAGGCAAAAATTAATCGGGACAAGAATTTTGTACTTTTGTATATGAGCTGTCAGATTTGGTAAAATCCAGTCATAAATTAACAGTTTTTGAAAAGCAACAGTTGATTTGTGCCTGGAGTATACCAAACCAGACAGTCCATATACAAAAAGTGAAAAATTCTTATCCCGTTGAATTTGTGTACCTTATGTAATTTTCCGGTTTGTGTGTTCCAATCATCATTTTTTATTGCAGACAATGGAACATTGATTGAAGAATGCAAAACTTAAAAATCAAAAAGCGAGAATACAACTTTTATAATATCGTAATCTGTAGCATACGGTCTTTCTGAAAACGTAAGCAAATTAAAAATCGGTTGGAAAGTATTAAAACTTCTACAGATTCCCCAGGCCATTAATCTGTCAAAGACCACTTAACTAACTATATAATTCAAACAATTTAATTTTATTTTTGAAAGCATCTATTGCTATAATATTTTTTAATTCTCTAGGCCCAAAAATATTCAGATATTATATTTTCTTCCTCGAGGATAACTCTAACATATTCCTGAGTGTGGCCAAGTGTGTTTATTTTTTTTAAAGGATTTTCAAAACTTCAGGTTTTTATAAAATTTATTAAACCAAATTCAAAAACTTGTAACCTGCACTATGGGAATTTAACAAGTAAATTATAGAAATAAAAATGGTAATTATAACATAACACATCGGCTGAAAAGTCCGTAGGATGTCACATAGGTGACGCCACTAATGAAAAATCCATATGACTATTTTGAACCACCAACCTTTAGATGACACCTATCAAAATTTAATGATAATTCGTGCATTAGTGAACAAGTCACAGCTGTTTTAGTGAGGCTACTTTTGCGATTTTGAAAACAATGGATTCAAAACAATTTCGGCTGAAAAGACGGTAGGATAACCAATAAAATAACAATGTTTTTGTCAAAATTCAACTTTATTCATTAACTTGGCTTGAGCAGTGTTTTTTTCCACTAAAAAGCAATAATAAATCAACACACGAAGTTGCTTTGAATCCACTGTTTACAAAATCGCAAAAAGTATCGTCTCTAAAACAGCTCTAACTTGTTCACTAACACAATGCAATATTTTTGAAGTCATCGAATGCAAATTCCTTCTCGTGTGGAATTTCTCGAAGTTCTTATCGAAACTAACAAAACCCCGTTTGAAGGACACGCAATTTATCTCACGGCTATATCTTGGAAACCAATTGGAATTTTGTTTTCCTGTCTTCAGCAGAATTGTAGCTATATAGACTAGAAGAAAAAAGTGTAAAACAAACTAATCGGAAAAAACTGCATCTAGTTCCTCAAGATTGCTAAAATGTCGAAAACTTTTAATTTTCACTATCTTTTTCACCATTTTTGGTCCACAGCTGCCAAACTGTGGAAAATTCAGTAAAGTAAACTTCAGAAAACATATTCCTTATAATATAATTCATAATTCTTCAGAACATTATAATACTAGGAAATGCTTTTTTCACTTTTCCAGATGTATTTTACATTGAAAATTCGCGAAATGTATGAAAAATATAGCAAAAGGAAAAAAAACATGAATAAATCAATATCCTTTTAAGTTGATGCTCTCGGTGAAGCCCGTGAAGTTTATGCTCTTGACTTTTTCGTTGGTGGTTCAGGTCCATGATCTGAATCATCATCTGAGCTTCTGTGCCTGCATCTTCATATTGGGAGACCTTATGACTCCTCCAAGAAACTGCTACAAGCAATGCATCAAGCTTTTTCCTTTGTATCATTTTTCCATTGGCATAGTGACCTAATGAAATCGGTGGGCAATTGGTGTAAGAACTCATCAAAGTGATGATGCAGAAAATGTAATTTCAATGTCATAGATGCATTGATTTTATGAAAGTAATTGAGCATTGTTTTCACCAATTTCTTTATTTAGTCTGGCTGTACACGACTCAATTACAGTTTTTGGAGCATCCCATTGCTGAGTTTTGAAAAGACGTTTTTTAACCAGTCAAAAACTTCCTTATTATCCTTGACGGCCATTTCGATGTATTTCTGACCAATTCCCAATTTTATGTGCGGTGAAAGCAGCAATATATCATCTATATTTTTTTAGGCTAAACTGCAGTTTATGGGGTTTCGCCAAAAAAATATGACCCCTTCTGGAATTAAAAAACAAAAAAACCGAAATTAATTTTGGGAGATGCTCGGTCCCGGGAGTTTCGTGGGAGGCAAAAAACGGGGGTATGTTACTATATATGTAAGTGTGGGTACTCAAATTAAAGGAAATTGTCTCACGATTTCAAAAATGTTATTTCTTTTTTAATCCATTAAACGTAGCTCTAACTAGAGCCATTTTAGTCCCTTAAAAGGGGGACTGAAAATGATGAAATTTTTTTGTATGGTAAAATTGTACTCAAATGATAGAAAATGTCCCACACGACTTCAAAACTATTCTTTTTTTTCAAAAACCGATAAATGCATTAAAAATTTAGACATTTACATAAAAAAAAAATTAAAATTTTTGCCTGCGGCCCAATAACAGTATATCACTTCTGAAATTGCATTTTCCATCAAAAAGTTTAATTTTTATATCATCTAAAAAGTTTGGGTATACCTAACATTAAAAAAAGAAAATAAATTTTTTTTCTGGTAAAAATCGCACGACTTTTAATTTAATTTAATTTTTTGCTTTTACGGTTTCTTTTATTTTAAAGACTTTAGAATAGGGTATTCAGGAAATTTTGCCTATTAACTAACGTGTTGCTTTCTTTGGAAAGCGGACAGAGAAGAAGTGAAAGGTGGTGAAAGATGAAGGGCATCAAATATGGCAACACTGTAATTGCGCGAAATGTTGAATCTTAGAACAGTTGATGCGCGCCATCTTCTGAAGAGTTGGCGAACTTTGTTGAAGCTTTTTATTTAATAGCCCTGTTATATTATTTTATTTCGGTGGGGTTAAGTGCTATGGGAACACCGAAGGAGGACGTTGTGATATGTATGAGGGATGTAAAAAAAACTCATACATATTATCATTTTTCATAAATTGATGTTACCTTGGATGGGGATCGAACGCGCAAACTTGTGTTTAACAATCCAACGCGCACCGGAGCATTTTTATTTATGTTCGAGTAAACGAGTAACTCGAGTACAAAATTTTTAGCTTGAAGTAACTCGTACATATAATTCTAAACTTCAGTTTATAATTATCAAATTTAAAATCAATAATTTGTTGGTTACATAATATTAGGATGACCTTGAAAAGCCTTTAAATAAACAAAAACTCAATATTTTTGGTTTCAACAGAAAGTTTTATTTTGCAAATTTTATGAAACGCTTATTTTAGGCATGACCCACCCTACTTTAACAGATTGTTAAATTGTTCGCTATTAAACGAATTATTCATACTGTTTTTGCCAAATTACTTAGGTAAAAAACGTTTAATTAAACTGTTTAGGAACTTTATGCATTTGGCGGTAAACGTATATTCTTATTTATGTATTTGTGTTAGTTGATGAGCAAATATTTTATATTTACACACATGCAATGTATTTCTGAAATAATTTAATATGTATGAAAACAGTGCACAGTGTAACTTAAATATAACTCATATTTGTTGGATGTCATAAAATTTTTCACAACAAACTCTTGAAAAGGGTTAGGATATACTATGTATATGATATACTACAGAATTTACCCATTATATTATTATGGCAAAATTTTAATTGATAATTTAATTTATATTATGTTGCATTAAAAACAAAATTCCAATATTTAGTTAAGTGTTGGAAATTATCGACTGTTTTATTGTGTGCATACAGGATACAATTTCACATTAAATGACTTAATGCGATTTCATTGATTGTATCTTAAATAAAAACAACAAAGACAAATATATTTTGCAGAATATTTAGTTTAATTAAAGAAAATTTAAAGATATTTTAAACTAACAAAAAATTCTTTCATCAGTATAAAGCTAATATTTGTTTGAATCTTCAAAAAGTCTTCAGCATCCTTTCCAAAATGCGACTCAGCTAATTTAAGTAGAAATTTTATACAAAAATCACAAAAATTTCAGCACATTAATATTAAAGCATGCTAAGCATCCCGGTGTACAATAAGAATGGGAAAGAACACATCAAAGAACCCTTAGACCTTCTGAAATTACAAAAATATGAGAGTGATTTTCTTTACCGATGAACCCTCTTTTTGAAAGCTCTTTAATGATTCATAAAGGACTCCTAATTATAAACATTATTGAAAAATTTTGAATTTTCTAAGCTACCTATGTGTCATTTATGATTGTTTTTTTGTATTATGGGTATTGAAGAAATTTTAAACATTTTTTAAATAGGCTCATATATAAGAGTCTTTTATTTTTTTATGACTCTAAAATCTGAGCACTCTGCAGAGAGTCCTTTGTGAGTCATAACTTCTGAGCGCTCTGTAATATGTTGGTTGGGATACTTTAATGAGATTTAAGTCGAAATGAGCGGACTCCCAAAATGGAATTTCGTAGCATTAAGTTGCTAATTTAAAGAAATATATCAAATAAAGGGCAGGTAAAGCCATAAAAACCTGTATTAAAGTAAGTATATTTTTTATTTAACACACCGTCCGTACACAGCCTTGATTTATATATGGTCATTAATCACTGAAAAAAAGGGATGATTGGTTTGAATGAAAAAACTTAAAGTAAGAAAGGTTAAGACAAGAATCTCTGCACATAACAACTGTATACAGATACCGATAAATATAAACTCAGACCAGTAAACATATGAATAAATACTTGACTGACTGAGTGGTTGAATAAGTTTAATATAATGTATGTATGAATTATAAATGGAAATCAATTTAAAATTATTTTTTGCTTTTTGTTGTGAAAGAAAATCACAACAGAATACATAAAGATACTGATGTAATAGTATACAATTGAATTGCACTAAAAAATATATGTATGTATATAGAAAAAGAGAAATTTATTTAATTTTGCAGAGAATACAAAAAGTGTTTTTATATTTATGGCATTAAATAAACAAATACTTTCGAAATAGATGACTTAAACCAAATTTAACTTTTGTTTTGTCCACATTAGCTACACTCTAATTAATTTTTGTTTAAAATTACCCAAGGAAACTGAACTCCTACTATAAATTGGGTAAATTTGCTCTATGTGTGTAAATAAAAAATATTACACACATCATGTGCAAAGTGGTACACACAATATGCGTAAATTTACATCGCATGTGCGTAAAAGAATTTTAAAAAAAATTGCAAAAAAAAATTTTAAAAAATTATATATTTTTTAATAAAAAGTCTTATATATATTTTTGCTTTAGTTTGTTGTAGTTTAAAAATTCACAATCGTTATTCCACGAAATTTAGCAAACTGTTTGACAATAGGTTTGATTTTTTTTCTTGATTAATTTTCTCCACTAACATAAGTTAATATGTATTTGTAATTTGTGCCACCCACTTCGCCACATTGGAGGATTGAATATTTTGCCTGTATTTAGCGATACAAGAATTTCGGTGGTTTTAGGAACTAGTATTTTTAAACAACACTTTAGGCATGTTTTTATTGCGTGAAACATTGTTCATGTCTTGAAGTTGAGTATTTTTCTTTTTGTTTGGATAATAGGATATGAATGGCAATTCGTTTTTCCATTTGCAGCTATCATTACCTCCGTAGTATCATCGTTGTTAATAAAATTTGTTTTAAATAAATTTTGCTTTTATTTCTTAAAGTTTTTTAGTAATTAGAAATGTCAATATTTTCTTACTACTACAAGTTAGTAAATTTACAAACTTTTCGTGTAAAGTTTTAATTTACCAATAAAATACTAATTTTAGACACAAGTTGTTTAATTATGAAGACATAATGCCTATTTTTAAGTTTTATGTGTATTATTGTATATGAAAGTGCGTACGAAAAGGCTTTTACGCATTTGGTGTTTATATTTACTCACTATGTGTTATATTACACAAAAAATTACCCATTTTATAGTAGTAAATATACATACATTTTTTAGAGTGTACACTGTTCTATTTTCTACCAAGCACATACCTTCAACAAATTTGTACCAAAATTTCTAACTTAAGTGAAAATAAAAAAATTTATACTTAAGTATTAAAAATGTAATTTTATTTACTGTTTTAGGAATAACTAAGCAAATATATTTTATTGTTGTACACTTACAAAATTATTTCCTTAAAAATAATCTATTAAAAGAGGACTACTGATTTTTCATTATACTTAGCAGGTTTATTCTAAAAATATGTAAAATATCCTCACTCGTTTAGGATAGATATTCTTTCAAAATTTCAATATTTCCAGACAAAATAAAGTTACGATTAAAAAATATTTTGCTAATCGTCATATTTTGCTGGCGTCTTCAATAATACCGAAACCACTTTTTTGGAATTAAAATAGAAGACATAAGTACCCGGCTACTATTTAATTAATTTTAAAACTTGTTGTTGAAAAGCCAGTTCTAAAATTGCAACAAAAGAACCGGATACCTTTGAAACGATTTCTAATAAAATTTACTGATGAGAAACCCAATCGAAAAATAGGTTGCCAGAAAGATTTAAATAATTTATGCATATTTTGTTACGAGAGATAATTAAGCTAGCTTTTATTTACAACGCCAAAAATACTGTTGCATATTGTGAAACGATTTAAAGTACTTTGTACTAAATAAAGATAGATTTTAATCCGGCACTTTGGGTTGTCACAATCTCTATATAAAGGGTGGTCCATAATGCACGATGTTAATTGTGAGTCACACCTTAACGTCAAATTTTTTGCCCAACTTAATTTGACATTTCTTTGTTACAGTGTTTGACAAATTCAAGCATGGAGAGGTACACAATTGAGCAGCGCGTTAAGATTGTTGAAGACTTTTACGAAAATGGGCGTTCAAATCAAAATGCATTTCGTGAACTCCGTGATATTTTTGGTCAGCATAATCGACCAAATGTGTCCACAATCGGGAGAATTGTGCGCAAATTTTAGCAAACTGGGTCTGTAGGAAATGTGAAAACACCTGCGCATGCTCGCCCAGTTCGTTCTGCGGAAAACACTGCTATTGTTGGCTATAGTGTGGCATGAGGTCGGCCAAGCAGTTACCGGGAATTGTGTTCGCTATCGCGAGATGATAACGGACTTCTTCAGAAATTGAGGATATGGACCTGGACGATATGTGTTTCCGACAGAATGGTACCACTTGCCATACAACCAACGAAACAATGGTGATTTGACACGGTTGGACTTATTTCTTTGGGGATATATAAAAGAAAAAGTATACGTCAAGAACAATTCAAGAGCTAAAGGATGAGATAATTCGGCACATTAACTACAATGAATCTCAATTATGTCTCAGAGTCATTGAAAATATGGACCATTTCTTAATATGAAATCATGTTCAAATTTCGGAAATAACTAAACACTAGATCTAGTCTGATTTGCAAATTTAATGAGTTTATAACTTTTGAGGAAGGTTTATTCTTCTTCTTAACCTCAAACCTACTAAACTTTTAAATGTATTTAACATGAATAATGTATTTGCCTTCTAAACAACACAATTCTAAAATAAATTTAAAATTCTTGAGAATTGAATTTTACAGGGTAACAAAAATATATTTATGTTAACAAACTCCATAGTTGGTAATGATTACCAAGGACTTCCCCCCTGACGGGCTGGCCAAATTCCTACCGGGAGGGGTAAAAAGGGATTAACTTTCCCCCCTTGATGGACTTCCCGAACCTCTTTGGCTAGAAATCTGAAATTTATAATATGTGTTCCTTGAAGTATGGGCTAACTTATCGACTAGGAATTTTTTGGAACTTTGGACAGGATTTGGTAAAAATAGGGGGTTCAAATGGGGAAAATTGCCCCCCTTAACGCGTGTCTCTTTTGCTAGAAACCTAAAATTTAAAGAACAGTGGTGTTTGGAACGCTCAAATTAAGAAACGAAATGGAAAACGAGAGGAATTGACACAAAAGTGGAACGAAATGGAAACGAATGAGGAACGATTGGGATTGAAACAATAGACAATGGAAATGGAATGGAAGAGGGAACGATATGGAATGGAATATGACACAAATGGAATAGGGAGCGAGATGTCATGGAATTGGGAACGAGTGGAATTGAAACACTTCAGTTAAAAAAAGGTATGGAATGGAGCAAGTGTAAAGAAATGAAGTGGAAAAAGGAACAACTGATATTAAACACAAGACAGTAGGAACGAAATGGAATCTGGGAATGAGTTGCATTGAAACATTAAAATTATTAAACGAAATTGAATGGAACGTGTGAAATGGAAACATAAGATAACTGGAGGGAATGGAATTTGAATGGCTTAAACTGCAGAAATTTGGTTCTTAAAATTTCGCATGTGACTTCCTTTAACATAGACATACATCCACTGCGGCAGGATTATATATATTTGGGTATTTCTACGGGGGGAACAGAAAGGGGTAGAGAATCCCTTTTAATTACCTATGTAAACACATTAACCCTTCGGCGAGTTGCGTAAATTATAATGTACGTCGACTTCATCAACTCGTCACTGATTTGTAATTTAAGCAACGCGCTATTTATTTACTGTTATCGGTTCGTTATTTTGTTCTTATTAAAATTTTATGCAGGCTCTGAAATTTTAAAACAACATGAGAGCAGTAGAGTGCGTTTTGTCTTGTGATCATCAACGCTGCTGAGAATGTGCTAAAATTTAAAAGTTCAAAAAAGGCTAAAATTTAGTCTCAAAAATTGTGTGATGAATAAAATTCAAGAATTCAAAAGGTATTATGTAGAGATTACTAAAAGAAAAAATATAAAATTAAAATGAAAAAAAAAAATTTTTTAACCCGCTCGGAGTCGGCAGCATGTTAAAGTTTGAACTTTAATTCCAAATATCTCCGCTAGGGGCCGCTGCAAAGCCTTAAAAGTAATAAACAATATTTCTTTGGTCGGAAAATTCCTAGCCATTAAAATTCCCGTGTCAAAGGGTTAAGCAAGGAATATCAAGCTTGGCATTGAAACGTACTCTAAAAAAGGTTAAACAAATTTATTAAAACAGAAACAACCTTAGAAAAATAATGCAATTTATATATTCCGATATTTAAACTACCGCGGTATGTCGTTACCGAAGCATCGGTGGAAGAAACCGACGCAACTTTCCAACTGAATTTGTGAATTTGCTTGAATTACCAAGTCTACTTTTACTTCAACTGGAACTAGAGAAACTTTAAGGCACGCTAACAACTAGAGTAGTAGTAAAGAAGTTACTTCTCTCCTAGTAGAAATAAAACATTAATTTTGATATACTATTTAAAATAAATTCCAAATTAAAGAAGCTACCAATACCAGCCAATCTACCGGCATTATCGTCTATGAGTAAAAACTTCTGCCAATAATGAGTCTTTTAACTTTTAAAAGAACAACAAACAGCCAGATATAAAAATACACAAACGGATGTAAGCAATTGTTGTCAGTTGCTATAACGTTTTTAAGATGATGTTGATGGGTTTTTAGGCTTTTAGATACCATGAAAAACGGCAATTTTTATTATCATATAATAAACAACATTGCGAATTGTGAGGAGGATTGAAATCTTTGGCAAAATAACTGTAAGCTACAATTACTAGAGCTTAAAAATAAGAAACAACAACACAAAAAACTTTTGGACAACTTGTGTTTGCAAAATATATGAACATTTTCTTTATCATAATCATTTGAACACTAATACTTGTGCACACACACACTTAAAGAATAAGTGAATTACATACATACAATATCACACACACGCACACTTACATAAATTACTCATATTGCTACTTAAGAACATTTTGCAAAAAAAAAGAAAAAGAATACTCTTAACAAATGCTGATAATTATGCAAACAAATAGGTAAACATATATATCGCACATACATACATAAATACACTCAAAAAACAAAGTCAGTAAAGTCAGCAAAATATGTTGGTAATTTCACCAGTTTTGTGTTTGTGATTTAACCTAATAAATATTTTTACAAAATCTAAAACGTCGTCCCCTGTCGATTTAATTCGGCAAGAATGAAATCCGGATAGAGACATGCCTGCAACAGATTATTTTTCACAATTTGCCAAATAAGTTTTGGGATTTTACCACATTTAATTCATTTAATGTAATTATTGTTTATCCCGATCAAAATAGATTTGAAATAACGAAAATGCAAGGGCTTGTGCAAATTTAAACGTAACTGGCAATTATAGAAAACATACGATTCTCATTTATTGGTTATACATAAATAGATGTCACTACATTGCTAGATCTTTCAAGAGAATAGTATTTTGGAAGATGACAAAGCAAATTGTGGTACAAATTTTTTGTTATTTTTGTTTTTTCTTTGATATTTTAACATGAACATGCCTGCAACAGATTATTTTTCACAAATTTCCAAATAAGTTTTGGGATTTTAGCACATTTAATTCATTTAACACCAAAAGCAGTTTCTTGAAAATCAGCGGGCTGTGTTTTTGATATTATTTTCATTTTCCGCAGTTGTAATGCGGACATCTCCATATTGTCTGTCTGGTTGGTGTCCTCACTATAAACGTGTTTATCAGCACAATTTTGGTAGGAAAATAAATTAGTAAAGCATTAGTACAAAATTAGTTAAGTGCTAAAAAAAAATACAACTAAAACTTTTGCTGGAAACATAATTTCAGCAAAAAAAAATTGCTGAAAACTAATACACTTGATATACGACACGTTTACTAATTTTTCTACTAAATTATTGTATTTTTTTGAGTGTTCATAAAAGCCTATATGAACTCTATGATAAGCTGTATGTATTGTGTTTTTTAATACAGCAGTGGGCCAAAATATTTCTAACATTGTAGAATTTACCGAACAAACCAAACGATATTGTTTCGAATTGCTAACGATATAATCTCGAAGATAAGCTTATCCGCTTTCACAATATATTTTCCATAACCGTTTGAGGTTTATTTGAAAAATAATAGGTAAAGTTTATTTTCAATTGAAGAATCAATTAAAATACATTGAAACAAGTTGTTTAACTTTTTTTATCAATCAATAAAAAACAAACCACAAAAAATATGTAGGAGTTGATATTTTCAGTCAAATATTCTATTTTTAAATTTCTATTTTTAGAAAAACTAAATTAAATAATTTCTTTGTTTGCTGCTTTAAAACAAAAAATTCAAATATTTTCGGTTTTCTTTTTTGTTAAAATAGTTCGTTTATATACAAAATTATTATACCCTACACCACTATGTGTATTATAAGTTTGTGCTGATGTTTGTAACACCAAAAAATATTGGTCGTAGACCCACCTTATAGTATACCGATCGGTTCAGAATTTTTTTTTATTTCGATTTAACGATGTCCGTCTGTCCGTCTGTCTGTCCATGCAATCTTGTGCGCACTCTACAGGTCGCAACTATTAAGATATTTTGATGAAATTTGGTACGCACACCTATGTTGGCCCAAGGACGAACAAGTTTGATTTTGCTGAACATCGGTCCATATTTAGACCTAGTGCCCATATAAGGGTCCTACCAAAATTATACTCTTTATACGCTGCAGGTCGCAAGTATTAAGATATTTTGATGAAATTTGGTACATAGACCTATGTTGGCCCAAGAACGAAGCCTATTGATTTTGGTGAACATCGGTCCATCTTTAGAACTAGTGCCCATATAAGGGTCCCCCCAAAATTATATTGTTTATACGCTGCAGGTCGCAAATATTAAGATATTTTGATGAAATTTGGTACATAGACCTATGTTGGCCCAAGGACGAAGCCTATTGATTTTGGTGAACATCGGTCCATGTTTAGAACTAGTGCCTATATAAGGGTCCCCCCAAAATTGGCTTGGTTACAAACTGCAGATCGCAAATATTAAGATATTTTAATGAAATTTGGTGCGCTGACTCACATTATAGAAAATTTTGACATAAGCCCCATTTTAACCCTTTCGAATTTCGGATCCAAACAATATACCAGACTGGTGTAGGGTATTGTATAGTCGCCCGCCCGACTTTAACCTTTTTACTCGTTTCCATTCAAATTACAAGGAATTTTTTACTCATACACACAAACATAGCCAATAAAAATATGAAGGTGTGTATTGGTGTGTAGTGTTATGAAATTTCAAACAAAAAAAAAACTTTCAAGTATGAAAAAACAAACCACAAATTCGTTTTTTTTTACGTTTTGTCAGTTAAAAATTGATGATTGTTTTAACAGACTCTTTAATTATTTTTATTTCTTTTATGGATTGTTTAAACAATGTTTGAAAATAAATAGCAAAATGGTTCAAATATAATGAAAAATCAGAAGTCCTTTTTTTAATTGTGTTTTCAATTAATTTAATATGTATTTTAGGTTGTTTTTAAGGATAAAATATTTTGAGTGCGTGAATGACATCATTAACGCTTAATAAATAATAAGTAGGTACTGTGAAAAAATACACATTCGTTTTCGTCGAATAACGATATGGTGATGATATCGAAATACCATGCACCGCGATAATATTTTCGTCATATTCAAAAATTTTGGTCGTTATTGTATAACCACTCCATGACAATGTGATACCATTAGTGATATCGGAGTAAACAAAAATATATTATATCTTTAGGGGATAATTTATAAACTCTATCGTTATTTTAAAAAATTATGATATTATTACAATTTCATAATTTTGTCAGAAACAATAGGGAAAATGTCAATAAATATGTACTCTTTAACCATACTGTATCATCTAAAACATCCCGTTTAAGGATTTTTACAGCATTTTTCATAGGGGTTTGGTTTGATTTACATTATTTTCCTCCAAAATTTTAAGCAATGTTGCACCAAGAGCTGACAATCTTCCTAACAAATTTGCTATGTATAAATGAGCAAAAAAGTTAAAGTAGGGCTTGCCGATTATATGATACCGTCCACCAGTCCAGAAGAGTAACTAATGTTTAGTGTTAAAATTTGTCTGAATTTGAAATCTGAATTTCTGTAAAATAATTCATATGGGCGCTAGATCCAACTATGGACCGAATACGTCTAAAATCAGTTGGTTATATCCTTGGGTCTAATTTAGGGATTAATATTCATTCTATAATGCTAATAGTTGATATACTCTTATTGACATATTCTCTAAAGCTGACCTAATCTTAAAAATATCATATTTTTATATACGATAAAACTCACAAGTGGAAAAGGATGTTATAATTTTTTATCTCAGTTTTTATAAGTAAATTTTTGAAATAGTAACGTTTTTATTTTGTTGTCCCCGTACTGTTGCATGCATGTATCTGTATACAAAACAACATTTCACTTAATATGGTAATGTTTATGTTGTAGTAGTTTAAGAAGATTTTATGTTAAGAAAGTTTGCCTAAATTAAGAGTGGTTGGTTCGTATGGCATATCATTGCTGCGCCTAGGAAATTAGCTATGTGCCATTTTTTCGAATTTTTTTTATTACTGCACTCGCAAGTCTTAGGAATTAAATATGCTAAAATCCCAAACGTATTTAACAAATTGTGAAAACTAATCCGTTGTAGGCATGTCCCTATCCGGAAAAAGTCAAATACGTTTGGGATTTTAGCATATTTAATTCATTTAATGCAATTAATGTATATCCCGATAAAATAAAATTTAAAAAAACTAATATGCAAGTGCTTGTGCAAATTTAAATGTTACTGACACTTTAGAAAACATTGTTTTCTGTAGTTGTTTCTACATGAATGGATGTCACTACATTGCTAGATCTGTCAAAACAACAGAGTAGTACATTGGAAGATGACAAAGCAAATTGTGGAAAATGTTCTATTGTTGTTTTTGTTTTTTCTTTGATATTTTAAATGTTTAATAACGCTCCTAGACGAAAACAAGAAATTCTCATTGAGTTTGTAATTTAACTTAACAAATATTTCCAGAAATCCGGATAGGGACATGCCTACAACGGATTATTTTTCACAATTTGTTAAATCGTTTGGGATTTTAGCATATTTAATTCCTTTAATGTAAAAAATTATTTGTTTTAAGGTCACTAACCGCCGACAAAGATTTTTCCTTAAATGAAGTAATGTGTAAAATCTATCAAAATAAGGAATCAAAAATTAAATACCAAAAGCATGATATATCAAATTTTGTTGTTTTTCAGAAGTATATTAGAAACATGAAGCCTCAATTTTAAATTAAGCCACAGTTTTTGGAAATTTCCCAATTTACATATAGTTTATTTTAACTGTAAAATTCCCGCAAATCCTAAACGGGGTACAGATTTTTTTCTATGAGCCTGTATCATTGAGCAGTAAATGAGTCTTGAAGACTTAAACTTATGTTTCCAAAGTTCACATTAAATACTGCACAGACTTAATTAAGAATTAATTAACTGATGTGGTCAACTTTGACATCATGATGTTTGGAAATAGCATGCCTCCAATAAAATTATTTTATCGGACCAAATCACATATTCGTTCAGTAAAGTATACAAGCTTCGTTAATTTTAGTCACACTGTTCCGTTTTCAAACCAGTACTTTAAAACGACCATATTTTCTTTAGTGGATCAATAATTTACAAATCATATAATAATTTAAAATCTTAACTACACACAGAGAAAAAATTTTCAATTTTCCAACTGAAATTCGGTTACATCTACTAAAATAGGTTGCTATAACTGAATATTGGTTATCACAACAAAATTCGGTTAAATCAACTGAATTTTTGTTGCAATTCCCAAAATATTTAGGAATCACATTCCAATATGGTTTCAACAATCGAATTTATTGGTTGTAGCAACCAAAATTAGCTTGGCAATTCGGTTGGCAATTTTTTTTTTTCTGTGTGTACAATCGTAAATGAAAAAAATTAAATATTAGATAAGTGTTATCCGAAGTTGCCAGATATTTATTTAAAAAGATGAATTTTTGATGGAATATTTCCCAAAATTATTTTAAAATATTAAAAAACCTAAAATTTATAAATAATAAATAAAATGTGTTTAAATAATTAATATAAAAATATTCAAAATCCTAAAATTTTTTATTTTTAATTTATAGGTGGATGAGAAAATGGCAAACTTTCTTCCATCTGACCGATCGGAGCAAAAATTTCCGAATATACAGAGACGAAAAGATTAAAAAATGTATTCCGTTTTCACTCAAAACAAACTCAATGGCCAGTTTTTATTGAAATACCACTGCACTTATAAAAATCATAATGTCTTCCCAGCAAAATCTCAGTAATGGGAGCTCATTACCAATATCTAAGTAATAAGCAGTGGAATAAGAGTCTACTGCATTTAATTCAGTGACAAAACTGATTTGTACACCCACTTACCCCCTACATTACAAAAATATTAAAAATGTGTAGTTATTGCTAGCTGCTAAGCAGTACAAAAATAAGTAGCTACAAGTTTTTAAATAAAAGGGCCTACTCATATACTTATAAGTGGATAAAAAATTAATAACTACAATACCAATATCACATTATTTTTATAATTAAATAAGTAGTCGACAGCTTATAAAAACGACTTCGTCTAACAAAAGTAACTGGTACTGACGACAAATTATAAGTAATAAATAATTTTAGTATTCTTTGGTAATGAAAGATTTTGCTGGGTTAATATAATTTTGGTAGCTTAAAAAAATGGTCAAAAACTAAAATATTTTTCCAAAAAATTTTAAAAATTACTTAACTGAAACAGTGAAAGTTTCTTATGTTTTTGAGCAAAGATTTGTTCACAAAAATATACAAAAATTAGATTTTTAAAAAATTTGCAACCGATTCATGTCCTATCGAAAATTCAAATTTGGCTACCAATATTTCCACTAGACGGCAAAAAATTACAAAAAGTGCAGTGATTGGTGGAATAATCTCCAGTGGACGTTGCTTAATAAATCGAGAACTTCAATAGGGCACATAAGATCACGCGATATGTTCAGTATTAAAAGCAACAACTTCTAAAAATATATTTAATATTTTTCATTTCACTCAAACTATTCCGTTGTGTAAAGAAGGCAGTAATTTCATAAATAGCAGACCAATATATAAAATCTATATTAGGTTTGCCGATAACGTCATTGAATATAAATAGTATTAACTTCCAGTAACCGACATTAAATATTTCTTCATTGAACCAACTTCGCATTTCAGAATATACTAAAATGCAAAAATAGCTATGTGCCTAAAAAATAAAATTTAAGTTAATTAAATACACTCAAAAAAATAAGTTAGTAGAAAAATTAGTAAAACATCTTGTATATCAAGTGTACTATTTTTCAGCAAATTTTAGTTATATTTTTTTAGCACTAAACTAATTTTGAACTAATGTTTTACTAATTTATTTTGCTACGAAAATTGTGCTGACAACCGCATTCATAGCGTGGACGACAACCAGATAGACAAGATGTAGATGTCGCAGCTTGTCTGGAAACGGAAATGACAAAAAAAGAAAAACAACTCTACACATATTCTATATTTAAATTTTCAGCAAATAAATTAACTAAAGTAAAATTTGGCTACAAGTTTTTTGAGTTTTTTTCAGTCTACTAATATTCAGCAAAAAGTTTGGTGATTTTAGCAAGGATTTTTTTCATTTGCAGCCGACTAAGTGTTAGCAAAATTTTGCTGCAGATTACTACTTCTTTGGTAAAAATCAGTTCGCTGAGTTTCAGCAAACCTTTTGCTGAAATTACCAACTTTTTTGCAAGCACGCTGCTGACTAAAAATTTGCTGACACAGCAACATTTTTTGCTGACTTTACTGACTTTTTTTTTGAGTGTAGCTTTTTAAAATAGCTATACCTTTTTTTGGTAAAATCCGTAAACTACTCAAAACGTTTGAAAGTCTTGGAATTTTTTTCTGTAATGGTAGCTAATGAATAAATATACCAATAAATAGTACACTCAAAAAAAAAAGTCAGTAAAGTCAGCAAAAAATGTTGCTGTGTCAGCAAATTTTTAGTCAGGAGCGTGCTTGCAAAAAAGTTGGTAATTTCAGCAAAAGGTTTGCTGAAAATCAGCGAGCTGATTTTTACCAAAAAAATAGTAATCTTCAGCAAGAGTTTTGTTAACACTTAGTCGACTGCAAATAAAAAAAATTCTTGCTAAAATCACTAAACTTTTTGCTGAATATTAGTAGACTGAAAAAAACTCAAAAAACTTGTAGCGAAATTTTACTTTAGTTAATTTATTTGCTGAAAATTTAAATATAGAATATGTGTAGAGTTGTTTTTCTTTTTTTGTCATTTCCGTTTCCAGACAAGCTGCGACATCTACATCTTGTCTATCTGGTTGTCGTCCACGCTATGAATGCGGTTGTCAGCACAATTTTTGTAGCAAAATAAATTAGTAAAACATTAGTTCAAAATTAGTTTAGTGCTAAAAAAATATAACTAAAATTTTTGCTGGAAACGGAATTTTAGCAAAAAAATTGCTGAAAACTAGTACACTTGATATACAAGACGTTTTACTAATTTTTCTACTAACTTATTTTTTTGAGTGTATAGACTTTTAAAAATAACGCAAAATCATAAAATAAAACCGTTTTGTTTGCTCTCCTGAAAATTTGCTGTAAAGCAAATAGCTTATTTCTTAGGCGCAGCGATGAAAGCTACTTTTCTATCCACTAAACTACACTGCAAAAATACTTATGCAAATAAATCAGGCCTTATATACACTGCTTTAAATGAACATATTTTCATTTAAAAACTTTTTATTGCACAAAAATATTAACCGACCCAGAGTTTTAGTGCAGCATTTTCTGCTGAATAGATAAGCCATTTAGCTTTATCTAAGATATCGATAATAAAAATCGAGTAGCAACTAGAAAATCCCAGTGTAGAAAATCATTACCAGATACTATGTGGTTATGTAACTATATACCTGGTAATGGTAACTAGTTACTTTTTTACTTTTTTTTTATTTTTTACTTTTTTTACTTTGTTTTTTTTACTTTTCTTATTACATTTCTTATTACCTTTGTATGGTGATGTCGCAAAAAATAATGAGTTATGCTTACACACCAGCATACGAAAAATCTAAAAATATGTCATTACCTATATGCTTGCCAGTATTGATAAAAATAATGAGTCAAAAAAGAGATTTTCAAAAAAATAAGTTTTATAAAAAAAAATATTTTTTACTGTAAAATTTTTTTAAATATAATTTTCTAGTATGGGAATCGAACCTGGGACTAAAGATTGACAGTCAATAGCTATACCAACTGAGCTATATCGGCATGTAATCTTTGATAGATAAAAACATTATTGACCTGCTGCACACAAGTCAGCTTACTCGCCAACATACAAAAAATCAAAAAATATTTGGTTACATATATATATGTAATAATATATATAATAAGGATATATCCTTACCAGTGTTGAAAAAATATTGAGTCTAAAAATAGATTCCAAAAAATTTAAAAAAAAAAATCTAGAAAACTACTTTCTATTTGAAATAATGATAAAAAATAAGTCATTATCAGTAACTCATTATTAAATGTTTTAAAATAATGCAGAAGGTAAGTGGGTGTCATTACTGGTAGTCCAAAAAATAATGATATGTCATTACCGTTTCTAGACTTGGATATGTAAAAGTGATTATGCATAAAAATTTCAAAACCTTATAACAGATTTATAAAATGAATTTTGTATGAAAAATTAGTTTTACAAGTCACTTATAAATTTTAAAATTAATTCTAAATATGAAATTTGTTTAATTTCTGCAAAAAACTGCAAATTTGTGACGAATGTTACCGCTCATTTCGGCTTTATTCGCTTTTTGAACAATTAAAATTTATTCGGATAAAGAAAAATAATTTAAAAATCTTATATGGGTCATTCCATCTCAAATCGACCAATGGTTGGAATCGACCCCTTTCGATTTGGATGAATTTTGGTCTGAACTTTTCTTTCATCATATAACGAAGTTTTGCCAAAGGAAAAAAATCACAAATATTTTTTTCCAAAAGCTATGAAATATTTAAAGTTTCAAAAAATGTCATCATTTTTCTAATTTTTTGCCTTGTTACGAGGTTATTTTTTGAATATCTCTAAAACTATAATACCCAGCAAAACCTTCTATTATCAGGTAAAGGGAAATGTAATAAGAAACCAAAATTTGTAACTGCTTACACTTTGGTCGCATAACACATTATTTTAACATGGGGGTGTCATTGGGGGTAAATGACTTCATAATCATACCGGTAAAGGCTCAAATAAGTGGTTACGAAGGAAGTACTGAAATAAGTTGTTACTTGTAATATTAAATTCACTAGTTAGCTAAAATTAGTACAAATTTCATTGGTTACAAATACGAAATAAAATAATAATAAAATAAATAATAAAGTAATGACGTTGTTTAAAAGTACACCGATCCGAGCAAGGTAATTAGATTCTAAATTTTTATAAAATCGTACTTTCGCATAATAAGTAGTTATAATAAAATACAAGTAGCTTATTATTTTTACCCGTATTAATAAGTTTTTATTAAACACAATATCGGTAATATATTATTTTAAAGGCTTCAAATAAGTAGTGATATATCTCCATATCGGTAACTCATTATTTCATACCCCCCACATAAGTATTGATGTATCACAATATTAGTAACGTATTACTATAGGTTTCTAAGTAAAACCAAGGGTAAAGGGGTACCCGTTGCCAGGCAATGCGTAAAAAAGGTCAAACTCATTACCAAGGTTTTGCTGGGTAGCTACAAAAATGGTACTTAGCTCGTTTTAAAGAGGATATTTAGCCGGATTAAAAATAAATAAAAAAATATTAAAAACTAAATAAAATTGAAAATTTAGCAATTTTACAATTTTAAAAATCGAAAAACTCAAAAACCTATATTTTTTAAATCGAAATTACGCTTTTATTTTTTTGGTGATAGTTTGAAAAACAAATAAGGTAAGAAATGGCACACTATCACACTCTTTCATTTATGTATACATGGCCGCCTTTAGATTTACAAAATTTTTAACAGAAAATTGGTTAATTTATAAAAAAATACCTTAAAAAAGACAAATAATTTTGTTAAATTACTTACTTATTTTTTTGAATGTACATATAATGTTCATCTTATATTGTATCTTTTTGCATGTTTGAGTAACCATTTCATTGTATTTGAAGTCTATTCCTTTTAAGTATCTAACATAACAACATTCAACTACTAGGAAACCCATATTTACTCGTTATGTACAGCTTAAAGCAATGATTGTAACAGTCTATTGTAATGAGTTTGTACATGTGCTTTAAAGTATCTTTGTATGTGAATGTATTTTTTGACGTACATATTAAAAAAAAAAGAATTTAAAACTTTTCCAAAACAGTAAACATTTTGTATGCATTAAAAAAAAAAAAGTTTGTTATGAAAAACAATGCACAGCTTTGTTGAAAGTTGTTTGTGAGCTAGAAAATCAAATGTTTAGACCTGGTTAGATGATCAACGTGACAGACAAGACAAATATTCAGTGAAATTCAATTTGAATTAATGGAAAGTTTCTTCAAATTTCTCATTTCTTTAGACACTGAATTGGACGCCAGTTAATTTTTTATCTTAAGAT
The DNA here is from genome assembly GCA_949987735.1 of Leucophora obtusa. Lineage (NCBI taxonomy): Eukaryota > Metazoa > Arthropoda > Insecta > Diptera > Anthomyiidae > Leucophora > Leucophora obtusa. Next base: position 175,930,543 of record OX465297.1, read on the forward strand.
AGGTGAAAGGATTTTCATGTTATTGCAACTAAATTTTTATTTAAAATCGCCCTTTTAATTACATTTAAAAGTTTTGTACCCTAAACCACTCTGTATAATAGGGTATATTAGGTTTGTGCTAGTGTCCGTCTATACATATATCATTATAAAATTAACAATCCTTGTAATCAAATTATACATAAATAGGTCAGAAAACTGAAAATAACTGGCAAAAAATGGTACAAAAATGTATACATAAATTTGGTACAAATTAGAATGGCAGGCGAAATGGAGAATCTTAGGAGGTATTCATATTAAATATATCGTACAAGTTATTTTTACCCGGTCACGGTATTTAAAGTATTGTGCTTTAAAAAGGAAAAAAATAATAATATATTTAAAAACTCCTTGTCGTCCACACCATCGCTCCCGTCACGACCCCACTCACCGCTATCGTGTCCATTGCCGTGTGTGTTGTCAAAAATCTAGAAACAAACTCAACTATTGAAATGGTTTTACAAATTATTATGAGAATTGTATACATTTCGTGTCAAATTTCAGCCAAATTTGAAAGGAGAAATCAAAAAATGAAGGGGTTTATGACAAACACACAAATTTCAAAATTTTTAGAAAAAAGTGTACGTAAAACAGCGCGTGATCCTTTGTGTATTGATGACGATCTTGCACGTGACGTGAAGATAATAAGTAAAGAATTTCAGCAACATCCATTAAAAATTAATTATTATACCCTACACCACTACGTGCACAGGGTAAAATAAGTTTGTGTTGTAACACCAAAAAAATATTGGACCCAGACCCAACTTTTAGCATACCGATCGACTCAGAATCACTTTTTGTTTCAATTTATCGATGTCCGTCTCTCTGTCTATACATGCATTCTTGTGCGCACTCTATAGGTCGCAAACATTAAGATATTTTGATGAAATTTGGTACACATCGTCCTATGTCGGCCCAAGGACGAAGCCTATTGTTTTTGGTTAAAATCTGTCCATATTTAGACCTAGTGCCCATATAAGGGTCCTCCCAAAATTGGCTTGTTGACATGTTGCAGGTCGCAAATACGAAGATGTTTCAATAAAATTGGGTTGGCTGAATCACATGGTCACAAGGACAAAGCCTTTTAATTCTAGATAGGATCGGTCCATATTTAGACCTAACGCCCATATGGGCTGTATTTCCGATTTTCACTTTTTTATCATTTTATAGAAAATTTTGACACAAGTCCAATTTTAACGCATTCGAATTTTGGATCCAAACATTAGTTGGCTTTTTACCAGACTGATGTAGGGTATTATATAATCGGCATGCCCGACTTTAACTTTTTTACTCGGTTTTTTTATTTGGTTTTTATTTTACAGATGATTATAAAAATTGTAAAATTTTTTTTGCCAAATTTGAGTAAAATATTTTAAAAGACTAAAAAAATTGCTTATAATTAGTGGCGTTATATAAAATAAAACTGGTATAATTTCACCAAAAATCGGCAAATTTATCACCTGTCATCACACATGTTGTTTATCATTTATCATCTCACACATGTTGTAACAAAATTGACTAAATGTTGCATCTCAACTCATTTTTAACAGAAAAATGTTGTTTCTCGAGCTTGACCGACTTCGGCTTTTTTCGAGAGATCTAAGCGTAGCATAGTTTCTCTAGAATATATACTCTTTGTTTATGTTAAAAACCATCAAAATATTCACAATCAGTATTTTAAATGTTTAGTTTTTGTAAAGAAATTTTTTTCAATATAATAAACACATATCTACAACCTATATTGCTATTGAATTTTCCAATAACACTTCAAGGCAACAATGATTAATGTATTCATAACTTGTGATATATAATTAATATTGTTTTAATAACATATCTGCGTCAATGCGTAAATAAGCTTTGAATTTTAATAAATACAATGTTAGCCATGCATACAAATATTTACGTAACTTTAATATCAAACCAAAAGCAATTAAATTTTATTATACAATTTCAGGTGAATATGCTGGGAATATTCTATTAGGTTTTGAAAACGTTAAGATATAAAGAGTGAATACACCAAAACTGCGACACTTAGAAACTAGTACAAGTAAAAAACTAGGTGGCTTTAAAATATTTTTTTTTTATTCGAATACTTTGAAGTTTAGACGTAATAAAAATAACAATTATTTTAATTTTTGCATTAAAAAATACAAAAATTGTTTTTTCGGACTTTCTATATTTTCATATATTTAGTTAGAATATTCTTCCACCTCAAGTCCAAATTCTAATATGATATTGTCATATTAGATTTTTATTTCTTGTTTCAAAAATCAGACAGTTCATATACGAAAGTACAAAATTCTCGTCCCGTTGATTTTTTGTACCTTATGTAATATCTCGGTTTGAGTAAGAAAGTTATCATTTTCTTATTGCGGACAACTGAAGAGTAGAGTGATGTCTACGAAACAATTGTATTGTCTATCATGAAAATAATCAACCCCTTTTTTGAAACAACAAATAAAAATCTAATATGACAATATCATATTAGAATTTGGACTTGAGGTGGAAGAATATTCTAACTAAATATATGGTAATAAAAATATTTAAATATTAGTTATTATTTGTTCAATATGCAACTGATCGGACTTTTCGTCGCACATGCGCCATCTTCTTTTGCACGAGTGCATCATCGCCTTTTCGCGACGCCGACAACCACTTGGTTTTGAATTCTGCAATATCTTTTACCTGTTCACCTGTCTTTTTCCATATTCCTTTCACTATTGACCAATATTCCTCAATAGGGCGTATCTCTGGGCTATTGGGTGGATTGCAGTCGCGAGGTACAAAATCGATTTTATTTGCATTCTACCACTGCAGTGTGTCCTTGGTATAGTGCAGCTTGCCAGGTGCGGCCAAAAAACAAGGGGTTTGGTGACGTGACTCTTAATAAATGGCAGAAGACGGTTTTTGAGGCACTCATCCCGATAAATTTCAGCATTCATTGTTCCAGCTGTGATGAAAGGGCTGCTTTTACGATCACAGGAGGAAATGGCTTGCCAAACCATGTATTTTTTGGACATTTGGACTTCATTTTCAATTTCAGACCTTCTCTGTAGCGATTTAAAACCCTAGAAACTGTCGAGTGGTGGACTTTTACATTTTTCGTAATTTTACGCGCACTGAGAACCGGATTTTTATATATTCGTGCAAAATAGTTTTCCTCGTTTCTAACTCGGTGGTCATTTTTGGCGAAACTAAAAGTCAAATTCGAATGAAATATCTCATACATGATCAGTTCTGTGATTGATCTCAAAGTGTAAAGACGTGTGTGTTCTCGTTAGTACAAGTATTATTGAAAAATCAAAACAAAAACTTGCATTCCCTTGAACAATAACAATTGTTCATAGACCGTAAAAACAAACAATAATAAAAAATAAAAACAACATAAAGCGTGCATTATCTAAAGATGTTGATAACGCATTATGCGTTAGCAAAATGAGTAAAAAACCCAAACCCAATAACAATTCGTCTAGAACGAATTATTTCTTACCGTTACAAACTATTGAAGATAATGATGAAGATGAAATAATTATACAAAAACCAGTTAAAGTCTCTATACCTCCAATTACTATATTAAAAATTAAAATAGAAGAACTTCATGAAATATGCAGAAAGTTTGAAATTTCTGATTATTCCATACGGAAAATCTCAATCGGCCTGAAATTGTTTTGCCGTTCTAAAGAAAATTTTGATAAGTTATGTACCACACTTACAGGCTCGTATGAATTTTTTACTTATGCAACTAAAAGTGAAAAACCTTATAAGGCTTTAATTTTTGGTCTTGATAAATATGACCCTATGTTAATTAAGAAAAAGCTTATAGATATGGGTTTAAAATGCTTAGACGTAAAATTAGTGGTTAAAAAGAACAACAACAATATCGAATATTTCATTTATGTTGTTTATTTGGAGCGACTGTCTGTAACAATGAAAGAATTAAGACAAAACTATTGTGTTATAGATTATGTAAAAATTAAGTGGGAGTTCCAGCAAACCAAAAAAAACAAAATTACCCAATGCTACAATTGCCAGATGTTTGGCCATGGTTCTAGCAGGTGTAAGGTAAAAATTTTCTGTGCTAACTGCGCCGGTCCGCACAAAACATCCGAGTGTAAGGAGTCCACCATAAAGTGTGCCAATTGTCAGGGAGACCACAAATCTTTTGCTAATGAGTGTCCAAGTAGGACTACATACGTAGAAATAAGACAACGTTTGCAACCAACACCAAGACGATCCTTTCAACGAAACCGTAGCTCGATAAATCCAGCCAACTACAACAGAAATTTTCCAAACACTTTACGACAAAATGCAACTGATGCTGCTGGTGTATGGCAACAAAATAACAACAATAATAGTAACAATGATTTGTTCACGTTTGAAGAAATAAAAAGTCTAAGCTTAGAGCTTATTACAAACCTTCGTAACTGCATGAGTAAAGCAGATCAATTTGAGGTAATAACAAACCTCGCCTGCAAATTTCTTTCATAATGGCTAATGCACTCAAAATTATAACTTGGAATGCTAGAGGCATTCGCAACAAAAGCTTAGAACTGTTCCAGTTCTTAAAAACACATAACGTGGACATATGTTTAGTTACGAAAACATGGCTTAAATCAAATATTTCAATAAGACATCAAGACTTTTTTGTATACAGAAACGATAGAGAACCCAACAGAGCGGGTGGCGGAGTTGCCATTATTATTAAAAAGAACATTCAACACAATTTGTTACCAATTATTAATACTAACCTTATTGAAAATATTGGAATCAAAATTTTGACTAACAGTGGTAGCGTTAACATTTTTTCTTGTTATTTTCCAGGGGGTGCATCTGATGTTGAAAATAACAAAAAACGACACTTTGCTTCAGATATACGTAGGCTTGTTAGTACAAGCGATAGTTATATTCTTGGCGGCGATTTTAATAGTAGGCATCGAAATTGGGGTTGTTTAAGAGCAAACTGCTGGGAAAACATCTTATTTGAGAAACTTATATCTTATAACGTTAATATTATTTACCCGTGTGATCATACATATGTGTCTGCTAGTTCCAGTAGACTAGGTTCTACACTTGATTTTTTCTTGACCAATATACCAGATATAATTTCTCCTGCGGTCGTCTTAAATAACCTTAGTTCTGATCACCTTCCAGTTCAAGTGAAACTGACTAGTGAAGTAAATAGAGCGAATTTAGTTAGCTTTGACTATCAAAATGCAAATTGGCTGTCCTTTCAAAGCCACCTTACAAGAAATACGAACATACCGGATATGATGGATATTACTTCTAATGAACAAATTGATTTAGCGGTTATGCAATTTAGAAACCTAATAAACGAGGCCATTGACATTAGCGTTCCAAGGAAATCTCCTTCTTTTAGGCAAAAGCCTATACCTAATTATGTGAAAATACATATACAGAGAAGAAATGTTTGTCGGCGAAATTGGCAACGATATCACAATTTGTCCGATTTCTACGAGATGAAAACTCTCAGTAGGAAAATAGGAGAGGAATTGGAAAAACTAAGAAATAAGTATTGGACTAACTTACTGACAACGTTAGACAAAGGTTCTGCTCCGTTTTGGAATCTGACAAAGATAACCAGAAATAAATGTAAATCAATACCTATCTTGAAACACAACAATATTAGATTCACCACCAATATTGAAAAGTGTAATATTATGGCTCAGACTTTTGCATCTAACCATTTAATTGCTTCTAATTTGGGTGATTCTGAAACAACCACGCAAGTTAGTGAAATACTTCAATCCTTTAGATCAAACACTCCTAACATCTCTGTTGATATGTTAGTAACTAGATCTCAAATAAGCGATATTATAAAAAATATGAAATCGAAAAAGGCACCTGGAATTGACGGAATAAGGAACAAATGCCTTAAGTATATTCCAAATAAATCTCTCAAATTTTTAACAGTTATTTTTAATGCATGCCTAAAACAAGGCTACTTTCCTCGTGAATTTAGGATTGCGAAAGTAATCCCGATTCGAAAACCAAATAAACCTCCAGATAGTCCATCATCGTATCGACCAATAAGTCTCCTATCCTCTATTGGTAAGATTCTTGAGAAAATTATAAATCAAAAATTGATATTTTTTATTGAATCAAGATGCATCTTTCCTCGCCATCAATATGGCTTCCGTAGAGAACATAATACGGTACAGTCCTTGGTTCGTATTAGAAATTTGGTAACCAAAAACTTTGAACTTCAAAAATCAACTGGTATGGTATTACTAGACGTCAAAGCCGCCTTCGATTCAGTTTGGCACGACGGCCTAATATATAAAATGATTCGTTTTGGTGTCCCCAACTATTTAATTAAAATAATCGAAAGCTTCCTTTGTATGCGCTCATTTAAAGTTCACATTGGATCATCATGTTCCGAAACTTTAGATATACCAGCAGGGTGCCCCCAGGGATCCTGTCTGTCTCCCATTTTGTATAACCTCTATACCTCTGACTTACCCCAACTGGAAAACTGTACCATGTCTATTTTTGCTGACGACACAGCACTATTATGCTCAGATATACTATCTGCTAATGTTATTTTAAATTTACAAATGGCTTTGGAAAAATTAGCTAATTATTACAAAAAGTGGAGAATAACATTAAATGCTGATAAAACCCAGGCAATATATTTTACAAGAAAACGAAAATCTTGCTATACCCCTCAAAGCAATATAATTTTTTTAAATACAGAAGTACAATGGGAACAAAAGGTAAAATATTTAGGAGTAATACTGGATCCAAAAATGAAATTTAAAGAGCATATACAATACATAGTAAACAAAGTGAATATTCTCACCCGTATACTGTACCCTTTCATAAACCGGAACTCAGGTCTAAGTATTGAAAACAAAATACTAATTTTCAAATTAATCTTTCATGCTGTAATTTTTTATGCAGCTCCTATGTGGACAAAAAGTGCAGCTTGTCATATTAAAAAACTCCAGATTGCTCAAAACAAGTTGTTAAAACTCATATACAATCTCCCTTGGTTCTTTTCGACTTCCAGACTTCATACTATTTCAAATATAGAACTTGTTAATTCTAGGTTAATTAAACTGACTACGAATTTTTATTCCAGATGTTCTGGATCTGAATATCCCCATATCAATGAGTTAACATCAGCTTAGCTAGCTAGTAGGTAGATTTGTAAGTGGTTTTATTAAAAAAATAAAAATTTTCAAATAGGTTTTTTAAAATTTTGCCTCCAATAAAAAATTTTAATGTATATATGTATAAAATTTTGTAAATAACTATTAATTATTAAGAAGAAAAAGTGCAAAAACTTGAACTATTTGTATATAATTTTTAAGATGAAAGTGTCGCAATTTTGGTGTGTTCAGCCTTTACATAAATATGGTTTAGAAGTCTTAAATAGAGTGAAATTCTCTTACATTGAACTTCTTTTACAACGAAAAAATTTTCTGGCCCCATCACATTTACTAACATATTTCAACTAAATACATGCAGATATAATGCACATCGGTTATCAAACTTTTTACATAACGAATTAATTTTGTAGTCCTATTCATGCAAGGCCCTATGCTCCTTATAGGAACCGAGGGAACACATATATATATTCATGCAATTTCACACACTATTTTGTTTAAAATGAATACATAAAACACTGGACCTTTAAATGAAAACTTTTTTGAAAATCTGAAATATATTATATTTCTATTGAAGATTTATACAAAAATGTTATTTTTGGATGAAGCATAGGGCAATAGAAGAATTACTTAGAATTACACAGAAAGAATCAATCATATAACAGGATTTTTTTGTTTGATTTATCAGAAGTAAAATTAGATTATTTAAATCACGTATTAGTGAACAGATTCAGCTGATTTCAGAAGTTGTTCCTGGAGGGCGCTTTTAACTAATTTTTGTTAGCTTTTTTTGCTGCTTGTTCAGATTTATTTTCATAACAAAAAATAGAACCGAAACCGGTTTTTTGAGAAACCCTTAACCGAAACCGGGTTTTCAAAAATAGCAATTTTCGAACAAACCGAAAACCGGTTTTCTGAAATGGCCGCTTTTTTGGACACTCTAATGGGAATTCGACCAAAATTCCCCGATCATATTGCCAGGAAGAAAATATTTATTGCTGGCAATATCCCCAACAAACAATTCGTTCCGTTTATTTACCGTTTTCGGTCCGTTATAAACGGAATCCAACTCCGTTTACGTATCGTTTTCTGGATCCGTATACGGACCAGAAAACGGAACTTAAGGAACATCGAAACTGATTCGAGTCCGCTGAAAGTTCGTCAATGACGGACCGTTAACAGACGTTATGTAGTGTTAAAAACTGACAAGTCCGTTGAAAGTCCGTCAATGCCGGACCGTTTCCGGACCGTTATATCGTGTAAAAAACGGAGTGACTCAGTTTTTAGGGGGCCGTTTTTTTACACAAAAACGGACTCGTATATCGACCTAAATTTACCCTATTTTTATTAATAATAAGCAATAGTTTTTTTTGTTTTTTTTATAGATTTATTAAAAATTTAATTTATTTTTTTAATTTACACTATAAATAATTACATTTGGTGCAGGTTGCGTCTCTATTCAAGTCAATTCAAATCAATTTATACAATAAAACCGAATATCTGCATTGAAACGATACAATAAATAATTGAGGTTTAACTGGTTGTAATCACGATGGTGTTTCGCACGTTCGTACACTTTTCTACCAAAACAACTAAATATGTCAGTAAATGTTCCTCAGTTGCATTCGCTTACAAATAAACCATCTTTAAAACACATAATAATGTTAATAAATCTTACCATCTGATGTATGTGACTTAGAGTTCTTTGGTTGATGGGTTGTTAGGACAGATTCACTCTATTGCGATTTATTTTTCATCTCAATATTATTTGTCAGCAACTGATGGGCTGAGCTGTATTTTTTTAAATAATATTAGTACTTTTTTCCAAAAACAAACTAACACCCGTGAACGGTACAGAAACGGATACATCAAAACGGAGTTGAAAGGTGTTGTGTTCGAAATCCGATCATACGATCCGTTAATGATCCGAACACGCACAAGCTTTAACGGATACGTGTATGCGGACCATTAACTTGCCGTTAAAGCCGGATTTATGATTCCGTACGTGCCGGACAATCCGTAAAAATGTTTCTTGGGTCAATTTCGTATTGCGGAAGTTTCCTTCATCGGGAACAACTGTTACCCGAAAGCAATACTTCCACGCAATATAAATCGGCGATATCGCTAATTTATCACTGGAAGATAAAGAGGTGATATCGCCAAATAAACGATTTATTTTTTTCATTATTAAATTTAAGCCTGAAAAAGAATATCTGCAAACATAATCCATTGACCAACACATTCGTTATCTTGATTTCATCGCAGCCGATTTTTTCCGCGCATTAAATCTTGATTTTTTGAGGAATTGTATTTGTTGGTTGTTTTTGTAAAAATTTTGTTTTCATTTTTTCCAAAATGGCAAAAAATTTCAAACAAATTTTCTTTATCTTCCGGAGGATTGAAAAGTGCCGCAATATATTCATAAAAAATTATGTCAAAAAATTCAATTTTTTAATTCTTTTTTCCAAATATCACCGAATTTTCTTCCAAATGATAAAAGGAAGACAATTTCAAAATACTACTTGATTATTTTCATTCAAATGAAAAATATAAGATATCGCTTTAATATCTTCTTGGAAGATATCTTCCAAATGCTTACAGGGTAACCTTAAAACACCGTAATAGAAATTAGCTAAAATATCGTTACCCTTACCGATAACCGCATCGTTTCGGTTACCATCGATGCTGTTTAATCAATTTAACAAAAATTTAGATTATCAGGTTCAGTTTAGTTAAATTACAGGATTTGAAGTTATGGCTGCTAATGAACGCTTTTAAAATAAAACAAATAAATTATGAATGTTTTACAAAGAAAATATATTTTCTGGATTTTATATATTTTTTAACAAACATAATTCTTTAAAATTTACTAAAGAACCACAACGATAAATAACAGTAACTTTACCTTCAAATTGTCGATCAAAAAATTAAGCTTTTATAAGAAATGTCCGCTTTTTGATTTAATGAACATTATATTTTTAGATCTTTATCAGCCAAGTTTTTTGTTCGAAAGAAACCTTCATCACGTTAACATGTGAAGTGTATATAGGTATACAGCAATCAACAAGGACCAAACCCAATAAACTTAAAAGAAACAAATGGACTATCAACAAGCCTTTCATTTGCTAAGTGTGTGTAGAAAGAAAACTTTGTTACGTTTGGCATGTTTGAGCTAAATATGTGTTATATGTTTTTACTTCTGTGTGCGCTAAAACTGATGTAAAATAAATGGACTTTCCGTTGGCAACAACGTCAACAATACAAAAAAAACAAAAAAAAACATAAGGATGCATGAAACATCAATCACTTCGTGGCAATAACAACATTGAGGCACTGTAACCGACAAACAAAACTACATACATGAGTTGTAAAATAACAGGCTTCAAAAACATGAAATTAAGTTGGCCAGATGTAAATAAATTGTATTCAAAAATACATACAAACAATAAAAGAATTATTTATACAAACCTAAACGTATACGTAATATTAAATTTCATATTAATATTACTCATACGCTTTGTTGCCCAGTATCTATAAATGCAATAAATCATAGCATGGTACATATTTCAAAATAACATACAAAAAAAAAACAATAATAACAACGAAAATAATTTTGCTGTGATTTGATGTGTAATTTTCAAATTTCATTCTGTCATTTATTGTATTTAAGATTTAGCCTGGCCATCTTAAACTACGTACGCATCACTTACCTTCCTCCACCATTTACTGAATTGGCAAACCAACAAGCGAGTCAGATGTTTCTGAAATATATAAGTTTTTTTTTCTTGTTTGTTTGTTTATTTCGTTTCATCAACATATGTATGTACATTTTGCAATATGTGGCATAAAAACCATTTACCACATATGAGTGGTATTTAGCGGAAATTTAACAATTGCATGCCAATAACAACAACTATATCCTTCATTGTATATTTAAGCGGTAATGTTTTTCAAGGATAGTTAGTTTCAGTATTTAAATATAAGAATTTCAACAAGAAATTATAATTTATGTGGTGTAAAACAAGACATAAAATATACTTTTTGACATGTGATGGCTGAAATGGACAAGCCTTTATCATTTGTTTTAAATTGTTTCTGGTTTTGCTGTTGTTGCAGTCAGCAATTGATAAATCTTTTTTAATGTTAGAAAGTAATATAGAGATTAAAAGACATGTATCATGTAACATACTGTTGGGAAAAAACGTTCTTTTATATTTTTTAATAAACTCGAACAAAGTGTATGTGCTTTTCTTTTACTTACGACTGAAAGGAGTTCTAAACAACACTAGTTTACAGCTATTTTGCGCATTAAATTTACATATGATTTTTTTTTGTGTTCGAGCCTATTAAACACGAAAGTGGTATTAAAAAAATTTGTATGTACTATTTTTTTTTAATTTTTAATTATTTTTAATTTTTTTTAGAGGCAGTTTGAATTTATGTGTGGTGGCTTTTTTATGTGCGAGTACAGTGGTATACATTCTCATACAAAACGCCCAAAAACGTAAGAGTTTTAGAGTTAGAAAATAAAATGAAACATATTTTATGCAATACATCCAGAAATATAGTTTCCAAAAACTTTCATTTGGTATCCGTTTGGCATTATTTGATTTGGAAGTAACATAAAAAGTCTTAAAAGAACCCGTTTATCCCCAATTTTTTCCATTCCTTCTTTACCCACTAAACACGAGATTGGGCCGCCAGGAAAAAAATGTGCCATAAGTTTTACTCTCTAAAAAAATATCACAATTTTAATATCTTGTCATTCAGATTTTTTTCCTTATATATAAAAAAATTTTAATACCACAAAAATCTGCACTTAGTTTTTAAAGGTTTATCAAATGATGATCCTTTAAAATGAAGCCTTAGCAAATGGAATGCTGTTACTGCGAACCATTACGTTGGTTGGTGTTTACATTCCCCTATCCGAAAGAACATGCTTTTTACAAAAATAGATTTAATTTATCATAAATTAATTTATTATACTTTTAAAAGTAATATAGAACAGTCAGTGAACTTCTGAAGATTGTTAATTGTTTAAGTAGTAATTAAATTTTGTTGCTTCAGCTGAAAATAACATTAATTTGTAAAAGAAATATAAATCCACAATGTCCTCAGCATACCATAAATTTTCCCAGTTGCAATTTTTATATATTCAGTCCAGGTAAATGTTGTAGTGAAAGAAACACCCAGATTTTTTGCAGCTGGTACCATATATATTTTAGAAAATCCAAGAAATACTCGGAAATGGTCAAGGGATTCCCAAGATATTCTAGATATAGGGATACACTTAGATTTGGAAGAGTTTAACCGTAATCTATTTGCAGTCGCCCACTCAAATTCATTCAATAGATGAGAGTTTATCTTAGCTACGCATTCATTTATTAAATTAAATTTAAAAAAAAATAAAAAGCTGAACATGTTCAGCATACATCTGTATCCGCATAAAGTTAAGATGTTTCGGCAAATCGTTAGAGTACATTGAGTAAAACAGTGGGCCAAGAATTGATCCCTGAGGAACACCTCTTGCAACTGGCAACCACGATGAGTGTTGACTTTTATCAAAAACAGCTTGGTATCTATTACTTAAATATGTCGAAATGAGCTTGCTAGAGGTTGACAAGAAATTGAAAAAATAACGTAACTTATCACACAATGTATCATGATGAACTGTGTCAAAGGCTTTCGAATAATGTAGTAGTACACTCATAAAAAAAAGTTAGTACAAAAGTCTGTTAAACGCGTTCTAATTCAGTTGAATTAATTTTTCCTCCTGATATATGATATCGATATTTAGCTATTTTTTTATAAATGATTTTGACAATGTGTCAGCTAATATAGATAAATTTATCGGCAACTTTTTTAATATTTGTGTTTTCAAAAGAAAACGGTAGGGGCGCTAGCGTATAGTGATTGATGGTGCTAAAGTGTGTTTAGTAAGTTTGCCGACCAATACAAATTAGAAATTTTCTAATAAGTATATTTTAATGTGTGTGATGAGTCATCACTCATGACACTTACCAATACAAATAAAAATAATATGCCGCTTGCTAAGAAAGTTCTAGTAAATAAAATAATATGATAAGAGCATGTTTTCTCTTGTTTCTGTTAGTCAGCAAAGGAACGCAAAAGAAAACGAAGGTATACTGGACATTAGAGCGTACCACCTTACAGGCAAAAAAAAAAAAAGTGCGCCGTACACTCTCCAATATGATGTATTTTTAGAAGGCGATTTCAAAAAAAATTTTTATATTTTTTTTTTTTTTTGCCGAACGTAGGGGTCGCCATTTTACATATTTCGTTATATCTTTGGTATTTACAGTCGGATCTTAAAGTATTATACATCGATGTTTTTCCCTCAAGGAGACCAGTGTTTTGCTCTAAGGACATTTTGACCTCAAGTATCCCGTTCTAGTAGTTACCCACCAGATCTCAGTTTCTACCACCCTAATGTACCACCCTTATATCAGGAAATTAAAGCTCGCAAAAAATCATTAAATTTTTGCTAAGGAAGTTTTTCGCTAAACCCTGTAGACATTTTTTTTTATATATTGGTTGCCGAACGTAGGGGTCGCCTTTTTAAATTTTTTTTAATTGGATTTTTACTATATAGCAAAACACTGGTCTCCTCGAGGCAAAAAATCGATATATCACACTTTAAAATCCGATTTTAAATGCCAAAGCTATAACAAAAAATTAAAAAAGGCGACCCCTACGGTCGGCAAAAAAAAATTTTTTTTTGAAATCGCCTTCCAAAAATACATCATATTGGAGGGTGTACGACGAACTTTTTTTTTGAAGTACGGTCTACTGGACATTAACATTTCGCAGTTAAAATTGTATTAAAAAAATAAAATAATCAGGGACGTAACAGTTATAACTTTTATTCAAAAAAGTGATTGTTTTACAATTTTTTCTTGTTTGAGTATTTTTAATTTTCTGTTTATTTGCTCTGTTTGATTTTTATTTTAAATTCAAACAAAAACAATCCAAACACGATTTTTATTTTTTCAAAAATAATAAAAGTTATTTTGTGATTTTTTTTCTTTATCAAAAAATAACAATTAAGAATACAAATCAAAAGCCATAGAACCAATGACTTCAACAATTATAATATCCTGATGATGTCAACTAGTGTTAATAAAAGATTGAACAGTGATTTAAAGTGAGTAAATATGTATATTCAATCACCTTCCGGCATTCAATTTAGGTCAATTTTTAATTTTTATTTTATTATCAAATAAAAAAGTTACTGCTTAATTTTTTCAAAAAAATCATTCTGTAACTTTTATAAAAAGTTTTTAAATAAAAATCAAAAAACAACAGAAATTTATAGAGTAAAATATAAAATTTGAAAAAATTAAAATCTTTGCCAAACTTTGTGATTTTTTTGTGCAATATAAAATAATATAGTGCATTATTGAAATATTATAATTAAATAAATTTGGGTGGTGACTTTTTTAGAAATATGACAGTTATTTTGGGTCTCTGAAAATAATAGAGGTTTGTTTTATAATATAAACTATATTTATTTACGGGAATACTATTAAATATGTTATTGTTTTTCTTTTATTTCAGCCCTTTAACATTTTCATCTAAATTCTACCAGCAGGTAGACGAAAAAAAGGAACCAAATAACACAACTTCCGCCGGCACACATATTGGCAAGAAAATAAAAGTGATATTTAATGCAAATAAAGTTTTTGGATGGTGTAATTTATTCGAAAATAAAATTAACAATATTTACATTAATTTGTTTTTATTCAATTAATAACAAAAAGTGATTGTAATTTGATTAGCATGTTTTGCAGATTTCAACTGACCCACTTTCATTTCTATTGGACGAAATTTCTTCTAAATTTTTAAGTTTCAACTGAATTTTTTTTCTGTTTATATAACCAACTAAAATTTAGCAGAAAACATGTGCTGATTTCGACTGAGTAATTTTCATTTCCATTAAACAACATTTCTTAAAAATTATTGTATTTGAACCAGGGTTTATGTCCCGGGAATTCCCGGGACGGGATTCCCGGGAATGCCGCCCTTTTTCAATCCCGCAATCCCAGGAATTTTGTGCGGGATTTCCCGGAATTTTTCTTTGTTCTTTTACAGAAGTTTTAGCTATTAAATATTGCAATGTTGAAAACTAAATTAATTTAAATTTAAAGCATTGGTTTGAAATTAATTTAAATAAGAAATATTTGATATTAAAAAATGCGATTTTAAATTTAATAAACTGAATTAGTATAAAAAAACATATTATTTAGGACAAATTGTTTTTGGATATAAGTTAAATTTGGTTAAGTTAAACCAAAAACAAATACTCGAACTTGAGAAGAAAATTTTTTCTTTAAAATGGTGATCTTTGGTCAAATAAAGCAATATATATAATACTTGAAACAACAGGCATTAAAAAGTTAGTAATATTTTCGTATTTCCAATTGAGTATTTTGAGGTTTTTTCACTTCAAATATTTAAAAGACACCAATTAAAGTTAAGAAACATTTAATAAATGTTTTTCGTTCAATTTGAGATCAAATATTATCACATTTTCCTTTAAATTATTTTGAAATTAAAAGACAGATGATACATTTTTCACAAGTAAATTACATACATAGAATAAAAATTTTAAAAATTCGATAAGGCCAGCAGGATAGAATAAATATTTTCGGATCCTGCTACAAACCCATCCTCAATATTCTATGCCTTTATGTGTTAATAATTGATGATGAACTATTTATTGAATTGAAACAAATAAGCAAATTGAAAAAACTCAATTAGACTAACATCAACAAAATTCTTACAATGTTATTTTTATCCGGCTGCTTGCTATGGAATTCAACTCTGATCGACAACTTATGAAGCACAGATTTATGAACGACAACGAACCGTTAATTTTAAATGCATATTATAATTATTTTTTAGCCTACAACATAACTCCATGTTTATAGTAACCAATTAGGCATACGTATTAAATTATATTTTTCACTATATCTAGTGTGTTAAGATGAATAAAATATTATTTAATAATATTCTATATAGTGTCGATTTTTATCAAAATCTTTAAGAGAATTTGGGTAATAATTTGTGTGAAGAATACTCACTTTTAAACTTTTTTATAAAATTATTCTACACAAATACTTCTGAGAATCTGCACAGAAACAAAATCTTTAGAAATTAAAATTTTTGGATTCCATATTTAAGAAATACTTAAGCAAAAAATCTATCTTAGTTCTGACTATAAAACTGATCCGATACAAGTTTGCACCCATTAATAATTCCAATATATCCTGAAAGAAGGGAAGAAATTAAAATACCTGTTTCTTTCACTTTTTCTATATCAATTCGTTTAACCGTTTCAACCGCGAATTAATATTTAGTTAATATATTTCATTTTAAAATTAAGACCGCCTTCCAAATAAATATATTACCTAAAGAGTAATTTGCGATTTAAACTATTAAACGAACTTATCTAGAAAAAGTTGAAGTCATGCATATTTTATATTTAGCCCTCCTTTCAGAATATATAGATTTTATCATGGGAACAACCAAAAGATGAACTTTGTCGGACTATGTTTTAATAGAAATCGAGTTTTTCAAGTACAACATATGTCGGATTTATTTATTTTGTAACGAGCGTGAATTCCCGGAATCCCGGGAAATGCAGAGAAAAATCCCGCTGTCCCGGGATATGAAAAAGTCCAGGAAAAGAAAAACCCTAATTTGAACTAACTTTTTACCTAAAATTTAGGTCACCTAAATTTAGCAGACCATGATTCTCAATATCATTGAAATTTCTGCTGGCGCAAATTCTGGTACTATTTCCTGTTATTTTAGCAGAATTTTTAACTATTTGTACGGGCTTTTTTTATGAGTGTAGTAGTACTAAAATACCGACTTCATCATCATCAATATTACTTCTCATATCTTCAACAACATCCGCAAGAGCAGTTAAACAACTATGTTGCGGTCTAAAACCAGATTTAAAACTGGTAAATAGTGCCTCATCAAGAACATGTTGCAACATTTGTCTATGAATGAGCTTTTCAAAGACTTTCGATAGGTATGACAAAATAAGAGTTATAGTTTTAAACAAGCCATGCCAAAAAGTTTTAAACAAGCCATGCCAAGGTGCAAACTTGCATACTACGAAATTGATTACAAACCCGTAAGAAATGTGGGGCAGCATTAATGTCTGATTCCCAAAAAAACCATCGAAACAAAATCCAGAAAATTGTACGGTTGTTTGTGTAAAAAATGTGTGTATTGTAATCGACGATGAGACGCATGTCAACGCAGGCTTTAGCACCCTGTAAGGTGGAAAGTTCTATATAAAATGTATAGCAGTGAAACTTACGACATACAGGGTCAACCACATTTTGGCCCGTCCTAGAATCGACCCATTATGTTAAATCCACTTTAAAACTCGATGATCGTAATATTGAATATGGTCAAAAAACCAGCTAAATCCACCAAATGTCCCCTAGTATTGCCCCATCAAAAGGTATTGGACCCTACACCAGTCTGGTTGAAAGCCAACTAATGTTTGGATTCAAAATCTCAATGGATTGAAATGTATTCAAATTTTCCAATAAATTGGTAAAAAAAAAAAAAGTCGAAAATCCGTAAGAAATTTCCGAGTTCAACTGATTACTATACATAACACAAAATAGGTGCATTTAACACCCAGAATAATTGTATTAATTTGTAGGCTTGTGTAATCAGCTGCCTTAAGGTCATCCAGAATAATACAAAAGTTTTTATAAATATATGTACAAAAAAGTTATTGCAACTTCCATACCCTTAAGGCGTTTTTCCTTTCTTTTCCCTCTATGAAAAGCAATTATTAAGCAACATCATATTATATAGAAAAGTACATAACTTTCCTAATTATTTAACCCATTTGGCTACTATGGGTCAATATACCACAACAATAACGATATATTTTTGATGAATGCTGACATATACAATATAAAATCAAAGTAAAAATATATTAGTGGTTTTCATATAAACTCGTAAATGCCTTGTAAACCTTGCATGAATACAAACCATATTTTTTATATATGGAGTTTGACATTAAACTCATAAACATACCAGGTTTACACCGTTTACGAGTAGAACACGAGTTTATATGAAAACCCCTATTCAGTTAACAAATTTTTCATCTAAAGTGTACACTTTAGAAGCAACAAAGTGTTAAAATCAAAATTTAATTAAATTTCTAAAATAATGATTTTTTAACAAAAAACTTAGATACAATTAAATATAGCAATATTACAAAAAACAATCTCTACCCCTTTATGGTACATTTTTTTTAAAGAGAGATCAAATCAGAGCATTAAAATCTGATTTTAGTTCTTCTGTGCTTGCAATATCATGTGTTTTTTTGCTGAATTGTTTCATGATTTTTTTGTTTTTTAAATCTTTTTCCGATTTCCTTAAGTCTTTTTCATTTGTTTTCTAATATTTTTTTTTCTCAAATGCAATTTATTATAACTAGTGGCTTTTTCTTCTCCCCTTGTTCAACAAATAGCACTTTTACAAATACAAGAGTATTTCCTTTTATATTTCTCCAATTATCGTGTGTTAGTATTAGTTGTATAAAGTCAATGAAAAGTAAGCAATTAAAATTGACTTATTGTTCATTTTGTCATGCATGTAGGTACAACATATTTTTTGTTCTCTCCAGATGTTTGTTAAAGGTTCCGTTAACCATAAAACTGTAATAAATTTTACACCATATACAAAAAATTCAGTCGACACAACAGTTTATAAAACCTTGAAAGGAGAAAATTGTCATAAATAAAGTACGAAAAATGTATGATTATTTTTATATATTGTAAACAATAACACTCTGCAATAAGTGCAGGGTCTTTGCTTAGGACCTCGATTAAACCAAATGGAAATGAAAGCAGTAGTAAAGTCCCCGCTGGGTTTTGAACTACCTCATCAAAATTAATTTTTATTTTATCAAATACTTTCCAATTCTGGGCCGAAGCTTTCAAATGAAAATGTTCAGAAATCAGACCAAATGTCACCAATAAAACTTAACTCCTGATTAGTTTTCGTGCAGTTTCTTTTTTTAAGAGAAGCAAAAATCAGAAAATTCTTTCTATTAATTAATGCGTTGCTTTCTATGGAAAGGGATAGAGGACAGATGAAAGATGGCCATAATGGGCTTCAAATATGGAAACACGGTAACTGCGCGAGGTATTTAATGTTTGAAGAGTAGCTACGCGCCATCTGATGGTGAGTTGGCGAGCTTTATTAAAACTCTTTTTAGTTCATATCCCCGATACGCTATGTTACTTCGGAGGGATTAAGTCCTATGGGAACAGCGAAGGAGGACGCTGCGGTATATATGAGGGATAGACAAATCTTAAGTATTATTTTTCTTAATTGATTTTCCCATTTCTGGGAATTAACAACTTCATCTTAGGGGAGAAAATTTCTTAAATTTAAATTTTATTTTATCTTCTTATCTTAATTTTATATTTATCTTCTAGCAAAACAAAGGATAACGTTTTGTTCACTTTGTTTAGAGAAACCCTACAAAACTATTATTATTTTTTTTTAATACAAATCAACCAATCACAATGCTTAAAGTAGGGCATACACGTTCAATATTATTGATCAATTTTTCAAAAATCAACCAATCAGAACATTTTGTTTTTAAATATTTTGTTCGGAGTGGTTTATTTTAAAAACATTGATCAATAATATTGAACGTGAATGTTTGCCTTAAAGAATACAGTAAGTTATGAATTTTTTTTTTATCAATAAATTGTGATGACATACAACAAAACTCACTACTGCCGTTTTTTTTTTTTTGGTTTGGCTGAAGCTCTAAAATGTTTTTTGCAAAAATTAAAATTATTTGTTTAATTGTTCGTTTAATAAAACATAGTTCTACGTAAATCAACCATTATTTAAAATTTAATTAATTAACTATAAAAAAGCGGTATATAAAATACATTTTCATTAAGGTTCTTCAAAATTCAAGACAGTATTTTTATAATACAAAAATAAAAAAAATATTTTTTTGTTTAGAATTCACTAAACCATAATGAAGCTTTCTATTATTGGTGACTAAAAAATAGTCTATTGTAAACATTTTTTGAAAAGAAATTCATAAAATTTCTGACTACAAAATCATTATTTGAAACGTATAGGCTCAGAAATTATTCATGTTTATGGCTCATTTCAAAGTGTTCTTGAAAAATTCTTTTTATAAACAATTTGAACTACATTCTAAATCAAATTTTTAACATTCCGAAAATACTCCAAAAAAATGAAATTTTGGACATGTCATTTTAAATTTCCCTTTTGAAAAAATTTCCTTTTAATTTTGGATTCATTTTTGAATCTTTTAAGAGTGTACAAAAGAGAATCATAAATAAGTGTATTTTAAGATTACAACTTTGAAAGGCTCATAAAAAACAAACAAATAAGAATATTTTTGGACTCAAAATTATGAGTGCTACACAAAGGGAACAAAGGGAATTTTTTAGTATTTTAAAACCCATAATTTATGAGCGCTTAAAAATTTTTGGCTGGGTAAACTTTTTTTTTATAAATTATATGGTAGATATATAAATCCCCACTTGTACATAAGTTTTGAGGAGAAAAAATCAGCATATATCCTGTTTCTCGATACGATTATGAATAACCTTAATTTTCATAAAAATAAATTTAGCCTTAAAAATGTTTGATGATATGAAATGATGAAACAAAAGAAATGTAAATTTCTCCTACAATAATTGAAATATTTTTGTTAAATAAACATATGAATATCTGGAGTCATATGCATAATAAATTTTTAAATATACAAATGGCTCGTAAAACAAATTTTTTATACAAAATTAATTTTATAAAGTATTTTTAGTACAGTGTTGTTTTAACGGCATATAGACAGCTGTAGTTAATATTGTAATTAATAGGCATTTTTAAAATAATATTTAAGTAGTTTTGAGGTTAAGATAAATAATAAACTTTTTTCTCTAAAAATTATAAAAAATTTTAAATCAGAGTAGATCTACACCATTTCCAACTGTAATTGAGAAAAGAACAATTGAAATTGAGATTTTCCATTTGAAATTGAGAAAAGTTCATTTGATTTTGAGATTTTCTATTTAATACTGAGAAAATAATAATTGATTTTGAGATTTTCCATATGAAATTGAGAAAAAAGCAAATGAAATTAAGATTTTCCATTTAAAATTGAGAAAGAAACAAATAAGATTGAGATTTTCCAATTCAAATTGAGAAAAGGACATATGTAATTGAGATTTTATATTTGATATTGGGAAAATAACAAATGAAATTTAGATTCTCCAATTGAAATTGAGAAAGGAACAAATGGTATTGAGATTTTATATTTGAAATTAAGAAAAACGCAAATGAAATTGGGAAAATTATAAATTATATTAAGAAAAGAATAAATTTAATTGAGAAAAAATCAAATGATTTTGGGAAAAACTTTAATTAAAGAACAAATTTTGTTAAATCATATATTACTTTATACCTTATTTCACTGATCAATTTTACAGGCGATTAGATCCAAGATAAGGTATTGGGAGGAGTTGATAAAATAAGTGGTTACTTATGTGGTTACGAGGATGGAAAAAAAATGTGTCTAAAACTGATTTTTATAAAAATTTTTTTTAAAAAGTAAATGAATGGTTGTGCTTCGTATTTTTGTTCATGATGTCGAAAGGTAAACACAAAAAAGGTATACTCCTTACAAAAAAACACAAAATAATGTGTCTAAAAATAGATTTTCAAAAAATTTTTAATCATTACTGTGCGTTTATAACTCATGCAACACGTAATCAGTGATAGGTAAGTCCTTACTTTTTGCTTTGAAATAATTCGGTGTACCCCTCTCCAGAGAAAGGTTGTTGTCTGTGAACGTATTCCTTAATTTGCAGAGCTTTAAAGAAAAAAAAAAAAAGGAGTTATTTCAATGGTGTTGAGCATGGGGGATTAAGGGCTCAAACTGAACAGAGTTCCGAAAGAGTTTTCAAATACAGTTTGGAACCTGTTGTAACAAGTAGCATTATCAACAACTACCACCTACTCTGAAAGGTCATTCCCCATCTCCTTCCATCTCATCAGAAAATGTTTTATACATTCCCTAGCAGCAGGTACATTAACAGAACTTCTATTTTCATCCATTTTAATAACGCGTAATGGTCCTTCCAATCGCTCCGATCAAATGAACATTTGGGCCATGTGATGATGGGAGCGTTTGGGTAGCGCGAATTCAAATTGAAATTTATTTCGTTCAGTCGAACTATGTATTTGATTACCGGCTCTGACATACTCATTCAGACGAGTAACGTATTCTGAAAGTTATTCATTGTAACCAGCTCAATGTGGAAAGATTTTCTGGAATATATTTGGCCGTGTAAGGATTTCCAACTTATTGGTATTTTTATCCCCGTGCAAGGCTTAATTTCATTCACAAGAATTTTATTAAATTGCAATTTAAAATTTCTCAATTTAATTTTTTCTTTTCTCAATTTCAAATGAACAAATCTAATTTCCATTTGCTTTTTCTCAATTTCAAATGTAAAATCTCAATATCTTTTATTTTAATTGGAAAATCTCAATTTCATTTCTTTTTTTCTCAATTTTAAATGTAAAATCTCAATTTCATTAGTTCTTTTCTCAATATCAAATTAAAAATCTCAATTTCATGTATGCTTTTCTCAATTTCAATTGTAAAATCTCAATATCATTTATTCGTTTCTCAATTTTAATTGGAAAATCTCAATTTCATTTCGTTTTTTCTCAATATGAAATAGAAAATCTTAATTTCAATTGATTCTTTCCCATTATCAAATGGATAATCCCAATTTCAATTGTTCTTTTCTCAATACTACATGGAAAGCTCTCAATTTCAATTGGAAATGGTGTAGTTTCCGCCTTTTTGTATCGACAGGCTTCATCAGTGATTTTCAATTGAATTGTTAATTGTTTATTGTCAGATTGTCTCTATATAATAATTTTTTTAACAAACGCGTCGGCTGTGGGATTCGAAAACATTTCTTCACATTATAAACGTAACTGTAGGGAAGTGCGAGGACAGCTTAGCCATCACACCCAAGTAAGGCCTTGAATGCAATGTAACTAATTCATTATTTTCTTGCCTTTTCAGCTTTCTTTTATTGTCTCTAATCAGAAGGGTTAAACGCTGACACATGCTATTTTTAGATTTTTGTAAACATGTCATAAAGTTTTCAAATTATTATGCATAAGAACTCTACTGTCTATTTTAATTTATTATGATGCTTTTTAAGTTTTTTTTAAAATCACGAATATATTTTTAGTGTGTGTTCTGTTAGTATATTTTTAAAAAATTAATTGAAATTTTTTTTCTTGAACAAATTTATGGCAAATGCATTTTACATAAAAAAATACATAATTGTACCAAAACTGCTACATATAATAAAATTAAATATCGTATAACAAACAAAAGAGATTTTTAACGAAATACTACCTTTGGAAAAATGTGTAAGTCCATACAATATAATCAATTTCGTATACTTTACCTTATACAAATTGTAAATGAATTCGAAAAATTTAAAATTTTCTAAAAAATGTTGTCTATCATACATGTCATTACACTTGATTGTACTTACGATGTACATTGGCTTGTACGAATGACACATTTGCAAGTACCTGGGGATACTACTAAGTGGACACAAGTATTACGACATGTAAGTTAGACAATATTTTTGAAAATTTAAAATTTTGTTATTTCATAAACAATTATCGCACATCGCAACTATACACAATGTGAAATATGCTAAATCGATTACATTGAATGGACATAAACGTTTTTCTAAGGATCTTATATTTAAATATGTTACCATAACAGATAAAAATTCCCAGGTAGAAATTGCCGACGTTGCAACAAAAATTGTACTGGGAGAGCAATGTTTTTTTACGAAATTCCGGTACTTCTTAAAACGT
The DNA here is from genome assembly GCA_949987735.1 of Leucophora obtusa. Taxonomy (NCBI): domain Eukaryota; kingdom Metazoa; phylum Arthropoda; class Insecta; order Diptera; family Anthomyiidae; genus Leucophora; species Leucophora obtusa. The sequence goes on from OX465297.1 coordinate 175,954,689, forward strand.
GCTTTGCCAATTTATTAAAATTAACAATTTTATAAATCTTACGTATTTTTACATCTATTACACAATTATTTATGTAAGAGAGACATCGCCATTCTTTTCTTGTGAAGTTTCGAAAGAATACATTAAAAATCTGTGATGTACACTAAGAGGACAGTAAAGTTCTAGCAAACTACTAAATTTTTTATTAAATGTACTGGGATAATACCAAAAAAATAAAATCCCAAGCCTGCGCCAACGTTGGGAAATAACTACGTCCAAGCGTTTATTGGTGTTATCATTTCGACAACATGCCAGTACAGTGGAAGTTGAAAATCCGACGCATTGCCAATACATGTACTACCGTCTCCAATACCGGGCCGACATTAAGCCGTTTGTATTTTTCTACCTGAGCTAATTATAACTAAAATTTTTCTGTTGAAATTATCCGCTTTAGAAAAACTTTTATACATAGCCGAGTCGACAATTATATTTAATACCATAATACATTTTTTCTAATTTTTGCAATAGTTACAAATATAATAACAAATTTAAGTAACCACACTTTTTTATGTGGAGGCTATAGAAAAAAATCTTGGCAATGAAATTCAAGACTACTTATTTACTTTGTAAGACAGATACAATGACACAATTGTAAAATGTTGAATTGCAATAAAAAAATCAGTTTTCCTTTTGTAGGCGCATTGTTGTCATCGCCATCACTATCAAAAGAACACTGATATAAAAGAAATACTTTAGAAACTGCTTAAGCCTTAAGGGATTTTCACCAAAGTCTTTATTGTATCAAATTGACAAGAACAGCTTAAGGTTTATACGATATAAAAGAAAATTTGCAAGAAAAAAAATATTTTTTGATATTTTATATGTATATTTTAATTTTTTAACAAAAAAAATTTGAATAAAAAGGCATCGATGTTATAGAAATTTAGCAACTATATAATATATAAAGTGCTTATGAATAATAATTTGAAAACCTTATAACACGTTTACAGAATTAAGTTTGTTTTACAAATTTGTTAATCTATTTAGCCAACGGGTCTCCTCCACCTTATCCAAATTTTATGGAAAATTCTATAAAGGCAAATTCTCTACCTCAAAAAGCGATTAAAGTCAAGGCAAAAATGAATGTGTCCTTATATAATTGCTGTTATCTTCAGTAGTGTTTGAGCTACAGATATAATAAGGTTCCATATTGAAAGAAAACGGCGCAAAATTTGTGCAACTGTGCTAATAAGCAGTTAAAAAGTAAATGGTAACAAGCTGCTAAATAATAAGGCTTATTCATATATTTATTAATAGTTTAAAAAAAAGTATTCACCAATATCACATTATTTTTTTAATGAAATAAGTAGTTGCACCTAATCTAAACTGCTCATAAAAATTACTGTGTAAGAATAACTAGTACTTACGTCAAATTATAAACAATACAAAATTTAGTTTCATTTTATAAGTACTTATTTGATAATGGAAGATTTTGGAAATAAAAGCATTGGCCCCTACTATAAAAGCGTATTTTAAATTTAAAGTCGACTTTGTTTTTAATGATACGGTTTTGTTCATTTTGTGTATGAAAACAACATAAAAATATTTATATTTTCAATCATTTTGATTGGTTGAACATAAATTTACCAATCAGAATGCTCCAAAAATAAACCAAGTCAAGGTATATCGCCGGCCAATATTTTAACTAAAGTCGACTTTAACTAAAATATACATTTGAAAAATTTAAATTTAATTTTACCGATTTTTTTGTACCATCCTCTTCATTGTCTTAAAAAATATTTAATTGAGAAAATATTACAGAGATAGAAAAAATAATTTAAAATTGAAAAACTTTTCTTTCGCATGTGAAAACAATTTTTAGTGTTAAAAAAAATTTTTTAGAAAAAAGGAAAAAATTAAATTTGTATTTAATTTTTAGCGATGGTATGAAATATAAAAACAAACAACTTTCATAATATTTCTATTGTTGGCTACGCTTTGCAGAAGACTTCGAAAACATATTATTATTGTTTGCTCCATTCCCATTTTGTTAATGTAGCAAACTACATTTAATATGAGATTTTGATGCTTCAAATTGCATTGCACTACTGCCACCACTTTCTAAAGAAAACTGATGAAGGGGACCTGCAAAATCCCTGAAACGATCGTCTTTTCATTCCTGAAAGTGTAGAGGATTTTGAAAGCAAAAACTCAGTGAAGTATTTGTCAGGAGAGTATCCTGATGAAGAAAAATAGTACTTATTATGTTAATTCATAATAAGGAAATTGGCCTCGAACTGAATTAATAAATTTCTAATTAAGTTTGGAGTTTTTTTCTAGATTTCATTCACAACTTTTCAAAATGATACTTATGTAATTCTAAAGCCTAATTTTTGGAATGTCAGTAAAACTGAAAACGAATTTTGTCAGCCAGTTTCAAGTTTATTAACAAAAATTTGACATAACAACTAACAACAACTATTTTGTTAAAATAGAACAAAATTAACCATATCGCAAAAAGCAGTATTCTTCTTACAAACCGCGTTAAACTAACACCCTTATTTTAAATTTATAACAATAACAAAATTGTGACAATACCCAGGAAAAAAAGTGAGGAAAAAGAAGTAGTAAAAACATAACAACAGATGAATAGGGAGTAGTGATAATTTGTGGTTTTCACTGATGAATTTAACATTGGCTTGTCATAGGAGGGAAGTTGTTCTTTTTTGAAACAAATTATGTATATTTGAACCAATGGAAAGGAAGTTCATTTTCACTTGTATGTATTTTAATTTAATTAAAAAAAAAAACATCATGCATCGTGTGGGTTTTGAACCCACACTCGTTGGCATTTCAAGCAGACTATAACTTATAGCTGACTTTTAGCAGTCTTGTTCAGTAAATTGTTCTATTTATTTCTTTCTATTTTAATTAACAAAAATATATAACATATTGGCAAATATATAAAGTTGTTTTTTTAAAGTGTTTTTTTTTTTTATAAAAATAATACACTCATAGAAAGAAATAAAGTTGTAAAAATAGGAGAAAAAGCTACTAAAAAGTATGTAATTAAAAATGACCTTGCAAAAAAACTGCTGATATTAGCAGATTGTTTTTTGCTAAATACTAGTAAGTTAAGAAGGAAAAATAAAACTGTTAAAATTACAAAATTTTGGTTACATTTAAGTTAACTTTTAATACGAATTACCTTTATAAAATCCGGAAAAAATTTTGCAGCATATTAGTAGATAAAAACTAGTTTTTTCTGCAAGGTCATTTTTAACTTATTTTTTATTTGAGTGTACAAAAATAGAAAAAATAAAAATTTTACAGTAAAAACTACAAAAAATTAATAATTGTGTAAAAAAAGTTCCAAAAAATTTTTTCAACCTGGTGGGATTCGAAACCGCAACCCTCTGATTTCTGTGCCAGCACGTTCCTATGCAACCCCCATACAAAATATTAACTTCTTATCACCCATGAAAAAGAACTTCTGACTAGCATATATTTATTGCAGCATTAGATGTTGTTTAAAACCCATTCCTAAGGGAGTAATTCTTTGTGATGTAATGAAGGAAGTGATTCATTTAGAAGCCATTCCATTTATTTTTGCTGGGTACTGACCATTCACCTCAGTGTTGTCACAATTTTGTTATTGTTATAAAGTTTAGAATAAGGGTGTAACCATGTTTAGCCATGTTCGTCTGTCTGTCTGTTTAAATGGCTATCTTATCGCTCAGTTTGACCTAGATAAATAAATATTCTCCCGAATAGTTTGGTACTTAAAATGAGTAAAATTTAGGGTGATCGAGCCGGTTTATAAAAACCCTTTGCAACCGTTTTTTTTGTCGATTTTGGTTTTTTTTGAAATGTTTATTTTTCGAATATCGAATAACCCGGTTTTTTTGTTATCGAATACCCGGTTTTTTTAAACTATATTTTTTAAATTCAATTTATTAGGAACTGTAAATTTACAAAATTTATTGCTAATAGTAAAATTGGAATTCTGTAAATTTTGTATCTGCCTAGAAGGGTCCAAAGAATTTTTAAAATTTAATTTTTTTTTTTAAATACCTAGTTCATGCCAGAGACTTCAGTTGCGACTAAAAAATTATTCAGGAAAAGTATTAAATTTACCATTGGCTCAAAAATTAATCTGCATTTGGAGCTTTTTTATTTGTCCTGATGTTGTTGTGTTTCCTTTTTTTTCTTGCACGTTTTCAAAAATACAAACACACAAAATTATAAATTTTATAATTTTTTAAAGAAAAATTCTGAAAAAATAAATACTTTCAAAAAAATTTCCAGTATTTTTTTAACTAAATAATTTTCCTATATTTAGTTAGAATATTCTTCCACCTCAAGTCCAAATTCTAATATGGTATTGTCATATTAGATTTTTATTTGTTGTTTCAAAAAGGGGTTGATCATTTTCATGATAGACAATACAATTGTTTCGTAGACATCACTCTACTCTTCAGTTGTCCGCAATAAGAAAATAATAACTTTCTTACTCAAACCGAGACATTACATAAGGTACAAAAAATCAACGGGACGAGAATTTTGTACTTTCGTATATGAACTGTCTGATTTGGTAAAACCAGCTATAAATCAACTCCACAACCTTTGTTTTTTCCTTCAAATGTCGGAGCCTTTTATATTGATTTGATTATATGTGACAGCGCATAGAGAAAGGGACCTAAGGGTAAAAAATCAATTTTTTTTTTGTGGACAACATCTGAGCATCGAATGAGACCGATATTGTACATTCGATACATTTCCGAGATATATGCATTTGAAAAAACTTTTTTTTTTGGCTTGACCTAATCCATATTTTTCCAAATAGTTTATACATTTTCGAAAAGATTTCAAGTTAAATAAAATAAAAATCATTGCAAAATCTCGAAATTAGCACAAGTTCAAAGTTCAACTTACAAAAAAAAAACAATTTTTTGTTATTTTTTTGCAAAAAAGTTTCCAACAGTTTATTCTGTTCTTTCGGAACATGTAAAGTGTTTGCATTATTCTGAAAGGGAACTTAATAGGGATGGGTTTTGTGGAAAAGATTTTTCAGATTTATACACTGTAATTCTAATTGTTATTCTAATTGTAATTACAGTTGTTATTCTATGGTGAAATAAAAACAACTGTTCGGATAGTTATTTAAGAAAACAACTAACGAAAATACTCTATTTTCATAACAGTTGTTTAAACTAGTTATTTTAAATATCATAATAAACAACTAGCGAAATAGTATTTTTAAAGTTATTTAAAATAACTGTAATATTTTTGTTAGTTATTTAAAAAACTAAAAATTTATTTGAATTTAGTTGAGTTTTATAAATTCTTGTTTAGCTGATATTTGTTATTGATTGATATATTCCAAGTTTACAAATAAAAATCAGAGAACGGTTTAAAATTTTTACTACAAATTTTAAATAGTAATTACACAGAAATAGAAAGAAAAAATACCTAAAAATTTTATAAAATAATAATAAAAAATTTTATAATACCAAAAAATTAACTGTAAAACTAGTAATTTTTATCAATTTTATCAGTTGTTTTAAAATTTTTGTAGTAAAAATGTATAAGTTAATTTACGACATTGTTAGTAATTTTTATGCTTTTGACAGTTATTTTTCAACAGTTAAAAACAACAGAGTTTTTAGTTATTTTAAAGGTAAATATCTTTATCGCCTTTTTAACTCCACATACCTTTGTTTTAGAGTTTGCTAAAAACCGAAAAATTTGAAAACCGCGGTTTCGGTTACTTTCTGGTTCTCTTGTGATATTAATATAACGGTTTTAAAATAATTAAATAAGTATAAAAGTTGAATAGTTTATATTCATTAAATTCAATTGAATTTCTCACTCGAATAAATTCTTTTTATATTATTCTTTTGTGGGCAACTAAAGCTGTATTTTCGAGAGTTTTAATTTAAATTTTAGCAATTTATTTAAAATTTTATAAATTTCGCGGACTAAAATATGAAAAAGATGTGGTGAAAGTCTGAACAAAAACAACCAAGTATTTAATTAAGATAATAATTCATGGAAATAATTCGGAGTCTTCTATGATTCAAAAAAGTCCGCTGAAAGAGGCTTCATCGGTGAGGTACTTATATGCCTACACTCACAATATATTTTCCATAACCGATTGAGGTTTATTTGAAAAGTAATAGGTAAAGTTTGTTTTCAATTGAAGAATCAATTAAAATACATTGAAACATATTGTTTAACTTTTTATATTCGTCAATAAAAAACAAACTACAAGAAATATTTATCGTCTGTAGGAGTTGATATTTTCAGTCAAGTAATCTATTTTTAGATTTCTATTTTTAGAAAAAATAATTTAAATAATTTCGTTGTTTTCTGTTTTAAAACAAAAAATTCAAATATTTTCTGTTTTCAGTTAAAAATTGACGATTGTTTTAACAGACTTTTCAATTATCCTTTCATTTTTTAATTGTGTTTTCAATTAATTTAATATGTATTTTAGGTGGTTTTTAACGATAAAATATTTTAAGTGTATACATAGTTATAGTAAAAATAAAAAAAAAAAAATTTTGGGATGAGATTTGAACCACCACCCTCAAAAATTGAAATTTTGTCAATGCCTGACCTTCCAGACATCTACACCACAACCGATTTGAAAGTTGTATAAATTAAATTTGAATTTAAAATATTTTGAAATATTTATTTATACAACAAAAAGAAATTTAAACAAACAAATGTACCCAACACACAATTTGAATTTATAAAAATAATTTGAATCTATCGCACGACTAGAAAAACTGAACTTCGTTTTATATCTAAATTCTTTTGTTTGTTTTAACTTAAAATAGTTGAATATTAAATAATATGAATTCAATCAGTGTTTACGATAACGAAATTATTGAAATTGATTGCCAAATTTATTTGAATTGTTAGTAAAAATGTTTAAATTGATTTGATAATCACGGAGTTGCCGGGTTGTAAAAATGTGAAGAAATCTCGATGATGTCAGCTGCTAGCAATAGGGTCCGCATATACGACTAAAATATTTACCATACAAATCGTTTTAAATGTTCACCATACAAATCGTTATAAAAACTAAAAATATAAAATACTAAAATAAAATTTAGAAACAAGCTTTTTTATAATGCCCTTTGAGAAGAATTTTTTTACAGAGTTTTTATTTTTAATTTTGTGTGGAAGTAAAAACGAAAGATTTTATATTTTATGAATTTTTTTTTATTCTCAAAAAGTTTTATGCATGTCAGAAATTAAATAAATACAGGGTTATAAATTTTATTCAAATGAAAATTTAACTTTAAAAATTAAAAAAAGTAAATATAACGCAAGTTCTTCTTAATTAAAATTAAATTTTATAACTGCAGTTAAACACTAAATTCTAGGGACTTTGATTTATGTAAATTGGTATTTCTAGTCAGTCGACTAATCTTATTCTCATCTAATTCAGAGAGTATTGTCACTTTTAAGATAATTGTCGTCAAACAGGATGATTTTAAAATCTTAAATAATTTTATGATAAAAATATTTTTGTGCAATTTTGCTCCAAAGTTTAATATCGATGGCTTAATAAAGAAAGACGCTACACAGAGAGAATTTTGCTGGACGAGTTTTAGTGAAATTTTTCAGTAAACTGTTGAAGTTTTCTTCACAATATAAATGAAACATTTGTGAAATTCGATGAAAAAGTTTCGTATATTTTATGAATATAGTTTTAGTGAAACTTTTTCATGGAGCGTATGAAACTTTAAGCAAATAAAATGAAATTTTTGATAATATTTTATGAAAAATTCCATTAATTCAATGAAAAGTATCAATGGACGAGTTCCCGTGAAACTTTATCGATTTTATTCAAAAATTCATTAATATCATGCAGATAATTCTCTCAGTGTATCTTTATTCTTAATTTCTATAGAGGGGAAGGCAATAAAAATATAAAAGCGGTGGAAATATTGTTTCTCAGAATGAAACTTTATATTAATACAAAAACAATAAAATAAAAAGTATAATCTAAGTTCTTCAGATTTCCATTTCCTCTAATGGAATATTAATTCCAGTTTCAATAATTTCGTTATCGTAAACACTGATTGAATTCATATTATTTAATATTCAACTATTTTAAGTTAAAACAAACAAAAGAATTTAGATATAAAACGTTCAATTGAAAACAAACTTTACCTATTACTTTTCAAATAAACCTCAATCGGTTATGGAAAATATATTGTGAGTGTACCATAATCTATGCAAAGCTAACTTTTAGAATGTAAAAGACGATTTATATACTTTAATATAAATCCAATCGTTCATATAAGTTTGCCCTGATCCGAACCATAAATTTGGACTTGACATATTTTGTATGTTGGGTATGAACTTGTCAAAATAAACTTTTTTTTTTTTTGCTGTAAAAAATAAAAAACAAAAATAATTTAAAAAACAACTATTATGTTCGGATTCTGGTAATATAATAAGATACATATAATCAAAATAATACTAAACTACGAAATACAGTGTACAAAGAAAAAAGTTGGACACTTTGAATTTTCAAAGTGCAATTCAAATAACAACCATGTTATTTGAATTTCTTTTTAAAACAACATAAGCACATTGTACGTAAAATCAGAGACTATTAATTATAGAGATAGAAAAGCAAAACTTACACTACTCACCGGTAGAGGGCGCTAAAATTAGTATCAGTTGAGCCTATATTTAAAATCTCAAAAACTGCTGAAAACTGTTCAAAGTAAGGAAAAAAACAACGCGGAATACATTCAAATAATAAAATTTGAGATATCCGTTTGTTTCTTCTCAAAAAATGTTTGTTTTTATTTAAATTTAAATAAAAAAGAAAATTTTTAGTTTTTTTAATGAAGTGCCATCTAGTGAAAACTATGTTTTTATAACTTAATTTTTTTGTGATGCTATACCCCTGGGTAAATTAACAGTAATTTTATGCTTTTCAATACCTTTTTTCGTTTTTTGTCTTTAATATTGATTACACTGTGAGACAAATGGTAGGGGTCAGTGATCGGGAAGGGTTCAAACTACCGGGGAAAGTTATATCGGTAAAAAAGAAGTTATACGTGTCCCGGCGTTTCGCTGGGTCACCTCTAGGAATCGAGATATATCTTTTTTTGACATAACTCGAGAACCACTAGTCCGATTTTGCTCAAACAATTTTAAAAAAATTAAAAATTACAATTCCTTTAATCTGTTCATATAACGTTTTTCTATATACTCAACAGTTTTGCCGGTAAAAATAAATGTATGAAGAATTTTTTGCCTAAAATATTAAAAAAAAAGTAATAAACAAAAGATTATTGATTTTTATGGTAGCGGTAACAAAATTTTTTTTACCGGCAAAACTGTTGAGTATATAGAAAAACGTTATATGAACAGATTAAAGGAATTGTAATTTTTAATTTTTTTAAAATTGTTTGAACAAAATCGGACTAGTGGTTCTCGAGTTATGTCAAAAAAAAATATATCTCGATTCCTATAACTTGTTTTTGACCGATATACCATTTCCCGTTGGTTTCATCCCATCCCGATTTTGACTCTCGCATAGTGTTACAGCTCATTTTATTTTAATATATAAAGTGTCCAACTTTTTTCTTTGTGCACTGTATATCCCTCTTCAACTCACATGTCTATTGGTGTAGTGCATCAAATAGATTAAAGTCTTTAAATTGTGCCTTAGTGTATGTTATTAGTACTTCATATTAAATATAAATATGTATGTTCGGTCTCACATGATTTGGGTTGTATAATCACCAGGGTGTCCCGATAAATAAAATTTTAAAGTCATAGCATTCAAACGATGGATATGGGGAAACTAAATTTGGAAAAAATAAGTTAAAAAAACTGGAGGGTATCTTTTGAACAAGATTGATAGCAGAATTTGCTTACAAAAACATGAATAAAATAGGTAGTTTCTTAAGTTCCTTGTTATATTACAAAGGCAATAGGATTATTTTGTAGAGCAATCAAAATAAAAGACGCATGTTTCCAAAAAAAAAATTGGAAATCTGTATTTTAAAAATGCAATTATGGACAAAAGTTACTCTAACAAAATATTTTAAATGCGTTTCTTACAAGAAGCTAATTATTGTACAACCGTTCATACCAAATTAAAAACAAAAATCAAATTTGTAACACTAAAATACACAAATATCGAAATACTTAATTGGTGCTAGCGAACTACAGATCCCCTCCAAATTTCTTTGTTAATTCACATCGTTTGGGTGTTATTACCTTACTCAGTTTACGAGAAACTATTTATCAGGACTGCATAATAATCACCCAGTGTAGAAACGGTAATGACATATCATTATTTTTGGACTACCAGTATTGACCTTCTGCATTATTTTAAAACATATAATAATGAATTACTGATAAAGACTTATTTTTATCATTATTTCAAATATAAAATAACTTTCTAGATTTTTTTGAAAATTTTTTGAATTCTATTTTTAGACTCAATATTTTTTAACACTGGTAAGGATATATGTAAACACATATTTTTTGATTTTTTGTATGTTGTAGAGTAAGCTTACTTGTGTGCAGCAGGTCAATTATGTTTTTATCTATTAAATATTACATGCCGATATAGCTCAGATGGTAGAGCTATTGACTGGCAATCTGTAGACCCAGGTTCGATTCCCGCACCAGCAAATTTTATTTTAAAAAAAAAATACAATAAAACATATTTTTTTTAATATAATTTATTTTTTGAAAATCTATTTTTAGACTCATTATTTTTGTCAGTACTGGTAAGCACATGGATAACGATATATTTTTTGCTGGTGTGTAACCACAACTCATTATTTTTCGCGACATCGCCATATAAAGGTAATGAGAAATGTAATAACAAAAGTAACTAGTTACCATTACCAAGTATGTAGTTACATAATCACATATCTGGTAATGATTTTCTACACTGGGCATCTACTATGTGTATACAAACGCAAACATTTAGTTTTTATATATTTTGTTAAGGATAGGCCACATCATCGCCATCATATTTGTTACTACCCAGTCAGAAAAATACAAACGGGAAAGCGGTGGCAAAGCACTTTAACAGGTGGTATTAGTACTGGCAAAAAGTGCTTTCCCATTCCCAAAATGATAACATCATTAGACAAAAGAACCGGCTGTTCAAAAAGCGCCGGAAAAGCACGGGAGGAACAAAATTTTTGAACGGTCGCAAAATGCTGGCAAAACCAATAAATAAGTGGTCTGGAAATATTTTTTACAAAATAAAATTTAAAAAAAGTTCATACGTATTTTTTTTTTTGGTCCTGCCGTGATTTGAACCCAGGCCTTCAGATTGGCAGACGATTGCTCTACCCACTGACCTAACGAGACATATAATATTTGATGGCTAAACACATAAATGAGTGGTAATAGCTGGACAATTACTGGCTGTGCCAAAATGCTAGTACTGGCAAACAATTTTTGTAACTAGTATGCCACTGTTGTGAGGGTAAAAAAAAGTTGGTCCTGAAGGAGCTTTCCCACAAACAGAAAAATTGGTTTTATAAAACAAACAAAATTTTTAATTAAAAAAAATCGAAAAAAATTTTTTTTGCTTGCAACCGGAGTTGAACTCGGAACTTTCTGACTTCAAGCATTTTTTAACGAAGCGTCAGCATTTTTATAAAATCATTGGTCTACCAGTGAATTTATTTTTGTACGTCTGGTAGCATTGGCTAGGTAGCACTGGATAACCACTGGTTGCAAACCTTGGCATATCACTCTAAGCCAATCCTTTTTTTATAAACCACCGAAATTTTTGTAAAACAAATACTGGTAAAACGCTTTTTGCAAACGCTGACAAAGCGTCCCAAATGAGTGTTCTGCCAGTCATTTATTTTTAACACCGTGGTTACCCACTGGCGATTTCTGACTGGGTAGTATAGCATTGATGATGTTGATGATGATGACAACATCATCCTTTTAACAGTTTTTGCTTTTTGTTTTATTGTAAGTATGTTTGTTTAGCATTTGCATTTTACTCTCTTGACAATTTTACTTGCACTTAAATCCTAAACCAATCCAAAAGTAGGCAGTCTACTACACATATGTACATATCAAATGACTGACTGACTGACTTACAAACATGTTGTGCATATCATTATAAGAATGTTGATAATATGCCGGCAATAGAAATGAGCAAGCAACTTAAATATATAATATAAATTGTTACTTAATTAAATTCGGAATTTTATCTTAAGTATAAAGAAATTTTCAAAAATATATAACAAAGATTTTTTCCTCCCAATATATTTCTCCCAGAATATTAGATATTTATATCGTTTTTTATTTTTTAGTTAAGTGTTTGTAACCGTCGCATAGGACGATTTTATAGGAAGAAGAAGAAGCAAACATTTTTATTGAAAAATTTAACAGACACAAGGGAATCACCAGACTGCCGCAGTTTCGTCTCACCCAAAGACTCATTAGTGGTTAGTTTATGTGTCAACTGATCAAAGTAATTTTATTTTTTTTATTTTTTTTTTTTTTTAATTATTAATTTGTCTCTATATGAAAAACTTTTTTTTGTATATATCGTTTTTTTTTTTTTCGTCTAGATATAATACCACATAAAACTTTCAATGTGTTTGTGCATTTTTTGTATAACAGAAATTCATGTTTAGATATGCAAAGCAATTTTTGTCTCCTATATGCAAATTTTTCTAATAAATATTATTAAATATTGTTCATTTAAATTATCTGTTTTCCAGAACACATTTGCATGTTCCCATATAACAATCAAATGGTATTTTCGTACAATTCTGTGCGTGTCTAGTAATTTCGAACTTAATAAAAAAATTCTAATATTAATTGCTTTAAATTATGGGAACATGTTGTATATTTAAACATTTAAAATAAAAAATCACTATATCTTTCATAAATGCAAAAACCGATTTCTGTAATTTAAATATATTTATAATTTGAGATACATAAAGGGGGTGTGCTTAGTCCTAACAAAAAACAGAGTTTTAAAATTTAAATTGAAGAAATACAACATCTGAGAATAACGCGATACAACATTTTTACATATGGGCAAATCTGCGGAACCCGGCGATTCCATGTAACTCAGGATTGAAACCATTTTAATTACAATATATAATATTTTTGATGGTATGTATCAGCATTTTCGTGGCAACGAATTTAATCTGACGAACATCTCAAATTTTAATATTTACATTGCTAACGTGCTCTACTTAATTATAAACTACCCTAAGTTACCCTAATTTTGCTTGTAACTTTTAAAAGTTTTTTCACTCTTTTGGGTATAACTTTTTCAGCATGAAAGGAAATCGCCTAAAACCTTTGGTGGATAATAATTATGATGTCAGAAAAGCTTACACTTGTTGAAAAAAATAGGTGCCCTTAATTATGAACAAATGGTAGGACTTTAAAATCTGTAACTCTGTTTTTTGAGCAATGAGTAATTTCAGAAATTTTAAATTTTTGCGCTTTCAGCTTCAATGTAATTGAAAATTTTTTGACACTGACATATAACTGACAAATAAATAAAAAAAAAATGAGGTCAAATTAATTGGTGTGTCTTCAGAAATAAAGAAGATGTGACAATAATAATCTCTTCATATCTGTGAGTGAAGAACTTGAGTTTGAGAAATAATTAGTTGCAGTCCTGCGTGATCGGTATGTATCAGTATACTATTATTGTGTGTAAGTGCTAAATGGATCGTATTATTAGTTTGGTGTCCAGACCCATTTTAGGTTAAATTTTGTAGCTTTTCATAGATTTTTGGAGCTAAAATATCATTTTAGCACTTATACACCACAATACTAATGGCGACATATGTCAATTCAACACAAAAAAGTGGCATTTTCGGATTGACCATCTCCGATTTCAATTAAATTTACCACAACTATCGTACATGATAACAGCTCATTAAAGCCTAAATATCAGAGCCAAGACTCTTTTGGTTTCCGAAATATGCCGTCACGAAAATTGTAAAAAGTGTTAAATTTGACTAGAGTATGTATATCAAAGTATACCAACCCAGTCAGAAAAATACAAACGGGAAAGCGGTGGCAAAGCACTTTAACAGGTGGTACAAGTACTGGCAAAAAGTGCTTTTCCATTCCCAAAATGATAACATCATTAGACAAAAGGACCGGCTGTTCAAAAAGCGCCGGAAAAGCACTGGAGGAACAAAATTTTTAAACGTTGGCAAAACCCTGGCAAAACCAAAAAATAGGTGGTCTGGAAATATATTTTCCAAAATAAAATTTAAAAAAGTTCATATGTATTTTTTTTTTGGTCCTGCCGTGATTTGAACCCAGGCCGTCAAATTGGCAAATGATTGCTCAACCCACTGAGCTAACGAGACATATAATATTTAATGGCTAAACACATAAATGAGTGATAATAGCTGGACAACTACTGGCTGTGCCAAAATGCTAGTACTGGCAAACAATTTTTTGTAACTAGTATGCCAGTGTTGGGTGGGCAAAAAAAAAGTTGGTCTTGAAGGAGCTTTCCCACAAACAAAAAAATTTATTTTATAAAACAAAAAAAATTTAAATTAAAAAAAATCCTAAAAAAATTTTTTGCTTGCAACCGGATTTGAACTCGGAACCTTCCGACTACAAACATTTTTTAACGAAGCGTCAGAATTTTTTTTAAAATCATTGGTCTACCAGTGAATTGATTTTTGTACGCCTGGTAGCATTGGCTAGGTAGCACTGGATAACCACTGGTTGCAAACCTTGGCATATCACTCTAAGCCAATTCTTTGCCAGTGGTTTTTTTATAACCCACCGAAATTTTTGTAAAACAAATACTGGTAAAACGGTTTTTGCAAACGCTGGCAAAGCGTCCCAAATGAGTGTTCTGCCAGTCATTTATTTTTAATACCGTGGTTACCCAGTGGTATGCCAGTGCTTGATTTTTTGTACCACTGGCGATTTCTGACTGGGAAATTTCATCAAAATATCTTAATATTTGCGAGCTGTAGCATGCGCACAAAAATACATCGGAAGACAGACGGACAGACAGAAAAATTAAAAAAACAACATTACTTAAAATCAATAATGGAAATATATCGCTACTATACGTTTTCGAAAAAACTTACCGTGATGATTGCAAAACTTGTGTCATCTTTTTTCATTAACTCGAGGTAAAAGTGTGTAAAAACAATTAAAAAATAGCCAAAAAAGGTTTTTGTTAACTTTGACCCCAATTTTCTCAAAAACCAGACGTGTTGAAAAAATTTGGACTCAGACTCTGGAAAATTCAGATTCAGCACGGAAAGATTACTTGAAAATGTGTGGTCACATGCCCGAAAAATCCAAAAATTTAAAAATACTTATTAGCGAAAATGTGTGCGGTTTTTTTTTTGTTTATAACTTTTTCAGCACTCAAAAAAATTGATTCACGCGAACAGATTACTTTTTTTTAAGTATTTTAAATAAGTTAATCTATAAAAAAAATGTGTGCCACTGATTTGAAATTTTTCATTCTTAAAATCTGAAATCGACCTGTTTCGTAGATTTTCCCATATATTTAGTGTCCTGTGTTTAAGTGTGCTAACAGGGAGAAACTCCAAAAGTAAAATAAAAATTTAACAACTCTGAACGATAAAACGATACAACAGTTAGCACACCCCTTGTGAACAACCTTTATGTGTATATCTAATGAAATAAATGTATTGTATTTTAAATTAGAGAAAGCTATTTTTTTCATTTACAAAATGCACGATGTTAATTGTGAGTCACACCTTTACTTCAAATTTTTTGCCCAACTTAATTTGACATTTCTTTGCTTCAGTATTTGACAAATTCAACCATGGTGGGGTACGCAATTGAGCAGCGTGTTAAGATTGTTGAAGCCTTTTACGAAAATGGGCGTTCAAATCAAAATTCATTTCGTGCACTGCACTGGTCAGCATAATCGACCAAATGTGTCCACAATCGGGAGAATTGTGCGCAAATATCAGAAAACCGGGTCTGTAGGAAATGCGAAAACACCTGCGCATGCTCGCCGAGATCGTTGTGCGGGAAACATGGCTGTTGTTCGCAATATTGTGGCAGAAGAGGCGTCAAGCAGTTACCGTGAATGGTGTTCGCTAGTGCGAGATGATAACGGACTTCTTATGTCCAGAAATTGAGGATATGGACCTGGACGATATGTGCTTCCAACAGGATGATGCCACTTGCGACACAGCCAACGAAACAATGGCTCTTTTGCGCGAGAAATTCAATGGCCGTGTTATCTCAAGTCGTGGCGATGTTAATTGGCCGTCACGATCATGTGATTTGACATGGTTGGACTTCTTCGTTTAGGGATATTTAAAAGAATAAGTGTACGTCAATAAGCCAAGAACAATTCAAGAGCTAAAGGATGGGATAATTCGGTATATTAACGACATTGAACCTCAATTATGTCTCAGAGTCATTGAAAATATGGACCATCGGATAGAGGTATGCCACCGAAGCGGTGGCGAGCATTTGGCCGATATTTTCTTTCTCACATAATTGTCATAGATCCTTCTATCATAATAAAAATATTAAGATAATTCTCTGAAAACTTTTTGTTTTATTTACAGTTAACATCGTGCGTTTTAATTATTCTAATCTAAATCGTTTAGATGTATAATTTTCTTGTAAAATATTAGCTGTATTTGCGTAATTTTTGAGTAAAGTTCGGTAAAATGACAGTTAACAGAAAATACTTCCACGAGGTGACAAAAATATACACTAGTACGCGAACGCTAAATGCTACCCCTTAGTCGAGTTTAAATCTTTTTAATGCTTTAAATAATAATAATTTCTATCGAAAAAAGTCGTTAAGAACGAATCCACAAATTAAATTAAAAATATTTCAGCAACTGAAGTTCGGTTGTCGAAATGTTCAGATACAGAACAGGGTTCAACCAACATACTTACATGCCTTTTACTCTAGCCGTGTTTTGGACTTAACTATATCCGTTAACTCAGAAAAAAACTCAAAGTACACGAATACATGTTTGAGATGAAAACTAACACATTACTTTTCGTATGCACGTTAACTTGCAACGTGGATAATTATCAACGGTGAAAACCCAACGTTTATAGATTTCCGCATATAACATAACTTCTTCACGTTACTTCCTAAAAAGGCATTCGTTCGATTATATCGCAACTATTATAAACACTAGCTGTTTGTAATTTTTTTATACCTAATTTAAGCGGTTAAACGTAGATTTAATGTAAATACTTAACGTTGATATGTATGAGCGAAAATAAAGCTTCTGTAATTACTTATGTGCACGATGTCCCAAAGGAAATGGGTAGTCATTACTTTGTGTATTTTGTTAATTGAGTGGGTAATGGCTACCCATTACTTTGTATTTTTTCTAAGTGAGATTGTAGTTACTACACATTACTCTTGAAACATCGCAAACATAAGTAATTAAGCGAGTAACTAGGCTGAAAGGTATGTATTTGAAGCTCTGTTTTTACTGGGTATATCTCAATTCACATTTTTGCTCTGTACATAAAAATTAATTTTGTTAATAACTGTGATAACACTCATATGCACAAAAGCATACAAAAAATTCTTAACACTTAAGACAAAAATTTACAAATTACATGCAATTATATCAAATGCACATGGCCTTAACATCAAGCTACCTTGTGTCATATTATTGTCCCAAACACAAGCATCCATGGCACAAGATATTAAAAAGTACACAAAGTAAAAGAAAAAATGACAATCCACAATAAAAAAAAAACCTTGAAGTGTACCTACCTTCCTACTTACTCGTTTGTAAATATACAAGTGAACTGAGCAAATATGCATTCACTTTGTATCAAGTGAGAAAAAAAATGGAAAAAGGGCAGTAGTGAATAAAGGAAAATGAAAAAAATTTCATATGTTGGTCTGTGGTATTCCCTTATGGCACATTAAATTTTCATTTAAAATCTATCACAATACGAGTGTAAAATCTTACACCACTACTGGCAACTGTGTAAATGTCGTCTCATCTTCTTCTTCTTTACCACTATTTACGGTAGGAAATACGCGAGTGCAATATTAAAGATAAATAATCTAATTACAAGAAAACCTGGAAATTTCAGGAGTTGTACACTCTAAAAAGTGCATATAAAATTACTTTTATAAGTTTGGTAAATTTTTGTTTAAAATGACGCAAAATGTCTAAGGTTGCTTCAAAAAATGTTTAACAAAATAATTTACGCATTTTTTTACAAAAACTGCACACATAATAAAGTATTTTTTATGTTGATAAACATGTTTATAATTTGTTACACACTTTTTCTGTATAGTTAAGCATTGAATAGGGTACATACTTTTAAAATAAAAATTTTACACACATATGCCTAATTATACTAATATTTATGTTTTATTTAAATTTGACAATACTTTTTGTCAAAGAAATAAAAAATCATAAAAGTACAAACTTAAAAACCAATTGGACCGCTAAAAACTAAAATTGGTAGTGAAATATCCAAAGGAATTAAATGGAAAATAAATGGGGAAAATGCTTTTAAAATGAGCTTCGATATTCATCAAGAAAATTGTTATTGGGTAAGCGTGTCTTCATTTTGCTATTGCGCGGTGGGGTAATATCTAAACATATTTTTTCTTTTTAGGACTTGGAGCAAGGAATATCCCAAATTGTTTGAAGACCAAAAAAACCCATCTACATATAAATTGGCAAAACTGGTTATATAAGTTTATAAAAATAAGGCACTGGCAAAGCAACAGTTTTGGAATTTCGTCAGCGCTTTTAAAGTCTTTCACAAAATTAGCAACTGGTAAAACTTTGGAATGAAGCGGTTTGTCAACGTTGAACCAAAATTTGCGCCACTTTTAGGACATGTATAAATAGTTTCGGGACGATGACTTTTAAACGATGTTTTTAATTTGGAATGTTTAGAATTCAAAAAATATCTTCTGTTAATTGAGAAGCTGCTCCCTCAAATTTGCAAAAATATTATAAATTTCGGTAAAAAAAAATAGCTAATAAGGAAGCTAACCCCGGAGTCTTCCACCGATTGCTCTGATATTTAGATACGTGATTGAGTGACAAAATAAATGATGTGTTCACTTTTTTGCGGGGGAAAGAAAATTACTGATTTTTTGTAATACTTACAGTTTTTTTCATATTTTCCGAAATTAATTAAAGGCAAATTAGATGCCAAAGAAAGAAAGATATTTGAGAGACCAAAACTAATGTGTGTAAAATTCTTCAAAAACCAAAAAGAATCGAACATTTTTAAATCCGATTATATGCGTCTCGATTTGAGACTGTGTCCGCTAAAAATGAACACATGTGTTTAGGTTTTCTTTCCCAGGTCAGAGATCCAAATTTCATCAAAATCCATAGGTCCCTCCCAAAGATACCTTTGCTGAAAGTTTTAGTTTTCTCAGTGCTTTACTAATGCATCAATAAACAGTTGGACATTGCCAAATCTATTTTTAAATAAACCCTTATAAGCAATTGGTCTTCGCAAGTAATTATCTTACAATTTTGAGATTTCCCCAGCACTTTGCCCTGGGAAATATAAAGGCAAATACAGTTAGAAAGCATTATAACGGGATAAGCGCTCAAATTGTTATTACATGCAGGTTCAAATGATTCATAAGCCTTTGAAAAATAATTTCCAAAACAAAAAGTTGCAAATGACTATACAATAACAGATAATGTGAACTAAACAGTTTTTTTAGCTTTCCTGAACAATTAAATTATTGCAGATAGCCCTTATTGAATATAAGCCCTTGATATGAATTTTTCTTACCAACTTTTTCCTGTGAAAACTCCTTTTTATACTGAGGACTTTTTCTGGAAGAAAATTGTTTATATTTTGGTTAAATTGTTTTAATCCTCATATTTATTCCTCATATTGATATCCATTAGATTTCCTAAAGAAGAATTTTTGTAATCTAAAAAAATTTCCTTATAGAAAAAATCCTCAAAGTATGAAAACTTTTTAACTGGTTGTCTATAAGAAAAACCATTCACAACTTTTTATCGGTATAGGTTTAAGGTTTAGTTTATGTATTTTATTTAATATTTTTCATGTTATTCGTTATTGTTATTGTTAATATTCATTGTTATTGTTTTCTTTCCTCAATAATTTATTTTGTTAATAAAAACACTGAAGTAAATCTTTTAAATTCATCTTTTATTTTAAGGGAGTATAATTCTAGACATTTTAATTGTAGCTTGAAGCACTTAATATAGCATTTTTAGGCACATTAAGTTAAAATTTAAACAATTTTTAAATGTTGCTAAACCTTTTTGATATAATTAAAGACGTAATTTTACACACATTGTGTCTATTAATTTTAAACACAATGTGTCTATGTATTTTAATTTTAAACACAATGCCTATTTTTGCCCAATTTATAGTAGGTATCAAGTTACCTACATTTAAAAGAGTAGAGTTCAACAAAAATTTATTAGAGTGTACATACATATATTCGAACAAACGAATAAATATAAAAATATTAATTTTCAACAATTCTTATGACATACGAGTTGATATAAATATGTATAGTTTAATGCTAACAGTTTCCGTCCAGAAGAGTTCAAAAAGGAACACCAACATCAACAGAATATTTACAACATTTAGTGGGGCGAAATGTAAATATTGTGTACCTACCCACAAACATACAACAACAATTACTTATATGTTAACATATATGTTACACATATACAAATGAATAAAAAGCATATAAAAAAAGAAAACGAAATATGCAATACATATGCAAAAAGGTAAAAATAAATGTAAATGTAGTGAAACAGTAGCTTCTATTTGATGGGTGTTAAAGTGCATTTTGTATTACTTAACAATATCAATTCCCGTTGTTATCAGTATGTATCTATATTTGTATATATAATATATCCTGTATAATCCCTGTGTTAAACGGTCTTGTCACAGGACATGTCTCGTGACTGGTCCTTTGGCACAGGGACCGGCCCTAGGACCGGTTCAGTTATATGAAAGGGACCGATCACTTTAACATAGGCTTGTCATATGAGGGAGTTAGTTGCGCTTTGTGACATGTCACTGGACTAACGCAAAAGAACACGTCAAATAACTAACAAAAAGAAATAAGTCACAGAACTCATCACAAAGGACATGTCAGTTTTAACATAAACAATACCAGAGTTTGTGTCTATATTTTTAGTTTTAATATAAATAAAACAAATATTTTAATTTTTACTATTAAAATTTTTTAATAGAAATACAAGCAAATGAAATAATTTATAATTTTATTTTATCGGGATATACATTAATAACATCAAAGGAATTAAATATGCTAAAAATCCCAAACGTATTTAACAAATTGTGAAAAATAATCCGCTGCAGGCATGTCCCTATCCGGATTTCATTCTTGCCTAAGGAAATCGTCAGGGGACGACGTTTTTAGAATTTCTGGAAATATTTGTTAAGTTAAATTACAAACTCAATGAGAATTTTTTGTCCTCGTCTAGGAGCGTTATTAAACATTTAAAATATCAAAGAAAAAACAAAAACAACAACAGAAAATTTATATATAATTTATATTTATATTATATTTATAACTTTATATTTGTAATTATAATAAATAAGCTTGTAAAAATAGTAGAAAAAGCTTACTAAAACTTATTAAAAATGTCCTTGCAAATAAAAAATTGCAAATAATTTTTGCGAAATTTTAGCAAGATTAGAACAGCAAAATAAAAATGTTAAATATACCAAATTTCAGTAATATTTGAGATACATTTTAGTTGATTTAAAATAATATTTACCGTGCCTAAATCAGCAAAAATTCAGAATATTTCCAGATGAAAAACAGCAAAAAAAACTGTCATATCTACAACATTTTAATTATAATTAAATTAAATTTATTTGTTTAGAAAAAAACTCTCTGTTATGTTAAAATCAACAGAAATATTTGCTAAAAAATATGCTGCTGATTTCATAACGGTAAATTTTTCTGGTTTTGTCGTATTTTTGTTTAAAGCATATCCCACAACTAACTAACTTACTTATGGAAATATTTATTAAGTTCTTCAACGAGAGCGTTTTCGCTGATCGTTGAAAACTAACTTATATCAACCAGATAATAAAGTTTGGTGATAGCGATGACGTAACTTCCCAGCAAAAAATACTGCATACCCCGAAGCAGTTTGGAAAGGCATTATTTAATCACCATGAGCTTCCTAAACTAATTCCAGAAGACATGATTTTTATTCGCGATGTCCCACTTGGTATGTCTCTTTCCGCGGGTGAAATGCGCTTCTTTCATGGCACTTAAGAACAATAAAACCAGGCCTTCATAAGAAATGACCCAGTGTAGAAACGGTAAGGACATATCATTATTTTTTGGACTACCAGTAATGACACCCACTTACCTTCTGCATTATTTTAAGACAAATTATAATGAGTTACTGATAATGACTTATTTTTATCATTATTTCAAATAGAAAATAATTTTCCAGATTTTTATGAAAATTTTTTAAAGTTTATTTTTAGACTCAATATTTTTTAAACATATGTTTTGATTTTTTGTATGTTGACGAGTAAGCTTACTTGTGTGCAGCAGGTCAATTATGTTTTTATCTATTAAATATTACATGTCGATATAGCTCAGATGGTAGAGCTATTGACTGGCAATCTGTAAGCCCAGGTTCGATTCCCGCACCAGCAAATTTTATTTAAAAAAAAAACAATAACAAATATTTTTTTTATATTATTTATTTTTTTGAAAATCTTTTTTTATACTCATTATTTTTGTCAGTACTTTTAAGCACATACAGTGGTGGCAAATTTAATAGGAACGATTCAAATTTTTTCTAATTTTTTTTCGTTGCCTTTATTTTTAAAAATAAAAATAGTGGCTAAATTCGGCCCGGGAGGCAAATATGTGGTTTAGAATATTATGCAGAATTTTAACATAATGTCTACTTTTTTATTTTGGCACTTATTTTAAGTGGGCGTGGCTTTCAATGAAAAATTAGCGATATCGATCTGTTATCAAATTACAGAGTAAAATTTAGCGAGTAGTGATCGGATCTATAAATATATTTTTAGAAATCCTACAAAATTTCCTTAACTTCTGAATTATTTTTATCTAGAAATAGTCGCCAGATTTGAAATGAGAGTACCTTAAACATAAAAAAAAATTCCTTTGTTTTTAGCAATTTTATAATAAAGTTAACCATACTGAAATTTTAATAGGAAATGCTTTATACTTAACATAGAAAAAACTTGACTTTTTTGTTATATCGTAGCAAGTATAGCATAAAACTATTCGCTTTAAAATTTCAATGTTGTTAACTTTATTTTAAAATTGCTAAAAACAAAGAAATTTGTTTTCATGTTTAAGACCCTGTCATTTCAAGTCTGGCGACCACTTCTGGATAAAGATAATGCAAGACTTAAGGAAATTTTATAAAATTTCCAAAAATATACAGTTTGTGTAGATCCGATCAGTACTCGCTAAATTTTACTCTGTAATTTGATAACAGGTCGATATCGCTAATTTTGCATTGAAAGCTACTCCCACTTAAAACAAGTGACAAAATAAAAAAACATTAATTATTTACTTTCGGCTTAGGAATGGCTTTTAACTCCAAATTTACCAATTGGTTGTTAGAATAGCATGAAATGTAAACGAAAATTAAAAAATTAAATTTCTAGTCTACTCCCAAGCAGACTAGATTTGTAAAGTAATTGCTTAAAAAACCCTGTATTACCCCCTATTAGTAATATCTATTTTTTATTCATATGAGCCATTATGTTAAAATTCTGCACAATATTCTAAATCCCATATTAGCCTCCCGGGGCGAATTGAGCCACTATTTTGATTTTTAAAAATAAAGGCAACGAAAAAAAAAATTTAAAAAACTTGAATCGTTCCTATTAAATTTTCCACCACTGTAGGTAGCGATATATTTTTTGATTTTTCGTATGCTGGTGTGTAACCTTAACTCATTATTTTTGCGATATCGCCATATAAAGGTAATAAGAAATGTAATAACAAAAGTAACTAGTTACCATTACCAAGTATGTAGTTACATAACCACATATCTGGTAATGAATTTCTACACTGGGGAAATGCGCATTTTTGCTGCTTCGAGATTCGTTGAAATAATGTATATTTAATAAAATTTAAAACTCTTCTCCAAAGAAGCAGTGAAATATTTGCTTCAGTAATGCGCTAATGAAATGCATTCTCTACTAAAAAAATGGTAGTCTTTTATTTAGTTGTGTTTTCAATTAATTTAATATGTATTTTAGGTTGTTTTTAATGATAAAATATTGTGAGTGTACAATTGCTGAAATATTATCCACTGTTTGGAATATATGCGGCTCGTAGTAGTTACGAAAAGCAAAATATTAGAGGTGAAGTAGGCTAAAAAATTTTAGGTAATTTTTTTTATTTTTATAATTCACTTTTTAGGGGTCTGATGAAAAAATTTATATGACAGAAATAGACTGTACTATGAAATTGGAATTACATGCACCACTTTACTTATAACTTTCAACAATTAGAACCAGACCTTTAAAAACGTAACTCCTTAATTTTATCTTTAAACTGGATTCAATTTCGAACTAAGAGATAGGCAAAATCAATATGTTATTCAAAGAATCGATTTGGTTTTTGTTGATTCCTTCGAAAAAAATAATAAATTTATTCCACTTTAATAAATAATTAAATTTTGTTTGTTGATTCCTTTTAAGTTGGGCATACACGTTCAATATTATTGATAAATTTTTCAAAATTCAACCAATCAGAAAGAAATAAATTTAAATACTTTGTCCTGATTAGTTGATTTTAAAAACATTGATCAATAATATTGAACGTGTATGTTTGCCTTTAAAGAATAAAACGAATTGATTAAATTTTATTAAATTAATGTTACCAAAATTGATTGCCTTGATTTATACAATGAAAAAAATCAACAAAAATCAAATTAATTCTTTGAATAAGATCAATCAACAAAATGAATTTTGCATATCGATTTTTTAATCAAATTAAGGATTTAAGTTTTTAAAGGTCTCTATTTTATTGCATTTGAACTTACGGTGTAAGCGAGATAGTTTTCTTAAAGCAGACTTTAATAGAAACGAAATAAAAAAGTTTTTAGAAAGCAAAACATCCCAACTATGCATATTTTTTTTTATAAGATCATACTCGTATTATAAGATCTCCTTAATTATATATATAAAAACATTTGGGAATTATTGATTTTGTATATATGTATTAGCTTCTTTTTCTTGTATTATTAATTAAATAGGAAACTTTCATATTCGTGGCTCACTTAAAAAGGCCATAACTCTATTTCTTATTTTTGTAGAGGAAAGGGAAAATCTTAGAAAATATGAATAACTTTGGATAGAACATTTCTTCGCATGCATTTTTTATCAATAAAAACTTGTATACACAAAAATTGTATATATATTGTTTCCAGATTTTATTAACGGGGTTATTTTGTAATACGCAACGCCTTGCGTTGCGTTGTTTTCCATACAAATTGTTTTTGTAACAATAACAATTTACACATAAATCAACGCAACGCAAGGCGTTGCGTTTTACAAAATAACCCACTAAGTTTATTCCCTCTCCTCTAAATAAATAAAAAATCGAGTTACGAGTATATTATAACAGATATCTCTTTAATTTCGAATTTTATATAAATGAAAGATCTCAACATTGGTTTTTTTAATGCTTCTTTTGAATTTATTTTAATTGTTAATTTTTTGTGTTTTACACTGTTACTCGAACAAAGCCAAACCCGAATAATTTGAACACCCTAGAAAATATCATTTTAAATTCAGAAAACATCAATCGTATTTCAGAAAATATTAACTGAAATTCTGAAATCGTGAAATGAAATTCAGAAATTATGAATTGGAAGTCGGGAAATATTACACGGAATGTAATTCATGACTACTAAATTTTAGTTGATATTTTCTGAAATTCAATTGAGGATTACTGAATTTCATTTGATATTTGCTGAATTTTACTTGATATTTTGTGAATTTCATTTGATGTTTTTCTGAATTTCACTTCAGAATTCATGAGTTAAAATGCATATTGGTTTCAGTTGATATTTTCTGAATTTTAACTAATATTTTGTGTATTTCCATTGATGCTTTTCTGACTATCAGTTGGTATTTTCTGAATTTAAAATGCAATATTTAGGTATTATTTCAGGATCGTATATAGTTAAAAAGATTTTTATTAGGTCCTAGATTTTTCAAAAATATTTTTCTCTTTTAGCAAACAAATTCCGCTTTTCGTCAACCAAATCCCTTCTTCTGAAAAAAAGCAAAAAAAAAACAGCTTATCACGTTGAGTACACATATTATGTCACCAACAACATCACGTAAACCCTAAACTATTTACCTAATTAATATATAATGTTGTTAGCTTTTTGTCTGTCCATTAAACATATTCATACACATATGCTATTATTTAATATTAAAAACAAAAACTAAATGATCACATGCCATGTCATGAAAATATTTACTAACTAAAGATATTGCATTAAAATAAATAAATTTAAATATAATAAATCACATTATGCATGAAAGAACCGCAGATTGTACATCACTTTCATATCATACAAGAAACTTAAGTGCTATCATGTTGCAATATAAAATTGTTTTATATACGAACGTATTCATCATGTGAACATAACATAAAACCAAATAACCACACATACATATACATATATATGTTAACAAATATAACGTTAAATACAAAAAACCCAACACTTAAATATTTTTGAGCACAAGTACGATAGCTTGAATTTCTGTACAGATGTATCAAGGTAGATTTTCAAACACGTTTCACCTATTAAACATATGTACTAAACTGACTGTTGTCTTTTTACATTTTTGTCATTTTATTTTGGTGCATATACTTATAAAAAGACACATACTCATTTTTCATTTAAATATTTGTTTTTTACTTATTTAAAAGTACATTTGAGTATGTATGTTTAAACATTAACAAAAGGTAGGTATACAAATACTTTTTTTTTTATTTCATTACAAAACATACAAAGGTCAGCTATGTACATATATATAAATATATGCACAAACATGCATTTTACTATGTGTAAATATTCAAGCATTTTAATTGTTAGTGTAAACAGTATTTTTTTTTAAATATATTTTTAATTACCACATTTTTTTTTAACAAATAGTTTTTTCATTATTATCAGGTTATCCTTGCAATTAAACGCCTCTGTATATAAACTGTTGATATACACTAAAATAAATTACGCACATATGTATATACTCACAAGGAAGGTCTGTGGTATTGTTCACTCCGATTTGAAATAAATAAATTTTTTATACTGTAGGAACGGAAATGGGCACACTGAATATATTTTCCATTACCGATTCAAGTTTAATTAAAAATAATATGAAAATTTTGTTTTCAATTGCAGAATCACTTAAAATACAAAGAATATTTTATTTTAACTTTTTGTAAATATCAGTCATTCGAAAACAAACTCTAAAAAAACATGTACTTTCATTGGGAATTGATATTTTCAGTTAATGGGTATATTATTGAATTTTTTTCTTTCATATCCAAATAGTTCGAAGTTTTTTCTATAGGTTGTAAAATTTTTGATAAAAAATTCGGTGAAATAAAAAACTGGTACTTAAGTCTCAACTGCTTCCCTAGTAATTGTTACTGATTACAAAGTACATTTTAAACTTTTAAAATTTTCAAGTACAAGTACCACGTGCTTGTACTTAATGTACTTGATGCCCACCTATGATTGTGTTCATATGAACAATTATTCTCTACAAATTGTACACATCACCTTCTACCAGTATATTTCGTCAATCAACTAACAATTTTGTTTTTATTTGGTAGTACCCAGTGTATAAAGCGTAATGACATATCATTATTTTTTGGACTTACTTTCCGCATTATTTTAAAATATATAATTATGCGTTACTAATAACCTTGCTTTCTCCATTATTTCAAAACAAAAAATAATGCGTTACCAATAATGACTTACTTTTATCAATATTTTTAATATAAAGTATTATTATTATTCGATTTTTTTGTAATTATTTTTCAATTTATTTTGTAGACTCAATATTTTTATATGCTGGGGCGGCCTAAGCATACTTCTGTGAAGGAAGTCATTTATGTTTTTATCTATAAAATATTTTTTAGAGATAGCTCACATGGCAGGGTAATCGACTGGGAGTCTTGGGCACCAGGTCTGATTCATGACACTAAAAAATTTAATTTAAAAAAAATTTAACATTAAGAAATATTTTTATACAACTAATTTTTTTGAAAATGTATTTTAAGACTCGTTATTTTTGTCAATACTTGTAAGAAATGTAATAAGAAAAGGAATTACCATTGTCACATATATACCCAATATAGAAACTGTAATGACATATAATAATTTTTTTAACTACCAGTAATGACACCGACTTTCTTTCTGTATTGCTTTAAAACATATAGTAATGAGTTTAGTAGTTACTCTTTTGCCATTACTTCAAAACAAAAAAATAATGCGTTGCCAATAATGATTTACTTTTATCATTATTTTAAATATAATTTTCTAGATTATTTGTAAGTTTTTTTGAAAATCCATTTTTAAAATCAATCGCTTTTACTATCAAAATTTTAAAAAAGGATATTTTTGCTAAAGTCGACTTAGTTAATGTTTTGGATGTTATGCTTCGACTCGGTTTATTTTTTTAGCATCCTGATTGGTTAATTTATTTTCAACCACCCATGTGAAAATCAAAATATATATAAACACACATGATCATACATTGACTTGTATATGATCATGCATGGGCATACATTGTCATATACGTACATGCATAGTTCAATGTATGACCATACATGCTCTCATATATTTCCATATATCTTTGGATCCGAAATTTGAGGGTATATGACCGTATATGTTCATATATGACCATATATGCTCACATATGATTCATGTATGCTCATATATGATCATATATGGCCATATACCTCCATATACCCTCAAATTTCGGATCCAAAGGTATACGGAAATATATGAGATCATGCATGGTCATACATTGAACTATGCATGTACGTATATGACTATGTATGCCCATGCATGATCACATACGAGCCAATGTATGATCATATATGCTCATATATATTTCGATTTTCACATGGGCATTCAAAATATTTTAAAACATAAATAATTTTGTAGATTTTTCATATACAACATGAGGGCCAATATTTTTCAACTTTGGTAAGGATATAATAATTGATTTTGAATACTCGTTCTATAACAAGGACACACTAAAAACACAGAAACTTGGCAGTTGGCCAAAAATTCGGTTGTCACAATGAATCAGTTTTTTCTGTGTAGACAGAAAAAACTAAGGCACCAACAATGGGAATTTGTAGAAGCAATCACTTTTTCTGTTAAATTGAAATTTTATTTCCAACAAATTTTTTTGTTTGAAATATTTTTAACTCGTTTGTAAATTGTTATCTTTAAGATTGTAGCCACCAAATTTATATATCTTATTCCTCACTCAATTTAAGGACATGTATATCTCGGCTAAATAAATAAAACATTTGCTCATATATTTTTTTTTCTCAGTGTACATATACTTTTGCATATTTGTATGTATTTTCATCTGCTGTTCATTTAAAATTTTATTATCTTTATATAATTTGTGGTTTTTCAATTTTGACATCCATATTTACGGTATTAAATTATATATCCATATTATAATATTCAATAAGGGCTATCTACGAATACATAATTGTTTAGGAAAGCCAAAATACCATAGTCTACTACATTAATATTCTATCGCTACACTAAAAGGTGGGTCTAGGTCCAACATTTGTTACAAAAATCAGCGCAAACTCAATATATGTATCCTGTTCACGTAGTGGTGTAATTTTTAAAAAAACGGCTGAATTTGAGCAGAAGTTAGGCAAAAATTTTTGCTCGGAATAAAAATATCTAATTTATAAATAATAATAAATATATATATATGGACCTAGCAACCATATGGACTAATACCCTTTTTTTCTTAAATACACATAACATATTCAAAGTTTCTTACTGTTTTTCTATTTTTTTTGCAATTTTTAAAAAAATTTTACTCCATCTTAACCCACTCAAATTTTAGAGCCATACATTAGTTTCATTTCAACTAGACTGGTGTTGGGTATCTTATAGTCGACATGCCCAATAGTTGCCAATCGTATTGTTTAGCTGCATCAAATGAATTTTTCGGTTTTGACTACCGAATTATTCCTGGTACAACTGAAATTTCGTTGTCGCAGTCATTTTAGTTGTGAATCAATTGGCTTTCAAAAATTATTTTAAAAAAAATTGATTTTAATCTCGAGTTTCTCAAAACTTCAATGTGATAGAAATATTATTAAAATGGATTTAGAATCAATGCATCGAAATGTTTTTTAATATTTTTTGTTTATATTTAAGAATGCCCGTATTAAATTCATAAAAATTTTTTGTAGATACATAGATAAATAACGAAAATGAGGAAAAGAGGTTCAAGAATTATTTTTTCAGTCCTACACCAACGTCATAGATTACAGCTGTACAACTGAAGCATTTTCTAACAAAATTCACTTTTATGAAAACCGTAGAAAACCCCTATTGTATATAAGCCCTCGATGTATTAATTTTTATTGCAGAAATCATTAAAATATAATCTCATTTTAATATTGGAATAGTTTTTTTTTTGCAAATATTCGATAATTTTTTTTTTTTAATAATTTAGATGAATTTATTATTTTTTATTTGAATTTCATTTAAATTGTTATTCTGATAATCATTTTTAATCTTTTGGCATCAAAGTTGAATTACTAGAAATTTTACACAATAAAATATAGTTTTTATTTACTGGTATTTTAACTTAGTTTTCTTTTATTTTAATATAATAAATTGAATTTAATATTAATATATATTAACAAAATTATACAGAAATTTTTTTTTGTTGCTTTAATAACAAGCCTAAAATATTGTAATTAATGTGAATTTTATCAATTTTAATTTAGTAAAATCGAGATTAAGAAGAAAAAATAAACGTTTTTTTTTCTAAAAAATTATAAACGTATTAATTTTCAAATCAGACTAGATCTAGTGTTTGCCTTTTTTTCTATGGAGAGTAGACCGTACCACCCGGCGCACCTACAAATTTAAAGTGTTTTTGCAAGGCAATACCAAAAAAAAAATTTTTTTTGCCTTTTTCAAATTTTCGTTATAGCTTCGGCATTTAAAATCAGATTTTAAAGTGTGATATATCGATTTTTTTGCGTACGGCGAACTTTTTTTTGAGGTACGGTCTAATAATGCCCACGTCACCCCTCATTTTGCTTGTTATATTAAGCTATTTGTTCCTCTTAAACAAATAATATTTTTGACCAAATTTGAGGACATCTATAGAACAAATGATAGCAAATAGAGATTTACCAAATACCACATACCACATTTTTGTCTGTCCAACCTTCCTCTAGGAATCACCTTTAAATATAGTTTCAATATCTCTTAATAGGAAAATTATAAATGCCAAAAACCTTTTGGCAAGCACACATATCTGTGTCCTATTTTTGTGCATATTTTTGTTTTTCTTTCAAAAAATCTATCAATTTTTTTCCTCACAAAATCTCTCTGCTCCAGTTTTTAAATAATTATTCTATTAAAGATTACCAGTATTTTTTAATTCTTTATCTTATTTATCCTTCAATATAACATTTGAATAGTTTTTGCATTTTAAAATTCAAATTCTTTGTGACAATCTCTCTAATTAATGTTTATATCATTTAATATGCTTAAATATTCTAATAAATTCCAATATACTACATACATATATCAACATTCATAAATAAGTATGAACGTTTGTGGAATTAAAATCTGAATTTTATAAAACTAACAAAATTTTCAAAAATAAAGTGCAATGTTAACATTATCATATTCAAGCACATAAATTTTAAACAAAAGAAAGTAAAAAAATCCATAAATTTTAAGTATCAACTTGAAATTTCTGTAGATGAGCTTCAAAAAAAAAAAGATTTTATGTCTTTATCTGCAGTTTTCACAATTGATGTATAATTTCAACAACAAAAAAAAAAGGATAAACAAAAATTTCCATACACACCCAAATAATAATCATTATACGCAATACATACTATGTATTCTATTAGTAGCAGCTGTTGTTCAACTGTATAAGTGTTTGTGTGTGTGTGTTTCTGTCTGTTGAGATGTGTTTCTCTAGACATATGTATACTTACTAATATTTGATATTTTATTTTTTCATCTCATAACATATTTAATATCTTTGAATCATTATTTTAAGAATAGGTGCGTAGATCCTTTGATATATTTTGAAACTACTTATACTTATCCAAATACACTAACAAGTGAGTCCCTCGAACGCTTATACCATTATTTTGCTGAAAGTCGACTATGTAAATGAGAATTCAATTATAAACATGCTCTAGTATTTTCTACGCCATCTCCTGTATTTAGAGGTTAATAAAAGGTAATTTTGTATACACTTTTGTTCGGTAGAATATCGAAAATTTTTGGAGTTGAAAATTAATATAACTGCCAAATGAAAAAACCTTATATGCCAAATTTTTATAGCAATAATGGCTTCGATAAAAGTTCGTTACAATCCGAGAAACCACGAATATCGGAAAAAGAAAAACACGTATTCCATGAAATAAAACTAGCTTAAAAGCTTGACACTTCAATATAGGTGGTTTTAAATACCAGAATTTTCTTATAAGAACACAATTTTTTTTTTTTTTTGTAACAAAATTATCTTTTAATATTTAATAATGGAGGTGCCGGTATCTATAGTGATCATAAACTGCTAATAGGTGATGTAAAGTTGTGTACAAAAACCATCAGTAACACATGACGTGTGTAGCGGACTGGATCAGAATCGAACAACTAATTGGATAGATATCCTAATGTCTTGCCGCAACCTCCTCCGTTGTAGCAAACACCATATTAAGCAATAGATTAATAACACGACATGGAGTGCAATCAAAGAAAGGGGAAGGCTGAACATAAAACTGCAATCGGCTAATAATACTGCATCACTACAACTCGCTAGAATTAATTACAACAATGCTCACAAAAATGTGATAAAACTAGTCCGTAGAAACAAATGTCTGTTTTATGATCCTCAGGGCGGTGTACTGACGCCATTGCTATGGACACTGGTAATTGTTGAGTGGCTTGATGGTCTGAACGACCTGGGCTTCAGAGCCTATGGCTACGCCGATGATCTTGTCATCTCCGTTGTCAGCTGGAATGACTCATGGTGTCGGGAAAAACGGTTGACTATCAACCCGGCGAAGACGATCCTGATACCGATCACAAAGAGTATAAGGGTCAACCTGACCGAACATGTTGTTGGAGGAAAAACATTAAGATTCTCGGACAGTGCGAAGACAGTGCGAATTATATTTAGGGGTGACTCTAGATTAATCCCTTACCTGGAGTGATCATCTCGACTCCGTGACCATGAAGGCCACCAGGGCATATTACGCCTGTCAGAGGCTCTTTGGGAAAACATGGGGTCTAAGACCACACATGGTCTACTGGTCATTCCACACAATTGTAAAACTTATGATCACCTATGCTGCCTTGGCATGGTGGCCAAAGGTTGAGCAGTCCACGGCAAGGGACACTCTGAAGAGGCTGTATCGACTTGTGTGTACTGGCATTACGGGTGCCGGGAGAACGTGCTCGACGGATGCCATTGGGGCCATGTTGGGTATTCCACCATTGCATATTTCCGTGAAGGAGGCTGCAATCATGGGCTCTCTTCATCTCCGGGATGTCGAGGACTTGAGAAGTGGGGACCTAAAAGTTCACATGCGGATCGCCGGGATCTTTATGGATGACCCAATCTTAAGGATCGCGGATAAAATGAAATGAAATGTAGGTTTTTGTCAAGCATTTTGAGATTATGTTATTTGATAGGGATATGTAGAACAGCCGATCCTGGAGGCCCGAAGAGGGGCTCAGATATGGTTCACTGATGGCTCAAATCAGGCTAATGGGGACACGAGGGCAGGTTTCTTTGGACCCGGGTTCCAACGTGCTCTACCAATGCGTAAAATAAAATATTATCTGCGAATGTTCGAGACTATGGGACAGGAGACTCAGATTTCTGGGTGACCGTTTCGTGTCAATACCGAGTTTAGCTACCTGGATAGTACAGATGGTGGCGCTTATGCTAACGTAAAAAGCATGATCAACAAGGCCCGTCATGCCTCTCTTGGGCGAGTCTCCTCAAATATCCAAGAAGCATAGGATTAGAATATTTAACACAAGTATTAAGTCCGTTCTGCTATATGGCAGTGAAACTTGTAAAGTTACGAATACAATCTCCACAAAATTACAAGTATTCAAAATGCTTAAGGAGAATACTTAAAATATTTTGGCCACTGCTCATATAAGCAACCAAAATCTGCTTTGAACGTGTAACATGAATCCAATAGATGTTAAAACTCGAGGAAGGAAATGTAAATGGATCTGCCATATGCTTAGAAAACAAAATGAAAATAATGCTAAGGTGTGCTTCCAATAGAATCCGCAAGGTTCGAGAAACAGAGGTCGCCCAAGAATTATCTGCGAAGATCAGTCGACGACGAATTCAGAAGCAAACGTTTGTTCCAACAACAATATGAAAATAAATTTCTACACTTTTTTAGGGTTAACCTCCTTTAAATTTTCAAGTACTATTTTTCTGGGTTTAAGATAAGAAATCGATTTTAATAAGTAGTACTTTTGGTTAATGGATCAAAAGTTTTGAATTGAAATTGCATGGGAAATACAATTGGATCATTCCGCTATTGGGAGGATCGATGTTAAAAGAGCGGTGTTTTAAAAAGATCCAATTTTCATAATTGTTTATTTTGAGTTTTTTTTTTAAGTTAACGGATACAGTTAAGGTGAAAACAAAGCTAATAATATTAGCTTGACAAATAAAAAATGTCCTTTTATCGAATTATGCATAAAAATTTTTAAATTTGAAAGGCTAATAATTCTCCAAAATGAAGAAAAAATGCTTGTTTAAATGTCGGCTTCTGATTTATAGAGAATCCGCCATTGGAAGATAATTTTACTCCAAAAACTTTTTTAAGGAGCCGCTGCTCTAAAGTGTTCAGCTATTGGGAGTATTCGCTATTGGTAGGTTTTACTTTTTTAAAAATTTATTTATACGTATTTAGTAATTTTTTTAACAAAATCATGGTATTTTTCTTATAAATAGAAATCTTCAGCCATTTTTTAGCTTTATTTTATCCGTTTTTTCACATATCTTTAGCTATTTCTGAAGACCAAATAATTATATTATTTATAAGTACATTCACTAAAAAAAATAATAATTTCAAATTTACCGGTTCCTCCATCCATCGCAATACCCCGCTAACAAAATGAAAAAAGAAACCACACAATATTCAATAACAGAAAACTAAAATCGAAAAAACCCACCACCTGTGCAATAACATACCCGTGTATGCACTTGGGCAATTCCTGAAGCGCTTTCGTCCCCTGCCAAAGGGACTCATCAGCAGGACTAACCTACTAGTTCCTTAGAACTCCTGTGGGACGCATGTATAAAATGCTATCGAAGAATGCCTAAATCATCAAAAAAATTCCAACCCGTCCAATAAATCATAATTCAAAAACCCAAACAATTTACCACATCCGTTCCCGTATCACGCCAGATAGTCAATAGCCGCTTCCCTTAATATCCGCGCACTATTACACATACTCGCAAGAACACAATAAAATTCATTCAACAAAAATACCCATTAAACACCAGATACATATTCATAATATAAATCCCCCAAAAAACAATAACTTCAAAACTTACCCCATCCATTCCATACGCCACTCCCAAGCGACACTTTCCGCCCTCCATACGTATGCAACAGTTGCTCTGCTCAAGGCCCCAGACCCAAATCACAATCAAGATACCCACCGCACCAGCAAGCACCGACAGAAAACATCAAACTGCCCAACTCGTGAAATCAACCCAATAACTCCACAATCCTCGCCCTATCATAGTCCCAATCCCAGTATACCCAGTATAACCTACACTCAAAAAATTCTCCTCATCGGTCAAATTCCCGTAAAACAGATATCCAAAGACAACATATATAGCCCAACTCAGGCAGTATAAAAAACAAAATCAAAATGTCAAAATTCAGCACTCCAAAAAATCCCACAAAACACACGAAATCCCTCACCTCAAAAAACCAATGAATGGACTTCACCAATAAATTGACAAAATTAAATTAATCCCTAAAAACCGTCAATAAAACATAATCAACACATCCACCTGACCTGAGAAAGATACCTACCGAAACGTGGATTTGTCTACCAACTTTATATAGTCTATCGCTCAAGAAAATCCAATTGATGAACGTCATTCTTTCTCAACAACATTTTCAAGGCAATTAGGGGAAACATAACATCGCATGCAAACGGTAAAAACGTGCTCTGAGTGAAACCAGGGGCTGAGTGGATGCCTTAATCTGAACCCTTGATAGATATGTGGACATGGGTTAGAGGGATCTCTGTCAACATTTGACCAACCTGGATAATAGTGAAAATATGTTTTGGGCACTCCTATCACTTTGTGGCATATTTCCTGCTCATTCATCCTTGTATGGGGATTTAGGAGATATTAGTATTGGAACATTGTTCCGGTCATGTTTCATGTATACATCTGTTTGCATGGGTACGGACTATGATGTATAACTAGGGATTTCATAGGACCCATTATTATTCCGGAGATGGCTCCCGTACCTCCCTCTCATCTCCACGTAGCTTTAGGTGGGAATTAACACTGCCTATTGACTTTATAGGAATTTTTGCCTTGAAAATGTTGTTGAGCAAGAATTACGTTCATCAATTGGATTTTCTTGAGCGATAGACTATATAAAGTTGGTAGACAAATCCACGATTCGGTAGGTATCTTTCTCAGGTCCTGTGGATGTGTTGATTATGTTTTATTGACGGTTTTAATTCCCTAAATTTAATTTTGTCAATTTATTGGTGACGTCCATTCATTGATTTTTTTGCGGTGTGGGATTTCGTGTGTATTGTGGAATTTTTTGGAGTGCTGATTTTTGGCATTTTGATTTTTAGTTTTGTTTCTTATACTGCCTGACTTGGGCTGTATTCCTTGGCTTTGGATGTATTGTGTTACGGGGATGTGGCCGATGGAATTTTTTGGGTGTAGGATCCGCTGAGTGGATTGGGATTGTGGCTGGCATATGGCGGAGGTTGTGGGGTTATTTGACTGATTTCACAGGATAGGCAGTTTGGTGTTACTGCCGCTGCTTACTGACACGGTTGGTATCTTGATTGTAGTTGAGGGCCCTGATCACATAGGGTTTATGTTCTGACAGTTTGAAATTAATTTTTGTAATTTTATTTGAATTGTTATGTTCGATATTGTGTTTTTCATTTTAATTTGTGGCAGTTGTGATTGGCGTGGAAGGTGTTTTGTGGTCGTTATGGGAGGCGGAAGGTGTCACTTTTGGGTGCTGCAAGGAATGGATGGGGTGAGTTCTGTATTTATTGTTTTTTGGGGAATTTATGGGTGGGTTGTTGATGGGCTATTTTTTGTTGGTCGAACGTTATTGGGTGGTTACGCGCATGTGTGTTATGCTCTGCAGTTGTTATGGGCAGCGGTTATTGTCCCTCAGGCGGGATACTGGAATGGATGGGGTAAGTTTTGGGTTTTCTGATTTATGGTTTTTTGGGATGGGTTGGGATTTATTTTGTTATTCTGGTCTGATTGGGAAATTTTCTTCTGGAGTATATTATATATGCGTCCCACAGTGTTTCTAAGGAACTAGTAGGTTAATCCTGCTGATAAGTCCCTTTGGCAGGGGACGAAAACGCTTCAGGAATTGCCCAAGTGCCTACACGGGTGGTGGGTTTTTTTCGATTTTAGTTTTCTGTTGTTGAATTTTGTGTGGTTTCTTTTTTCATTTTGTTAGCGGGGTGTTGCGATAGATGGAGGAACCGGTACATTTGACATTTTAGTGCTCTTTTCCCCTGTTTTGTCTTTCCGCAGGATTACCGGACTGGGGGACCGGTACGGTAGATAGATCATCGATGACCCAAGTAGGGAACTGGCCATCCAAAGAATCGTCTCTAGCTCCCCTAGGTGTACGTAGGGGTCTGCTTTGACACATTGAGTGAGTTATCTGCATGATCTTAATGAATTATCCGCATAATGTTGATGAATTATTGCGTAAAGGGAATTCATTGAAATATTATCCAGAAAGCTCTCTCTATGCAGCTTTTTCCCCTATTGGATTGAAAAATAATAATTTCCAGTCCAAGGGATTTGGGCGGGTCGAAACTTTAAAACCTATATTTACAATATCACCTTCCTGTCGAAAATTCCTAAATGCAAATCATCAGTGAATAAATCCATACTTCAGGAAAAATATATTTTAAATATCCGATTTTAATATTTCCAAAAAGTCCATTGTCAACAAATTACCTCATACTCTATTTAATGCATATTTTAAATTTCATATTTCCAGCCCTTAATGGAGGTTAGTTTCCCTCTTTTAACGTTTCTTGAAAAAATCTAAAAAAAAGCTCATAAACTTTTAGCTCATTAAACCGTTAAGGTGGATCATTTTCTCCTTCTAAACTTGCATTTTTATCACATTATCAGTGCCAATAAATGTCTATGCCAGATAATTAACTTAGTGTAAAAATTTCCTGGATTTAGCGATTTGGGCAGGCCATTAAGGGGAAGCTCTTCCCCTATTGCATTTATATTTTTTCATGGTTCTGGATAAAATCTAAAACAGTATCTAATCGATGAATTGTCCCATACTCAAGTTTTTTTTGCAAATGGGTTTGGACAGGCCATTAAGGATAGACTTTTTCTTTTCAGCCCCCAGTTTATGCATGTCCCTGGCAAAAATTCCAAATAACCCATACTCCAAGGAACATATTTTAAATTTCAGGATTCTAGCATCTGATCAAGACGTTAAGTCTGAGTGTTTCTCCTTTTTGATCTTCAGTGTAGGAATTTCCAAACAAATTTTTTGAATTTAAAATTGCTGCAGTCGAAAATTCGGTTCTCAGCACGAATCCAATTTCTGAGAGTTCAGCTTTTTTAATCCAATTTTATTATAGATTGTTTTCTAATTTTTTTGTTTTTGTTGAATTTGCTGGCATTTGTTTTCACTTTGCCCATTCTTATTATAAATATCTTAATTCCTATCAATCTCAAAGTGTGTTGAGAAATTTTTTATTTTAGAAATATTTAAGACAAAAATCAATGAAATACGCCAGTATTATAGTACTTATTTTTACTCAAATTCTACAATACTTAAGTAAAAAATTATAAAAATGTATCCTTAGGAATTTTTGCAGTTTTTGTAAAACGAATTTCAGATTTTTTTTAGTAAATTCAGATACTGCAATAATTTTGATGAAAAATAATTACTGACAATAAGGCCCGATTATTGAATGTCCAATTAGCTACTAACTAAATTTTAACTGTACATTCAGTAATCGGGCCTAAGACAAGTTATGATCCGAAATATTTTAATGCATTTAAATTTGGAATCTTGTAGTTCCTTGATTCTTGAGAAACTATTTTTAGTTACCAATTTTTATATTTTTATTTATTTATTTCCAAAAATATGCCAGTACTACGATATGAATTTAGATTAATAATAATTGAAAAAATTAGTTATAACATTAAATTTCTATACAATCACTAAGAGAAAATACTCCGCTATTTGCACAAATCCAACACTAATTATAAAATATAGAGTACTTAATAAATCAAGTTAGAAATTTAATAATAGAATGTCCTTAAAATTCGACAACAAACTCGAGAACATACGAACCCGATAGGAATTAAAGTGTTCTGAAGAATAAATAAAAAAAAGTCTTGTGATAGGCAATGAAAAGACAAGTCTGGCTTTTTTTATATTACAGTGTACCTTCCCTTTTGTTACAACTTTATTTGGAGCTTTTCATTATCACATGAAACGATAATGTTTTTTTTTTAACTAACAGTTATCAGACATACTGTGTAAATTGAAATTTATAGTATTGTGTTATTCTGTATCTATAGCATACTTTTGTATGATTTAAAATAGTCTCAACAAAACAGAATAGACCATAATGATATTAAACTGCCGAAATGTCAAATGAAAGTGTTGAAATGTTAACTTTTGTATATTTGTGACAATAAATATGTATATCTGTTTTGATTTTATTTCTATTTTTCCCTCCTAATTTCATTTCTATTCGTTTCCTGATTTAGATTTATGTCAATAGTGTATATGTATGCATAAATATGGATGTATGTATTTAAGAGTATGAATTATAATATACAGACACATCTTTAATTTATTGTTGCTGTAGCCCACATGTGTACGTATAACATAAATATTTGTATGTGTGTGTGTAACATATGCCTGTGTTTGACTATAGCTGAATTTTGTCAATAAATTTTATGTGTTAATGGTGTATGGTTAGAATGTTAAAATCATTAACTTTTGTCCCTTGTTCAATTGAGAGGTTTTTTTATATTTTTTTTTTTCTATGGCCACGTTATTCTTTATTGAATGTACGTCATTTGTTATGACATACTTTTTCATTAGTTAACAACATGTCTATAATAGATTTCTCTTTTAAGAAATCAAAAACATAATCCGCCTACTTATTACTGATTACGAGATAGGAAAAATTGTGCTTGCTATAGCAAAAAAAAAAATGTTTAAACGCAAGAGCTATAACTGTTCGAAAAATGTTTAAACCTTAGTGTCACAATGTGGCGTTAGCTACAAATATGAACTTTAACTGATACATTTGTTTTTGTTTTCCATATAAAATTTCAATCTAAACTTTGGGTAAATTTTAACTGGACGTTATAAATAATATTTCGTATTCTTGAAGAAAAAATATCAAATTCAATAAATTCAAATTCAATAAATAAGGCAAAAGCAGCCCCTAAAAACTTCAATTTACAATAAAATCATAAATTCAATAACTCACATTCAATATGTAAAATTTTTTAAATACCCTACACAAAACTTTTGTAAATATGGTTATTGATTAAACCATATTTAATAATAGGTTCATAAAAAAATTATTGTAAAATATAAATTAATAATTTTATTTTAGTGAAAAATAAAGCTTTTTAATACCAAGGACTTTAGCAATAATTTTTCCGTATCTTGTGCAAGAGTATTGTACATCTTATTGTGTAGGTGTAGGGCAAAAGGCTAATAATATTGGTAATAATGTTTGCAATGATATTGCGTAGTAGTGTATAGTGAATTGAATATGCAGCAATACTACCTTAACGTATGAGTATTATCACATCACTCATACGCTGCGAGTACTACGGCTATACGCTAAGTAGCATAACTATAGACGCACTATAAAACAGCTGATATGTGAGGTTCTAAATAATTTAGACACCATGAAAGGGCTTGTAACTAAAAGGTAAATCTAAAACACATAGGCCCTTACTATCAAAAAGTATTTTAAATTTAAAGTCGACTTTATTTTTAATCATACGGTTTTGTCCATTTTGTGTATGAAAACCCTACAAAAATATTTATATTTTCAGGCATTTTGATTGGTTGAAAATAAATTAACCAATCAGAATGCTCCAAAAATAAACCAAGTCAAGGTATACTGCCACCCAATATTTTAACTAAAGTCGACTTTAAATAAAATATACATTTGAAAAATTTAGATAGTAAGGGCGATATGTTTTCATTAAAAAAAATAAATTTCTAATCTAATGTTCATGTTCATATATGAACATATTTGAACATTTTTTACAGAATATTTTTTATTCAATTCAGACAAAGTGAATACTTAACGACTTTTTACAGTCAGAACTAAAAGTGAACTATTTCTTATATTTTAATTAAGTCAAAAATTTTCAACAAAATTTCTGAAATATTTAGAAGAAAAAGAGAATATTTAAGACCATAATTAAGCATATTTTAGAAGGTAGAAAAGATTAAATATTAATTTAGTTGAGTTTTTCAGTAGCCATTACAGACTTTTTTGGTTGAGTGTGGGTACCACACTTACAAAACCTTTTATGAATTGCTCATACAATAGTCGAAAGTTTTGCGCAGTAACCGTTATTCAAAACAAAATTTTCTAAAATCTGGGGCTTTAACGGATGCCGCACATATTCCGCAAAATGTAATGCTGTTATGAAAACTACATGCTGATGCTGTAAGTTGGATAAAATTGTTTAATAAATATCCAGAATTCCTGAACATTCTGGATTTTAAATTTTTCTTTTGAGCGAACTCTTCACTATTAACGTGTACACTTAAAATAATACGTCGGTAGAAAAATCTGTCAAACCAGTTACAAATCGATTTGACTAATTTTCAACAAATTTTTAGGGAAAACACTGATTTAAGCAAAGATTTTAGTTAGCTTCATTTAACACAATACTAAAAATCCTTAGAAATTTAATTAATTTTGATTGTTAATTTTCAAAACTATTTATAACTAATTTTTAAGAACCCGTTCGTTAAATTTTACAAAATTTATTGTTAAAATATAATATTTTCATGTTACTGTTATTACCCGGTAAATGGCGCCACCAATGTATCCGAAGTTTTAAAGATGGAGCTATTTCGAAAACTACTTAAGAGAGATAGAGCAAAATTGATGAAAATTTCCTAATCGTGCAAAAATGGACCTTGGTGGGGCCTTCGACCCTCGGAAATTTTTAATAAAAATTTTCCACTTCATAAAATGACTCATATCTCAAAAACTAAGCGAGATATGCTCCACTGGAGTGCCCTAATATGCCGTCACAATAACAAGGCACGGGGAGGGTCCCGAGACCCTAAATTTGGATAAATTCTACGACTCAGTATAATTACAAATAAAACTGTAGTTTTACAAATTTTTTACTTAAATTTAGATTTGTTAAATTTAACAAAAAAAAGTGTTAAAATCAACAAATTTTATTTTAAGCCAAAAAAATAGGAATAAATTTTGTTAAAGTAACAAATTTTTCTGTCCAGCCAACAGACGTATTATTTTGAGTGTAACTATTAAATACTTAATAAATGTGCTTCTCTCACTGTATTTTTTAATAACAAATAAAAATATTAAGGATATAATGGCATATTTGCAACGAGTAAAAAAGTTAAAGTCCAGCATGCCGACTATATAACACCCTACACCAGTCTGATTTAAAACCAACTAATGTTTGGATCCGAAATTTTAATGGGTTAAAACAGACTTGTGTCAAAATTTTCTATAAAATCATAAAAGAAGAGTAAATCGAAAATATAGCCCATATGGGCGATAGGTCCAAATATGGACCGATCCTATTTAGAATCAATAGGCTTTTTCCTTGGGACCATGTGAGTCAACGAACCAAATTTCATTGAAATATCTTCGTATTTGCGACATGCAGCGTGTAACCAAGCCAATTTTAGGGGGACCTAGGTCTATATATGTATATGGGCACTAGGTCTAAACATAGACCGATTTTAACCAAAATCAATAGGCTTCGTCCTTGGGCCAACATAGGTCTGTGTACCAAATTTAATTGAAATATCTTCGTATTTGCGACTTACAGCATGTAAATACGAAAATTTTGGGGGTACCCTTATATGGGCACTAGGTCTAAACATGGACCAATTTCAACCAAAATCAATAGGCGTCGTCCTTGTACCTTATATGGGCACTAGGTCTAAACATGGACCGATTTTAACCAAAATCAACAGGCGTCGTCCTTGGGCCGACATAAGTCGATAATATTTGCGACCTGTAGAGTGTTCAAGAGAAT
Organism: Leucophora obtusa; assembly: GCA_949987735.1. Classification (NCBI taxonomy): domain Eukaryota; kingdom Metazoa; phylum Arthropoda; class Insecta; order Diptera; family Anthomyiidae; genus Leucophora; species Leucophora obtusa. Next base: position 175,998,534 of record OX465297.1, read on the forward strand.
GCATGGACAGACAAACAGATGGACGGACGGACGGACAGACGGACATCGTTAAATCGATATAAAAAAAATTCTTAGCCGATCAGTAAAATATAAGGTGGGTCTAGGACCAATATTTTTTGGTGCTACAAACATCAGCACAAACTTAAAATACCCTCTCCACGTAGTGGTGTAGGGTATAAAAATAAGTAATTTTTTTATGCGAAGTATACACTCACAATAACTTTACCGTAAAAGTTCCATAATTATTTAAAAAGTTAATCAGTAAAGATGTTTCAATTGTATAAGTAGTTAAATTGCAAATATATATATTTTTGATCTTATCAAAATATTCTGTTAAAAACAGTTAGTTCTTATATCACATAATTAATTTTAACAGTAAACCAGAAATCAATTATTTTTCCCAGCTTCGGCAGTTAATTAATTAACAATTAAAAATAAACTATAAAATACAATTGTTTTAAGCGGAAATTAGGAAATCATTGTTTAGATTATTTACAATTATTTTAGTCAACATATTCAGCAGATTTCCGATTTAATATTTGCCCTCGAGTGAAAATTCCAAATATTTTATTGAATTTAATTCGCGCCTAAGCAGAAATAACCAAATCATATTTTTTTGTTTAACACTTCATGGTAAAAGTGGTAGAATATTTATTTCCTTAAGTTTATAAGTGATAGAAAATTTGAAACAATTGCTTTAAAATTATCACGAGCATATTTGATATGTGTTTCACTAAATGCCTAGAGGTGAATTTAATATAATGTTTGACCCAAATTTTTCGGTTTTATTTTTAACTACCCAGTCAGGGATTTCGGATACATACAAAAAATCAAGCACTGGCACACCACTGAGTAACCACGATATTCAAAATAAATTACTGGCAGAACACTTCTTTTTAGAAAAGAAAAAATCACTGACAAAGATTGGAATAGACTGATACATATGTCAGCGTTTGTTTATCTAGTACTACAAAGTCAAAAATGGCCAACAGTGCAAAAATCAATTCACTGGTAGAGCAATGATTTTATAACGTAAATATTATGTCATTTGGTAAAAAAAATTGAATTCAGAAGGTTCCGAGTTCAAATTTCGCTGCAAGCAAAATAAATTTTTTTTTTTTTTAATTTAATATTTTTTTGTTTTATAAAATCAATTTTTTTGTTAATGAAAAAGCTCTTTTAGACCGAACTGTTTATATTTCTCCAACGCTGGATTATAAGTTCCAAAAAAGTTTTTAACGCAACCGGTAGTTATCCAGTTGCTATCATTCATTTACACTGATAATAATCCATGCATAAAATTACGAAAAAATGTCAAAACAACAAAAAATTTCGTAAAATATACGAAAAATGGTTTATTTTACGAAAGTTTTTGTTGTTTTGACATTAATTTCGTATTTTTATGTGTGTATGTTTTTAGCTATCAAGTATTATATGTCACGTTAGGTCAGTGGGTAGATCTGTCGTCTGTCAATCTAACGGCTTGGGTTAAAATCACGGCAGGAAAAAATACATATGAACTTTTTCTGTATTTTATTTTGGAAAATATATTTCCAGAGTAAAATAGATGGTCTCGAATCCAGACCATATATTTTACTAAAAACGCCTCCAAACGAATCGATTTTTTCAAAAACAAATATAAATATAACTTGACTGTTAAACGTTACAAAAATAGTTGGTATAATGATTTAAGGGTAAGAAGGCCTTGAAACGTCACGCTTACGCCTTACATAATTAACGGGATTAACAAAATTTTAAATAAAAAACAATTCACTCAAATTGCATGTCTTCCATTGTGTTTACGTTTAAAAGTAACAATTTCATAAATCTAAATAAAAACACAGTACAACAAAGTACGAAAATTTGATGCATCGGAATTGCGGTACATTATTTCTGATAGACTTTGGGACGCAGATCACGAATATGTCCCTAGAGTTTTAAAGTTAGCTTAAGTTTAAAAAATATTTACAAAAACAATTTTGTAACAAAATTAAATTTTGTAAAAACTTTTTGCAAAAAAAAACAAAATTAAAAGCAAATTTTAATACAATGAAATATGCGCTTAATTCTGATATATTGCACGTTTTGATACCTGGGATAATTTCCCTGTACGTGCATTTAAAACTGAAATTTCTCTTTTTTCACGACTTCTTTAACAAATAACCTACGGCGAAAGGAATATCTAAAAATTTAATTTGTACCTTTAGTAGACATCACAGGTTACTCAAATTATTAAGAAAATTTCGTACTTTCTTTTTAATTAAGTGTATTTGCGTACCCGAAAATTTGTACAAATTTGTACAAGTTTTTACTGGAAGGTGTTTGTTTACACAATTACTCAGTAAGGAGAGAGGAAAAATAGAGAGTAAAGTGACATTTCAATACCATTGAACTTACAAGTTTTTACTGGATGAATTTTTGCTAGTAAGAATTTGTAAGAAAAAAAAAAACATATGATTTAAAACATATGATTGAAGAAACAAAACATTTGTCTAAATTATTTTGAAATCATTTTTTGTAAAAATAAAAAATATTTAAATATAAGCTTATTTACGATGGAAGGAGTAAGTGATCATTTTATTAGGTTTTATTTATTAATCCAATAATTTGAATAGGTTTATTTCGCAATCAGCTATTTTAATAACTGATGCCAATTTAGCTATTTTCTCGGCAAATCTAGCGATACTTCAACTCGTTTAGCGGGATAAAATATAATTTAGCTATTAGCGGGAAAATAGCGATTTTTCTTTTTAAGACAGTCTTCGCATTTTCTTAGCATTTTTTTACATTTATTTCCTTGACAGAATTTTTGAATCATTATTATTCAGCGATTTATCGGTAAATTTTTATGAAAAACAAAAAAGTTCGAAAAATTTGGCGATCTATCAATAATTTTTTAGGAAAGTTTTAAGTTTGAAAAATATAGCTATTTTTGTGAAATTTTTCAACAGGACCTAAAAAGTTCGTGCAATTTAGGGATTTATCGCTATTTAATTTTTTTATAATTTATAGAGAATTTAGACTGAGCAAAAACTACCTAGTTTTTGTACAAAACTAGTTTTTGTTTACTTTTTATATATGGGTTTTGACAATTAAAAACTAACGAGAGCCAAAAACTAGGTAGTTTCTCTTCGGTCTAAATGCCGTATTAGATATTTTCTAGTGATTTTTTAGTTTGATTTAGCGATATTTTTAGGGAAGAAGTTGGCAGCAATATTTTACTAATTCTTACAATTTTTCTGTTTGCGTACATTTTTAGATATTTTTCTTTTTGAGAGTAAATTTTGCCTTACTCTCTGTAAATTTGTTACTGAGTAATTTTTACTGGACTTTACTGGAAAAGTACCCAAACACACCTATTTTAAAAGAATTAGCTAAAACTGAAGAATGTTTATTTTTTGATACCTAAAAATTAAGGAGTCTGTGACAAATCTTAAGATAAAAAACTCAGATAAAACCGCAAAAATATGTAAAACACATGTTTTCCAATCTATACCCACATAATTTTAGATAACTGAGGTGTAAATTCCTAAAAAAAAACGACTTTGAAATATGCATGTTTAAAAATGCACTTTATTTATGTTTGGCCACAGTAAATTCATACAAAATTAATTTGAAATAAAAAGATATAAAATTTGTAATTCAGATTGAATTTTCTGAATATATTGAACCCAAAATTTATAATTCTTTTAATGAAATGAATTTAATGGAATAAAAATTAACGTCATCTGTTAAGATTTTTTTAAATCCGGTTAAGACATTTTATCAGATTTACAAAATAGGAAAATAAGTTAAGTTTTCACTTTAATTGCAGATCCTTAATTCAATCAAAATAAATTAATATAGTTCTAAAAGCCCAAAGTACAAATTTTAAAATCATATTGAACATTGTCCGTGGTTTATACAGTTATATGAATAAATAAATAAAAATTAAAGAAAAAACTGTCTTTTTGCTAAAGGTTAAATTTACGATTATTTCCAAAAGTAGAGCTAATGTTAAAACTTGGTGTTTACATTCGTGATTTTTATCCTAAAATCTAACAGAATTAATGTGTCGCATATCCGATGCATTTTTAGTGTTGTACTGTGTAATTAATTGAATAAAATGGAACATGAACTTTTTTATAATCGAATTATACAAAATATAGCCCATGAAGTAATTACATTTAACACTTGTTGTATTTTTAAAGACCCTATTAAATTATTTACCATAAAAAAAATTTAGTAATAAATATATAAAAAAAAAAATTACGCTAAAAAAGGTAAGAAAAATAATCACCATTAAACATGCAAGCAACAATTAGTTATAAACCCACCATATGGTACCGTTTAAATGCCATTAAGTAAAACAGTAATATCATATTATTAAAACATAAAAGGTTAACACAAAAACAAAACAAGTTAAAAAAAAGCACATAAATTCTTGAAAAACGTTTTAAAAATTTTATTCATGTTTTTATCTTTTAGAATAACATTTTTATACTGAAAAAACTGTTTTAATGCTAAACCAAACAATATTAATGCTAAGAGCTTTTATTTTAAACGTGCTAACCAACAAGTCCCTCAATATACATTTTCGTGATTTATGTTTAAAACATGTTTGAATAGATACTACATTTAGAATGTTTAGGATTAAACATTTATTCACAACTGACATAAATGTGCCTTATAATTGGAAACATATTTTTGTCATAGGGAAAAAATATTTGTATTAGCTGCTTTATCTAACTTCAACGCATTTGAATGTTATTCAAAACAGGAAGATTTTAATTGATAGAATTTGTAGAATTAAAAAGAAATATAAGATTTTAAAACTTATGTACTTGTGACTAAAATTATTAAAATATAAAATTCAATTGTTAATGCAGTAAAGATTTCTTTAAACGCTAGACTCTGAAAGGTATTATAAATTAAAAAAAGTAGCATGCTAGATTATTTTCTTTAATTTTTTTTTTTTGTACACTCAAAAATATAACACATTGGCTCACTTAAAAATATAATATAGGAAAAGTCCGTAGGACTCTCCTTCAAGAGCGATGCAATCACTACAACGCCTTTTTAATATTTTAATACATTTTTGTACCCTACACAACTACGTGGAGAGGGTATAATAAGTTTTTGCTGATGTTTGTAACACCAAAAAATATTGGACCTAGACCCACCTCAAACATTGTACCGATCGACTCAGAATCACTTTTTATTTCGATCTATGTCGGCCCAAGGACGAAGCTTATTGATTTTGGTTAAAATCGGTCCTAGTGCCCCCAAAATTCGCTTGTTTACACGCTGCAGATCGCAAGATCCCAGCAAAACAAATTGCAAGTAGTGCTTTACAAACTACTTCTTTTAATGCTTCACAAGTACCGTTAGTGTAATTTTACTGCTTTTTTAGAAGTTATTCCGAACAAGTATCCGTTATTACACTTTTACAGCTTTTCTAGAATTACTTCTGAACAACTTCAAAAAATCTCTTCTTTCATTGCTTCCCAACAATCCGTTATTACATTTATACAGCTTTTTTAGAATTACTTCTGAACCACATCCAAAAAAACACTTAAGTATTGCTTCTAAAGTGATCGTAAAAAGTGATTTTGGTATCATTTGGCATTTTCAAACAGAGGGCCCCGGGTTCGATTCCCGGCAGGACCAATATTTTTTTTTTTAATTTTTTTTTTTATTCTATTAATTTTTTTTAATATTTAAAATTAATTTGTTTAAATTCAATATTTTTTAATTTTTAAATATGATTTTTAAAATTGATTTTTTTGTACCTGTAAAAATATTACTGAAACCAATATTGAATTGGAGTGCACCTTTTACACTTGTTTAGTAAGTACTTTTATTGAAGAGAATAAGGAATAATATCTCGCATTAACAAAGTGGTGTTTTTATGCCAGTCAACTTTCATATCAAAGAATAGCTCAGCGGTAGAGCTCAGCGACTAGCAATCGTGAGGTCGCAAGTTCGATACCTGGTGGCGGCAATAAAAAAACTTTTGTAAAATAAAAAAAATATAATTTTTTTTGTGAAGAATTTTTTTTAACTTTTAATTGGTGAAAGAGAGCTTCCTTTGCACTCGTTCAAAAAGTACTGAAAAAATGTTTAAGTCGGAGTACTCCTCTCCTATGACAACTCAATGTTAAAATCATTAGTGTTTATGTTAAAAAAAGTACAACTAGATCATCAATTGTAGTGCTTTTTTTACTGCTTCGGCATCTCTTTTTTCGCTAGGATATTTCAACGAAATTCTGTTCGCTGACTTACGTGGTCCCAAGGACAAAGCCTATTGATTCTAGATAGGATCGGTCAATATTTCCACCTATCGCCGGCCTATATTTTCTCTTTTATCATTTTTTGGAAAATTTTGACACAAGTCCGTTTTAGACCATTATAATTTCGGATCCAAACATTAGTTAGCTTTTAACCAGACTGGTAAATGGTATTATATAGTCAGCATGCCCGACTTTAATTTTTTACTTGTTCATAGAATGATTTAGCTTTGACCCCAAAATGTGTTTTTGATTCGGCAATCACCTCTTCATTTGAACACAATCTCTTTCCAGCGAGCATTTTCTTTAAGTCTAAAAACAGGTAAAAATCGCTGGCAGCCAAATCTGTCGAATACGGTGGGTGCGGAAGCAATTGAAAGTGTAATTCGTGCAATTTGGTCATGGTAGCTAACGACTTGTGGCCGGGGCATTGTCTTGGTGAAAGAGCACTTTTTTCTTCTTCATATAAGGCCGTTTTTTTGCGATTTTCTCCTTCAAACGCACCTGTTGAGCCATTCGGCGATCGCTATTGATGGTCTGGCCTTTTTCAAAGTAATCAATGTAAAAAAATTAAGCCACATCCCAAAATACTGATGCCACAACTTTACCAGATGACTGGTGAAGAAAAAAAACAGTTTTCTCATGGACAAATGTTCATGCAAAATAAAGCCGACGCTATTCTTCGATATATTGAAGGTACGAAGGTTAATATTTATATTTCGGGAACTGGCAACACTAATGTCAATAGCTAAAATCTGGCAACACCATAATAACATGTGACATTTTTTAGCATAAACGTACTCACAAGGTTTTGATGTACAAGTGTTATTTGTTTTGTTTACCGTGAGTTAAGGAAATCAATTTGGCCAAAAAATTTAAATTTCAAGAGAAGGTTTTCGTTGGATTATTTTTCACAACTTTTGACGTGGATTATCTCAACAAGAATGTGTCGATGAACTCAGTTCTTTGTATAGCGATAAAGCAGCATCAAACACCACAGTATAATGCTAGTATAGTGATTTCAATCGTGGTCCTAGTTCGGTCGCCTACAAATTCCGTGAAGGTCGTCCAAAATCGGTTGTTGTGCCATAAAACATCGATATAGTGCGTGAACTGATAATGCAATATCGTCATGTGACATATCGTGAGATAAAGGCATCCTTGCACATTAGTTCCACTTCAATACATTCGATTTTGCATGAACACTTAGTTGTAAGTAAACAAAATTTTACCACATAATTTATCAATCGCTTCTCCATCACGACAATGATTAAAAAGTCCCACCGTGGTGCTTCCAAGGACGTGTGTAAATTCGTAACAGGTGGCGAATCATGGATATGTGCGTATGAGCCGGAAACAAAAAGGCAATCGACCGTGTGTGTATTCCAAGACGAGCGAAATCCAACAAAAGTTGGAAGAAGCACAGCGAAGCAAATGGTCGCCTGTTTCTTCGGCCGAATGGGCCGCTTGAGCAACGTATGACGGTCAATTCTGAGTGGTATACGACTATTTGCTTGCCGGAAGTCTTCGGAGAAATTCGTAAAACCAACCCCCAAAGACGAATGATTTTCCATCATGACAATGCGAGCTCTCACACATCTCGTCAAACAGGTGAATTTTTGAGCAATCAAAACATCGAATTGATGACTCATCCTCTGCACAGTCCTGATTTGGCACCCAATGACTTCTTCTTGTTAAACTGCGTAGTCAACGATTTACGAGCGCCGAAGAAGCAGTTGAAGCGTTCAAAAACCATGTTTCGGAGGTGTCTCAAGAGGAATGGAAAAACTGCTATGACAAATGGTTTGAACGAATGCAAAAGTATATTCATCATCAAGGGGAATATTTTGAAAAACAATAAAGCCATTTTTATTTGAAAATCTATGTTATTATTTGCTATTCCCGAAATATAAATAGTACCCCTCATATCAGCTATCTTCTGCAACTTCACTTTAGGGTTTGCCAAAATTATTTTGTTAACTTTTTTTATGTTTTCCGGAATACCACCTCTTTTGGGCGACCAGAGCGTTTGACGTCATCCACTTTTAAAGACAGCAAACCAATTTTCTACCATTTGTATAGATGGAACAGAGTCCGAATAACACTTATCAAGACAAGCTTTGGCTTGAACGTTGTTTTTCCCATTAAAAAGCAATGATAAATCAATACACGAAATTGCTTTGAATCCATTGTTTTCAAAATCGCAAAAGTAGCGTAACTAAAACAGCTGTAAAATGTTTACTAATGAACCAATTGTCATTAATTAATTTTGACAAGTATCATCTGATGGTTGGTAGTTCCAAAAAATCACATGGATTGTTCATTAGTGCTGCCACCTACCACCTACGGACTTTTTAGCCGATGTCTTAGTTCTTACTATAAACAGGGTATCGGAGTCAAGGAGTGCTTCAATAGAAATCTGTGCATAAAAATTTCCGTGTTAATTGTCCCGGTGGTCACGAAAATTTTGCTTCGTTTGCCACAACTAAAAATTGCTTGCCACAGGAGAAATTTTCTTCGAAACTTTGCTCTTCTTTGGATTTTATATTTATCAGGACATTTACACGGCAACATAAAATTCTGGGCCAGGAAGCTAACAAAAGTGGGAAAGAACGTATGTTTCGTCATCCATTAGGATTACTTTTTCACAAAATTGTTGTTAAGCTCTTTTTGTTCATCTCTCAAAATGCAAAAGTTACATAATACTTATTCCGACAGGTTTTTCAAAGTTAAGATGATAAAAAAATTTTGTTTTGAATTTCAATGAAAAAAGTTACAATAGAAAAAGTGTTCACAAGTTTCTAATGATGAACTCCTTATTGAAAATTGTATCTAGCTAAAATTATACAATGTTGAGAAATAAAGAAAAAATTTTCTAAATTTGGTGTATTTTCTCTTCTAGGTCGGGCAGCTCCGGGACCGCCCCCGTAATTTTAAAAGTTAAGGATCATATTAGTGATTTTCAGTTTCCACAAACTATATAAGAAATGGTGTGCCTTATATTTTGTTTTACTGTGTAATTAAATAAGGAACCCTTAAATTTAAAAAAAGCAACTGACTATAATATTATATTTTTTCATTCATTATTTATGTCTTTGGAGTTAGGGTATCTTGTTAATTTGTTACAATGTAACCCACATTTATTATCCCTTGGAAAACAAAAGAAACGTTTTGCCTATTAAAAATTACATATAATTTAACTTAACCATTAATTTCGAAATCAATATGGAGACATTATTTCAACACCCTTAAGGAATATACTAAATAAAAAATAAAGGGGGGGGGTAGTTAACCTTAAGCATAATTTGGTAAAGGAAAAAAACCCCCAAAGTTCATTTAAATAACGCCATTAAAAGGGTTTAAGTTTTATTTTTATTTAGTGCGAAAACCCCATATAAAACTTGTAAGGAAAATGTTAAAAAAATCAACACCAACATCAAAATATCTTTAGCCTGCATAATAAATAAATAAGTTTTTTTTTAAATAACGAAGAAAAAAATTTTATGCTAAAATATTGGTAAATGCCAAATGACAAGAAAACGGTAGCAGGAATTTGAAAACAAATAATCTCTTGCATACTAAATGCCTAAAAAATAAATAACGAATACAACAACAACATTAAAAGGACTGCTGTTAATCAATAGCAATTCCAAGGGAACACAAAAGCAATTGAAAAACGTTTTTTAAGAAAAAACTTTCAGTTTAAAAAAAAATCAATTTTTTTTTAGCCTCTTAAAACTTGGTTACCATTGAATTCGAAATAACCATCCAAGCAATGGTTTATATTACTTAAGCTAATGAAATACAAGGGACTCGTAAAAAGACCAACACATACTCACCCAACAAAAGCAACCAACAAAAAAGGGTCAAATTTATATTCAAACTATGTAACAAAAAGTCACATACTCACTCTCTTACTTATGGCCATTAGAACATGAAAGAAAAGAGTCTGTAAACTATGGGTCAAAAATTAAAAAAATTCAAAAATACACCCAGAAAATAGATTCCGTGCTGACAACAGCAGTTGTAGCTAATCGACTGATTCGGTTGTGGTAGCCAGGAGACAGGAATAATTTGACTATGACAATGATATTTCAGTTGTATCAAGAATAATTCGGTAGCTGCTACCAAAAAATTCATTTGATGCAACTGAGCATTTCGCTTGGCAATAAATTGGGTTGTCAGTATCGAATATGTTTTTCATATGTATAATGAACATTCCTTCAAATAAAAATTTAACCAAATTTAATCTTGATCCACAATGCTGGAGTATTCCATTCTGCAGAGTGGAGTGCACATAAATAGAGATCGCATTATAAAAAAATATATAAGAGTAAAAAAGAAAGGAATATAATCCACTCTGCAGAGTGGAGTGCCCCAGCATCCCAGTGTAGAAACGGTAATGACATATCATAATTTTTTGGACTACCAGTAATGACACCCTCTTACCTTCTGCATTATTTTAAAACATATACTAATGAATTACTGATAATGACTTATTTTTATCATTATTTCAAATAGAAAATAATTTTCTAGATTTTTTTGAAAATTTTTTGAAATCTATTTTTAGACTCAATATTTTTTAAACACTGGTAAGGTTTTAATTTTTTGTATGCTGACGAACAAGCTTACTTGTGTGCAGCAGGTCAATTATATTTTTATCTATTAAAAATTACATGTCAATCTGTAGATTGCCCGCACCAGCAAATTTTATTAAAAAAAAAATAAAATAAAAATTATTTTTTTTAATATAATTTATTTTTTTGAAAATCTATTTTAGACTCATTATTTTTGTCAGTACTGGTAAGCACATAGGTAACGACATATTTTTTGATTTTTCGTATGCTGGTGTGTAACAATAACTCATTATTTTTCGCGACATCGCCATATAAAGGTAATAAGAACTGTAATGACAAAAGTTAGTAGTTACCATTACCAAGTATGTAGTTACATAACCACATATCTGGTAATGATTTTCTACACCGGGATTGTGAGTCCAGCTTTAGAAATTATAATTTTTAGTTCCCAGTGAACAAATATTTGCATTATAGCGTACATATTGTAATCTGACTCATAGTGGCATGGTTTTAAGTTACTCGTACAATTTCATACATGGCTGATTCAAATAAGAGGACATGGTAAATTTTGTTGCTACTAATACAACATAGCAAATAAAGCTTATGTATTCGAACAAAAAATTTAAAGTTCTCATGAAAAATACTTTTAAAAAATGTCTGAAAATAGAAATGACAAGTTATGTCTGTCATTAGTTAATCCTGTAAAAGTGTTAAAGTACTTTACAAATGTTTTTAACTACTTTTTTTATTTTTTTGGTTTCTTTGGTCTCTTTTTACTGTGTTTTTATTTTTACCAAAAATTACTTTTCATTAATACAACCCAAAGGCATTATAAAACTTAATGGCAACACATGGGGTATGAGTGATTTTATTAAGACTCAATGTCAGAAACAATAGCAGTTCTAACTTCAAATTTAGCTCTTTTCTTTTGTGGATTCTCTCCAAGGGTAACATTTTTTGGTTGATTTTTTTGCAACATTTATTATTCTTATCATAGTTTTTGATATGTGTGCGTTCATTTCAAAATTTTCACTTGAATGCACTTTCATACCTCACTCAGTATTGAGCTGTATGTATTTTTTGGTCAAATACGTTTGTGATAATAAATGCGATATAGAGTTAAATAACCCAATCCGAAATTTGTGTTGATTTTTACACTGAATACTAATTAAGGAAATATTGGTAAAATATCTGTAACGTGTCCTTTTAAATCTTCTCACTACTTTCGCACATGACCATATGCAGTGGAAAGTGGTAAGCTAAACTATTTTTTATTAAAGGGCATAAACGTGCTTTTTTTATAAGTTAGTTTTGCAAAAATATACATATATTTGTTTCAAGATCCACTTTATAGGTTTACCTTGAAGCATGTGCAATATTTTGCTAAATATTTATGTGCCACTATCGACTTTTTCTGAAAGCATTGAATTGAATTTTATATTCCCAAGTAAAGTTGTTTTTTCTTGACTTTTTTAGAATTTTCAAGTTTGTGTGGCAACTTTGTTTAAAAAAAATTTTAAAAAATATCGGGGCACGATAAGGACTAGAGAATTTATCTGGTATTAAGAATCACTTTACATTTTTATTTTCCAATAATTAATGAAGGCTGTACGGTGGCAGCCGATTTTGCCTTCTTTAAAAAGGGCTAATAATTAAGTGGCAACACTGGCGATTTTGATTGGTTGGAAAAATTTAAAACCAACATTTTTTTAAAATACTACAATAACAAATATTTTAAATTAAAAAAATAATATAGTAAAAATATTGCTATTTGATTTTTTGACAACCGTTTAAATATGCCCCTTAAAATTCTGTTGTTACAGTATTTACCCCCCTTAAGTGTTTATTTATGTTGTTTTGATCATCAAAATTAGCAGACAAAAATTACAAAAATAAGTAATAATGATTTTATAGAAGCAAAAAATTGCAGCGAGCTAGTTTACTCAGTAAAATAACATTTAGTGATATCAAGACGTAGTTAAAACTGAAATAGACTTAATTATTCAAATCGTTTCAAAGTACACTTAATAGAAAAGAATGTATTTACGATTTTCTTTATATTTTATTTGGATAGAACATAGCCTTGAGTATATGCTCCGAAAATTTCAATTAAAATTCGAAGAAATAAAATGTCCACATATTATTAATTTTTGTTTTTGTAAAATATTTTTTTGTCTCAAAGTAATATTCTATGCATTTAATTTGTAAATTTTTGTGCCCGTTTTTATTTCATTATTTTATTAGATATCCAAACATTCAAGAACTACATGGAGTCTTTAAAGAAAAGCCAATGACGATTCCCCGATGTTGGGCGAATGCACGTCGTATGGGGTAGGTATTGATGGATTTATGTTAGATATAAAAGTAATCAGTATGTGTAAAAAATAAGAAACAAATTCAAAAAATTAAAACATGAACAAAATAAAAATGAAATGTATAATAATTTTCCTGCCATCGTTTTTGGATTATTAGGGTTAGTATAACAACTACACTCACAATATATTTTCCATAACCGATTGAGGTTTATTTGAAAATATAATAGGTAAAGTTTGTTTTCAATTGAAGAATTAATTGAAACTCATTGAAACATATTGTTTAACTTTTTTATCACTCAATAAAAACCAATCTACAAAAAAATATGTATCTTCTGTAGGAGTTGATATTTTCAGTCAAATGTTCTATTTTTAGTTTTCTATTTTTAGAAAAAATAATTTCAATAATTTTGTTGTTTTCTGTTTTAAAACAAAAAATTCAAATATGTTCGGTTTTTTTTTTATTAAAATAGTTTGTTTATATTTCATTTATTTATTTTATTTACAAAATTATTTCAATTCAAATTACAAGAAATTCTTTACTCATAGACACAAATATAGCCAATAAAAATATGAACGTGAAACGTTTCAAAATTTGACAAATAAGTTTTGGGATTTTAGCACATCTAATTCATTTAAACCACAAAATCGTTTTGTCAGTTAAAAATTGAAGATTGTTTTAACAGGCTTTTCAATTATTTTTATTCCTTTTATGGATTGTTTAAACAATGTTTGAAAATAGATAGAAAAATGGTTTGAATATAATGAAAAATCAGTAGTCCTTTTTTTAATTGTGTTTTCAATTAATTTAATATGTATTTTAGGTGGTTTTAAGCGATAAAATATTGTGAGTGCATGAATTCAATACCGGCTGCCACTGTACTGCCATAGTTTTTTTTCTTTCGTAGGCAACAAAAAAAACTCAAGTCCTTATCGTGGCCCTTTGTTTTGAATTTTTGACAAATAAATTTACACCCACAAGCAAAAGTGTCCCTTCTTGCCTTTTTGGAATTTTTAAGTTTGTGTGGCAACTTTGTTAAAAAAATAAAAAAAATAAATAAAAATTGAGCCATAATAGGGACTAGAGAATTTATCTGGCAATAAAAATCACTTTACATTTTTATTTTTCGGTAATTAATAAAGGCAGTGGCAGCCGATTTTGCTTTTCTTTAAAAAATGCCAATAATGGAGTGGCAACCCTGTCAATTTTGGTTGGCGCAATTTAAAATTAACATTGAAAACATTGCAATAGCATGTCTTCAAAAGAGGTTAAGAGTGAATCTCGAAAACTAGTGCATAAAAATTACTAGCTTTAAGCATAAATTATTCCTAATTACAAGATGTAATTAAAATAAAAAAATTCAATTTTGGTGAAATTGAGCGAAATCACACCACAACTTCAATATATATTATTCAAGCTTATAAGCTTCCCAACAAACAATTCGTTCCATTTACGCACCGTTTTCGGTCCGTCATAAACGGAATCCAACTCCGTTTACGTACCGTTGTCGGAATCCCTATACGGACCAGAAAACGGAACTTAAGGAACATCGAAACTGATTCGAATCCGTTGAAAGTCCGTCAATGACGGATCGTTTACGGACCGGTATATCGTGTTAAAAACCGACAAGTCCCCTTAAAGGCCGTCAATGACGGACCGTAATGTCGTTTTTAGAATGCCGTTTTCGGTCCGTATCCGTTCCGTTTTTCTAAAGAAAAACGGTCTTATATTTATGTCTACCTAAATTTGCCCTTTTTATTAATTATGAGCAGTAGTTTTTTTCATATATTTATCAATAATGACATTGATTTCATAAATTTGCACTATATTTAAATTTGGTGCAGTTTACTCTAGATCCAGTTCATCAATTCACAATAGTGGCCTTTAATTAAATGCTATATCTACATTAAAAGAATAAGTTAGTTAAAGTTTAACCGATTGTTTTCACGATGGTGTTTTGCACACAATGCACGTTCGCACACTTTGCTGCCAATAACTAAATGTGTCACTAAATATTACCTTCATCTACTTACAAAAACCATATTTAAAACACATATTAAATTTCATTTAACTTACCGTTGAATGTATGTATCTTGCTTTTCGGACTAATTTTACGTCTTAGTAATATTTTTTTAGCAATTGAATCACTTTTATTTTAAAAACAAACTAACACCAGTCAAGTTCGTATTTAACTATACGGAAACGGAGCTAAAACTGATTGTGTTAAAACGGATCCGTTTATACTGTCCGTTAATGTTCGGTATACGTACATGTTTTGACGGATACATTACGGACCGTTAATGTGCCGTAAAAGCGGAATCATGTTTCCGTATATGCCGAAAAGTCCGTAAAAATGTTTCTTGGGTTGCTACTAGGGTATATGTCCCGGGAATTCCCGGGACGGGATTCCCGGGAATCCCGCCCTTTTTTGAATCCCGCAATCCCGGGAATTTTATGCGGGATTTCCCGGGATTTTTTTAGTCTTTTACAGTAGTTTTAGCTAGTTTTAAATTTAAAGCATTGATATTTTTAAATTAATTTAAATAAAGAATATTAAAAATTAAAAAATACGGTTTAAAATTTAATAAATTGAATTAAGCCATTGTTTTTGGATGCCAATTGAATTTGGTTTAGTTAAACCGAAAAATATTATATAAGCAATTACCAAATTTACAAACTAAAATACTTGTCCTTCGGGAATTTTTTTCTTCTTTAAGATGATGATATTTGTTCAAATAAAGCAATATTTATATAGGCTGTTTTAAACTATAAGATTCTCGCAAAGATTTTGCAACCTTGACTATATGTTTTGCATGTGTACTGAAGTCAAATCGTACCGAAAATCCTATAGTGTAAACTAGAGATGAGCGATCCGGTGATTTTTGAATAACGCTGCTACCAGTGATCGTGATTTTCAAATCACCGATTTTTCAGTAACATTGTTCTCAGTGAATGTGATTTGCAAATCGTTGTTCTTTTAAACAGTGATCGTGATCACGGTTTTTCTATGGAAAAGACTGCGATTTTCTGATAATAAACGAAATAATATTTATGGCGAATTTTTAAGATGTCAGTTAAACTTGGCTTAGTTAAACCGAAAACGAATTTCGTCAGCCATTTCAAAGTTTATTAACAAAAATTTGCCGGAAAATCTTTTTCTCGAGTATAATTTATTTCTTTATTGAAATAAAATAAAATAAACCACATTTTAAAAGCAGTATTCCAGTTACAAACTGCGTTACACTAAGTTTAAAGATAATCCACTTCCTAAAAACTGGGCCTTAAAAGAAGAATAGTTGCGACCGGTAACAAAGACAGCAAGTCACTGTTATTGAAAAAAAAAACATGTATTACTGTGCACAATGAAGTTTGCAAGAAAAAATAGTACAAAAATATTAAAAGAACGACATTCCGAGTAACTGCGACTTGAAATATTTGATCACTGCCGTTACTAGTGATTTATCAATAACTGTGATTAAATCACCGGTATGAAAATATCGCTCATCTCTAGTGTAAACCAGCCTTATACAAAATTTCAACATCATTATTTCAGTTCCAAATACCTCCAATAATCTAGGGATTAAAGTTAAAAATAGTAATTTTTTCGTATTTTCATTTAACATAAGTATTTTGAGTTTCTTTTACTTCAAATAATTTCATTTAAAGTTCAATTGGTATTCCTTTATTTTCAATATATTTTTTAAATATTATTAATTTTTAAAATAACAAATACATCAGATGCTTTTTCAAATTATTTTGAATTTTTTATATGTTAATTTAAAATGCAACTAAATATGAAAATTAAATAATTTTTTTTTAAGGAATTGTGGCATAAAATATTTTTATTCAAGAAAACTAATTAAAGTTATGAAACTATTTAATATTTTAGTGTCTACTTTTATAAAACAATTTAGGCGAATTTGCCTAAAAATTTCTGTGAAAAATGCTCACTTTTAAACTATTTTATAAAACTAATTCTAGACGGGTACTTCTGAAAATCTACATAGAAAAAAAACAAAATATCTAGAAATAGACATTTTTGGATTTCATGTATAAGAAATATTTAAGCAAAAAATTGATTTTAATTCTGACTATAAAACTGGTCAGACACAAGTTTGCATCCATTAACAATTCCAAGGGATCAAAGTAATATAACCGTGTCTTTCACTTTTCTAAACTTACTTAAACCGCGAAATTAATATTTAGTTAATATATTACTAAGAGTTTTTTTTTAATTAGGACGGCCTTCCATATAAATATATTACATAAATACTAATTCACGATTTAAATTGTTAAACGAATTGACCTGGAAAAAGTGGAAGACATGGATATTTAGCCCTCCTTTCAGAACATTTTCTCATGGATACAACCAAAAGATAAACTTTGTCGAACGGTGTTTAACCAAAATGTAGTTTTTCAAGTACAATATATGTCGAATTTATATATTTTCTAACGAGCGGGAATTCCCGGGATCCCGGGAAATTTCGAAAAAAAATCCCGCTGTCCCGGGAAATGAAAAAGTCCGGGAAAAGAAAAACCCTAGTTGCTACTCATACTAAATATATTTTTTTTACCAAATTTCACAAAAATCCGTTCAATCGTTTCCAAGTTAAGGCGATGTCTTTTAAAGGTATCCTTATGTAATCCTATATGTCCTTGGACCAAAGTAAGGAACTTTTTGAACAACTTAAGCTTCAACATTACCTTTTGGTCATTATCAATTGTTTTAGTCAATCTAAATATGTTTTAAAGATTTTTGAAAATTTTGTTTGTTTTAAAATATTTATTTTTCGAAATTTTACGAAATTTTATTTTGACACTTTCTGGCTTCTAAACCATGCACTGTATACAAAAAACCTTCACAAAAAATTTTATAAATTTTAATTTTTAATTAAAAATCTTAATTACTTATTCTCAAATACTCATTTGACGCATTTGTGGTCAATTTAATATACCCCGCCTGGAGGCGGACTTCCCGCTTATAGGGTTAAATTTTTGACAACCGGTCAATTTAGAAATGCTGCTGCTACTGTATTTACCCCCCTTAAAAGTGTTGTTTTTAAAAAATGTAAAATTTTACAATTTTTATAAACTTATTGCAATAATCACAAATTCCATGGGATTTAAATAAAATTGATGTTGTCTTTTGCAAACAGATACTCTATGGAACCACTGAGGCAAATCCATTTTTATTTCCTGCGATTTTAAAATAGTGAAATTCTTTTTTTTTTTTAATTTTCTGATTTTGTTCTTGTCGCATTCTAATAATTCAAAAAACATTTGAAGGTGTCCTCTTCTACATTTGCATTTAATTAGTTTCAATAATATTTTTTGTTCACAAACACCCTTCTAATGCAAATGAACTTCTTAAGTGCATTTTTAAATATTTTGTTCCCGCTTTTCATTTCTTTAAATTAATTTATTTGAAAACCTCAATATTTTTGCTACAAAACCATAGCTTTTTTGGGCCGCGTCTTTGAAATATTTTAATTAATCTTTTAAAAACAAAATTCTTCATAGAAATAGTACATGAATTAGTTGCAATAACTTTTGAACTAAATGTCATATTTTAATAAAAATAATATTTTATTCAAAGGAATTTCATTCGAATTTATATTTTATTAATAACTAAGATATACTGATTGATTTGTATGAAAGTTTTAACTTTATTTGGAATACCACCCACTAGGGCTTTAATGGTAATTTCAGTAATGGTAAATATTATAAGTTTGACATTAACACATTATAATTTTTTAGCTAGTAAATTTGGTATGGAAAGCACAATATGTACATTTTTGACTAAATTGGCAATCTAAGGTATCTATGGATTAAAACAGTGACTCGTGGTCATATTTTATGCTAGACTTTATAATATCTGATATAACCACTTTAATGTTAGCATTTTTGCCCACCATACGTATAATTAATATTAAATCACATATTAATATAAATTATACGCCACCATTTGCATTCATAAAGTAGTAACACACAGTGGTTCCAAACCAAAAAAAAAAAGGTAATAATTATGGATCTTCTAAACTACTGATCCAATCGGAAAAAAATGTTTGCAAAAAGTGAACAGAAAGATCTAGGCTTTAGCCACTCGTATATACAAAAGATTTATGGTCGTACAACTTTTACAATTGTGAACCGATTTTGCTGATTTTAGACTTTTTGTAATCTAGGTTACAAGATAAAGAAAAAACATGCCTCAAGTACTACAGTAGCTCTTATAGTTTAAAAACTATATATGGTTTTTTGCCAATAAATTCTTCGTTATCAGAACAAAATAATTGAAATGTTGTTGCTTCGTTGCCGTTGAATTTCTAAATTTCAGAATGAAAACTATTTTCAATTGTATCAAGCCGTTAGCAGTGATAGATTTTTAAAATCAAAACTTTTAAGTGTGTTCTGAAAATGGTATTTTTTTCAAAAAGGGGGGTTATTTCATTCACTTTCTTCTCAAAGTTTTTAAAAGGTTTTTAATATTTTTGAACATATTTTAGATATGCACCCTTTGGTGCATTGGTCGAAAATGATGAATTTTTTAACAAAATTTTATGTTTTCGAATGTGGCGGCATAAAAATCACGCCACTTAAATCAATTTTTTTAATTTCAATCCATAAACAAACATGTTCCAAAGGATTCGCCTCTAAATTTCCTGCCGCCCTCTAAAGAACATCGACAGAGGAGCAAATTTTGTGGAAAAATTCATACTTTCAAAAGCATTTTTTTTTTTTATTTAAAAAAAATGTATTAAAATTATTTTTTTTGTAAAATTTGATTTTTTTTTCAAGTTAAAAAGTAAACAATTGTCGTACACAGAAAAATTTGGGAATTTGTAGAAGCAATCACATTTTCTTTAAAATTAAAATTTTATTTCCAACAATTTTTTTGTTTGAAATATTTGTAACTCTTTTGTAAATTGTTATCTTTCATATAAAAATTGTTTAAAAATAAAAATTCGAAGTTAGAAAAAAAAAAATTTTTTTTTTTGGATTTAAAAAGTTTTTTGTTGCTTTTTTTAAGTTTTTTTTTGTATTTACAAATTTGGTATGAGAAAGTTGTTTAAAAATGTAACTAGAATTTTGTAAATTCTTTTTATGTACGTCACAAAAATTTTCCTATGTAATATTTTGAAATAAAATGAATTTTTTTTTTGGTTTTTTATTGAGGTGTTTAATTTTTTAAATTGTTGTTAATATTTTTTTATACTTTAATAAATAAGACTTATTTGTCTATTCAATTATTTATAAAATGTTTTTATTTTATTATTCGAGAATTTTTTTCACGTTAAACTTGAACTTATTACTAAACTTTATGCATAACAGATTGTTTGAGCTAACCAAAAATGAATGATGGCCAAATTATCTATTAAAAAACTAAAATTGTACTTTTTTTAATAATTTTTAACTGGGATATAAATGTGAAACTCCAAAGAAAAATAGGGGGTATAAAAAATCTTTTTCATGGCGTACACTCTCAAAACAATTCCCGTGTGACAACCGAATTTTTTCCAACCGGATTGGCTCGCTTGCTGAAACCTCGTTATTCAGTTGTGGCAACCGATAATTTGGTTGTCGCAACCGAACTGAAATCGAATTCGGTTGCCACAATTGAATTCGGTTGCGGAAATCGAATCAACTCATTTGGCAAAAAATTGCGTTGCCACAACGGAATTGTTCTGAGAGCGTAGTTGTTATAGTTTCGAGATTTTCTAAGCAGAGTTTGTAGCCAACAAAACAAGCAATTATTATCAACCGTTAGAATTAAAATAAATGTGGGCGCTGTGGTGTAATGGTTAGCGCGTTGGACTGTTACACGTGACGTTGCGGGTTCGAGCCCCAACCAAGGCAACATCAATTTATGAAAAATAGTAATATGTATGAGTTTTTTCTATCCCTCATACATATCGCAGCGTCCGCATTCGGTGTTCCCATAGCACTTAAACCCACCGATGTAAAATAATATAACAGGGCTATGAACTAAAAAAAAAAAAGCTTCAACAAAGTTCGTCAACTCACCATCAGATGGCGCGGAACAACTGTTCTAAAATTCAACATCTCGCGCAATTACAGTGTTGCCATATTTGAAGCCCTTAATCTTTCACCACTTTTCACTTCTTCTCTATCCCCTTTCCAAAGGAAGCAACACGTTAATTAATAGGAAGAATTTCCTGAGTGTTGCTTCTCTTAAAAAAAAAAAAAATAAAAAAAAAAAAACTTGATTAGTTAAAATTTTATGGATCTGAAAATTATGACTTGATAAATGGGTTATAGACATATATGAAATTGACTGTATATAAATAACACCTTCTAATAAAAAATAATAAAAATTATTTGAAAAAAACCTACATGTAAGGATTTTCTTTGTCGTTTTCAACCTACCTTAACTTTTTTTTTAAATTTGACTCTATTCATCAATGAAATCTGTTGATTACAAGGGTTGAAAAATACCCTTTGGTTACTTAAAATGAATAAGAAAAACTTAACAAAGCGCTATATAAGTTTTTATGAGAAAAAAAACTCTATAATATGGTAAAAGTATAAGTCATACAGCATGTACAAATCATATATAATAATTTCTTATGAGTATGGCATGTGAGAGTGTGGGTGAATGGGTGAGTTCTTCTCTATATTTGCAAAAGCATACAAATAATTCCGTATTAATATTAGTATTTGTGCTTCAGTTATTTTTGCAAATAGCAATTGTACGCTTGATCAATTATAGTTTTTGTTGTTGGTTTTGCTATCGTTGCTTTATTTTTGTACACTACTACCAGCGTTGCCAGAAAAGTTTGTGCAAGTTGAATTCCCCAAAAATCCCCAAAATAATTTAGAAATCCCCAAATATTGACCCAATATTGTTTTTAATACGAATTTGATATAAAAACCCATTTTTACTGAAAATTAAATTTTAATTGTTAATATTAGAGATAATGATTTTCAATCAATCAATTCAAGAAAGTATTAATATAGTCTTAAACTAATATAAAAACATTAAAATGAACACATTCAGTCAGATAAAGTATACATTATTTTAGTTTGTTTAGAAAAAACTTATCAAATTTATTTTTACTATGAAAAAAATATATATCGACCATTCCACGACAAAATCTGACCTTTGGATTTCTGTTTTAATTCTATTTTTTAACATGGAACTCTATGTACCAACTTAAAGACTGCCGTTTTTATTTTCTAGAAATTCTAAAAAATACCGATTTGATTCGCAATTGTCTTTTTTCGAAAAATTAAAAATTACAAAAGGTGTGTAAGTTTCAACATTTATATTTTCTTTAATATTCACTCACGGAATACAATTTTTTTTTTTTTAAAGAGAAGCAACACTTAGGAAATTCTTTCTATTAATTAACGTGTTGCTTCCTTTGGAAAGGGGATAGAGAAGAAGTGAAAGGTGGTGAAAGATGTAGGGCTTCAAATATGGCAACGCTGTAATTGCGCGAGATGTCGAATATTAGAACAGTTGTTGCTCGCCATCTGATGAAGAGTTGGCGAACTTTGTTGAAGCTTTTTAGTTCATAACCCTGTTACTTCGGTGGGGTTAAGTGATATGGGAACACTGAAGGAGGACGCTGCGATGCATGAGGGATAGAAAAACCTCATACATATTAGTATTTTTCATAAATAGATATTGCTTTGGTTGGGGATCGAACCCGTAACCTAACGTGTAATAGTCCAACGCGCTAACCATTACACCACAAAATGTAATGATTTGAAAAAAAAACGCATATACACAATAAATGGGATTTTTACTAAAAGGCCATCTTTTTTGGTCTACAAACCATATTTTGGTTTACGAGTCATAAAATTAATGTTAAAACACGATTTAGGGAATGTGCAGACTAGTCTGTTTAATAACCGTTCAGTCATTTAAATCGGCCAGGTTATAATATGGCTGTCATTTCTTTAAAATTTCTATTATTGCCAATTTTAAAAAGTAGTTTAACAAAATAATGTACATCAGAAAAAATATATATTTTAAATTAGGATGAAATACACAATATACAAAAAAAAAGACAAAAATAGAAATCCCAAAAAAAAAAATAAGAACATGTGTAAAATCCCCAAATTTTTGTGAAATCCCCAAATCCGTCCCCACGAAAATCTGACCACAAACCGAAGTTGAAATCCCCAATTTCGGGCGAAATCCCCTTATCTGACAACACTGACTACTACGTGCATACGTAACTAAGTAAATATAACACTTTTCATGATTTTGCATTATACTTTACACATTGACCTGATATTATTGTAGTATAATTATGATGATGTCCTTGTATGTGTGTTTGTATTTGTATTGTTGGGTGGGTATTTGAGCAGATTATACAATTTAATATTAATAGCTAATTATTGGTATAAAAATATATATAAATATGTATTTATTATAAAGTATTATTAAATTCTTTAAAAATTTATAATTCCATAAACGTTATATTGTTCATTTCAAGAAATAAGTTAAAATACTTAAATTAACTGCTTTTATTTATAAAAAATAAAGCATACCTTATGGAACTATAACACACTTTTATGTTTTAATTTTAAATAATATTAAATAATTTATAATACACTGGTTTTACGTGATTAAATTAATATGGCTAACGATTTTGAAAAAATGGCATAGAATCTAGCATTAAACATCTCCTCCGCAATAAGTCTAAAGTCCTAATTCACCTCTAATGATGCGGAAGGTGGAAACCAATGGTAACTCATTCACCTATACAATATTTTCTGCCTTTTTACTAGTTGAACAGCTCTGAAAGTTTACATACAGCATCCTTAAACAATGCCAAGCTAAGATATACACTGAGATAATGAAAAATTTTGTAAAATAAACGAAAATTCATTTTACGAAAGTTTTCATTGTTTTGACAATAATTTCATATTATTATGCACGGATTACTATGAGTGTACTAACATACAGTAGCTGAAAAAATATATCCATTTCCAATCCACGTTTTTTTTACCAACTAGGGTAGAGGCGCGATCCTTCGCCAGTGCCCCGCTATTTTTTATCACAATGACAGGTAATTGAAAAATACATAAAACATATATTTACAAATTTTTTTATCTCCATTGTTAAGGAAGGTAAGAAAATTTGTAAATATGTGTTTTGTGTATTTTTCAGTTACATTTCATTGTGATAAAAAATAATTTTTCATTAAGTTATACCTACAATCCTAAGCTTTCGAACAATTATAATTTGATTTTAATAAATGATAAGAAAGTGTAAAAAAATACTTTTATATTAGTAGATGGATCTGGGGCACATTCCCCAGATGGACCCTGGAGCTAATAAGAGTTGGTCCATCACTGTCTTAAATGTTCCTGTATGCATAAAATATATTTAATAACAAAATTCTCGTCCCGTTGAATTTTTGTACCTTATTTAGTGTTTCGATTTGTGTAATACAATAACAATTGTATTTCTATCATTAATATGGTCAACCTTTTTGAAAAAACAAAAAAAAATCTAATATGACAATATCATATTAGAATTTGGACTTGAGGTAGAAGAATACTCTAACTAAATATATAAAAATATAGAAAGTCCGAAAAAACAATTTTTGTGTTTTTTAATGCAAAAACTAAAATAATTTTTAATTTTAAAGAAATTGTAATTGTATCAACATGGATTTATGTTGTAGATTAAAAATAATTAGAATATGCAATTAAAATTTTAAATTAACGGTTCGTTGTCATTCAATAAATATGTGATTCATAAGCTGATCACCAGAGTTGCGTAGAACCAGCTGAAATACTTCAAGAATTAAAGTTCAAAGAGAAAGCAGTAATAACGGCGGATAAAAATAGCATTGTTAATATATCGTTGTTTATTTGTTTCGCAGTCAATAAAAGTAAATCATTATCAATTATTAACCCATAAAGGCATGGATACTGAAGATGGGTCTGCGGCGAAACCCGAAAATATGTATTCTATTCTGCTGGTCTTATCGAATTTTTTTCAATTTTTATTATCTGTAATTTACTTGTATTCTCTCAAATCTTACAAAAAACATTCGTTTACCAATTAAAAGATCAACTATACATACCTTCATAAAATACAAAATTATTTTATGGTGGTCTAAATTTACTAATATTTATTCAACAACATTTAATTAAACTTCCGATATTTGAGCTCAAGAACAGTGATTTTATTATAAATATTCTCCTTATATGTACATATATCAATATTTCGATATCCTTTGAATATCATCTTCAGAATTCTTCCATTGAATGTTTACATAAAAACCAAATTTAAAGCTATAGTTGTTCATGCATCGTCATCTGTTACAGTGCAGTAATATTCTACTTATCATATTCGTATTTATAATAAAATTACTGCCCTCGAGCTCAAATAACTGAAGTTTTATTAACATTGGAAAAGTCAAATAAATACAACTTTTAATATATTCAAATATACTTAAATTATTTTTTGGATGTTGTTCAGAAGTAATTCTAAAAAATCTGTAAAAATACACTAACGGATATTTGTGAAGCAGTGAAAAAAGTAGTTTGTAAAGCATTACTTTTTGCTGGGTTTATTTAAAAAATCATTTCTAAAATCATTCTAAAAATTATTTAAAAATATAAAAGAGACTAAACTTTTTTAACTTTGATTGACATATTGATGAAAAGAAATTAGTCTTTATTCCTTGGCTAAAAATTTCTTTGTCAATTATATATAAGTAATTTATATAAATCTGACGATCGGATCATGAATTTTCCAAATGTACAAAATCTAAGGTACAGTCATAAAAAAAGCCCGTACAAATAGTTAAAAATTCTGCTAAAATAACAGGAAATAGTACCTGAAATTGCGCCAGCTGAAATTTCAATGATGTTGAGAGGTGAGAGGTGACCTAAATTTTAGGTAAAAAAGTTAGTTCAAATACAATAACTCATAAGAAATGTTGTTTAATGGAAATGACAATTACTCAGCTGAAATCAGCACATGTTTTCTGCTAATTTTTTTTGGTTATAAACAGGTAAAAATTTAGTTAACATTCAAAAATTTAGAAGAATTTTCGTTTAATAGAAATGAAAGTGGGTCAGTTGAAATCTGCAAAACATGCTGCTAAAATTAAAATCACTTTTTGTTATTATTTGAATAAAAACAAATTAATGTATATATTGTTAATTTTATTTTCAAATAAATTACACAATCCAAAAACACTATTTGCACTTTTATTTTCTTGCCAATATATTAAACTTCCGCTGGAGTTGTATTATTTGGTTACTGTTAAAGGGCTGAAATAAAAGAAAAAAAATAACGTATTTAATAGTATTCCCTTAAATATAGTTTATATTATAAAACAAACCTCTATTATTTTATTTTTTAAATAAAATTTTAACTGCGAAATGTTAATGTCCAGTATAACTCCGTTTTCTTTTGCGTTCCTTTGCTGACTAAAGAAAACATGCTCTTATCATATTATCTTATTTACTAGAACTTTCTAAACAAGCGCATATTATTTTTATTTGCATTGGTAAGCGTCATCGGTGATGACTCATCACACACATTAAAATAAACTTACTAGAAATTTTCTAATTTGTATTGGTCGGCAAACTCACCAATATACACTTCACCATCAAGCGCCATCAAGCACCATCAATCACTGTACACTAGCGCCCCTATCGTTTTCTTTTGAAAACACAAATATTAAAAAAGTTGACAATAAATTTATCTATATTAGCTGATAAAATTGTCAAAATCATTTATAAAAAAATAACTAAATATCAGGAGGAAAAATTAGTTTAAGTACAGCAGAAATATGTTTTTGTGGTGAAATTTGATAACTAACAACTTTAGCTAAACAACGAATTTAAACGAAAACAACAGGAAAAATTAGTTCAATTGAATTAGAACGCGTTTAACAGACTTTTGTACTAACTTTTTTTTATGAGCGTATGCTACAACACAAAAACATTTACAGAATTTATAATTTCAGGTTTGTCATATGACAATTTTAAAAAAATTGTCAAAAAAAATTAAAAATCGATAAACCAAACAAATAAAAAAATTTCTTATATTTTTGTTTAAAAACCCATAATCTTAATCAAATTCAAATGATATCATACTCCTGCATTTAAAAAAGCTTAACACAAAACAAACACAAATGTATATAAAAAAATGATAATAAATACTTAATTTTCACTTCTCAGCATCATTTTCTGTTTTTTATTTAGGTCATTTCGAGTAATTTGACGTTTAAATTTTAATGCGTACATAATACAGTGATTAACGAGAACGTGACAGATTATTTTTAACAAATGGTAAAATAAAACAAACCGAAACGAAATAAAGAGAAATTCAAATGAAAAGTAGAAAATTTTTGCCATGTCTTATTAAGGTTGTTCACAAGAAGTACTCATTGCTGTGTAAGTTGTGTTGTTCTAAAAAAAACCAAATTATTCACAATTTGACACGACTTTGACGATGATTTTCGGTTGGTTTTTCTCTCAACACAAACAACACTTAGCACACCCCTTGTGAACAACCTACTTGTTAGTAAATTATATACAACAACTTAATGTAAAAGCTAGTCAGAAAAAAAATAATAAATACAACAATGAATTAGAAAAAGGGATGCATTGGGATGAGGAAAAATAAAGAAAATGGATAAGTAAAGAATTTCTAAATACATTTTTATTATTATCTTTTTTCAGCCGTAATAGAGTGTTAATGAACATTTTTTTATAAGGCATTCGCTCAACAGAAAATGTTTGAAAATTTCTTATAAAATACAGTACATTTTAAAACTTTTATATATTTCTTAAGGTTTGCCTAACCCCTTATATAAAAACTACGCATAATTTATGTTGATTTATTTGAATTTTTTCTTCATCTGTCTCTGTCTCCTTTAAAACTTTTTTCATAATGTATAAAATCTTAATCATTTGTATAGTCGAAATCAGTTATTTTTATATTCATATCATAAGACATAAAAAATGGAGCAAAATTTATAAAAGTATTCTTGTA
Organism: Leucophora obtusa; assembly: GCA_949987735.1. Taxonomy (NCBI): domain Eukaryota; kingdom Metazoa; phylum Arthropoda; class Insecta; order Diptera; family Anthomyiidae; genus Leucophora; species Leucophora obtusa. The sequence continues at coordinate 176,026,694 of OX465297.1, forward strand.
TTATTTCATGGTCTCATTAATAAAGCTTCATTAACTTAAAATATTTTTTTGTTTTTTTTTTCTTTTCTTTCTTTTAATTTTTTTGATTTACTTCAACAACGTCAAAGTTATTGGGAATGTACGCTCAATAGTATTTATATGTACTAGTCTCGATATCAGCAAATTGGTTATAATGGTCAACAAGGTTTTTGGCGATGTAAGATGAATTTTCTAAATAAATTTTAAGAGACTCGATTATTATCACAACCGAATGGTTATGAAATTTGGTTACAATTGTATAGTGAAAAGTCGCACCAGAAACTGATTACAAAATTTACTAGTATTTACAAGGAGAAAAATTACTATTTTATTTTTTTTTATCTACCTTTTTATTATAATAATTACTTTATTATCTTTGCTGAAAGATAAAGCAATTAGAAATAGCCTGGAAAATGTCGAAGTTATTACAAATTTCAAAAGTCATTAGTTTTTTAAAAATCTTGTTAAACAAAAATTAACAATTTGAAGATTGCATTATCAGATTCTATTAAGTAAATACACAGAAAAAATTAAAATCGAGTTTCAATTAAAGTATTTGTAAATGTGCAATTAAAAATTTAATTGAATTCGGACCAATTAAAAAAATCGTTATATCAATTAAATTTTTTGTAAAGTTTTAATCATATCAATTAAAAATTTAATCAAAAATCGTCAAAATTTTCAATTAAGTTATGGCGCTTTTATTAAAATGTGTGATATTAAAAATATAATTAATAAATACCCTACGGGAAATTTTAACAAACTGTCACCGAACTGGCCCCTTTATATGAAATAGACTGGTCACTTTTACATGGCGTTGTCATAGGAGGTGGAAATTGACCCCTTGTGACATGTCACAAGACAAATCCTAGGACAGGTTACTGAATTCTCATAAAAAACAAAGTTCAGGGACAGGTTACTGAATTCTCATAAAAAACAAAGTTCAGGGACCTGTCCTGCGATTTGTCTTGTGACATATCACAAGGGGTCAATTTCCCCCTCCTATGACAACGCCATGTAAAAGTGACCAGTCCGTTTCATATAAAGGAGCCAGTTCGGTGACAGTTTGTTAAAATTTCCCGTAAGGTATTTATTAATTTTCTTATATTTTTGGCTGATTTGAGACACACTTTTGTAATTTTTATATCTGCAATAGAAGAAAAAATATTAAAAATACAAAATATTATGACTTTACGCAACACATATTAAAGACTGATTACTGAATGTCCAGTTACAATTTATCCGGCAGTTAAAGTCCTAGTTAGTAGCTAACTGCATATTCAGTAATAGGACCTAAGAGTTTTTTTTAATATATTGTCAATAGTACTAAACTAAAAAATGAAATTTTATTGGCAATAATTTTTTCTGTGTATATCAAAGAAAATAAAACTGACCAAAATTCACGTATTCCTCCTTTAATTTAGCTTTTTCAGCTGTTTGCTTTCAGCAAAATTAGAGAAAATTTAATTTTTTTTATATAATTTAGTCCATGGGAAAAAATTTGTTAAATATTGTTGAATACTAATGAACCAAATTCAGAGTATTTTGATCCAAGTCATAGGATTCTGTATTGAAAATTTTACCGAAATTGGACAAACGTTTCTCGCTTTTCGCAGAAATCAAATGTAAAATTAATGAATATTATGGGTTTTTTTGTAAAACATTTTGTTAGTTTTTACGGATTTTGATGAGAATAGTTAACTGAAGTTTTATCAAAACTGCAAAAACTAACAAAATATTTCGACATGTTTTCATGAGAAACACAAAATATCTAATAATTTGAGTTCCGAACTTGTCGGAAAGCGAGGGATATATTCAGATTGCGTTAAAATTTTCAATGTGCAACCTTTACAATTTGGGTCAAAATTCTTTGAATTGTTATAGTAAACAAAGTTTAACATATGAACGAAATTATGGCAAAACTCGATTTTTTTCAAATCCGTGATATATGTTTAAATTTTTTGTCTATTTTCTTTTCTTTAGTATGTAACACTCAAATTTTTAATTTTGGTTTTATAACCCAGCAAAAAAAAAAGGAGATGCCAAAGCAGTAGAAAAAGTTCAACAGAAACACTAATGAATTTAACATTATCATACACTGAGAGAATTTTCTGCATGATAGTAATCAATTTTTGCATAAAACCAATGAAGTTTCACTGGAACTCGTCCATTGAAACTTTTCATTAAATTAATGGAATTTTTCATAAAATGGTTGGAAAAAATCATTTAATTTAATAAAAGTTTCATGCGCTCAATGAGTTTCATTAAAACTAGACTCATAAAATATATGAAGCTTTTCCATGAAACTTAAGAAATTTTTCATCCACTTTATGAAGAAAACTTCATTAGTTTACTGAAAGATTTTATTAAAACTCGTCCAGCTAAATTCTCTCTGTGTAAGTTAAAGTGCAAACTCAATGAGAATTTCTTCTTCTCGTCGAGGAGCGTTTCTTAACATTTAAAATATCAAAGAAAAATCAAAAAAACACAATTTGCTTTGTCATCTTCCAATATACTACTCTGTTGTTGTGACAGATCTAACAATGTAGTGACATCCATTAAAGTATTATAATCAACATTAGAAAATAAAAGTTTTTCTAAAGTGTCAGTAATATTTATATTTGCACAAGCACTTGCATATTAGTTAAATTTTTAACAAAATTTTTTTATAGTTAAGCTAATTTTAATTCTCACCCCCATTAAAATAAACAAATAACCTGAAGTTAACACAAACTGAAAGTTAAAAAATTAAAATTTGTATGGAATTTGACATCTGTAATTCTAAGTTAGCTCAATTTGTTTATTGTTAATGGCCCTAAATAAATAAAACTTATATTCAATAAAGAAAGTTTCTTTAAATAATTAAGATAAAAACAGGGTTGGCAGGCAATTCCGCTAAAACACCGTTATCGATTCAAAACCCTTTCCACTGACTACCGTTACCCCTAAAATACCGTTACCGAAATACCGCTATTTTTAAAATACCGTTACCGAAATAACTGAAATACCGTTATCCTCGAAATACGGAGACTGAAATAAATTAAATATCGATACCCTTAAAATACCTGTATCGATATAAATGAAATACCGTTACCCCTAAAATACCTTTACCGATATTTTTAATTTTCTGTTTTTGGCAATTGTTATTGAGTATTTTTCGTACATTAAGTTGGTAAATTGGTTCTGTTTTTAATCTCGTTTGTTTTTCGTAAAAAAAATTGAGGGATGCATCGGAAAAACAGACTACCGATATACTTAAAATACCGTTACCGAAATAATCAAAAAACCGTTATCCTTAAAATACCGATACCGAAATAAATGAAATAGCGTTACCCTTAAAATACTGTTACCGAAATAATCTAAAATAGCGTTACCCTTACCGATAATCCCATCGTTTCTGTTACCATCCATGGATAAAAACAAATTTTATATTTTTCGTGAGTATTTCGTGAGCGTGAGTATTTTGTGAGCGTGATTCAAATTAAAATTAATCACGTGAGCGTGAGTGAGCGTGATTATAAAAAAATGTTCGTGCGTGAGTCGTGCGTGATTATTATTTTTCTTTCGTGAGCGTGCGTGAGCGTGAGTTAAAATTCACTCACGCGCCCATCTGTAGTTGATTATAAAGAAAAAAATAAATTGGAAAAATGATAATTCGAGTATGTGTTTGGAGCGACTGCTTTCCAGGACATTTTACAACCCTTTTACTGACCTTCGACCTAAATTTTTAACTTTTTATGTTTTTTTTACAAAAGCATGATAAAAAACAATTTAAGAAATACCGCAACCCTTTTACAAAAATGCATTGCAATAAAGTATACCTAACATACACCCAAACATGAAAAAGAATTTCGATTATTAAATTTTGACCTGAGATATCTGTTTTAACTGCATTAGTTTCACTTGATAGAATACATTATATAAACACTTTATACATCCCTGAATAGATAAATAAGTCTTATTATTAGTAATTAGTAAAAAATATTAAAAAGCATTTCAAATATTAAGCACCCCGGTAAAAAACCGAAAAAATTACAGTTCATTTGATTTCAAAATATTACATAGAAATTTTACTTTTTATGTAAAAATTAGTCTTAACGGTAACGAAACGATTTTTATAACGTATGCCAATTATTAACTTTTTAATTAAAAAAAAATCAAACTGTACAAAAATAAATAATTTTAATATACTTTTTTTACAAATAAAAAAAATGCTTTTGAAAATATGACTTTTTCCACAAAATTTGCTCCCCTGTCGATATTCTTGAGCGGGCGGCGGGAAATTTAAAAGCATTTCCTTTGGACCATGTTTGTTTATGGTTCAAAAAAAAAAATTGTTCTAAGTGGCGTGACTTTTTTTTTTGCCACATTCACAAACATTAAATTTTGTTCAAAAATACAAACGCCAATGCTGGGCGTAGGGTGCAAAGTGCAAAATATTCTAAACTGCAGTATTAAGCATTTCTGAAGCTTATTATTTTAAAATATGGTCAAAAATATTAAAAAACTTGGAGATAAAAGTGAAAAAAGTGCCATTTTCAGGGCACACCTAAAAGTTTCGATTTTAAAAGTCTACCATTGCTAAACGGCTTGAGATAATTGAAAAAACAGGGTGGCTACAAGACTAATTTTCTAAAAGCCTAGATCTTTCTGTTCAGTTCTTGTGAACATTTTTTCCCGATTGGATCAGTTGTTTAGAAGGTCCATAATTATTACTTTTTTTTTTGTTTGGAACCACTATGCGCAGTTACGAGGAGCTTTAAATGAGCAAAGGATGTATTTCTCATGGTAGCTGCGGTTGTACTTTTAAATTATTTACTTGTATTAAATTATTCATCTTAATCTCATGTTATCATCTTAAATTGTTAAAAATTTAATAAAATACACATTTTTTAATTAATATTAAAATGATAAATGTCATTGTTTTAGATATCGTAAAAGATATCACATTTTTATGAAATAATGATAAAATTACGATTACCTTTTGGCATATGGCGAAAATTTTATCGCGCTGTCTGATATTTTCGATATTATAACAATATCGTTATTAAACGAAAAACGATATCATTATCAAATAAATTATATCGTTACGAATTCGAAACAATACCATTTGGTTTGTTGGGATATTATGGTTAAAGAAGAATTGTTAAATGTTTATGTGTGAGAATCCTTATTTTATGATATCCTTGAACTTTGTTTAAAATAAAATTAATTTCATAATAAAAGTGGCACAAAAAGCATACACAATAGAATCCTTTAAATACTTTGGATGCAGTAAAAAACTGTAATATACACAAAGTACGATAACACACAGTTATTTACGCTTAAAGCGCTAAAGTAGTTACATGATGATAATAAGAGCATTAACATCCACTCCAGCAACGACAACAACAATAAAATGAAAGAATAACATTATTAACAAGTTAGTTTGTTGTTTTAAAAGTTTTTGTACACATTTTTCTTTTTGTGTGGTTACTTTTGAAAGTTTTACTCTTTATGTGAATTCATAAGAAATTTTTATTACTGAAATGGTTCTACCCTATACCGCTACGTGAAGAGGTTACCCTATACTGCTATTGAGTTTGTGCTGATGTTTGTAATTACCAAAGACGCCGGACCTGAGTCGATTTAGCGATGTGCATCCATCCGTTTCTGTCCATGTACACTAGAGGGGTTCAGCGATATATGAAGCATTTTTAAAATGAGTTTTAAGGGTTCCGATTGGGCTAATTAAAGCATTTGTAGTTTATTATGCAAATATTGTAGAAACAAACAAATTTTTTTTAGTTGAAATTTTATTTCCAACAATTTTTTTGTTTGAAATATTTGTTTCATATAAAAATTGCTTAAAAATAAAAATTCAAAGTTACAAAAAATTAAAAACACAGTTTTTTTACCGTAGATTTTAGTTGATCTGAAGATTGTTGCAATGAGTGTTATTTTTGTTCAGTTGAAGATCAAATATGACGAATTCCAAATAGAATTCACAATTTATTTTACAACAAACAGAGAAAAAACTTATGAAAAAAAACTTGCCTAAAGCCAATGGTTGACAATTAATGCATTTTCAAGTGCTACCAAACATTATGATCAGATTTTTTTAGGGGGTTCTCTCTAGGTAATAATGTAAATTCTTTAGTTTTTTGTATTTACGTTAACTCAAAGTGAAGAATTTTATGAGAACAAAACTCAAACATTTTTACTTAGTTATTTATAATATTTAAAAAAATCTAGTAAATGTATGAATGTATGCATAGTTGATCTTTTAATTGGTAAATGAACGTTTTTTGTTTGATTTAAGATCATACAAGTAAACTAGAGAAAAGAAAAAATTGAAAAAATTAGATAAGGCCAGCTAGAATATGTATTTTCGGGTCCCGCTACCCATCGTCAGTATCCTATGCCTTTATGGGTTAATATTTGATGATGATCTATTTATATTGAATTTATGCAAATAAACACATGTTAACAACTCAATTAGGCTACCGTTAACGAAATTCTAACAATGCTATTTTTATCCTCTCCCAGGTGGAAATTATGTGTGGTAACAAAAAAGAAGCATTGGCAAAGCGCAAGTAGACCGCGGTCTTACAAAAAGAAGTACTGGCAAAGCACTAAATTTGGACGCCTTCCCAACGCTTTAAAAGGGTGAATTCCCAGCACTTGTTTTCCTATAACATTATTTTGGTTTTGAAAAAGAAACTCCAAAAGAGTGAATATTTAAATAATTTTTGACTCCACAATACAATAACTCCAAGAATCGTCTATTTTTTAGAGTAATTTAAAATTCTTCAGTGATGAGGGCTCATAATTTGGTGGCAGGCAAAATATTTTATTTTTATGTTTCTTGGTGCTATCTCAATACTTTGCAAAGCATTAAATAGATCGGTGTTAAGTATCATTTGGGTGTCAGGAAAGCAATTTAATTTTTTTATTTGAGCGTTGGCAAAGCATTTGATTTTTATGTTTATGGGTGCTTTCCCAGGATTTGGTAAAGCATTGGCACCACCGTGGAACGGTGTTATCATTTGGGCGTTGGGAAAGCGCTGTTAACAAGCACTCATACCACCCATTTCGGTGTTTTGCCAGTGCTGGCCCCTTTGGAATTTTCTACCTGGGGTGTTATTATTATTTCTGCTTTGAACTTTAATTCTAAAAGTATCACAGCTGGTTCTAAATATTCAACTCTGAATCACAGATTTATTGAACGACAACGAACCGTTAATTATAAATTTTAAATGCATATTCTAATTAATTTCAACCTATAACATAATTCCACGTTGATAGTAAACATTAAGCATATTAAATTATATTTTCACTGTATCTTGTGTGTTGAGATGTGTGAATGTATGTATAGTTGATCTTTTAATTGGTAAATACATTTTTTAAATTTTTTCTTCTCTTTTTTCATAAACAAAAATATAAAAGAATAATAGAAAAACAGAAAAATTGTAAGTCCGTGAACGGAATCGAGCTCGGGACCTCCTGACTTTAAACCTTTTTTTAACAAAGAGTAGTAATTTTTATAAAATCAGTGCTCTGCCAGTATATTTTAATGGAATAGGTAATTATGTTGCAAAACAATATTTTTTTAACTTTTTCTGTCAGTCATTCAATAAACAAAATACGGACTTTCGGTAGAAGTTAAAATATTCAATCAAAATTTTGTGTTAAAAAAATCAGTTGTTAGATTGCAATTAATTTTAAAATAAGCGATAAATCTATTATTTAGCGTGTTTTTTAATCACCTGGATTTAGAATTTTTCATACAAAAAATTAATTTATTAAATCCAAAAAAAAAGCTGGATTTAATAAATCCACAATAAAAGCACAAGTATATGAAACAGCCTATTAATTTAATGTCAGAAAAAAATACGAATAAAAATTAAAAGAGAAACAAAAAAATTGAAAAACTAACAAATAAAAGGTTTTTCTTAATTTTTTTTTTTTGAAATATGTTTAGAAAAAAAACTACACCTCAGCAAATACATATTTTTCATCTTGGACATGGAGAAATAGCTCAAATAGAAAGGGCAAGTTTTCACTCTACAGTAAGTAATTTAATTAAATCCAATTAGTGTATATTAAATATTGCAATGGAATTTTTCAATTGTGTAAAAATATAAATTGAAGTGATAAAACTGAAAAGGCAGACTGTTTATCACTGTTTTATGTAAAATATAATTATAAAATAAAAGTTAAAGTAGAATCCTTCATCATCGAATTCGGTATTAAAAATTAGGGTGAAAGAAGTGTCGGACAGAAAATTTTTTTAAAATAGGAAAAATCTGACCCCATCTGTTGAGCACTTTTAGAAATACTTTTTGGATTTATTAAATCCAAGTGATTAGAAAAAACGGCTATTTTTACCGACTTTGCCAGTTAATTAATTAACAATTAAAAATAAACGACAAAATACAATTGTTTTAAACTAAAAGTTGGTAATAATTTTTTTAACATACTTTCAATTGTTAACTGCACAATTTTCTTGAGCTTAAGGTTTGTTTTTTATATATAAAAAGTTTTTTATTTTCAATATTTCGTTACTCCAATTGTGTAGCATCTTCAGGAAATAACAATTAAATTAACAAATTATAAACAATTTGAAAGTTTGAAAAAAGTTTGCTGCACATTGAAGTAGCGAAATATTGAAAATAAAAAACTTTTTATATATAAAAAACAAACCTTAAGCTCAAGAAAATTGTGCAGTTAGAAATAGAAAGAGAAGGTTAAATAAACGACAAGAATTTATTTTCAATTGTTTTATACATCGGTTGATTTTAAGAAAAAAATATTGTAGGAAAAAGTGTAGGAATGGGTTAGCATTATACTCGACGGAAAAAAAATCATGTCCGATTATTTTTGGGTCTAAAGAAATAAAAAATTAAATTTAGAAAAAAAAATTTTTTCTTGGTTTATATACATCCAAAAAATTTCTCGGTAGAATCTACAGTAACTGACCATTAAAACAAAATAATATGCAGTTAAAAATGCGACAAAGGTAATTACCTTTAATAATAACTTAAAATGTAGTTATTTTTAACTGCTTAAAAGTGCATTAAAATATAGAATTGCATTAAAAATAACTAAGAATATCCTAAACTTAGCTGACAATTTTTCTTAAAAGTTTAAACAAAAAGTTTAAAACAACTAAGAAAGTAGATAAAATCTTCTGTTTTATTACAGTTATTTTTTTATATTATAAAAGTATATTTTAATAATTCCAAACCGTTTTCCAGTTATTACATTTTTATTCATTGTTTTTATTCATTATATAAAATTTTCTGATTTTTATTTGCAAACTAAGAATGTATTAATAATAACAGAAATAAACTAAGCAATGATTGTTTTCTGTAAAAGTACTGTTTTGTTAGTTGTTTATTATGATATTAAAATTAGCTGCTTTAAAAACCTATTATTTAATTACAGTACTTTTCTTTAGTTGTTTTCAGTTGTTTTGTATTTTTTGATAGAAAACAATTGCAGTTATAGTTAAAAACAACAACTACTGTTTATTACACAAACAACTGTCATATAGTAACTGTCAACGTTTTTGGAGTGTAGTTAGGTGGTCATTGGCACATTAATGACCTGGGGAATCTTCAATAACTTGAATTTTTTGAAACTGATTATTAATTTGCGAACTTCTCCGAAATACAATTAAGTAAAATTGAAGTTATTCAATCAGTTGGTGTAAAAGTATATACAAAACAAAATATTCTAAATTTTCAATCGATTTCCTGCTCGACTTTATTTTATGCAATCGCCACCAAATTTCATATCAGTAATATTTATATGCAAATGAAAAATATTAGTCCAATCAGAAATATTAAAATTCCGTTTAATGTATGAAGGTATGTATAGTTGATCTTTTAACTAGTAAATTAATGTTTTGTTAGATTTGAGATCATACAAGTAAATTGAAGAGAATAAAAATTTTAAAATTCGATTCGTAGCGGGACCTCAAATCTAACGGAAACATTCAATTCCTTTAAATTTTTATTTTTTTTTTACTAATCTAATATACATACAACTTTTTATAAAATTATGGGTCTTAAATATTATGATATTTAAATGAAAGCTGGCACATAACTTTGTCATGAAATTGGTTAAATTATGGCATTCCTTTGGTTGTGGGTTTGATTCCCAACCAACGCAACATCAATTTATGAAAAATACTAATATATATGAGTTTTTTCTATTCCTCATACATATCGCAGCGTCCTTCTTCGGTGTTCCCATAACACTTAACCCCACCGAAGTTAAATAATGTTGTTTCACTATATTTATTACGTAGTTAATTTTTTCGTCCATATAATAATGCTTAGGTTCCTTGCCGGAATTGACCAAATCGTACTCTGTTGTAGAGTATTTCGGATCAGGATTGACCGACAGTATTTTTTTTTGACTTGTTGTTTTTTATTTAAAAGTAAAAATTAAAATGTTTGTTTACTTTTGTAGCAATAAAAATAACAAAATAAATTAACGCTTTTACAAATTTACTTAGAGATGATGAGAATGTGGCTGCTTTTACTCCCTCATTGTTTGCTTCACAACTAAAGAAACTATAGGAATTTAAGTGAATTTTCTTCAATATTTTTCCTTTCCCTTTTTCTGATGTGTAAAATTTTTTACAGTTTATTTTTTCATCTCCGGGAAAAAACCAAACATCTTTTTACATTGTTGGTATGGCACTATGGTCGGGGATCAAAAAACATGTTTATGAAAAATAACCCAATTAAAATATTAATGTGTAAATTCATAAATGATTTATAAAGTTATAGTTAGTTAGTTACAAAACAAATTTTTATTAAAAAATTTGTTTTATAAGGAGGCTTATAACTTTATAAAGTATTTATGAATTTACACATAAATATTAGGGTTCGCCAGAAATATATAAAATTTCTTTGATTTTGGTATATCATCATTTTTTTTATTAGTTTTTGCATCAAAAAAAAAAAAGAATGGCGTTTTCTTATTTTTTTATTTCAACTCCTTCCACTGGCGCAAGTCGGCCAAAAACGCTGATTTGGAGACCCATTTTCTGCAGAGCAAAAACGGCTGCATTTCTGGGAAATCTGACTTTTCCATTCGATTCCACATCAAAAATTAATATAAAAAACATTTTTTTTTGAGTTTTCTCAATACAGCAGTTAGTCATTAGAGTGGTCCAAAAATCCACTTTTTTCAAAAATTTCAAAAAAGTTACTTTTTTATTACACACAATGAAAACATATTCCCTGCTGAGAATATTGGTACAAAAATTGTTGAAATCCCGCGACCCGTTAAAAAGTTATTTAGTAATCAAATATGTTTAATAAAAAAAAAAAATTTGTAATAAACATTGCAAAAATTACAAATTATTTTGTCTTTACTAAAAAATAAGTTTATAATGCGGCAGCGAGTAATCAAAGCTGCATTTTAATTAGCTCAAATACTTTTTCATTGAATTAAAAAAAAAAATCCAAATTTGATTAGCTAATAACTTTTTAACGGTTCGCGGTATATCCAAAATTTTTGTACCTATGTACTCAGCCGGAAATACGTTTTCATTGTGTGTAATAAGAAAGTAACTTTTTAGAAGTTTTTGAAAAAAGTGGAATTTCGAACCACTCTAATGGCTATCTGGTGTATTTTGAAATTGGAAAAAAAAGTTTTTTATATTAAATTTTGTTGTAGAATCGAATGCTAAAGTTAGATTTCCTGTAAATGCAGCTGTTTTTGAAAAGAAAAAAACGCCATTCTTTTTTTCTATGCAAAAACTTTGAAAAAAGTGATGATATCCGAAAATCAAATTTTTATGACGAACTCTAATAAATATATGTATATAGTTTTTACACTGAGAGAAAACTTGTAATGTTAATTTGTAATTTTTTGTCAACGAAATACTTAAATTCTTTAAAATGTTTTTTTTTATATATAAAATCCAGAAATATCATATCTTATACCATTGTGAGTTTCCTTTAAACAGAAAAAATACCAAACCAATGTATCTACATTATTGCCATTGTTGCTATTACTTAAAACTCGTATTCCCTTCCTTATTAATGGAGGGGGCGTGCAGTTGCCACTTTTCATTCTTCGTATTCTTTGGGTAAATAAAGATAAATAAACTTGTCTTATTCTTAAGTTTCCTGTTGAAAGTACGGCAAATGTGCCAAGCATTGTTTAGTTTTGTTGGACGGATGCACATCTATTCATTTATACTCACACAAATACATTGAAGCTCTTAACAATTTTAACATATAAATAATTAAATTTTCAAACAGAGTAAACTTCAGTGTTAATACTGGAAATTGAAAAGAATAAAGAAAAGCAAAAAAAAACACAGGAAAATGATAGATACTTGAAACTTAACCACTAAATTTGTTATTTCAATTAAGTGGTATTGTTTATTTGGTTTAAATTTCAAAACAAATGTTAAATACAGTTCCGAAGACTGAAAAATATTTCAATAAAAACGCACACGAATATATTTTAGTATTTATCGTGAAATCGAATCTAAACTTGATCTTGAGTCGATCGGTATAATAAAAAGTGGGTCCGACATTTTTTGATGTTCAAAACATCCGCACAAACTCGAATTAGCCTGTCTAGTAGACCGTACCACAACAAAAAGATCGCCGTACACCATCAAATCTAAATTATTTTTGCAAGGAGGGTTGGAAAACAAAATTTGTTTTGCCGAGCGTAGTTGTTGTTTTTCTAAGTTTTTCGTTATATCTTTGGCATTTACAGTCGGATCTTAAAGTATGATACATCAATGTTTTTGTGGGAGGGGACCAATGTTTTGCTCTGAAGGCCATTGACTTCAGGTAAGATGTTCCAGTATTTACCCATCAGATCTCAGTTACTACACCCTAATGAACGACCCTAATGTCAGAAAATTAAAGCTCGCTAAAAATCATTAAACTTTTGCTAAGAAAAATTTCCGATAATTCCAACAGAAAAAAATTTTTTTTTTTGTTGCCGAACGTAGGGATCACGTTTTTCATTGGATTTTACCTTTATAGCAAAACATTGGTCTCCTAGAGGCAAAAAAATCGATTTATCACACTTTAAAATCCGACTGTAAATGCCGAAAATATAACGAAAAATTAAAAAATTACGAAAAAAATTTTTTTTTGAAATTGCTTTGCAAAAATACTTTATATTTTTGATTGAAATATCTTCGTATTTGCGACCTGCAGCGTGTAAAAAAGCCACTTTTGGGGGCGACCCTTATATGAGCACTAGGTCTAAACATAGATCGATTTAAACAAAAATCAAAAGGCTTTGTCCTTGGGCCGACATAGGTCGGTGTACCAAATTTCATCAAAATATCTTAATATTTGCAACCTGCAGCGTGTAAACAAATCAATTTTGGGGGGACTCTTGTATGGCACTAGGTTTAAACATGGACCGATTTTATCCAAAATCAATAGGCTTCGTTCTTGGGTCGATATAGATCTGTGTACTAAATTTCAATAAAATATCTTAATATTTGCGACCTGTAGAGTGCGCACAAGGATGCATGGACAGACAAACGGACATCGATAAATCGAAACAAAAAGCGATTTTGAGTCGATCGGTATACTAAAAGGTGGGTCTAGGTCCAATATTTTTTGGTGTTACAAACATTAGCACAAACTTATTATACCTTCTTCACGTAGTGGTGTAGGGTATAAAAATGTGCTATTTTAGCCAAATAATTATCTCTAGGGCCTTATTTATTTTACTTTCTTTCTAAAATGATTTTAAATAATAACAAATTTCATATATTTATTGGGTGTATACTTATAAATAGATGGCGTACCTTTTACGCATGGTTTGTGTCTTTAATAACTTATATGGCATTTTGGAGGGTAAATATGTGTCATTTATTATCACTCACGAGTAGTGATTGAACGAAATAGTGTGAACAAAAAAATTTCTTTGCTTTGATAATGTCGAGAGATGGTTTCTTTGGTTAAAAAGTGGTGATTTTGACACGGAAAACAGAGACCGCCAAGTTCAGCTTAAAAAGGTCGGAGATGATGAATTGGTGGCATTACTCAATGAAGATTGTTGTGAAACTCAAGAAGAACTTGCAAAATCATTTAGAGTCACTCAAGTAGCAATTTCAAAATATTTGCAAACACTAAGATTCATCTAAAGCAAGGAAATTGGGTACCACACTAGTTGAAGTCGATTTTGCATGTCCGAAATGCAGCTTGAACGCCATAAACAGAAGTCATTTTTGCATCGAATTATTACTGGCGAGGGAAAATGGATCCATATCGACAAACCGAAGCCCAATATATCGCATGTAAAGCCCGGCCAGCCAGGCAAATCAACGCCAAAGCCTAATATCTATGGCGCTAAGGTAATGCTCTGGATTCATTGATTTAATGAATTTTTTCATTATATATTTTCAACTAACCCGTAAGATATGCTATAATTTTTAGAAGGGTTTTGAATTTGCTAATTACTAAAATAGATATATGTTCCAGTAATGAACGCTAGGGTTGCAAAATGAAATTATTTAAATATAAAGGTCCAAGTAATGATATCATTTTGTTTCGGCTATTTAGATCAATCGGTAACGCGGTAATGTTTACATTCTGGTGATTGCGGGTTCAAGTCGAGTTCAGGGAGATGTCAAAAACATTATAAAAACAAAAAAGAAATATGAACATGTACAAATAAAAATTAATAAAATAAACAATAAATAAAAATACGCAAAAAAAATATTTTTTTTCAATTAGTTTTCATTTAATGAATATTTTTCATTGATTTAATGAACGCCTTCTTTGGGGACTTTTCAATGAAAAAAATCATTGGATTAATGAACAAATTCATTAATACTATGCACAAAATTCTATCAGTGTAGTTCAGAATTTGTCCCGTCCGACTACCATTTGTTTCGATCGATTCAGAATGCTCTCAATGGAATACGCTTCACTTCAGAACAGGGTATCCGAAAGTAGCTTGATTCGTTCTTGGGCTCAAAAAAAGTAGTTCTTTAGGCGCGGAATCAATAGGTCGCCGGAAAGATGGGAAGAAATCATATTTAACGATGGACAATACTTCAAATAACAATAAATGGCCAAAATTTACCAAAAAGAAACCCATTTTTTTATTTAACACCTACACTGATAGAATTTTGTGCATAGTATTAATGAATTTGTTCATTAATCCAATGATTTTTCCATTGAAAAGTCCCCAAAGAACGCGTTCATTAAATCAATGAAACGTATTCATTAAATGAAATCGAATTGAAAAAAATATATTTTTTTTGCGGTACTTTTTTTATTTATTATTTTTTTTATTTGTACATATATTTCTTTTTTGTTTTTGTTACATTTTTGACATCTCCCTGAACTCGACTTGAACCCGCAATCACCAAAATGTAAACATTACCGCGTTACCGATTGATCTAAATAGCAAAAACAAAATGATGTCATTATTTGGACTTTTATATTTAAATAATTTCAGTTTGCAACCCTAGCGTTCATTACTGGAACATATATCTATTTTAGTAATTAGCAAATTCAAAACCCTTATAAAAATTATAGCATATCCTACGGGTTAGTTAAAAATATATAATGAAAAAATTCATTAAATTAATGAATTTTTCATTAATTCAATAAAAAATTTTCATTAAATCAGTGAATTCAGATTAATGAAATCGATTCATTAATATTATGAACGAAAATTCTATCAGTGTATATACAAATGTTTTTACTCGGCTAGTTAATGGTCAGTCAAACTGATTTAAGTTAATTTTTTTAGCTTGTCAACTGACATCGAACCATCATAAACACCAATAACTAACAACAGGCGTTGCATTAAACTTAAATCTTGCTTTTCATAAAAGCTATCATCATTTTTAAACGGAAGTTATTTATCCATCAGTGCTTAAAAACAATAAATTGCAAAAGAAAGCACTTATTACAAAGTACCATAATTTCTAATGAATGAAACAATAAAAATGTCCTATTCTGTCTGGGTACAAAACACGCATACAAACAAACCACTTCTTGCTGTACAATGCTACTAGTTTATATCCGGTTGTCACATATGTGCTTCCTTTTGCGAAAGCTGATATTTTGCGGTTTGAAAAAGGTTCTTAACATGAAATCCATAATGTACAAAAGTATATTTTTGGTTTGGTTGTTATTATACTACCATGTATTTTATACATTCTTTGGGGTTAATTTCAGAAATTCATTGCTTAAGATGATATTTAATGAAGTTGTTGGCTAACAAAGAAATCACGAAAAGAAAAATATATTTAATAATGTTTGTGAAAAAAGCATACATGGGTATAAATAAGCATTTGCAAGGACTTAAGAGATAAAAAGCAGAAAATCTTTTGTATTACTACAGCATGAAGAAGAAATCGTAAATTCCTGCAGTTTCTATTTGTTGTTGACCCTTTTTAATAAACTCTCTAGAAATGGATTTGATTCTCAATTTTCTTTGATAGATTTATGGTTCAGGCATTAACAATAAAATACAAAAGAATATCGAATTGAATTTGGTAGTTAAAGCCAGAGAAGAATCAATAAGTTTAATAATAAATGATGCATTGTTTTTTCAGCGTCTTTCCGATTAGTTGGATTAGAATTTACTTTCAGTTTATTTATACCGAACATTTATTATTTTTGCCAATCAAAGAAACATCATTGTCGATTGAATATACCCAGTGTAGAAACGGTAATGACATATCATTATTTTTTGGAGTACCAGTTGACACCCACTTACCTTCTACATTATTTTAAAACATAAAATAATGAGTTACTGATAATGACTTATTTTTATCATTATTTCAAATAGAAAATTATTTTTTAATTTTTTTGAAAATTTTTTGAAATCTATTTTTAGACTCAATATTTTTTAAACACTGGTAAGGATATATGTAACCACATATTTTTTGATTTTTTGTATGTTGGCGAGTAAGCTTACTTGTGTGCAGCAGGTCAATTGTGTTTTTATCTATTAAATATTACATGTTAGCTCAGATGGTAAAGCTATTGACTGGCAATCTGTAGACCCAGGTTCGATTCCCGCACCAGCAAATTTTATTTAAAAAAAAAAATACAATAAAAAATATTTTTTTTTATATAATTAATTTTTTTGAAAATCTATTTTTAGACTCATTATTTTTGTCAGTACTGGTAAGCACATAGGTAACGATATATTTTTTGATTTTTCGTATGCTGGTGTGTAACGACAACTCATTATTTTTCGCGACATCGCCATATAAAGGTAATAAGAAATGTAATAACAAAAGTAAGTAGTTACCATTACCAAGTATGTAGTTACATAAGCACATATCTGGTAATCATTTTCTACACTGGGTAGTTACAATAGTTCCCAAAAAAACATGAAAATTACAAAAATGTTTGAAAAATTTAAATTTTTTATTAAAGTAAAATAGCTAAAAACTCAAAATTTTTTTAAAAAAATTTTGATAAATAATTTGCTGTCCGGATTTCATTCTGGCCTAAGAAAATAATTAAGCGACGACCTTTTAGAATTTCTTAAAATATTTGTTAACTTCAACTCAATGAGAATTTCATGTTTTAAGTAGGAGCGTCAATAAACATCTTAAATCACAAAGAAAAAGAAGAACAACATAAAATTACCACAGTTTGCTTTGTCATTTTCCAAATTTCTACCCTGCTGTTGTCACTACACTCATCCAAAAAAGTCTGTAATGGCTACTGAAAATTTTGCTGTTATTATGGGAAATTTAACTGTTTTGAGCCCAGCGGTATTTTTTGCTAATTTTAGCAACACGTGTCTGCTGATTTGTAGTATAACAAAATTAGTAGAGAAATTTAGTAGCCGCTACCAAATTTTAGCAAAATTGTTGTAAGCTAAAATCGCTTAAAAAACTTACTAAATATAAATAATTTTAGTACAATGAAGTTAGTATAAATAATTAGTTGCATCTACTAAATTTCAGTAAATTGTTGTAAACTGTTATTCAAAATCAATCTACTGAAATTAGCGAAAAAGTGTAGGTACTAAAAAATAAAAAAACTGTAAAATTTACAAAAAAAGAATTTATAAGAAAAACTTTTTTTTTTCTTTCGATCGTAACAAGTGTATAATTCTTCATAGTACTTGAAATTTGGAGTCATAATTAAAAACGGTTCTCCAGTTAAGTATTACCTTTTTATGCATTGGAGATACAATAAAATTTTGTGAGTTTTATTTCCAAATAAAAATATATCAATAGTAACAAATATAAACTAAACAAGAATTCAGATAGGAAAGGGTTAGGGTATGTAACTGCAAATATGTGTTGCATGCTTATACGAGATGTTTCGTAAGTCTCTAAATTGGTTTTTGGTTTGCGTAGAATTTTAGATTATATTTTAAATCTTTGGTAAGAACGTCTTCATTAAAGTACTTAATTTCAAAAATTTCAAATATTCTGCTCAAATAACCATGATGATGTACTTCCAAGTATTTGATAGATAAATAAGGAACCACAACATAACTACACACATATTTGCAATATAAAATAACAAATAACTTTGTGTGTATGTACATTAGAGTGGCCCTTAACAAAATCCTGCAAATTTTTACCGTATGTTTCTTTCTGCACTCAGAAAACGGATTCATGCTGACAACTGAATTTTTTGTTAATCGAATGGTTCACTTGAAGCGATGGAATTTTTCAGTTATTTCGTTATTAATTACACAACTTTACAAAATTCCGGTCAACTTTTGGATTCGAGCAGATGAGGATGATTCTTAACGTAATTGTATGCACTAAATTCGGATGTTAGACTGTTTCCATGTTGGCAACACCGCGAAATCATAACGACGATCAGCTGTTGGCTTCGATAGAACTATCATTTTAGTAGTATTCGATAGGTTTTCTTTTTGTTTTATAACGTGTGAAAATGCAGAGACAGCATTTCAAAGTCGATTCGAATATAATGACGAGAGCTCTAAAAATTAATGTTATGCCCAGAAAAAATGATCTATAAACAGCAAACATGCTCTTGAAAACAGATTCGGTTCTGACAACCAAATTTGTTGCCAATTGAATGGTTCAATTGCATCGAATGCAATTTTCGGTTACGACTACCGAACTATTTTTGGTACAATTGAAATTCCGTTGTCACAGTCAAATTAGTCCTGTCAAAATTGGTTTTCTGTTGTCACAAATGAGAAACTCAGCTACCGCAACCGAACCATTCGATTGGCTACAAATGCGGTTGTAAGCACCGAATCTGTTTTCTGGGTGTAGTAATATCTCATTTGATATAGATCGACATGTAATCTTATCCAAGTTCATCTCTAAATTGGGGTATCCAGTAATATCCAATGAGATCCCTCAAATATATTACAGTATTAAACTAGATCCAAATAGATCTCAAAATTGGGAGATCCAATAATATACAATGATGTCAAATTGAGATCCTGATAGATCCTAAAATATCCCATGCGATTAATTTAGATACAAATGGATAAGCTACTTTGGGCAGAAGGAATTGGATATTTTGAGATCAGAATTTATCTTATGATATATTTGGAATTATCTAAATTTTAATTAAATTTATAAAATAAAACAAAAAAAAAAAAAAATTTTTATTTATTAAAAAAAATATTTATTTAATTTCCAAAAAAAACACCGTCGACAGGATTCGAACCCAGATTGCTGGAGTTGTAGTCGGATACTTAACTCACTCAGCCACACACTGCTATACAAAATGATTGACTATATGAGACAACATTATTAGTGTTATTGCGTTATATATAATTATATAAATTTATATATATATATGACTCAGAAAAAATAAATTAATAACATACTTGCAAAAAAAAAAATTTTTCACCCACAGAATTTTTTTGGTGAAGAAGATAAAAAAAATATTTGTTGTGGGGTCTAGGTCCCGATTTATACACTTAAAATAATACGTTAGTAGAAAATCTGTCGAACCGGTTTCAAATGGATTTGACTAATTTTTAACAAATTTTTAGTTAAAACACTGATTTAAGCAAAGATTTTAGTTATCTTCATTTAACATAATATTAAAAATCCTCAGTACTTTAGCTAATTTTGGGTGTTAATTTTCATGTTACTTTTATTATCCGGTAGATGGCACCAACAATGTAACCCAAATTTTAAAGATGGCGCTATTTATTTCCCTCCTGATTTTTTAAAATGGCCCGTATCTCGAAAACTAAGAGAGATAGAGCAAAATTTAAGAAAAATTCGACTACCCCCAACCGTAAAATACCCCAGGGAAAGGGGTTATCTCTATACAAAAATGGAACTTGGCGGGACCTTGGGACTTCGGAAATTTTTAATAAAAATTTTCCACTTCATAAAATGGCCCATATTTCGAAAACTAAGCGAGATAGAGCAAAACGGACAAAATGTTTGTTAGGGTGCCCTCACATGAAGCCCTAATTTGAATAAATTCTACGACTCAGTATAATTACAGATAAAACTGTAGTTTTACAAATTTTTAACTTAAACTTAGATTTGTTAAATTTAACAAAAAAAAGTGTTAAAATCAACAAATTTTATTTTAAGCCAAAAACAGGAATAATTTTTGTGAAAGTAACAAATTATTCTGTTCAGCCAACAGACTTATTATTTTGAGTGTACTGTCATTATTTGACGATGTTATATAAGTGAAAACATTTTTGCCACAAAATTATCTTGACCCCAAGTGCACAGATTGGTTAGTTTTTCAAAAATTTTAAATTTTTTGTAATATCACACGAAAGACTTTCACATATTTCCATCAAAATAGTTAACGAATGGCAAGTTTATGTTATCATATTTAGACCTGATAAATTATCTCAAAATAAACTGAGTTTAGTACTTAACCATAGTTATGAATGTTAAATTTATATGATAATATCTGTGGTTAACGTTTAATCATAGTTATGTTTTAAATAAGTTACTCGCCCTTATATAAATAATTAAAAAATTATCACAAGTTTGCCTTTTGGTCTCAGTTAACGTTTTTCGATTTTTTTCACAAATTTCATTGTCATAACTAACGTTTAGACAAAAATCACATTTTCCCCGAAACCCGCTGAAATGATTAAAAATTCCGTTTTACTCATATAATCGCTTTTTCAAATTTATGGACTGATGCCTATAAGCGATCATCATAAATTTTCTACAATTTGTTTGTTTACACAAAGGAATATTTTAATCGAGAATGACAGTCAAAATTCTCAAGTTGGCAAATTAATGACCCCTCTAATGTCTATAAACCAAAATATTTCAAGTAAAATAAAAGTGTATGCGTGTGGATATATGTACACTCAAAATAATACGTCTTTTGGCTGGACAGAAAAATTAGTTAATATAACAAAATTTATTCTTGTTTTGTAAGCTTAAAATAAATTTTGTTGATTTTAACACTTTTTTTGTTAAATTTGACAAATCTAAATTTAAGTTAAAAATTTGTAAACCTACAGTTTTATCTGTAATTATTAGGGTATTCAATCGATTAATCGTTATTCGATTAATCGAACAATTTTTCTCAAAAATTGTTCGAATAATTTAAAATGTCCAAATTTCGAATAACGAAGAATTCGAATAATTTCATACGATTAATCGATTAATCGAAATTAGGAGAGAATTACAAAAATGTTTAAAAAATATAAATTTTTTATTAAAGCAAATGTGCTAAAATCTCAAAACTTTTTTTTTTTAAATTGTGATAAATAATTTGCTGTAGACTTGTACCTATCCGGATTTCATTCTGTCCTAAAAAAGTAATTAAGGGATGACCTTTCAGAATTTCTAGAAATATTTTTTAGCTTCAACTCAATGATAATTTCATGTTTTCAAGTAGGAGCGTTAATAAACATCTTAGGAAAAATTCTAGGAAAAATTTTATTTTCGAATTTTTTTTTTATATTTTATTTGGATAGGGAATACTCTTCAGTATATACTCAGAAAATATCAGTATAAAATTCGAAGAATTAAAATTTATACATGTTTTTTTGTAAAATAGATTTTAGACACAAAGTAATATTCTATACATTAAATGTGTACACAAAATTTTTTTTTATCATTGCCTCTATTGTGAATCTTATTTAGCATAATACAGAAGAACAAAAAGAAAAAAACCACATCTAAAGATACAAGAATTGCACGCAGTCTTTAAAGAAAATCCAATGAAGATTCCTCGATGGTGGGCGAAGGCACGTTATATGAGGCAGGTACTTAATGGCTTTTTATAAGCCATAAAAGTAATCAATCTGTATAAAAAATAAAAAAAAAATACAAAACAAATTAAAAAATGTAAGCAATAAAAGATTTCGACCGAAATTATATGTCTAATAAGTTCTCTACCATCGTTTTTAAGAATATTGGGGTTAATATATAAAATACTCTTTATCCGATTCTTCCCAAATTTGGTGTACGTGTAGAAAACTAAAGCGGGGTTTACATTATCTGATTTTGTATCTGATTTTACGTCTGACAAATCAAATAAAAAATCCTACGAAACGACGCGATTGTCAAAAAAATCTTGTATATTTGTTTACACCATCAAATGCAATCAGATGAAAACAGCTGTTACCATCGGATTATCATAATTTTATGAAATATTTCAAATTCTGTAAGTATCAGACAAAATATGTTTACACTATAGGATTATGGCTATCTGACTGATTTTTTTGACAGATCCTATGACTTATGGTATAATGTAAACCCCGCTTAAGAGATATAAACTTTGTTGATACACGGTTTTTTGAAATTTTGCTGCTTTCTTAGCGTAAAATTAATTTTAAACTTTAAACGCTTTAAACAACCCTGAGTTCAAAATCGGCTGCCACTGTACATCCAAGGCGGGTTAACCGATTTCGATCGGGGGCTTTTTCTTTCGTAGACAACAAAAAACTCTAGTCCCCATCGTGGCCCTTTTTTTAATTTTGGTCAAATAAATTTTATATCCCGGAGCAAATGTGTTTTTTCTTGCCTTTTTTGGAATTTTTAAGTTTGTGTGGTAACTTTGTTAAAAAAAAATTCTAAGAATAAAAATCGGGCCACGATAAGGACTAGAGAATTTATCTGGGATTAAGAATCACTTCACATTTTTATTTTCCGATAATTAATGAAGGATGCACAGTGGCAGCCGATTTTGCCTTTTTTAAAAAAGGTCAGTAATGAAGTGGCAACTCTGGCGATTTTGGCTGGGGAAATATAAAACTGATATTTTTTGGAAATATTATTAATTGAATTTTTGACAACCGTTCAAATATACCTTTTAAAATACTGTTGTTACAGTATTTACCCCCCTTAAATCCGAAAGAAAAAACAAAAACAACATAAAATTATCACAGTTTGCTTTGTCATCTTCCAAATTACTACTCTGTTGTTGTGACTTATCTAGTAAAGTAGTGGAATCTATTTACGTACAATAAGTTTTTAATTATTTTTTACGACTTTTTAGACGTTGATATTACACGAAAGCATTAATAATTATTGTAATTAATGATTATTAGACTTATTAATTATAATTAATGCTCAGTGTATTAAAGCTTGTTTAGTGAGCACTCTGAATTAAAAAAATTAAATAAAATAAAGGGATGGAGGTACGGAAACGTAGAGGGAAAATCAATTCTCAACAGAATTCGTCTCTACATTTACGTTTTTTATGCATTCAGTGCATACGAAAGAGATTCAAATTAATGTACGGAGTCTTATATTCTTCTTTAACTCATTGCGGTTGGTTCTCCCCGATTTGGATAAAATTTTAATGTGTGAAAAAGGGGACAGAAAAAATAAAAATATTGACAAAATCCGATCTCAATTATTAATTTGTTTTTATTTTTCTGAATTTCAGAAGAGTAACTGAATTTATTTTTGTTGCTTTTTTAAATAAAATTAATAAAAATCCAACAAGTGTATGTATATTATTTTACATAAATTTTTTTCGATTAATCGATTAATTTTAAAATTTTGTTCGATTAACCGGTTAAGAAAAAAATCCGAATAATTATTTGCACGATTAATTGTTTAAAATATTCTTCTTCTTAACCTCAAACCTACTAAATTAGAATTAATAAAAATACATATTAATGACAATATTAATTGTATTTGGTCTATAAGACGCGTTTGAAAAAACAACACTTTACTATAAAAAATAAACAATGCCCTGTTGGCTGTCCGTCTCCAATATACACAAATTGCCTGCACTTGTACGTACAAACCATACGTCAATGTGGCAATATTTGTGAAAAGGTGACACGGAGGAAATAAGAAGAAAAACAGAGAAAATCTGAAGTAGAATGTTTGTATATGTCTGTTTGATCACTTCTGAAATTATTCATATAGAGACAATCTGACAATAAAAATATAAACAATAATACAATTTAATGGAAGATCACTGATGAAGCCTGTCCATAAAAAGGCAGAAACTAGATCTAGTCTGATTTGCAAATTTAATGTGTTTATAACTTTTGAGGAAGGTTTATTCTTCTTCTTAACCTCAAACCTACTAAATTAGAATTAATAAAAATACATATTAATGACAATATTAATTGTATTTGGTCTATAAGACGCGTTTGAAAAAACAACACTTTACTATAAAAAGCCGATTAATTGAATACCCTAGTAATTATACTGAGTCGTAGAATTTATCCAAATTTAGGGTCTCGGGACCCTCCCCGGGCCTAGTCCATATCATGTGAGGGTATAAATATAAGGGCACTCCAATGGAGCAAACATTTTGTCCGTTTTGCTCTATCTCGTTTAGTTTTAGAGACATGGGCCATTTGATGAAGTGGAAAATTTTTATTAAAAGGCCCCGCCAAGGTCCATTTTTGGATAGAGATAAAATTAATAAAAATCCTTTCGCTAGGATGTTGTACGGTTAGGGGTAGTCGAAATTCTCTTAGTTTTCGAAATATGGGGCATTTTAAAAAATCGGGAGGGAAAGAAATAACACCATCTTTAAAACTTCGCATACATTGATGGCGCCATCTACCGGGTATTATATTTTAACAATAAATTTTGTAAAATTTAACGAATGGGCTCTTAAAAATTAGTTTTAAAAAATTTTGAAAATTAACACTCAAAATTAGTTAAATTACTGAGAATGTTTAGTATTGTGTTAAATGAAGATAACTAAAATCTTTGTTTAAATCAGGGTTTCTACTAAAATTTTTTTAAAAATTGGTCAAATCGATACGAAACCGTTTTGACAGATTCTTCTACTGACGTATTATTTTAAGTGTATGCATGCATATTTTTCTATCTTCATACAAGGTCATTTTGTTGTATTCTGGAAAATCTAGTTATATGCATGAGTAGATATTCAAAAATAATATAAAATTAAATGCATATTCTAGTTGTTTTTGTTATATTAAATACTTATCAAAAACAAAAAATGTTTTTATTTTATAGAATTTTATTTTTCAAGAGTAAAATAACCCAGCAAAACTACGATTTTTTTCCACAATTCTCGGTAACATTTTGAAGGTACTCTACCACTTATATTTATGTAGCAATAGTTCTGGATGCGTATGATTAATATTTAGATTTAAAATTACTTATACGTAACAATTTCAAGTGTCAAATATTGACTAAAAATGCAAAATATTAAAAATGTGTGTAAAAATATATTTGTTTTAAAGTGGAGCTGGGAAGATCTTTCCGGTTAGAATTTTCATTAAAAAAGAAGACTGAAAATAAAATAATGATTTGAAAATAATTTAAACTGAAAGTGATATTACGAGTAATTTATGATCTAGAGTCAAACTAAAATAATAACATTCATTTAAAAATAAAATATTTACTAGACCTTGCGAAGAATTTTAATTTGTCTTACTAACACATTCTATTTTTACCTGTAGCCTGCACTAAAATGTATTTTGGAATATTAGCCAATCTAAAGCAATTCAAACTACTTTTTGATGGGTCATTTGCATTTGTTTTTGTTTCTCTATCTGTGCATATCAGTTTAACTTTATTTTCAATTTTAAGTCAATATCAAGTACTTTTAATTCTTTTCATTTAGTATTAAAATTTTTCTTCAACTACATATTTGAAATTCCTGATAGCAAAACAATTTTAATTTAAAATTTTTTTTATTAAATTGGAAAAATAATTTTACTTCTTATGAATTTTATGCAAAATCTTTGTAAGAGAACTGATTTTTATTCGATTAAACAGAAAAGATATACGGAAAAAATAATTATAATATAATTCAAAGTAGATTGTAAACAAAAAAATGTATTTTTGTGGGAATAAAAGGTAAAACGGCAAAAATTGGTAGTGCAAGCAATTGCATATGTTTGAAAACAGAAACTACGCGACTAAAAAGAAAAGAAGCAAAAAATAAATAGGGTAGAGGGTGTTCCTTCGCCAGTGGGGCACATACACTAATCCCATTTTTCTCCGATGTTAAGGGAGATAAAAAATTGGAAAAAATATATTTTGTTTATTTTTCAATTGCCTTTCCTTGACATCCACTTTGACGAATTTATATCACATGTGGCCGTAGATAGACGTGTTTTTGTGTTTTTTGGGGTGCCAAAAAAACATGGATGGTAACCGAAACGAATGCGGTTATCGTTAGGGTAACGATATTTTAGGTTATTTCGGTAACGGTATTTTAAGGGTAACGATATTTCGTTTATTTTATCTCGGTAACGGTATTTTAAAGTTAACGATATTTGGGTTGTTTAGGTAATGGTATTTCTGTTATATCGGTAACGGTTTTTTAAGGGTAACGGTAGTCAGTTATTTCGATGCATCCCGTACTTTTTTTTACAAAAAAGTAACGAGATTAAAAACAGAACCAATTTATGAACTAAATATACAAAAAATACTCAATAAACACGTGAAATTACCAAAAGCAGAAAATTAAAAATAACGGTAACGGTATTTTAGGGAAAACGGTACCCAGTGTAGAAAATCATTACCAGATATGTGGTTATGTAACTACATACATGGTAATGGTAAGTAGTTACTTTTGTTATTACATTTCTTAATACCTTTATATGGCGATGTCGCGAAAAATAATGAGTTGTCGTTACACACCAGCATACGAAAAATCAAAAAATATATCGTTACCTATGTGCTTACCAGCACTGACAAAAATAATGAGTCTAAAAATAGATTTTCTAAAAAATAAATTATATAAAAAAAAATATTTTTTATTGTATTTTTTTTTTTTAATAATTTTTTTTAATAATGCGGGAATCGAACCTGGGTCTACAGATTGCCAGTCAACATCTCTACCATCTGAGCTATATCGACATGTAATATTTAATAGATAAAAACACAATTGATCTGCTGCACACAAGTAAGCTTACTCGCCAACATACAAAAAATCAAAAATATGTGGTTACATATATCCTTACCAGTGTTTAAAAAATATTGAGTCTAAAAATAGATTTCAAAAAATTTTCAAAAAAATCTAAAAAAGTATTTTCTATTTGAAATAATGATAAAAATAAGTAATTATCAGTAACTCATTATTATATGTTTTAAAATAATACAGAAGGTAAGTGGGTGTCATTACTGGTAGTCCAAAAAATAATGATATGTCATTACCGTTTCTACACTGGGTATTTCATTTGTTTCGGTAACGGTATTTTAGGGGTATTGATATTTCATTAATTTCGGTATCGGTATTTTAAGGAAAACGGTATTTCAGTTATTTCGGTAACGGTATTTTAAGGATAACGGTATTCCGGGTATTTCGGTAACGGTATTTTAGGG
This sequence comes from Leucophora obtusa, assembly GCA_949987735.1. Taxonomy (NCBI): domain Eukaryota; kingdom Metazoa; phylum Arthropoda; class Insecta; order Diptera; family Anthomyiidae; genus Leucophora; species Leucophora obtusa. Next base: position 176,054,403 of record OX465297.1, read on the forward strand.
GTAACGGTAGTCAGTTGAATGGGGTTTGAATCGATAACGGTATTTTAGCGGTATTGCCTGCCAACCGTGCAAAAAAATAATTGAAAGCAACTACATTTTGCAATAACTTCCTCAAATCGTGTGATAAAAAAATAATTTTTCACTATGTGAGACCTATGATCCTAAGCTTTCAGAAAATAATAGTTTGATTTTAATAAATGCCTTAAAAGTGTGAAAAAATATGAATTTTATGTTAGTGCCTGCCTCTGGGGCACAATCACCAGATGGCCCCTGGAGCTACGAACAGTTGGTGCTTCCCTACCTTCTATATATTTAAAATATGTTCAATAGTAAATTAGTAAAATTGTGTTTATTTTAAATTTATATTAATTATTCAGAATTAATTCTTTGAATTTGTTTTTTGTTGAATTCAGTAATTAATTAATTAAATTCTAAAGAAAATTGAATTCGATTGGTAGTGAATCCATTCAAAAACGAATTAAGTCTTCTGATTGAGACTCATTCATTTTTCTTTATGGAGTTAATCGATTTGGCAACAGAAGCATTCATATACAAAAAATGGTAAAATCACAAATTTTTTTGACAATTGTTTACGTATTTTTAATGTAAATTTACAAATTTTTTATGTAATTAATTTATTCCTCATGTGTGCAATTTTTTTTTTTTATTTACGCACTGGGAGTAAGTTTACCATATTTATAGTAGGAGTCCAGTTTTCTATTATAAGTTGGGTAAATTTAAACAAAAATTAATTACAGTAAATGCTGTATTTAGTGTTTTAAGATTCGGCATAGAGCATGTTGTATCGCAGCTCAAGGTTCGATATTTTTATCAAAAGAGTGAGAAATACCTTACGGGTCTTAGCAGGGATGAAAAATTAGATTTTTGAAGTGGCACTGAAGCTTAACCAAAATAGTGCTTTTTCGAATCCGATGGTACTTTTTTAAATAAAGCTTCAACGCCAAACCAACAAAATTAATAAAAATGAGTAAAGTAAAGTCGGTCTGTGTACCAAATTTCATCAAAATATCTTAATATTTGCGACCTGCAGCGTATAAACAATATAATTTTGGTAGGACTCTTATATGGGCACTAGGTCTAAACATGGACCGATGTTCACCAAAATCATTAGGCTTCGTCCTTAGGCCAACTTAGCTCTGTTTGACAAATTTCATCAAAATATCTTAATATTTGCGATCTGCAGCGTATAAACAATATAATTTTGGGGGAACCATTATATCGGCACTAGGTCTAACCAAAATCAATAGGCGTCGTCCTTGGGCTGACATAAGTCGGTGTACCAAGTTTCATCAAAATATCTTAATATTTGCGATCTGTAGAGTGTTCACAAGAATGCATGGACAGACAGACGGACGGACGGACAGACGGACAGACGGACATCGTTAAATCGAAATAAAAAAAAATTCTGAGCCGATCGGTATACTATAAGGTGGGTCTAGGACCAATATTTTTTGGTGTTACAAACAAACATAGTGGTGTAGGGTATAAAAAGTATTTATGTATCAATTTAATAAGTTTTAATGGGGGATTTAGTAATTGGTTTAATTTGAGATTAGGAAGACAATTTTATGCAGTTTTCATCACTAAAGCATATTTTCGATCTAACAAAAATTTTACATTGTGTTTATTTAATTGAAAATAGATTGCTTTTAAGCCTTATGCCTACTTTTAGTGCAGTATTATTTTTTCAGTTGTTATTTTTCGATTTCCCCAGAGGTGCTAAATTTGTTTAAACAAAATATTTGAAATTGCTATAACTTTTGATTTCGTCGCGCGATTTTTTTAAGTATAATTTTTTTTGAAGGGAAACAACGTTTTTTACTTTGTGTTTGTATTGTTTTGTCAAATACTTATTTTAGCAGTTGTTTTTGAAGAGTTTTCCAATTGGTCATAACTTTTAAATTCGTCTACAGAATTTTTAAAAATCCTTTTCTTTTTAATCATAAATATAGTGTATTCAACCCCTTTACTCACTTTTTGTGGAGCATTTTGTTTTGTCAATACCTAATTCTAGACCAACCATGTATTGTAATATAAGTTAAACACAGTTGATGATATTACAGATGATAAAAACATTTTATCCAAATTTACATGAAAGAAAAGTCTGGGCTTCTTCGTGCAAGAGAAAGAATATTACTCTATCATGACTATGCTCATTTACCCAATTTATGAACACGCGAACGCTTTTTAGATCCCGCGGGATCCCAATATTGACTACGCGTATGTCAGCTAATGTCAACTAATGGTAATGAAAAATTCTCCAGTATGATATCGACGTTTGTAATAGCAAATGGCAGCAATATTGTTTATATTATACGCCTACTTATATCGCAATTATACAACACTAAATTTGTCCTATTAAGACGTCATCAACTATAATTAAAAATATATATTTAAATTTTGTGCCCACTAACTAAATTTTTAAATACATTTTTAGCAATAAAAGAAAAACATTAAATAAAAAAATCTGATGTACAAATAAATAAGAACTTATAAAAAAGTTATATGTATATACGTAAATATGCTGAGGATGATAATATATTATTTTTATTGTCGGATATATAAATTTAATTATACTTCTCTATATGACTAGGGACGGTAAATAAAGTTAATATTGTAATATATTGTATTAAGTACACGTTGTGAAAAGAGAAATTACCAAATAGTAAATGTTAATGGAGAAAATTTTAAAATCGGTTTATATTAAATGGTTTGTCCGCATTGCGATCGCAGTTGTTTTTTTTTTTTGAAATTAGTTTCTTTTTAAATAACCCAGCAAAACCACACATTACCAAGTAATGGGTAAAGTAATGTATCGCCATTGGGTTGCACTGATTACTTTATACCTTACTTCACTGATGAATTTTACATGCGATGAGCCTTAAAGTAATGTGTGCATTGTTACCAGTATACTTACAAAAAAATCAAGAGTAATGGGTTACTTAGTTGCAGATAGGAAATAAAAAAGTAATTGTTGTCCTAAATGGCATTTGAATACATTTGAACATAGCAAATATCAACAAATATAATTTAATTAAAAAATATTTACAAAATTAAAATAAAAAAAATTATCTAAGTAATTAATTTTTAAATTAAAACAATGCGTTTTGCAATAGCCATTAATTTATATTTAATTATAATGCATTATGTAATCAACATTCGCTGATGCATTACTTTATGTTTTAGAATAGTTATAAATGTAAAGAGCGTACATTACTAAGTAATGCATTATGTAATCAACTAACGGTAACTCATTATTCTGTTGTTCTAAATAATAGTGAAGGTAAGGAATATTCAGCACAAAGTAATGCATTATGTAATCAATTTTCGGTAACTAATTACTTATTGCTTCAAAATAATGCTGAAGGTAAGGATTATTCATTACAAAGTAATATATTATGTATCCAATTGTCCGTAACTAATTACTTTATGTTGAACAATAATTACAACTGTAAGGAGTATACATTACAAGGTAATGCATGAGTTTGTCGCACCCAATACCAAAATTTTCTTGGGAACAACCTACAACACGATTTGCATTAAACACAAGAGTTGCCATATTTTCAAATCTATGCAAGCGATTTTGCAATATCTTTGTTAAGCATAATAAAGATAAGAAAAAATTATTTTTCTAATTTAAATTAACTATTTTTGAAATTAAAATTCTAATCCATAATATGACTTTTTCACAACCGAATTCAAAATTTTTTTTTTTTTTTTTTCATATTGTTGCAGAATTTTTTTAATTTTCACAGATTCTGTACAACTGTAGGGTATAAAAAAACACTGCCATTATATCTCAACTTTTTATAACTTCTTGCTTTTTTAAATAGCAATAACATAATATGGCTTAAGGAATCGAAATAAAACATAAGATGTTAAATGCAAATGTAGAACAATAATGACAAATTTTATAACAACAGCTTTTCTTTTTTTTTTTTTTTTGTTGTGGTTATTTAAATTTTTAAAATAAATTTGGGCACATAAGATATACGATTGTAGATGGGTGAAGATGACTGGTTTCATATTTTATGTAAATTTAGGAAGACACATTGGTTTTGATTTACTCGTATATATTAAAAAAAAAGAAAATGGAAGGAAATAAGAAGGATAAGACTAAGAAGAACATAAATGAAATACTCATGTTATGTGTGCGCTCAATGTCTGATTTGGGCGATGTAAAATATATTGTCAAGAAAGTTGAAATTATTAAAAAAATTCATTAGGATCAAATCGTGATAACCAAGATACTTACTGTGAAGAATTTAGAATGTGCTGAATAAATGCGACTAATGTAAGCCAGGCATTAAAACGCCAAGCTAAAAAAACACGTTATATAAGATCCATGTTTAATACAGTAATTTATTCGCGCTGACTGACTCGGTCGCATATATTCTGCACATCATGTTTTACAGTGTTCTTGCTAACGCAATTAAGTCTTATAGTGTATTTAGTCTGCACAAAAACTAGTAGTTTTGGCCAGTTTTATTTTTGAGGTAAAATCTACAAAATGAATTTAGTTTGTCAATACAAACTAGCTTCTAACTGGATTTTGACAAAAACAAAACAAAAACAAGTAAAAGTACCTGAGATTTGCATTTTAGATACACCTTATAACACAGCTCTACAAAATATTACAATATTTATAAGTTGCACAGTGGTTTTAGGATAATTAGGGGGTGCTGATTTCGAATTTGCAACCACTTTTTTCAATTTTGCTCTAGGTTTCGCGTAATTCGCGATTTAAATTTATTCAATTTTTCAGCCGATTTTTTCAATAAAAAATTTATAATTTAGTAACTATAGCTTTGGAAAGAAAATGCTTTACACAGTTTAAGCTTAATTCCGTGCCCTATTTTTCAAACTTAAGTATGTATCAATATCTCAATAACTTTTCTAAATATAGTCGGTGAAAGTCAAAATTACAAAATTTTTTAAGGTTTTCTTAAAAAAAAAATTTTAAATATAATGCGAAGTCCGATTTTAAATATCAAAGCCAATTTGGAAAGAAAAAGGTCCAAAATTTATATATATGTCATATTGCATTAACAAATTATGTGCAGTTTTATAGCCTTTTGTAATTAAATTTAGACTTAAAATGAACAAAAAAATTTTTTACTGTACTAAAAATCTACTGTACTATTACATAATTTTTTTTTCCAAAATCATCAGATTTCATTCCCTATTGGTTTTTCTGCGAAATTATTGCGATTTTTAAAGTTTATATTTAAATAATGCCTTCGTACTCTTTTTACAATTATTTCTCGACGAACTTATATTGAATGTGTACGAAAATATTGTGATTTAAATATAAACTTTGCAAATCGCAATAATATCGGAAAAAAATTAATAGAGAATGAAATCTGATGTTTTTAGAAAAAAAAAATTCTGTAATAGTACAGTAGATTTTTAGTACAGTAAAAAATTTTTTTTGTTCATTTTAAGTCTAAATTTAATTACAAAAGGCTCTAAAAATGCAGATAATTTGTTAATGCAATATGATATATATATAAATTTTGGACCTTTTCCTTTCCAAATTGGCCTTGATATTTAAAATCGGACTTCGTGTTATATTTAAAAATTTTTTTTAAAAAAAACCTTAAAAAATTTTTATATTTTGATTTTGCGCGACTATATTTAGAAAAGTTATTGAGATATTGACACACACTTAAGTTTGAAAAATAGGGCACAAAATAATGCTTAAAATGTGTAAAGCGTTTTTTTGCCGAAGCTAGAGTTACTAAATTATAAATTTTTGATTGAAAAAATCGGCTGAAAAATTTAATAAAATTAAATCGCGAATTACGCGAAACCTAGAGCGAATTTAAACAAACTGGTAGCAGATTCGAAATCAGCACCCCCTAATTATCCTAAAACCGCTGCAATAACATCCACCTTTTTCTTTGTATAGCAGTGTAATTAATTTTAATGTAATACATCAATATTAATGTTTTATTGAGATCCAATAGAAAATGACCAACCAGGTAGAAAAATAGAAACGGCACAATGTCGGCCCGGTATCGAAGACGGTAGTACATCTACTGGCAAAGCGTCGGATTTTTAACTTTCACTGTACGGGCATGTTGTCGAAATGATAACACCAATAAACGCTTGGCCGTAGTTATTTCTCAACGTTGGCGCATGCTTGGGATTTTATTTTTTTGGTATTATCCCAGTACATTTAATAACAAATTTAGTAGTTTGCTAGAACTTTACTGTCCTCTTAGTGTACATCACAAATTTTTAATGTATTCTTTCGAAACTTCACAAGAAAATAATGGTGATGTCTCTCTTACATAAATAATTGTGTAATAGATGTAAAAATACGTAAAATTTATAAAATTGTTAATTTTACTAGATTAAAAAAAGCTCGTTAATTTTCAGAAAACAGTACTGGCAAAGCACATTTTAAGTAGTACCGGCATTTCGTAAAAAACAGTGCTCTTCCAGTATAACTTTTGTTGTAACGTCGGCAATTTCTACCTGGGCAAGTTTCTAAAATATTTATGAATACGGAAAATCGTCTCAAAACCCAGTTGCAAAAACTAGGGAAATTTGAAAAATAAATAAACAAAAAGATAAAGTGTAAGAAGTAGAAATTTGTTGTGCATAATTAGATGAAATATAAAAATTTTCCTTTATTTTCCCCAGCAAAAAAAGAGATGCCGAAGCAGTAGAAAAAGCACTACAATTGATGATCTAGATGTACTACTTTTTTAACATAAACACTAATGATTTTAATATTGATAATATAATATTTTTTCATTAGTTTTTGAACGAGTGCAAAAAAAGCTCTTTTTAAACAATTAAAATTTAAAAAAAAAATCCTCACAAAAAAATTTATAATTTTTTTAATTTACAAAAGGTTTTTGCCGCCACCGGATATCGAACTTGCGACCTCACGATTGCTAGTCTAGCACTCTACCGTTGAGCTATTCTTTGATATGAAAGTTGACTGGCATAAAAACACCACTTTGTTACTGCGAGATATTGTTCTTTATTCTCTTCAATATTAAACAAGTCTAAAAAGTGCACTCCAATTCAATATTGTTTTCAGTACTATTTTTTCAGATGCACAAAAAGCCATTTTATTTATATATACATATTTTTAAAAATTTTAAATATATTGAATTTAAACAAATTAATTATAAATATAAAAAAAAATAATAGAATATAAAAAAAATATTGGTCCCGCCGGGAATTGAACCCTCTGTTTGGAAATGCTAAATGATACCAAAATCACTTTTTACGATCACTTTTAGAGCAATTACTCTTTAGAAGCAATACTTAAGTGATTTTTGGATGTTGTTCAGAAGTAGTTCTAAAAAAGCTGTAAAAATATACAAAGTAACAGATACTTTGAATACAATAAAAGAAGTGATTTTTTTGAAGTTGTTTAGAATAACTTCTAAAAAAGCAGTAAAAATACACTAACGGATACTTGTAAAATAGTAAAAGAAGTAGTTTGTAATACATTACATCCAATTTTTTTTTTGCTGGGCCATTTAACAAGTCCTCATTGAAAAGACTTCAATAGACATTTTAACAAATTCGTTTATAAAACTGACAATTTTGGTTATAAAACAATAAAATTTTGTGGAGAAATGTAGTTAAAAGATCTATTTTCAGAATTTTATATAGAACCAGAGACTATTAATTATAGAGATAGAAAATCAAAACTTACACTACTCACCGGTAGAGGACGCTGTAATTTAGTATTACCTGAGCAACTATTTAGTATCAGTTTAGTATCAGCTGAGCATATATTTAAAAACTCAAAAACAGCTGAAAACTGATCAAAATAAGGAAAAAACAAGCGCCGAATATATTCAAATAATAAAATTTTTTTGCTTTGTTGTTTGTTATTATTTAAATTTAAATAAAAAAAAAAGAAAATTGTCAATTTTTTTAACAAAGTGCCATCTACACCTTTTGCAATTATAATTCAGAAAATATCAATTGAAATTCAGAAATATCAATTGAAATTCAGAATTTCAATTTGATATTCAGAAAACATCAATTGAAATTCAGAATTTCCATTTGAAATTCAGAAAACATCAATTGAAATTCAGATTTTCCATTTTAAATTCAGAAAATATCAATTGAAATTCAGAAAATATCATTTGAAATTCAGAAAATATCAATTGAAATTCAGAAATTATCATTTGAAATTCAGAAAATATCATTTGAAATTTAGAAAATATCAATTATTATTCAGAAAACATCACTTGAAATTCAGAAAATATGAATTGAAATTCAGAAATCGTCATTTGAAATTCAGAAAATATCAACTGAAATTCAGAAACCGTCATTTGAAATTCAGAAAATATCAATTGAAATTCAGAAAATATCATTTGAAATTCAGAAAATGTCAACTGAAATTCAGAAAATATCATTTGAAATTCAGAAAATATCATTTGAAATTCAGAAAATGTCAATTGATGTTCAGAAAACATCAATTGAAATTCAGAAAATATCAATTGAAATTCAGAAATCGTCATTTGAAATTCAGAAAATATCAATAGAATTTCAATTGATATTTTCTGAATTTCAATGCATATCAATTGATATTTTCTGAATTTTAAATGATATTTTCTGAATTTCAAATGATATTTTCTGAATTTCAATTGACATTTTCTGAATTTCAAATAATATTTTCTGAATTTCTATTGATATTTTCTGAATTTCAAAGGACGGTTTCTGAATTTCAATTGATATGTTCTGAATTTCAATTGATATTTTCTGAATTTCAATTGATATTTTCTGAATTTCAATTGATATTTTCTGAATTTCAAATGATATTTTCTGAATTTCAAATGGAAATTCTGAATTTCTATTGATCTTTTCTGAATTTCAAATGGAAATTCTGAATTTCAATTGATCTTTTCTGAATTTCAAATGGAAATTCTGAATTTCAATTGATATTTTCTGAATTACAGTTGTAAAAGGTGTAGTGATAACGATGTTTTTACAACTTATTTTTTTGGTATAGAACAATTTCATTTGAAATTTTTCTACTTTCAAATGACAAAAAGAAATTTCATTTTAAAATTTCGCATTTTCTAATACAAAATTTGAATTTTAATTGAAAATTTTTTAAATAAAAATAAACGCCCTTAGTATATAAATTTTCCATATGTATATTTTTATTAAAGTCAACTTTAGTTAAAATTATGGGTGACAGTATGCTTTGACTTCGTTTATTTTTGGAGCATTCTGATTGCTTAATTTATTTTCGACCAATCAAAGTGTTTGAAAATATAAATATTTTTGTAGGGTGTTCATAAACAAAATGAACAAAACCGAATTTTTAAAAGTAAAGTCGACTTTAAATTTAAAATACTATTTTAAGTAAGGGCCTACTTATATTTAAAACACTTCACCCATAGGTTTGATAATCATTTCATGAATTTGTACATGAGGTGGTGTAGAGATGGCATATACAATTCCCGATGATATATCCTCAGATTTTAAAATACTATTGCCAATTAAAGGTCGTAAATGGTCAGGTATAATTTCCGTATCCACAGCACCAGGACTGATGCTCTGAAAAAATTCATTAAAAAAGAAAATTAATTTGAATTAAAAATTTAAATTGATTTTTATTACTTGCCGTTATTTTAATTTTCGTACCCAACTCCTTAAATTCTTGTCTATATATTTCGGTTATGGCTGTTATAGCAAATTTCGAGGGTGGATAAATATTTAGCAGTGGTGCTTGATTACCCGAATTAATAATATTGTGTCCCACAACACTATTAATTAAAACAATGTGACCATCAAAGTTGCGCTCCTTCATTGATTTAAAAGCACGCTGTGTACAATAGACAACACCCATTACATTTGTTTGTAAAACTTGTTGGACATCGTCAACTTTCATTGTACAAAGTTGACCATTTCTCAAGCAACCAGCATTGTTGACTAAAATATCAATACCACCAAATTGTGAGATAATTTTATCAAAGGCTTGATTTACCGATTTGAAATCAGAAACATCACATTTAAGAGCCGTTAATTTAGAGTGCAAATTTTTAGGCAATTCCTTTTTTATGTCCTCAACACGTTCAACACGTCTAGCTAAACCCACAACTTGTAAACCACTGTTAACAAGATCCTTAACAATGGCAGCACCAATGCCTGAACTAGCTCCTGTTACTACGGCTACTTTATTTTGCCAACGTTCCATTATGATAAAAAATATTGACTTTACCTTACGACGTTCTAGTAAATACTATCCACAACAATGCAATTTTATAAACTTATAAAATCAATATAATTATATAACTAAGGCCACAGTATTTATATATTGTTTACCTATCTTCATTAAATAGCTACTCACAAATTGTGGCACTTCACAACTACAATTAGATTAAGGCTCAATTGTAAAGTTGACTGCCCCTATCTACTATCACACAGTACTGGGGATAAAAATTGTCAAATCTTGGTAAGTTCCCTTTTGAAAGTGATATACCGTATCCTCAATACTGAAAATTAGTAGATATGGATAAATAGGGATGGATAGCATGTGAATCAAGTTTAACACTTTAGAAAGATAAACTACTTTTAGGTGAACCCTCAGTTCTTTATGAAATTTCAATATACAGTGCAAGATCGATTTTCGCGACTAATTAAAATCCAGACCTGTCGCGAAAACTGAATTTTCGCGATAACACCCAATAAACACTGAAAAACAAAAAATTCAAGTGCTGTAAAAAATACTTGAATTCAGCTTTATTTCAAGTGTTTCTTTCCAGTGAAAAATCCAGTTCACACAAATTGAAATAATTTGTTTTTCTATTCTAGTCAATACTGAAAAAATAAACAAACTAAAAATAATTTTTTTTATTTGGAGATATAAAAGGAATGTTAATTTCTTCCTTGGATTCTAATAAATAGGTAAGTAATTGATATTTCTTTGAACCTAAACTTTATTCTAACGTTATTCTTTTCTCCGTAGCAAAGAAAAGCCATACAACTACAAAAAATTGGTTTCCGTCGCCGCAAGATGTTGGATATAAAAAAATACAATGTTAATGTATCTATAGCAAAATAATTATATAACTGCAAATAAATTGCATCAAATATTACAATTATCGTGTTTTAATTGGCTTGATTTGTGCTTGTAGATAGGGCTTGAATACAAGGGTTTTTAGTGTGTTGTTTGAACTTGAATTGGACTGTAATTCAAGGCTTGAATTGAAGCATATTTACAATTATGTTCGACTGGAATTCCAGTGTCCGTCCCTTTTGCTGGAGTATGCTATTGAATTATAGTGTAAATCAAGTATAAATCAAGGCTTGAAATTGGAAAATGTGACTGGAATTGCGCTTGATTTCAACTTGTTTTTTGGGCAGTACCCAAAATTTTATTGAAAAATTTTATGTAAGTTTTAAAATTAAAATTGTTTTTATTGATATATTTACATTTTAAACATTTTTAAAGAAATTGGAGATTTTGAGTTGCTTTTTTGGTAAATTTTATTTTAAATAACAGCTGAATCACATAGCTCATATAGTGCTGTTGTCGGCTTATCATTTTCCAAAGGCCATTGTATGCATATGTTTATCGTTGTTATAGCATCGTCCACTTTAATTTTGTTTTCTTCATGACCACTCTCGTATAAATCCTCCGATTGCGTATCTGATAATTCCAATTGCTCCTCATTACTTTCCATATGAAATTCTTCTTGAATCCAATTGTTTATGTCAGCATTCGTGAAAAGATATTCCGTACCAATTTGAGCTACAAGTGTACCAATAGTTGAAAGATCTTCATTTTCTTCCTGAATTGTATTGTATATTTTATCACTACTGAATTCGAGAAAGGGGTTCCAGGATTTTTGGATATTGGACAATGATATTTTATTCCAGTGTCCATTTGAGATTGAAGTTTTTTAGTTTGAGCTCCAAATTTGTTCCCTTCTCGGATGAGCAGTTGTTTTTTATAATTTCTAATTAATCAATAAAAAGGTCGAAAAAATAATTTTTATTTTTTGAATAAAAATTAAAAAAACCAACATTTTAATTTGACTAAGTTGATAACGTTTTGATCTAACGGTTGAATAAGCAATTGGGTGGTAGATTCATTGCTATAATTAAACCGTCATCACTTTTTAGTTCCTTAACTAGGTGACACTTCGCGTTATCTAAAAGCAAAACTGCTTTTTGCGGCAGCCCTTTTGAAGCCAAAAATTCTCGGACGTAAAAAATTTGTACTTACGAACAACTTACTTTTACTAATTGGTGAAAATTAACTTACGTGTGGAACAAATTCGTGATGGAACCAATCCTTGAATATAAATGATGTCATCCAGGCGTTATTACTGAACTTGTATATTACAGGATTATTGAAAAAGCATTTAAAGTCGCGTGGGTTTTTCAATGTTCCAACAACCAACAATTTCAGTTTGTCTGTGCCATTCGCATTTGAACAGGACAAAAAAGTTATTCGATCTTCACATATTTTTCTTCCGGGAGCCGTTTTCTCATTACATGTGACAAGAGTGTGATTTGGAAGCATCCTATAATATAAACCAGATTCGTCGGCATTGTAGATTTGGTGAAGGGTCAAAATATTAAGTCTAAAAATAGATTTTAAAAAATTTTCAAAAAAATCTAGAAAATTATTTTCTATTTAAAATAATGATAAAAATAAGTCATTAGAAGTAATTCATTATTATATGTTTTAAAATAATGCAGAAGGTAAGTGGATGTCATTACTGGTAGTCCAAAAAATAATGATATGTCATTGCCGTTTCTACGCTGGGATTGTAATCAAATTTAGAAATACAGATAAAAGTCGCGAAAATGGAACCCGTTTTTCATAAACTGTCGCGATAGAACCTGCAATGTTAAAAATTAAGCCGTCACGATAATGGGTAGTCGCGAATAAGGAGCTTGTACTGTATTACAGAGGTGGAAAAAACATTAGATATTTCCTAACATTACTGATTTTCCATCTAGCTTTAAAAATTACTAGTTTTTAGGTATTTTGTTAAAACTCTTAACTCTTTTACGAATTAAGGCTTCTGATCGTAAAGTAAGAAAATGCATTTGTAAACAATTCAATGTGTTAAAATAATATACTTTTTTTTTTTTTTTATTTAGTTAAGTCTATGGATTTTAAATCCTTACAGACTATATTATTTAAATTAATTACAAACAATATTATTGAATTTAATTACAAACAATATTATAAGGCTATGTATTTAAAAACAAGATAATACTACGTTTAATGACACTAGCACTCAAAGAAAAGTCAATAAAATTATACATCTCATTAAAATCTCTGCATATTCTACGAAAAGGATCAGAATTTGTGTAATTTGTTTGAAAGACCTGAAGATACAATGGTGTAAAATTGCGAGTTGATCGTTGCGGAACTTTAAATTTAACATTATTAAGCAGGAATTCAGAACACACAAATTAACTAAAAACGTAATGTTAAGCATTTTTCTTCGGCTTTCTAGTGTAGGCAATTTAACTCGTTCAAGTCTAACTGAATAGGATGGAAGAGCTTCAGTAGGGTTACAAGTTGAGTTCCCTAAGCAGAACAATAAAAATTGTTTTTGGACAGATTCTATTCGATTTATGTGAACATCATAATCAGGATCCCAGATAATAGAACCATATTCGATGATTGGTCTTACCAAAGATGTGTATAACTGCTTTGTAATTATAGGATCAGATCCTTTGCCCAACGCTTTATAAAAGCAAGTACTCCACGAGCTTTGTTTATCATTGACGTAATGTGTTTTATAAAATCTAATTTTGAATCAAGTAAAACACCAAGATCTAAAATATCTTTGACTAATTCAAGTTGGCTGTCACCAAAAGTATAGAAACCAAGAGAATTCCATTTTCTGGAAAAACGCATGTGCTTGCATTTTGTTAAATTAAGTTCCATGAGGTTATTATTACACCAGTTATAAAAGTTATCCAAGTCAAGTTGAAGATTGAGCATTTCCGAAGGTTTTTTGTAGCTTAAGAAGATTTTTACATCATCGGCATACATTTATACATTACAATTGTGTATTGCACACTGCAAATCATTTATAAAAAGTGAGAATAAGATTGGACCAAGGTGGCTTCCTTGCGGTACTCCAGAATTGACGATAATGCCCTTGGATGTTGTATTATTAAAACGAACACTTTGTTTCCTACAGATAAGGTATGACTCGAGCCAGCGAAGACTGTTGTTAGTAAAACCCATTAGTGAAAGTTTACTAAGAAGAAGACTATGGTTGACCTTATCAAAAGCTTTACTGAAGTCTGTGTATATAACGTCCGTTAATTGACCATTATTAAATCCATTATTTACAATAGTGGTAAGTTGTAAGATATTTGTCATTGCTGAGCGACCTTTTCTAAAACCATGCTGGAAAGGTAACAGTAATGAAGATGCTTGATGAGAGATACAATCAGTTATGCACTTTTCAAATAGTTTAGGGATAGCACTTAGTTTAGCGATACCTCTATAATTTGATACATTTGATTTGTTTCCAGACTTAAATAGCGGAATTATGTAAGATTCTTTCCACAATTGAGGAAAGTAGCCATATCTAATTGATAAGTTAAATATTATTGATAAAGGTGTGGCAAAAGCATTAGCACAGTTAGTTAATATACAGCTTGGAACACCATCAGGTCCACTGTGGAAGGATGATTTTACGCTTTTCAAACTGGTTACTATTTGGGAAGTTATAATGGGAGAAAATGATATTGCCTGGTGTTCATCAATCGCGTAAGGGTAATTATTGGAGTTGTTGTGTTGAGCATCAGAATATGTAGTTGCAAAGAAGTCAGCAAACATGTTACTTATTATTAAATCATTACTAGATTCATGATTTAAGTACTTCATTGTATTTGGAAATCCTGTAGATTTCCGTTTAGAATTTACGAATTTATAAAATGACTTAGGATCAATTTTAAATTTAACCTTCATATCGTTTAAATAATTATTGTACAGCTTCATGTTTAGTAAATTATATTCGGCACGTGATACAGAATATTTACCATAAGTACAAGATGATCCGGATTTATTATATTTTTTGTAAAATTTGTTTTTTATATTTTTTAGTCTGGATAGCTGTCTTGAGCTCCAGGGAGGGCCTGACCGTTTAAACACAGTGATTTTCGGAACACATTCATATAAATATTCAAAAATAGTTATATAGAAAGTATTAATTATAGAATCGATGGAAGATGGTCTGCCATTTGAGATGTATAACTTATCAAGCCAGTTTGTATTACTTAGAAGATATTTTAAGTTGTTGTAATTTGTTCGTTTGAAGCAGTAGACTTTTTCATTATTCACTATGGTTTTACGTTTAACAAATGGAGTATTACAAGTAATTTCAATTGTAGGATGGTAACGATCCTCAGGTCTACAAATTGGAATAGCTCGAGTTAATGAACAGTCAGTAGGTTCATTCACAAACACCAAATCTAACAATTTTCCATATTCGTTATAAACACCATTAAATTGGAAAAGGCACAAGTCATAGAGATTATTAAAAAAGACATCGATCCAATCATTTGCGTTTGTAGGAGTATAATAAAAAGAATCTGGTAAGAGCTTCCAAGAAACTGAGGGCAAGTTAAAGTCACCAAAAACAAAAATTTAATCATCTGGCTGGGCAGACGATACAACGGATTTAATGTTCTCGTAATGTTGATTATAAATTAGAGCATCAGAATTCGGTTGAATATATGAACAGGTTAAGTATATATGTTTGTGTTTTAGTTTTATACGAACAGCAACAAATTCAATTTTGTGAGAAGTATTAGGTGTAATTTCCTCTGACGAAAAAAGGCAAGAAACAGCAATTAAAACGCCACCACCAATTGTAGTAGTTTCTCTATCGAGTCTGTATACGTTATATCCATTACAAAAAATTTCGGTATTCAAAGTTTTTTTATTTAACCAGGTTTCAGTTAAAACTATAACATGATGATCCAAATCAAAGCTTTGGATAAACAGATTGGAAAGCTTAGTATTAAGACCACGAACGTTTTGATATGCAATATACAGTTGGTTATCAGAAGATATCGTTAGTTTTTTTGACTGGATAACGAAGGTAACCGTACAATATTTTTATTTATCTGGTTTTCTTTGTACCTGTATTCACGAACCAGTGTATTATCAGGCCAGAAACATGGGTCTATCAATTTCTCATACATTTCAGATGAAACTGTTATTTTAAAAGATGCAATACTTCTGGGTTGTGTATATGAATACTTATACATAAGTTGAAATTATAGCATTTGAATTCAACTTAGTATTTATATAGTAGTTGAGATCATCAATAGTAGTTTCGGAGGCCAGACGAGATAGAAAAATTGATTTCGGACGAGGTATTGCACGTAATTCTCTGTGAACAATTACATTATCAACAGGAGTAGGATTACTTTCAATAATATTTGAAGGAGGAACAGAAGAAGTTAAGACCTGGGTATATTTAAGAGGAACCTCAGGATTATTTATTGCTGTGTCAGTAATATTTGAAGCTATTATTGTATTTGAGGTATTTGAACTAATAATAGTTGTGGAATTTGTATTATTAGTAGAAGTATTTTCCGCTGACAATAAAGTTAAAGAACTACCAGGAATATTCGTAGTTGAAGTATTAGTAGAAAATGGAATTTTCACAAACGGAATTAAAGCACTAACTGGAGTAGTTGAAGAAGAAGCGGGATCATCGGGTTTATCTTTATTTTTCCTGGACGATTTACGTCGTTTTGGAGAACACTGTGGCGGAGATTTAAGAGTGTCGAGCGACTTAACGTCTTCAAAAAGCTTACCATATGCAGAAATACGCTCTGAAAGCTGAGACGCTTCATTTTGAATTTCCAGAAAATTATCTTTTGTTCCCTTGAAAAAACGATAAAAGCTTACACCGATTTTTCTACAGTCTGGACAACACCAATTTAGGCCCTTATATTTGAAAACAGCTTCAGCAACAGTTACAGTAAGACCACTACATTTAAGGTGACAGAGTTCATGACATAACTAGCAACATATCATTCTTTCGTAATCACTTTCGATTGTACAACCTTTAGTTAAACACGCCATAATTTGGTTTATTTCAATATGTATAATAAAAGAAACACTATTGTTGTTATTGTTTTAAAAAGAGAGCAAGAACTTGTTTGTCTTGTTTACTATTATTCTGTTTCTATTATTATTGATGTTAAAAATGCACAATTAGAATATATTTATTATTGAAAGGTTTGTTGTTATTATTGTTTTTTATATTATCTGTTTATGCTTTGTTGTATGTAGTGTTTGATGATTTTAGAATTTTAGTTTAATAAAAAGTTATTTTAAATAGATTAAAATTGAAATATAATTTTCACAATTAATTAATTGAAAAATCAATATTGTTTTAAGGTTTATTGTTATTAAAATAATATTTTTTAGCAAAAGGTTTATAAAAATGTGATTTTATTTTAGGAAATTTAATTTTACACGTCCAAAAATGAATCAAAAAAAGCTCAAAAAATATTATCAAAAGTTAAAATTTTTGTATGTAAGTGGTTCATCCAAAAAAGCATTCATTTTTGATTCAAAACTGACTCAAAAAAATGATTTAAAAAATTCCAAAGGCTCAAAACTTAATTTTTTTAGCCTTTTTTGAATTGTTCACAAAATATTCAAATTTGTTTACATTTCTGAGTCATTTCTGAACCATCTTTTGGATTTAATAATTTGTTTAAATTTTTTGTGTCTTTTATGATTCATTTCAGAAGGCATATATCGTCCAAAATGTGAGCATTTTTTGAAAAAAAATTAAAATTTCCAAAAAATTTAATTTATTTGACTAAGTTTTGACTCATAGAATAAATTTCTGCTGATGTTTGTAATACCAAAAGATATTGAATAGGTTAAATTTTGTTTAGTTTTTACTAAAATTAGTAGTATCTGACCGAACAGTTCGGCCAAAAATTGTTTTTGGTCGGTATTCGGTATGTTGAAGTATTATGGACAAATTTTGCTTATGAAAAAAAATTTGTTGAGCCGATTGAAATTCATTTTTAGTGTCAAATTTAAGGAAAAGTCCTATGATACGCAACAAGTTTACTGTTCGGCCACCGAAAGTTCGGCCAAATTGGAAAAAGTTCGGCGGCCGAACAGTTAACTTTGTTCCTTAAATTTGAGACTCAAAATCGCATTAAATCTTCACACGAAACATTTTTCCCGAATCAAAATTTCTCAATGATGCCTCTAAATATTAAAAAACCGACCAAATGTCGCTTTTTGGACGAACTTTTCGGTCGGACACTAAAAATTAGTATTACAATATAAGTTTTTAGTACAATAATATCCTTAGTAAATAAGTATATTTATTGCGATAACTTTGGCAAATTGTTTATTCTTCTTCTTAACATCAAACCTACTAAATTAAAATTTATAAAATGCATATTAATTACAAGGTTGGCAACCGTTTCATAAAGTTAGTGATAAGTGATAATATTATTTCAACAGTAATACGTTAGTATTTTAAGGTTATCAGTATTTTAAGTTATATCGTTAAGTTATTTTACGCCTAACGGTATTTTAAGTTGTTTCGTTAGGGTATTTTAAGGTTAACGGTATTTTAAGTTATTTCGTTAGGGTATTTTAAGGTTAACGGTATTTTACGTTATTTCGTAGTATATTTTAAAGATATCAGTAGTATCAGATGTGCCTATATTAGTAATTAACTTTAAAAACAAAAACACTGAATAATTAAAAAATGATGTTATTACTCAACTCAATGTACAAAAAATAGCGAATCTGAGTCTAAAAGAGACTTAGATTCGCTATTCGTGTATCAACAACTTATTTTGGTATGATACGTATAGCAAAAAGACATTATAGAGAAAAAGGATAAAGAAAGTTCACACTTTTTCCTTGTTGTGTGCAAAATTGGATACCTCGTATACGATACGAGATATCGGGAAAAAATTTTCTATTACATGTTCTTTTATATATACTTTTGTGGCACAGTGTATAAAATATTTTTCAAAACTTGTACAAAAAAATTATAAGGTACTTAATTTTATTCTAAAATATTCTTCTAATACAACAAAAAATACAAAGTAGGATACTTTTCGAATATTGTGTGAACAAAAAAGAGGATACTTTTCGAGCATTGTGTCCCACTACTCGAGATCCGATCACGCTATTTTATATTTATTATCAAAATAGCCAAAATTATGGAAAAAGATGAACCAGCCATAAAAATGTTATTTTATGTTAATCCAAAAAAATAAATGGGGAAAAATCACTTAAATCTGATCACTTAAAAAAAACAGTGATCACAAAAAACGACGACGAAAATTTTTACAACTTTTGTCTCAGCGTCCTTGGAATATCTTTCAACATTTTTCAACTTTTTTACACTAAAATGAAAAATAATTTTATATGGATAGCAGATTTGAAAATGAAAAGAATTAAAAATATTTTTGTACTAGTTTTTTGAAGCATCGACTGAAAAATGAAAAAACGTGTTTTTCAGCAAAATTCACGTAGCAATATTTCAGAACCCCTTCCGCCGATTAAAAAAAATTTTTTTTTTTGGATTCAGCGAACTATAAACTATTAGAAATAATATATCACAACAACAAATATTTTTTAACAAAATTTAAGGATTTTTTTAAACTTTCCGAATTTTTGAAATTTCAACCGCTTTGCGGGGACCCTAAACGTGAACCGATTTTGAAGTTTTTTACTGTTTCCTGGACGTATACGCAACTTTTCCGCACCCCCGTTTCTGAAATTCGCAATTTGGCAAAGTTCGGCTCACTCTACTGTACAGGCGACGGAAATCGTAGGGCGAGTACAAAACTTATATTTACATATATCCGGTTCCCGGTTTGAAATAAAATTTCAATTTAAAAGAAAATGTAATTGCTTCTACAAATTCCCATTGTTGGTGCCTACTGTTTTCTCTGAGCAGCATAATTATTTTATATTTTTAGTGATTCACTGTTAATAAGGCTTGGGAGTTTCGGTACACGAAGAAAAAAAAGGTGTAGCATTTACAAAAATTAGAGTAAAAGTTTACAAAGTTCCGTGGTAGATATACAGCTACATATAATTAACGAAAAATTTGTCAAGACGCTTAGGTAAATTTTCAAAGAGATATATATGAAATTAAATCGAAGCCTCTGTTTAATATAACAACACGCAAAGGAAAATTAATTTTTTCTTTTAGTAAAAATAACATGGTTTATTTTTTAAATAAATAAAAGAAAAATTGCAAATTCTGTATTTTTATTTTAGTTTGTTTATTTTAATTTTAATTAATTAATTTTATTTATATTTTAATATTTTTCATTGTCCTCAATTCCTCTGTTGCCGAACTGTAATTGTGTTTACCAACCCTTCATTGCGCTATTCGTCATTTCCGTTTAATAACTGCCCAGTGTAGAAAATCATTACCAGATATGTGGTTATGTAACTACATACTTGGTAATGGTAACTAGTTACTTTTATTATTACATTTCTTATTACCTTTATATGGCGATGTCGCGAAAAATAATGAGTTGTCGTTACACACCAGCATACGAAAAATCAAAAAATATATCGTTACCTATGTGCTTACCAGTACTGACAAAAATAATGAGTCTAAAAATAGATTTTCTAAAAAATAAATTATATAAAAAAAAAAATTTTTTTATTGTATTTTTTTTTTTAAATAAAATTTGCTGGTTCGGGAACCGAACCTGGGTCTACAGATTGCCAGTCAACAGCTCTACCATCTGAGCTATATCGACATGTAATATTTAATAGATAAAAACATAATTGACCTGCTGCACACAAGTAAGCTTACTCGCCAACATACAAAAAATCAAAAAATATGAGGTTACATATACCTTACCAGTGTTTAAAAAATATTGAGTTTAAAAATAGATTTCAAAAAATTTTCAAAAAAATCTAAAAAATTATTTTCTATTTGAAATAATGATAAAAATAAGTAATTATCAGTAACTCATTATTATATGTTTTAAAATAATACAGAAGGTAAGTGGGTGTCATTACTGGTAGTCCAAAAAATAATGATATGTCATTACCGTTTCTACACTGGGTGTAGGTATAATAATGCGGATGTATATATAAAAACTATTTGTCTAAAAAACAAATGGGAATTATAAGACACATTTTGCAAAAAAAAATTGACTAAATAAAAAATTACTATGTATATAAAAGTGTTGAGTACCGAGTACTCAGTTCCGACTTTTTTTAGGCTACCCAATGCTGAAAAGTAATTACTCAATACTTTTAGGCTTGTATTTTTTCAACAAGTAAGCAATTTTCACATGAAAATTACACTAAATATATATTTTTTATGTTTTTATTTGCATTAATGTTTTTATTTTTGTTTGCATTAAGGGGGGACATTACATTCGCGGCAGAGAAAACAGACCTTTTTTTAAAAATTCATAACTCAGTCAAAAACAAAAATTTTAAAATTTTTTTTTTATTATTGTAGAGAATTGAACAAATTACAAGTAAAAAAATTTAAAAAAATATATTTTTCACTCCAACATGGTTTTATAGAGCTCCAAACTGACGGCAGAGAAAAAAACGGGGCCTCGTGGTTGCAGCGCTGGGAGTCGCAAAAATTGTCCGATCTGGAAAAAATTGACTTTTTTAAATCTTAACAAAATTGGTTATCGTATGACACGAGCTTTTTTTTAAATTTTTTTTTCAATTTTTGGTAGTGTTTCCAATTATTCGACGTAGGCGGTTAACCGGTTAATGCATTATTCGAAAAATGCCTAAAACTGATTAATCGGTTATTCGGGTCGGTTAATCGAGAAAATTGGCGATTAATCGTTTAATACAAAATTATACAAAATACAAAGTTTTTATCAATAAAAACACAAAGATCTGCCTGTTTTTGTTAAATATCAACGTGACATATTAACTCGCTATATTTAAAACAAGTTTCAATATTCTAAGGTTGAAAAGTTTTGGAATCTGAGGTTTTTTTAATTAAAAATTTTCTTAGTAGACAAAGGTCTGCAAACATTTTTCTAAAGCTACTAAAATTTGATTGAAAATGGCAGAAAGAACTGCTGAAAGATTTTTGGTTTGGCAAATATTAGTTATTTAAGAACAATAGTCAATACTGCCGCAAAAAATTTAATATTGCATTTAAATAAATGTTATATCTGAAGTTTTGAAGATTTTATTAAGATTCTTCCTTCTCCCCTCCCTGATTTGCTCAGTCTCCGTTTTCTAAGGGCCATTAATAATAACCTAAAGTTTGAGCGATGAGTTACGCAGATAGCATTTCGTCAGACGAGTTTTAATGAAAATGTTGAGTACACTCTAAAAACTGCTTGTAAATTCACTACCATAAATTATGTAACTTTTTATGTAATATAACGCATAATGCCTAAATTTAGGCATCAAATGTGTAAAAATTATTGTATACACATTTATGTTTACAAAACAGTACACAAATTGTATTAGTAGGCATTTTATACTTATAATTACACATTTTGTGTGCACAATTCGTATTTTGTGCCTAAAACGAAATATTAGGCATAAAGTGGTTAAATATGCAAACATTTAAAAGTAATACTCAAACTGTCAATTAATTAATTTGTGAAAAAATAAAATATACAAAAAACAGATCATATGAATAAAACTATTATTTTATTACTAAAATAACGCGAACTTTTAGTTTAAATTTTGTAAATGGAAAACTTTAGATAGTGCAGTTTATAATGGTGCAGTTCGTGGTGCTGTTTGTGGTGTTATCGGTTAATATTAAGGTATGTAAAAACAATACAATTTAAACATAGGAAGACACAATGGAATATTTTTAATCTTGTATATTTATTTTCTTCAAACTTCAGAAGAACCAGTCAATAGAATAGCAGAAGCGGATAAAAAATAAGCATTCCGCTAAGCTTTTTGCCCGAAAAAGAAATCAAGCAAGATCAGTCTAAAGTTCCGGCGAATACAACTGTTTGTAAATGTTTTTTAGAAAATTGTTTCTCGAAGTGTTTGTAATCTTATATTTAATTTTAAGATTCTGAGAGATGTATAGGAAATTGAATTTTCTATTTGCCATTGGATGGTAAAAATGCAGGAAAAAATTCCCTTTTTGGTAATTCTTTCTGCAGTAAATTTTCACGTATACATCCTTCCCTGGTATAACGCATTTAGTTCGTTGCAAAGAAACCGCGTTTTATGTAATTTTTTTGGAAAACATAGTATCATTGCAGAAAAAACCGCGTTATACGAGGAAGAAGTCAGCGCTATAAGAAAAAAATTAATGTTTAGTAAACCGCGTCAGAAACTGCATTACACAAGGGCTGGGTGTAGTTTACAAAACCAATTAAATTACTATTACAGCACCAAACCTCATATTCATAAATATGTACCACATTTTTATTTAGTTGCTTTGGACAAAAAGCCCAAAAAATTAAAAACAATACGAAAGTAGCAATTTTGGAATCATATTTACCCCTCTAACATCACAGAAAAGGACAGGTCAACATTAAATTTCTTTTCTCTATCATGAACCAAATTTTATAAAACTCGGCGTGTAAATTAAAATCATCATTTCATTCAATATTTTCAATACAGGTACTAAAGTCTTGCAAAATATTCTCTTATACAACAAGTCCTTTTAATTTCCTGTAAATAAGTAGTTTTTAGCAAAATTGTCTAGTTTTTATTTT
The DNA here is from genome assembly GCA_949987735.1 of Leucophora obtusa. Classification (NCBI taxonomy): domain Eukaryota; kingdom Metazoa; phylum Arthropoda; class Insecta; order Diptera; family Anthomyiidae; genus Leucophora; species Leucophora obtusa. The sequence continues at coordinate 176,078,112 of OX465297.1, forward strand.
TAGTATTAAAAATCGTCAAATCTGCCATCAGTGCCTGCAGGAGGATATTCTGCAAGACATTCATGCTGAACTTTAATAGGTACCCCTTAGATTCTGAAAACAATTCTCTGAATCTGAGGACATTTTCGTAAAGGATATTAATTCGTTTTTCTGTAGGAAAGGATTCTCGGAATGAGATATACAAATTTTTCTGTAAGAAAGTTAATTTTCTAAAGATTTGAAGATTTTCTATAAGAAAAAGTTTTTCTGTGGTAAACAATACTCAGAAATTTAGAGGTTCACTAGGTTTTCTACAAGAAGAATTATTCAGATAAAGAGGTATATTTTATATAGAAAAACTCTGAGATTTTGAAGATTATTTCGTATTGTAAAACTTTAAAATTTCAAAGCATTTTTCATATAAAAAGTCATATTTTCTGCAGCTTTCTTAAAAAACGCATAACTGATTTAATTGTTAATCATTAAGTTCATTATTGTATATTTAATTTCTTTATAATAAAAATGTTAAAAATGCAGTCCTTTGTTTAATTATTATTTTAAATAAAAAAAATCTATTGGGTTATTTACCTGAAAACACTTTTTATAGATATACGCATTATGTTTGTATTTCCAAGCATTTAAATATGCGACTTCAAGCATTTCCTTCATAAATTTACGAATTTTAAAATATAGGTTTACACACATTGTGTGTACGAATATTACACACAATGTGTGTACATTTACAAATTTACACACATAGAGTAATTTTACCGACATTATAGTAGGTAAAAAGTTACCTACTATAAATAGGGTAAATTTCAACAAAAATTTATTAGAGTGTAAGCTAATAAAGTTTTCTTCCCAAAGTGAATTATTTTTATGAAGCTCTTTTTAATAAAAATTTTTTTGGGTGTATAAAATTTTTAATAAATAATATGAAATTTTTCATAAAATTTTATCAAAAACTGCATTAGTTCAATGAAAACTTTCAATGGACGAATTCCATTAATTGAATCAATTTAAAAATTCATAAATAGCATGTACACAATTTTCACAGTGTGCATATAAATTTATATTTTTTAACTTTCATTTTCTGCTTTTTGGTTATTTTTTTATTTCGAATAAAAATTTAATTTCATTGAAACGGGTTCTGGTTACATGGTATTCTAGTGGAACATGTAAAATTGATGTGGTTTTGAACCGATTGTACACACTCTCTTGAGTGAAGTAAGAAATGCTAGAGTTCTTAACAGGGGGTATCCATTATGGTGTTTTAAGACTTCTAAAAAAATTCACACACAAATGAGAAGAAAAACACAAAGAATTTGAAGAAATTTAACAGCGAACGAGAGAAAATGAAGGACGTCGCGATAACAATAAATTTAATAAAAACGGGTTTACAAGCAAAAAAATCATTAAAAACAATAAAAAAAATAATTAAAATTGATTATTTATTATTTATTTCACTCTTAAAGTTATTTTTGTTACCGCTTTAATCAATAATCATAAGAAACAATAAAAACAGTGCCCTGTTAACTTTTTCGGGTTTCCTTTTGTTTCTCTTATTCTTCAAGGGAATTAACAGGAACCCAATCCATATAAATTTTAAGGGAACCAAAGAGTACACTTTTTTCGTATGGGAACTCTTTAGCATATATCCTCGTTGTTCTTTCAGAATTAATTAGTGTGTTTTTTAATCACCTGGATTTAGAATTTTTCATACAAAAAGTGGATTTATTAAATCCAAAAAAAAAGCTGGATTTAATAAATCCACAATAAAAGCACAAATATATGAAACAGCCTATTAATTTAATGTCAGAAAAAAATATGAATAAAAATTAAAAGAGAAACAAAAAAATTGAAAAACTAATAAATAAAAGGTTTTTCTTAAATTTTTTTTCATGAAATATGTTTAGAAAAAAAAACTACACCTCACCAAATACATATTTTTCATCTTGGACATGGAGAAATAGCTCAAATAGAAATGGCAATTTTTCACTCTACAATAAGTAATTTAATTAAATCCAATTAGTGAATATTAAATATTGCAATGGAATTTTTCAATTGTGTAAAAATATAAATTGAAGTGATAAAACTGAAAAGACAGACTGTTTATCGCTGTTTTATGTAAAATATAATTATAAATTTAAAGTTAAAGTTGAATCCTCCATCATCGAATTCGGTATTAAAAATTAGGGTGAAAGAAGTGTCGGACAGAAAATTTTTTTAAAATAGGAAAAATCTAACCCCATCTGTTGAGCACTTTAAAAATACTTTTTGGATTTATTAAATCCAAGTGATTAGAAAAAACGGCTAATATGTCAATTGTGTGACACAGTTTTAAAACAAATGCAACCTTGTCTTAAGGGACATGGAAATATAATTTAGTTTTAATTTTTAAAAGAATTAAAACAGAAATGAAGCATTGTCTATTGTATTTCCTAAAACCTGCCAAACACGTCGTGTGTTTGGAAAAAGTTTTAAAAAACACCTTTATTTGGGCCTTTCGCGATGTTTTTTTAAAGCTCTTTTTTACAAATAGAAACTTCGATGTTTTGTTAAAATATTTGCAAACAAATTTTATTAAAATTTATCAGTCTCTTAAAACTCGTGGTGTCTCGCTGGTGCAATTCCGACTTGCTTGGAGTTTCTCCGAAAAAGGTATTTAAAGGCTTAAGGTCCTCTTTCTCTCGATTTTTAAAGAGTTTGGTGGTATTTTTAGTTAGTATTTGTTTTTCTAAGCTTTTCTTGCAATTTTTTAGCCAAGGCTAAGAAAATTATGAAGTTTTGGGAAAATAATAAAGGAAAAATTCCATATTAAAAATCTAACCGGTTAATCGACCTATTTTAAGCGATTATTTGGGTCGAATAATTATTTGGGTTTTAAATTATTTGTTTCGACATTAACCGAAATAGAGGCGATTAATCGAGGAATCGGTTAATCGATTAACCGAATTGGAAACACTAATTTTTGGTGATGTTCCAAATTTGAAAGTGTGTTTTTGCGAAAAAAAATATTGACTTTAAAAATTTATAAAAAATCGAAAAAAGCTCGTGTCATACGATAGCGAATCAAGTTTAAAAAAACACAAAAAAAAAATCGTCAAAAAATGAACCCGCTAGTGCCGCAACCAGTACGAAAAACATGGTTTCCAGATAAACGCGTTCAAAGTTTGTGAACAAAGAAAAAAAAGTTACCTTCAATCTGCCATGCACTGATAGAATTTTCGTTCATAGCATTAATGAATCGATTTCATTAAAATGGATTCATTGATTTAATGAAAAAATTCATTAACTGAATGAAAATTCATTGTTGTTATGAATTTTTTCATTAGATTTTTTTCTTATTTTTTCATAATTTCATTAAAAAAATTCATTAAATTAATGAAAATTTCATAAAGAAAAAAACTAACTTATAAAATAGATTTCATTTACAAATTTACCTCTTTTTGGTTTTCCCTATACACTCCATTTCATAACTATAGCCGCACTATAAAACAGCTGATATGTGAGGTTCTAAATAATTTAGTCATATAAAAGACCATATAACTGAAAGTTACATCTAAACGACATTTATTTCCACAAAACACAATAAATATTTTTAACGTAGATTAATTTAAATCGCCATTTTTATTATTTTTACTAGTGTTTCATAACTATAGCCGCACTTTCAGAAAAATTAATTTAGAAGTTAAAAGCATTTGAGTAAAAAAATTAAATAAAATAATTTAATGTTAGGTAAAGTCGACCTGATTTTATTTAATAAAAAAAAATTTTAATTTAATACCAAAAACAAAAAAAAACACATGAAACTTTCATAATGTTTATCTTGAAATTAATGAAAAAAATTCATATATTCTATGAAACTTTCATTAGATAAATGAATCCTTTCATTAAAATTGATTTAATGAAACATGTTTCATTAATCCAATGAAACCGTTCTTTGGGGACTTTTCAATGAAAAAATTCATTGTATTAATGAACAAATTCATTAATACTATGTACAAAATTCTATCAGTGTGCCTGCTTCGTACTGTATGCCTTCGTTATCTTGTGTTGTGCTGTTTCTTATAGTTTTTTGCAATCGTTTAGCAATTCGGCAATTCAAAAACACAAAAAAAACTCACCCTTCAAGTAGGTACGAAATAACAACCACCAAAAGTCAGGTAGCAAGTAAAACAAGTATATACCAGCTGCCGTATGTAGGTAGCGCGAAAATTAAAAATGCGCTCTCACTAATCCGGCTGTAACTTTTGAACCCGTAGGAATTTTTCCATGAAATTTTTTTTCTTAGAATCTTAAGAATATTTACTAAAATACAAAATTATAAAAAAAGTCGCTTTCAAAAAACGGCCAATGTCATGTCCCCCCTTAATAATATTACAAGATAAAAACTTGAGAAAATCCAGCATCATTATTCTTTTATATTAGAGATGTACATCCATCATATTGATTTGCATATGTCAAAGGAAATTCTAAGCGCTTTTTGACATTTAGACAATAAGACAGGTTATTAGAAAAATATACTTATTGCTTATTTTATTTTAAAAATTTGATCAATGCAAATTTTACATAGTACGTTTTTAAATAAATTTCACCAATGTAAATTTAACGAGTAAAAAGGTTAAAGTCGGGCATGCCGACTATACAATACCCTACACCAGTCTGGTGTATTGTTTGGATCCGAAATTCGAATGGGTTAAAATGGGGCTTGTGTCAAAATTTTCTATAATGTGAGTCAGCGCACCAAATTTCATTAAAATATCTTAATATTTGCGAAATGCAATTTGTAACCAAGCCAATTTTGGGGGGACCCTTATATGGGCACTAGTTCTAAACATGGACCGATGTTCACCAAAATCAATAAGCTTCGTCCTTGGGCCAACATAGGTCTATGTACCAAATTTCATCAAAATATCTTAATATTTGCGACCTGCAGAGTATAAACAATATAATTTTGGTGGGACCCTTATATGGGCACTAGGTCTAAACATGGACCGATGTTCACCAAAATCAATAGGCTGCGTTATTGGGCCAACATAGGTCTGTGTACCAAATTTCATCAAAATATCTTAATATTTGCGACCTGCAGCGTATAAACAGTATAATTTTGGTAGGACCCTTATATGGGCACTAGGTCTAAACATGGACCGATGTTCACCAAAATCAATAGGCTGCGTTATTGGGCCAATATAGGTCTGTGTACCAAATTTCATCAAAATATCTTAATATTTGCAACCTGCAGCGTATAAACAGTATAATTTTGGTAGGACCCTTATATGGGCACTAGGTCTAAACATAGACCGATGTTCACCAAAATCAATAGGCTGCGTTATTGGGCCAATATAGGTCTGTGTACCAAATTTCGTCAAAATATCTTAATATTTACGACCTGCAGCGTATAAACAGTATAATTTTGGTAGGACCCTTATATGGGCACTAGGTCTAAACATGGACCGATGTTCACCAAAATCAATAGACTGCGTTATTGGGCTAACGTAGGTCTGTGTACCAAATTTCGTCAAAATATCTTAATATTTACGACCTGCAGCATATAAACAATATAATTTTGGTAGGACCCTTATATGGGCACTAGGTCTAAACATGGACCGATGTTCACCAAAATCAAACTTGTTCGTCCTTGGGCGAACATAGGTCTGCGTACCAAATTTCATCAAAATATCTTAATATTTGCGACCTGTAGAGTGCGCACAAGATTGCATGGACAGACAGACAGACGGACGGACGGACGGACAGACGGACATCGTTAAATCGAAATAAAAAAAAATTCTGAACCGATCGGTATACTATAAGGTGGGTCTACGACCAATATTTTTTGGTGTTACAAACATCAGCACAAACTTATAATACCCTGACCACAGAGTGGTGTAGGGTATAATGACCACAGAGTGGTGTAGGGTATAATAAAGCACGTACTTAGCCAACTTAGCAAAAAAAAAAGTATTCGTAATTTAGCAGAAATGCATATCAATTAACTACGAGGAATTTGAGGCTTGTATTTCTGTATTAGTTCAATACTACAACTATTATATATGATTTGGGAGGACAAAATTATGAAATTTTCGGTACTAACCTTGCCGGCCGAACTTGATATTTAGGAAGTAAAAATAAGTTTGAATTCTGTTAAAATTATAAATAGTTAAAAATTCTGCTAAAATAACATGGAAATAATACCTGAATTTGCGCCTGCAGAAATTTCAATGATATTGAGAATCATGGTCTGTTAAATTTAGGTGACCTAAATTTTAGGTAAAAAAGTTAATTCAAATACAATAATTTATAAGAAATGTTGTTTAATGGAAATGAAAATTGAAATCAGCACATGTTTTCTGCTAAATTTTAGTTGGTTATAAACAGGTACAAATTCAGTTAACATTAAAAAATTTAGAACAAATTTCGTTTAATAGAAATGAAAGTGGGTCAGTTGAAATCTGCAAAACATGCTGCTAAAATTACAATCGCTTTGATTTTTTATACCCAATTGGTAGATAGTTTCTTTGAAAGTAACAAGAAAAATACAAAAAGAAGAACAATAATGGAGTCACTTTTAATCATTTAATATGAGACTACGACCATTTTTAATAAGTTGTTTTGTGACAAGAAAGGGATAACGTTAATAAATAAACTAAAAAATGCAAAAACAGAAATTCAAAAATGAAATTCCAAGAAAAAAATTAATAAAAATATCATTATCATTATCATCCGCTGTGTTGATTTTGTGGTTTTGAAGTCAAATTTTACAGCATGCTTGTCCGTGTATTCCAAAAACCATTTGTTGTTTCTCAAACAAGCTGGACAGCATGCTTGCTCGTATATAGGCCACTTAAGAGCTGAAGAAAAGTGCTTCTTATTTTCCTTCTCTACAAGTTTTATTATTTTTTGGTTCCGTGTATTTGTTTTTGTAATGTCCATCAAACAAGGCATTACACGATCAAATGCTGTACATGTTGTACAGCATGCTTGACCGTATATAGGCCGCTTTAGAGCGAAATTAATTTTTTGTTTAATATTACTATATTTTTTATTTTTTTTTTTTTTTTTATTTTTTGGCCGGTTAACCAGTTAAACCGGTTTTTTACATACTGTTTCGCATATAGCTGCCACCCTAATATACACATTTGAATGTTGTCGAATGAATGTATTTTGAATATGTTTGTTCATTTTCTTCTACTTTCAGCTTTGTTTGTTCATAAACAATATTAATTTCAACAAAATATTTGTTTAATTTATAAAATAAACGAAAAAAGTGGTTAATGACAAATTAAATCTTAAAACAAATAAAGTTACAACTATACGCACTGACTATAAATAGATAGTTGACCAGGCGTAAATAAGGTCAAATGTAGGCCACTAGTATGTTTCTACCTATTTGAATTCATTAGGAGGTTTCATATAAACTGGTAAATGCCTTGCAAACCTTGTATAAATGTTATATTTACACAAGGTTTGCACGCATTTTTATACCCTACACCACTACGTGGTCAGGGTATAATAAGTTTGTGCTGATGTTTGTAACACCAAAAAATATTGGACCTAGACCGATCGACTCAGAATCACGTTTTATTTCGATTTAACGATTTCCGTCCATCCGTCCGTCTGTCTGTCTGTCCATGCATTCTTGTGCGCACTCTACAGGTCGCAAATATTAAGATATTTTGATGAAACTTGGTACACCGACTTATGTCTATTTTGATATTGATTTTGGTTAAAATCGGTCCATGTTTAGACCTAGTGCCCATATAAGGGTCCCCCCAAAATTATATTGTTTATACGCTGCAGTTCGCAAATATTAAGATATTTTGATGAAATTTGGTACACAGACCTATTTTGGCTCAAGGACGAAGCCTATTGATTTTGGTGAACATCGGTCCATGTTTAGACCTAGAGCCCATATAAGGGCCCCCCAAAATTGGCTTGGTTACATGCTGCAAGTCGCAAATATAAATATATTTTAATGAAATTTTGTTCGCTGACTCACATGGTCCCGAGAACAAAGCCGATAGATTCTAGATAGAATCGGTCCATATTTGGACCTATCTCCCATATGGGCTATATTTACGATTTTATATTCTTTTATAATTTTATAGAAAATTTTGACACAAGTCCCATTTTAACCCATTTGAATTTCGGATCCAAACATTAGTTGGCTTTTAACCAGACTGGTGTAGTGTATTGTATAGTCGGCATGCCCGACTTTAACCTTTTTACTTTTTTATTTATAGTGTTTGACATTAAGCTCATAAACATATCAGGTTTACACCATTTACGAGTAAAATACGAGTTTATATGAAAACCCTTATTATAATCTGTAATACTGCTAAGTATAATTGTATATTTGCCTTTATCACTGTATGCAATTTCTAATACGAACCCTGATGTGTTGTAGCAATACTGAAATTAGATTTGGATTCAGCGTTACAAATACCTCAAAAAAGTATACTTTGATCTAAGGGTCTGGTGTTTTATCATATTTTATGAAGCTGTGTTACTATAAACTTTTTTGCGTGTGGGCACTATCGGTATTAAATGTGTTGCTTTCCAATTGGGCGAAACCATGTCAACTCAACACTATATTCGGATTTGCCATCTAAGATTAAAATAAAATTTCTCATAAATAGAGTTCAACACAAGAGCTCAACGAAGCATAAATTTGGGAAGCCAGGTCTATTCGATTTCTGAAATATGGCATCACAAAAAGTGGAAAAAATATTAAAATTTGACTTAAGTGTCGTTATAAAACTGTCTATAACATTTTTTAGGTAATAAAGTACTTTAAATAGATACGCATATCGATTTTCCATGAAAGAGTTAAAGGTAATTTTTTGGGATCTAGGCTCCGAAATTAATGATATATTAATGCTCTCGTAGTGGACGATAATTATGGTAAATTTCATTCAAATCGTAGAAAGCAACTCCGAAAATGTCACTTCTTTGTGTTGATTTATAATGGTTTCACCCAACTATCTCTATCTCAATATGTTTCGTCTAGCGTAATTTCAATTTTTTTAAATAACTACTTACTAACCTTATAGCATAAGTAGGTAAACATTATTGTTAAAATATTTAATTTCTATTTTGAAGTGGGGCAGTTACACATATTATCTTATCAGGAGTTGAGGTATTATTTTGAGTTGATATTGAAAACTAGCAATGAAATGACTAGACAGTACCTATACAACTGCTTTCGTGACAAGTCGAAAAAACTAAATAAAAAATATAATGATCAAAGGCATGGAACGTTGGCAAAATAAAGTAGCTGTAGTGACAGGCGCCAGTTCAGGTATTGGAACTGCAATAGTCAAGGATCTTCTCAATAATGGTCTACAAGTCGTAGGTTTGGCTAGACGTGTAGAACGAGTTGAAGAAATTAAATTGCAACTACCCATTAAATTACGAACAAAATTGACTGCTCTCAAATGTGATGTTTCCAATTTGAAATCGGTTAATGAAGCCTTTGATAAAATTATCTCCGACTTTGGTGGTGTTGATATTTTAATCAACAATGCCGGCTGCATGGTAAGTGGTCAACTGTCAACGAGTAATATTGAAGACATCCAACAAGTCTTACAAACAAATGTAATGGGTGTCGTTTATTGTACACAACGGGCTTTTAAATCTATGAAAGAACGGAAATTTGATGGTCATATTGTTTTAATAAATAGCATTGTTGGTCATAAAGTCTTAGCTGCTGGTAATCAAATACCAGAAGGTAATATTTATTCACCTTCAAAGTTTGCCATAACAGCGATAACCGAAATTTATAGACAAGAATTTAACGGGTTGGGAACCAAAATTAAAATTACGGTGAGTTTAAATTTTTGGTACAACAAATTTAGAAGAAATTTAATGTTTAACTACTTTTTTCAGAGTGTTAGTCCTGGTGCTGTAGATACTGAAATTATACCAGATAAATTTAGATCGTTTATTGGTGATAATATTCTTAAATCTGAAGATATAGCGCAAGGTGTTTTATATGCCATTTCTACACCACCACATGTACAAATTCACGAGATGACTATTAAGCCTGTGGGTGAAATGTTTTAAAATAATATTCCAAACATTCAATAAGTTTATGAATAAATGAAGCTATATTTCAGGGAAATCTATATTAAGTCCGTCAAAATTTATTAAGCATTTTTGCATCTTACACTAGATAATGTACTTATTAGCAATGAATAAAAATATCTTGAAATCTGCTATTGATCCAATTTTATTAACAACGGAAGTCTCCCAACGCGGACCCGCAGATCTTAATAAGCTTCGGACAAGTTGTAGAGGAGAATAATTTAAAGGACACATATCTTTTTAGCTGCCCAATCTCATATTTAAGGGTTAAAAGATTGGGTCAAGAATGGCACAATTTTTAATTTTTTTTTCGGTTTATTTCATATTTATTCCAAAATAACTATAGGAAAATTTGGTGTGAAACGAACGTTATTTCAGAAGCCTATTTACGTTTAAATTCATATTTTATCTCAATCCTTATAACATTTAAGTGAGAGGATGTTGCGACTTTTTTCGATATTCTGCCTACTTTGGATTTGAGATGAATTTTCCCGAAGGTCTACATTTCTAAAGATTTGGAACATCTTTTTTTTTTTTTTTTTTTTTTTTTTTAAAGAGAAGCAGCACTCAGGAAATTCTTCCTATTAATTAACGTGTTGCTTTGGAAGGGATAGAGAAGAAGTTAAAGGTGGTGAAAGATGAAGGGCTTCAAATATGGCAACACTGTAATTGCGCGAGATGTTGAATTTTTTAGAACAGTTGTTGCGCGCCATTTGTCGGTGAGTTGGCGAACTTTGTTGAAGCTTTCTAGTTCATAGCCCTGTTATATTATTTTACTTCGGTGGGGTTAAGTGCTATGGGAACACCGAAGGAGGACGCTGCGATATGTATGAGGGATAGAAAAAACTCATACATATTACTATTTTTCATAAATTGATATTGCCTTGGTTGGGGCTCGAACCCGCAACCTCACGTGTAACAGTCCAAAGCGCTAACCATTACACCACATTGACTGCAATATGGGTATTAAACGTTTTCTTTTTGACAGTAAATTCCGGTTATGTGAAAATAATTTTAAAGTTCTTAAATTTCAGGCATGTCGCCAAACAAAACTTTACGAAAAATGAAATCTCTCCCAAATATATTTTTTTTTTATTGTTATACAACATATCTTTCTGCATCAACTAATGCAGATTTCAATAAGCTTTCTGAAAATATAAAACATAATATAGTAAAATAAAATCAAATTTAAAAAAAAAATGTATTACTCATACGTCACGTATAATCAATGGGATTACTATTTCAGTCGAAACATTTATAATTAACCACCTGTTAACCCATTTTTTCCCACTTATTGTTCTATTAAGAATTTTGTGACTATCTTCATATTGACTACTTGTGTGTGAAAAAATACTGGTTACATTTTACAAAATTCCCAATTCGGTTTAGGCAGAAATTGAGTCAGTTTTTGGAAGTAAAGAAAACCTTTTGTAATTTTTTTAAAACAAACGATTATGGGCCAAAACTAAGAATTAATTTTTTATAAAATTTGACTTAAGTAAAAATATTTCAAACAAAATTTCGTAAGTTAAGACAAAAATCGTATTTAATTCTGCTTATCAAAATATTCCTTTTACTGAATGGGGTTAAAAAATTAAAATTACCCAGCAAACAAAGATGATCATTAATGACTCAGAAATGAGCTCCAAAAACATAAACATTTTTCCACTTTTTCCTATGAAAGTGGTCCGTCCAAAAGAGCCCCCTGTGTACTCAGAAATGACTCAGAAAAAAGAACGTATAAAATTTAAATTTTCCTCATAAATTTAAATAATTTTGGAATCTTCTTTGAGTCCGAAAAATGAACCCTCGCTTTTTAGATTGTAGAGACAACTTTTTGGATTGTTTTCTGAGGGTTCATATTTTCTACCAAAAAAAGAGTGTTTTCAAAAAAACAATAATAATTTCTATGAGCAGTTTTTTTTTTTTTGTAAAACGTTAACCCATGCCGAAAGTTGGACGAAAATGGCCCATTTTGGAAAAAAGTGTATTAATATTAAAAATTCCCAAAATTCGAAATTTCGAAAAAAAATATTTTTTATTCAATTTATTCATTTAATGTAGTCAAAATGATTCAGACATGGAATTTTGACCTCATCGGATATCATTAACCCACTTTAGCCTGGAATCCAAAATGACCCACGAATTTGAGAAAAATGCAAAAACGTTTTTTTTTTTAAATTAATTTTAAAGATTTTTTAAAATGCCTAATTTGGAGATCTCGATTGCTATTTGTACCACATAATAGTTGATATTAAAAAAAAAAAATAAATTGGAAAAATGATAATTCGAGTTTGTGTTTGGAGAGACTGCTTTCCAGGACATTTTACAAAAATTGCTCATTTTGTCAAAAATTAAACAAAATTTGAATGTTTTCATCAACCGAGACATTACATAAGGTACAAAAAACCAACGGGACGAGAATTTTGTACTTTCGTATATGAACTGTCTGATATGGTAAAACCAGCTATAAATCAACTCCTTTTTGAAAGCAACAATTGCATAAAAGTACCCTTTGGGTACTATTTATATATATGTTTGTGTGTTCGTTGTCAATACATTTGTAAAAACAACGAACTTTAAACTCAAAACAAAATAAATATTTGAATGAGATTTTAGCCGTGGTATGCTTATTTGCAACAATTATTTTTTTGAAACAACAAATAAAAATATAATATGACAATATCATATATATTCTAACTAAATATATGAAAATATAGAAAGTCCGAAAAAACAATTTTTGTATTTTAATGTAAAAATTAAAATAATTGTTTTCATCAAATTTTACACAGTTTTCAGAAAAAGATCACTTAAATTTGGTTAGACTATAATTATCTTTACATTTGTTTAAAAAATATTTAACCCTTAGTGGCCTGGGGTCAGAAAAGACCCATGAAACTTAATATTAATTATGACTACGAGATTGTAAAGCCATTAAATTGATAAAAAAAATCTCAACTGGATAAAAATAATTATTTTATGTAACGTGAACCATATGGGGTTAATTTTTACACTTTTGGAAAAACACCCCTCTAGGAAATTTACAGTATAACACCTTTCATTAAATATTGAAAAACAAAATAATTTTAAAAATCTAGCTCTTGTCTTTCATTGTTAGGCTAAGAACATTTCAAACTGCCCTCGTAAGAGCCCATAAAAAATAGTGCCATGGTTTAGTTATACCCTATATAACATATTTAATTACACTCGAATTAAATTCTGTTGAAATTTACCCAATATATAAATATATATATTGGATAAATTTTGTAAATTTATTCCATGTGTGTAATTGAAAAAAATACGCACATTGTGTTTAAGTTGGTGCACAAATAATGTGTAATTTTACATTGAAAATACGTAAAAATGAAGTACAATTTTTAAACTAGTGTGTTAATTTACTAAATTTGTGCACAAGAAAGCATATTTCACGTATATGCGCAAAAATCCACAGAAAGTGCGTAAAAATCCCCCAAAATGCGTATATTTACCACGGCTATGCTTAAAGTTAAACCACCCAAAATCATTTTTTATTTTAATTAAACAACAAATTAATTTTCAGTACGTATTTTATTAATAATATCCGTATCATTCTCGCATATTTGTTTATGGCGAAATTAGTCGTTTTGAGATCTTAAGGTATTTGTATAAAATTGATAAAATAAAAATATTTTATAACTATTGAACTAAAATCAATTTTGAAAAGAGTTTTAGACCACCACATGCGTCAACAATAATTACCAAAAACTGTTTCATGTTTATGTTGTTATTTCCGGATAAAAATGTGTTTGTAGAAATGTAGTAATTCAAAAAAAAATAATCCGTTTTATTTTTTTTTTTATTATTTAATTTTTTCTTAAAATTTTTTGGAATTTAAAATGTCAGAGCATTTATTACTATTTTTTTTTTTTATTAACAAGTTTTATTTAACAAAATAATAGTAATTTTAGGCATAATGTGTTTATTTGTAAACACATAATGTCTAAAAATACTTTGTGTGTGTATGGAAGTGTGTACAAAAAAGTTGACGCATTTTTTTGTTTATATTTACCGAATTTTCGTAAATTTAATCAAAACTTTACCCATTTTAGAGCTGTTAACTTATCTCAAACTAAACTGAGTTTAGTGCTTAACCATGGTTATGAAGGTCAAATTTATATGAAAATATCTGTGGTTAAAATTTAACCATGGTTATGTTGGAAATAACTTACTCGCCCTTATAGTGGTAAATTTACTAACATTTTTTAGAGTGTACGTAAACCGTAGAGCACCCTTGAAATATATATGGAATGTGCAAAAGTCTTATTTTTTCACCTCCATTTTCCAGTAGATTGGGCGTAAAAAACAATATCTCCACAAAAATTGGTCCTCTCGGATTAAAACAGGCCATTCACCCACGGTTTCAGTCGTAAAAATGGGCTAAAATTATTTCAAAGGTTCTTTGCGCTATTAAAGTAAAGGTTTAAAGTAAAGCTTTTACATAAAACTGCTAAATGGGCATATCTACAGGCAATGAAGTGGCTAGCATATTTTTATACACACTTTTGATATATGTATCTATGATGCGTCATGGTGATTTAAGTGGCTAAAATCAAAATTTCTGTTAAACCACTTAAATCACAGAATTGGTTATTTCAACAGTAGGTATGTAGGTATTTGCGAAACTAATAATAGAACAAGAACAACATACACGTTGCTGAAAACGTAATATAAATGTCTTTTTTGAATGAGGTATGACATGTACACTAGACCGTACCTCAAAAAAACAGTTCGCCGTACACCCTCCAATATGAAGTATTTTTGCAAGGCAATTTCAAAAAAAAATTTTTAATTTTTTTTGGCCGAACGTAGGGGTCGCCTTTTTCAATTTTTCGTTATAGCTTCGGCATTTAAAATCGGATTCTATAGTGTGATATATCGATTTTTTTGCCTCGAGGAGACCAGTGTTGTGCTATAAAGGAAAAATCCAATGAAAAAATTTAAAAAGGCGACCCCTACGTTCGGCAACTAATATATAAAAAAAAATTCTACTGGGTTTATCGAAAAACTTCATTAGCAAAAGATTACTGATTTTTTGCGAGCTTTAATTTTCTGACATTAGGGTGGTACATTAGGGTGATAGCAACTGACATCTGTTGGCTAACTACTAGAACGGGATACTTGAGGTCAATGGCCTGTGAGAGAAAAACACTGGTCTCCTCGTGAAAAAAACATCGATGTATCATACTTTAAGATCCGACTGTAAATGCCAAAGATATAACGAAAAATGTAAAATGGCGTATGAAGTAGAAAATTCTAAATAAAAATTTCCAAGGCCCGGCTAAGGTCCAGTTTTTACACGGTTAGGGTAGTTGAAATGTTCATCAATTTTGCTCTATCTCTCTTAGTTTTAGAGATATGGGCTATTTTAAAAATCGGGAGGGAAATAAATAGCGCCATCTTTAAAACTTCAGATACATTGGTGGCGCCATCTACTGGATAATAACAGTAACATGAAAATATTATATTTTAACAATAAATTTTGTAAAATTTAACGAATGGATTTTTAGCAGTTAATTTTAAATAATTTTGAAAATTAACATTCAATATTAGCGTTTTTTTTTAATCACCTGGATTTAGAATTTTTCATACAAAAAGTGGATTTATTAAATCCAAAAAAAAGCTGGATATAATAAATCCATAATAAAAGCACAAATATATGACACAGCCTATTAATTTAATGTCAGAAAAAAATACGAATAAATATTAAAAGAGAAACAAAAAAATTGAAAAACTAACAAATAAAAGGTTTTTATTAAATTTTTTTATGAAATATGTTTAGAAAAACAAACTACACCTCACCAAAAACATATTTTTAATCTTGGACATGGAGAAATACCTAAAATAGAAATGGCAATTTTTCACTCTACAGTAAGTAATTTAATTAAATCCAATTAGTGAATATTAAATATTGCAATGGAATTTTTCAATTGTGTAAAAATATAAATTGAAGTGATAAAACTGAAAAGGCAGACTTTTTATCGCTGTTTTATATAAAATATAATTAAAAATTAAAAGTTAAAGTAAACTCCTTCATCATCGAATTCGGTATTAAAAATTAGGGTGAAAGAAGTATCGGACAGAAAATTCTTTTTAAAATAGAGAGAATCTAACCCCATCTGTTGAGCACTTTTAGAAATACTTTTTGGATTTATTAAATCCAAGTGATTAGAAAAAACGGCTATTAGTTAAAGTGCTGAGAATATTTAGTATTAACATTGGTTTTTAATTTTCAAAATTTTATATTTTTATCCCAATCTAACATTTTTTTCCTAATATAACGTGAAAGAAAAAATTAAAATTTTGCAAAAGTACAATTTCTGGAATAAAATTAAGCTAAATCCAAAACGGATTTATTTATGTATTTTTTAAATCCTTTTTTAACTTTGATTATTTCAATTCCTGGGTTCACATTTTTACAAAATTTAATGATTTTGTTGCACATTATATTGGCGAATAAGTATTAGATTTTGATAAAAATCATAAATGTTGAAAATTAAAACCCAAAATATGGCTTTTTAACGAAATAAAATAAATCCAGTAATTAAAAAAAGTCCTATTGTGTTAAATGAAGATAACTAAAATCCTTGCTTAAATCAGTGTTTCAACTAAAAATCGATCGACTTGATCGAATGAAAAATTCTATATAAAACAAAAAACTTTTTACTAATATTAAAGAAGAAAGCCAAAGTCAAGGTTTCTAAGATCTTTTTGTAATAATTTGTTTTGCAAAATTTACCGTTAAAAATGAGAATGTAATGCGTTTTCATACAAAAAATGCATATTTTAAAAAATATTTGTAAGTACTTATGGATAATAATTTGAAAAACTTTATAACACGTTTCTGAAATAAATTTTGTAAGAAAACTTAGTTTTATAAGTCGCTTATAAACTCTAAAAGTGATTTTTCATATAGCTTCCCAGCAAAACCTTATATTACAAGGTAAAGGGAAATAGAATAAGAAATCAAAAATTGTAACCAAAAATTGTAACATTTTTAGATAAACGAATGTTCTTCAGTTTGACCATAGATCATAAATTAATATCACTTTCTGTTTAAATTATTTTTGAAATTAAAGAAAACTGATACAATTTTCACAAGTAAATTACAACGAATAAAAAATTTTGAAAGAATTCGATAAGGCCAGCAAGACAGAATACGTATTTTCGCCTTTCGCTACAAAGCCATCATCAGTGTCGTTTGCCTTGAATGGGTTAATAATTGATGATCGTCTACTTATGTTACAGTTGAAAGCAAATCGAATATGTTAACAACTCAACTTAGACTAATATCAACGAAATCTAACAATGCTATTTTTATCCTTTCTCATTATTACTCTAAATTCCCCTAATTCATTTTTAGATAATTTAAAAATAAATTTAGACAATTTGAAATTTTTTTTTGACAATTTTAAAACGTAATCTTAAAACATTTCTGAATAATTTTACAACATTTTTAGACAATGAAATATTTTTTTTGTACAATTAAAGGTCGAAAGAAATATTTTTATTTTTAAGTTTAAAAATAGAAATTAAACAAATATACATTTTTAAACAATTTTAAGGATTTTTGTAAAATTCTGAAATAAAACTGAAAATGGATAAAATTTATGAAAACTTTTCATTGATTATACGAAAGTTTTCATAAATAACAATTCCATTTATTCTATGAAAAGTTTCAATGGACGAGTTCCAGTAAAACTTAATTGTTTTTATGCAAAAATTCATTAATATGTAATGCAATTCTCTCAGTGTAGTAAATTTGTAAAATACATACATATATAAAAGTTAAAAAAACGTCCTTTTTAACTTAATAATGCAATTGTAGACCTATGTCGCATTTTTAACTTTTAATAAATATATTTTCCTTAATATTCTCAAGATTTCCACAACAAATTTTATTTTAAGCCAACAATTAGAAATATTTCTGTTAAAGTACAGATGTATAGTTTTGAGTCTACATTTTCCCCTGCTTCGCCACATTGGGTATCAAACGAAAGGTTTTTGAGAGGCCAATCTTAAAATACATAAAACGGTTTTAATAGTGATACCTTTGCAAATAATATTTGAATTTTCATTAAAAATATTTTCGTGGAAAATCCCAAATAAAACTATAAAACTTATTGCTATTGTTAAAATACTTACAAGGAAAGTACTAAATTCTAAGCACTCCAAATTTGATGAAATTTGGATATGGAATAGAGGAAAAAATCTAAGATCGACCTGTCTCAGCTTATCGGCCACCTCGGAATTTTAAAGGTCCAAAAAGGAGTTAAAAACCTTTTTTGGTTTTTTTGCTTTTTAAGGAATTTCGACCAAAGGAACTACATATATATGTAATATTGCTGGAAAGAGACTTTCAAGGGCTTTTCGTTGGTACCTGTTTTTGGTACTTTTTTAATCTTTCGAATTCGCTGTTTTAAAATTTCCAAACTTTTGGGTACTTTATATGGAGAAGTATTCTTTATTGGCTTTACAATCTCGTGGTCATAATTAATATTAAGTTTCATGGGTCTTTTCTGACCACTAAGTGTTAATGATTTTTTAAACAAATGTAAAGATAATTATAGTCTAACCAAATTTAAGTGATGTTTTTCCGAAAACTGTGTAAAATTTGATGAAAACATTAAAATTTTGTTTAGTTTTTGACAAAATGAGCAATTTTTGTAAAATATCCTGGAAAGCAGTCGCTCAAGACTCAAACTCGAATTATCATTTTTCCAATTTATTTTTTTCTTTTCTTTAATATTAACTATTATGTGGTACAAATAGCAATCGACATCTCCAAATTAGGCATTTTAAAAAATCTTTAAAATTAATTTTAAAAAAACTCGTTATTGCATTTTTATCAAATTCGTGGGTCATTTTGGATTCCAGGCTAAAGTGGGTTAATGATATCCGATGAAGTAAAAATGTCTGAATTATTTTGACAATATTAAATGAATAAATGAAATAAAAATTATTTTTTTCGAAATTTCGAATTTTGGGAATTTTTAATAGTAATACACTTTTTTCCAAAATGGGCCATTTTCGTTCAACTTTCGGCACGGGTTAACGTTTTCCAAAAAAAAAAATAAAAATCGATTTCCTCCAGTTGGGACCATTTCTAATAAAACTGGGTGTGTATTGACAAATCTGTTTTTTAAGGAACACTCTAATGTATATGATTCCCTCGGTGGAAATTCCTTTAAAAGCAAAAAAAAAAAAAAAGGGCCTATTTTGAACCCTTTTTTTGGACCCTTAAAATTCCGAGGAGGCCGAAAAGCTGAGACAGGCCGATCGCGGAATTTTTTTTCTATCATGTATACAAATTTCATCAAGATCGGTGTGTTTAGAATGGAGTACTTTCCTTGTTAGTGTATTAATTTCTATTATCCTATAAATGGAAATAATGGGTCACCCTGTGGCTGTTTCATAAAAATTCATTCCTGGGAATCGCTCTCGGACCTACCTCATGTGAATAATAGGAGCGCAAACATGATATTGAAACTTGCAGAAATTTTGTCCGTTTTGCACTATCTTGCTTAGTTTTCGAGATACACAGCATTTTGTAAAATTGCGATTTTTTAAAATGGCCGTGTCTCGAAAACTAAGCGAGATAGTGCAAAACGGACAACATTTTTGCTTCATATGAGTATGCACACACTCCGATAATACAAATAAGCTAGGTCCGGGAGAGATCCCGAGGGATCCATTTTTATAAAATAGCCAATGTATATTCATATATGGTTTATGTATGGACACATATGAACAAATATGGATTTTTTATGAACATATATGGATTTTATATGAACATATATGGAAGTATATGTGATTGCATATATGGAAAAAATTTCATATACAGACATATATGGAAGCATCTGTTATTTCATATATGGAAATAGCACTCATATATGGACAAATATGAAAGTATATGTTATTCAATTTATGCAAAAGGGACTTGTATATGAACATATTTCGAAGAATACATTTTTCCATATATGTAAAAGGAACTCATATTTGGATAAATATGGAATTATATTTAATGCCATGAATAAAAAAAGGAACATATGTAGCGCCTAATTTGAATGTCATACATAAATTTATATCTATCGTACAACCTTATAATAAAGGACAGCAACGTTCGCATGTATTCGCATATATTTAATAAATGTATTTGTTCATATATGTCCATATATGAACATATACTTAGGTGTTACCTCATTTTTTGAATTTCTTCATATATGTGCAAACCATATATGAACATATACGAACATTTTTCACCGGGCAGACAGACAAACGGACGGACAGACGGACATCGTTAAATCGAAATAAAAAAAAATTATGAGCTGATCGGTATACTATAAGGTGGGTCTAGGACCAATATTTTTTGGTATTACAAACATCAGCACAAACTTATAATACCCTGACCACATAGTGTTGTAGGGTATAAAAACTAACGTAAATGTTGTAATTTTTTTGGTTAGTTTAAAAAAATAACTCTCCAAAGCAGTGGTTAAGTAAAACAATTGTAATTGCAGTTATAAAAACTAAAACTGCAGTACTGCACAAATAACTATCACGTAATAACTTCTGAGTGAAATCTTCAACTGGTGGCAATAGAACCGAATCCACTTTCAAAATAAGTATCTCATATAGGTACATGATTTAATGAGATTGATACTTAAATAATTTTAAAATATCCCTAAAAAAAATAATTAACTAACATTCCCAGGTAGAAATTGCCGACGTTACAACAAAAGTTGTACTGGGAGAGCACTGTTTTTTACGAAATGAAGGTACTACTTAAAACGTGCTTTGCCAGTACTGTTTTCTGAAAATTAACGAGCTTTTTTTAATTTATTAAAATTAACAATTTTATAAATTTTACGTATTTTTACATCTATTACACAATTATTTATGTAAGAGAGACATCGTCATTCTTTTCTTGTGAAGTTTCGAAAGAATACATTTGAAGAAATTCCATCAAGTCTCAAGACATTGCCAAAAAAAAAATAAAAATAAAAAAATCGGTGATGTACACTAAGAGGACAGTAAAGTTCTAGCAAACTACTAAATTTGTGATTAAATGTACTGGAATAATACCAAAAAAATAAAATCCCAAGCCTGCGCCAACGTTGGGAAATAACTACGTCCAAGCGTTTATTGGCGTTATCATTTCGACAACATGCCAGTACAGTGGAAGTTGAAAATCCGACGCATTGCCAATACATGTACTACCGTCTCCAATACCGGGCCGACATTGAGCCGTTTGTATTTGTCTACCTGGGTTGTCATTACTACGTTATTGCACTTTGTTCCGATAATAATAGTTAATAGCATTATTTGTTTAATATAATATAGACTATGCTCTCTTATAAAATATCCATATTTGGAAAAATTGTTTATTTTTAATTTTCGATAGCCGGCACACAAATACATTGAAATTTGCACAATCTTATCTCTTAAGTATTATAATGCTGCAATTTAGAGAAATATTCATATAAACAAGGTCGATTTATAATTCCAAACAGTCATTATACTTTTAAACTTGAAATGGAACGTTGGGAAAATAAAGTAGCTGTTGTTACCGGTGCAAGTTCGGGTATTGGTTCTGCCATTGTTAAGGATCTAATAAATGCCGGTGTGAAAGTAGTTGGTCTAGCTAGACGTAAAGAACGTGTTGAAGAAATTATAGCTGGTCTACCGGCAGAACGTAAATCCTTATTAACTGCCATTAAATGTGACGTTTCAAATCAACAATCAGTAACAGAGGCATTTGATGAAATTATTGCTAAATTTGGTGGCATTGATATACTGGTCAATAATGCTGGTTGTGCAAAACAGGGCCAATTGGTGGCAATGGATGTCCAAGATATACAAACTGTCTTACAAACTAACATTATGGGTATTGTCTACTGTACTCAAAGAGCATTTAAGTCAATGAAAGAACGTAATATCAATGGTCATGTTGTATTGGTTAACAGTGTGGCTGGACATAAAGTTTTTGCCGGTACTCCTGGTCAAGTACCTACTACTAATATTTATTCATCAACAAAATTTGCCGTTACTGCTATAACTGAAATCTATAGGCAAGAATTTAAGGGTTTGGGAACTAAAATTAAAATTACTGTAAGTTCTGTTTTATTTTATAAAAAATGTGTATTGTTTAATCATTTATATCCCTGTTGTAGAGCATAAGTCCTGGTTTGGTGGATACGGAAATTGTTCCTGAACCTATAAGGCAAGCTATGGAACATTGTATACTTAATGCCCATGATATATCAAATGCTGTATTGTATACACTTTCTACTCCGCCTCATGTTCAAATTCATGAATTGACTATTAAACCTGTTGGTGAAATATTTTAATTTGAATCTTAAGTTTAGTTACAGTGTTAAAATTAAAAATGAAATGAATGTATACAAAGCAGACGTAGGGGTTAATCATTACATTTTGTAATTAATTACATATGCAATTGCACAATTACATGTAATTGTAATTGAGAAAACTCAATTACAATTACATATTAATTGTAATTTTAATTTTAAAAAATTCAATTACACATTACATATGATTGTAATTGAAAAAATGTCAATTAAAGTTACATTTTTTTGGAAAAAGAAATAATGACAAAAAGGACAAGTTAGGGGTCAACCCAACATTACGTACACAGAAAGAATTTTGCTGGACGAGTTTTAATGATTTTTCAGTAATGAAGTTTTCTTCATGAAGTAAATGAAAAATTTCTTAAATTTGATGAAAAAGCTTCATATATTTTATGAATCTAGTTTTAATGAAACTTTTTCAATGCGTGTAAAAAATTTTTCACAATAGTTTATGAAAAATTCCATTAATTCAATGAAAAGTTTCAATGAACAAATTCCAGTAAAACTCATTGTTGTTATGAATTTTTTCATTAGATTTTTTTTATTTTTTCATAATTTCATAAAAAAAAATTCATTAAATTAATGAAAATTTCATAAAGAAAAAATTTAACTTAAAAAAATGGTTTCAGGTACAATTTTACCTCTTTTTGGTTTTCGCTATATATTGTGTTATTTTTTGGCTAAACAAAGAGACCCTCATCTCGGGAGTTATATCGGCTTTAACGGAACAAGTTGATTTTAGGGGCACAGCTATGATTTTTTCCGCTAGATAGTACTTTTTGGGCTAAATAGGAAAAAAAATTTTTTTTTGTCGGAGACCCCTATTTCGGGTCAAAGTTAAGACATGGACTTGCCCGTATCTCCGCTATTTATTATCGGTTCAATATGACAATATGAGCATCATTGGAAAGGTAATTGAAATGGGTTTAATATTACATATTTACTAACCCATTACGAGCCGATTCCAGTTTTTTTTTTATTTTAAAGCGAGTGTTTTGTGAAAAGCCTTTGAATAACAAAAAAGTGCTTGATTACACATAATTGCATCTTAGATCAACTTTTGCTTTTAATCCTTAAGCCCGGTATTTCGTTCATACTTTTACGAAAAAAGCTGCCAAACTCAATATAAAAAAAATTATTTTTCACTTACGTGGGATTGTTGCGAAATATGAAAAAATCATTATACTAATAATAACTTCCTGTCATATTGATATAATTTCATTTATATTTTTCATTTTAGCATAGACTTAATGAAATTATTTCAATATGACATGAAGTCATTATTAGTATAATGATTTGTTCATATTTTTAATGAAGCGTTTTTCTTAACAATTCCACGTAAGTGAAAAATAATTTGTCATTAATTTTAAGATAAACATTATGAAAGTTTCATGTGTTTAATGAATTAAATTCATTACTTTTATGAAATAATTTCATTAATATTTTTCATTTTAGCATAGACTTAATGAAATTATTTCATAAAAGTAATGAATTTAATTCATTAAACACATGAAACTTTCATAATGTTTATCTTAAAATCAATGAAAAAAAATTCATTAGATCAATGAATCCATTCATTAAAATTGATTTAATGAAACATGTTTCATTAATCCAATGCAACCGTTCTATGGAGACTTTTTAATGAAAAAATTCATTGTATTAATGAACAAATTCATTGTATTAATGAACAAATTCATTAATACTATGTACAAAATTCTATCAGTGTAATACAAAACTAACCTTATAATTTTCTTTATTTAATAAAATTTCTTCAGCATCCTTTTTTTGACAACAGACAAGAAAAAAAATGTTTTCATATTCATTTGTTACACTCACAATATATTTTCCATAACCGATTGAGGTTTATTTAAAAAGTTTGTTTTCAATTGAAGAATCAATTAAAATACATTGAAACATATTGTTTAACTTTTCTATCAATCAATAAAAACAAACTACAACAAAATATGTATCGTCTGCAGGAGTTGTTATTTTCAGTCAAAATATTCTATTTTTATGTTTCTATTTTTAGAAAAAAATAATTTAAATAATTTCGTTGTTTTCTGTTTTTAAAACAAAAAATACAAAATTATTTCAATTCAAAGTACAAGAAATTCTTCACTCATACACACAACCATAGCCAATAAAAATATGAACGTGTGTGTTGTGTATGGTGTAGTCTTTTGAAAATTAAATAAAAAAACTTTTAAATATGAAAAAACAAGCCACAAAATCGTTTTTTTTACGTTTTGTCAGTTAAAAATTGATGATTGTTTTAATAGACTTTTCAATTATTTTTATTTCTTTTATGGATTGTTTAAACAATGTTTGAAAATAAATAGCAAAATGGTTTGAATATAATGAAAAACCAGTAGTCCCTTTTTTAATTATGTTTTCAATTAATTTAATATGTATTTTAGGTTGTTTTTAAGGATAAAATATTGTGAGTGTAGAAACTTCTAAACGCCATATTTTTTGTATGTGCGGAATATTTGAATGGCGGACAAATACGCACACAATTCAAAATAAATGTATTTGTTTAAAAATTTAGAAGTAAAATAACTATAAAAAAAATGCTGTAGCTTTGTGGGTTGTTTCAAAAAATTACTGTCAAAAAAATTTAAATTTTTTTCCCAAAGAAAACAACTGCAGCTATATTAACTACAACCGCATTATTATACAAATAACTGACATGTAGTAACTGCAGAAAATATTTTACAATCGGTTGCCAACAAGACCAATTTTTCAACTGTTCCACCAGAACCGATTCCACTTTCAAAATAATTGTTTAATATATATTTTAATGAAATTCATACTTAATTTTAAAATATCCCTAAAAAATAACTAACCAATATTATAATTGCTATGTCACTCTGATAATAATGGTTACTACCATTAGAGTAGAAAAACAATCAAAGTTAAAATTAAAAGCGAAAAAGATTTACCGTACATTTTGTATGAAATAGAGAGTCCAAAACCGTAACCGAAAACCGGTTAAACGGTTTTTTTAATTTCAAAAAACCGACCGGTTTCGAATAATTTATAAATCCGAATAAACCGAAAACCGGTTATTATTTGTCGGTTAACCGGTTTTTTTAAAAGATTTTTTTATCAAAACTATTTTTATGCTTATCATTCGAAAATTCTATATTTCAACTGCATTTTATTTTTAAAGGCTTAATTTTAGTAAACGAAACTGCAGTTTTGTTCTCCTTTATATAAAAATAATATCTTTCACATGTATTCAAATAAATAAGAAACGAAAGTTCTTTGATTGACTAATGAATGTTGCTACAAAAAACATAATTACTTTTTTTCTGCGTAATTAATTGGTTCCATTTAAGAAAAATATATACGATTGGATGATGAAACAAGAACTGTTAAATCTACAAAAATTTTAGTTATATTTCAATAAATTTTAGTTGAATACAAATAAGATTCTATCCTGCTAAAACCGGTAGACATTTTTACTGAATATTAGTAGAGTTAAGATAGCGAAAATAAATAGTAAGTACTGCTGTTTTTAGAAGAGTAGATTGTCTTCCCATTAAAAAAAATATAAATTAAATTTTGGAAATGTAATTCTTTTTCTGTGATGTTATTAATTTACTAATATTCAGCATTCTGATTCCAGTAGTGTAAAATGTTCTTTGCAATTAACTAAAATTAAAATTTTTGTCTAATTACATCTGATCGTGTTATCCTTGGCGCTTTTGTATGACTCAAAACTAGCATTATTTTCGGTTAGCGCTTTTTATAGAAAAGTTGCTAGTTTGACGTTTTTCTATTTTGTATTTAGCGCTTTATGGTGAAACCTTTATATTGATACAGTTTTATCTAATTTAAATGTCTTTTTTTATTGTTTTCATAATAAAGTGATAATTAATTATATTTTAACATAATAATGATTTTTAGCTATTAGCGCTATTTAAATGTTTGGTCGCATAAATTAGTTGAAAACTACCTATTTTGATTACATTTATAATATAGCGCTTTTCTGTGCCTGCCTGCGAGTTTTGTTCTTAAAAGGTTGGCATCACTTCATCTGTTGATGTAAACGCAAATAGATTTGCGAAAAGATTTGTTTGGCAACACATCATCTCATAGGATTTATCAGACGTAAAATCAGATAATTTAAATTCCGCTTTACACTGATAGAATTTTGTACATAGTATTAATGAATTTGTTCATTAATACAATGAATTTTTTCATTGGAAGGTCCCCAAAGAACGGTTTCATTGGATTAATAAAAAATGTTTCATTAAATCAATTTTAATGAATGAATTCATTGATCTAATGAAAGTTTCATAGAATACATGAATTTTTTATCAATAATTTTAAGATTAACATTATGAAAGTTTCATGTGTTTAATGACTTAAATTCATTACTTTCATGAAATAATTTCATTAATATTTTTCATTTTAGCATATACTTAATGAAATTATTTCAATAAGACGTGAAGTTATTATTAGTATAATGATTTGTTCATATTTTTAATGAAGAGTTTTATAGATTTCGCAACAATTCCACGTAAGTGAAAATTCATTTTTTTTATACTGAGTTTGACAGCTTTTTTGGCAAAAGTATGAACAAAATACCGGGCTTAAGGATTAAAAGCAAGTTGATCTAAGATGCAATTATGTGTAAACAAATCATACCATTATGTAACCACTTTTTTGATATTGAAAGGCTTTTCCCAAAAAACTCGCTTTAAAATAAAAAAAAAACTGGAATCGGCTCGTAATGGGTTATTAAATATGTTATATTAAAGACATTTCAATTACCTTTCCAATGATGCTCATATTGTCTTATTTATCCGATAATAAATAGCGGAGATACGGGCTAGTCCATGTGTTAACTTTGACCCGAAATAGGGGTCTCCGACAAAAAAAATTTCCTATTCAGCCCAAAAAGTACTATCTGGGTGAAAAAATCGTGGCTGTACCCCTAAACTCAACTTGTTCCCTTAAAGCCGATATAACTCCCGAGATGAGGGTTTCTTTGTTTAGACCAAAAATAACACATATATAGGGAAAACCAAAAAGAGGCAAAATTGTACCTGAAATCAATTTTATAAGTTAAATTTTTCTTTATGAAATTTTCATTAAAAATAAAAAAAATCGAATGAAAAAATGCATAACAACAATGAATTTTCATTCAGTTAATGAATTTTTTCATTAAATCAATGAGTCCATTTTAATGAAATCGATTCATTAATGCTATGAACGAAAATTCTATCGGTGTAGTAACAGATTCAGCTGATTTTAGTAGTTGTTTCTGCAGGGCGCTTTTAACTAATTTTTATTAGCTTTTTCTGCTATTTGTACAAATTTATTTTCATAACAAAAAAACGAAAACCGGTTTTTGAAGAAAACCATAACCGAAACCGGTTTTTTTAAATAGTAATTTTCGAACAAACCGAAAACCGGTTTTCCGAAATGGCCGGTTTTTTGGACACTCTATTTGCTAGTTAAAATACCGATTACTATTTAAAAAAATTGTTGAAATATTAAAAAATATATAAAAAAAAAAAGTGAATTAAAAGTGTTACATTTTACCATCATGTTTTCATTTGCTTTGCCCGACTTGACGAACAAATAAATTAGGTCTAATTAGCTTAAACAAAACCTGGATAGATAGTTTTGAAAACTGGGCCAAAAAAATAAATACGATAAAAGAGAGGAGGTTTAGAGAGGAAGAGTGGTATAGAAGACCACTGCTACTGACTAAATTTCGAAAAAATAGAATCTATTCTATTTATGTTCATGAAGAAAACTTCACAGCTTTCTCATTTACTCTCATTTCTTGTTTTTAAAGTTTTAATGTTTTAACAAAAAAGGTCTGTTTTAAAGTACAGCGGCTGTTATTGCAGGTACCTCGTAGGTTTAACAATTTTCGTCAGTATATTTTAGCTTAATTATAATTAATCGCCAATGGCCAGCATATTTTGTCTTTTACTGTGTTTCTACTCTTAATTATTTACTACACCACAGACTATACTCTTTTATAAAATATCAACATTTGAAGAATTTGTTAATTTTTAATGTTCAATTGCCGGCAAACAATAAACTCAAAACTACACAATCTTATCTCTTATTATAATGCTGAAATTTAGAGAAATATTCATATAAATAAAGTCGATTTATAGTTCCAAACAATCATTGTATTCTTAAACTTGAAATGGAACGTTGGGAAAATAAAGTAGCTGTTGTTACCGGTGCAAGTTCGGGTATTGGATCTGCTATTGTTAAGGATCTAGTAAATGCCGGTGTGAAAGTAGTTGGTCTAGCTAGACGTAAAGAACGTGTTGAAGAAATTATAGCTGGTCTACCGGCAGAACGTAAATCCTTATTAACTGCTATTAAATGTGATGTTTCAAATCAACAATCAGTAACAGAGGCATTTGATGAAATTATTGCTAAATTTGGTGGCATTGATATACTGGTCAATAATGCTGGTTGTGCTAAAGAGGGACAATTGGTGGCAATGGATGTCCAAGATATACAAACAGTATTACAAACCAACGTTATGGGTATTGTCCACTGTACACAAAGAGCATTTAAGTCTATGAAAGAACGTAATATCGATGGTCATGTTGTATTGATTAATAGTGTAGCTGGACATAAAGTTTTTGCCGGTAATCCTGGTGAAGTACCTACTGCTAATATTTATTCATCAACAAAATTTGCTGTTACTGCTATAACTGAAGTCTATAGACAAGAATTTAGTAGTTTGGGAACTAAAATTAAAATTACTGTAAGTTAGTTTTTTTATTTTATCAAAAAAGTTTTATTGTTTAATCATTTATATCTCTATTACAGAGCATAAGTCCTGGTTTGGTAGATACGGAAATTGTTAATGAACCTATAAGGCAAGTTATGGGCCATTGTATTCTTAATGCCCATGATATATCAAATGCTGTATTGTATACACTTTCTACTCCGCCTCATGTTCAGATTCATGAATTGACTATTAAACCTGTTGGTGAAATATTTTAATTTGAATTGTAATTATAGTTATAGTGTTAAAATAAAAATAAAAAATAAAATGTATTTACAAAGGCTAATTTTGCTCCACTTTTAAATATACTGAAATACAAAATTCTAAAAATAGATATAGTTTAAATAAGTTGTTATACGAGGATTATCCCGAAAATTTTTGCAAACCTGTGGAAATAAAACAATTTTTAACATTTTGTTAGCTTATATTTTTAAAAATATGTGCCATTATATACCGAGAATAATTGGGTTGGAAAAGAATCACGACCACCATGATTTTATTGAAACATTACAAATTTTTTTACGGTTATTCAGGCATGTGGTGAACATCGAAAACGAAAACAATCTGATTTTCAATGGTTAATATTTTACGATCTGTACAATACCAATTATTTTTTATTTCCTAATTTAGATGTTCTGATTCAAATAAACCGATAAATAATAATTTGAAGCCAATTTTATTTTCGCGAAACTAATTATTCTAGATTGAAAAACTGACATACACGCATTCTGCAAACACTTATTTGAATGAAAATTGAGTAAAGAAATATAGTCGGCCAAGCCGATTATATGATACCCTACACCAGTCTGGTTGAAAGGCAACTAGTATTTGCAGCCGAAATTTGAATGGTTTGAATTGGCTTCAAAATTTGTCTATAAAGTAGTAAAAAATTAGAAAGTTATTAGGAAATTATGGATTTGAAATATAATCCTTATAAGCGCTAGTTCCAAATATGGACCAATTTTTATCTAAAGTCAATAGGCTCTATCCTTGGGTGCATATGAGTTAGAGTAATTAGGTTTAAATATGGACCGATTCCCTTGCATTCGTTAAAAAATTACTGAAAATAGTACTCCCTTCCAACGATAACTATATATTTATATCATTAGTGTGTCTGTTAAGAACGAAGTGCATTCATATCGTTTGTTGTAGTGCCTTTGGTTCCCTACTGCCTTTGGTTCTCTTTTTTACCAGATAGTATTAATTACACTGCATGACACTCAAAAAATTAATGGAGATCTGATCACCAGTTCTATATATTTCGGACATGCTGATTACAAAGGCGTACTTTATTTTTTGATCAATGGCATAGATTTTTCGCTAAATGTCTTTGGCGGTTGTCCATTCAGTTCTTTTTTTAAAAATTTTTCAAATTCAATTAGTATGAATTTTTTGTGTTAAAATGTAAAATCGTACTAAAGACATTTTAAGATACAGAATTTTAGTTATTTTTGAGCTAAATTTTTGTAAATGGAGAATAGCAAATTAACCTGCTAAAATCAGCAAACAATTTTGCTAAATAATTAGTAGCCTAAAAAATCACCAAAAATATTAAATTTTTCGAATTTTTTTTCGATTTTTTTTTAAATGCAATTAAAAATCGAGCCTTTTGAAAACAGCAGTTTACAATTTTTTAGCAAATATTTCTGCTGATTTTAGTAACTAAATTTAGGTTAAAAATGGCAAAAATTTTGTAGATTTAACAGTTTATTTTTGCTATTTTTAGTCTACAAATATTTAGCAAAATTTTCTGCAGATTTTACAGTAAAATTTGCTATTTTCAATTAACTAAAAGTTAGCCTAAATATAACTAAAATTCTGTAAATTTAACAATTTTAATTTTGCTGTTCTCATTTTACTAGTATTAAGTAAAAACATCTGCTAATTTTAGCAGTTTTTTCTGCAGCATCATTTTTAGCTAATTTTTAGTAACTTTTTCTGCTATTTTTACAGATTTATTTCTATGATTGTACGATACTAACCTTAGTAAAAATTGTATTTATTGCGATAACTTTTGCAAATGGAAACTTTTTTGCTTGAAATTTAGCAAGAACAGTTTTTAGAGTTGACCCCATATTATACTAAAAGTTGGACTTTGGGAACATCTTGGAAAGCTATGCTGCCATACAAAATTTTTTATTTTTAACGTATAGGCTTTTAACGGATTTTAACGTATAGGCCGCTATAGATGAATACATTTTTTTTATTGAAATATTTTCCTTTTAACTGCTTCCTTACTAAGACATTACATTTATTGAGGTCGATTGTACATTCGGCGACTAAAGTCGCTGAAATAGCAAAAAACCATAGAAAACCTATATAAACCCTACGGGAAATTTTAACAAACTGTCACCGAACTGGCCCCTTTACATGAAATAGAGTGGTCACTTTTACATGGCGTTGTCATAGGAGGGGGAAATTGACCCCTTGTGACATGTCACAAGACAAATCCCAGGACAGGTCCCTGAACTTTGTTTTTTAATGAGAGTTCAGTAACCTGTCCTAGGATTTGTCTTGTGACATGTCACAAGGGGTCAATTTCCCCCTCCTATGACAACGCCATGTAAAAGTGACCACTCTATTTCATGTAAAGGGGCCAGTTCGGTAACAGTTTGTTAAAATTTCCCGTAGGGAAACGATAAGTACACTCATAGAAATAAATCTGTGAAAATAGCAGAAAAAGTTACTAAAAATTTGTTAAAAATTATGCTGCAGAAAAAACTGCTAAAGTTAGCAGATTTTTTTACTTAATACTATGAGAACAACAAAATTAAAACTGTTAAATTTACAGAATTTTAGTTATATTTAGGCTAACTTTTAGTTAATTGAAAATAACAAATTGTACCGTAAAATCTGCAGAAAATTTTGCTAAATATTTGTAGCCTAAAAATAGCAAAAATAAACTGTTAAATCTACAAAATGTTTGCTATTTTTAAGCTAAATTTAGTTGAATGCAAATAGCAGTCTATTCTGCTAAAATCAGCAGAAATATTTGCTAAAAAATTGTACACTGCTGTTTTCAAAAGGCTCGATTTGTATTTGCATTTAAAAAAAAGCGAAAAAAAATTTTAGAAAATTTTTAATTTTTTGGTGATTTTTTAGGCTACTAATTATTTAGCAAAATTTTTTTCTGATTTTAGCAGGTTCATTTGCTATTCTCCGTTTACAAAAATTTAGCTCAAATATAACTAAAATTCTGTATATTTAACAGTTTTATTTTTGCTGCTCCCATATTACTAATATATTATTAGTGTAGTGTTTTAAATATCAAGATTAGCACATCGCATTTATATCGTAAGTATGGCCACAGGTCCTGTGCTTACATTTTAACACAAAAAAAATCGTATTAATTGAATTTGAAAAATTTTTTATATAAAAAACTGAATGGACAACCGCCAAACTTTAAAGACATTTAGCGAAAAATCTGTACCATTGATCGAAAAATAAAGTATGCCATTGTATTCAATTCTGCACGTCCGAAATAATAGAATATAAAAGTGAAGATTTTGTCATGCAGTGTTATTTTATAAAAAAGAAAATTAGTATTTCCTATATTTTAACTTTGTTTAAAGTGCAAAAATTTGGTTTTTAATTTTTATTTTAAAATATAATTTTTTTTTAATATATTTAAAAACGGTAAAATTAAAAT
Source organism: Leucophora obtusa (assembly GCA_949987735.1). Lineage (NCBI taxonomy): Eukaryota > Metazoa > Arthropoda > Insecta > Diptera > Anthomyiidae > Leucophora > Leucophora obtusa. The sequence goes on from OX465297.1 coordinate 176,111,008, forward strand.
AATTCACCCATTGGTTTAATAATCATTTCATGTATCTGAACATGTGGAGGAGTAGAAATTGCATATAAAACTCCAGAAGAAATATCTTCAGCATTTAAAATAGATCCACCAACCAACTTTTTTAAATCATCAGTTAAAATTTCAGTATTCACAGCCCCAGGACTAATGCTCTAGAGGAAATTATCCAAACATTAAAAAAATAATAAGCCATAAAATATAAAGATGTAGGTATATTAAATAAAACTTACAGTTACTTTAATTTTTGTGCCCAAACCACTGAACTCCTGTCTATAAATCTCTGTTATAGCGGTTATGGCAAATTTGCTAGCAGGATACACATTCGTAGTGTTTACAGCACCACCAAAACTGGGTACCTTATGGCCAGCTATACTATTGATTAATATAACATGGCCATTAAAATTACGTTCTTTCATTGATTTGAAAGCACGTTGTGTGCAGTAGACAACACCCATAACATTAGTTTGTAGAACTTGTTGCACATCCTCCACATTCATGGTGGCAAGTTGTCCTGATTTAAGGCAACCAGCATTATTAATTAATATATCAATGCCACCATATTTTGTTATAATTTTATCAAATGCTTCATTCACTGATTTCAAATTAGAAACATCACATTTTAGAGCTAACAATTTGGTGTGTAAATTTTTGGGTAACTCCCTTTTAATATCCTCAACACGTTCAACACGTCTAGCTAAACCAATGACTTGTAAGCCATTTTTAAGAAGATCCTTAACAATGGCAACACCAATGCCAGAACTAGCACCTGTTACAACAGCTATTTTATTTTGCCAACGTTCCATATTTTATAGGTTTTTCCTCTTTTTTTTAATTCTCAATTTGTACGTTTTCTATGTTATAAGATTATTACAATAATAAACAGATTTTTGTTGTCTAAGCAGATTTTATAAGCAAGCACATCAATTAAATAAAAACTTAATTTATGGTTTTAAAAATAAATATCCACGCTATTAAATTTTTTTCAATTAAGGTGATATTTACTCATACAGTAAGCGCAGGTAATATGAAATACCCGTTTAATTATTTAATTTTCCGCAAAAGTTATACTATTGAAGTCAAGCTTACGTAAAGTATTATCATTTAGAAAAAAAATGTATATATGTAGGTGAAATTAACTACAAGTAACAGTTAAAACAACTGGATTTTCAGTTGAAAATGTGTACATTAAATTTTTATTTAAATCAACATCCATACATAATTATTTTTAAGTGACCGAGTAAAAGCGTTTCTATATAATACTTTATTTTATAATACACATTTTTTTAATTACACGGGTTACACGACCAATTTTTCCGTTTCAAGTTTCAATTTTTTTACTAACACACTCACACTTTTCCAAATTTGTATTTGTACATGTGAGTGTATTGAAACTTGAAAGGCAAAAATTGAACGTGTAACCCCAGTATTAGATGATTTAAACTAGTAATTTTTTGTATGCCATGTAAGTGTGCTATAATTTTGAGCAGTACTTTACAATAGTACTACAAGTAGTAGTAGCGTGGATGATTCAAAATTTTATGAAATATGTAAACAAAATACGATAATAATAACTATGCAAAGTCATGCTTTGAGACAAAATCAAAACACTGCATGACTTAACACAAATTATTGTACAGGTTTTCAAAACAAAATAAAAAAAAAAACAAAAGCTATATAAAAATCATTAAAAAACTACTCTTATGCTCAATTTTTCAATAAACAGACACATAAAAAAAAGTTAAGTTACAGATACAAGTTAACTTATAATTTTGCTGATAATCCATAATCTACGTCTACGAAGAGAATCGTTCATAAGATCTTAACACTAAATTCTAGATATTGTCAGAAAAAAGTAAAAAAAAATTAAATTGAAGTTACTCTACTTATTAGTGTACACTCATAGAAATAAATCTATAAAAATAGCAGAAAAAGTTACTAAAAAGTTGTTAAAAATGATGCTGCAGCAAAAACTGCTGAAATTAGCATATTTTTTTGGTAATAATAAAAACAGTAAAATAAGAACAGCAAAATTAAAACTGTTAAATTGACAGAATTTTAGTTATATTTAAGTTAACTTTTAGTTAATTGAAAATAACAAATTGTACTGTAAAATCTGCAGAAAATTTTGCTAAATATTAGTTGACTAAAAATAGCAAAAATAAACTGTCATATCTACAAAATGTTTGCTATTTTTAAGCTAAATTTAGTTGAATGCAAATTTAACATTTTTTTTTTTATTTTTTAGGCTACACTCAAAAAAATAAGTTAGTAGAAAAATTAGTAAAACGTCTTGTATATCAAGTGTACTAGTTTTCAGCAATTTTTTTGCTGAAATTCCGTTTTCAGCAAAAATTTTAGTTATATTTTTTTAGCACTAAACTAATTTTGAACTAATGTTTTACTAATTTATTTTGCTACAAAAATTGTGCTGATAACCGCATGCATAGCGTGGACGACAACCAGATAGACAAGATGTAGATGTCGCAGCTTGTCTTGAAACGGAAATGACAAAAAATGAAAAACAACTCTACACATATGTATTCTATATTTCAATTTTCAGCAAATAAATTAACTAAAGTAAAATTTCGCTACAAGTTTTTTGAGTTTTTTTCAGTCTACTAATATTCAGCAAAAAGTTTAGTGATTTTAGCAAGGATTTTTTTCATTTGCAGTCGACTAAATGTTAGCAAAACTTTTGCTGAAAATTACTATTTTTTGGTAAAAATCAGCTCGCTGATTTTCAGCAAACCTTTTGCTGAAATTACCAACTTTTTTGCAAGCACGCTCCTGACTAAAAATTTGCTGACACAGCAAAATTTTTTGCTGACTTTACTGACTGTTTTTTTGAGTGTACTAATTATTTAGCAAAATTTTTTGCTGATTTAAGCAGGTTAATTTGCTATTTTCCATTTACAAAAATTTAACTCAAATATAACTAAAATTCTGTACATTTAACAGTTTTATTTTTGCTGTTCCTATATTAGGAAATATAATCTGCTAATTTAGCAGTTTTTTCTGCAGTATCATTTTTAACTAATTTTTAGTAGTTTTTACTAAATTTGTTTCTATTAGTGTAGGCCCAGAATAAGAGCACAGCGATCTTTTCTATACATTTTGACATTTAAAAATCGCTGAGCGGTGCTGTCGTGAGATAAAATCTATTTTAGTGTAGGCCCAGAATAAGTGTCGGCCCAGAACAACAGAGCAGATGCTAGCGATTGTCTCTTTAAGAAAAAATGTGCCCAAAATAACGACGAACAGCCTCTTAGTTAATTGCAAACTTAATATACATTTTTAAAAGATGAACTAACGAGCTATTAAATATGTTCAATATCAAAGTTGAATTAAAAATAATAAAATTTTATAGTATAGTGTTGTTTTTTCAAACGCGTCGTATAGACCAAATACAATTAATATTGTCATTAATATGTATTTTTATTAATTCTAATTTAGTAGGTTTGAGGTTAAGAAGAAGAATAAACCTTCCTCAAAAGTTATAAACACATTAAATTTGCAAATCAGACTAGATCTAGTTTCTGCCTTTTTATGGACAGGCTTCATCAGTGATCTTCCATTAAATTGTATTATTGTTTATATTTTTATTGTCAGATTGTCTCTATATGAATAATTTCAGAAGTGATCAAACAGACATATACAAACATTCTACTTCAGATTCTCTCTGTATATTTGTGAAAAGGTGACACGGAGGAAATAAGAAGATAAACAGAGAGAATCTGAAGTAGAATGTTTGTATATGTCTGTTTGATCACTTCTGAAATTATTCATATAGAGACAATCTGACAATAAAAATATAAACAATAATACAATTTAATGGAAGATCACTGATGAAGCCTGTCCATAAAAAGGCAGAAACTAGATCTAGTCTGATTTGCAAATTTAATGTGTTTATAACTTTTGAGGAAGGTTTATTCTTCTTCTTAACCTCAAACCTACTAAATTATAATTAATAAAAATAAATATTAATGACAATAATAATTGTATTTGGTCTATACGACGCGTTTGAAAAAACAACACTATACTATAGAAGATAAACAATGCCCTGTATGCTGTCCGTCTCCAATATACACTAATTGCCTGCACTTGTACGTACAAACCATTCGTCAATGTGGCAATATTTGTGAAAAGGTGACACGGAGGAAATAAGAAGATAAACAGAGAGAATCTGAAGTAGAATGTTTGTATATGTCTGTTTGATCACTTCTGAAATTATTCATATAGAGACAATCTGACAATAAAAATATAAACAATAATACAATTTAATGGAAGATCACTGATGATGCCTGCCCATAAAAAGGCAGAAACTAGATCTAGTCTGATTTGCAAATTTAATGTGTTTATAACTTTTGAGGAAGGTTTATTCTTCTTCTTAACCTCAAACCTACTAAATAAAATTTTTAATTATTTTAAAATATTATACTTTTTTGCAATAAACTAGAAAAAGAGCCATTGGCTGACTGCCTTTGTTAGCTTTCCTCTTTGATATTACAAAATGTAATGAACACCAGCAAAAATAACAATACCGTTGACGGCATTGGTGGGAGTATGAGAAAGAAAAAATTGGAGAATTACAAAAACCGCCATTAAAATTCAATAGATTCTACTAACAACAGCACCGCTCATTTTTAAACTTTCCCTGCAAAAACATGGTAATGACAGGTCATTACCATACGGATTACCAAGTAATGATAGGTCATTACCTTTTGCATTACTTTAAAATACAAAATATTGACTTACCGATAATAACTTATAGACGTATTTACATTTTCGTGCGAAGTAATCACTTACTTGTAATTGATTAAATAAGTACTGATTAAGTCTTTTTTATATTAATATTTTATTCATAAATTTGTTTTGAACTAAATAGGAAATTTTCCAATGTAAAAAGTTTTTTTTTCCAATATGACCAACTATTTTACAATGTAGGGTAACCATTTATTTCCTAACTTCTGAGTAACCACTTATTCTATCTTTGAAAGTAACTACTTATTCTTTCACTGTGGGTAACTCGTTATTCGCACTTTTTTTGTAAGCGAGATGGTAATGACCACCCATGAATTTTTGGACATCGCGAACAAAAGTAATGTTGCGAGTAAATAGCCTGGTAAGTTGTGAAACCCTTTGTGTGCTAATTACTCGCTTAATTACTCGGTAATGTCTGTTTTTGCTGGGTTTGTGATCATTTTTGTATTTCAATCAATCCAACTCTGTTAAATACAATTTTGCGCTATTTTTTTCGCGGAAAATTTTAATTCAGCGTACTCAAATAAGCTTTACCAGTAGGGTGCCCAGCTTGTTAAAATTTGCGACTAGCGCAGTGTTATTTTTCAACAATTTTTATGTTTTGTTAATACTTATTCTATCGCCATACACGAAATAAGCTGTGATATGAGAATTTTATTTTTTTTTTCAATAAATCGTTTATTGTTGATATTAATAATTCTTAAAAAAAATTTTAATTTTAGAAGTTTTTCTTCAATTTTTTTATGCAAATACAAATCGAGCCTTTTGAAAAGAGCAGTTTAGAATGTTTTAGAAAATATTTCGGCTAATTTTAGCAGGATAGGCTGCCATTTGTATTCAACTAAAAATAAGAAAAAATTTGTATATATAACAGTTTGTTTTTGCTATTATTAGTCTACTAATATTTAGCAAAATTTTCTGCGGATTTTACAGTACAATTAGGCATTTTGAATTAACTAAAAGTTATCTTAAATATTGTGGGCGCTGTGGTGTGGTTAGCGCGTTGGACTGTTACACGTGAGGTTGCGGGTTCGAGCCCCAACCAAGGCAACATCAATTTATGAAAAACAATATGTATGAGTTTTTTCTATCCCTCATACATATCGCAGCGTCCTCCTTCGGTGTTCCCATAGCACTTAACCCCACCGAAGTAAAATAATATAACAGGGCTATGAACTAAAAAGCTTCAACAAAGTTCGCCAACTCACCATCAGATGGCGCGCAAACAACTGTTCTAAAAATCAACATCGCGCAATTACAGTGTTGCCATATTTGAAGCCCTTCATCTTTCCACCTTTCACTTCTTCTCTATCCCCTTTCCAAAGGAAGCAATACGTTAATTAATAGGAAGAATTTCCTGAGAGATGCTTCTCTTAAAAAAAAAAAAAAAAAAAAAAAATTTAACTCTATAAATTTAATAGTTTTATTTTTTTGTTCTTATTTTACTGATATTTAGCAAAAAATTCTGCTAATTTCTGTAGTTTTTTCGGCAACGTCATATTTAGCTAGTTTTTAGTTAAGTTATTCTGATATTTTTCCAGATTTACTTCTATGGGTGTATATTAAAAAAAACTCTAAATTTTTCAATATTTAACCACGTCTACTCCTCCCATTCTTTGGAAAAATTTAAAAAGTTGTTCCAATTTTTATTCGTATCATATAGGAAAATAATTCCTCCAAGTTTAATATTGATACAATATAATTTTATATATAACTGTGCAGTAGACCGTACCACCTTACCTGCAAAAAAAAGTGCGCGGTACACCCTCTAATAAACAGTAGTTTTGCAAGGCAATTCCAAAAAAAAAAAATTTTCCCGAATGTAGGAGTCGCCTTTTTTAATTTACTTCGGCATTTAAAGTCGGATTTTTTTGCCTCGAGGAGACCAGTGTTTTACTGTAAGGAAAAAAATCCAATGAAAAAAATTTAAAAAGACAACAAAAAAATAATAAAAATTTCTGCTGGATTTATCGAAAAATTTCCTTAGCAAAAGTTTAATGATTTTTTCCAAGCTTTAATTTTCCGACATTAGAGTTGTACATTAGGGTTGTAGCAACTGATATCTGGTTGAACAGAATACTTGAGGCCGTTAGAGCAAAACATTGGTCGGAAAAAAAATTTTTTTGAAACCTCCTTGCAAAAATAATTTAGATTGGACGGTGTACGACAAACTTTTTTTTAGGTACAGTCTACTGTGCAGTTGGCTTGGAAAGCCTCAAATTTTATTTGTTAGAAAAATGCTTACAATTATATTCTGTTTGATAAACATTTCATCAAATATTTTATTTGCAAAAAAAAACAAAACATTTTTTTTTTTTTTTTTAAACTTTTACCAATTTTTTTTAATTAAAAAACTTTTACAAAATATTTTTATTTGAAAAAAAGTTATCAAATATTTTTATTTAAAAAAACTCCTTGAGAAAAATTTTGAAAGTACATATAAATATATACAAATTTGAAATAATTTAACCCTCTAATGCACAAGGCCGCCTAAAGGCGGTCTTCAGATATTAAATAGTTTTTGGCTAAATAACAATATTTTATTAAACGAGTTGCATTATATCCATAGAAAACTTAACTCTCTACTTTTTTGCCTTTAAACTTTTTTTTGTATAAGGAACGGTTTGCAAACGAGAAGCATGTAAAATGAAAATTTAGAAAATTTAAAAAAATTAACTTTTTAAAACAGAAAAAAATATTTGAAAAATTGCCAAAAATACATTTACGATCTGGCGTACATTACCGATAATAACAAAGCTAGTTTAAAGTCTCTAATTGTAAAATCAGTTAACAATTTTTCTCCAGGACTCACAGGATAACGCCAGGATACTTTTTACAAATATCTCTCTAACTCAAAAACTAGCCAACAGATTTTCTTAAAATTAAACACAGATTATATACTTTGAGGTAGTGGTAAGCAGAACTAATTTCGTCAAAATTTATTGCTGTTTAGTGCCAAATTCGTCAAATTTCGTAATTTTCAAAAAGCGAAAATCGCCATAACTTTTGAAATAACAACAATTGATCAACAATTTTCGGTACGTAATTTTATTTTATTGATAGTATTATTTACAGCAAAAACCGAAATTATTGGACCACTGGGTTTCAAGATACGCCTTTAACCTTTGTTGTGCTATATAGCCTAAATAAAGCGATAAATTAAAATTTTAATATTTTTTCCATAGTAGATTTTCAACGCCAAATATATGGTTTAAATATTATTGTAATCAGAAGAAAGAGCATTAGAGGGTTAATATGCGTATACTTGAGCATTCAAACACAAATATTTTCAAAAATTTTCAAGTAAATTTTAAAATATTTATACTTAAAACTTTTTTTTAATATTTAAATTAATTCATCCAAAAAAAAGTAAAAAATTTACTTAGTTAACATAGTGTCGTCTTTTTTTACATTTAACCTAACCAAAGTTAACTAAAAGTTAAACTAAACTCAAATTTAAGATTTATAGCAATCCAGCAAATTTTCCATTTCATATCATTTTTCTAGCCAGAATTGAGTTAACCAAAGGCAAACATATTGCAACTTTAACTAAACCACTTTCAGAAAGTTTATTTTTCTTCATTTAATTACATTAAACTTTTTGCAATCATACGCATTCATTCACACCAGAAAAAACCAATTGAAATTCTAATCAGTTTAAAATCTGTTTAAAATTAGTTGTTATTAGGGTGAACGATTATGCGGAACATTTATGAAAAACAGAATTTACATATCTTTTGAATAGTTTAAATAAAAAAAACCGGTTTCAGTTTATAGAATATGAAAGAAACCGATCAGCTGGTAAAAATGTGAAATCCAAAAAATAGTTGCAGAACTCCTTATACTGCAGTTTGGAGTTTGTGCTATAATTAGCAATAGGTTCTTTTCCTTGCCTTAGAGCTGGTTCTATAACCAGTTATTGTAGAGGTTCAAAAAATGTATCTATAATTTTAAATCTACCTGAATATTTTTCTAATCGATTCCCAACCACAGCAATTGTACAACTGGTTCCACTAGAACCGATTCCATGGAACTAGTTCCGGAACCCGTTTAATGAGAGAAACAGTTGTACAACTAGTTTCAGAACTAATTCTACGGTAACCGGTTCTATAGCTATAGAAGTGATTGCGTTTGGTATTATTTAAAAAAAAAATCATTGGTGTGAGAAGCGACAGTAGAATGAATTAGAAAAAAAATAGTTCTACACTCGATTTCTTTGAATTGAAATTTTTTCTGAGTATTAAAAATTGTTATAAAAATAAAACTACAACAACCCAGCAAACAAACTTCCAAAACTTATTTGCATATGGGTGTTATCAAAAAATGTGATAATGCATAAATTACATTTGAGTTATATACTTAGATATATATCAGCGCATTGTCACCTGTTTTACAAAACTTATAACAATCTGAATTATTTTTGGTTTTGGCCAAATGTGAACTCCGTAACCAGTAACTGATAAGGTTTTTTAACTTTAATAGCTTATTTTTGAATAACCAATGAAGCAAAACACTAACTGTAAGAATTCTTATGAAGAGGAAAAATTAATACATTTTAAAAAATTTTTTGGTATATCTTTGCTAACACGACTTCAACTCTGTAAGGCTTTTTCGTCATAATTTTTGATAGAAATGCAGACACCAGAATTTTGCAGTTATCTATTAATTATATTGCGAAAACTATAATGACTTTAAATGTCGCGATAAAAAAGAATGTCTTTAATAAGATTTGAAAAAATGTTGTAAACTCCGTTCCTAATTTTTACACCAAACTATTTACCGAGTAAGAAAAACAATGTCATATTTGGATTCACCTTGTAGGCATCATACGATTTTGTTTCGGAAAGAAAATTCTGACAAAGCTTTTCTGAAAGAAAATGAAAAAGTAACCAAATGTAAACTCCGTTACTGTAAACTCCGTAACCAAAATTGTTTGCATCAGATTGCATTCAAAAATATGTATGAAAATATTTAGAATATTTTAAAATAACCATAACAGAGGTGATTCAACTAACATATGCGTCAAAATATGATTCAACTAATAATTTTGCGTCACATCAAAAAAAACTTGTTTTTTACCCTAAACTGCTGCAGCGAAAAACGATTGATTTTGCATTTCATTGGTTTGGAATCGATATTTCGAGCCATTACTGACATTAGTTTGACAAATTAAATTTGTTTCACGCAATTTAAGAATTTTTTGATCGCGAAATGTTATGTTTTTAATATATTATTTTGTAACTTCACAACCGCTGATTGTATTTTAAAAAATTTTATATTTTTGAAAAGGATTTAAAAGGACCAAAAACACAAAATTAAAAAAAATTAAATTTTTTTCGCGGAATGAATTGTAGTTTTATTCGCGAAACCGATAATTTTATAAACACAAATTGTATATTATTGAAAAGCATGTTGAAACCCCAAATACGGAAAACTAATATATTGAAGAAAATTCGTACTCAATTTTTTTTGTTATATCTTGTGCTTGTGAAAATGTAAACACCGTTACCACAAAAAAAATTAAAATTGTGCAAAAAAAAGTTATTGCCACAAATTGTAGAAGAGATTTTTTGAAATTAGGTTTATAAAGACTTAACTTACTGATTCCATTAAGAAAAAACCGAAATATTTACACTTTTTTCTTCTCACAAATTTGTCCCAAACCTTTTATTGATTTCACCCATATATCTTTTTCACTTTTTCCCCTGAAAGTGGCTAATTCAAAAGAATCCCTTGTGTACTATAAAGTGGAATAATATGTGATAGAGGAGGAAAAGATAAGTGATACAAATTTCTTTAGCGGCTCAATCTCACGCTCAGTTGTTAAAACGTAGAATCAAACAACCCGTGTAAAAAAGTTTAGATCTGACCAGATCTTTTTGGTTCTCAATAGATATGATTCAATCTAATTAGATCCTGTACCAGATCACATCAAATATGATCAGATAGGGCATATGTGATAATACCTTATGGCAAGATCTGATAAGATCTAGTGCCAAATTTGTTCAAATCTAAAGTGATCTGGACAAATGCGCAAGATATGCCTAGATCTGATCAGATCTAATTAGATCTCAAATTTGTCCCCAATTTTGAGATCTGATTAGATCTGGTAAGATCTACGAAGATCTGGCCAGATATGCCTAGATCTGATCAGATCTAATTAGATCTCAAATTTGTCCCCAATTTTGAGATCTAATTAGATCTGGTAAGATGTGCTGAGATCTGGCCAGATCTGATCCTTTTTACACGGGAACTTAGCAAAACTAACATGTCCGAAATTTACGAAATTTCGTTTTATTTGTACACAAAGTTAAAGTATTAGAGAAATTAAAAATTTTGATATCCATATTGCCCATGTCGTTGACCCAGGGTTGCCACTTATTTGAAATATTGGTGAAAAAGGCGCTATTGGAAACGTCATCCTAACGCAATACGATAACGAATATCGTAAAAACTTATACACCGCCTCGATTAAATTAAAAAAGCATTATTATAGGTATATTTTAACTAAAGCCCACAATAATTTTCCATAATGTGCTATTCGAAAAAACTAATAATTGAGTAACAAACAATGTAGGACATATTCGGTCAATTTGAGCAAGCTTAATTTTAATTTCCACGTAGCAGCCAGGGTTGGCAGGCAATACCGCTAAAATTTGTATTTGTATTTATTTATTTAATTTGGTTTTCTAATACAACAAGACAAAATATCTTATAAATGACAGTACATATTAGAATCAGGCGAGTTATACAGTAATAATAAATTAAACTGTGAATAAAAGTTAGAATTAAAAAATATAAATATAAAAATATAAATGTAAGATATAAAAATAAATATATACAATAAAAAACAGTTATAAATATAAAAAAGTTGACTTACATAAAAATATAGTTTTCATAAAATATAAAAAATTTATGAAAATACCGTTATCGATTCAAAACCCTTTCAAACTGACTAGCTTTACCCCTAAAATACCGTTACCGAAATAACCGGAATACCGTTATCCTTAAAATACCGTTACCGAAATAACGGAAATACCGTTATCCAAATGAAATATTGTTATCCCTAAAATACCGTTACCTTTATTTTTAATTTTCTGCTTTTGGTAATTTCACTTGGTTATTGAGTATTTTTTGTACATTAAGTTGATAAATTGGTTCTGTTTCTAATCTCGTTTGTTTTTGTAAAAAAAAAATTACGGGATGCATCGAAATAACTGACTACCGCTAACCTTAAAATACCGTTACCGAAATAACCCAAGTATCGTTATCTCTAAAATACCGTTTCCGAAATAACTCAAATACCGTTATCCTTAAAATACCGATACCGAAATAAATGAAATAGCGTTACCCTTAAAATACCGTTACCGAAATAACCTAAAATATCGTTACCCTAACGATACCGCATTCGTTTCGGTTACCATCCGTGGTAGCAGCAGAAACATGTAGAGGATTATTATTGCCATGAGTTAATCAGTCTTTAATTGCTTTATTTTACACTTTGAGCAGGCCAAATTACCTGAAATTCTTTGGTACTATTAATAAATTTACATTAACATCTTTTACTTTACGTTTATTTATATTAATTTTTTTAACCGTATTTATGTCGTTCATTCTTCAAAAATTACTGCTGAACTGAGTACCGATTCCGATTGGTTTGTAAAGCTGTGAAGCGGTGAAAAATATTTTTTTGTTTGAAAATAATGATAACAAATGACAGTTTTTATCACTTCACCGCTTGCAAACTATTTAGAATCGGTACTCTGTGCTAATTGCACCATACACTGCACAAACCACCTGCACAAGTTCTAAAATATTTCGTAAAAATCGAAAAATATTTAAGTCTAAAAAATGACTTGTGTAAGTACGCAAACCAGGCCATATACTGTTCAATGGGTTATAGCGAAAAATTAAAATTTTCGATTTCGTTCTGGTCCGTATACGGAAAATTTATTCCTAACTGCTTAAGTAGTTAGGAATAAATTTTGCAAAATTTCATTTCGATCAGAAGAGACCTTCAGTCGCAAATAACTCTTTAAAATTTGGGCAAAAATCAATAGAAAATTAAAAATAAAAAATTTACGAAATTTTTCAATTAAAAATAATTTTCGTATTACATTTGAACTCAAATGCTTAGATGCGAAATATAAAATTTTTTGCGGTATTATAGAATAGAATTAATTCCATAAGAATGCTATGTATTACGAAATGAAATTAAAGTTGAAAACGTCGTACTGAGTGAAAATTGAGTTTTGGCACAATAAAGGCCCATTTGGCATATTTTAGTCATAAAAGTCACAAAAACATGGTAATGACCTGTCATACGGATTACCAAGTACATTTTACCTTTTGCATTACTTTAAAATGCAAAATAATGATTTACTGATAATAAGTTATAGAAGTACTTATATATTCTTGCAAAGTAATTACTTACTGGTAATTGGTTAAATAAGTACCGATTTAGTCTTTTTATATTAATATTTTATTTATTAATTTGTTTTTAACTAAATAGAAAATTTTCCAAGGTAAAAAGTTATTTTGACAATATGGCCAACTATTTCACAATGTAGGATAACCACTTATATTCTAACTTCTGAGTAACCACTTATTCGATCTTTGTGAGTAACTACTTATTCTTTCCACGCTGATAACTCATTATTCTCACTTTTTTTTAAGAGATACGGTAATGACCACCGAGTCAATAGACTGGTAATCAGTGAAACCCTTTGCGTGCTACTTACTCGATTAATTACTTGGTAATGTCTGTTTTTACTGGGTTTGGCTTAAAACAAGATATTTCAAGTCCCATCACTGTTTCACATTATTCTTTGACATAAATTTTTGGGCTAGAAAATTGATATTTTGCGTTCCTGTACTATTGGGTAATTTTGTCATTTTGTGAGAGGATTTTGTGCTTACTCTCATTTTACTGAACTTTACCCAAAAATAAACACACCTACTGTTATCGATTCAAACGCCTTTCAACTAACTATTGTTACCCTTAAACTACCGTTACAGAAATAAATGAAATACTGGTGTCCTTAGAGTATCATTACCGTTATTTTTAATTCTTTGCTTTTGGTAATTGCACGTGGTTATTGAGTAATTTACATACTTTAAGCATAGAGGAAGAATACTATAGAGATATGCTTATGCCCACATCCCCCAACAAAATTTTGTGCAGAATACAAAGGTTCGGTAACGGGCTCCCCAATGAAAAAATGTCCATTCCATTCAAATTTGTCTGCAAACTGAATAATTAATAAATTTGTTTTGTTTTTATTTTCGTTCGTTTTTTTTTTAAATTATATGTACACTCAAAAAAATAAGTTAGTAGAAAAATTTAGTAAAACGTCTTGTATATCAAGTGTACTAGTTTTCAGCAATTTTTTTGCTGAAATTCCGTTTTCAGCAAAAATTTTAGTTGTATTTTTTTAGCACTAAACTAATTTTGAACTAATGTTTTACTAATTTATTTTGCTACAAAAATTGTGCTGATAACCGCATGCATAGCGTGGACGACAACAAGATAGACAAGATGTAGATGTCGCAGCTTGTCTGGAAACGGAAATGACAAAAAAAGAAAAACAACTCTACACACAGATTCTATATTAAAATTTTCAGCAAATAAATTAACTAAAGTAAAATTTCGCTACAAGTTTTTTGAGTTTTTTTCAGTCTACTAATATTCAGCAAAAAGTTTAGTGATTTTAGCAAGAATTCTTTTCATTTGCAGTCAACTAAGTGTTAGCAAAACTTTTGCTGAAGATTACTATTTTTTTGGTAAAAATCAGCTCGCTGATTTTCAGCAAACCTTTTTCTGAAATTACCAACTTTTTTGCAGCACGCTCCTGACTAAAAATTTGCTGACACAGCAACATTTTTTGCTGACTTTACTGACTTTTTTTTTTTTTGAGTGTATACATCGAAAGGAAATTTTTTAGCAATGGTTTTCGTAAGTTTACAGTTTTCATTATATTTTCAAACAAAAAATTGCTTAAACCGGGTTCTTAAAACCGACTCGGTTACCCTAGTTTTTATACAAAGTTTACTATTTGTTGGTAAATTCAAGATAAGTTGAAGGTTTTCTTACGTTTCTTAAATGCATTTTTTTTTGTTGAACCTAAAGAACACTTTTTCTTTACAAAAACTATATCTAACACTTTTTTCTTTTATGCAAAAAAAAAATCTAACGATTATACAAACACTTTGGCTATTATTTACACAAGTGCAGTCATATTTTTTCTTCTTTTGTTGAACTTTACAACGATTTCCGTTTTTATGTACCTAAAAAGTAAAAGTGAACATTCCATTTTTTTATATTCAAACATTATAATCTTTGTAGGATTTTTTGGTCAAAAATGCTATACATATCGTCGGCTTGCCTGCAAGGAGTGCTATGTGTTCTTTAACAGGTTTTCAGGAGAGTGAAGAAACTGATTTATATTATCCTTTTAAGATATTTTATTGACATCATATGCCTTAAAGATTGAAGACCTCATTTACTTAAATCATCATTAAGGCATATGATGTCAATAAAATATCTTAAAAGGAGAATATAAATCAGTTTTTTTGCTCTCCTGAAAATCTGTTAAAAAAACCACATAGCAATGCTTGCAGGCAAGCCGATGACATACTCGTATCTTACAAATTGGTTGGTTTTTATTGTGTAGCAGAGAGACTTAGCATTCTACTGCTTACAGGGCCGTAGCCAGGCTTTTTTTGGGGGGGCACAATTTAATATAAAATTTGATACCGGCAAGATCAATCGAAAAAATTGTTAGCTGAGAATTTTTTTCTGTGCAAAAAAATCAACTTAAGTCAAGTTTAAACAGAAACAAGTCGGCAGATAATTTTTCTGCGAGTATACAGAGAAAAATCGACACTTCCGCCACACCATATCATTCCCGCTCACGCTGCAAAAACCTTTCTTTTGGTTTTTATATGTGCAGATTACGAAGGTTCGGCATGGGAAATTTGCTCAAATTTGTTTTTAAATAGGGAAAATTTGTTTTGAAATCAAAGAAATCCTCTAAGTTTGCATACAAATTTGCTTTGAAATCAGGGAAATTTGCTCAATAGAGAGGGAAATTCTCTCATTGGGGAGCCCGTTACCTAACCTTTGTAATCTGCACAAAATTTTGTTGGGGCCGTGAGCGTAAGTGAAACTCTATTGTTTATTCTTACTCTATGCTTCAGCCAAAGAAACATTCCCGAGTAAAAAAGTTCTGATATAATCATATATTATTTTATCTAATTGCATATATTAACTTATAGTTACATATGGCCACATATGCTTTTAAATTCAAGAATATATACTTTTATATAGTCATATATTAGATATTTTTTCCTGAAGGTTTTAATATGGAGACATATGTTATTTTATATTATTACATACTGGCCTACATATAATTGTATGTGCTATATATAAGTACATAAATTAACATATAAAAGATATAATTACATATGCGTTTATATATAATTTAGTATGGCGCTATACATAATAATATAAAACTATATGTGGAGCCATATAAGAAATATTTTATAATTTGTGTTAGTTATGATTATATATTGACGAAAATGAACCCATATATACAATATACAATATGGTTCCATACATACAATATTTCATGATTTCTTTAATATATAACAATGTAACGTTCTTTATAAAATCATCTGTAATTATATATCATCCCACATAAGCAATTTTTTCAAAGTGATTTTATATAAAAATGTACAAGGTCCATATAAAACCGTATTATATTATATGTGGTTCCATGTTAACAATGACTTTGAACTAGTTTTTAGTGTCCGACGGAACAGGTCAGCTGGAAAATATATTTTGTCGGTATTTGGTATTTTCAAGCCTTATGGACAAATTTTGCTTATGAAACAATATTTGTTGGTCCGATTAGAATGCATTTTGAGGGTCAAACTTAAGGAAAATTCCGAAGTTAAGCAACAAATTCACTGTTCGGCCACCGAAAGTTCGGCCAAATTGATAAAAGTGCGGCGGCCGAACAGTTAGCTTTACAGCTAAACTACGGAGTTTTCCTTAAATTTGACACTGAAAATCGAATTAAATCCGCTCAACAAACAATTTAGCAGTATGAAAATTTCTCCACAATGCTTTCAAATAACTGAAAATCGACTAAATGTCACTTTTTGGCCGAACTACTTTGACCGATACTACTAGTTTTAGATTTAATAATTACTAGGGATTGGCGCGTGACTAGAAATGTTCGTGAGTCACGTTATTCACACGTGGTTCGTGCTTGAAAATTTTCAATTACAAATTACTTGTAATTTCTTGAAAATTTTCAATTACAAATTACTTGTAATTTGTAATTGAAAATTTTCAATTACAGTTACATGAAATGTAATTGATTTTTTTTTTAATTTCAATTACATTTATTTGTAATTGTAATTGAAAATTTTCAATTACAAATTACAATAATTGTAATTGAAATCCCTCAGGTCTGATCTCCAGATATTGTATATATTTTTTTATTTAAAAAAATAATTTTTTATATTGTTAGATATGGTCATATATAATATGATAAAAAATATAAGGTCAATATTTAGATATAATTGTATCAAACTATGTCCACTTTTATAACATTTTATATAATTTTATACAAAAAGATATAATTTGATGTAATTGGATGAGGACAAAATTCGGATACAATTGTATCGAATTGCATAAAATTGTATCAAATTGTACGAAATTATATACAATTGTATACAATTCGATACAATAAGACGTTCTCATTTTTCGGATATAATTATATCTAGTTACATAAAATATTATATATAATTAAATATAACTTCATATGGCTCCATATCATTTTTTTTTACTTGGGTTTTGTTTTTTTTTTAAATAAACAAAAATTATATAAAATTATTATAAACTAACTCTGGGTTTAATACTCAACATTTTTTAGTTCGTTGTTAATTATCCCTAAAATTTGTTGTTATTTTGTGTATACTTAACCCTCTAATGCACTTTTTTCTGATTACAATAATATTTAAATCATATATTTGGCGTTGAAAATCTACTATGGAACAAATATTAAAATTTTAATTTATCGCTTTCTTTAGGCGATATAGCACATCTTGAAACCCAGTGGTCAAATAATTTTGGATTTTGCTGTTAATAACACTATCAATAAAATAAAATTACGTACCGAAAATTGTTGATCGATTGTTGTTATTTCAAAAGTTATGGCGATTTTCGTTTTTTGAAAATTACGAAATTTGGCGAATGTGGCACTAAACATCAATAAATTTTAACGAAATTAGTTCTGCTTACTACTACCTCTAGGTATATAATCTGTGTTTAATTTTAAGAAAATCTGTTGGCTAGCTTTTTAGTTAGAGAGATATTTGTAAAACGTATTCTGACGTTATCCTGTGAGTCCTGTCGAAAAATTTTTAACTGATTTTACAATTAGAGACTTTAAACTAGCTTTGTTATTATCGGTAACGTACGCCGTATTGTAAATGTATATTTGGCAATTTTTCAAATATCTGTTTCTGTTTTAAAAAGTTAATTTTTTCAAAATTTTCTAAATTTTCACTTTACATGCTTCTCGCTTGAAAACCGTTCAGTATACAAAAAAAAGTTCGAAGGCAAAAAAGTAGAGAGTTAAGTTTTCTACACTCAAAATAGTTTGTAGTTTAAATTAACTGAAAATGTAATTTAAAAGAAATGAAAATTCACTTGAAAACCGGTCTACTGACTTTTCATTTAAATCAAAAGGACTTTTCATTTATTTTTAAATGTTAATAAATAAACTACAAAATCCTTAAAAAATAATGATTTTTCATTTATTTCGTTTTTTTAAATATAAACGATATTTAGTTTATTTAATTTTTTTAATTGACCTAGAAATCGAAAAGAATTCTTTTTTTAACAAAAATTTTAAATGAAAATATTAACTGTAACGGAAAATCCGTGTTTATAAGTAATTTATTTTTTAAATAAACGACAAAAACAGTTCAAAAAATACATTTCTTTGTATTTTAACTGAATAATCATTTAAAAACAAATGTACGGATAACTTTTTAAATAAAATACAGTCAGTTACTGTAATAATATTTTCAGTGTATGGATATAATACAACTTGTTCAATAAAATATTGTTATTTAGTCAAAAACTATTTAAAATCTGAAGACCACCTTTAGGCGGCTTTGTACATTAGAGGGTTAGTTGCTTTACATTTTATTTTTTAAGTAGTCAAGTTAACCCTCTAATACCCAAGGCCGCCAAAAGGCGGTCCTCAGATTTTAAATAGTTTTTGGCTAAATAACAATATTTTATTAAATAAGTTGTATTATATCCATAGAAAATTAAATGCCTCCTTTTTTTGCCTTCAAACTTTTTTTGTATAAGGAACGGTTTTCAAGCGAGAAGCATGTAAAGTGAAAATTTGAAAAATTTGAAAAAATTAACTTTTTAAAACAGAAAAAATATTTCAAAAATTGCCAAAAATACATTTACGATCTGGCGTACATTACCGATAATAACAAAGCTAGTTAAGCGTCTCTAATGTAAAATCAGTTAAAAATTTTTCTTCAGGACTCACAGGACTCTAACTCAAAAACTACCCAACAGATTTTCCTGAAATTAAAGACAAATTATATACTCAGAGGTACACTCAAAAAAAAGGTCAGTAAAGTCAGCAAAAAATGTTGCTGTGTCAGCAAATTTTTAGTCAGGAGCGTTCTTGCAAAAAGTTTGCTGAAAATCAGCGAGCTGATTTTTACTAAAAAAATAGTAATCTTCAGCAAAAGTTTTGCTAACACTTAGTCGACTGCAAATGAAAAAAATCCTTGCTAAAATCACTAAACTTTTTGCTGAATATTAGTAGACTGAAAAAACTCAAAAAATTTGTACCGAAATTTTACTTTAGTTAATTTATTTGCTGAAAATTTAAATATAGAATCTGTGTGTAGAGTTGTTTTTCTTTTTTTTTGTCATTTCCGTTTCCAGACAAGCTGCGACATCTACATCTTGTCTATCTGGTTGTCGTCCACGCTATGAATGCGGTTATCAGCACAATTTTTGTAGCAAAATAAATTAGTTAAGCATTAGTTCAAAATTAGTTTAGTGCTAAAAAAGTATAACTAAAATTTTTGCTGAAAACGGAATTTCAGCAAAAAAAATTGCTGAAAACTAGTACACTCGATATACAAGACGTTTTACTAATTTTTCTTCTAATTTATTTTTTTGAGTGTAGTAGTAAGCAGCACTAATTTCGTCAAAATAAAAGATGAATTACAACAATTTAAAAAAGAACAAACAAGTTAGGATATTAATCAATAAATTCAAGACAATAAGGGATAAAATTATCAAAGTAAAATCTTCAATAACTTTCTTGATACGTTGCAGAAATGCGGGAATTATTCCAAAATTCATCTCAAATTCTACAAAGAATGTATCAAATATTTTTAAGATGGAAGGACTTTTGGCAATTCATAGAAATATTGATAATTATATGCAAGATTTACACAACAAAATTTTAAGATTAACATTACAAGAAAAACACCAATTACTGAAACATTTTCAAAGGGAGATAGAATTGATAAAAAGTAATTTGGAGGGATATTTAACTGAAACTGAAATGAGAGAATTTTTAGGATATCAAGAGATAATTGCAAAATCATTTAATGAAAAGGTAAGAAGAGTTCATAAAAGGAAATTTGAATGTTTAAGGGAAATACAAAAGAAAGAGTTAGGAATTAGATTTAATAAGAAATGGTTTATTAATAAGACTGACGTAGATATTCCGACAGACGTACAGTGGATACTTTCATTAGGACACAAACATGCATTACCAGTTAGAAGAGAGGATTTTCCGAAGTTGAATATGATAACTGATGCAGAGGATTGTATATAGACAATACCGGATAAGGAAGAACAGGAAACAGCTAGAAATAGATTGACAAATGTAATTAATAGCCATTTGAATAGAATGGCCCTGACAAATAGAGATAGATACATTTTGGATAAAGTAAAGGAAGCAGAAATTTTCTTAAAAAAGAATAGAGATTTATTTATATTGAGATCTGATAAAGGAAATACAACTGTAGCTATAAAGAGAAAAGATTATGATATGAGGATGAACAATATAGTTGGAGATATTACAAAATATAATTTACAAAATAGAGATCCAACGAGTAGATTACAGAAGATTAATAATAATTTAGTTGATGAACTTTTTAAAAAGAAAATTATTAAAAATACAGAGAAAATTAAACTTAAGACTAATATTGCTACCGCACCTAGATTATATGGACTACCTAAAATTCATAAAGAGGAATTTCCATTGAGACCAATTTGTTCTTTTATTAATTCTCCATCTTATGAACTTTGTAAATACATTACTAACATTTTAAGGAAGATTACGGAACAATCTAGATACAATGTAAGGAACTCACTTGAATTTAGGAATAGATTATTCAACAAACAAATACGAAATGATGAAAAATTAGTTTCTTTTGATGTAGTTTCTTTATTCCCAAGTATTCCTGTTGATTTGGCAATGAATATTATAAAGGAAAAATGGAATATTATTGAGGAATATACAACTATTGAAAAAGGCTTGTTTTTACGTATTTTGAAATTTTGTATAGAGGATAATAGATACTTTCAATACAGTGAGAAGATCTATTTACAACAGAAAGGACTCCCAATGGGATCCCCTGCTTCTCCAATTGTGGCTGATATAGTTATGGAAGAATTATTGGACACTTGTATTAAAAAACTTAATGTTAAGCCAAAGATAATGACTAAATATGTAGATGATCTGTTTTGTGTCATTTCTGAAGATGCGATTGATGATATGTTGATAGCATTAAATGAATTTAGTTCTAATATTAAGTTTACCATGGAAAAGGAACGTGATTCTAAACTTCCTTATTTGGATACTTTGGTAATAAGAAGAGGTAATAATTTGATAATGGATTGGTATCAGAAACCAATAGCGTCAGGTAGAATTATTAATTTTTATTCAAAACATAATAGGAAAATCATTATTAACACTGCGAAGAATTTGATAGAAAAAGTATTGAATATTAGTGACAGAGAATTTCATAGAAAGAATGAGGAAATAATTAAGGATTTATTAAGGGATAATGATTTTCCAATAGGATTAATTTGTTCATTAATAAATCAATATAAATTTAAAAGGAATAATAACACAGGAAATTTAATTGAACAGAAAATTTACAAGTCTATGGTCTATGTACCGGAAATATCAGAACGTTTGGAGAAATCGAAGATAATAGATGCTAATAGATATAAAATAGCTTTTAAATCATACAAAACAGTAAATAAATTATACAGTACGACAAAGGATAGGATACAGAAATTAGACATGTCAAATATAGTATATAAAATACCATGTAGTGGAAATGACGGAGAGAATTGTGATAAGGTATATATAGGTAGAACAAAGAATAAATTGAGAACTAAAATAGCTGGACATAGATCAGATCAGAAATATAGACATATTAATTCACAAAAGACAGCATTATCTTCTCATTGTTCAAATTTAAATCACTATCCTGACTTTGAAAATGTATCAATTTTAAACACAGAACATAATTATAACATTAATATTTTTGTTTGATATACTTTTATACCAAAGACTTTGTTTACTGGTATAAATGTATACATACAATTTATATTTGACAAATGTTTTTAAAATTTTTTCAAACTTTCAAATTGTTTATAATTTGTTAATTTATTAATTTAATTGTTATTTCCTGAAGATGCTACACAATGGAGTAGCGAAATATCGAAAACAAAGAATTTTTATATATAAAAAACAAACCTTACGCTCAAGAAAATTGTGAAATTAAAAATTGATCAACAATATTAATAACAATTGATCAACAATTTTCGGTACGTAATTTTATTTTATTTATAGTGTTATTTACAGCAAAAACCGAAATTATTTGACTACTGGGTTTCAAGATACGTCTTTAACCTTTATTGTGCTATATCGCCTAAATAAAGCGATAAATTAAAAATTTAATATTTGTATATTTTCAACGCCAAATATATGGCTTAAATATTATTGTTATCAGAAGAAAGAGCATTAGAGGGTTAATAAAGTCTTCAGTATGAGACCCAATATGAAAGTTTTTACAAAAGACCTTTAAGTCAAAAGATTTTAAGGAGTTATTGTTTTTATATAATAAAAAATGCCAAAACCCAAGGCATTTTTTTTTTATATAAAACTTTTAAAGGTTTACCTGTGGAAGGAAGTGCCAAGAGTCCCTGAAAAGTAAGGTATTTCAAAGTCAAACACTGCAAATGACAGTTAAATTAACTTCATTTTCAGTTGAAAAGGTATACATTACAAATTTTATTTAAATCAACTGCAATATGAAGTTATTATTATCTGTAAAAAATCAACCGAAAAATGTACTAAAAACAATTATAAGTGAAGCTAAATTAACATATTTAAAACTGTAAGAAGAACTACAAATACAGTTAAAATAACAGAACCTACTGCTGAAATTAGTAACACTTACATTCATAAAAAAAGTTTTCATAAAAGTCTTTCAAACGCGTTCTAATTCAGTTTAATTAATTTTCGGTGTTGTTTTCGTTTAATCCAGTTGTTTAGCTAAAGTTGTTAGTTAACCGTTTTACTACAAAAACATATTTCTGCTGTGCTTGAAATAATTTTTTCTCCTGATATTTAGTTAGTTTTTTTTAATGATTTTGAGAATGTATATGTTAATCTAGATAAATTTGTTAGTAACTTTTTCAATCGTTGATTTTTTAAAATCTCTTTAAAAAAAAATTAAAAAATTTAAAATTGTAGGTTTGAAAACAATTTTTAAGAATTCTGACCTTTTTGGCACTAATTTAAAACGCGTTAGCAAAATACAAGGGAAAAAATACTTCTTATCTGAGTTTCTTGGAACATATAGAAAAAAAATTTTTTGGTAGAATAATTCAATAGATTTTTAAATTTGGACCCGAATTTCTTGATTAAGCGGTCTGCGACACATCAGTTGCCTAGGGAAATTGTAATAACTGGGCTGTTTTCTAACCGATTTAAATTTTTAGTGCATTTTTATAAGGAGAATTAACTCCGAATCACGATTCTTTAAAGTTTTTAATTCTGATTATTATTTTTTTATTATTATTCTTTATTTCAGTCTATGGATACAATATTATCCTTACAGACTAGCAACTTATATCTAAAACTAATTATTTATAACAATTTATTTAAAGGAGTTTTAAACTTAAGATTAGAAATACTTAAATCATAACTTT
The DNA here is from genome assembly GCA_949987735.1 of Leucophora obtusa. NCBI lineage: Eukaryota > Metazoa > Arthropoda > Insecta > Diptera > Anthomyiidae > Leucophora > Leucophora obtusa. The sequence continues at coordinate 176,135,087 of OX465297.1, forward strand.
CACAAAGATTATTGAATAACCTCATTGTCTTAGTAAATGATTCATTAGAAGCATGAATATCTATATGGAAGAAATTATTTCTCCTAAGTGTTCTCTGCGGAACAATAATTTTAATTTATCCTACTAAAGACATTTTAAGAGACTAAAGTGTCTTTAGTACGACATTAACCTTAGTACAAAATGTATTTATTGCCATAACTTTTGCAAATGGAAACTTTTTTGCTTGAAATTTAACAACAACAGTTTTTAGGGGTGACCCCATATTATACTAAAAGTGGGACTTTGGGGACATCTTGAAAAGCTATGCTGCCATACAAAATTTTTGAAAAGTCTCGATTTTAACGTATAGGCCGCTATAGATGAATACATTTTTTTGTTGAAATATTTTCCTTTTAATTGCTTCTTTACTAAGCCATATCATTTATTAAGGCCGATATTGCTTTCAGCGATTCAATTGGCTAAAACCTTAAAAAACCGTAAAAATTCATCTTAATCGCGAACAGTGATTTTAATATCAAGTTTTATGCATCAAATTTTAAGCCTAAATATGAATACAGGTCCTGTGCCTACATTTCACCAATTCAAAATTTTTGTATATAAAAAACTAAATGGAAAACCGCCAAACTTTAAAGACATTTAGCGAAAAATATGTACCAATGATCGAAAAATAAAGTACGCCATTGTAATCAGCATGTCCGAAATATATAGAATTGATGGTCAGAGCTCTATTAATTTTTAAAAGTCAAGATTTTGTCATGCACTGTAATTGGTAAAAGTGATTGTAATTTCAATATTATCTCTCTATACATTTTGAGTCCGAAAGGACTCATAAAAGAGCCCTTGAGCGTTTCGAAATCAACGTTAAATTTATATGAGAATGACATGAGCAAACGCTAAAAGCTTGCCGCAAAAACACAGTTTGGATTTTATTAATTTCGGTACTTTGATATTTGTTTTTAATCAGATTCCGTATTTTTAGTTACGTGTAATTGTTCGCGATTAAAAGTTTAAAAATGTATCGGCGAACATATTGCATGCAAGGTGAAATAGAACGTTTGGTTTAGAGATGGGCACGTGAGAGAATTTTGACTCACGTTCAAATAATTTTTGCTGTAAAGTAAAATTCTAATACAAGTTAAAATTTAAAGGAATAGTTTTTTCGAGTTTTTGGAATACTTTTTCCGAGTGTTTGAATTTTTTTTATTTTTTTTTCGCAAAAATTGCTTTACGCGACTGCTGAAAAAACAGGTAAAAACGCGAACTGACCCAAAACAAAAATATTTAAGTAGGTTTGAGGCTAAGAAGAAGAATAAACCTTCCTCAAAAGTTATAAACACATTAAATTTTCAAATCAGACTTGATCTAGTTTCTGCCTTTTTATGGACAGGCTTCATCAGTGATCTTCATCTTCAAAAATACATATTAATGACAATATTAATGACAATATTAATGACAATATTAATGACAATATTAATTGTATTTGGTCTATACGATGCGTTTGAAAAAACAACACTTTACTATAAAAATATTTGAGTTGACAAAGGTGTAAAGTAACTTATTTTCTGGTCACGAAAGTCACTGGTAGATTTTTCGACTACTAGTTGGATAGTACCAGTTTTGCTCCCTATTTTTCATCCTTAAATCTTAAATTGTTATTTTGAAACTAGTTCTACAACTAGTACCATAGTGGGAGTTTGGCGGCAATTGCCCCTATCCCTGTGGTATCTCCATGTTATTAAATTCTACAGTTTATTTGTTGTCTGGTTCAAATAAACTAGTACATAACTGGTTCTCAACTAGTATTTTTTGCAAGGGGGCAGTGTATAGTAATTTCATATTTGTAAAATCTTTTTGGGAGAAGATGCTCGAGCCCTTGCCGCTCCTCTGGCAACGGCCCTGATGGCACAGATAGTTAAATATAGAAACCTCTGTTGCAGCTAACATTCGTTTTTTATGTCCTTCTTCTTTCCTATGTCCACTTTTTGTTAACTTACACATTGGCTTACTTCCTTCCGGAAATAGCTTGACTGTGTGTGAGTGAGAGTGTGGTGGTATTGTGCTGCATATTAATGCTGGTAAATTCGTTTACTTTTTATTACTCGATATTTTTAATTTGGATACTCGATATTTGTAACGAGTTTAAAATTTTTAAATTATTTGAATGTCTTATTTAAATTCTTTGGAAATTTTCAAGTCTATTAAATATTCAAATTTAAAAAAACTTATTTTTTAACTCTTTTAGGCACTATAAAATATATTTTACATAGTTCTTTAGCATTTTCCTTTAAATTTTTCACTTCTGATTTTTTCTTCTGGAAGAGTTGCACTTTTACCCCACCAAGATATTTCTGAACGCTCAGAATTTATGAATTAAAAAGACTCTAAAATATGATCAATTTCTGAGCGCTCAAATTTTAGAGTTATAAATGAAATATAACTACTGACTATTTGAAAATTTTTTCAGTACTCATAAAAGACTCAAAACTAAATCTTAAAGGACTTAGAAATTATAAAATTTTCACTAATGCTTATATTTAGGAGTATTTTATGAGTCATAAAAGAATGCTCAGAAAGATTCTTCATCGGCAAAGGAAACATCCGTATCCTCCAGTTATGGTTTAAGAAGGACCAGGGCCATTTTATGAGCTCTGCTTAATACACTCATAGAAATAAACCTGTAAAAATTGCAGAAAAGCTACTAAAAATTAGCTAACAATGATCTTGCAGAAAAAATTAGCAAATTTTTTTGCTAACTACTAGTAAGAAACGAAAAGCAAAAATAAAACTATTAAATTTACAAAATTTTGGTTTTATGTGAGTTAACTTTTAGTTAATTGAAATGACAAATTATACTATAAAATTTGCAGAAAATTTTGTTAAATATTAATAGACTGAAAATACCAAAAACAAAAAACTGTTATATCTAAAAATTTTTTGTTATTTGTAGTTAAATTTAGTGCAATGCAAATAGCAGTCTACCCTCCTAAAATCAACAGAAATATTTACTAAAAAAAATAGTAAACTGATGATTTCAGAATGCTAGATTTTTATTTGCATTAAAAAAGATATCGAAAAAAAAAATTTTTAATTTTATAATTTTTTAGTCTACTTATTATTAAGCAAGATTTTTTGCTGATTCTAGCAGGTTAAGTTGTTAGTTTCTATTTAATAAAATTCAACTCAAGTAGAACTAAAATTTTGTATAATTAACGGTTTTATTTTTGTTTTTCCTAACTTATTAAAATTTAAAATAACAAAAATAATCTGCTAATTTCATCAGTTTTTTCTGCGAGGTCATTTTTTACCAACTTTTAGTAGTTTTAACTAAAATGTTTACAGACTTTTTTCTATTAGTGTGTATGTTTTAGTGGAATCACATTTTTTAAATTTTCTGTCTGTCCAAAATGCAATTCTGAAAATATCGACTACTTACTTTTAAGTAACGGCTACTCAAAAAAGACGATTACTCGATACCCATACTCATTTTCTACCAGCACTACTGCATACAATTTAAACTGTCTTTATTTGATTTTAAGATGTAAAATGTTACAAGTAACATATACAAGTAGAAGTAGTACAAGTATACTTAAAATAAATTTAGTTTGTTTGAATAGAAAAGTCTTTAAGTTAATAATCACTTTTGGTATTGAGTTAAGAGTTGAAAGTAAAATAAAATTTTTTGGGATTTAAATAAAGATTATATATGTTTTTTTTCTTTTTTTTTCCTGTAAATCAAGTGTTACAAGAAAATTATGGTTTTTGGGAATGTGGTTAGATTGTGTATTAAATATTACGAACATTTATATATACATATATCTTGAAATAAATAGTAGGCCTTTAAAAATTATATATGATTTAATTATTCGTTTACAATAAAAAAAATCACTGTAATTATAAAATTTCTAACTTATATTTAGTATTTGGCACCTTGTTTATTTAACTTTTCCTCGAACTTTAGTTCAAATATAATTTATAACATACATGTATCGGAAATGCTCACAATACAAAACTGTAAAATAATTTTCCACTTTTTGAACTTTGCCAACAAGAGCAAAATAACTTAAAAATTACCCAAACATATGCTGCAGTATAAACGGAAATTAAAGGTGTGAATACATAGATGTTTTGGACTACATACATTCACACAAAAAGAACTGCATTTTGTACATTCACAACATGTGCTCCAAAAATTATAGAAACACATAAATATAAAACAATAAAATCATATGCCAATGATATCACATAGGTATACAAAAAGGATAAATGTTGAAAAAATAATATAATTCTAAAATGAATTTAATGTTATTTTATAAAAACAGAAACTCAATTAATAGATGTGTTTGTGTGGCAAGCCTATCAATGTTATCTCGAGTAATTTGAACATTATAAAGCAAAGCTGGAATTCGTCGAAAAGCTGACAAAAAATCGTACTAAATTACACTAGGGTGAACCTTCGTTATATGGACGAAAAAAATGGCGACCTATGACCTGTCCACCCTCCCTGAATTTTGAAATAAAATTTAAAAGGGGGAAAAAATCACTCTTTTTGCTTTTTTTTACATACTGGCTCTTAAATAACTGTATTTCTCAAAAATGTAAATAGAAACGTAATCTAGATTGAATAACCTTTCTAATAAGGCATAAAAATCCAAAATTGGTTGGAAATTATTTAAGTAATTGCAATTCCCCTAGACAATTGTAGGGTTGAAATGGGATATATTATGAATATCGTAAGAATATAAAATATTTTTTTCAAAATCTTACAATGTTATACTCTAGTTTCATTTCTACGATCTGTAAATTTTTGTCTCTATTGGATTTTGATAACCATCTCCCAAAGCAGATATATCGAGTTGTATACAACATTTTGAAATTTTATAGAATATAGTACTGAATTTGATACACTGAAATTTAAAAACTTTACTCAATTTGGTGTTATGGACGAAAATTTCTAAACTTTATTCTCAATAACGAAAAATAACTTATACACTTATATTATTTTTATATTTAAATGAAAGCTGAACCGAGCAGTGTTCAACCATTTGTAAAATTATAAAAACTAGTTAAGAATTTGTGTGTTAAAATTTGTTCTGGTAGGAAATTTTGAACGAAATTTTTGGGCCAAAAATTTTAAATATTTAAAATTAATTTTCTCATTAACTATAAATAACTCGGTTGTAAATGTTAAACTCAAATAAAAGTAAAATTAATTACCTGTCAAACGGTATACATTACTTTGGAAAATTATAAAAATAAACACAGAATTGGGTACACGAAAAATTACCCCGAAATTTATTGATTTTTGAAAAATTATCATTTTTTCGACCAAATTTTTTTTTTCTAAAATTGTCTGAAAAGTGTTTCAAACTTAAGTTTTTAAGCAGATATATCGAGTTGTAGACAACGTTTTGAAAATTTATAGAATACCCAGTGTAGAAACGGTAATGACATATCATTATTTTTTGGACTACCAGTAATGACACCCACTTACCTTCTGTATTATTTTAAAACATATAATAATGAGTTACTGATAATTACTTATTTTTATCATTATTTCAAATAGAAAATAATTTTTTAGATTTTTTTGAACATTTTTTGAAATCTATTTTTAGACTCAATATTTTTTAAATACTGGTAAGGATATATGTAACCACATATTTTTTGATTTTTTGTATGTTGGCGAGTAAGCTTACTTGTGTGCAGCAGGTCAATTGTGTTTTTATCTATTAAATATTACATGTCGATATAGTTCAGATGGTAGAGCTGTTGACTGGCAATCTGTAGACCCAGGTTCGCTCACCAACAAATTTTATTTTAAAAAAAATACAATAAAAAATATTTTTTTTATATAATTTATTTTTTAGAAAATCTATTTTTAGACTCATTATTTTTGTCAGTACTGGTAAGCACATAGGTAACGATATATTTTTTGATTTTTCGTATGCTGGTGTGTAACGATAACTCATTATTTTTCGCGACATCGCCATATAAAGGTAATAAGAAATGTAATAACAAAAGTAACTAGTTACCACATATCTGGTAATGTAGTCACATAACCACATATCTGGTAATGATTTTCTACACTGGGTACTTTTGTTCGAGGTGTCGAAAAATTCATGGGTGGTCATTACCCTCTCGCTTACAAAAAAAGTGCGAATAACGAGTTACCAGCATAGTTACCCATAATGAAAGAATAAGTATTTACTCACAAAGATAGAATAAGTGGTTACTCAGAAGTTTGGAAATAAGTGGCTACCCAGCTTTGTGAAGTAGTTGGTCATATTTGAAAAATAACTTTTACCTCGGAACATTTTCTATTCAGTTGGAAAAATGTTCGAAACAATTTAATAAATAAAATATTAATACAAAAAATACTAAATTGGTACTTATTTAATCAATTACCATCAAGTAATTACTTTGCTAGAATATGTAAGTAATTCTATAAATTATTAGCAGTAAGTCATTATTTTGTATTTTAAAGTAATGCAAAATGTAACGACCAAGTAATGGGTAATTCGTATGGGTATGAGTGATTCCAAATTTTCCTTAAAACTTTTAGGTAAATATTATATCTCATCCATGCTATGACGATAGGGTTTTACCCAATGGCTTCTGTAGTTTTTTCATTTGATCTGAGTTTAAACAATAAAAAATATACACTGCAGTCACATTTTTTAAGTAAACATACTGCCAGTGGCCTTATATACCTCTCTTCCTCTCTCAACCTGTGCTCTTTTTATTTGTTCGCGAAGTCGGTCAAAGTAAATGAAATGTTGGTAAAATATAACACTTTTAATTCACTATTTTCATATTATTTAATAATATACTCAGATAAAAAAGTTTGTAAAAAATTTTGTAAACAGTTTTCGCTGGGTCACCCCTAGGAATCGAGATATATCTTTTTTTTTTGACATAACTCGAGAACCACTAGTCCGATTTTGCTCAAACAATTTTAAAAAAATTAAAAATTACAATTCCTTTAATCTGTTCATATAACGTTTTTCTATATACTCAACAGTTTTGCCGGTAAAAATAAATGTTTGTTACCGCTACCATAAAAATCAATAACCTTTTGTTTATTACTTTTTTTTAATATTTTAGGCAAAAAATATTTTTTTCTTCATACATTTATTTTTACCGGCAAAACTGTTGAGTATATAGAAAAACGTTATATGAACAGATTAAAGGAATTGTAATTTTTAATTTTTTTAAAATTGTTTGAGCAAAATCGGACTAGTGGTTCTCGAGTTATGTCAAAAAAAAACCACCAAAGGTCAAATCGATATATCTCGATTCCTAGGGTTGACCCAGCGAAACGCCGGGACACGTATAACTTCTTTTTTACCGATATAACTTTCCCCGGTAGTTTGAACCCTTCCCGATCACTGACCCCTACCATTTGTCTCACAGTGTTATTATTACAATTTTTATTTTTAGTAATCATTTTTGCTATTCTCTTATTACAAATTACGGATTTTTTTTACTAACTTTCGGTAGCATTTTTATAACTACTTGATTTTTAAGAATCTAAATTTATACCTACTTTAAAAATTTATAAATGCTCAAATTTGTATGGAATATTTATACAAAATTCGAGAAAAATAAAATAAATATTTCAACTCATTTTTTAAATATCAGTATTTTAACAAACAAATAATTAAAATAAAATAAAAAAATAATATTACATTTTCGAAAATAACACAATAAAATCAAAATAAAAGTTCGTGTTGATAGCAACTATTTTTAGTTAACATGTTGCAATGAAATTTTTTCCAAGTAAAAAAATTTTCATTTGCTTTAACCGAGCAACACAGTGTGTTGAACAGAAACAACAAAAAAAATGGTGAACGCTGTAGCTTTTTTAGTAAGTCTATGCTCGTTGATACTGCGTATGTAATAGAAACATATTTTATTTTTATAATCTCCCATGATTCTCACCTACACAAGATAATATCGTTATACGTCATTTTGACATTTAACCCTTAGGGGAAACCAAATACATACCTTATTAAACTCCATAAACATACTTTGCATAATAAGTTTAGTACTCATACTACACATTAGGATGTCCTGTTAAAACAAATTCAATATACTTACACACTAGAGCACCCATGAAGTATATGGAATTTGCAAAATTGTTATTTTTTTCACCTCCCCACGCATTTTCTATTAGATTCCACGTAAAAAATAATATCCGCGCAAAAATTGGTTCTTTCGGATTAAAATAGGGCAGTCACACGTAGCTTTTAGCCCTAAAAATGAACTAAAATTAATTCAAAGCTTCTTTGCGCTATAACTCTTAAATTAAAGATTTTTACATTGCATAACTACAGGCAATGAAGTGGCTAGCATTTTTCTCATACACATTTGTGACGTATCAATGACGCGTCATGGTGATTTAAGTGGTTAAAATCAAAATTTGTGTTTAACCATATAAATCAGATTTGAGAAATAAGTCAAAACTTAAAATGTGTTTAAGGGCTAATTTCGCACTTATTCAGAATTGGCGCTCAAATAAAACTGTGTGAATCTTCCATTTCATGTAAAACACTATGAGGAACATTTCAGTGGAAAATTTTATCCCTCTAACTCTTCAACTTACGGATGTTTTTGCCCCTTTTTAAAGCGGGGCCAAAAGAGCCCCTTTAATTAAAGAGTTAGAGGGTTAAATACCCAGCAAAAATATGTGTAAGTCATTCAAAATAAACAACTTTTAAATTGGTTACAATGGAGCGATAAGTGCTCTTTTTCTGCTTCGAATGTATGTGCTTTAAAACAACTTTCAAAAATGTATATATAATGTTGTTTTTTTCTTTGTAAATGCATTTGTTTGTAAATTACGAATTTGTTAGAGATTCCATTTTTTATCTTTAAAAAAACAAAATAGTTAATTTTATTAACGTACTTTATTAATTTACGATTATTTACATATTTTTTAATTATTCGTACATATTTTAAAAAATACTTCAATTACAGTTCCCATTGAAAAAGGGAAGGAAATAAAGAATTGGATCCCATTGAACCTCCTGGACTATGACTAGGGTTTATGGGAATTCCCGGGAATCCCGCCCTTTTTCGGATCCCGCAATCCCGGGAATTTTGTGCGGGATTTCCCGGGATTTTTTTTATTCTTTTACAGAAGTTTTAGCTTATATTATTGCAATTTTTGAAGCTTTATTTAAATTTAAAGCATTGTTTTTTGAAATTAATTTGATCAAAAAATATTTAAAATTAAAAAAATACGATTTAAAATTTAATAAACTGAATTAGGCCAAATTGTTTTTAGATGCCAGTTGAATTTGGTTTAGTTAAACCGAAAAAATTTTATCAGCAATTACCAAGTTTACCAACAAAAATTCTTGTATGTACTTCGGAAATTTTTTTTCTTTAAAATGATCTTTGTTCAAATAAAGAAATATTTGTATAGGCTGGTTTACATTATATTTTCGGAAAAATTCTGCAACCTTGCCTATATGTTTTGCATGTGTTCTAAAGTAAAATCGTACCGAAAATCTTATATTGTAAACCAGCCTTATTCAACATTCCAACATAATTATTTCAGACATTAAAATTAAAAAATTTGTGATGTTTTCATATTTTCAATTGACAAGTATTTTGAGTTTCTTTTATTTAAAATAATTTAATTTTAAGTTCAATTGTTATTCCTTTTTTTCAATTGTATTTTTTAAATATTATTTGTTTTCAAAATAATCCATCAGATGCTTTTTAAAATTATTTTGGATTTTTTATATGTTAATTTAAAATGCAACTAAATACGAAAATTAAATAATTTATTTTTAAGTAGCTGTGGCATAAAAAATGTCTATTCAAGAAAACCAATTATAGTTAAGAAACTATTTAATAATGTTGTAGTGTCTTTTTTTAAAAGGCGAATTTGCCTAAAAATTTATGTGAACTTTTAAACTTTTTTATAAAAATAATTCTAGACGGATACTTTTGAAAATCTGCATAGAAAGGAATATATAAAATATCTAGAAATAGAAATTTTTTGATTTGATATTTAAGAAATATTTTAGCAACAAATCGATCTTATTTCTGACTATAAAACTGGTCCGACACAATTTTGCACCCATTAACAATTCCAATATATTCTGAAAAAGGGGATGAAGATAAAATACCCATGTCTTTCACTTTTTCTATATCAATTGGTTTAACCGTTTAAACGGCGAATTAATATTTAATTAATATATTTCTAAGAGTTTTTTTAAAATTAAGTCGGCCTTCCATATAAATATATTACCTCAATATTAATTCACGATTTAAATTGTTAAACGAATTGATCCAGAAAAAGTGGAAGACATGGATATTTTATATTTAGCCATCCTTTCAGAATATATTAAGTGCATTTTCTCATGGGTACAACCAAAAGATGAACTTTGTCGGACGGTTTTTGAACACTAATCGAGTTTTTCAAGTGCAACATATGTCGAATTTATATATTTTCTAACGAGCGGGAATTCCCGGGATCCCGAGAAATTCTGAAAAAAATCCCGCTGTCCCGGGAAATGAAAAAGTCCGGGAAAAGAAAAACCCTAACTATGACCCAAATATGAATTCTTCTTTTCACTAAATGCAAATATATAAAAGTTAACAATTAAAATGTATTGTTAAGGCTCTATGAATTCGCTCGCGTGCTTTTGCACCGTGCATCAAAGAAATATGTTAATAAAATTTGTTTATCGTTTAAAACATACCAATCAAGAGATTCGTTAACAGAGGTTGGTCCCTTACCTTTGCTTATACATTAAAAGTTCTATAAATGTCACCTGCTTTAAATGTCGATATGCTTTAATTGCTATTACACCTTAAAAGTCGTAAAATCAAGCTAAATAAATAATTCTATAGTGACAAAAAAATATATTATTTCTTCAACTTAAAAATAGATTTAAAAAAATAACTGCCGTCAACTTTAAAATGTACATTAAAGTTCCAAATTTTAATTAAAGTTAAAATTTTGCTAAATGAAATTCTTCAACATAAGAATTTAACTAATCACGATTGCAAATTATAGCGTTGGAACTTAATGCATCGTTTAATGAAAAAGTTGATTTTAAGCTAAAGATGGTTGACTTGCAAAATTCAAATGACGACATGGTATTCGCCTTCGAAATATGTCTGGGGAAAAACTGTCCTCCAACTGTTCTCGGATTCTTTAATGAATTTAAAGCTAAAATTTCAATCGTAGATCTGCGATTTCAGCAAATTTATAATGATGGCCTTATTACTGTAGAGTTGTAAAATGAAAAAATAGTTTCCTAGTACGCTTTAATATTCTGAAAATTCCTTGAGTAATGTTTTTAAAAAAAATAATAAATCAGAGGGTTACATATAAATTTTAGGCCCAGCTTTTAGGATGTAGATTATCTTTAAACTTAGTTTAACGCAGTTTATAACTGGAATACTGCTTCTAAAATCTATTTTATTTTTCGTTTTCAGTTTAACTAAACCAAGTTTAACTAACATCCCAAAAACTCGGTCTTAATGTATTAATCTTATTTAATTCAATACCCTAGCTTTTTCAAATTTAACGACTGAAGTAAACATGTTACAAACTTATTTAAAAAACTGTTGAACAAAAATTTAAAAAAAAAATTGGTTTTTTCTGATTTTGACTTAATCGAATTGATTCAGATGCAAAAGAAGTGTTTCCTTAACCCATTAACGCCCACTGTACTATAAATAGTACATCACTTTAAGTTGAAATAAAAATCATTTAATGAAATTTTTTACTCTGGCAACGCTTTTTACCTGTTAATAAGAGTACATGCAATACTATGTATCCATAATAAATCATAGTTATAAATTAAGAATAAGGGTAATCCCCGTTTTGTGCTAGCGATTTATTTCGTCTTGGCGAGTGAGTGCTTATTTAGTTTATTGTAAATGATTTCACTTTGAAAAGCGTTAAAAAAAATTATATTTGCTCGATATCATCACATTCTAATAAAAACTACATAAAACGGTTTAGTTCGTATAGATTTGTTCGTGCTGTAATATATAAAAAGCTGCTGTACTAAGTTTAGTACACTGGGCGCTTGAGGTAAATTAAATTAGCAAAGTGAAGACATTTTTGTTATTGTACTGTGCTTTCGAGTTGAAGTTTTTTCTTGTTTTTTGTGTGTTTTTCTTTCAAATAGCGACCTTTTATAAATATTATTAACTAAAAATATAAACTTCGAAGGTATAAAATGGCAAACCGAAATACTTTTACACGCAACAAAAACTATTTTGGGTTAGAAGAAGCAATACAGGACATTATTAGCCAAGATAGTGAAGATGATGCTACTTACGATGTATTTATGCTGCCACCCAATCCAGGTGTTATCACCGATGAAGAGGAAGGTGGAGACGACGACCTGTATGGAAACAAATTACCTCGAGATGTTCCCGGTAATATAGAAGTTAGTACTCACAGACATACCACTGCCGTTGAAGAGCAATGGAGTAGCGATGACGACGAACCCCTCAAAATATTCGCGTCATCTACTTCACGGAATGTGCCAAAGAGAAAAAGAATTGAAAAAAGTGCTGCGTCACCAACTTGGAGAAAATGTGCCCCCTTTTATTCAGTTTTTCCATCTACTCCAGATCAAAAACATATTGAAGAACGACGTGCTAATGTTTCGGAAATCTTACATGGTATGACCCCAGTGAATGTCTTTGAGCATCTTTTTGACGATGAAGTGTTAGAGCTTATCGCAACGCAAAGCACAATATATGCAGGACAAAACAATAGGCACGCAAGCGTTTTTACCAAAGAGGAACTCCGTAAATTCTTGGCCATACTTATACTTACCGGATATCATAAACTACCTAGTGAAAGGTCATATTGGAGCTTAGATGACGACCTAGGTGTGCCATTAGTGTCAGAGTGCATGTCAAGAAATAGATTCTTGGAAATTAAAAGAAACCTGCATTTTGCAGATAACGCTTTGGCTATGACATCTACTGATAAGATGTTCAAAATGCGCCCACTTTGTGATATTTTACAAAAAAAGTTTTGTCAATTCGGAATGTTACATGAAAATTTGTCGATTGACGAATCAATGGTTAAGTACTTTGGCCACCATTCAGCCAAACAATTTATAATGGGTAAACCTGTGCGGTATGGATATCGGAATTGGGCGTTGACCAGCTTCGACGGATATTGTTATACATTTGACATATATTGTGGCAAAACTTCCGAGGCTACCACTGAACCTCTCGGCTCTCGTGTTGTGAAGAATTTGCTAACAAAAGCGCCAACAAAACCAGAGGAACATGCAGTTTACTTTGATAATTTTTTTACGAATTACGACCTGCTTGTAGACCTGAAGAACCTTGGATACAGAGCTACTGGAACCTTGCGCGAAAATAGAACTAAACGGTGTCCATTGATTTCATCGAAGGATATGCGTAAAAAACCCAGGGCTGAATACGACCATAGCTTTGATAAGATAAACGAAATTCTTATGGTTAGATGGAAAGATAATAATGTTTGCACGATTGGAACAAATTTCGATACTTTAGAGCCTATAGGGAAAGTTAAAAGATGGTGTTCTCTGAAGAAACAAAAAGTTGATGTACCCGTTCCTCATGTTTTCCAAAGTTACAATAAAGGCATGGGAGGGGTAGATCAAATGGATCAGTCTATAGGAATGTACCGAATTGCAGTGAAAGGAAAGAAGTGGTGGTGGGTATTGTTTACTTACGTAGTCGACATGACTATTTCAAATGCATGGCGATTATACTGCATTGCAAACCCTGATGATAGTGTTGATCAGTTATGGTTTCGTAGGCATATAGCACGTATGTATCTGAGCGACAAGAAGGAAAATAAAGCTAGGCCAACGTCTTCTGGAATTGACGGAGAAGGCAGAAAAAATAATGGCCACAACCCCCAAAAAATACCAAACCAACTTAGATGTGTTATGTGCTCAAATCGAGTTAAAACTTCATGTGATAAGTGCCTGAAAACGCTATGTTTGGAAAGAGGATGTTTTGCAAAATACCACTCATAAGCGCCCATTGTACTAAACTTAGTACACCTCTAAAAACACAACTTTAATATTTTTTTTCTTTTTTTTCTTTTATATTATTTTAAGAAAACTGTTTTAATACTGATAATAAAAATTGAATTATTAAAATTGTTCACCGTTTTCATTTGGGCGTTAATGGGTTAATATTGCCCTAAAAATAATAATAAATTGAAGCTTTTGTTATACAATAGGTTCAGTAATGGGCTCTGTAAAGGCTAAACATTAAAATTGCCTCTAAAATATGCTATTCCAGACATTATAAAAAGCACATTTAAATCACTTTGAAAAATGTATTATATTATATATTATAAAGAGTACTTCTAAATCACTCTAAAAATGCAAACAAAATGTACTCGTATTGATGTGATGAAAATGTGTATCTAAAAACCATACTTTTATTAACATCATGTAATCACTTTTAAATTACTAACAAAATGCTTAAATTGAACTACTGACAACATGGGACATCACGTGTAAAATAAATCAGTGTTAAAGCAAAATTGTAACTACTTCACAATCAGTTGATGCTATTCGGAGTGCTTTTAAAATAACTTTTTTGTAATGGATTTTTTTGCTGGGTAGTTACACAAAATTATACCTCGTAGTGTTTTACATAATTTCGCTGAACACATCCTATGTTCAAAATGGAAGATTCACATGGTTTCCTAGTGCACATATATAATAAATTTATAACTCAGAATCAGTTTTTTTTTCTTTCATGGAATGGATGAAATATTTAAAAAAAACTTATTTTGCTTTTAATCTACGCTAAATTTCCTATTATATGATGAAGAGTATAAGTATTTATAGATCGCCAAAATTAAATGAGAGACATTAAAAATTTAGTTTTGACACAAATTTTGAAGTTTACGGTTTACGGTCGTCAGAGGGTTAATAGTTTGTATAAAGAAATTGTTTTCCTTTTCATTGTAATCACCAGAAGCTTCTGGTTTAAGAGTTATAAATGAATAAATCCATGAACCTTTTTTAGGGTAATTTTGAGGACATAAATGGTTTACATCGCAGAAACCCAATTTTTGCACAGATCTTATTTTTTCCTTTCAACCTATCCGTAAATGAGTATGAAGCTGGAAAAATAACACTTTTGCACATATGGGTGCTCTAATATACACAGAGAGAATTTTTCTGGACGAGTTTTGATGGAATTTTTCAGTAAATGAAAGTTTTCTTAAATTTGATAAAAAGCTGCATATATATTATGAATATGGTTTTAATGAATGTTTTTTATTGAGTGTATGAAACTTTTAATAAATAAAATGAAATTTTTCACTATATTTTGTGAACAATTTCGTTAATTCAACGAAAAGTTTCACTGGACGAGTTCCAGTGAAACTTCACTGTTATTAAACAAAAATTCATTAATATCATGCAGTTATTTCTCTCAGTGGAGAGAACAGAAAATCATAGTTAAATCAATTATTATATCATTACACTCAAAACATTTTGACAGCTTTTATATGACAGTTATTTAATAGTATATTTAGACTGGGCAAAAACTAGTAGTTTTTGGTAATTTTTAGGTTTTGAGCCGAAAACTATAAAATTAATTTAGTTTTTCCATACAATTTTCATACAAACTGAAAACCAGATTCTACCTGGTTTTTGCTAAAAACCAAGTAAAAATATCTGAAATTTGTATTTTTGATACACCCGATGTCTTTTATAACTAATTTTCGATACACCCTGTTACAACGAATATAGAATTAAAACAAGTGTCAAAAATATTTTTTTTTAATTTTTTTTAAATATTTCAGTTTTAGTTTAAAATTGTGTGTTGTTATACATTTTTAAATATGTTAATAATTTTTTTAATTTAATTTAACCATAAAAACATAAACAAAAGTGCTTAATAAAAAAGTGATGTGACAAAGAAAAACTAAAAATTCAGTGTAAATGAATTGGCTTTTTTAATTTAGTTTTGTACAAAAACCATCTGGTTTTTGCTCAGTCTAAATTCAGTATAAGTAGTAAACAGTATTTGTTGTTTTCAACTGTAGTTCAGTTGTTTTTCTATGGAAATTACGAACTAACTATTATGACAGTTATTAAAAAGAACTAAAGAAAAGTACGGTGTTTTGTAGCAGTTGTTTAGAGCAGTTATGAAAATGAAAAAAATGTTTTTAATATAATATACTTTTATAATATCAAAAAAAAAATTAACTGTCAAAATCAGTAGTTTTTACCAGTTTTGACAGTTGTTTTAGAATTTTTGTAGTGAAACAAAAACCAATTCAATTCACTGGTAGAGCAATGATTTTATAAAAATGATCACGCTTCGTTAAAAAACGTTTGTAGTCAGGAGGTTCCGAGTTCAAATCCGGTTGCAAGCAAAAACTTTTTTTTTTGATTTTTTTTAATTTAAAATTTTTTTGGTTTTATAAAATCAATTTTTTTTGTTTGTGGGAAAGCTCCTTTAAGACCAACTTTTTTTTCCCCTCTCAACGCTGGCATATTAGTTCCAGAAAACTGTTTGCCAGCTATTGTCACTCATTTGTGTGTTTAGCCATCAAGTATTATATGTCTCGTTAGATCACTGGGTAGAGCAATCGTCTGCCAATTTGACGTCCTGGGTTCAAATCACGACAGGACCAAAAAAATACATATGAACTTTTTTTAAATTTTATTTTGTAAAATATATTTCCAGACCACCTATTTATTTGTTTTGCCAACGTTTAACAATTTTGTTTCTCCAGTGCTTTTCCGGCGCTTTTTGAACAGCCGGTCCTTTTGACTAATGATGTTATCATTTTGAGAATGGGAAAGAACTTTTTGCCAGTACTTGTACCACCTGTTAAAGTGCTTTGCCATCGCTTTCCCGTTTGTATTTTTCTGACTGGGAAGTTTATGTATACATATATTAATTTAAATTAATTATATTAATTGGTAATTAATGATTTTCGTTCGTTTTGAGATCATACCCAGTAGCAAAAGATACTTGTTAAGAACCAGTTATTTATAAGTTTATTACGACCAGGCGACTAGTACGAGTTCTACACGTATCGCCTCACCATACAAACAACTATAGAATTTAACATGGAGATGTCATTAGGGACGGTGGCAATTGTCTCCAAACTCCCACAGAACTAGTTTAAAATTTACAATATAAAGCACCGTAAGTTGTTTTTTACGCGAAAAATTTTCATTCAAATTTTAAAAGCATTAAATAGTAATTTAAAATTTGAAAATGAATTTTTTTTTATATAATTAGATAGCAACAATCACATCATACACAAAATGTTACTTTTTCACAAGAAAAATTTTAGTCCCGTATATTAAATTTGCGTGAAAACAAAGTCTACACAATTTTCACGTGAAACTCATTGTCGTCAAAATAAGTTTCTTTATATGGAGTAAACAGTTTTTTCTCGTGAAACTCAAACAACTTACGGTGCTTAAGGACAAATAATGGGGGAGGGGGTAAAACTGGGATTAATGTAACACTCGCAGAACCAATTCTAAAATGACTCTTTGGAAATATTACTGTACTATTTGTTTAAAACCTGGATTATATAGATAAAAAAAAGGTTTATTTCTTTGGCTAAAAGTAGATTAGACCGATAATATCCTCTTACTGGGATAATCAGCTCTATTTCTTAAATGAAATTTAAAATATTTTGTGTTTATGATTTCTAATCACATTAAAAAATGTTAATGTTTAATTGCGAACTCAGACTATATTATTAGAAATAAATGTAAACAGAATTCGATTTTCAAAACTCGTATTTAATTTAAATTTTTGGAAACAGCTTCTGCTTGACAATTATTGTTTTAGCAAGAAAAACAGGAAGCCGTGCTGTTACTAATGAGAAATTTACTAAACTGTTTGTGGAGTGACACTTTGGCACCAGTACTGTACCAGTAATTTGCACATGAATTCAATTCACAATAAAAAAAATTGTAAGTATTTATTTGCTGTGATTTATTGTTAAAAAAATGTGAATAAAATTAAAATTTCAAATCAAAACATTCCCTACCATAGATACTAATAAACTACCCAGGAAAATTTTCTGTTCCAAAGAATCGGTTGTAGAATAGCTACTTTTCATTCACAACCCCTTCAACTGTCGATTCTAACACCGATTCTTTTTGTTTGAAATTGTCCCAAAAGCAACCCCTTCTATAGCTCCAAAGTGGAACCGGTTGCTCTAGAATCAGTTCTGGAACAAGTTCTGGAACTGATTCTACGTCAACAACAACTTCCCAGGAACTGGTTCTGGAACCAGTCCCATGGAATCGGTTGCAGTGGAACAATTTGTAGAATGGGTATGGTTGGCTACCGATTGTAAAAAATTTTCTTGGGTAGTACACAATTGGTTCAAAATGATTAATTTGAGAACTAGTTTTGACTGAAAAATACAAAAGGGAAAGCGATGGCAAGATACTTTTTAACATGTGCTACAAGTATTGGCAAATGTGCTTTCCCATTCCCAAAATGATAACATCATTCACAAAAGGACCGGCTGTTCACAAAGCGCCGAAAAAGCACTGGAGAAACAAAATTTTCAGCGTTTCAGGCAAATCGCTGGCGAAACCAATAAATAGGTGGTGTGGAAACATATTTTCCAAAATAAAATTTAAAATAAGTTCATATGTATTTTTTTTAGTCCTACTGTTATTTGAACTCCAAAAAAAAATTGTTCTTAAAGGAGCTTTTCCACAACCTAAAAAAAATTATTTTATAAAACAAAAAAATTTTAATTTAAAGGAATCAAAAAAAAAAAATTTTTCCTTGCAAACGGATTTGAACTCGGAACCTCTGAACCGAACCTTTTCTAAAGAAGCCTCATCATTTTTGTAAAGTCGTTGCTCTACCCGTGAATTGATTTTTGTACCGCTGCCAACTTCTGACTAGATAATACTGGATAACCACTGATTGCAAATATTGGCATAGCACTCTAAGCCAATTCTTTGCCAGAGGTTTTTTTTTATAAACCACCTAAATTGTTGTAAAACAAACACTGACGAAGCGCTTTTTGCAAATGCGGGCAAAGCGTCCCAAATGAGTGTTCCGCCAGGCATTTATTTTTAACATTGCGGTTACCCAGTGGTCTGCTAGTGCTTGATTATTTGTACCAATGGCAATTTCTGACTGGGCAGTTATTTTTAATGCTTTATTAATTATTTTTCAACAGTTAAAAATAACGTAGCTTTGTTTTAACTATAATTTTCAGTAGATTCTACCGACAAACTTTTTTGAGTGTAATCATTTTAAAAGTCCTTTCATTATTTTTTGCTGGGAGGTTAATAACGCGAATGTTTTCTTCATTTTCATTTTTATTATCTTGCCAAATTGTTAGTAAAAGGTGTTGGTATGTGTATTAAATTATCAAGATTAACCTAAATCATTTTATATTACAATAAAATATTCTGTACGTGAGATTCTTTTGTATGCTAAATAGCAAGGAGTAGCAAAGAAAAATGAACCTTCTTATATACATACATGACATTTCATTACCTATACATAAATTATCGTATGTTTATCCTGGCGTGATGATAAATTACTAATATGATTAATTATACCCTACACCACTACGTGGTCAAGGTATAGTAAGTTTGTGCTGATGTTTGTACCACCAAAAAATATTGGACCTAGACCAGAGAAACAAGCCAGCCGCCGTGAGCCGTTTAAGCCGCCGCCGCCGGTCATTTTTGCTTAAGCCGCCGCCGCCGATTTTTTTCGGCTCATTTCGGCTGGAAGTATCAATTTTCAAATATAAAAAATTTAAAAATAAAAATACATTTTTTAAATTAAATACAATTCTAAAATACATTTTTAAAAATGTAGTTTTTAGTAACTTTAATTGGCCATATAAGGTCCTAAGGGCTCGGTTATGTAAATGAAGATTTAATAAAAAAAAAAAAATGGTCCAGTTGAATATTTTGGATAAATTAGACATTTTGTAACAAATAAATGAAAAAGTAAAGATAAGAGATATTGTAAAATTCTATAATATTTAGAAAAGGACACTTACGGATAAAATGCTCAAACCAATGTTCGAATTGATCACATAATTTCATCATTTAAGGACATTATTGATTGGGCATCTAATTCAAATGGGTCCCTACAAGATATGTGCATCCTGCCCAAACTTTCTCACAAAGCCTCCATTCAAAAGACTTCAAACAAGTTAAATTTCTTAAATCAATCGATATGTATTTTTTCTATGGTCTTTATTTATTCCTTAATTTGTTAAAATTAAAAAGAATAAATAAAAAAAAATTGATTCCCAGTATGCTTTGTCTGAAAATTCTATAAGAGGCAAAAATTGTTTTGAGTTCCAAGGGGGTTATTAATTTCCCAATGTTGGGATTACTTTGGAGCCCTTTACATTGGCAAAAAAATGTGCTGGCAAAATTAATATTTTGCAAGTTATGTTTCAACGAAAAGGACTTGGTACTAAAAGGGTATGTTTATAATTTATTAAATAAAACTTGTATGTTATATTAAATATTTAGGTCCATTTGTTAGATATAGTCTTGACTAGCCATGGATCTGCGCGAGCATGAAACAAATCACACGTGAACCAACAACAAATCTTATATAAATTGATTTTATATATATTTTTTTGCGAGTGATTTTCTGACCGTGATAAAGTGCAGACGTTAATTGTGATCTCTTTTCTATAATTCTATTTAAAATTAAAAGCAATAACATTTGTTATTGTTTTAAGAAAAAACTTTTTTTAATACATTGTATCAGTGCTGCCATAACGGCGATTTTCTCGTCAGATCTAGCGATTTTATTTCGCCCCTAGCGGGAAAAATTGTCCTGTAGCTATTAGCCAAAAATCTAGCGATTTTTTTTATCAGCCGTAATATAATTTTTAAAACTCGGTTTTATGTTGAAAAATATTATAAAACTCGCACATTGATATTCCTTTATTATAAAACACAACATCTTAAACGATTTTAGTAAAAAAAACTCTAAAAATACACATTTCGATAAAATATGGGTATGCACTTTTTCATCGTACAACGCCCTCTATTGTGTATTCGTAATACTAAGATTAATTCAATGAAAATCAGGACTCATTATTTGAAGCTTAATCGTAAAATGTTTCATTATTTAAAAGTTTATAACACTTCTTATTAACATATTAAAGAAATTTTTAAGTAAAAACTGCTTTAAGTACCATTTTTCAACAATCTAGCGATAAAATCGCTAAATATTTACACTGTTTATAATCTAGAGGTTTTCTAGCGATTTTTGGGTCTGATCTAGCCATTTATTTTCAAAATTTGTTGGCAACACTGCATTGTATATTGAAATCAACAACAAATTATTACTTATTATTCAGTAGTAAACAAAGGGATTAATATTCTGCTATACTAATCCTCTGCTGTTACAGCAAAATGGATAGTAGCAGCGAGTCTACTGAAACAAGCGATATTGTCTGGTAGACAGTCGCTGAAAACTAAACAACGAAACGACGACAAAATCGATCACCAGGATTAGTTAAGCATGCAATCAAAATAAAAAAAACTACCAACAATGATGATTAGGGCAAGGAATTCCATGCAAATACATGTTATTTCTCGATAGTCCAAAACTAATATGGACTAAACATTTATCCGAATCATCAAATTTAGAACAAACTGGCATCGATTTGTAGTTGCATTTTTTGACATAAATGCATGTTTTTGCATATTTCGACTTTAAATGCATATTTGGTAGCTTTTTAATGCATATTTTGCGCTTTTTAATGCATATTTGTTCATATTTTTCATTTTTAGTAGCATTTTTTATTTTGTAAAAAAATATAAAAAATTTATACGTTTTCATATTTTGATTCAATCAAAATAAACATTTTTAAAACTTTATTGACCTATGGGAAATCTTCGAGTTCTGTGTCTGTTTGCAAAATAACTAACTTAAATAAATTTTTAAGTTTTAAAGTGCATTATTTTTGCAAAAATTATAGTTTTTAGTGCATATTTTTTTTTTTTTAACCGCATATTTTTCATTTTTAAGTGCATGAAATTCCTTGCCCTAATGATGATATACCAAGTACCTACTAGCAACAACATGTTTGCTGCACTTGATGTAGACAATAATGATGATGATAATTATATTAACGATAAAGCTAACAAAGAGCTGTCTGAAGAAAAACCGCCTCCAATAATTATTCCAAATGTTTCAGATATAAGAGCGATGATGAATAACTTTTCAAAAATAGTAAACCTTGAAGATTATTCGCACAAATCCTTGAGAGATGGTCAGGTAAGAGTAATGGCAAAAAACGTAAAGGCATATAGAGTGATAGTAATATATCTATCTTTTGTAAAAAAACTTAAACGTTTTCAAATCACATTACAAAATGTTGTTTTCAGCCGCTCAAGCCGCCGCCGCCGCCGATTATTTGGTTGCGCCGCCGCCGCCGATTTTTATCCGGCTCAACCTCAATCGCCGCCGCCGCCGCCGATTTTTTGCTTGCGCCGCCGCCGCCGATTATTTTGGTCGGCTTGTTTCTCTGACCTAGACCCACCGATCGACTCAGAATCATGTTTTATTTCGATTTAACTATGTCCGTCTGTCCGTCCGTCTGTCTGTCCATGCATTCTTGTGCGCATTCTGCAGGTCGCAAATATTAAGATATTTTGATGAAATTTGGTACACCGACCTATGACAGCCCAAGGACGAAGCCTATTGATTTTGATTAAAATCGGCCCATCTTCAGACCTAGTGCCCGTATAAGGGTCCCCCCAAAAATGGCTTTTTTACACGCTGCAGGTCACAAATACGAAGATATTTTAATGAAATTTGGTTCACCGACTCACATGGCGCAAGGACAAAGCCTATAGATTCTAGGTAGGATCGGTAAATATTTGGACCTATCACCCATATAAGCTATATTTACAATTTTATCCTCTTTTATCATTTTATAGAAAATTTCGACACAAGTCACATTTTAACCCTTTCGAATATCGGATCCAAACATTAGTTGGCTTTTAATCAGACTGGTGTAGAGTATTGTATAGTCGGCATGCCCGACTTTAACTTTTTTACTCGTTTTTTATACCCTACACCACTACGTGGTCAGGGTATTATAAGTTTGTGCTGATGTTTGTAACACCACAAAATATTGGTCCTAGACCCACCTTATAGTATACCGATCGGCTCAGAATTTTTTTTATTTCAATTTAACGATGTCCGTCTGTCCGTCCGTTCGTCTGTCTGTCTATGCATTTTTGTGCGCACTCTACAGGTCGCAAATATTAAGATATTTTGATGAATTTTGGTACACAGACCTACGTTGGCCCAAGGACGAAGCCAATTGATTTTAGTGAACATCGGTCCATGTTTAGACCTAGTGCCCATTTAAGAATCCCCCCAAAATTATATTGTTTATACGCTGCAGGTCGCAAATATTAAGATATTTTGATAAAATTTGGTACACCGACCTATATCAGCCCAAGGACGAAGCCTATTGATTTTGGTTAACACCGGTCCATGTTTAGACCTAGTGCCCATATAAGGGTCCCCCCAAAATTGGCTTGGTTACAAACTGCAGGTAGCAAATATTAAGATATTTTAATGAAATTTGGTTCGCTGACTCACATTATAGAAAATTTTGACACAAATCCCATTTTAACCCATTCGAATTTCGGATCCAAACATTAGTTGGCTTTTAACCAGACTGGTGTAGGGTATTGTATAGTCAGCATGCCCGACTTTAACCTTTTTACTCGTTTAATGTAAATGTATATTTGTTAGTAAAACACTGTAAGTTGTTTTTCACGTGAAAAAAATTCATTTGAACTTAAAATGCCTCAAAAGTTAATTTAAATCCTAAAAATTTTATTTTTTTTTTTTTTTTTTTTGTTTTATTAGAAGGACACAATCACAATAAATACAAAATGTCACTTTTTAACAAGAAAAATAATAGTCTTATATATTAAATTTGAGAGAAAACAAAGTCTACACAATTTTCACGTGAAACCCATTATCGCGAAAAATCAAACAGTTTTTTCAAGTGAAATCGGAACAATTTACTGTGCTTAAACTTTAACATGCCTTTAAAATACATTCATCATTTTATTTAATCATTCCTTTTAATATATTTAGGAATAAAAGACGTACATAAGGGTGAAATCAAAAAATGTGACAAGATTTTGGGCCAAATTTGTGAGAAGCAAAAAGTGTTAATATTTCGGTTTTTTCTTAATGGAATCAGTGAGTTTAGTCATTATAAAACTTATTGCAAAAAATCTCTTCCACAAGTCGCAATAACTTTTTTTGCACAATTTTAATTTTTTTGTGGTAACGGAGTTTACATTTCCTCAAGCAAAAGATATAACAAAAAAAATTGCTTACGAATTTTCTTCAATTTATTAGTTTTTTGTATTTGGGTTTTCTACATGCTTTCGAATAATATACAACTTGTGTTTATCAAATTGGCGGTTTCGCAAATAAAAATACATTTCATTCCGCGAAATTTTGTATTTTTGGTCCTTTTAAATGCTTTTCAAAAATATAAAATTTTTTAAAATCCAATCAGCGGTTGCGAAGTTACAAAATAATATATTAAAAACATAACATTTCGCGATCAAAAAATTCTTAAATTGCGTGAAACAAATTTAATTTGTCAAACTAATGTCAGTAATGGCTCGAAATATCGATTCCAAAAAAATGAAATGCAAAATCAGTCGTTTTTCGCTCCAGCAGTTTAGGTTAAAAACTAATATTTTTTTGATTATTTATTAGTTGAATCATCTTTTGACACATAAATATTAGTTGAACCACCTCTGTTTATGGTTATTTTAAAATATTTTAAACATTTACCTACATCTTTTTGAATGCAATCTGATGCAAACAATTTTGGTTACGGAGTTTACAGTAACGGAGTTTAAATTTGGTTACTTTTTCATTTTCTTTCAGAAACGCTTTGCCAGAATTTTCTTTCCGAAACAAAATCGTATGATGCCTACAAGGTGAATCCAAATATTTCATTGTTTTTCTTACTCGGTAAATAGTTTCGTTTAAAAATTAGGAACGGAGTTTACAACATTTTTTCAAATCTTATTAAAGAAATCCTTTTTCATCTCGAGAATGGTACATGCTGCAGAAAAACTTCAAGTCTGTTATACTAGATGATATCTTGCAGTCCAACGATCATTTGAGTTTAAATAACATTATACTTTTCGCAGTATAATTAATAGATAACTGCAAAATTCTGGTGTCGGCATTTTTATCAAAAATTATGACGAAAAATCCTTACAGAGTTGGAGTCGTGTTAGCAAAGATATACGAAAAAGTTTGTAAATGTATTAATTTTTATTAAAAGCGTCACTTTTCCTCTTCATAAAAATTCTTACAGTTAGTGTTTAGCTTCATTGGTTATTAAAATACAAGCTATTAACTCTTTCACTACAGTGTACACATCTTTAAAAGAATATATAAAATTTAATAGTGCAAAAAAACTTTATACTTTTTACAAATAAGTTTATTAGGATCTTGGACTTCAAATAAAAATCATTATATGTATAAGCAGTTCAACATGGCACTATGGTCGCGATATTTGTTAATGAAATCTAATTTTTTGAATATATCATAATCTCCTCTCTCATAATAAAGGGGGTTTTGGTGTTTCTCCTAAACTAATGAAGATAAATAATTCAAATTTGGCATATAGCTTCGTTTTATGACGAGAAGAAAACCAATCAAAGGATTTTTGGCTACTCGAATGTTTAAGTGGTAAAACGGGGCTCAGAAGTTTGAAAAAATCGATTTTCGAATGTCATTTTTGGTGGGTAGAATGGGGAGGGGCAAAATATGTTACATATTTTTTTCTAATTTGAGAACTCTTAACAAGAATCTGAAGTCAAATTAACGATACATCCGCAAACAAAAAGTCGGTAGTTAAAGGGTTAAAGTTAAAAAACCTTATGAGATGCTGGTTACGGAGTTTACATTTGGCCTATAAAATTGGCACCGGCGTAGCTAGACCATTTTTCTAGGGGGGGCTATAGCCCCGTCTTATAAAAATGTTGTTTTTTTTTTTTAATTTATCAAAAAAAGTATCAAAAGTTTTATAGGCCTTTTAATTTGTTGGTTCCTCTGTATCGTTTACGATCATCTGTACGATCGTCAGATAGCTATTCGGAGAAGTTACGCTTTCAGCTTTACCTAATTATCACTACAAAAATCAAAAGTTAAGGCTTACATTTTGTTTGAATTGCACTTTGTTTTATGACTTACACCAGCAATACAAATATACTGATAGAAATAAATCTGTACAACTAGCAGAAAAAGCTGCTAAAAATTTGTTATAAATGGCCCTGCAGAAAAAACTGCCGACGGTAGCAGAATCTGTTAAGTAAATTTTAGTTAGATAAAAACAGAAAAAATAAAACTGTTAAATCTAAAAAATTTCAGCTATATTTGGGAGATATTTTGGTTCGTTTTAAATGACAACTTACCCTTCTCATATCAGCAAAAAATTATCTGAATATTAGTAGGAAACAAAATTTTGTTAAATAAAATTTTTACGCACAAAGTTGGTAAATATACTATCCTGTAATATTAATAAATACTCTGACATTTCAAATTGGAAAAAATTGTAAAAAAAATTATAAATAATAAAAAGAAAAAGCTAAAACGGATTATTTTTTGTGAATTACAACATTTCCACAAACACATTAGTCTGAAAATAGCAATATAAGCATGAAATTGTTTTTGGTAATTATTGTTAACGCATGTGGTAACCTAAACCTCATTTCAAAATTGAAAACGCCGTAAGAGAGATACGGCCTATGCAGGAACAACTGGGTGCAATGACTCCTGCTCAATAAAATGCCTTCTTTGCAAAGGAAGCAGTTAACCAACAACCGTCAACAATAACGGGAGAAAACGCCGTAAGAGAGATACGGCCTACGCAAAACAACTGGGTGCAATGACTCCTGCTCAACAAAGGCAGTATTGATTGAGTACTGCCTAACTTGCAAAGAAAGCATTTTGTTGAGCAGGAATCATTGCACCCAGTTGTTCCTGCGTAGGCCATATCTCTTTTAAGGCGTTTTCTCCCGTTATTGTTGACGGTTACTGCCTCCCTTTCAAAGAAGGCATTTACTTTTTTAAATTTTATTTTGAAATATATAATTCCAAACCACCTATTTATTGGTTTTGGCAGCGTTTTGCCAAAGTTAAATTTTTTTTCTCCGGTACTTTTCCGGCGCTTTTTGAACTGCCGGTCCTTTTGTCTATTGACGTTATCATTAAAAACGGTTAATTTATTTGATGAAATTAATTGATGTAATTAATTAAATGTAGACAAAATTTAATTTTCCGTAAAGCAGAACTATGTTTAAATGAAAGTAACTTGTCCAACTTAAAAAAATATGAAATTAAAAAAAAAACACAATCTTTTTATATAGAACTTTTAAAAGAAATCTCAAAATATTTTGAATTTTCAAGAAAAGATTTAAAACATCTTGCCATAATAACACCAAATTAAATTTTAAATAATTTAGAAATAACTTTGGAGCCTTTGTTGTCATTTTTTCCCAAACTTAACGAGAGGTAATGAAGAAAAGATTTTAACCCAATGGAAATTATTAAGATTTTCGAACATTACAGAATTAAACAGTGACATGGCTATAGTTGAATTTTGGGATGAAGAATCTAAATACAAAAAGGAAATGGACAAAAACTGTTTTGAATAACTAATTTATTTTGATCACAATCCACTGACATTGCCACATAGTTTAGTTGCTGCCGAAAGAAAGTTTTCACAACTTATTTTAATAAAAACAAAGTTTCGAAATAACCTTGATTTTATTAATAATTAATATAACGCAATTAAAAAAATTGTGCAAAAACCAAAATCATTCCCACTATGTGTGTGTATGAGACCCACCGAAGTACTAAGTATTTAATATGTAAAAGAATCTAAAATACAAATTTTGTTAATAATTAAATTTAAATAATAACCCCTCAATTCATAAAAGCATTGTAAAGTTATAGGAGGTTTACAAAAAGAAATCTTCATACAAAATTTGTTCAATAAACCCCCTATAATTTTACAAAGCATTTATGAATTTAGGGGTAAATATTTTCATATATTTAAATAAAAACTGAGAAATTTTAAATTTTGGTTATTTTTTCTCATTTGGTAAATTTTTTTAAACATTTTGGTTACAAAAAATGTTTGTTTGTGGCAACACTGTTTCCACAAAAAAAACTGTCACAAAAAAAAATTCCACAAAAAAAGTGTTTCCAAAAAAAAATTTTTCCACAAAAAAAAAAATATTTCACAAAAAAAAGATTTCACAAAAAAAAAGGTTTCCACAAAAAAAAAAAGGTATGAGATAAATGGGATAGGATACCTGAGATGAATTGGGCTATAATATGAGCTTTGAACTCAAGCCCGTTTCTACTGTGTTTGAAGCTTGAATTATACCACATATCAACGCTTGAGTTAAAGCTAAAGTTATTTAAAGTTAAAGTTATTTACACTGTTATGTTCGACTGGAATTCAAGTATCCATTTCGCCACATATCAACGCTTGAATTAAAGCTAAAGTTATTTAAAGTTAAAGTTATTTACACTGTTATGTTCGACTGGAATTCAAGTATCCATTTCGCTGAAGTATGCTATTGAATTACAGTCTAATAAAAGTATAATTCAAGGCTTGAAATTGGAATAAATGACTGGAATTACCATTTGTCTGTTAATTCTACGACATCTTTAGTTATTATACCCTACACCACTATGTGGTCAGGGTATTATAAGTTTGTGCTGATGTTTGTAACACCAAAAAATATTGGTCCTAGACCCACCTTATAGTATACCGATCGGCTCAGAATTTTTTTTTTATTCCGATTTAACGATGTCCGTCTGTCCGTCCGTCTGTCTGTCTGTCCATGCATTCTTGTGCGCACTCTAAAGATCTCAAATATAAAGAGATTTTGATGAAACTTGGTACACCGACTTATGTCGGCCCAAGGACGACGCCTATTGATTTTGGTTAAAATCGGTCCATGTTTAGACCTAGTGCCCATATAATGGTCCCCCCAAAATTATATTATTTATACGTTGCAGATCGCAAATATTAAGATATTTTGATGAAATTTGGTACACCGACCTATGTCAGCCCAAGGACGAAGCCTATTGATTTTGTTTAACACCGGTCCATGTTTAGACCTAGTGCCCATATAAGGGTCCCCCTAAAATTATATTGTTTATACGCTGCAGGTCGCAAATATTAAGATATTTTGATAAAATTTGGTACACAGACCTATTTTGGCACAAGGACGAAGCCTATTGATTTTGGTGAACATCGGTCCATGTTTAGACCTAGTGCCCATATAAGGGTCCCCCCAAAATTGGCTTGGTTACAAACTGCAGATCGCAAATATTAAGATATTTTAATGAAATTTGGTGCGCTGACTCACATTATAGAAAATTTTGACACAAGCCCCATTTTAACCCATTCGAATTTCGGATCCAAACATTAGTTGGCTTTTACCCAGACTGGTGTAGGGTATTGTATAGTCGGCATGCCCGACTTTAACCTTTTTACTCGTTTTTAATGCATTTGTTAGCCAATTTTCAACAACTACATTTTTCGTTCACTGGTAGAGCAATGGCTTTATAAAAATGAAAAGGTTTGTAGTCAGAAGGTGCCGAGTTCATATCCGATTGCCAGCAAAACTTTTTTAATTGTTTTAATTTAAAAATTTTTTTGTTTTAAAAATCAATTTTTTTTGTTTGTGGAAAAGCTTTTTCAAGACCAACTTTTTTTTTGTTTTCCCAACGCTGGCATATTAGTTTCAAAAAAACCTTTTGCCATTGCTAGGACAGCCAGTAGTTGTCCAGCTGTTACCATTTATTTATGTTTTTAGCCACAAACTATTATGTCTCGTTAGTTCAGTGGGTAGAGCTTTTCTCTACCGATCTGACGGTCTGGGTTCAGATCACGGTAGGACCAAAAAAATACATATGGAACTTTTTAAAATTGTTTGGAAAATTTCCTGACCACATATTTATTGGATTTGCTAGCGTTTTGCCAACGTTGAAAATTTTGTTTCCCAGTGCTTTTCTGACGCTTTTAAACCAGCTGGTCCTTTTGTCTAATAATGCTATCATTTTGGGAAAGCAGTAATTGTACCACCTCGCCTGTTTGTATTTTTCTGACTGGGTACATATAAAATTTTTTGAGTAAACTAAAAAACAATAAGGCCAAGACCAATCACATACAACTTTTTTTGTTTATCCTCAAAGCGATTGTATTAGTGAATAGGAAATATAACTAACCATAAAGTAAGGTCAAGTAAATTGTTATCCTTGAGCTATCAAGCGCGTAAATAAATACAGGCACAAAAACTGTAAGGGAAAATCAAAAGTAAAATACAACAATAACACATATAAAAGCTCATCCTTTTGATACATATTTTTTATTATAAAGTTAAAGTCATACAACGATGAGTTACCAGCTGTGCTATTCCTTCAGTGTGTATACCGAAAGTATCCTTGAAATTGATTTAGTCATATGAAGTATGTTGTATGTGAAACTGTAGTGATGAAGTGAAGCGAAAATGAAAAAAAGAAAGGTGCAAAATACTATTGACAAAAATACACAATAAATATTGGGAAAAATATAAATCAAGATTTACCAATATACAAACAAAAAGGGAAGGTTTATACATAGTTTAATAATACTTGGAGAAAGGGAAAAACTAAAAGAAGAAGTAAACAAACTGGGAAAATTGAAAGACAATAGAATCCTTCAATTGTCAGTAGAAAATAAAAGTTAACTAGAAATGAAGCTTTAAGGGCTAACACCTATGTGTGTGTGTGTTTAAAAATCTAAAGGAAAACATTGAAGGAATTCACAGTTTAAGTGCTAATATGCTATCGTTGTTAAATAGCATGATTTTTGGAGTTTAACCCATAGAAAGTTGTCAAATTTACGATAAATGCTAATTTACTACTTAAAATAACATGAACTTTGAATACCCTCATTGTTTTGTAGTTATTTTTTGAATTGTGCTAACAAAAAATGATTTTGCTTGTATATATTACTGCCAAAGGTTTAAAAGACTTAATTCTTTCATTCACTTTTTAAAAATTAATGAAATTTGGGTTAAATTTCATTCCCTAATAGCATTCTTATGGAATTAATTCGATAGCTTAATTCCCTATAGCTTAAAATTATATGAATTCATTCTATTTTGATTGAATTCTAACTGAATGAAACCCAATTTACCTGAATTCATTTAATAGAAAAGTGAATAAAAATTATTTGTTTTCATTCACTTAATCAAATGAAAAATTTTAATTTGTATGTAATTGCTGAAATATTAGCATAATACAATGAAAAATGTTTAAAATTCATCTAACAGAAATAAATAGTATCGTATGCTTTGTTACAGCTTGTATGCTTTGGTTTTGATTATATGTTAGTTTCAAACTACACTGCACTAAATGAATGGTAATAAAATTTCTTCATTCAATTAGTAAAATGGTGAATGAACATGTGATTTGAATGATTCAAGTTAGGAATTCATTCAATTCATATTAAAGCTTTGGGAATGAAACTTATGAATGAATTCTTTACGAATGGTTTAAGGGAATGGTACATGAATCTTTTTAAAATCTGAATTTAATTTTTAGTGAATTAAACTTAAATTGAATTAAGTTTTTCGAAGCTCTGATTACTGCACATCAAAAAGTACACACAGAAAAAAAGTAGGCACTAACAATCGATTTTGTAAAAACAAACACATTTTTTTTTAATTGAAATTTTAATAATAATTTTTTTTGTTTAATGTTTGTAAATTGATATTTTTCATATACACTTAAGTCTCTTTTTATGCGGATTTGAAGTTATGCGGTTTTAAAATCGACTTGTGTTGCGTTTTTTTTTCCAAATTTTATAATACATTTTATTTAATTGTTTTGCCATTTTTTGCATTTTTAAATATTGGCATAACTCATTTTTCAAAATAAGAGAGCTTTTTGATTTCTTTCTTATGCTATGTGTACTGCGAAATAAATTGGGATTTCCCGTTCTAGATTTTATGAAAAGCTGAACAAAAGATATGCTGATTTTATGTT
The DNA here is from genome assembly GCA_949987735.1 of Leucophora obtusa. Taxonomy (NCBI): domain Eukaryota; kingdom Metazoa; phylum Arthropoda; class Insecta; order Diptera; family Anthomyiidae; genus Leucophora; species Leucophora obtusa. Next base: position 176,167,205 of record OX465297.1, read on the forward strand.
TTTTTTTTTGTATGTACCGTATGTATACAAGTGTTATTTTGTGTTAAAAGTTAAAATAAATGAAAAATTTTTTAAAATATATAGAGCACTTGAGGGTTAATTTTCTAAAACTAAATTGGGAATATTATTTTTAGACTTAGCAAAATAATACCAAGAAGCTTAATTAAAATCCGCTAAGGAATAAATGTTATATAAATACACAGAAAAAAATAATTCATACATGGAATGTATTTTTTCATAAACTGTATGAATCGTACATGATATTTTTTTTCCCAAAACTTTTTCATTTGGGGTATGAATTTGTTCATACATATAAGAGAAATGTTCATTATATGAAGTAATAGAAAGTATGATATGTATGAACTTTACCTACATTTTATGAATGTTTTTACCTATTTTATAAAATAACATGATTTTTCCTGAGAAAAATAGAGGATTTTCAGGGAATTGAAACAAATGAAAAAAGGAATTTTTAATAAAAATGCTTTATTGATACGCTTTAAACAAATTTCTCACTTAAAATATATGTTTATATTCCAATGGAAAATTGCTGAAATCAACAATTTGTTATTACGACAGCATTCATATTCTTGTAGAGCAGCTGCACATTAAATTTTACGTAATATTTGTAGGGTAATTTACATATTATTGGGGTTTATATTCTTCAGCTTAGTAAAGGGTACCACTAAATTTTAACAGATATCATCTGAAACAAATAATTTAAAACTAAATCAGTATAATGGCAAAACGAGATTGTTAAAAATTCCTACATACCTCTTTTTGACATTAAACCACGAATACGAAGCTCCTTTTCATTTATTTTGTGATTTTTTCTTTTTTATATAAAATTTACCAAAAAAACAATAATGTTTTGGCATTTATTTTCTAATTTTATTTTCAACGAACTTGATTTGAATATATATTTTTTATAAGAGAATAAATTCTTAAATAGTATGGATTTGTTCATACATATTATGAACTTGAGTCAATGATAGCTATTCATAATATTTATGAACAAATTTGGTTCTGTGTATGTTTAAGAAAAATTAAAAACGTCTAAAATTTGACCTCTGACCTTACACAGGGGCAATTTAATGTATTGATATTTTGCCCTAATTTTCAGGATTGATCTTGTGTTGTTATATTTCGGCCAAAATTAAAAGCTAAATAAATTCCAAGGATCGCCGTTTTCTCGAAATCTGTTAAAATAAAATCTCTGCCCCAGCCAAATGAAAAAAGGAATTCCTACAATTTTTGTAGTTTTTAATCTACAATAGCCGTTTTTTGGAATCACATGGATTTAATAAATCCAAAAAGTATTTCTAAAAGTGCTCAACAGATGGGGTTAGATTCTCCCTATTTTAAAAAGAATTTTCTTTCCGACACTTCTTTCACCCTAATTTTTAATACCGAATTCGATGATGAAGGATTTTACTTTAACTTTTAATTTTTAATTATATTTTATATAAAACAGCGATAGTTGTTTTATCACTTCAATTTATATCTTTACACAATTGAAAAATTCCATTGCAATATTTAATATTCACTAATTGGATTTAATTAAATTACTTACTGTAGAGTGAAAAATTGTCATTTCTATTTCAGCTATTTCTCCATGTCCAAGATCGAAAATATGTATTTGGTGGGGTGTAGTTTTTTTTCTAAACATATTTCTTAAAAAAAAAATTAATAAAAACCTTTAATTTGTTAGTTTTTCAATTTTTTTGTTTCTGTTTTAATTTTCATTCGAATTTTTTTTCTGTCATTAAATTAACAGGCTGTTTCATATATTTGTGCTTTTATTATGGATTTATTAAATCCAGTTTTTTTTTTGGATTTAATAAATCCACTTTTTGTATGAAAAATTCTAAATCCAGGTGATGAAAAAAACCCTAAATATGTTCTTAATAAAACCTTAAAGTCCAATCGTAGATTTTTTAAAATTACTTTAATAAAATTTTTAAAAATGTAAAAGTATAAATTTGAAAAAAGTGTTTAAGAATTCCGACCTTTTTGGTACTAATTTAAAACGAGTTTGCAAAGCACATGATAAAACTACTTTTTAATTGAGTACCTTGGAGTTAATAAAATAAGAAAATGTTTTTGCATTACAATATTTCTACAAATTTCAAAATTTGAGCTCGAATAATTGTGATAACTTGGTTTTTTTTTAACCGATTTTAGTTTTTATTGCCTTATTAGAAAGATAATTTACTGTTTATTACGATTTTTTAATCCTTTTAATTCAAGTTGGAGTTGGAGAACCCTAAGGTACACGCGAGAGAAAACTGCTAGAGATAGAGCAAAAAGAACCCTAAATAACTTAAATCGTTTACAACGTAATTTTATTTTTTGTAATCCACTGAACGAAAATGAAATTGAACGAGTTCTGTGGTGAATTAATTCAGTAAGGAATTAAATCACTTTTTTCCGTTCGATTTATAAAATTGAACGCGTTCACCAGTGAATTAATTCATTTGATTTAATAAAGAGAACTATTGCAATGGAATTAATTCTTTGAATTTATTGTTTTATAAACGCGTTCAGTTGAACGAATTGAGTGAATTACTTAAGAAAAGGAATTCATTCAATTCTAGAGAACATTGAATTAGATTGGTAGTGAATTCATTCAAAAAAGAATTAATTCTTCAAGGCTCTGACTATGGCGTATTTTATTTATACGTTTTTAGAATACTAAGAACTCTACAAGCTATTAAAATATGTTGTTGCTTCTCATTTGAGTTCAGTGAACGTAATTTTTATTTTTCAATTTAGTGAACGTAAATTTTTTTTTTCAATTCAGTGAACGTATTTTTTTTTTTTAATTCACTGAATGTAATTTTATTTTTTTTTAATTCACTGAACGAAAATGAAATTGAACGAATTCAGTGGTGAATTAATTCAGTAAGGAATTAATCATTGGTGGACTTAGGCCGGTCTGGGGTGGGCTTAGCCCAGATTAGCCCAGATTTTTGCCCACCACAGAATTTTTAAAAAATCTACCTAGAATTCTTTTATCTATGATTTTGATGGCGTAAAATATCACAATATTACTTTTTTTAAATATCAATCCTGTGTTTTTGGTTTGGGAAAATGTCTACTGGTTTCCTAGGCAGATGATTTGTTGAAATCTAAGGGTCAGTTCTATAGTCAGAACTAAGATCGATTTTTGTTTTAAATATTTCTTAAATAAGCAATATTTAAGAAACAAATCTATCTTAGTTCTGATTATAAAATTGACTATAAGAGTTTTTCTTTAAGAAAAATTATTAGAACCGCAAAGTTGTTCAATAATAAAAAAATTAATAACAACAAAATTATTTTCGTTGTTGTTGTTTTGTGTGTTATTTTCAAATTTCTTTGCATATTTCATTGCATTTGAAGACACTAGGTAAACGAATAATTAGTTTATATCTAACAAGGAAGTTACTTCAAACTAAACACTACTGTGTTATTTCAATGAAATTTCAATATTTTGTAGAAACAAAAATTGTAAGATGAACTTCTCACTATTTTTGTCCACTTCGGTAATTTAAGTGGTCAGAATATGGGGTTAGATAGGGTTCGTCCGAGGTGGACGAATTAGAAAGGTTGATCTTAGATTTCTTTTCTCTATTAAATATCTAAATTTCATAATAATCTGAGAATATAGCTTGGAATACATTCCTTGTACGAGGTTTTCTTCAGAAAAATAAATGCACTATTCAGAGTTTTGTATAAAAACATGGCGATTTTGATAGGATAAGCTACCAGGATTATTTAATTTTTAAAATTTTATTAGAAGGCAAGGAATCATTTTTAAGATTTTTTTGTGTGAAAAAATAGTAAGCATAATGCCGAAAGTGTTTTTTAGGATTAAGAGTGTGAGAATGGGCAAATAAACAGCAGAAAATTAATGGGTCGCTTGCCCACCCAAGAAAAATGGTCTAGGTACGCCTATGGAATTAATTGACTTTTGTCCGTTCGATTTATAAAATTGAACGCGTTCACCAGTGAATTAATTCATTTTATTTAATAAAAAGAACTATTGCAATTGAATTAATTCTTTGAATTTGTTGTTTGATGAACGCGTTCAGTTGAACGAATTCAGTGAATTACTTAAGAAAAGGAATTCATTCAATTCTAGAGAAAATTTAATTTAATTGGTAGTGAATTCATTCAAAAAAGAATTAATTCTTCAAAGCTCTGGTTGTGAGTCATAAGACTATTTTTAAGACTGAAAGTCACAAATTTCCATACAAAATAATAATAAATTCTTGTAGTTTATTTAACCTTCTTGTTAAATAATTTTTTTGTTTATAATTTTTTAATTTAATTGTTATTTCCTGAAGATGCTACACATTGGAGTAGTAAAATATTGAAATAAAAAACTTTTTATATATAAAAAACAAAACCTTAAGCTCAAGAAAATTGTGCAGTTAAAAACGAATAATAAAGTTAACAGAGACTTCGAAAACATATTTTATTGTTTACTCCATTCTCATTTCGTTGATGTAGTAGACTACGTTTAATATGAAATTTTGATGTTTCAATTTGCATTGCACTATTGCCACCACTTTCTAAAGAAAACTGAAGAAGGGGACTTGGAAAATCCCCGAAACGATCGTCTTTTCATTCCTGAAAGTGTTAGAGGTTTTTGAAAGGAAAAACTCTGTGAAGTATTTGTTAAGAGAATATCCTGATGAAGAAAAATAGCAGTTTTTGAAAAAAGTACTTATTATGTTAATTCATAATAAGGAAATTGGCCTCGAACTGAATTAATTTCTAATTAATTTCAAATTTTATTTGTAAATGTTATGATTGTGTCGATAACAGGTCTTAATTTTTTTAAAGTTTTTAAACATAAATTTGAATAATTATAATTTATTGTGACTTTGCAACAACAAACACATGAAAAATACAGTCACAACTAAGAGTCACAGACTTTTCGTAGGAATAGACACGTAAATTTTACGTAGGGAAGTATGTAGGCTTTTTGCGATAAGTAAAAAACTTTTCGACTACACCTTTTGCAATTGTAATTCAGAAAATATCAATTGAAATTCAGAATTTCCATTTGAAATTCAGAAAACATCAATTGAAATTCAGAATTTCCATTTGAAATTCAGAAAAGATCAATTGAAATTCAGAATTTCCATTTGAAATTCAGAAAATATCATTTGAAATTCAGAAAATATCAATTGAAATTCAGAAATTGTCATTTGAAATTCAGAAAATATCAATTGAAATTCAGAAAATATCATTTGAAATTCAGAAAATATCAATTGAAATTCAGAAACCGTCATTTGAAATTCAGAAAATATCAATTGAAATTCAGAAATTGTAATTTGAAATTCAGAAAATATCAATTGAAATTCAGAAATCGTCATTTGAAATTCAGAAAATATCAATTGAAATTCAGAAAACATCAATTGAAATTCAGAAAATATCAACTGAAATTCAGAAACCGTCATTTGAAATTCAGAAAATATGAATTGAAATTCAGAAATCGTCATTTGAAATTCAGAAAATATCACTTGAAATTCAGAAATCGTCATTTGAAATTCAGAAAATATCAATTGAAATTCAGAAAACATCATTTGAAATTCAGAAAATATCAATTGAAATTCAGAAATCGTCATTTGAAATTCAGAAAATATCAATTGAAATTCAGAAATCGTCATTTGAAATTCAGAAAATATCACTTGAAATTCAGAAATCGTCATTTGAAATTCAGAAAATATCAATTGAAATTCAGAAAACATCAATTGAAATTCAGAAAATATCAATTGAAATTCAGAAACCGTCATTTGAAATTCAGAAAATATCAATTGAAATTCAGAAAACATCAATTGAAATTCAGAAAAATGTAAACACATTTTTAAAAAGAATCCGTCCAGGTAGATAATGTTATCCCCTATAAAAATTTATATATGGGGTTTATCAAAATAAGTAAAATTCATTTTACTCACGCAAGTGAAAAATATTTAAAATTTGTGTGCCTCAATGATTTTATGTAGACTAATTTCTTTCTTGTAACGAATTATGGCTCCATTAGACATTAAAACGTAACGCTGATATTAAAGACTATTATTTGGCTTTAAATTTCAGCCTTACATTTTGGAGCCATAATTCGTAACAAGAAAGAAATTAGTCTACATAAAATCATTCAGGCACACAAATTTTAAATAATCCTCACCCGCGTAAATAAAATGAATTTTACTCCCACGTAATAATCAAACGTATTTTGATAAAATCTATATATAAATTTTTTGTAGGGTATAACAATACCTACCTGGCCGGATTCTTTAAAAAATTCTGTTTACATTTTTCTGAATTTCAATTGATGTTTTCTGAATTTTAATTGATATTTTCTGAACTTCAAATGATATTTTCTGAATTTCAAATGATATTTTCTGAATTTCAAATGATATTTTCCGAATTTCAATTGGTATTTTCTGAATTTCAAATGATATTTTCTGAATTTCAATTGATATTTTCTGAATTTCAAATGACGGTTTCTGAATTTCTATTGAATTTTTCTGAATTTCAAATGACGATTTCTGAATTTCAATTGATGTTTTCTGAATTTCAATTGATATTTTCTGAATTTCAATTGATGTTTTCTGAACATCAATTGATATTTTCTGAATTTCAAATGATATTTTCTGAATTTCAAATGATATTTTCTGAATTTCAATTGACATTTTCTGAATTTCAAATGATATTTTCTGAATTTCAATTGATATTTTCTGAATTTCAAATGACGGTTTCTGAATTTCAATTGATGTTTTCTGAATTTCAAATGACGATTTCTGAATTTCAATTGATATTTTCTGAATTTCAATTTATATTTTCTGAATTTCAATTGATTTTTTCTGAATAATAATTGATTTTTTCTGAATTTCAATTGATATTTTCTGAATTTCAAATGATATTTTCTGAATTTCAAATGATATTTTCTGAATTTCAAATGATATTTTCTGAATTTCAATTGATAATTTCTGAATTTCAAATGGAAAATCTGAATTTCAATTGATGTTTTCTGAATTTCAAATGGAAATTCTGAATTTCAATTGACGTTTTCTGAATTTCAAATGGAAATTCTGAATTTCAATTGATATTTTCTGAATTTCAATTGATATTTTCTGAATTACAATTGCAAAAGGTGTAGAGCTGTTTAATACGAATTTTTTGCAAAAATCCTACATATTTCTCTTGCTATAGGTAAGGTAAACGTAGATAAAACATTTTTGATTCTTAAGCCCCCCATACATTTGCAATATTATGTCCAATATAATGGCACAGTATTTTTCTCTTTTTGCCACACACCATACAATAAATTACAACATATACTGTAGTGGACTAAAGTGGATACATTAATTCAACATTTTTCGAAATTTGTTATAATTTTTATTTTATTATAGAAACTTAAATAATTTTTTTAAAGCATAAAACTAAAACATTCTTCCTTAATAAAAACCTAAATAGAGTAGACTATATCATTAAGAAGTTAATGAAAAAAATAATTGCAAATTGTGACCTCATATTTGAAATTTTCGGCAAGCTCTTTCTTTAATATGAATATTTCTTTAATATTTTGTCGCAAGTCCTTTGTTCTTTAAAACAGATTTTATGCTTTCCACGAGATTTTTAATAGTTTGAGGTGGAATATTAGCCCATTCCGCTGAAACTCCTGACCACAAATTATACCAGATATGAATCAGCTGATTTGGGCAATATGGCCGACAGAAAATGAGCAAAGCAAAACGCAAAAATTTAAGAAAAACACAAAAGATAAAGCACAATAATCTAAAAAGAGACAGATATATACAAAAAATGCGCAATACAAAATGTATGGAGATTTTATATGGTTATCTCCCTCTTGACTTGACTTCCATGTAAACAAAACCATACGGTTCGAGAATACTTTTTTGACACCTGTCATTGGTTTCACATCTGGTATTAATCTGTGCTCCTGACCAAAGATCATCTTCCGCATTGGGAGAAGCTTCTTTTGACAATTGCCCACCAATTCTCGATGGGATTCAAATCGGGGCTCTGACCTGGCCACTTCAAAAACTGGAAAAACTACACTTCGATATCACAAATTGAACAAAAGTTATTAATACAGATTTAAAAATATTCCTTTATGTATCCACTTTAGTCCACTACTGTACGTAGCAAAAGATCGCCACAATATTTTATGCAATATATGAATTCAACGTAACCTCAAAATGCACACAAACAAACAGCGCAAAATTAATATTGCACAGTGTTGCCAATAGATTATGCAATATTTCAAGTTGTCCAATAAAAATCAAAAGTGTTTTGATTCACTACATAATATTGCTCAACCTTCAATTTAATACATACACGGTCAATATACTTGCACCACTTGGAAAGTTGTACCATAATATTGCAAATGTATGGAGCGCTTTAGATAAAATGTGATGGCTTCATGCTGCGTGTCACTGACCACTTTACTTAATTTTCACATTGTAGTCGCCCTTGGTCCGCATTTTGAAAAATTTTGTATTATTTATTTCATTCAGTCTATGGATACAATATTATCCTTACAGACTAGCAACTTATATCTAAAACTAATTATTTATAACAATTTATTTAAAAGAGTTTTAAACTTAAAATTAGAAATACTTAAATCTAAATTTCCACAAAGATTATTGAATAACCTCATTGACTTAGTAATTGGTTCATTCAAAGCATAATCAATTATATTTATTGAAAACAAAAATGATTGCTGGTTTAAAAAACTGAATAAAAACCATCCTTAAACCTTTGTTTAAGAGTCCAGAAGGTATGAAAATAAAACTCTTATTTGTTTAGAAATGTGTAAATTTATTGATAAAACAAATGTTAAGTATTTTTACAAAAAGAAAAACTAAGCAAAATACAAATTTAGATTCACAAATTTAAGGAAAAAGTGTTTACATGTATAAGAAAAAAATATATATGTAACAAAATACTTGGAATTTGTACGTTTAAAAGAATCATATATTTTTATCAAACTGTTGTCTTGCAGCAAAATGTTTAACTTTTAACATTTCACAGCTAAAATTATGCAAAAGTATACACAATATTTCTATATATTTTATGTTAGCAAACAATATACAGCTGAATCCTGATTTGCGCCCCTCCCCCTCCTCCGCCTACTAAAAATAATAAAAGAAAATAAAATTTTAACCCTCGAACTTACGCAAGTCCAGAGCTTTTCTACGATAAATTAACACTCAGGGTATCCCCCTACTAAAACCGGGAAGGAGGATAGTTTTTGTGGACATTTGACATTATACATCTACATTATATGTGACAAGAAGACCCTTGAGGGTAGTTCACTGACCAGACCTCATGTGTTACGAATATGACTTCCGAAACATGTGTATAAAGATGTGTTGAGCTAAAGGATTTTTGAACTATACAGTATTATAAATATATAAATTCACAATAAATTTCTTTTAAATCTTGCTTAAAAATAATTTTTTTGCTCGGAAAAAAATTCAAAATATTTTTTCCTTGCAAGTTCTTTTTGATTCAAAAACAATTTCCACTTAAAAAAATTGCGAGAAAATGTTTTTGCTCTACATTCAATTATTATTTTCTTTGTCTCAAAAAGCAAATCCGGGGTACAACTGTATTAACAAAACTCATTATTGCTTTAAGAAATTTTGATCTCTAGTGTAGCAAAACTATTGCTATTTTTTGCATAAACTAATTTTTTTTTTTTTTCAAATTTGTTAAACTTAATTATTTTTAAAAAGCTAGTTCAAAAATAACAAAAGTTTGGAGTTATTATTTGGTGTTGTATAATATATGTTTACATTATTTTTAAGATAAATGTAATACTTAAATGTTTTCTTCTACTGAACTAGTGTCAAGTTGGACGAGTATGTCTTCTTCTACCTGGGGCGGTTGACGTAAACTCGAGCTAATACTTGGTGTATTCTCTCCACTTGTACTTGGTTGATTATCTGTAAGTTTACGCTGTTGTTTTTTCTCTTCAGTGACTCGTTGTTTTTCTTTTTCTATGAGCAGAAAGTTGGGATCCTGCGATGGACACTCCAAGTGGACACAGTGAAAAATTTCATTGGCTGTATTTCTGGTACCCACAATACGTATGAAAACCACTGGTATAGGGGTAAATGAGAAATTTTGCCAAGACCTGGCTTTTTCATTTCGTTTATCTACTACCATAACCCAATCTTTTTGGTTAACAGAAGTCTCAATATAAAAACTGTAGTTGCGATCATCACAATCCCACAACAATAAACGCATAGAACCAATAATATAGGGCTGGCCTGTAATAAAATAAATAAAGTAAAAAATAAAACTCTCAACATAAATAAAAACAAATGAATGATAACTCACCTAAACGGACCAAAATTTCACCACTATCCAATTGATGACAAGTATAACCCGAATCCCAATCATAATCAATATAGTTACCATTTAGTAAAGCGTTTCGAGTTCGGCTTACACCATCTACCACCACTGCACTCATTTCTATAGTTGCCACATTAGCGGTGGGTGCCACTATACCATTAATTACTTTAGGTATATTGGTTGTATACATCGCCTCCAAAGCAACAACATGGAATACTTTATTCACGGTATTATGTGTTCCCACCAGTCTTATATAACGTACTGGCCGAGCCTGGAAATATAAAAATTGCCAAGATCTGCAGTGATATTGGGAATAGTCTATAACACGATCCCATTGTATTTGATTGGCAGACACTTCAATAAAATACGAATAAGCACGATTATCACGATCCCATAATAAAATTTTTATATGATTTATAATACAAATTGTGCCCAATTCGACGGTGATACCACTATCATTTGTATCTGTGATACAGTGGCGTGTATAACCTTTTTCCATGTCATAGGTGGTAACATCACCATTTAATAATTCAGCACGACATTCACCTTGTATGGTACGTGAAACAAATTTAGCTGTGGCAACATTATCTTCTGGCCACAAAGCAGCACGATAGGGTAAATATTTTGAAGTACTTTGTTCTTCGATGGCATCTAAGAGCTTATCAGGATCTAATATACCCGATGGACGTACAACTTGTAATAAATGTTCGAGATTCATGAGAGGTAAACGGACATACGAAACGACAGACTGTAAATATAGAAAATATTTTATGTTAACAAAGTAATATAAACAAAATTTATTCAATAAAAAACTCTAGTCGCTGAAAATGTTTGGCTCAAAACTAGGCTTTTGTCATGCACAAAGTAACGACTAATTTTTATGACGTAAACCAAAACTATAGGTTTCTTTTTTTCGAATTTTATATCTACAGATTGCGTTTCAAAAAATTGTCCATCACATTTTTGCAATAACTTTTTTAAAAATCACTAAAATTGAAAATTTTTTTGTAGTAGGCTTTGAAATGAATATAAGAAAATTTCATATTTTAAATTTTTTTGCTAGAATCTTTTATTCACTTCAAAATGGCAAGCGAATTGGAAGTGCGAATAAACATTGTGAAAACTTTTCAAAACCACCCTCAGTGGACACTAAAAGTTGGCCCGAAAACGGTTTCTAGAGTTCTAAAGAAGTTTAAAGTCGACTTGGAGATTACTCGAAAGGCAGGTTCTGGCAGAAAAAGCGGCATCAGAGACCAGAATAAGGCGAACAAAATTAGTGCCATGTTGAAGAAGAATCCCAACATTTCAGGGAGAAAAATCGTTCAAAAAGGGGATTGTTTAGAATTGTTACGCAAGGTCAAAAAGGACGCTAGCCTGAAAACTTTTAAAGTATAGAAAATTCCAGATAGGAATGCTGTTAAGAAGACGAAAACAAAACAGCGTGCCAAAAAATTAAAAAATGACAACGAGACGTATGTTTTAACTGACTTCTCACAGCTTCCAGGCCAGTAATTCTACATTGCAGACTCAAGACAAAAATGCAATCTCCTCAAAAATTCCTGGTAGGGCAAGCTATCTGCACTTGCGTTGAGAGCGCAAGTCTTTCGTGGTCACGGGTAGAATAAACTCGGAAATTTATATAAAAGGGTGCTTGGAGAAGCAACTTAAGCCTTTTGTAAGACACAATGGAATCTCTACTTTCTTTTGGGCCGGCCGAGCCTCTTGCTATCACAGCAAAGCTGCCTTGGAGTGGTACTTAAATAATAATGTGCTTTTAGTGCTTCGAGAAGCAAATCCACCAAACTATCCAGAATTCAGGCCAATTGAAAGTTACTAGCTTTGGTCAAAAAGGAAATTAGGCAACAAAAAAGTTGTCAAAGATACCAAAGATTTCCGCGGATACCATAAAAGCGTTGATAAAAGGGATACCAGAAAAATTAAAAGATTTTGTAAAATAAAAATAATAAAAATTTGTATATACCCGAGTAAAAAAAATTATATATAATCATATCTGGCATATATTACAATATATAATTAGACCTGTTGTTATGTATATCCATATATAATTATATATGACGTCTTTTTCCAAAATTTTTCCTTATATTATGCCATATATAATTTCAACTAATTAGATATCGGCCTTTATACTATTAGATATGGTATATATGATTATATATAGAGATATATCATAATATATATGGTGGCATTTTAGCAATATATAGTTATATATGGTATCATTTAAACAATATATAACTATATATGGTGCCAGTTAAACAAGATATTATCATATATGGTGCCATTTAAACCATATATTATTATATATGGTGCCATTTAAACAATATATGGGCATATATGGTACATCATGAAGTGTCATATTTCTATGGACATAGAAATAGGACACTTCATTCAAAATTATCTTCATGCATTTCTCTTAATAATTATAAACCAATAATTATATTTCTTTTCCATTATAGTAAACCGTAATCAAGTAGTCTCAGATTATATATAAAACTTTTTAATATTTAAAACATGCAAATATTTACAACAAAATTACTTTACTTTGTTCATTATTGACTTGGACATAAAAATAGGACACTTGCAATAATTGTCAAAATTTTATTCGATGCACTTAGTAACAATTTTCTTTTCATAATTTGCGTTTGAAATAAGTAAATTCTTTTCTAATTGTACCAATATGGGACGTGGAAAACATTGTAATCCAGAAAAACGAAAACTTATATCTCAATTCCACAACGAGATAAAATCTCCAACTGAAATTGCTAAAATACTAAAGTGTTCACGAAATATGGTATACAATGCTATTCGTCTATGTGCTGCCGAAAAGAAATATCATACGCAAAATAAAGAACGTAAGCCATTCCGTCGTAAAACTTCAACTTATATGGACAGGACTATAGTACGCAAAAGCAAACTCAACCCTTTATGTCCTCCCGTCAAATAAATAATGAAATCAGGGAAAAATTCAACGTTAAAGTGTCAGACAGGTTAGTAAGAAGAAGACTGAATGAAGCAAACTTATTTGGACGAATAAATAGAAAGAAGCCTCTTCTTTCAAGAAAAAATATTAAGAAACGTATTGATTTTGCCAAAACGCAATGGACTGAATGAAGCAAACTATATTGGACGAATAAATAGAAAGAAGCCTCTTCTTCCAAGAAAAAATATTAAGAAACGTATTGATTTTGTCAAAACCCAATGGTTTTGGCAAATCAATGAATGAAATCGGGGTACCGATGAAACGAAGGTAAATCGTGTCGGACTAGATGGTAGAACATTTGTACACCGCCCAAAAAACAAGGCTTTAAACATTAAGTACACTCAGAAGACCTTGAAATACGGTGGGAGTAATATTATGTGTATGTGGGGCTTTTTCCTGGCGTGGTGTTGGGCCTATAGTAAAAGTAGAGGACAAAATAGACAGGTTTCAATATTTGAGCATTCTTAAGAATGTTATGGAGCCATTTGCCTATGAAAATATGCCAGTTAAGTGGACATTTATGCAAGACAATAATCCGAAGCATTCGTCGAACATAGTGAAGGATTGATTTTTAAAAGAACAAATTAAGGTTTTGGACTGGCCAGCCCAAAGTCCGGAAGTTAATCCAATAGAAAATCTTTGGAATGATGTAAAAACAAAAGTTTCGCAAAACAATTACAAAAATTCCACCGAACTTTGGGCTGGTATTCAAGAAGCCTGGTATTCTATACCAAAAGAAAGATGCCAGAGATTGGTTGAGAGTATGCAAAGAAGATGCGAAGCAGTTATTGATAATAATGGATACACCACAAAATATTAGTGTAATATTAACGCTATAAAAATAATAGTTTTAAAACCCCAAAAAATTTTCGGTTTTTTGTAAAAATATAAAATGTGTCCTATTTAGAAGTCCAGGTATTTTTATTAGTTTATACATATTTACCGATATATATATAAAATAGTTGACGGATTTTTATTTAAATAAAGAATGAATTACAATCATCAATAATAACACTTCCCGTATACGAAATAAAAAATTTTATTTTTGTTTTATTTTTCAAAATAAATAATTATGTTTCTTAACACATAAAAGTGTCATATTTCCATGTCCATAGCTGTATATAGTTTGTAACAATGTATATTACAAAGAGTACTTCTGAATCACTCTAAAAATGCAAACAAAGTGTACTCGTTAGTATTCATGTGATGAAAATGTATACCTAAAAACCATACTTTAATAACATTATGTAATCACTTCCCAATAAGCACATAGGTTCTAAAAATTCAAATGCTTTAAATTTTGTTTGAAGTAAAGTATATTTCAAATTCTAGCATTTGTATATTTAAAAAAAATAGTTCAAACTTGAATTTTTGTTTCCCTTTTGCTGGAGTATGCTATTGAAATAAAATGTAATTAAAGTTTTATTCAAGCCTTGAAACTGGAAAACAGGGCTGGAATAGGACTTGTTTTCAACTTGAATTCCAGTGAAATTGTTTATAGGGTTTTAAATTACTAACAAAATGCTCCAGTTGAACTACTGACAACATGGGACACCACGTGTAAAATAAATCAGTGTTGGAGATACTTCACAATCAGTTGATGCTATTTGGAGTGCTTTTAAAATTACTTTTTTGTAATGACTTTTTTCGCTGGGTAGGTACACGCAATTTTGACAATAGAAAATTTGGGAAAATATGATAACCTACGTGGAACAGAGCTGCTCTTTAGTCAAACTCTAGATAAACCACTTTTTCGCATCTACTTACTGTCCATTAAGTAAAATATCCAAACTTAAAAATATTTTCAAATTTACCTGTACATCTACATTTTTATTGTTTTTGCACCATTCCCACACGGCTAAAAAAATCTGAACTTCGGGCGCAAAAAAAGAATCACGTCTCAAAACTTCTTCGAGAGATTCCTGATACATAGAATATAAAAAAAGAAACATTTTTAACAATATTTCTTAAAATATTATTGGTCTTACGGTTTTATATTTATCTTACTTTTGATAAATTCTTAAATGATTCATGTTGCAATATATCGGCCGCATTGCGGTCCATAAATGTCAAGCAGACTTTTGTTAATTTTTCCAAATTATATAAACGAGCAGCATCTAAAATTGCGCAAACATTTGACAAAGCCAAATATTGACGTAGATAATCGGAAATGGCCAATTCTAGTTCGGATAAACCATATTGATTCGCCAAACCCAATGTGTCCAATATATTGTCTTCGTCCATTTGTGACAACGACAAATGTCCAGAATAAATGTAGCATAGTAATGCCTTAAAAGCATCGACTGGTACTTTGAGGTGTATTTCCGATTGAGTTGATTCCGAGAGACCTCCATACAATAGAGCACGGAAATATTCACTACGAGCAGCCAACATAACTCTATGAGCTGGTAGCCTTTGATTTTCCACAATAAAAGCTACATCTGAGTAGTCATCATTTAAGCATAATTGAGCCATTTGGGCGGAAAATAATTCTAATACAGAAGAGTAAGTGGAAACAAAAATTAATGTTTACAACACATTTTTTCAAAAAAAATAAAGCTATACTACCTGTTAATTCAATTTCATCTGATCTTGGTTTATTGGGTAAACGTAACCCGGACATTTTATGATGACTTTGACTGCTCATATTCTATTGGCTTCCACAATTTTTCCTTATCATGCAATTCAATTTTTTTTTATTCTTTACTCACTTTAATTTCTTGTTAAATTTTATAGTGTCTTCTTTCCTTCGTGTATTAGTTTTTACCGTTTATATTACTGTATTTTGTAAATAATTGTTCTGGTTTTTATTAAAATTATTCCGGTAGGACGCAAATTCTTCATATTTAATTTTTTTCGTTGGAATTGAATTTGTTGTAGAATTTCGCACTTTCCAATACCTAGAAGAACTATAGAGTTGCCATACACCACTTTAAAAATAGTTCCTATATCAAAGTACCAAAAATTTTAATACACTGTTAAAAAAGAAAAGGAAAATATAGTGTTAACCCGGTGTCTTCAAATGCAAATAAATGATATGAAATGTCAAAACCTTTGCAGAGAAACGTCAAAATGTTATATATTGCAAAGTGGTGGAGAACACTTTAGCATTTCACAGCTAAATATGATAGATTTTTTCCGAAAAACACAAAATTTTATCAAACATTAATTATTAGGTTTGTTTTATTCGAATTTTGTATAAATATTCCATACAAATTTAAGCATTTATAAAACTTTTAAGAAGGTATAAATTTAGCTTCTTAAAAATTAGGTACACCCATAAAATTACATAGTGGCATAGTGAGTAAAATCCATAGTAATTTTTAATTTTAATTGAATTCACTATTATAATCAATAACAACTATGGACAAATTCAAAAGAAACCTTTTTTCAGTTACTCTGTGAAAATAAATTTCAAATAATTTTTCATTGTCAAGGAAATTTTAAAAACATTTTAATTAAATTGAAATTTATAAATGGCATCAAACAAATTTTTTGTGAGTAAATATTATAAAGTATTATGATAATTTCAATATTTGAAAACTATTTTTTGCAGATAACGAATTGGCATATAAATCAAGAAAAATTTCCAGGATACATAAAGTGCAGACTTGGAAAATTAAAATTATTGGTTTCGGAGGAACAGCAAATGAAAACATAATAAAGCATTGAAATTCTCCATGTATTCATGTTAATAAAGTTGTTAAAAAGGATGTGTTATTTATTTTTTCAGTTAGGTTAACATTTTTCCAATGAGGCGTCGTTAAAATATACTATTTTTAAATTTTTTTTAATTTCAACTAGAAAATAATTGCCAATAAAATCCTCCATAGTTAATTTGATGATAACAGAAAACATAGTTACCTTTCACTACATCATATCAACTACGTCATAGTGAGGGTTATTTCACCATTGACATAGTCGAAAATATAGTGATCAGCAACTACGTTTTTTTTTGGGTGTAGTTATAAAAATGCTACCAAAATTCTTCGCTTTTCTCTTTCAAATGTAAACAAAAATATTTGTCATAAAAATATTTTAAATTTTAGAATTTTGTATTTCATAAAATATCTGAAACAATAAAAGCTAACAAATGAATTATGCGTTTGTTGGTAAAGGTACAACAAGGCACACAAGATTATTGCTCCATTTCGAGTTCCGGCGAAGTCTTTGTACGAAAACAGCTTTTGTACTAAGGCGACCCAAAATGTTTAAATTTTGTTTGTTTACAAAAAATAAAAGAAAATCAGGTAAGTACGGATAGTCGTTTTTTTACAAGTCGTTATAGATATAGGTATAAAATTCGAAAAAAAACAAACCTATTATCTAAAAATAATAAATAATTAAACCCATTCACATTCTTTTTTTATCAAATTTTCTGTTATTTTTTATTACAAAATTAAAAAGAAAAGTGACATTTGATGGCAGGCATCATTGAAAGAGCATATTGCAATAAAATTGAAATTGGTAGCATTCGGCAGAGAAACCTTAAACTGATACTGGTGACTTGTAGCGCTTTGTGATTACTTACTCTGCTGAACGATGATTTCTTTATTTTGTTTTTGAAAACACTTTTTCTATAGTTTGCTTTCATTTTTTTTTAATTTTTATTTTCGAATTATATTTGTATGTTTTTATTAGTCATTCATACAAAACAATTTTTATTGTAAATGAACAACAACAAATGTATCACTTATTGATCAAAAGTAGCAAACATTTTTTACGCTACCAAAATATGACAGCGCTACCTGAGCGCTCAGACTGAACGGTTAGTGATCAGGTCGTTCAGCAGATAGTTGTACAACTGTTGTAGAACTGTTGACTATTAAATTGTATCTGCCGAACGCACCCATTGAGTGTCTTCACTTGACATAAAATCATTTTGACAATTGCTTACACGCAAGAAATAAAAATGGGGAAATTACATAAAATTAGGGTATAAGTTACCTAGTTTTAGTATGTATTATAGCTCTACCCAAGTTTTGGGTATAACTTATATAATATCCCAAGAAATATTTTAACGGACTCTCCGGCACGTACGGATTCATGAATCCGGCTTTTACGGCACGTTAACTGTCCATAAGGTACGTATCCGTCAATGCTTGTACTTATACGGAACATTAACGGACCGTATAAATGGATTTTCGAACACAATACGTTTTAACTCCGTATTGGTGTATCCGTTTCCGTACCTTTAAATACGGATTTCATCGGTTTGTTTACAAAATAAAAAATTTTTGTAAAGTCGGTGAAAATATTATTATAATGGGAATATATGGAGAATATGCAATAGAGGGAATTCTTTCTATCACACCATTAATCAAACAACATCAAGTAACAAGGTAAGATTTATGAAACTTAATGTTTCACAATGTTTTGTGTATAACATGTGAGAATTTGCATCGTGTACACAGTCAATTAAACCATAACTAATGTATTGTCTCTTTTCCATATAGATGTTGGATTTTACTTCAGGTCCCTAAGCGCTGGATAGATAGGTAAACCGAGCTAGATGTGCTAAATATTGTAATTATAAATAATAATTATTAATGAATTTATAAAAAAGAAAAAAAAAACTACTTTGTATTGAAAATAATAAACATATGGTCTATTTTTTTTTGAAAAAATCGGTAGGATATGGACAAGGAAATACTCCGTTATTACACGACATATCGGTCCGGAAACGGTCCGGCATTGACGGACTTTCAGCGGACTAGTCCGTTTTTTACATGACATAACGGTCCGTAAACGGTCCGTCATTGACGGACTTTAAACGGACTTGTCCGTTTTTAACACGACATACCGGTCCGTAAACGGTCCGTCTTTGACGGATTTTCAACGGATTCGAATCAGTTTCGATGTTCCTTATGTTCCGTTTTCTGGTCCGTATACGGATCCAGAAAACGGTACGTATACGGAGTTGGATTCCGTTTATGACGGATCGAAAACGGTGCGTAAACGGAACGAATTGTTTGTTGGGATGCTTTTTACATATATACATTACTATACAAAAAATAATTGGTAAATATTTCTTATTCTGTTTTTGGAATTATTAGCACTTATTTATTAAACTTAAGCCATATTTTATTTATTAATTTGCGTTAAATAGCTCTTTCCTTCTCCCTTATTAAAACAATTTGATTAATTTATTTAATTATATATCTTATAATTATTACTGCACGCAAAAAATTACGTATGTTATATTATACAAACATGCTTGGTAAAAACGATTTCCTTCAAAACATTAAATTTTTATATAAATAACCTAAAAATATAATTTTTTATTGGTACATTATAAATTCTTTTCTACATTATGTTAAATCACTTTCTTTTCTTATCTATTTAAAAAATTGTCAATATTTAGTTGTATTATGGGATAATGATAAAAAAATTTATGTAGTTATTTTAACTACAATTGTAGTTAACTTAATTAAAGCAAAATTTTTCAATGTTTTTGACAGTTATTTTTTTAAACAAACTACAAAAACTACTACATTGTAGTAACATTTATTTTATGCAGTTATTTTTAAGCAAACAGGAGCATGTGCATGAAGCGCTTGTTTAGAAATTTCTAGTGAAAAAATATGAGAACAACATGTTTTCTCTTGTCAAACAACGCCGAAGAGTGATAACGCGTAATACGGAAAAGGTTATATATTTTTTATTAAATTATTAAAACAATAAGGTAAGTTTTATAATATAAATTTATTTACGGGAATGTTAAAAAAATTGTATTTATTTTCTTTCAGTTCATTTATATTCTCATCGCTTTCTACCTGGAGAAAAAAAGGAAGCCAAACAACACCATATTTCATCCCTCACAGACGGACATCTACAACAATAGCTGTGTTTGTGCGGCATTCCTATCAATGATATCTCGAACAATTTTGACAGTAGAAAGCCGGAATACGTTGAAAAACTGTCAAAATCGTTCTTGATAACACTGATAGAGAGTCACACAAATACAGCTAATATCTTAATAGGGAAAAATAAAAGTGACATTAAGTGTAAATTTTGATTTCTCAATTTTAAATTTATTATAAAATAAAATTAAGTTAAGACATAAATTTTATATAAATTTGTTTTTTTAAATTAATAATTTTTAAAATAATGTTTATTTATGTTTTTTAACTACATTTGCAGTTGTTTGTACAGTTTTACAATAAAATGCATGTATGTTGTTTTATGTTGCATTTACATCTGCACCCACATCCCGAGATTTCGACTAAAATTGAGATTTCAGTGAAAATCTCATGTGAGATCCCGAGATTCCCTATACAAAGGAAATCCCGTAAATTTGCGAGATTTCGAAGAAATCTCATGAAAATCTCACAATCTGGAGACTTTTGCAGAATACAACACTGTGTTTCGCTTAATTTGTAGAGTTTTTGCATGAAAAAGTGGCAACGATGGTCAACAGCTGACTAAAAAAAGAACCTAAAAATGACACAAAATAATGAAATAAACAAATTATTATTAATTTAATAAATATGACTTTAGACCCAATGGAAATGTACTAATGATTATAGGAAGTGTTGCGTGGTTCTAATTTTTGGTTCCCCCGAAGCATAACTATGAAGAAAGCATTGGGAAGTGCATGTCTTCCTTCCGCCAAAATATTGCAAAATCTGGGTTCTAGCTTGTCGTCCTTATAAAAAAACAAATTTACTAACATATTTAGCGTTAGATCTTTACATAAAATAATGTAAATTGTACTCCGCCAATGAATAAAATGGTTTTTAGAAATATTTTTAATTTGAGGTTATTTTTTTATGGTACTTTGTTTACAAAAAAAGTGCAGCTGTCAAATCGAAATCTCGCTACTGTCATAAAGTGCAAATGTAAACGGTCAAGATTTCGGTTCGAGATTTCCATTGAAATCTTCTGATTTGAAAACAGATGTAAACGCAACTTTAATTGCATTTGTAGTTGTTTTTACTACATTTGTCAGTTGATTTTTAACAGCTAAAAATAACTTCATATTGCAGTTAATTTAACAGCAAATGTAGTCTACACCTTTTTAAGTGCAAATGCAGTTATTTTAACTGTCATTTGCAGTTGATTTTACCTACATAATTCCCTGAGTATACCACAGGTCATATCGCTTGGAACTAAAAACCAAGCACGACTCCAGGGTGTCCCAAACGCAAAAAATAAAAAGGGGGAAATCACATAAAATAAGGGTATAATTTACCTAGTTTTAGTATGTATTCTAGCTCTACCCAAGTTTTGGATATAACTTATATAATATGGTTGGTATAAAATAAGAAAACAAAAACAAACAATAACTATACAAAAAAAACTTGGTGAATATTTGTTATTTTGTTTTTGGAATTGTTAGCACTAATTTATTAAACTTCAGCCATATTTTATTAAATAATTTATGGTAAATTATTTAGCTCTTTCCTTCTCCCTTATTAAAACAATTTGATTAATTTATTTAATTATTTATTTTATAATTATTATTGGTACTAATAGTTGGATGCAAATAAGGCAGTATAATCTTCGTTTTTGCTTTAATAACTTAAATTTGGAAAACTATTTAATTACAACATAAAAACTAATTTTTTAATTTGTTACCATTCCACACAAAGCATTGTCAGCCTGTCCTGTTTTTAATACTAATTCCTTTTCCAGTCTCAATCGTTGGGCTATATAAATAAAAGCCTTTAAGCCTAAAACAATTTGATCACCCCTAGCTTGTCGCAGCAACCATGAAAAATAACAATCAGCACATTCTGGATAATCGGCCAACCATTTATAGATGACATCAATATATTAAAAACATAAACTGCAATGCAAATAATACTAAAAGTTATTAACTATTTTATTATTATTATACTATTATATAATAGTTTTACTAACCGAAAAGTTTTAGGTGAACCCATTGATGAAAATGTGGACGATAAATTTGTAAACGCACCGATAGTTGTGTCTTATGTGAACATATCCGTTTGAGATTGTCCATTAGCCTTACCCACCGACAATTCCATATGACATTTAAAATAAAATTTTATTTATTTATTTTATAAATTATCATCTGGAAGATAAAAAAGTGTCACCAAAAATCGCCGATGTATCATCTGGAAGTTAAAAAGAAGATATCCCCATATAACCCCGCAGAAGATAAAAAGACGTTATGTATGTATACACTCAAAAAAGTTATGCAGTTACTACATGACAGTTATTTATGTAGTAATGCGGTTGTAGTTATTTTAACTACAATTGTAGTTAATTTACTTAGAACAAAATTTTTCAATGTTTTTGACAGTTATTTTTTTAAACAAACTACAAAAATTACTACATTGTAGTAACATTGATTTTATGCAGTTATTTTGCATTTTATTTACAAATACTTAAATTTTCAAGTGTGTATGCACACACACGAATCAAACAGAAGTATGTGTATGAATCACTTGTTTAGAAATTTCTAGTGAAAGAATATGAGTATAACATGTTTTCTCTTGGCTTAGTCATAAAACAACGCCAAAGAGTGAGCACGCGTAATACGGAAAAGGTTATATATTTTTTATTAAATTACTAAAATAATAAGGTAAGTTTTATAATATAAATTTATTTACGGGGAATGTTAAAAAAATATTGTATTTATTTTCTTTCAGTTCTTTTATATTCTCATCCCTTTCTACCTGGAGAAAAAAAAGGAAGCCAAACAACAGCATATTTCATCCCTCACAGACGGACATGTACAACAATATCTTAATAGTGAAAAAAAGTGACATTAAGTGTAAATTTTGATTTCTCAATTTTAAATTTATTATAGAATAAAATTAAGTTAATAGTGTTTACATAAATTTGTTTTTTTTATTAAATTAATAATTAAAAAAAAATTTTTTATTTATGTTTTTTTAACTACATTTGCAAGTTGTTTGTACAGTTTTACAATAATTTGCATGTATGTTGTTTCAATTGCATTTGTAGTTGTTTTTACTACATTTGTCAGTTGATTTTTAACAGTTAAAAATTACTTCATATTGCAGTTAATTTAACTGCAAATGTAGTCTACACCTTTTTAAGTGCAAATGCAGTTATTTTAACTGTCATTTGCAGTTGATTTTACCTACATAATTCCCTGAGTGTATCTTTATATTTTTAAGCTCTTTTATTTTATAAAAAAATAAACCTATAAGATAATTATATTCTTCTTACACTTTTTTTAATTTTTTAAATAAGGCAATTCCATTCATTTGCCTTCCGCGAGTTTGAATTTTTTCACTGTTGCAGCAAGTCATTTCCTGAAAAAACAAGAGAAATTATTTTATTTCCTATATATAATTATATCGATGAAATACAATTTTATCTTACCATAATTTTGCAGTTTAATTTGCAAAATTTTTACACACGCAGAAAAAAAGCACTATGTAGTTATAAAACTAAAAAAGCGCTATGTAGTTATACAACTACAAAAGTTCGAAGTAAGTTTTACAAATTTCTAGCAAAATATATGTAATTTTTCGGATATTTTCCACTACACATGTATATATTTTGCAAGGATTGTATATATTTTCCAAAAATATGTGGATATTTTACTAGAACTTTGTAAAACTAACTAAAAAATTATATAGTTGTATAATTACATATCTCTTAGGTAATATTCCCCCTGTTTTTTTCTGCGTGTATATCAACCTATTTTTTAATTATTTCGGGTTCTTGAAGTTCTGCTATAATAAACATAATTAAAAATTTCAAACAAATATATATTTTTGACATTTTTTTTCAATATCGCCGATATATCTTCCAGCTGATAAAATGAAGATATTTTCATAATACTACTCTGATTATCTCCTAAATGATAAATGGGTGATATTCTCCTAATAACTTTAAGATGATATTTCTTCCAAATGCTTATTGGATATTGACAATTTTTTAAATAGATAAGAAAAGAAAGTGATTTAACATAATGTACAAAAGAATTTATAATGTACCAATAAAACATTATATTTTTAGGTAATTTATATCAAAATTTAAGGGTTTGATTTAAACTAAGCTAATGAAAACTATTTTTTTCTGTAGGAATCCGTTTTTACCAAGATTGTTTGTATAATATACCATACGCTAATTTTGTGCGTGCAGGTGCTTGTGTGTTTCAAGCATATTTACTTGAACCACGATCTGTGCCACCCGTTGGTGATTGCTTAGGTAATAGAGGACGACTGCTGCTAGCTGCATGATAAGGGAATTTTTTAGTGATGTTAGAAAACGCATATCAAAATACCAGACAACTAACCTTGTATATTAGCATTTGTGGGAAATTTTCATTCATAAGTAAAACGGAAACTACCCTACGGGGAATGAGGAGTCAAATACCATCCAAGGACCTATCCCGTGACCGGTCAACCGAAGGCATATTACTAAATTAGTGAAAACATAAACCAAAGGGAATGAATTAATTTTCTAAGTATTTTCTGATTCGTTACCTTCACTGTTGCTTTTAAAAAAACTTGACCAATACCGAAATAAAAAATAAAATTCGCGGCATTTTTTTAAAAAAATTTTTTTTATTATTTTACTCTTTTATTTATTTTGAACTTTATTTTTTTCCAAATTGCTTATTTTAGCTCTTATTTTAAATTTTTATAATTTTTTGCTAAAAAATTTTAAGTTTTGTATTTTCAACGTTTTTTAATGTTAAAGCTGTTTTAGTTTTAACAATTGGTTTTTCATTTAATTTTCTTTTTAACTTAAGGGCAATTTTTAAAATTTTTATTTATATTATCAGAGTTTTTGAGGTAATTTTCTAATTTTTAATTGATTTTTTTATTTAATTATGGCCAATACAAAAAACGAGTCAACTGCCATTAAAGGACATATCCCGTGACTGGTCAATCGGGAGCATACTGAAGGCACTTTCACTATATTTGTGTGTGTGTTAGTGTTGTTTTCTTTTCTATTTTTTTCTTTTCCATTTCCATTCCATTTCCAGAAACGAAAAATATATAACTTTACCATCAGCCAGCCATAACGCATAAGCAACATTAGCTCAGACGGTAGAGCGTTTGCCTTACAAGCAGGAGGTTGTGTTATCGAGCCCTACTTCGACGCCAAGTAGGTTATTTTTAATTCTTAATTTTTTTATTAGTTTATTTGAAAAGCTATTTTTGGACACACCACCTTAATGTCACAAGGTGTCTAAACTGTGGCAATGACAACGCCATGTTAAAGTGATATGTCTCTTTCAAACAAAAAGGCCGATCAACGACCGGTCTCCGCCCCCTTGGGACCTATCCTGCGTGTCATCTGGGACCGGTCCCTTTCCCAGTAGGGTATCTTGTTTCACCATTGTATTAGGAAATGCATGCTTTTTTTAAAAGAATATTTTATAATTTTCTTTTTTTTTAATAAGCAAATTTTGTATGTTTTTCTTTTCGTTTTTCTCTGTTTTTTTCGTTTGACATTGCAGGGAATAAAATTAGGACACAAATGACAACTTTATCTAATAATTCTACCTGGGTAGTTGTACAATGCTGTATCCAATTTCTATAATAACAGAAAACAAACCCTGTTTTAAGGATAATGGTGGACTGTTTTTTTTTTTAATTTTTACGTTTTATTATCCTCATGGCCCCTTTCTTCTTTCGTGAGTTGGCAACACTGAGTAAAAATAAAATAAAAACAGCTGTCATTTGTTTATATACACTTCTCTCTTTCTCAGTAAAACAAAACAAAGAACTGAAAAGAGGCCAGTGGTGTCAGATGTGACGATTTTACGTCATTTTGACGATTTTTTTAGTCAAAATTTTACAAATGACGATTGACGATTTTTTAATAAAAACTCCACATGTTTTGAAGATTTATGAAAATTGCTGACATTTTAACGAATTTTAAGCAAAACTATAAAGAAAAGCGTTTAAAAAACCGCAAATTGTTCTTTTCGAATCGTATTTTTGGAATTCGCAATACTCGTCGGGTCTGAGTGGAAAAATGATTGAAAATTCGTGATTGAAAATAATTAACAAACAAAAGTTGGAGCTAGGTTAATTTTTAATTTACACAGATTTACGAAGTGAAATTTTTGCAGAGATTTAAACTTTCATAGATTTAGGCAAGCTGATTATAAATCTGTTTTTCAAATATCTCAATCACGTCATATTATTTGAAAATCGCTGTTATAAATTCCGAAATACACTCTATTTGGCTTATGTCTAAATTATAGAACAATTATGACGTGACTGAAAGTTTTAAGAACAGAGTTCGAAATCATGAAATTAAAGTCTATATAAATTATTTATGATGATTTTTACCGCAGAACACAAGATGAGGTGTTTTATCTGTAATTAATCGTAGCATAAATACCACCTTTTTACAGATGAAGCGAAAAATAACTTCCAGTTATTCCATAATTAGAATTTATAAAAGCTGTGTTATATATAATTCAAATTTATAAAATCTTAAGAGCTGTAATAAGCAGTTAAAATGAATTTCGAATAAAAAAAAATGAAACTAGTGTTTTTGTGATATATAACTGATGACGATTTCTTGACGATTTTGACGATTTATTTTTACATTTTTGACGAGGTCTGACACCACTGAAAGAGGGAAACAAATGAAAACAAAAACAAATTAAAAAAAAATGAAGATGAAGAGAAAACAAAAATCAACTAGTTTCATACTTTTTCAAACATCATCTGGTGGTCATTATGTTAAAACGATTTGTTGTGTTTTCAAAAACAGTATAGTGAACAAAAAATTTTAGATTTTTAATTTGCGTAGTTCTTTACTTGTGTAATATGAAGATGTAAATGAAATTCAAGAAAAAGGTACAAACTGTAAAGGAAAATATAAATGGAAAAAATATTGAATGTGGAAAACAAGATACAAATTCTAGAAGGATACATAAAAAACAAGAAAGTTTTCGAGTTTCAAATAAAGTCAACTGCGTAATTTTTGTTCAAATAACAAAGAAATTTTTAAATGACTATAAAAAATAAATTTCAAGTGGAAAGAAAAAAAAAATTTGTTATAATTTTTTTTCAACAATATTGTTGAAAAAAATTTGGTGAAAAATCGAAGAATATAGGATAGAAACAACATCATCGTTTTACTGGTTTTATTCTACTCTATGGTTTTACGACATCGGGAACAAAAACAAAAATAACAATTTTAATACTAACATACATATATTTGCTGCAGCTAACTGCAATTTTGCCCTGCATTGGGGAAAAAATTAAAAAATCAAATTTAATTTGTATTTGTTGATGATTTCTTTATTATTCTTTCATTATTTTTGTTTTGATTCGTCTGTGTGTATTGTTTTTATCCAAGTGTGGGTCGGAGAAACTATACAGTTTTTATAAAAACATCGACACCAGCTCCAAAAGAAATATATGTATAACCAATGTTAGTACCCTTGGCTTAAAAATTAAAGAATATTACATGTTGGTTATTGTATATTACATTATTTTACGGTGTTTTGTTTAATTTTTTCTAATTGGATATTTTTGTGTACTTGTTGTTATTATTATGGCTTCTTTGTGTTATTAGATTCTGAAACAATTATTGAACGAAGTGATTGATGAAAGAAGGTGAAGTGATAAAACAGTGTGGGATTTAACAACAAATTGATTACGTTAATAAATTCTAACGGTTCATTTGCTTTTCGAAAAACTGGATTGCAGATACAATTATTTTTATATGTACACACGAACGAATGTATATTTCAACACCAGTTACAACAAAATCAGTTCAAGGCCTTTTTATGGTAAGTAGTGGTTGTTACGTATTTAAAAAATTTTTTTTTGCCATTTACAATAGGTATTTGTTGCAATTTAAACATTCACTATTGACATTTGAATCGATTTTACCACATCCGCATGTCTTTTACTGATTTAATTCAAAATAATGCATTTTTTTTGTTTGGAATCGTACATCAATAATAATTTAGTTTGAAGTTTACTTTTCGGGCTTCGATTAGAGTTGGTGACTCGGTCATTATCGCTCAATGCAATTCATTTAATTAGTTCGTCTAAATCGGTCTTTTTTTTGACCTGCGACTGAACTACAGTTCGTGAACTATGTCATTCGTTTGACAAATTTTTGGTGCACTATTCATGTTTTACAGGTTTTTTTCATAAATTTTTTATGGTACATATACTAAAAATATTAGTTTTATTAATAAAAAGTTAGTTTAACGGTGGGTTTCTACAAGATTTCTACAAGGATTTACGACTTAGTTCACACTAAAATATACTCGTTTAATTGTTAATTAATTAAAAAAAAAAAAATTTAAATCGAATGAAGAAAATCGCATGTCATACCCAAATTGTTTAATCAAGTGATACTAAATCGAATGATCAATTGAATTCCCGAATGAATTCCTAATGATTGATAAAATCGAATGAGATTGATTCGTTGAATTCCTTATTTTTGAATTCGATCGAATGAATTCATAGGAATTCCTTACGATTATTTAATTATGAATTCATACGGCTCAAATGGAAATGGAATGGTAATTTTAGGGAATTCATTCAGTATAGAATTCATTCTTTGAAGCTCTGCTCTTAAACGATTTTTTTTTACAAAATTTTTCTAAATCATACAAATTTCGATAAAACACGGATGTTTAGTTTTTCACTGTACGTCGCCCTCTATTTAGTTTTTTAAATACTAATATAAATTTAATGAAAATCAAGATTTATAATTTGAAGGTTAATCGTAAGTTTTAATTATTTAAAAGTTTATGACTCCTGTTTTGAACATATTTTTCAGAATATAGATTTAAGGAAAACCAAAGATGAATTGATAAATTTTTTCCAACATTGAAAAATAGGTATCATTTTTATCATAAAATTCCAATTTCCTGTTTGCAGACACTTTATATATTTTCGCAATAACTGCGAGAATTGCATACTCTTTATTTTCTAATTTCTTTGCTTAAGTACCGTTTTTCGATAATCTAGCGATAAAATGACTAAATTTTTAAACAGTTTATAAATTTAACGATTTTCTAACGTTTTTTTTTTCAGACTAGCAACAAGGTTGTTTATCAGGGGTATGTCATTCAGAGAGTATATAGATAGAACCACACTTCCACTACTGACCGGTAGTGGGAGCTAAAATTTAATATTACCTGGACAACTATTTAGTATTAGGGCCTCTTTATGTATTACGAAAATAGTCTAAACGAAAGAAATTGACAATTACTTTCGTCAAAAATATCTGGGAAACAAAAACAAATTTTCGTTACTTTGCTATCGTTTAGAGTATTTTCGTAATACATAAACCAGGCCTTACCCAGCAAAAAAAAACCGAATGCATTCTACAAGAATGCATTTTTCACTGCATATAAAGTAGCTATATATGCTGATTTCTTACTTCCAATAAACGTATTTTAAATGACTTCCAAAATGCCATTAATTAAAAACTTTTTTTTATTTCCCAGAAAAAAAATACCTGACCAAGATCCGTAAAAGCACCTATACTGTTCGGTACAAATGCGTTCAAATTGAGGTGAAAAACGCATTCTTTTAACATTGGCTTGTCATAGGAGAGAAGGTGTTTATGCTACTTTAAGTCTGCTTTGCACGTCATAAAAATGAGTGCTTGGATGTTCTTTTTATATAGGAAAGCAATTCATTTTTGTTACTATCTAAGGAGAGTTGAAAAGTAACTTCTTGGGAATGCATTCAAATATATATTTAAGAAGTGATATTTATGACTTTTGAATGCATTCCCAAGATGAAAAGTAACTTCTTGGGAATGCATTCAAATATATATTTAAGAAGTGATATTTATGACTTTTGAATGCATTCCCAAGAAGTTACTTTTCATCTCACCTTAGATAGTAAAAAAAATGAATTACTTTCCTATATAAAAAAGAACATCCAAGCACTCATTTTTATGACGTGCAAAGCAGACTTAAAGTAGCATAAACACCTTCTCTCCTATGACAAGCCAATGTTAAAAAAATGCCTTTTTCACCTCAATTTGAACGCATTCGTGCCGAACAATATAGGTGATTTTACGGATCTTGGTCAGGTATTTTTTTGCTGGGTAGTTTAGTGTTAGCTGAGCTCCAAAATTGGTTGAAAACAGTGGAAAATAACAAAAAGAGCTAAATATATTGCCATACACCCAGAGCCTTAAAGAATTAATTCCTTTTTGTAATGAATTTCCAAAAATTTAATTCAATTTTTTAATTCAAGGAATGAATTCATTAATAAGACATAAGCAGGACTTAATTCTTGTGAATGAATTCAAAGAATTCAAATTTTGAGAATGAATTCCCTGGCCAAAGCAAGAACATTAAAATTAAAGTATTCATTCAGCACGAGTTAATTCAATTTTAAGTCAAGTAATTCATTTAGTTCTAGTTAATTATACTTTTGGTCAAGGAATTAATTCCCTAAGGAATGAATTCCCAGGGAATTGATTCCTTTGTACAATTAATTACCTGAAGGAATTAATTTTTGCTTTTAATTTCCTAAGGAATTAACTTTTACGCCAGAATAATCTTTGGTATCTCAAAGATTATTCTGGCATATAGGTACTCGTATCTGTTTTTTCCTCAATTTCTCTTTAATTTGTTTCTATAAATCGTGTTAATGTTGTTATTAATCTCTAAATGCTTTATTTTTAAATAAAATTATCAATTTGCATTCTATTTGCATACAATTTTTTTACATTCATTTATTTTTTTGTTTTGTTTGTATCTATTTTTATATTTTGTTGTATGCATTTTTAGTGCAATTCTTCCATGTTTTGTTATTTTCATTTTTAATTCTTTTCGCTCTTTATTGTTTATTCAATTTTTGTTGTGCAAAATTCTTTATATCTAGACGCTAGATTCAATACTTCATATCGTCAATTATCACCAAAATTAGTTTTTGATGGCAAAGTTATTCTAGGTATTATATCCATCAATGATATGAAGCAAAATATCCATTCTGTGCACTTTTTTAAAACATTTTACATTTTCCCATATCTACGAAAAAATTTATTTTCAAATTCAGAAGTCTATATCAGCATATAATTTTAATTATTTGAATTGAATTATAGGTACATATCGTCATATGAAATCAAAAAAGCCGCAAGTTACATTTAAAAAATTTTACAGGAGAAGCAAAAAACTTTTTAAAATTGTTTGCGCTTACACTTGGGGCTGTTTAGAATTTTGTTAATAAAATCGTTGTGTTTAGTCGTAGGAGTGTAAAATTTTGCAAGAATATGTATTTTGATACGATAAATCATAATCGATCAAAAAGTCGATTTTAAATTTTTTATAACTTAAGGCTTTTTTGATTTCATATGACGATATAAAAGTTTTTTGAGCTTATCTTCTGAACGGGCCGGGACTTTTGCATATTTTTGGTAATTATGCAAACAAGAAGCTTGTGGAAATTTTTAAGAATGAGTTTAGATATTAAAATATCCGTACCATATACGTAAGTGTAGGGTAAGTTTTCTATATATGTATTAAATTCCATTTTTCAAATGCCGCTGCGTTAGATATTTTGATGTTATTGTGTTTTGGAACCTATTTCGATAAAAAATTATTGGCAAAATTTTAACTCCTGCAAAGCGGCCAAGTCTTGTTTTATATAGAGCAACAGCAGTTGTATAAATGTATTGAAAACCTGATTTTAAATTTCGATTCTACAGTAAAAACTCATTCCATGAGAGTGTTTTGCATACCTCCATAGAGTATCAACAAAAATTTTAAAAAAATATTTCTTTAACAAACATAATAGAAAAGTATTTTGAGCTGAGAACATTTTTTGATAATATTGTGATTAATCGCAACCCGTTAAAAAGTTATTAAGCTTAAAAATTAGATTTTTTAAACTAAATACAAACATTGTCAATAAAAAAAATTAATATAATCTTAATCATTCTCACGACCTGAAAAATAAATTTTGTTTTAGAATCGAATGGCAGTATTATTTTCTAAATATACAGTTGCTTTTTCTTTGTATGATCCAGAACCCAAAATCAGCATTTTTAGCCAGTTTGACGGACGCACAGTGGATTCGATGACAGTGGCGATTAATTCAAGGAAGAGGTTTATTGACGAGATATTATTTTTTTGGATTAAGTATATGTAGGTTAGTTTAAAAGAATAACCTTTTTTATTTTTTGTTTTTTTTTCTTTAAATTTTTTTAAGTATTAGGAGAATCCATAAAAAAACCGACAGCAGTTGGATTTATCGATTCCGATTTTAAGGAAATTCACAATTAATATTACAAGTTATCAGTGTTCATAAGATCAGAAACTTTCCGACCGGAAATCGTTTTGGTTTCTAAAATATGACGTTTTGAAAATTGGATAAATATAAAAAATTTTAAAAGTGTTTTTACAAAGTCACATATAACTATTAAACTTTACACCCGAAAATTTTAAATTTTGGTTCTATTTGAAAGATGACAATATTACCTTTCAAATAATATGCATATCTTGAAATATATAGAAAGAAACTTAGGAAAAATAATACAAAAACGACATCTTAGACTCGACCTTTTTTAATTTTTTTAAAACTTTTTTAATGTGTTCTCTTAAATAATTACTGAGATGGTTTTTTTTAATAACTATATATTAGTTATTTAAAATAAAACAACACTAATCTTGTTGGTGAAAACTTATTTTTTTTATACTTATTTATTTTTTATTTATACGTTATACTGCTTGGTAAACTGTGTATAAATACACAATGGCTCATATGAATAAAAAATAGATATTACTAATAGGGGGAAATACAGGGTTTTTTAAGCAATTACTTCACAAATCTAGTCTACTTGGGAGTAGACTAGAAATTAAATTTTTAACTTTTCGTTTACATTTCATCCTATTCTACCAGCCAATTGGTAAATTTGGAGTTAAAAGCCATTCCTAAGCCCAAAGTAATTACTACGAAGTAATTGCTAAGTTTTATTCATATGACCCAATGTGTAAATGTATAAATATACAGTGCACAAAGAAAAAAGTTGGACACATTATATATTAAAATGAAACGAACTGTAATCAATATAAAAGACAAAAAACGAAAAAAGGTATTGAAAAGCATAAAATTACTGTTAATTTTACCCAGGGGTATTGCATCACAAAAAAAAAATAAGTTATAAAAACGTCGTTTTCACTAGATGGTACTTTATTAAAAAAACTGACAATTTTCTTTTTTATTTAAATTTAAATAAAATCAAACAACAAAGCAAAAAAACTAACGGATATCTCAAATTTTATTATTTGAATGTATTCCTTATTTTGAACAGTTTTCAGCAGTTTTTGAGATTTTAAATATAGGCTCAACTGATACTAATTTTAGCGCCCTCTACCGGTGAGTAGTGTAAGTTTTGATTTTCTAGTTTCTAATTAATAGTCTCTCTCTTACAATGTGCTTATGTTGTTTTAAAAATAAATTCAAATAACATGGTTGTTATTTGAATTTCACTTTGAAAATTTAAAGTGTCCAACTTTTTTCTTTGTACACTGTACGTAATATATTTTAAAATTGTTGGCGTATTTGGAATATTGTTCTTCCTGTTCTTATTAAATTCCTCAGTAATTTCTTTTAAAAAATATATTATTAGTTTGTAAAATTATAGGAGGTTTATTGAACAAATTTTGTATGAAAATGACGTTTTGTAAACCTGCTATAACTTTATAAAGCATTTATGAATTGAGGCCCAGGAAAATTTTTTACAATCGGTAGCCAACCACACCTATTCTACAACTGGTTCCACTGTAACCGATTCCATAGAACTGGTTCCGGAACCAGTTCCAGGGATCCTATATGGAAGGTATGACTGACGTAGAATCAGTTCTAGAACTAGTTCCAGAACTGATTCCAGCGCAACCGGTTCCACTTTTGAGCTATAGAAGTGGTTGCTTTTGGAACAATTTCAAACAAAAACGAGTAAAAAGGTTAAAGTCGGGCATGCCGACTATAGAATACCCTACACCATGGGGCTTGTGTCAAAATTTTCTATAATGGGAGTCAGCGCACCAAATTCCATTAAAATATCTTAATATTTGCGATCTGCAGTTTGTAACCAATCCAATTTTGGGGGGACCCTTATATGGGCACTAGGTCTAAACATGGACCGATGTTCACCAAAATCAATAGGCTTCGTCCTTGGGCTGACATAGGTCGGTGTACCAAATTTCATCAAAATATCTTAATATTTGCGACCTGCAGCGTATAAACAATATAATTTTGACCACATAGTGGTGTAGGGTATAATCATCGGTGACAGTAGAAGGGTTTGTAAAGGAAATGTATTCTACAAACAATTCATTGGAACAGAAAATTTTCCTGGGGGCGTTAATATTTATTCAATAAACAATCACAACAAATTACATACTTGCTTCGTTCCCCCGGCACTCGGTTCTTCGTACCGGAACGACTCGGAGCCCAACAAGCCCCGACCAAGGAATGCCAACTCAACAAACCCACAATACGTATGTATGCCCTTTTCTTTTTTCTAACCTGGAGCAACTTTATCCGGCGAACTTGCTCCATATCCTATTGGTCCGTGCCGGAATCGAACAAAATCCAGGACCATTGTTCTGCTCGGTTTGCCAGGACCGGTTACACTCTGGCGGAACATCAGTCAGGTGTAACATCTTCAATCAGTGGGTTCACCTCAGGAAGGACAGCAGTAGAAACTGCAGTGGGTTAAGAACCCATAGGGACTGGGACGGAAATTACGTGGCCCCATGCTGTATAGGCCAACATAACAGCTCATCGTCATCGGAGTTGTCAACGTCGGCGACATCGTCGGCCTTGCCATCATCGGTGGCGATGACCCCGATCTCGTCCCAACAGCAACAACCACAGCAACATCAACAGCTACAACACCAACAGCAGACACCACAACTAGCACCGCATGTGGCTGTCCACCGTCCTGAGGTGATAACACTTATGCAGTTTAACTGCAACGGTCTCCAAGGTAAGATCACGGAGATAACCCGATTTATGCAGCTCCACAAAGTCATGGTCGCTGCGGTCCAGGAAACCAAACTCAATGCCACCTGTAGACTACAGAGTTGTAGTAATTACAACATTCTGCGCAAGGACCGCACACGGAGCGGAGGCTGGGGCCTCGCATTCATTATCGACAACACCGTGCAGTACAGAATGATCTGACCTGACCCAAACGTACGTGACGTATACATGGAACATCAAGGTATAGCAGTAAGGTCAGGAGCTGCCGAGATCGAACTGTACAATGTGTATATTCCGCCAGTGGCCAGCTGCCCCGCAGGATATCACCCGGACATCAGATTCCTTCTGGTGGGTGATAACCGCATGGTGATGGGCGACTTTAACGCACACCATGAGCTCTGGCACTCCAATCTGGGGGAAGACCAGAGAGGGATAGCCTTGGCGGAACAGGTCGATGACTCCACATTCTGCACACTGAATGAGGACGCCCCCACCAGAATTGTAGGAAGTTGCACTAGCTCGCCAGACATAACAATTTCGAGTGCAGGTCTGATAAATTACGCCTCCTGGCGGCCGATTATATCGTTGGCCTCAGACCACCTTCCTATAGTTATCGCGCTCGATAGACCAAGTGACTTCATCGTCTCTGAACGTCGCACGTACATTAACCACAAGAAAGCTAATTGGTTAGCGTTCAGAGAGTTCACCAACCGCAAATTCAGTGACCTACCCGCCCCAACCGATGTGCGCTCCGCGGAAATGAAGTTCCGTGAAATCGTCAACGCAGCGGCTGCTCGCTTCATTCCGGCTGGAAGGATCGCCAACATCAGACCAAATTTCACAGCCGAAGCGGCAGAACTCGCGGATGAGCGGGACGAGCTTCGTTCGACCAACCCCAGCGACCCCAGGATAAGCGAATTCAACCGGGAGATCAGCAAGTTGGTCAACGAGCATAAACGGAGCAAATGGGTAGATCATCTGTCAAAGCTCTCTCGAACCCGTCCAAAAGGGACGACAGCGTATCGATCTCATTTGCCGATAGGACGATATCGGACCCAAAGAGCTGCGCGGGCTATTTTAGCCGGCAGTTTATAGAGCACCCCGAGAGAGACAAGGCGAAAAGGAGTGTCGTGAGGAAAATTCACGAACTCCGAGTCGATGACGAGCCATTAGCTTTTACGTCAACAGAGGTTGCCGAAGCCATCAAAAGAGCCAAACCATCTAGAGCTCTAGGACCCGACGGAATTTCCATGCTGATGATCAAACAACTGGAGATGCCAGGAGTAGAGTACCTGACAAAGGTCTTTAACCTTTCCCTATCCACCCTAATTGTGCCCGAGGTCTGGAAGATGGGCAGGGTGGTGCCACTTTTGAAGCCAGGAGAGGATGCGAACTAGGGAGCATCGTACAGACCAATCTCCCTACTGTCACCGGTCGCTAAGATACTTGAGGCTCTACTCCTCCCCAGTCTCACACAGCATTTTCAGCTTTCCCAGCACCAGCATGGATTCCGGAAGCAGCACAGTACAACAACAGCTTTAACCGCCATTGCCACACATATAACCAGCGGTCTAAATCAGAGCCGCCCTTGCGAAAGGACGGTTCTAGTGGCGCTTGACCTATCGAAGGCATTTGATACGGTCAGCCACGCGACCCTCTTCAGAGACATCGCCGAATCCAGTCTCCCAAATGGTACTAGAGGTGGATAGCGAATTATCTGTGTGGTCGCCAGTCGTTTGTGGAGTTTCGTAACAAAATATCCAAACCTCGTAGAATTAAACAAGGAGTTCCTCAGGGTGGAGTTCTCTCCCCGATATTGTTTAATTTCTACGTTTCGAAACTCCCGCACCACCAGAAGTGGTGGAATTGATTTCATATGCCGACGACTGTACGATACTGGCGACGGGTCACGACATTGATGGCTTATGCGGTAGGTTGAACAGTTATCTTCATGATCTTACGAATTTCTTCACTGGAAGGAATATGCAGCTCTCCCCTGCAAAATCCTCGGCGACTCTTTTTACCACTTGGACGAAAGAAGTAAGGCTGGAACTGAATGTAGTAGTCGATGGCGTGCGAATTCCGACACTCAACCACCCCAAAATTCTTGGGGTTACATTCGACAGCCTGTTCATGTCGTCATCGCACACCACTGCAATTTGCAACAAGATGCAGAGTAGGAACAAGGTCCTCAAGTCGCTAGCCGGCAGCTCTTGGGGTACGGACAAAGAAACCTTGTTGGCAACCTACAAAACAATTGGTCGGTCAGTGGTTAATTATGCTGCCCCAGTGTGGTCGCCTAGAGTCAGCGATACCCAGTGGATGTCATCGGAGGAACAACCCGAATCACCATCTTAAAATTTTATTTGAAAACTATATCTACATTAGCGACGTAAATAACGCAAATAATTTCGAAATACGTATACATAGGAATTGGTTTCCAAATTTAAATAATATTCCAGAAGATAGATTAATTTAAAAAAGTCTTTATTATCGAGGGAATCAGGAGGAAATCTCCTGAACAATTGTATTTTTGTAGATATAGAGTATTCAATCTAGGGTCTCGATATACATATTCAAATTATTTAGGAAATTTAAACACAAATAGTGGTCTGTAACGACTTTTGCAATGCTCTATTGAGGAAGTCTCATATGCCAAGGCGAATGCTAATCCCAGCCAAAGGCTGGCATCGTGGAAACACTTCACTTAAAAAAGCTAAATTTTAAGCAGTAATCGTTGGCCCTTATCATAAAAAGGTATTTTAAATTTAAAGTCGACTGTATTTTGTTCGGTTTTTTTTCGAAAGAGAGGAACATAATTTGTTTCGAAAGAGAGGGACGAATACCGCCTGATTTAACCAGACGGTTTCCAACTCTCTCTTTTGAAGTTTGAAATTTTGTAGCGAAAAATGTTAGCCTATGCAAACATAATTACATATGCTAACATTTTTCG
Organism: Leucophora obtusa; assembly: GCA_949987735.1. Lineage (NCBI taxonomy): Eukaryota > Metazoa > Arthropoda > Insecta > Diptera > Anthomyiidae > Leucophora > Leucophora obtusa. Next base: position 176,205,432 of record OX465297.1, read on the forward strand.
AAACAAAAAATGAAGAGAGCGATTTAACAGAGTTTGAGAGAGTTGGGAAGTCTTTTAATAATATAGGCTTCGATTAACTGAGTTTGTCCAGGCTCTATACAAGTCACTCACGTACTGTTACGCACTCTCTCACTGGCTCCGTCTCAGATTTCAAGAAGTTAAACGGGTTTAGTTCTATTATTATATTTTTTCATACTATACATATTTATTGAAACGATTTTTAATGTTTAATAAAATTTAGCCATAACACTTAACCTATCACCTCCCAGTTGGAAATTTCGTGATGACGTCTTCATGACGGCTTAGTGACATGTCGCTGTCATTGGTAATTTGCTGATCCGCTCCCATACAAAATACCTAAAGACACCTGCTGATATTTTCATACAAATGTAAAAATGTCATAACGACAAGTCACCAGGAGGTCAGTGTGATGAATAAATGATGACAAGTATTTAGAAAGTCGTCACTGATATTTCCAGCACGGGTCAGTAAGTTGTCATCACCATCTCAACTTTTAAAAACAGCCAACAAAATTTTGCGTTTTTTTATCGTTCATACTTCCCCATGATGCCTATCAATATTCTTTCTTATCTTTTCCTTGTAGTTAATTTTCTTCTATTAAAAATTTCAAAGTTTTTCATTTGGTATCACACTCACCAAGCCTCGAACCAGAAGCCTTCTGTTTGTTGTTTCATCGCCTTACCCGTTCACATAAACCATAATAACACAAATATTTTTAAAAAGTTTCCTATATTCCATTTTTCAAATTCAAATCTTAAATTTTATTTGAATCTCCTGTAATCAAATTCAAATTATATTAATTTTATATGAATGTTCCTTTCAAATTTGAATTTTGTTTTAAATTCAAATTAAGTACATACAAGTTTTAAATCGATTATGGTATAAATGTCTAGACACATACCATGTGATCATGTATTATGTTATATATGATCATTTATAATTATATATGACAATATATCTGTCATATCTCATTATATGTTGCATATATGGTTCATATCTAATTTTATAAAAGACAATAGCTGTTTTTTCTAATCACTTGGATTTAATAAATCCAAAAAGTATTTCTAAAAGTGCTCAACAGATGGGGTTAGGTTCTTCCTATTTTAAAAAAATTTTCTGTCCGACACTAATTTTTAATAACGAATTCGATGATGAAGGATTTTACTTTAACTTTTAATTTTTAACTACATTTTATATAAAACAGCGATAAACAGTCTGCCTTTTCAGTTTTATCACTTCAATTTATATTTTTACACAATTGAAAAGTTTCATTGCAATATTTAATATTCACTAGTGTTTCCAATTCGGTTAATCGATTAACCGATTCCTCGATTAATCGCTTCTATTTCGGTTAATGCCGAAACAAATAATTTAAAACTCAAATAATTATTCGACCCGAATAATCGGTTAAAATAGGTCGATTAACCGGTTAAATTTTTAGTATGTAATTTTTTGTTTTATTTTTTCCCAAAACTTCATAATTTTCTTAACTTTGGCTAAAAAATTGCAAGAAACGCTTAAAAAACAAATGCTAACTAAAATACGATCAAATCGTTTTAAAATCGATTGAAAGAAAAACCTTTAGATACCATTTTTTTGAGCAACTCCAAGCAAGTCGTTATTGAAGCAGCGAGACACGTTATGGGTTTTAAGAGACTCTTAAAACGGATTTGTTTTACATTGTCGCAATTAATTTTTAATAAATTTCTTTTTGATTTTTTTTTTTAACAAAATAAAGTTTCTATGTGTTGGCTGGAGCAGGCTTTAAGGCACATCTATACGGGATAGAAAACTCGCTAGACTATGAAAATGCAGCTCTGTATAAGACTACGAAATGTAATCTCTAGGCCATTGACAATTGCTGTCATACATAATTTCTTTAATTAGTAACAATTTTTAAGATGTCTTGTAACATTATTGAACATTTCAGTTTATTAAATTCACTTTTTGGTATTTTGAGAAAAAAATATTCTTTAAAATACAACAATTTTAATAAAAATAAATACTTGACAACTAGAGAAGATACTTTTACGATAAAAATTAGTTCCAACTATATTAGAGATGACAAATTTAGCGCAAACTCTACGAGATTTCTATCCCGTGTAGATGTGCCTTTAGGAAATACAATAGACAATTTTTTATTTAATTTTGAAAAGTGAGAGCAGTTTTTCAGCCTATAGTCGATGATTTTATTTATATTTATTTTACCAAAAACAGTGCGTAATAATTTTTAAAATTTTATTATTGCAACCATAGAATTTTGAAATGCTGAAAAACTGCTCTCACTTTCGAAAATCTGTTATAAAGTTCGAACAAACAAATCTGTTTGAAATATTGACATCTGTTACTGCACAATGAGGGAATTGTCTACATGCTTTTTATGAATTTTTATATTGATTCAATGAAATTTCGCTGGAATTCGTCCATTAAAACACGGAGGTGATTGGAGAATAAACAAAAATATAAAAACGGAATGTTTGTATGTGTTTGTATTGATCACTTCTGAGTAAAAACAATAACAGAAAGCTGAATAGGAAAGAAAACAACGAATTAGTTACATTGCATTCAAGGCCTTACTTGGGTAACGGGTTTTTGAAAAAAATTATCATATAGAGACAATTTGACAATAAAAACATATAAATAACTAACATAATTTAATGGAAAATTACTGACGACGCCTGTCCATACAAAAATATATAATAATGTGTTTATAATTTTTAGAGAAAAATATTTTTTTTCTTCTTAACCTCAAATCTATTAATTAAAATTGCATATTAATTACAATATTAATTGCAGCTGTCTATAGGACGTTAAAACAACACTGTACTAAATTTTTCACTGAATTGATAGAGTTTTATGAAAATTTTCGTATTATTTATTGAAAATTACATACACCCAATGAAAAAACTTTTTCGTAAAATTTGTTATACCCTGCACCACTATGTGTTCAGGGTATTATAAGTTTGTGCTGATGTTTGTAACACCAAAAAATATTGGTCCTAGACCCACCTTATAGTATACCGATCGGCTTAGAATTTTTTTTATTTCGATTTAACGATGTCCGTCTGTCCGTCCGTCTGTCTGTCTATGCATTCTTGTGCGCACTCTACAGGTCGCAAGTATTAAGATATTTTGATGAAATATGGTACACCGACTTATGTCGGCCCAAGGACGAAGCCTATTGATTTTGGTGAACATCGGTCCATGTTAAGACCTAGTGCCCATATAAGGGTCCCCCCAAAATTGGCTTGGTTACAAACTGCAGGTCGCAAATATTAAGATATTTTGTTGAAATTTGGTACACCGACTTATGTCGGCCCAAGGACGAAGCCTATTGAGTTTGGTGAACATTGGTCCTTGTTTAGACCTAGTGCCCATATAAGTGTCCCCCCAAAATTATATTGTTTATACGCTGCAGGTCGCAAATATTAAGATATTTTTATGAAATTTGGTACACAGACCTATTTTGGCCCAAGGACGAAGCCTCTTGATTTTGGTGAACGTCGGTCCATGTTTAGACCTAGTGCCCATATAAGGGTCCCCCCAAAATTGGCTTGGTTACAAACTGCAGATCGCAAATATTAAGATATTTTAATGAATTTTGGTGCGTTGACTCACATTATAGAAAATTTTGACACAAGCCCCATTTTAACCCATTCGAATTTCGGATGCAAACATTAGTTGGCTTTCACCCAGACTGGTGTAGGGTATTGTATAGTCGGCATGCCCGACTTTAACCTTTTTACTCGTTTTGCATTATTTTTGTGAAGAAAACTTCATTAGTTTAGTGAAAACTTTCATTAAAACTCGTCCAATTAAATTCTGTCTGCGTAAATTAGCTTAAAATTTGTTTATTGTTAATGGCCCTTAAAAACCGAAAAGACAGACATGATTATTCACAAAAAACTTTTTGTCTTTTTTTGTTTTGGCTAATTGAATGATTTTTGTTGTTTTGCATGTTAATTTGTTTTATTAAACTGCAATAAAATTCAAAACATTTTTTTGAATACAAGGCTGAGAGTTTAACAATTATTTATGATATTCTCAGACTAATATTCAGGAAAATTTTTTCCGATTTTTGCAGAGTAATTTGGTATTTTCAAATAAAGCTTAACATTCAATGTAAAAGGCTCTTCTAGTTTTTAATGTTAAAAAAGTCAGCTATTTGTATTTTTATTGATAAAAAGTTAAGAAAATACATTAATTTTGCATTAAACGATTAATCGATTAATCGCCAATTTTCTCGATTAACCGAACCGAATAACCGGTTAATTAATTTTAGTGATTTTTCGAATAATGCATTAACCGGTTAACCGCCTATGTCGAATAATTGGAAACACTAATATTCACTAATTGGATTTAATTAAATTACTTACTGTAGAGTGCAAAATTGCCATTTCTATTTGAGCTATTTCTCCATGTCCAAGATCGAAAATATGTATTTAGTGCGGTGTAGTTTTTTTTTCTAAACATATTTCATAAAAAAAAAATTAATAAAAACCTTTTATTTGTTAGTTTTTCAATTTTTTTGTTTCTCTTTTAATTTTCGTTCGTATTTTTTTCTGTCATTAAATTAATAGGCTGTTTCATATATTTGTGCTTTTATTATGGATTTATTAAATCCAGCTTTTTTTTTGGATTTAATAAATCCACTTTTTGTATGAAAAATTCTAAATCCAGGTGATTAAAAAAAACGCTAAATATATAAAAATTATGGTTATATAAGGTACCACATAAGAAACATATAATTATATATGGCTATTCATGACAATATATATACTCACATATTATAAGATAAAACAATATATTACTATATATGACTATACATAAATTTTTTTGATCGGGTGTATGTACTACTTTTTTTGTTTTAAAACAGATTTATTTAAATTATAATTAATTTTTTAAATTTACACTATATTTACATTTCGTAAAGCTTACGTCTCTATCCAATATAAATTTACAATAGCGGCCTACAATAAAATTGAATATCTGCATGCAAAAGAAACAATAAATTAATTGGGGTTTAACTGATTGTGATCACGATGGTATAATTGGGGTTTAAATCAGCTGAAAAATTTGTAAAATTAAGAAACATAAATTACTAAAAATTAGGATGCAAATTTAGTTCAAATACGGCCAAATGTAATTGTTATGATAAATGGGATTTACAAAAATATTAGTTCAATCCTAAATTTTAAGACAAAATAACAGAAAAAATCAGTTCATTTGCGCCAGAACGCGTTTAACAGACTTTTGTACTAACTTTTTTTTTTATAAGTGTACAGACTATCAAAACATTATTCGACATTCGGTTACTTTTTGTATGCTTCGAATAATATGTTCTAAAAAATTGCTTTTTACACACATTTCCATTGATTTGCTTTATATATAAAAGAATTAAAATTTAATGGCTTTTAAATTTATCTTAGCACGTCATTAGTTCTCTAATTTAAGGAAATACATTTTTACTTCCGACTACCAATAGTTTGTACATCACTTACGACCAGTGTTCCCAACTTTTGGAGTGTAAAAAGCGCAAATGTTTTGCAAAAAAGTGTAAAAAGCGTTGTTTTTTCCCTTAAAAAAGCGTAAAAAAGCACTATGCCTTTTTAATAAAAAATCAAATAAATTTATACAAAGTTTAAAAAAGTAATGTACATGTACATTTTAATTTAAACACTAAAAGCAGAAATAAACAGTTCACATACAAAGGTTTCCATATTTTCTTTAATTACACCGATAAAAATCTTCAGTTGCTCAATTGAGGAATTTCTTAGTTAAAACTGAAACAATTCATATTAACTGAAATAGTCGATATGAACTAACCTTTTATTTGAATTAAACAATTGTCGTTTATTTATTTTGAAAAGAAACTCCAAATTTCTTTGGATTGTCAAACAATTAAGTAAATGAAAAATGAAGCTCAGTAAGGGGTATTTCACCTGAGACTCAGTTGAAAATTTAGTAGCCAATAACTGATAAATTTTTTCGGTGTATAAATAAATATAAAAAAGCGCTAAAAAAATCGCAAATTGTTCTTTCCGAATCGCGTTTTTGTGATTCGTAATAATTCTCAGGTCTGAGTGGAAAAATATGTTCATGGTTGAAAACAATTACGGTGGGTCTCATACTTCAGGTTTAAACTTTAGTTAATAGTTAACCCAAAAAAATTGTTGTTGTTTTGTGTACATTTTTTTGACATTTTCTTTTGTTTATAGTTAAGTTAAAGTTAAACCTGCATTATAAGACCCACCGTTAACAAACAAAAGTTGGAACTAGATTCATTTTTAATTTACACAGCTTTGCAAAATGAATTTTTTGTAGGGATTTAAACTTTGGTACAACATTTTCTTAGATTTAGACAAGCTGATTATAAACATGTTTTTAAAATGTCTCAATCACGTCACAATTTTTAGAAAATCGCGATTAAAAATGCCGAAGTACTCTGTCTTTGGCTTATAAAACAGTTATGAACTGACTAAATCGTAGCATAAATACCACCTTTTTACAGGTGAAGTAAAAAATAACGTCGAATATAATTATATATAATTCGAATTTATAAGAGCAGCGATATAGTCAAGCGGTTAAAATGAATATTGTTAAAAACGCACTAACCAAAAAATAGAAAAGCACTATTTTTTTTTTGTTTTGGCACCATGAGCAAATTTTGGAGTTTTGGGTTATCAAAAAGCACCATAAATAGTGCTTAAAGCACCAAGTTAGCATCACTGCTTACGACTTCTTTGGGAGAAGAGAGAAAATAAACAATAGTGTTGCCAGCACAGATTAATACCAGATGTGAAACCAATGACAGGTGTCAAAAAAGTATTCTTGAACCGTATGGTTTTGTTTACATGGAAGTCAAGTTAAGAGGGAGATAACAATATAAAATCTCCATACATTTTGTATTGCGCATTTTTTGTATATATCTGTCTCTTTTTAGATTATTGTGCTTTATCTTTTGTGTTTTTCTTAAAATTTTGCGTTTTGTTTTACTCATTTTCTGTCGGCCATATTGCCCAAATCAGCTGATTCATATCTGGTATAATTTGTGGTTGCCAGTATCAAACCGAAAAATTAATTTATAGTTAAGGGCGGATTATGGGACCGTAAACGTATATGTGATGTAACTGTACCGTGCCGTAGCTAAAAAGTACACTTATAGATTATCGTAAACGACATTACTATTTAGCATCTATTTCATGTGGTTTTATATTTTATTCTAAATTTTTCCATTTATTTGTTAATTTTTATTCTTTATTTGTTGTTTGAATCATTTTTCTTAATTCATTTCATATTTTTTCCGACTAAAATCAGTCAGCTGTTTCGATGCCGGATAGAAAATTCTGATTTCAACAGAATGATCCGGCAAGTTCGTTTACATTTACGTGTTAGTAACCATTCGTATACATTTCTTCTTGTGGTATCGAAACAGCTGATTCGTTACAGATACGTTTACGGTTGGGTAACTCAGCCTTTAAAGCAACGAGCATATAATGAAAAGAGCTACGAACTCACACAACTTCTGTTAAATCACTCTCTTCTTATTTTAGGGTTGTTCCACGTAATTCTGGGTAAAGTCTGGTAAAATGAGAGTAAACAAATAATTATCTCAAAAAATGGTAAAATTGTTCACAATACCTGGAACGCACAAAACCACATTTCAAGCCCAAAAATTAACGTCAAAGTTATTCATATAAACAAAAGCTAATTTTAGAATAAAATATCGAAGGGAATAAAGAAAACATGTTATAACGTGGTATTTGTTAACGATATTAATTATTGTTTACAAGTTTTGTTAATATTTTAATTATTTTTACAAATTTAAAACAGCTGATTTATAAAAAACTAGTGATTTGACAGTTTAACCATTTTACCCTCAAAAAAGTACGGGTAACTTCTGGTAAAAAGAGAAACAAATTATTCTCTCATCAACGCTCTCATTTACCCAATTTTTAACAATAGAAACGCTTTTTGGTAAGATTGGGTTCCCGCGGGTACCCGCGGTAACGTACGTGGAACAGAGCTTTTGTATCGAAAAATGTTACCATATGAATTACACATGTCTGTAAAGGCTAACATTTTTCGATACAAAATGTTAATGTTCGAAAGAGGCGATGAAAACCGCCTGTTTTAACTATAGCAAGCTTCAAGGACCAAATATATTTTTTTTATGAATTAGCACATGAACTTGTAACTGAATTTAACTTCTTGAAATCAGTAGCAACGTTAACAAATATAATTTTATCATTAAAAATGAATGAAAAATTTCAATTTCCTATTTGCAGCCACATTTTATATTTTATATATTTTTTCTCACCAATTGAGAGAATTACATACTCTTTATTTTTTAAACTCAGCAAGAATGTGGTTAACAGCGGTTGCATATCCTAAAATCTCTTGACATTCTATGCTCATTAGTTAAATCGTAAAAAAATTTCAGTGTTGTTAACTTTAAAATCGCTAAAAACAAAAAAAAATTGTTTATGTTTACCGATAAAAATAATGTAGGATTTGAGGACATTTTATAGGATTTACAAGAATATACATTTTGTATAGATCCGATCAGTACTCGGTAAATTTTACTATGTAATTTGATAAAAGGTCGATATCGCTAATTTTTCATTAAAAGCCATGCCCACTTAAAACAAGTGACAAAATAAAAAAGAGGCATTACGTTAAAATCTTGCACAATTTTCTGGACCATCTCCTCGCATTTCGGGGCGAATTTAGCCACTATTTTGATCTTTAAAAATAAAGGCAACGAGAATAAAATTAGAAAAACCTTGAATTGTTTCTATTATGTTTGTGTCACGATCGTAATAATTGTATTTAAATTTTTCCCCATTATTTTGCATTAATTAAAAATAAGAGACTGCCTTCGGCTGGGCTTAGGGTGTTTTGTATTCTGTGCATTCAAAGAAGTTTGGCGGTAGAATCTACTGAAAATGACAGTTAAAAAAGCGACAATGATATTTACCTTTAAAATAACTCAAAATGTTGTTTTTTTTAACTGTTGAAAAATAAATAACAAATTCATTAAAAATCATTAACAACATCGTAAAATTAACAGAAACATTTTTACTACAAAAATCTTAAAACAACCGACAAAATGGTAGGTTTGAGGTTAAGAAGAAGAATAAACCTTCCTCAAAAGTTATAAACACATTCAATTTGCAAATCAGACTAGATCTAGTTTCTGCCTTTTTATGGACAGGCTTCGTCAGTGATCTTCCATTAAATTGTATTATTGTTTATATTTTTATTGTCAGATTGCCTCTATATGAATAATTTCAGAAGTGATCAAACAGACATATACAAACATTCTACTTCAGATTTTCTCTGTTTATCTTCTTATTTCCTCCGTGTCACCTGTAATTACTGCTTTTTACCGTTAATTTTTTTTGGTAGTATAAAAGTATAATAAAAATAAAACAATTTTTTTTTCTTTCGATTACAAAAATATGTGTAATTACATTCAGCCTATTTAAAATTAATTATGCATTAAAATTTTGAAAATTTAATAAAATTTTTTATTTTTTGAATAACTAACAAAAACAACTGTTTACTTTAAAATTACAGTTTTTGTAGTTGATTATTATGATATTAAAAATAACTGCTTTAAACAACTTTTACGAAATTATTTTATTAAATAACAGTCATAACAGTTGTTTTGCATTTTTCCCTAGAAAAACAACAACAACAACAACAACTTTACTACACAAATAAATAACTGCCGTATAGTAACCTTTGAACTTTTTTGAGTGTGCTATATTGCATTTAAAAAATTTTAAAATAATGTCGGATCGCGAAAAATTATTGTATTATTGTCCCTGAATTATAAATTTAAAAAAACCCCACTTAAAAAATTGCAAAATAATGGCGGAACGCGAAAAAGTCTTGTCTGAATATGTACATAGATGCAAAAATTTATTTGCAGTATATATGTATGTATTTCAGTAACGGTTCCAGCTTTGGATTTAGGAGGGGGGGGGGGGAATTTCAAAATTTTGTTTTTTCTCCCACGTTTTTTTATTGAGAAATAAAAACACTTTTAACTTTCATGATATTTATTTTTGATAAAAACAAAAAATAAACATTTTTGGGTGCCTGATTTCCATCTTGGTAATCACAAAAATTTTGTATTTCTTTGGCAAAACTTTGAAATCTGTGAAAGTTAATACACTCAATTGTATAATCAGACTAATAAGAGTTTGACCTAATTAATACTTTTCAAAATGCTGCTAATACTTTTGAAAATGCTAACTCATACCTATCGAAAAGAACCTGGCTGTGCATTATGTAGGACGGTCGGGTATTTTTAAACGATATTATTTTTCTTGCTGAATCGGCCACATTTTAAAAATATCGAAGGTCATAAGTTGAAACCTCGTAACTTACAATAAAATTACAACATTAGTTAAGCAAGCCAAATAACTTTTCCATCATACTGAAGTCATTTGACATCCTTATCTCAAGGTGTATTGAATCATCAGTAACGAATTGCTAGCTTATGATCATCGATATTGTTTCTTCAGTTAGCCTTGAAGTTTCATACTTTCTCTTTAAAAAATTATTTGTTTACTATAAATAATAACACTGTGAGACAAATGGTAGGGGTCAGTGATCGGGAAGGGTTCAAAGTACCGGAGAAAGTTATATCGGTAAAAAAGAAGTTATACGTGTCCCGGCGTTTCGCTGGGTCACCCCTAGGAATCGAGATATATCGATTTGACCTTTGGTGGTCTTTTCTTTGACATAACTCGAGAACCACTAGTCCGATTTTGCTCAAACAATTGTATGTATGAAGAAAAAAATATTGTTTGCCTAAAATATTAAAAAAATTTAATAAACAAAAGATTATTGATTTTTATGGTAGCGGTAACAAACATTTATTTTTACCGGCAAAACTGTTGAGTATATAGAAAAACGTTATATGAACAGATTAAAGGAATTGTAATTTGATTTGTTTAAATAATAATTTGAATTGTTTGAGCAAAATCGGACTAGTGGTTCTCGAGTTATGTCAAAAAAAAGATATATCTCGATTCCTAGGGGTGACCCAGCGAAACGCCGGGACACGTATAACTTGTTTTTGACCGATATAACATTTCCCGTTGGTTTCATCCCATCCCGATTTTGACTGTCGCATAGTGTAATTGGTAATAAATTTAATTCAGTTTTCTTTAGGTTTAAAATATGAATTTCTCCATACTTCTTTTTGCGCACTTAAAAATATCACAATTCAATTAACACTTAACAAATTCAGAAAAAAAACAAAAGTATATCGCAAAAATATAAAATAGCACATCAACAAGAGATAAGGGCAACCAAATAAAATGTTGTGTTAAAGTGTGTTGTGTTTTGTTTCATGATACCCCCTATTAAGAAAAGTAAATAAAGTTGTTTTTCTTTTTTTAAAAAAACGTATTAAGGTGTATCTTAGTTTTATGAAGTTAATTTTACCAAACAATTGTTAGCAAATTTTGAAAAATAGCCAGTAGCAAAAATACAAGTACAGAACCAGTAATGTACTAGCTTATTTGAACCAGACAACTACACAACAGGGATGCCAACTTAGTGCTTTTCGCGCTAACTCTGGTGCTTTTTAATGTACCAAAACGCGAAAAATACTAAACTAACGCGTATTTAGCGCGTTTTGTGCTTTTTTACATGTATTGTTTTTATAGCAATATCAATAAATATGTCAACAGTTGCTTTTATTTCAATAACGATACATTAAAATAACAAGAAAAAGTTGTATGTTAAATGCCAAATAGTACTTTTGGCGCTAAATGTAGTGTTTTCGATGTACCAAACACAAAAAGTTTCCATTTTGCACTTATCACTTTCAACACAAATTTTGGAGCCAGTTTTTTATAGTCAGAACTAGGAACGAATTTTTTCTAAAATTTATTTATTTAAGACAAAAATCCTTCTTTGTTCTGACTATAAAACAAGACCATCAATTTGTAGAAATCGATTAATTTTGAATAGTTACGATATGAAATTTTTCATAGCATTTTATGAAAAATTTCATTAATTAAAGAAAAGTTTCAGTGGAGGAATTCCAGTGAAACTTCAATGGTTTCATGCAAAAATGCATTAATATAATGCAGATATTTCTCTTAGTGTATGTAAGAAATGACAAATTCTTTTTAAAGATCCTAAAAACTATTTACCCGTTTTTAAATAGAAATTTACGCGTTTTTACCCTTTTTTTGTAACTGTTTTTGCGCTTTTTGCTATGAAAAAGTTGGCATGTCTGCTACACAACTACAATTTACAAAATTCTGATTAAAATTTTAAGCTCCAATGTCATGCCGTTTTTGTAAACACAAAAAAAATTTTTTTTTTTAAAGTCACCAATAATGGAATTTTTAAATCCAAAACAATTTGTCTTATTTTTTTTTTACTAGAATTTTTTTTTAAATTTTTATATGAAAAATAATAACTTACAAACATTAAAAAAAAAATGGTGGAAATAAAATTTCAATTAAAAAAAATGTGTTTCGTTTTACAAATATCATTGTACGAGTTCTACCGCCTCTCCTTACAAACAACATGGATATTAGAGATGAGCGATATTTTCATACCGGTGATTTAATCACAGTTATTGATAAATCACTGGTAACGGCAGTGATCAAATATTTCAAGTCGCAGTTACTCGGAATGTCGTTCTTTTAATATTTTTGTACTATTCTTTCTTGCAAACTTCATTGTGCACAAGGTTTTTTTTCAATAACAGTGACTTGCTTTCACACTCTTCTGAATAAAACTTAGTTTAACGCAGTTTGTAACTGGAATACTGCTTTTAAAATGTGTTTTATTTTGTTTTATTTCAATAAAGAAATAAATTATACTCGAGAAAAAGTTTTTCCGGCAAATTTTTGTTAATAAACTTTGAAATGGCTGAACAAATTTGTTTTCGGTTTAACTAAACCAAGTTTAACTGACATCTTAAAAACTCGCCATAAATATTATTTCGTTTATTTATCAGAAAATCGCAGTCTTTTCCATAGAAAAACCGTGATCACGATCACAGTTTAAAAGAACCGATTTGCAAATCACATTCACTGAGAACAATGTTACTGAAAAATCGCCGGATCGCCCATCTCTATTACAAACCCGTGATCACGGTCACTGTTTAAAAGAACCGTGATTTGAAAATCACGATCACTGGTAGCAGCGTTATTCAAAAATCACCGGATCGCTCATCTCTAATGGATATAACTTTTTGTATGGCGACATGTCTGAAATTTATGAATTTTAAATTATTTTTACATAATGGAAATGTACTCTTAAAAAGAAAAACTTTGATACCCATTGCCTATGTTAAGTTGCTTATGTTAAGTAATCAGAGGTTCCCAAATCTGTAAAAATATAGACCTTCGGGAAAATTCCCTTAATCCCGTATACATCCACACAAATCCACCTAAGACTTTAATGTTGGGTGTTATGCCATAAAAAAAGCATGCTTAAGCATGTTTTATACACGTGTAAATAGGCCTCTGAAATACCTTTCGTAGTTATTTTGGAACAAATATGAAATAAACCGAAAAATGAAAAAGTGAGCATTTTTGACCCCATTTTTTAACGAATATTAGATTGGGCACCCAGTGTAGAAAATCATTACCATATATGTGGTTATGTAACTACATACTTGGTAATGGTAACTAGTTACTTTTGTTATTACATTTCTTATTACCTTTATATGGCGATGTCGCAAAAAATAATGGGTTACACACCAGCATACGAAAGATCAAAAATATATCGTTACCTATGTGCTTACCAGTACTGACAAAAATAATGAGTCTAAAAATAGATTTTAAAAAAATAAATTATATAAATAAAAAAATATTTTTTATTGTATTTTTTTTCGTAAATAAAATTTGCTGGTGCGGGAATCGAACCTGGGTCTACAGATTGCCATTCAATAGCTCTACCATCTGAGCTATATCGACATGTAATATTAAATAGATAAAAACATAACTGACCTGCTGTACACAAGTAAGCTTACTCGCCAACATACAAAAAATCAAAAAATATGTGGTTACATATATCCTTACCAGTGTTTAAAAAAATATTGAGTCTAAAAATAGATTTCAAAAAATTTTCAAAAAAGTCTAGAAAATTATTTTCTATTTGAAATAATTCTAAAAATAAGTATTAACAGTAACTCATTATTATATGTTTTCAAATAATGCAGAAGGTAAGTGGGTGTCATTACAGGTAGTCCCAAAAATAATGATATGTCATTACCGTTTCTACACTGGGCAGCTAAAAAATACGTATCCTTTAAATTTTTCTCCTCTACAACATATAAGAAGCTCATTAATTTCTGGCGGTCCGCGTTGCGAGTCCTTGTCAGTCCCTGAAATTTATTTTTTTTTAATTTCCGAAAGACAAAAACCCATCATGGCCTATCTTTGGATTGCGATGAGGTAAAGCCAGGTAAAGTCGAAATATCTATTTTTAGTATTTTGTTAAATAAAAAATCAGTGTTTTAACAAATTGTTTGTTAAATTAGTCGATTTAAAACATGTTTGATAGATTTTTTACAGGCGTATTATTTTAAGTGTAAAAGTAGATTGCAATATAGGAAGAATCTTTCAGACTTTTTAAGTTGCCCCCTATTTATAATATATTAATAAAAACAAAGCAGTTTTATAAGCACAAGTATTTATTTATAAAAAAACATATGATTAGTTAAGGTAAAAACAAAATAGGGAAACAAAGAGAGAGACAAATTTTAATGATGACAGGGTTGCCAACTTGTAGAATAAACTGTTTATGATGTTTACTGCGTAGACAAACAAATTTGTTTTGCAATCCCAAACAAACTTATTTCATACACTATTTCGGTTGCGGCAACTGAGTCGGACAATATTTTTAATTCTGAGAAAATAGGAAAAATCGTATTTTGTATTTTCTTTCAAACTTGCTCTGAGAACCTGTTAATTTAATTTATTACATTGAGTTGGTTAAGGCAGGGGAGTTGCAAGGCTCAATCCTAAATTTAGAAATACATGGATATTTTTGAAAAGCAGTTTGTTCCCCCAAATTTATGAAGTTTTTAAATTATTTACATGGCAATAATTTGATTTAAACTATAATGATACGAGAGATTAAGAGACGAGTTCACCACATAAAGCTAAAAAACCAAAAGTTTATTGCTCTTCTTGTATTTTATTCATTGTTGTTATTATAGTGTGTATGGTTTTTTTAAAATGTGGATTTGAAGAAATTATTGCGCTGGTCAGAATTCAATAACTTAGCAAAAAACATTAAGAACACAAACATAACGTAATAGCAAAAATAAAATAAACGTGTAAAAAAGTTAAAGTCGGGCATGCCGACTATATGATACCCTAGACCCGTCTGGTTTAAAACGAACTAATGTTTGGATCCACAATTTGAATAGGTTGGAATGGTCTCAAAATTTGTCTATAAAATGGTAAACAATTCGAAAATCAGTAAAAAATTTTGAATTTACCAAATGTTACGTGTATTTAAGAGAAAATCGGAAATATAGTCCATATAAACGCTAACTAGAAGTACTGACCGATTCTCTTCAAAATCAGAAGCCTTTACCCTTGGGCCCATGTGAATTATAGCGCAATTCAATAATATTTGCGACCTGTAGCATGCAAACAAGCGTAAGAAACAATTTTTGTGAGACCTCTTTACTAAGTCGAAACATGAACTGTCCGTAACCAAAAGCAATAGGATTCGTAGGCAACAGACTCGCGGACGTACAGACATCGCTAAATCGAATCAAAAAGTGATTCTGAGTCGATCGGTATACTAGGATTTAGGTCTAATATTTGTTGGTCTTACAAACTTATTGTACCAGGTCTACGTAGTAGTATAGGGTATAAAAACACGACAACATCAATACAAAAACTGGCCAAAGGCCTTTCCCCTTTTTTGTAGAGTTCACACACTACATACTGAGCGCGTATGAAACACATAAAGAACAGTTGAATGTATTTTAAGAATTTAAATACCCATATGGGCAACTAATTTCATACTTATTTTGTACGTAGAGCCAGTAGAGCGACCGAAAATAAGGAAATAACAACACATTTTAACCGGCCATTAAATTGGTTTGCATATTTTAAAAATCGTGTTTATTAAAAATAAACAATAATAAATGGTGATGTGGTAGAGTGTATTGACATTTTAATCATGTTGTAAAATAACAACATCGCAAAAAACCATATTCTTGTCTTATTTGTTTATTTTTTCCCCCTGACCCCAATTTAAGTTTGATTTGCTGTTGTACATTGCTTAAATTACAACTCAAAAGCAATGCACAAAAGTTTACTCACCATTTGTAATTCTGCTTGCTCTATCCTTTTAAAAGTTGCCACATTAAGATGGCTATTATGAAATTCCCATTTTGTTATATGGAAATTTCGTGCAGCGATTTAACGGGTAATTACAATGAAATGAGAATTTTTTTTGCCGTGCCATTTAAACATTGGTAGCATTCGGCAGAGAAACCTTAAACTGATACCGGTGACTTGTAGCGCTTTGTGATTACTTACTCTGCTGAACGATGTTTTCTTTGTTTTGTATTTAAATACATTTTTTCTATATTTTCCTTTGATTTTTTAAATTTTTTGTTTTTGAATTATATTTGTATGTTTTTATTTGTCAATCATACAAAACAAAAATTTTTTAAAATCAACAACAACAAATGTATCACTATTTGATCAAAAGTAGCAAACATTTTTTACGCTACCAAAATATGATAGCGCTCAGACTGAGCGGTTAGTGATCAGGTCGTTCAGCAGATAGTTGCACAACTGTTGTAGAACTGTTGACTGTCAAATTGTATCTGCCGAACGCACCCATTGTTATTCAATTGAATAATATTTAAATAATATTTGGAATCTTTAAAGTCACTTTCATATACTTTTTGATACTTTGTATAGAATTTAGATGAAAATATTAAGTTGCGGAAAAATGTCTTTCTTTGTAAACTTTAAAGAAAAATTAAATCATTGGAAATACAGAAATGTAGACAATTTTGTCTTGTAATTAGTTCCCTTTTTTGTACACTTAAAGCCCATATGACACTAGCTTTATTAACCGGCCCATACAATAAGCAACATTGAGTAGGAAACAAAAAATATCAAAAAATTTAGTAAACACGAATTGCACGAATGTCAACACGAACATTAACATACACAAATAAACATATACACAAAAAATAGTAATTTTTTCACGAATGTTCCTTAATGTATGGCTTTACTCACTTCGTCTTGACTTTTTTCTAGGGTTTTTATTTGATTTTTTCTATTCCTTTTTAACTTTTTCGTAAATAAGCTAAAACTTTAACAAAGTCAAACCCTAAAAAAATCAAGATAAAGTGAAGAAAAAAGATAGTGTCATACCTGCTTAAATATAACTAACAAGGCCCTGTAGTGGGATTCTCTAACTTTTTAACGACAAAATTCGGTAGTTAAGTTGTCATTTTACTAAAAAGTTTAAATATCAAGATAAGCACATCGCATTTATATCGTAAAAATGGTCACAGGACCTGTGCTTGCATTTTAACACAAAAAAATTCATATTAATTGAATTAAATTTTTTTTATATAAAACACTGAATGGACAACCGCCAATCTTTAAAGACATTTAGCGAAAAATCTGTAACATTGATCGAAAAATAAAGTACGCCATTGTAATCAGCATGTCCGAAATATATAGAACTGATGGTCAGATCTCCATTCATTTTTTGGGTGTCATGCAGTGTTATCAGAGCAATCTGTTTTGGATATTATATAGTTAGGAGTCAATAAAGTGCTTTGAAATGAAAGCTTCATGAAATTCTGAAAGTGGAGTTAATCGATTTGGCAACAGAAGCATCCATATGTGCCTTTAATTAAAGGTATTTTAATCCTCTATTGGTATCCCGAACAAAAATATTTTTCTTTATTTGTGTCTCCTATGATCAATTTAATTTTAAAAAATTGGCAGTTTATTTTTCTTTTATCTTCCTTATTTGGTGCTATATTCCACTCGATATACTACTAAATACAAATACTACTTCCTTATTAAACGATACAAAAAAATTTTTACTTTGATACTCATATTTTTAAATGAATTAACTACCAATCGAATTCAATTTTCTCTAGAATTGAATGAATTCCTTTTCTTAAGTAATTCACTGAATTCGTTCAACTGAACGCGTTCATCAAACAATAAATTCAAAGAATAAATTCAATTAAATGAATTAACTACCAATCGAATTCAATTTTCTCTAGAATTGAATGAATTCCTTTTCTTAAGTAATTCACTGAATTCGTTCAACTGAACGCGTTCATCAAACAATAAATTCAAAGAATAAATTCAATTGCAATAGTTTTTTTATTAAATCAAATGAATTAATTCAAAACAACAAAAAACAAGTGAATTAATTCCTTACTGAATTCCTTACTGAATTAATTCACCACTGAATTCGTTCAATTTCATTTTCGTTCAGTGAATTAAAAAAAATAAAATTACGTTCAGTGAATTAAAAAAAAAAAAAAATACGTTCACTGAATTAAAAATAAAAATTACATTCACTGAATTGAAAAAAAAATTACGTTCACGTTTTAATTCACTGAACGTAATTTTATTTTTTTTAGTTCACTGAACGAAAATGAAATTGAACGAATTCAGTAAGGAATTAATTCACTTTTTTTCCGTTCGATTTATAAAATTGAACGCGTTCACCAGTGAATTAATTCATTTGATTTAATAAAAACAACTATAGCAATTGAATTAATTCGTGACAAAATAAATCGAACGAAAACAAATATGAATTAATTCCATTCAATATATGGTGCTTTGTGAATTAATTCATCGAATTTTTAATTCAGAATTGAAAAATTGAATTAAGGAATTAATTCTTCAAAGCTCTGCTCGTATGTATATTACAGAAGATAAATACCTAAGGATGACCTGATATTTTAGTTGTTTTTAAATTTTCAAGTCCAAACAAAACGATTTGTCGCATAGTTAATAGTGGCAATATCCATACAATTTCTAAAGGAGGAAGACCCCGTGTAACAACTGTAAAAGAAGAATGAAAAATAAAGATTTTTGTTCGAAATATTCCAAAGCAGTTCCCAGAAAAGCTAAAACTGGAACTCAGCTGGATGTCTTCCCACTATTAAATAAAGAGCCGGGGAATATGGTCTCAGAAGTTACAGATGAAAAAAATCGGCTTGACTTTGCTCACGTCCATTTAAATTGGACACAACAGCAATGAAAAAATATTTTATGGTCAGCTGAGTCTAAATTTAACCTCCGGGGATCAGATGGAAGAGCTAATGTTCGGCATGACATTAATTTGATTTTCCTCTAACCAAGCTTTTACAATCCTTGCCATATGTTATGGTGCTGGAATGTCCATTCATGGACTTTCCAGCACCATAACGATCCCAAACATATGGCAAGGATTGTAAAAGCTTGGTTAAAGGAAAATCAAATTAATGTCATGCCGTGGTCACCTAATCTGCCGATCTCAACCCGATTGAGAATATGTGCTTAATTGAAAAACGCAATATCGGCAATAAAGTATTCTGAAACGGTGATGAACTTTTCATCGAATTGGAAAAGCAGTGAAATGCTATTTTCAACGATTATATTGATAAGCTCATAGACACAATGTCTAAGAAATGTTCCGATGTAATAAAAAATCATGGATATGCAACAAAATATTGAATATATAAAGCTTTTTTTGTTTGTTTTTTAATCTCCTTGAGAGTTGCAAATGTTTTGAACACTTAAATTTCGACAAATTTAATTTTATTTTTTATCGTTGTGAAGAACATTTTTTTTTTTTAAATATGCAATAATTGAATTTAATAAAACAAAAGAAAAACCTTATGCTGGAAATCTTTTGATAATAGAAACATTATTAGGTAACATGTGATTTCAGTTGCAAATCTTTCGACCACCTCTGTAAAAAACCATAAACTTTAGTAAAAACCATAAAAAAAGTAAAGAAAAAGTGCAAAGTATCATACGATATTGGCTTTAGAATTTGATATTATGTGCCTCGCCCTACGCTTAATATGTTAGAGTTGCATTTTTATGTAAGAAAATTTGACTTAGTTTAAGAAAACTCCCACTGTATTAATTCTTTTTGTCGTAGTTAACTTTAGAATTTACAAACCAAAAGAACATCTAACTTATCGTCTACTAGTATTTGTCTGAAAAATAAAAATCTTTATCTTAATATTTGTTGTATATCAGTTGTTAGACGTTCTTTTTTTTCATTCATGTCTGACAGTTAATGTATTTTTATACCCTACACCACTATGTGTTGAGGGTATTATAAGTTTGTGCTGATGTTTGTAACACCAAAAAATATTGGTCGTAGACCCACCTTATAGTATACCGATCGGTTCAGAATTTTTTTTTATTTCGATTTAACGATGTCCGTCTGTCCGTCCGTCCGTCCGGCCGTCTGTCTGTCTGTCCATGCAATCTTGTGCGCACTCTACAGGTCGCAACTATTAAGATATTTTGATGAAATTTGGTACGCAGACCTATGTTGGCCCAAGGACGAACAAGTTTGATTTTGGTGAACATCGGTCCATGTTTAGACCTAGTGCCCATATAAGGGTCCTACCAAAATTATACTGTTTATACGCTGCAGGTCGCAAATATTAAGATATTTTGATGAAATTTGGTACACAGACCTATATTGGCCCAATAACGCAGCCAATTGATTTTGGTGAACATCGGTCTATGTTTACACCTAGTGCCCATATAAGGGTCCCCCCAAAATTATATTGTTTATACGCTGCAGGTCGCAAATATTAAGATATTTTGATGAAATTTGGTACATAGACCTATGTTGGCCCAAGGACGAAGCCTATTGATTTTGGTGATCATCGGTCCATGTTTAGACCTAGTGCCCATATAAGGGTCCCCCCAAAATTGGCCTGGTTACAAACTGCAGGTCGCAAATATTAAGATATTTTAAAGAAATTTGGTGCGCTGACTCACATTATAGAAAATTTTGACACAAGCCCAATTTTAACCCATTCGAATTTCGGATCCAAACAATACACCAGACTGGTGTAGGGTATTGTATAGTCGGCATGTCCGACTTTAACCTTTTTACTCGTTTGTTTTATTATTTTGCGTGTTTCTGGTTTTTATTGCTGTTTCTTGTAAACAAATTTTGCGTGAGTATATAAAATTTAGTTTAAAATAGTACTACCAAATGGCATATAGGAAATACTTATTCATATTTTTATATACCGTTATTCTGAGGGGGAAGCTCCTCTGACATTTTCAGCTGTATATTCTGCGCATACAATATTTAGACGGCTAATAACCTTTTGTGAAAAATCTTAAGATAAGAAACTTAAAACTTTTAAAATAATTTTGAACAAAGAAAAAATACCTTTCGTCATTGTCATGTAGAAAATGTAAATATTGTTAGAATTGACAAAAATTTAGAGATAAAATACAACAAGGTGATTGATGAGGTGTTTTAGATGGGTAAAGGGAAGTTTAAATAAGGAAATAGATGTTTACAATAAAAACGGAAACAATAAAAAGTTTTAGTAACAAGAAATGTAGTCCTTTTGAGATGGCAATGCGAAAGACAGTCTAATGACTGTCTATTGCTTAAATCTGATCAGAACTCAGTAGATCTAATTAGATTTGAAATCTAAATTGAGACAAATTTGATATCTAATAAGATCTGATTAGATCTAAGCAGATCTGGCGCACCACATACAGTAGTGTTGAAAACATTTGGAACTGAGATCGCATTTGAGCTTTTGATTGATTTATTCAAAGAGTATATATTACAGAGAGAAATTATGCTACTCTTAACTCTCTCGAAAAAAGCAAACTCGGTCAAACTTAATAAACAACATTTTTCTCTTAAAATTAAGTAGAGTTGCAATATTTTGTGTATTTCATTACAACATGTGTGATGATAAATGATAAACAACATGTGTGATGATAAGTGATAAATTTGCCGGTTTTTGATGAAATTATGCCTGTTTTGGGTTAAATTATGATAACTCTCAGTTAACAGATTTACCCGGTTAATGGAGGCCCGGATAATCGAGGTTCAACAGTAACTAATATATATTGTTATTGTAAGAATATGGTCTCAGAAGTTATAAATATACAAAAAACCCTACGTGTCAGAAAAAGAATTTCAAATTATTATCCATAGGCACTTTAAAGTTACAAAATCAAGAAATTTTGTAGAAAAATTTGCAATATTACTTTTCATTTTATAAAACAATCAAGACTGTTGTTGCAATTCAGAAAAAATAACAACAAAAAATAAAATCATATTTTATATTAAAAAAAAGGGTCAGGATAAAAAAACGTGTGATATATTTATTTAATAATCATTGCATTTTTTGATGGAAATATCGTAATGGTTTTTAATGTGTCTTTAACTGCACCAAGTTTTGGAACAAAGAGTCAATAAAATCTGGGTTTTGAAAAATCAAAATAAACAGCTTCGTAGGAGTATCAGAAATTTTCAATATTTGTTTATGCCAAATTACTTTACTCTTATTTATTTTTGACGGTTGGTTCCAAACTTACTATAAAGATACATAAGTTAGTCTGTTAAATAAAACGACTATTACTTAAATACAAAGAATTGATGTCAAAGACAAAAATAACCACCGTAAAAGAAAAATAAGAAATTTTTGCTGTAAAAAAATTCTCTGAGCCTCTTCCTTTATTAAAGTAGAGCATTGCTCGGAATTTTAAATACTTTACACAAAAAATAGATTTGTTTTGACAACTGAATTTGTTGCCAATCGAATGGTTCGTCCTTAGGAACATGCCGAATTTTCGTTGATGCAACCGGAATTCTGTAATCAAAATCAAGAAGCTGTTCCAACAGAAAAATTCGGTTACCACAACCGAACCATTCGTTCACTTGGCAAAAAAATGCGGTTGCACACTTTATATTCAAGTTCAATTTATATGGTATTAAATCTCATCTTTCTCTGTTATTAACAATGATCACATTTGAGTACAAAAGGACCTTTTTGTCAACTATGACCTATGGTTGGCAAATTTATTATAGATAGTCTTACACAATTCCTAACCCCATAGATGTATGCAAACAACAAGAAAAAAGGCACTAAAACATGTCTAGATAATTCTTAATCAAACATATTGTGTACATATAATTTTCGTGCAAAAGCATATCATTAACATTTGTGTCACTTTACGACTCCCAGACAAACATTACACCATATGAATGTAAAGTTTGTTTTTTCTTATTTCTTAGTTTTTTTTGTACACCCTACAACACACACCGTTGATGGATTTAAGTACTTAATCTTTGGATGTTTCATAGTCAGTTAAATAAAAGCTTAATTGATAGTCTTTCAAATTTCTGCGTAAGTTTAACTATTGGCTATTTAAATACCCAAAAAGAGAGTAATCTTAAAAAAAAGGTTGGGTTAAAAATGTACACCCTCTTAAGGCACATCTACACGGGATAGAAATCTCGTAGAGTTTGGACTAAATTTGTCATCTCTAATATAGTTGGCACTAATTTTTATCGTAAAAGTATCATCTCTAGTTGTCAAGAATTTTTTTATTAAAATTTTTGTATTTCAATGAACAATTTTTTCTCCAAATATCAATGTTCAATAATGTTACAAGACATTTTAAAATATGTATGACAGCAATTGTCAATGTTCTAGAGATTGCATTTCGTAGACTTATACGGACCTGCATTTTCATAAATTCTAGCGCGTTTTCTATCCCGTGTGGATGTACCTTTAGGGGGGTATTTAGTGGATCAAAAGTCAACAAATTTTCAAATTTGGAAAAATTGCACGGCAATGGCTCTGGAAAATGAGGGAAGTGGGTATTCGGAAAATCCTCGTGGTGCTTAATAGTCTAAGGTGTCCTCTATCTTACAAAAATATTTACTTGGTTATGTGGCTACTACCACCCGTGGCTATAGGTAAGATTTTGTAATTTGCATTTTTACGAAGTACTCTTACTTGAAATATTGGGTGCGTTCGGCAGAAACACTTTAATAGTCAACAGTTCTACAATAGTCGTATAACTATCTGCTGAACGACCTGATTACTATCGCTCACTCTGAGCGCTCAGGTAGCGCTGTCATATTTTGGTAGCGTAAAAAATATTTGCTACTTTTCATCAATTACTGATCCATTTGTTGTTGTTGATTTTAAAAATATTTTTTTTTATAAGAATGACAAATAAAAACACACAAATATAATTCAAAAACAAAAATTTAAAGAAACCAAAGGAAAATATAGAAAAATTGTATTTAAGAAGAAAACAGAGGAAACATCGTTCA
Organism: Leucophora obtusa; assembly: GCA_949987735.1. Lineage (NCBI taxonomy): Eukaryota > Metazoa > Arthropoda > Insecta > Diptera > Anthomyiidae > Leucophora > Leucophora obtusa. The sequence goes on from OX465297.1 coordinate 176,229,795, forward strand.
GTAGAGTTACTAATCACAAAGCGCTACAAGTCACCGGTATCAGTTTAGGGTTTCTCTGCCGAATGCTACCATTGATTATCTTCACTTAAAAATGAGAAGTTTTACGTGGGAAATAATATTAAAAACATTTTATTTAAAAAACATGGAGCAATAGTTTTGTGTCAGTGATTAATTCATAAGTCCCAGGTATGGTAGATCCAAAAAATGTATACCATAACGATATACAAGTACCTTAAATATTATCAGCACGAAGTTTCGTCGTAATCGCACAAAGAACTAAGATCGATTTGGTTCTCAAATATTTCTTAACCCTCTAACGGGCAAGGATGGCTCAAGGCAGCTATCATAAAATTGACACATTTTATAATCATAAATTAAGCAATTCTGATTGAAAACAAAATGCGTTTTGGGAAGACAGTTTTCGTATGCCGTGCTCGGTTTGGAAGTAAGAAAGTGTCAAAATTAGAATTTCGTAATATTTCAAAAATAATTATTTTAAAACAAATACAATTTACGCAATAAACATTTTTGTTAATGAGTTCAAAGAAAGACTGAAGCCTTAACTTTTCTAATAAGTCCTTATTTTGGTCTAATGACACAGAGTAATTTATCAGGATACCTTTAAGGGACATCGTGTTAACTTGAAAACGAGTAGACGGATTTTTATAAAATATGGCACATATAATGTACTTAGACCTGTTAACTTATCTAAAACTAAACTGAGTTTAGTGCTTAACCATAGTTATGAATGTCAAATTTATATGAAAATATCTGTGGTTAAAATTTAACCATGGTTATGTAGGAAATAAGTTACTCGCCCTTAGTATTGCTAGCAAAGCCTTTAAGTTTGAAAAATCTACATTAATGTTAAGGTGAGTTTTCGCTCAATTTCGCATTTTCCAAAAAAACGAAAATCGCTATATCTATCGTTATCGCTTAATTTCGCATTTTTCAAGAAATAAAAATCGCTATGTCGTCGACCGGCCTGCAAAATGTCACATGTGTTTTTTAATAGATTTTCAGGAGAGCGAAAAAACTGTTACAAAATCTACTTTTAAGATATTTTATTAGCATCATATGCCTTAATGATTCACGACCTCATTTGGTAAAATCATATGTACATAATACAAGATTATAAATGCATGAACTTCCTAGCCCTAATGGTTAAGGATAGATTGCTTTTTCCTATGATAATGCCATGTACAGTTCCCAGTTTCCTTCCATATAAAGATTGTTCTTTAGCATTTCATATAAATTTCCCATAAGGTCACTAACATTAATGAAAATTAGAGGGTAAGAGTTCACCATGTTAATATAAAATTGATAGTCCCCTATTAGCAAAAAATGTAGGATTGCTAATTTAATAACACAGTGATACAAAATCGAACTTTCCGAATCGGAATGGGATGAAACCAAAAGCAAATGAAAGTTGACATTTTCCATAACAAAACCCGCAAGGTGGATTTTTGTGTAAAAAAAAATCCCGCACTAAACTATTGAGATTTCCCTATATGAGTAGAGCAACTTAAAGCCGTTTCTGAACATTTTTAATATTTATACTTGTTTTAAATTTTTTTAAAGCTTATTTTAACCATAAAACAACAAACAGAATGAACAAACGAATCATCCAACTAAACCCATCACTTCTTGATAATAAACGTATACATTAGAGCGGCTCAACTTATATGGACAGAAAAAAAGTTTAAAAAAAAGTGCCCCCCTCAAAATAAATCTTGGTATGTTTTATGATGATTCGCAAAATATTTCGGGTGTAGTAATGAGATCTCACGAGCTGGACCATTTTTAAAAAAGGTCTTTTTTTAGTTTTTGTAAGAATTTTGCTTTTTAGCTGAAGACAACATATTTACTCAATATGGGTATCATATGAAAGGGCTTTTCGAGGCGCATTTAGCGGTATATATAGCATGTTCAAGCATATTCAGACATGTCCTATTTTCAAGGATATTTTATAAAAAAAACAAATTTTTGAATCTTTTGTACGGAGATGTTTGTGATTGAAATGTCAAACTTACATATCATAATCTGTAGTCGATTTAAGTGAACACGTATTTTAGATATTTTTCTGAAATTCGCGATTTTTCGCGTTTTATCAGAAATTCAATGTGGTGGAAGCAATATGTTTTAAATAGGGCAATTTGGATACCAAAACTTTTCTTTTGACATGTTAATCTTCGCTAAGTGGATATAGTTTGGAATTTTGCAAATTTCATACATTTTGCACGGTGCTCTGGACCAAATTTTTTTAAACCTTTCGAGTTACTGCAATCTGCATTTGAATTCAGTATCTAGTTAATGTACGATAAAAATGCAACTAAACAGAAAAAAATCCAGCCCGCGCTTTTTTGACCGAATAACTTCTTTCGGGGAAAAAAATTTATAAAATTGTATTAATAATTTAAATTCAGTTTCTCATAGATGTAAGGATAAAAATTCAACTTAATAGAAAAAAAACCCAACACACGCTTTTTTTGGCGGAATATTTTTTTTTTTTAGCGAAAAAGAGTTATTATACAATTTTATTTAGGGTCAGCCTATATTTAGATTTTTCTTAAAAAATTACAGACACGAGTATTTCAATAAAATATTTTATTTAATAATAAACCTACAAAAATTTTCATAAATTTTTTTTTATTGAATTGGGATACTCCAAATTTTTTCAAAATTTAATCCAGAGCATCGTGAAATATTAAATTTGTAAAATTCTAAACTAAATCCACTCAGCTATGATTTACTTGTCAAAAGAAAAGTTTTGGTATCCATATTGCCCTATTTGGATCATATTGTTTCCACCACATTATATATATTTAATCCTTTAATTCCCAGTGGAACATAGGGCCGCTTTCCACCACATTGAATTGAATTGTTCGCGTTTTATCAGATTGAATTTCTGATAAAACGCGAACAATCGCGAATTTCAAAATAATCTGAAACACGTGTTTACTTAAATCGATTATAGATTATGATATGTAAGTTTAACATTTCAATCACAAACATCTTCGTACAAAAAAGTCAAAAATTTGTTTTTTTTTATAGAATATCCTTGAAAATAGGACACGTCTGGACTTGAACATTGTTATATATACTCCTGGATGCACCTTAAAAAAACCTTTCATATGATACCCATATTGAGTTTGTTGTCTTCAGCTAAAACACAAAATTCTTAAAAAAAACTAAAAAAAGACCTTTTTTAAAAATGGTCCAGCTCGTGAGATCTCATTGCTAGACCCGAAATATTTTGGGAATCATCATAAAACAAACCAAGCTTTATTTTGAGGGGGGTACTTTTTTTTACTTTTTTTTGTGAGTCGGTCTAGTATATATGTATATGTATAATATGAAACCAACCAACTCCTTTTGCTTCTTTGTTGGCTGGTGATGATGATGTTTGGTTTGGTTTCTTTTAAAATTTGTTGTTGACTTCTATAGATTTTTTCTTCCTCTTACAATATTATGTAGATTTTTCCAACGTCGTTGTTATTATTATTTCTTTGTACCAGTTGCTTGTTTATTATTTACTTGACTCTGTCAGTCAGTCAGCATTCGGTACAACATTATGATGTTGACTGTAAAAAACCAACAACTTTTCCAAAACAATCCCATATAGACAAAAAGAAAAAAATAACACTAAAAACCAACCAAGCAACCAACCAACCAACCAACCAACCAACAATTGTAAACGAAACAGTTCAGGTTGAGACGTTCTCGAGTGCAGTTTATAAATTAATACGCAACAAAAAATAGTTAGTTAAATAACAAAAATATTTATAGAAAAAAGTAAGACTCTTGTGTTTTAATTTTTTTTTTAAATACAGTTATTAAAACCACAGTTTTAGTGCGATTTCATGAATCTGTTGTAGAAAAGGTAATTAATTTGCAATTATTTTTTTTGTTTATTCTCAATGTTAACGCTTTACAAACAAAACACAATTGTGGCAACAAACAGTAAGTGAAGCATTTTTAAAATTTAAGTGATAGAAGACGGTTTATTTAAAATTTCCCACCAACTTTACGATACAGACCTCTCGAGACATTTTTATGGACTTACAGACCTCTAATGCTATATATATATAAAAAAAAACAATTCCAAGCCGATTATTTTTAGGAAAAGAAAGAAAAATGTTTTTATTCCGGAGAAATCAACAGAATTTGAAAGATTTAGCTGAGAAAATTATGGGGGAAATTTTTTGGTTTTTCTTGTAAAAAAATTCTACAGCTTTTGCAATTTTCATTCAGAAAACACTAACTGAAATTCAGAATTTCAATTTGAAATTGAGAAAACATTAGTTGAAATTCCGATTTTGCCTTTTAAATCTCAAAAATATCATTTGAAATTAAGAACATATTATTTAAATTTCAGAATATATCAATAAAAATCTGAAAAACAGCAATTGTAATTCATAAAAAATCAATTGAAATTCAGAAAATATCAATTAAAATTAAAAAAAAATATCAATTGAAATTCAGAAATCATGAATTTGAAATTCGAACAAAAAAATAATAATACAAGAAATATTAATTTCAATAATAAAAATAAAATAAAAAACATGTAATTCAAAATATACCAATTCCAATTCAGAAAGCCTCAACTTACATAAATTTAGTATTTTAGAATTAAAAAAATATCGATTGAGATTAAGGAAACATCAGTTGAGATTTAGAAAACAACAATTAACCCTTTCATGTCAAATATTGCTTATAGGCAACATTGTATATTTTCGGTCATAGTTCCTCTAGTTTTTGTTATTTTTGCTAACGGTTTTTTCCAACTGACACTAATATGTGTGAAGGTCTCGTAACGAGAACGAGTCGTAACGTGGTATTTTATTTTTGCTAAGTTGCTCAAAATATGTAACGTGCTATTAAGGAATGTTAAATTTGATTTTCAGAATAGTATCAACCAGTTTAAAAATAGTACATTTTCGACCCCTACAGTACCAAAACTTACATTTTTTTATAAAATAACAAGCAAGAACTTTCATAAAAATTCATTGTGGATTATATTTTATCCCTGAAAATCGGATTCAATTTTATTTTAAAGCGAAAACAATTTGTAGTCATTCAATAATTTAATTAGTTTATGCAAAATTTAATTTATTTGTGAATTCAATAGATTTTTATTTACTTAATTTGTTTACTTTTCAAATATATTTTATGTGTTCGATTTAAACACCAATTTTTGTATGAAAATTAAAAAAATTTTTTTTTATTGTTTTGCCTATTAATTTCTTTTTTAAATAAACTGGATTTCTATAGAATTTTTGGAAATAACCAAAATGTGCCAGTGTACCAATCAAACTTTGATTGTGCCAAACATGGTACAATTGTGCCACAAATCCCATCACTGATATGCAACTAAAAACAGCTGTTTTGCACTCTCACGTAAAAACGGAGAAAAAATTCTGTTTTCAACAGAAATGTCCGGCACGTTACAACCCGTTTACGACTAGTACTCAGCACTACATATGTGTTTCTCATTAAGCAGGTTTAATCAGCTGATTCGTCACGTTACATTTACGTTCAAGTAATTTGGGCTTTAAAGAAGAATATAAGACCCCGTACATTAAGTTGTATCTCTTTCGTATGCATTGAGAGGAATTCTGTTTAGAATTGATTTTCCCTCTACGTTTCCGTACCTCCATCACTTTATTTTATTATTTCAGAGTGCTCACTAAACAAGCTTTATTACATTGAGCATTAATTATAATTAATAATTCTAATAATCATTAATTACAATAATTATTAATGGTTTCGTTTAATATCAACCCATAAAAATTCATAAAAAATAATTAAAAATTTATTATACGTAAATAAGCGCTCTATGCTCCAGTTTGAGTTAGAGCAAGATATATATCTTATAGATACCACCACTTTACTAGATAAGTCACAACAACAGAGTAGTAATTTGGAAGATGACAAAGCAAATTGTGATAATTTTGTGTTGTTTTTGTTATTTCTTTGGGATTTAAGATGTTTATTAACGCTCCTACTTGAAAAAATGAAATTCTCATTGAGTTGAAGCTAATAAATATTTATAGAAATTCCAAAAGGTCGTCCCTTAATTACACTATGCTACAGTCAAAATCGGGATGGGATGAAACCAACGGGAAATGTTGTATCGGTCAAAAACAAGTTATACGTGTCCCCGCGTTTCGCTGGGTCACCCCTAGGAATCGAGATATATCTTTTTTTTGACATAACTCGAGAACCACTAGTCCGATTTTGCTCAAACAATTTTAAAAAAATTAAAAATTACAATTCCTTTAATCTGTTCATATAACGTTTTTCTATATACTCAACAGTTTTGCCGGTAAAAATAAATTTTGTTTATTACTTTTTTTTAATATTTTAGGCAAAAAATATTTTTTTCTTCATACATTTATTTTCACCCGCAAAACTGTTGAGTATATAGAAAAACGTTATATGAACAGATTAAAGGAATTGTAATTCTTAATTTTTTTAAAATTGTTTGAGCAAAAATTTTTAATTTTTTTTAAATTGTTTGAGCAAAATCGGACTAGTGGTTCTCGAGTTATGTCAAAAAAAAGACCACCAAAGGTCAAATCGATATATGTATCTCGATTCCTAGGGGTGACCCAGCGAAACGCCGGGACACGTATAACTTCTTTTTTACCGATATAACTTTCCCCGGTAGTTTGAACCCTTCCCGATCACTGACCCCTACCATTTGTCTCACAGTGTTATTTTCTTAGGCCAGAATGAAATCGGGATAGGTACAAGACTACAGCAAATTATTTATCACAATTTTTTAAAAACAGTTTTGAGATTTTAGCACATTTACTTTAATAAAAAAAATATATTTTTTAAACATTTTTGTAATTTTCTACCAATTTCGGTTAACCGATTAATCGTATAAAATTATTCGAATTATTCGTTATTCGAAATTTGGACATTTTAAATTATTCGAACAATTTTAGAGAAAAATTCGATTCGATTAATCGATTGAATACCCTAGTCTTGGTGTAATGTTTCGCTGTTTTATTTCTTTAATTCTTTGCTGTTTTTGTTTAATTTACGATACTAGTTTTAATATTTTAATTAATTAATTATTTTTTCTTTCTATTATTTCAAGTCAAGTGTATGAGCCCCCTTTTTTAATTGCTTTGTTCACTTTTTTATTTGTTTTTGGCACAATGTCAAAGAACTTTTGCTAATTTTTTCTGCAGTTTTTCTTATTTATTCGTTGCTTAGTTGATTTCCTTTTCTTTCTTCTTTTGTTCATTTATTACTACATAGCTCAACTTTTTTTGTACATTAACTGTCATCATAGTAACAGGCATCATTACATGCTGTAAATTGTTAAGGAAAGCTGTTATTAAACTAACATAAATCAACGACATCTTCGTTATATTTAACATAACTGATATGTCTTACTTGTTGTTTGTTCGTTTTTAAAATCATTCATTAATAACAAGTAATTCATTAGTTCAACGAACCTGTACTTGATTGCTTAATTAACTATGGTCTTTGTTAAATGTGCCAGTCAGATGTTAAGGGTACTTAAATGCAGCTTAAATTGCATTTTGTTAAGGAAATAAAATCTTAGTGATCAGGATTATTTTTAAAAATTGGAGTTTGAAACAGATTATCCTAGATTCCGAAACCAAGGATGAATCTCATAAATTATATTCAGAACAGTTCTGATTTGATTGAACAGAAAATAGAACAAATTCTGAATCAGTAGATGCATATTCCACATCCGGTTCTTTAGAACATAATATTTTTGCTGTGTGCATTTGAGTACTTTTTTGTACACACAGAAAATAAATTGTTTGGAATTCGTTCGGAATAATATATTGAGACTAGAAATAGAAATATAATTTATCTTAATATCGTTTTGGAATGTATCATATTTTTCCGTTTCATACATACACTAATAGAAAAAAGTCTGTAAAAAATTTAGTTAAAACTACTAAAAATGAGTTAAAAATTATGCTGCCGAAAAAAACTGCCAAGTTCGCAGATTATTTTTGTTATATATTAGTAAGATAGGAACAGCAAAAATAAAACTGTTAAATATACAGAATTGTAGGAATTGTAGTTATATTTGAGTTAAATTTTTGTTAATAGAAAATAAAAAATTAACCTGCTAAAATCAGTAAAAAATTTTGCTAAATAATTAGTACCCTAAAAAATTACGAAAAAATTTAAAACTTTCGAAGTTTTATTTTCGATTTTTTTTAAATTCAAATAAAAATCGAATCTTTTGAAAACAGCATTTTACAATTTTTTTTAGCAAATCTGTTAATTTAACAGTATATACTGTTATTTGCGTTCAACTAAATTTAGCTTAAAAATAACAATAATTTTGTAGATATAACAGTTTGTTTTTGCTATTTCTAGTCTACTATTATTTAGCAAAATTTTCTGCAGATTTTACAGTACAATTTGTAATTTTCAAATAACTAAAAGTTAACATAACTAAAATTCTGTAAATATAACAGTTTTATTTTCGCTATTCTTCTTTTACTAGTATTTAGCAAAAAATCTGCAATTTCTGTAATATCGTTTTTAACAAATTCTAGTTGCTTTTTTTTTGATATTTTTACAGATGAGTTTCTATGAGTGTATGCATATTTAAATTCGAAGTTAGGCAACAACTAATTGTAAGTGTCCGTGTTGCAGGTGGTAGAGACACATCCTGATAGTCTTAGCAATCTGAGTTCAAATCTCAGCCAAGAGATATGTAATTTTTTTTAAATACATTTTTGTATTGATTTAAATTAAAAGACACAATTGATTTTGTTATTGATATAATTTTACTCATAAACAAAATATTCAAATTCAAATTTTCCACCTGAAAAAATTCAAATTCTAAATTTTACTAAAAAAATTTAAATCGAGTTTAGCCTAGGGGAAAGCAATGGGCTGACAAACGGAATGTCGCCAGTTCTATCCCATTTCGCGACATAGAAAATTTTTAATTAATTTTTTGGAACGAGTTATTCTATTTATAGAATTTATTATCCACAAACACTAAAGCAATCTATTAATACAACAAAAATTCAAAAATTGCAAATAAATTTCGGCAATTACAACAATATTAAAAATGTATAAAAATGATTGTACCTGGAACTATAGAAATTCGGTTGGCGAAAAATTCGGTTCGAAATAGGAATATGTTTTCTGCGAGTAGTATCATAGGGAAAAAACCACATGGAATTCTAACCACTACGAACAAAGTTATCCACTTTTTCCGGAAACCCTCCCATTAAGGCTTTTATGGTAGTTTCTGTCACCTTTTTAGAGCACGTGGTCCATCTACGTTTGAAATCTTACATGTCCTGGGAGACCTTTTTTGTGCCCTTTAATTCTCTTTTAACAAGAGCCCAATATCTCTCCACTGGCCTGAGCTCCGGGCAGTTTGGTGGATTTGCCTCTCTTGGTACAAAAACTACATTATTATCATTATACCACTCCAGCGCTTTCTTGCTGTAGTGACAAGATGCTAAATCAGGCCAAAAGTAAGTGGATACATTGTGCTGACTCAAAAATGGAAGAAGTCTCTTCTGCAAACACTCCTTGATATAAATTTCGCTGTTTATAGAGCCAGATGGTACAAATGACTGGCTTCTTTGGCCGCAGCTACATATGGCTTGCCATACTAGGAATTTTTTAGGGAATTTCGTTTGCTTTTTCGACCTAAATTTTTCCGCAACATTTCCTCGAACATCGGAAACATAAAATTCTTGACCAGGAAGCTGCGAAAAATCAGCCAGAACATAAGTTTCGTCGTCCATTACACAACAGTTGTATTTTTGTATAAAATTTGATTTCAATTTTCGAGCTCTGGTTTTGGCCTCCAAATTTTTAAAAGCGTTTCTATCGGGAACTTTTTGAACTTTGTAGGACTTTATTCCTGTCTTACGTTTCACTTTACGTACAAAAAAGTCCGAGCATTGGGCTAACCGAGCTGTTTTTCTGCCAGATGTGTAAGGAGCTTTCTTAAGGATGCTTTTAACTTTATATGCCTTACCAATGTTACGATAATCAGTCGTTGTTCCTGTTCCCGGCTTCCTTCCAATTGTTAGGTATTCCAGATACCTTTTTACCACTTTTGAAACTGTTTGGCGGCATACATTAGTTTCTTTGGCAAATTTTTTGTATGTCCATGTTTGGTTTTTTTGAAAATATTTAATTATTTTTGAACGCACTTTTCGTTCATCGTCGATTCTGTAAAAAATTGGTAATTAAATTTCATGATGTAAATCAATTTATTAACTGACATATTTTTAAAATGTAAACTGCCGAAAAAAAAAATATGAGAAGCTTTAAACCAAAGTTATAGGCAAAAATGTGTGTTCATATTTTTATGATCTCACTCCTTAATACCATTTTGAAAATATTAAATGTGTTCGTTTACTTACTACAAGTTACTACTTTTACTACAGCTGGAAAAAATCAATACAAAAAGTAAACAAAATTTTCCAATTGTAGTAAAATTAGTAAGAATTTCGAGTAAACGAACACATTAAATAAAAAAAAAAATTAAAAAAACGCAACGACGTAACCTCTAGATTCTTGGGGAGATTCCTTAAAGACTCAAGGAGATTCCTTAAAGATTCATAAAATAAAAATATTTTATATGGAGTTTGGTTATAGAAAAAATATAAAATTAAAATTAAAAAAAAAAATCAACCCGTTTGGGACCGGCAGCATGTTAATATTTGAACTTTAATTTCAAATATCTCCGCTAGGGGGTGCTGCTAAGCCATAAAAGTAATAAAAAATATTTCTTTGGCATAGATCCACATTTACAAGAAGTTTGGTCGGAAAATTTCCAGTTGTTTAAAGTTGGGGTCCAAAGGGTTACCAAACTCTACACTCATAGAAATAAATCTGTAAAAATAGCAGAAAAAGTTACTAAAAATTAGTTAAAAATTATGCTGCAGAAAAAACTGCTAAAATTAGCAGATTTTTTTTACTAAATACTAGTAAAATAAGAACAGCAAAATTAAAACTGTTAAATTTACAGAAATCTAGTTATATTTAAGCTAATTTTTAGTTAACTGAAAATAGCAAATTGTACTGTAAAATCTGCAGAAAATTTTGCTAAGAATTGTAGACTAAAAATAGCAAAAATAAACTGTTATATCTACAAAATTTTTGCTATTTTTAAGCTAAATTTAGTTGAATGCAAATAGCAGTCTATTCTGCTAAAATCAGCAGAAATATTGGGTAAAAAATTGCAAACTGCTGTTTTCAAAAGGCACGATTTTTATTTGCATTTAAAGAAAATCAAAAAAAAAAAAAACTTCGAAAATTTTAAATTTTTTGGTGAATTTTTAGGTTACTAATTATTTAGCAAAATTTTTTGCTGATTTTAGCAGGTTAATTTGCTATTATCCTTTTACAAAAACTTAGCTCAAATATAACTAAAATTATGTATATTTAACAGTTTTATTTTTGCTGTTGTTATATTACTAATATATAGCAAAAATAATCTGCTAATTTAGCAGTTTTTTTTCTGCAGCATCATTTTAACTAATTTTTAGTAGTTTTAACTAAATTTTTTAAGGACTTTTTTCTATTAGTGTAGTACACAACTAACTTAGCGCAGATTAACTGGCAATAAATGGCAATGTGCGACTTCCTCTTCCTTCGTAACGTTCGGTCTTTTATAGTTTAACGTTCGTTAATGGAGAACATAGTAGAAAATTCTAGTGCTTCTAAAATTATAACACTTATGTTATTCATAACAGAGCGCCCAACTACTTAACATTAACTGATTATGAATGGGGGAAAAGTTATACTTAAATCCAGTGCTGCCAGTTTGAACGGTTTAGTAAATCCCGTCTCTTGGGATATTTTTCTTCCAAAATTCCCGAACCTTCCATACTAGGCTAATACAATTCCGTAACAATATTAAACAAAAAGCCATAAAATGGAAAAGCAACGTATTGGTATTAATAATAATAGTGATTGTTTGAGGAAGAAGGAATCCGATCTATCCCAAAAGTTTCGGCAAAATGTGGATTTTCAGGCACCCCATTTCTTTACTGAGCATTGAAGAGCTTAGTGAAATAAATAAAATAAAAAGTGATTTATGTGTTTGTACTCACGTAGAAAAAAATTGTTGAAGAGGCTTTATAATATGGAGTGTGATATATTTTAGTTTTGTACGAAAGAAAAATTTACAAAAATTAAAAAAAAAAAATGTGAAATGTGGGCGAAATAATCATAATATGTTCCTAATGACCATAATATGATCCTAAACGATCACAAAATTTTCTACGTGAAAATAATATTATTATGATCATTAGGAATATATTGTGATCATTTGAAACATTTTATGATCATTTTTGAAGTATTGTGAACGACATTTTTCTTCGTGTTGACATCACATGTTTCCATAAAATATTTTTTTTTATATATAAGTGATAACTAAAATTAATTTAATGACAAATTTATTTAAATATGTAGTTTAGTTCCTGAAAAAATATATACTATTTTGAATAAAACGAAACGTGCAAATCTTTTTAATACAGATTCAACAGAATGCTGGAAGAACATTACAGGGATCATAGTATGATATGAAGCCCTACAATATGATAATATTGACATAAGTTTTCAATAATAGTAAGGTAATTTAAGGACCATATTATGATAAATATAAGGTAAGAGAATGATTGTCACAACTATTTCATAATATGGTGGCCGCAAACATAAACCCAAAAATATATGATGCTCTTCGAATATGGTCATCCCACCCATGTTTTTTCTTTGCGTGTGATAGTACTTGATTAATTGATTAAATTTTGCCTAGTTTTGAAATAACATATTTTTGAACTCCTCCCAAATCTGGATATGATCCTAGCAAAACCTCTTATTTATTACCTTTATTTATTACCTTATTACTGATAAGTAATGAATAATCAGTGTTGCCAACTCTTGAAGGCAGGAAAGCACCGTGATCATTATGAAAATGGGTAAAAAGGGTAAAAATTTACCGAAAATGGGGTAAAAAAGCACGATATCAATTTTTTGAAAAATGTAAATCAAGAATTTAAAAACAAATTTTAACATTGAAAAATCGTTTAAAAAAGGTTCAAAAAATAACCAAAAAAGAGGTAAAAAAGCACCAAACTGATATTTCAAAATTTTGAAGTTTAAATGTAACGAAGTTACTATTTAAAATTTTACTACAAACATTGTGCAATAATGTATTTCTTGTATAGTTCGTTTTATTTTTTAAATTTTGACAGAAAATTCAATAAAAATTTTAAAAAACGAGAGCAAATACCAAAAATATAAACTCTACAAAAAGCACTGCTTGTAATATGAAAAAGCACCCGCTTTCTTTAAACGGGTATTTATAAAAACCACCGGGTACGGGAAGGAAAAAAGCACCAAAAAATACCCGAAAAGCACTGAAATGGCAACACTGTGAATAATGGTTTATTTCATTAATGAATATAACATTATATATAATTTTGAAGGTACTTGAACAAGCTTTTCAATGATACCCATTTTATCTGCAAAATTGTATCGAATATTAGAATGGGCGTGACCGCCAAAAAATATATCAGCGTTAGTTTTTGCGTAACCGGTGAACTTTGTTTATGTCAAAAACGAGTAAAAAGGTTAAAGTCGGGCATGCCGACCATAGAATACCCTACACAAGTCTGGTTAAAAGCCAACTAATGTTTGTATCCGAAATTCGAATGGGTTAAACTGGGGCTTGTGTCAAAATTTTCTATAATGTGAGTCAGTGCACCAAATTTCATTAAAATATCTTAATATTTGCGACCTGCAGTTTGTAACCAAGCCAATTTTGGGGGGACCCTTATATGGGCACTAGGTCTAAACATGGACCGGTGTTAACCAAAATCAATAGGCTTCATCCTTGGGCTGACATATGTCGGTGTACCAAATTTCATCAAAATATCTTAATATTTGCGACCTGCAGGGTATAAACAGTATAATTTTGGTAGGACCCTTATATGGGCACTAGGTCTAAACATGCACCGGTGGTCACCAAAATCAATAGGCTGCGTTATTGGGCCAATATAGGTCTGTGCACCAAATTTTATCAAAATATCTTAATATTTGCGACCTGCAGCGTATAAAGAGTATAATTTTGGTAGGACCCTTATATGGGCACTAGGTCTAAACATGGACCGATGTTCACCAAAATTAATAGGCTGCGTTACTGGGCTAACATAGGACTGTGTACCAAATTTCATCAAAATATCTTAATATTTACGACCTGCAGCATATAAACAATATAATTTTGGTAGGACCCTTATATGGGCACTAGGTCTAAACATGGACCGATGTTCACCAAAATTAATTGGCGTCGTCCTTGGGCCGACAAAAGTCGGTGTACCAAGTTTCATCTAAATATCTTAATATTTGCGACCTGTAGAGTGCGCACAAGAATGCATGGACAGACAGACGGACGGACGGACAGACGGACATCGTTAAATCGAAATAAAAAAAAATTCTGAGCCGATCGGTATAGTATAAGGGGGGTCTAGGACCAATATTTTTTGGTGTTACAAACATCAGCACAAACTTATAATACCCTGACCACATAATGGTGTAGGGTATAATGACCACATAGTGGTGTAGGGTATAACAATATATTCGACATTGACAAGTCTTTTGTTTGACAGCTATAATATTGCAATGTAAATTTTAAGGTACGCCATACAATTGTGTTTTTCCTATGGAGTAATTTTGGTCTTAAGTATTTTTTGGTACGAGAATATTCAAAAATTATAATTTTTGCAAATTCAAAACAGATTTTCGCAAAAAGGGCTCGATCAGAGATTTTGATTTTTATTGCAAATTGTTCTGAGACAACCCAAATACAAAGTCATGAAAAACATATTGGGTGGTCGTACTTTTCGTTTAGAGCTTGGGAAGTGTGATCTTTACTGCAAAACTATCAGAAAGACTAAATCCTTTTTCTACAATTGTGTACTTAGGAAAGTTTTTACTCTAAATCTACCAGTTAACTGGGAACAATTGTCCCAAAAACAACTGCGACATTCTGCTCTTAGGGTTAAGATAAGAGTTCAGTTAACTCTTATCTTTATTGCTTAATAAAAAATCGTTCTTATAACCCGAAACCTGACATCTTCTTTGTTTTGATATTATAAATTCCTTTTCCGTATGTTCTGCTTAATATGGGCATTAGCGTGAATCGATTTTAAACTTTAGAGGAATTTAATTTTGGGCAGGGGTAGACAAGTTGTGGGTTGATTTTTAAAATTATTTTAGAAAGTTTCAGATCAAAAGAACTTGCACTTTTCATCTGAAAAGCCGAAATTTTCGAATAAAATAAATTTATTTTTTCGGAATCGAATTGTTTTTGAAAAGTGGCAGAATTTCGAATGAAATGATCAAGTCCAATATTAATTTGCTGAAACTTTTTATTAATATTTTTTACTTCGATCAACAACTGTCTACATGACCTAAGGCAAGTTCCTCCAAAACCCGAACTCGGTCCACCCTAATGTGCATACTATGCCTCTTAAACCTTTTGTAGTATTGTTTACATACATACACCCAGAAAACAGATTCGTGCTTACAACCGAATATATTGCCAATCGAATGTTTCAGTTGTGACAATACAATTTTTCAGTCGTGACTACCGAATTATTGTTGAGGCAATAGAAATTCTTTTGCCATTATCAAATGACCAGTGAATCTACTGATATTCAGTTTTCATAACTGAAAAATTCGGTTATCACAACCGAACCATTCGATTGGCAACAAATTCGGTTGTAAGCACGAATCTGTTTTCTCTGTGTATGTACATATTCCTGTACACTCTGTATATGATTGCTGGTGTATATACTTCTGTAGTTAATATATATGTACACCAGCATTATAGTATACACCAGTGTTGCCAAATAAGTTGGATTTTGCGCCAAATTGGGGATATAAACTCTGTTTTGTGAACAGATTTTCGAGGGAAGGGACTTGTGGATATCCCAAAACTTTCGGGGATTCCGCCCCAATTTTAAATTTGCAAAAATAAGAGCTTCAGAGAATGAATTCCATTTTTAATGAATTCCCTAAAAATCGAAAACTAATCAACAATGTTCGTTGATGTTAGTCTAGTTGAGTTGTTAACATATTATATTTGCTTTCAACTTCAGCATAAGTAGACCATTATCAATATTTAACCCATCAAGGCAAAATGACACGGATGATGGCGTTGTAGCAAAAATCGAAAATACGTGTGCTGTCCTGCTGGCCTTATCGAATTCTTTATAATTTTTTATTCTTTGTAATTTACTTGTAAAAATTATATCTTTCTTTAATTCGAAAAATAATTTAAACAGAAAGAGATATTAATTTTCATTTACTATTTAACAGATCAACTATACATACCCCTCATTCAATTTTGGAGATTTTCGGGAATTTCAACTTGAAAAATGGGAATTGAGCTAAAACTTTTCTGGCAACGCTGTATAAAGTTCATTAAACGTTCGACGCTGTAAAAGGCAACCTACCAAACAACCCATTTCGAAATCATAACAAAGAGCAACAGCTGTTTTGCAAAAAAAATATTAGTTTGTATAAATATACAAACATATGTATATGTATGTATATTTATAAGCAACAACAAAAAATATATCGAATATTTGTTGTGGGGAAGATGACTTTGTTTTGGTTTTGTTTGTTGCTACTTTTCCTGAGAAAATTTGTTACTGCAAAAACGAATTTTTACTTGTTTTACTTTTAAAAACTCATGGGGGTTTTTCAGCTTTTCATCACACTCACGTCATTTTCTTTCTAAATTATCTTTTTATTGTGAAAATTCTGTTTAAAAATCATTGTTTACTTTTTTCTTCCGTTTTTTTTGAAAGAAATTTTTGCTTCTTGTGCATGTTTTAAAAATCATTTCTACTTGTACTTATTTACATTTAGTATCTACATCATTTTATAAATTTTATATGTATTTGCAAGGTATATATGCAGATACCATTCACATTCTTTGTTGTCAGCTTTTTTAATACCATTTTTATATACATATTTTTGGTTTATGTTTTTCTTCTTGTTCGCAGATTTATTTTCTTGTTATTGTTATTTAGTTTATTTTTATATTTTTTCCGCCATTATGTCTGCTTGCAATCTGTTAATGCAATTTTCATAGACGCCAACCACAGTCTGTCTCTTTGCGGCTTGTAAACTGTAAATGTTGCACTGCAATAATTTTATTCTGATATGTCTGTTTTGTAAAGCAAAGAAATCTAAGATAAACATTTGCAGAATTTGATGTTTAATGCCGGTATTTTAATTTAGTTTCTTGGAAAAATTTCAACAAACATTTATATTAAAATAATGATTTTACATTATTAAAGAGATGATTCTTGATACCAATCAGGGTTTATATTCTCTTAACTCAATTTTTACACATATGTAGGTATATTTTTTTACGTATGAGTGATACTAAATTATAAATATTACTCATACGCATCCTATACAAAGAAAAACAAGTACGTGCTGACAACTGAATTTGTTACTATGTACTCGAATGGTTCGATTGTGGTAACAGAATTTCTTCGTTGTGACAATGAAACTCTGTTGGGATAATGTTATTTGACTATGACGATAGAATTTCTGTTGCCTCAACAATAATTCAGTAGTCACAACTGAAAAATTCGGTTAATGTAACCAAACCATGCTAGCTGTAAGTTCGGTTGTCTGCAAGATTAATGACTTTGACATCAAAAACTCATTTTGGTACAAAAAGGCTTGTGACTACATACAGAAAACGAATTTGTTGTATCAACGGAATTTGGTAGTTGCATGAACTAACACATAATTCGGTTACAGATACAGAATTTTTTATGCCATATTAATGTTTGAAAGTTGCTACACCCGAATTGATTTGGTAAACCCGACCGAATTCCTTCATTCAATTAAAACACTGTTTTCAAAAATTTTTTTAAGTGTTAGTTTTTGTTTTAATAAAATAAATAACACTGTGGATCAAATTCAGGTTAGCAAAAGTTAGGTCGATTCTGAGAGTGAGGGGTGAAAATAGAGGCTAAATTAAAAGACCCGTATCGCGGCGTTTGCTTATATTAGTTCGAATTTTTATATGGTTTTTTGGCTATAACTCGTCAATTGATATTTTTAAAATCTGTAAAAGCCAAATTATAGCTAGAAACATGTGCAACAATAAAAAAAAAAAAAATATCAAATCAATTTTTTTTTTTAAATTTTAATTGTTGCACAGGTCTCTAGCCATAATTTGGCTTTTACAGATTTCAAAAATATCAATTAGTCGACGAGTTATAGCCAAAAAACCATATAAACAATACGAAAAAATTCGAACTAACATAAGCAAACGCCGCGATACGGGTCTTCTAATTTAGCCTCTATTTTCACCCCTCACTCTCAGAATCGACCTAACTTTTGCTAACCTGAATTTGTTCCACAGTGTAATTTAAATTAAATATACAAAATATAAAAAATTTAATATAAATAATAATTACGCATAATAATTTAAAAATATTATAACAGGTTTATAAAATTAAATTTGTATGAAAAATTTGTTTTATAAGCAATTTATAAATTTTAAAAGTGAATATATGACCCTAAAAAATACATTAAAATGATGTAAAGGATCTACTTTTATATACCTACAAGAAACCAAGGGAGTAATTTTTTTTTTACGAGTATATACAAAATTTCCCGACTTTGAAGAAAAATGCCACGTAAAAGTTGCATTAAAAAAAAAATCATAACTTGAAATGCTTTTTCCCATGGTGAATTTCGCTAACATTTCCTTTTAAAAATCTCATTTTTAGGGAATACTTTTCTTTATTCTTCATAATTTTCTGAAAGCTTTTTATAATAATAGGGACATTCAAGTTTTTCTAATTTTTCTCTCGTTGCCTTTATTTTTAAAGATCAAAATAGTGGATAAATTAGCCCCAAAATGCAGAAAATTGTGCAGAATTTTAACGTAATGTCTGTTTTTTATTTTGTTACTTGTTTTAAGTAGGCGTGACTTTTAATGAAAAATAAGCGATATCGACCTTCTATCAAATTATATAGTAAAATTTTGCGAGTTCTGATCAGTTATGTAAAAACTGTATATTTTTGGAATTCCTATAAAATTTCCTTAAATCTTGCAATATTTTTTTTTTTTACAAATGGTCGCCAAGTCTGGTCATTTTAAGTCTGGATACCACTTGTGGATAAAGATAGTGCAAGATTAAAGGAAATTTCATAGAATTTCAAAAAATATAAAGTTTGTATAGGTCCGATCAGTGCTCCCAAAATTTTACTATGTAATTTGATAGAAGGCCGATATCGCTTATTTTGCATTAAAAGCCGCGCCCACATAATACAAGTGACAAAATAAAAAAACAGACATTACGTTAAAATTCTGTACAATTTTCTAAACCATCTCCTCAAATTTCGGGGCGAAATTATCCACTATTTTGATCTTTAAAAATAAAAGCAATGAGAATAAAATTAGAAAGAACTTGAATGACCCTATTATATTTCACATCACTGTACATTCCACTATCTGCATAGTACTTATACATTTATAATGCATTTGCTGTACTTGTATTTATAATAAGTTCGTTGATACTTTTAAAAATGCAAAGGGAAGGCTTTTGCATCCTCATTTAATCTACATAGAAAAAAAGCAATTGATAAAAAATAATATACTGAGAGATGATCTATTTATTAAAATTATTTTATTGAATCGCCAGTTTCAAAACATTATTGAATAATTTATTTATACTTATTTGAAATGCGACAAAAATGTTATATTTGTAAGAATTAAAATTCTTTTGCCAGTAAAAATTAAGGAAAAATATTAGAGTCCTGCCGGCAACTCTTCGGTATTCGGCACGTCTTAAAGGGGCATACTAAATTTTGCAATGCTAGCTTGTTGAAAAATATTTTTTGCCGCGACTCTGGGATTTGCAGCCATAGTGTAATGTCAAAGTTTAATTGATATTAAAGTTAAACAAATATTTCCTTAAAATTAAATAACAACAAAATTTTGTGAAATTGTGAACAAAAAAACGTTCAATTGTTATTTATATCAATTTTCCTCTCAAAACTTTCATATCTATAGAAATAGTTGTAAATCTTCAACAAAAAGTTTTTTTAAAGTCTGTGATAATTTTTTATTTGTATACAAATATTTAAAACATTCGAAATATTTCCTTTTATTAAAGTTTAGCAAAAAAAGAAATCTTGTGGTTTTTATTGGTAAAAAAATTTTCTTTTCCATAAAAAGTCTTTATCGTCTTTTTTAACACTTTTGTGGTTTTAATGTTTACGACACCAGACCATCACTATTCCACAAAACGCACTTCATCAATTTTATGGGGTTTTTGTGTTTGCAACTAATACTTTTATAAAAGTTTATTTTTACATTTCTTCTTCTTTTTCTTCTGGATTTTATTTGTTTCCATTATATGCAATGATTCTCTTTTCATTATTCTTGTAAATGCAATTTATTTTTTTGTTTGAAGCTTTGCTTTTTAATGGATAAATAAAGCAAAAATCAAAATACTGAGTGTTGTCTGTCTCTTAACTCCAGATAAGTGGTAAGGATTATAAATACAATTTAAGGTTATTATCTATGGTGTGCTTTGTGGTTTCTTTAAGTGGCCGTTATCATTTCATATCGTTTTGTATGAATGCTATGGATAGTTTTAATTAATTTAATCAATTTACTTACACCTCTTTGGCAAATTTTGGCACGGAATATTCAAAAGAAAATAAGGGAATTTTGTTCGCCAGTTATAACGTGAGTTCAAACTTCATTACATACCTATGTTTTTTTTGAAAATTTTTAAAAATTTTTTAATTTTTTTTGTTGTATTGCAAAAACATCAAAGGAATATCCAGGGTTGGCAGGCAATACCGCTAAATTACCATCGATTCAAAACCCTTTCAACTGACTACCGTTATCCTTAAAATACCGTTACCGAAATAAATGAAATGTAGATACCCTTAAAATACCGTTACCGAAATAATCTAAAATAGCGTTACCCTAACGATAACCACATTCGTTTCGGTTACCATCCATAGGAATATCAAACAAAAATCTAATTGTAATTGGTAATCTTCAAGGCCTAAATAGCGTTTGAAAAAGTCAATTTGTGTATTGAATATTTAAGTCCTATATGCCGATCTTACTGAGAGCAATAGACAGTGAGATTGTTTATATGCCTATTTACTTTGCAATTATACAATTCTGGAAACCCTGCTATTAATGTAATTATATATTTTTTTTATTATTGAATTTTAAAAGATTTTTTCATATGACAATATTTTCTGATTTTTCTCTCTTGTTGATTTTTTTTTGCCTTATTGTATTCATAAATTTTCTTAAGTGTTAGTCTTTGTTATTTCATATATGGATTGTATTTTATTTTCCATTTATGCTCAACTTGCTTAAAATGCAAACATTGATTGTTGAATTTAATGTCCAATGGCAATTATTATTATTATATTACAATTTTTCTAATAAATATGCTACCATTGACAGCAGTCTAGGGTAATCTAATAAATATGCTGTTGAGAATTAACTCTCTAACCGGCAAACCCAACACCGGGGTTCTTACATTCGACCACAAATGCTCCAAAATAAATATTTTACAATAAGAAATTAAACAATTTCGATAAAAAAATTTTTTTTTTGTAAAATATATCAATTTTTACGTCTGCAGTACGAAAAAGTTCCTTACTTAAAATCCCGTAAAATTTTTAAAAATAAATATTTTTCCAAACACCTTAGCCAGGCATTTTTTTCGGGGGGCTTTTTTGATCTCTTTTTTTTAAATTCGCTCGTGTTGTTTTATCCTGGAGTAACTCATAAAAAAACTTATAATTATTACAAAAACTTATTTTGGTCGTTCCCGTACTTTTGGGTAACTTTGTCATTTAGAGAGAGGATTTTGTGCTTACTCTCAAAAAACTTTTTTCAAAGAAATCAATTAAAATGCGTATTACATATTACATATTTTTTACATTTAAAAGTTTTTTTATACTTCGTGCAGTTCATTTTTATATACGAGGGTGGATCAATAAGTCCGTGGCATTTTTAATCAAACATAGTTTTTTTAGCCCAAAAAGTTTTTATTTTTCAACATAGTCTCCTTTTAGGTCAATACACTTAGTCCAACATCTCTCCAATTTTTTTATTCCTTCCAAAAAAATGGGATTTCTCGAGGGCCTCACATGCGCTAAATCTCTTTCCACCGAGCCATTTCTTTAGGTTTAGAAATAGAAAATAGTCACTGGGGGCTAAATCCGCTTATCCGCATTGCGGATGAACAACGCCAAAAACTTTGGAATTGTCACACGGTTGCGTTTATGGTCTATTGTGAGCAAACGCCGCCGCAATCTTGCGGACAGCTTTTTGAAGCCCAAGTGATCATTTAAAATCGAAACGACAGTGCCATATTAAATGACTATGGCATCAAAAATCTCACGCACTTTTACTCTTCGATCGGCCAACACCATACCATGAATTTTTTCGACATTTTCGGGTGTACTAACCTCAATTGGCCTTTCAGAACGTTCAGAATCACTAGCGCTGAAGTGACTACAACGAAACTCAGTAAACCACTTTTTTACCATTGACGGAACTTGCTCAGAATTTGGCAGTAGTCTATTAGCAGATTGTACTTGACCGGGTCAGTGTTGCATTTTGTGTAACCACGAGGGAAGTTCAAAAAGTCGCGGACTTATTGATCCGCCCTCGTATAAGTTTTATTTTGCGAATTTCTTTGCATAATAAAAATTTTTTTCATTATGGTGTTTTTTGTTTATCATTGCATCAGCCGTTCCTTTTACAATTATTCGAATTTATGAGATTTTTGTAAGAGTGGTTCACGCGTTAAGGAACAAACCTATTAATGGGATAATTCAGCAGAAAAATTAAAAGACAAATTTCTTTTATTAATTGCCCACATGTTTTATAGAAAAGTCAGAGGCAGGAAATTTTATAAAAATCTCTCTAATGAGCGCAAAAAGGTTAGGGTTTTTGAAACTCTTTGAAAATAACAATTAAGAATGGCTAACAACCATAAAACAAAATTTAATTTTTAACGCATTTTCTAAGATCTAAACTAAATTATATATTTCAAGTGTAATTTGATTTGTATTTAATTAAGATGATTTCAGATTTTCAAAAATTTGAGTTGTTTTTTCTCAATATTTAAAATTTTCTGCAATTTTTTTGCCAATCATGGATTCCGTTCGAATTTTCCGAAAAACTTGGTAAAAGGTTATGTTGGTTTCGCAGTAAGCATTTTTTCTAATTTTTATATCTTAGTCTCTCCCTCTAGTGGTGGTATAAGAAATTCAAATTGAAAACTTGAAGCTTTGTACGCACTTAAA
This sequence comes from Leucophora obtusa, assembly GCA_949987735.1. NCBI lineage: Eukaryota > Metazoa > Arthropoda > Insecta > Diptera > Anthomyiidae > Leucophora > Leucophora obtusa. The sequence continues at coordinate 176,253,180 of OX465297.1, forward strand.
GCGGTAATATTTTATAAAAAACTAAATTTTTATAATTTCATAATATAAACTCCTTATAAAAACTGATGAAGGGGACCTGGAAAATCCCCGAAACGATCGTCTTTTCATTCCTGCACTTAAAATAATACGTCAGTAGAAAAATCTGTCAAACCGGTTTCAAACCGATTTGACTGATTTTTAACAAATTTTTAGTTGAAACACTGATTTAAACAAAGATTTTAGTTATCTTCATTTACCACCTCAGTACTTTAACTAGTTTTGAGTGTTAATTTTCAAAATTATTTAAAACTAATTTTTAAGAACCTATTCATTAAATTTTATAAAATTTATTGTTAAAATATAATATTTTCATGTTACTGTTATTACCCAGTAGATGGCGCTACCAATGTATCCGAAGTTTTAAAGATGGCGCTATTTCTTTCCCTGCCGATTTTTTAAAGTAGCCCATATCTCGAAAACTAAGAGAGATAGAGCAAAATTGACGAAAATTTCGACTACCCCTAACCCAAAAATGGACCTTGGCCTTGGACCCTCGGAAATTTTTAATAAAAATTTTCCTCTTCATAAAATTGCCCATATCTCGAAAACTTAGCGAGATAGAGCAAAACGGAGAAAATGTTTGCTCCATTGGAGTGCCCTTATATGCCCTCACATGATTTGAACTAGACACGGGGAGGGTCCCGAGACCCTAAATTTGGATAAATTCTGCGACTCAGTATAATTACAGATGAAACTGTAATTTTACAAATTTTTTACCTAAATTTAACAAAAAAAGTGTTAAAATCAACAAATTTTATTGTAAGCCAAAAAATAGGAATAAATTTTGTTAAAGTAACAAATTTTTCTGTTCAGCCAACAGACTTATTATTTTGAGTGTAACCGAAACGAATAGCGGTATTGGTATCGATATTTTGTTTGTTTCGGTATTGGTATCGGTAACGGTATTTCATTTGTATCGATATTGGTATTACCGATACCGAAACATCAATACCGATACGTACCGGTATTAATTTTCACAATAAATTATGTGTTGTTGTAAAAAAACACAATATTGCTAAACCAAATTATACACCAAGAAAACAGATTCAATTCTGATAAACGCATTTGTAGTCAATTGCATGGTTCGGTTGTGGGAGCCGAATTTTTCAGTTGTGGCAACAGAAAACCAATTGAGACAAGACTAATTTTTTTTAAATTTTTAGGCGCCCTATGCTCCAGTGGGAGTTAGAGGAATATATATATAAATATATAACGGAATTTCAGTTGTATCAAGAATAATTCGGTAGCCGCAACTGAAAAATTAATTTTATGCAACTGAACCATTCGATTGGCAACAAATGGGGTTGTCAGCACCGAATCTCTTTTCTGGGTGTAAAAATAATAGCAATACGCCTGCTAGCAATACGATTTTTTATTTAAAACACAGATAGAATTCAATTAATTTTAAATTTTGCATATTTTATATAAAACAATTTATATTTTTTTGTGGAAAACGTAAAAAAAAAATATTTTATTAAAAACCGATTCAAGACTGGTACGATACTGGTATTGAGGTAAAACGTTTTTGGATACCGGTATTTTTTAAAATTTAGAGTTTCGGTATCGGTATCGATTATCAATTTGAAAGGGTTTTGAAACGGATAACGGTATTATAAAGGTATCGGTTGCCAACCTTGATTTTAGGTTGTTTTTAATGAAATAATATTGTGAGTGCGCGAAATGTGAAACTTCAAGCAGTTGTAAAGGTCTATAAATACCCTTAAAATTTTTTTTGTTGCAATTTTACCCGTAATCAACTTAAAATTACTTATATTTTAGGTACAAATTTTTTTTCGAAAAGCCCGAAAAAAATTTTATCAAACGTTTAAGTGTTTAAACGTTAAATACGCAATATTGCTTAAGGAATTGATTTAAATATAATAAAAAAATATTTGCTTCTCCGATCTATGTGATCGATAGCAATGACATTTAATTTATAACAACTACATATTTCCCATAATGAATCGAATACAGCTACATATAAATTTTCAATGAAGAGTATAAAATAAAACAGATGCAATAATTGCATTTTTAATCATCAATTGGTTATTATTGTATTCCATATAAAGTGTAAATCCAATTATACAAAGAAACAAACATGCATATCATTCGATAAAATGTAAAAGGGCGTGACTAACATTTTTAGCATTTTACAGGAGAAGCAATAAACTACTTTAGACATTTTAACAAACTAGTTTGCAAAAAGGCTAGATTTAATCATATGAAAATGAAGTTTAATGCGGTGCTTCATGCTCAATTAAAAATTTCACAGGGCAATCAAAAGATGTGAAAAATGAAAAGCATTACCAATTTCAATTTTATTCACTTTTCGGAGAAGACCAATATTTTGTGTATACAATGTATACACTCTCAGAACAATTCCGTTGTGACAACCGAATTTTTTCCAACCGAATTGGCTCGGTTGCTGCAACCTCGTACTTCGGTTGCCCCAACCGAAGTCAGTTGTCATAACCGATAATTCGGTTGTCGCAACCGACTTGTTCTGAGAGTGTACAGTTTGGCCAAATAAATCATCCTTAAAATACTGGATTTTGAAAATTTTGTTTTGTTATACTCTTTTGTATTTTAGCTGACGATATTGTATTCATATATAATACAAAACTGAATAATAAATACATACTTACATATTTTCCATTGTTGCGTGTTGTTACGATTGCTAGTTTCTTTGGCATATATTCACACAGGAAAAAAAAGTTGCCAACCGAATTAATAAGCCTATTTTGGTTGCTACAACCAATAAATTCGCTTTGTGAAACCATATTGGAATGTGATTCCCAAATATTTTGGGTATTGCAATTAAAATTCATTTGTACACTCAAAAAAAAGATGAACTAAAAATGACGAATTTGAACTAAAAATGAGGAAAACTGATAATGATTTAGTGCTAAAGCCATTTTAACTACGAACAAGTTCATGATTTTACTTACTAAAAGGAATCTTATTAAACTTGATATTGGTATTCATTTAGTAAAACTAATTAAAAGTTTATTATACGGGAATAAAATTGAACTAAATAGTTTTAAAAATCCCAAAAATTTAGTTTAATGTATTGGCAAATTAGTACTAAGTTTTAAGAAATATTGCATAAAATGAGGTTTATATAAACTAAAATAAAAACTAATTTTACTAAAAGTTGGGTTATTTGAACTTATTTCTAGTTTGCCATGCGCTCCTTTTTTTTATCAAATTCAAGTTAAAAGTATAAGCATCTAGTACAGAAATTAATTATACGGGAATAAAATTGAACTAAAAAAATTAAAAAATTCCAAAAATTTAGTTTAATGTATTGGCAAATTAGTTCTAAGTTTAAAGAAATATTGCATAAAATTAATATATATAAACTAAAATTAAACCTAATTTTACTAGAAGTTGGGTAATATGTACTTATTTCTAGTTTGCTATGCGTTCATTTTTTATGAAATTCAAGTTAAAAGTACAAGCATTTAGTCCAAAAATTTATTATATGGGAATAAAATTGAACTAAAAAAATAAAAAAATTCAGAAATTTAGTTAATGCATTGCCAAAAAAGGTCTAAATTTTGAGAAATATTTGCGTTAAATTAAGTACATATACACTAAAGTGAAACCCAATTTTATTATAAATTGGGTTATTTGTACTCAATTTTAGTTTACCATGTGTTTCTTTTTTTTTCATCAAATTTAAGTTAAAATTACAAGAATTAAGTTCAAAAATTACTGAAAAATATCCTACATAAGGAAAAATTACTAAAATTTAGTTTATTTTTAGGAATATAAACTTAAAGTAATGAAATTTTATTTATTTGAAGTACGTTACAATATTTCCTAATTTAGAGAAAATTTATAAAATTGTCCTATGAATAAGTTCATTTTTATTCAAAGTAAACACAAAATAAGATATTATACACAATTAAAGTACTTAATTTGAGTATATATTTCTTCGTTTTGTGTAAATGTGCCCTATGGTAAAAGAAAATTATTATTAAAACAAGTTTATATTTTATTAATATAGATTTATTTTAGTTAATATATATACCTAAAATTAATACAAAATATTAAATATTATGAATAAAAACTTAGATATAAATATGTATGTGTACTATAATATTGTGTTCCTATTTGTTTAAGAGTTATACCAATTAAAAATCGAAAATTTAACATTTCTACACTCAAAAAAGTTTGACAGTTACTACATGACAGTTGTTTGTGTAGTAATAAGTAGTTGTTGTTTTTAACAGTAATTACAGTTGTTTTTCTATAGAAAAAAGCAAAACAACTTTTATGTCGGTTATTTAAGAAAACAACTAACGAAAAGTGCTGCAATTTTGTAACAGTTGTTTAAATCAGTTATTTTTAATATCATAATAAACAACTACATAAACAGTATTTTTACAGTAATAAGTAGTTTTTGTTAGTTATTTAAAAAATTGAATTTTTGAATTTTTTTGAATTTCAAAAATTCTTGTTTAGCTTATATTTGTTATTATTGACATATTTCTAGTTTGCAAATAAAAATCAGAAACTTGTATTGTATCTCACATCCATAAAAGCATAATAACTGGAGAAGGGTTTGGCATTTTTACTTCGAATTTTAAATAGGCTGAAGTAATGACACATATTTTTGTAATCGAAAGAAAAACAATATTTGTTTTATTAAAATATACTTTTATAAACAAAAAGATTTGACTGTAAAAAACAGTAGTTTTTTATCGATTTTGTCAGTTGTTATAAAATTTTTGTAGTAAAAATTTATCAGTTCATTTTCCGACATTGGTAGTTATTTTTAATACATTTGTTAGTAATTTTTCAACAAAAAAAGTTTTAGTTATTTTAATGGTAAATACCTTTGTCGCCTTTTTAACTGCATATACCTTTGTTTTAACTGTCATTTTCAGTAGATTCTACCGACAAACTTTTGTGAGTGAAGATGCTAACAGAAAATTTAGACCAACAGGTTTTGAAAAGTATTAACCACCTGTTAATAATAGTGGATCAAATAATTTTATCAGAGCTTTTATATGAAATTTTTGAAAATTTAAAATCCTTTTAGTTTTTTCTTCTAAAATTTTGATAGAAAACTCATGATAAAGAGTCTCGAAACAAGTAAGTTTTGATATTTTTAAATTAAATGTTTAAATTAAATCATAAAACATAATATTTTTTTAAATAATACCTGAATTTATCTTTGATTTACTTAAAATAATTTAAAAATTTCGAAATGAAATTAAGAAAAATGTATATTGCAAAAAACTTTAATTTTTTTAATTTTCATATTTACTTGTTTTTCATTTTTGATATGATAAATATACAAAATTCCATTTGGTCTTCTAAACAAGTTTTAATCACTTCCGGTTTCTGCACGAGATAGGAATCGTCTCCCGTCAACGATCTAAAATAAACAAATATGTTAGTAAAGCTGGTAACTAAAAAATTTATTTTAATTTTAACTTAGATTTTTAAAATTATTAAATTATTAAAATTGATGCTGTTGGATGAATATCAATGATTTAAACTAAGGTTGGTTACCGTTATCGTTTAAATACCCTTATCGCTAAATACCATTTCATTTTGAATACCGTTGCCAATACCAAAAAAAAATCAAATACCGTTATCATTGCCGATACCGTTATTTTTGTGTGTATTTACCTGTGTTTAATAAAAAAAAAATAAGAATGGCAATTATTTAAACTTTTTAAATAATCCTGAGATTTTTTTTACAAACAAATGTATGGATAATAATTTAAGTTTTTTAAACTATGTACCAACATTGAATTTAAAGCTTATAATCTGTATTTTTAACACTAAATGAGGGTATCGACTATAGAAAAAAGTCTTTTTGATTTTTTTTAAGTTTTATTTGAATGAAGCATACGTTTCACTATACGATTCCTCGATGGTGGACGAAGGCACATCATATTGGGCAGGTACTGATGGCTTTATGTAAGCTATAAAAATAATCAATGTGTATAAAAAATAAGAAACAAATAAAAAATAATTTAAAATGTTTGTTGGTTTTTAATTTTTATTTAAAATAAAAATTGTTTTTTCGACCTTTTTAATTGATTAATTAGAAATTTTTTAATTTACTTCGAGGCCAATTTCCTTATTATGAATTAACATAAGTACTTTTTTCCAAAAACTGCTATTTTCTTCATCAGGATACTCTCCTGACAAATACTTCACAGAGTTTTTGCTTTCAGGAATGAAAAGACGATCGTTTCGGGGATTTTCCAGGTCCCCTTCATCAGTTTTCTTTAGAAAGTGGTGGCAGTAGTGCAATGCAATTTGAAGCATCAAAATCTCATATTAAGTGTAGTCTGAACATCAACAGAATGCGAATGAAGCAAACAATAAAATAAGTTTTCGAAGTCTTCTGCAGTACTTATTATATTAATTCATAATAAGGAAATTGGCCTTGAACTAAATTAATAAATTTCTAGTTAATAAATTAAAATATGTGCACTCAAAAAAGTCTGACAGTTACTACATAACAGTTGTTTGTGTAGTAATCAGTAGTTATTGTTTTTAACAGTTTACAGTTGTTTTTCTATAGAAAAAAGCAAAACAACTTTTATGACGGTTATTTAAGAAAACAACTAACGAAAAGTACTGTAATTTCGTAACAGTTGTTTAAATCAGTTATTTTTAATATCATAATAAACAACTACCAACACAGTAGTTTTACAGTAAGCAGTAGTTTTTGTTATTTATTTAAAAAATGGAAAATTTCGTTGAATTTTTTTTAATTGTAAAAATTCTTGTTTAGTTAATATTTGTTACTATTGATATATTTCTAGTTTGCAAAGAAAACTCAGATACTTGTATTGTATCTCCAATGCATAAAAGCATAATAACTGGAGAACGGTTTGGAATTTTTATTTCGAATTTTAAATAGGCTGAAGTAATAACACATAATTTTGTAATCGAGAGAAAAAAATTATTTTTTTTTATTAAAATATACTTTTATAAACAAAAAGATTTGACTGTAAAAAACAGTAGGTTTTACCGATTTTGTCAGTTGTTTTGAAGTTTTTGTAGTAAAAATTTATCAGTTAATTATTTTTCAACAGTTAAAAATAACAAAAGTTTTAGTTATTTTAAAGGTAAATATCTTTCAGTAGATTCTGCCGACAAACTTTTGTGAGTGTGCAAAATAATAGCACTTTGACCCTCTGCGTTTATTCTGTCATCAATTTTGACTTCTGGTCCAACACCATCACGGGATAATGCACCTTAAAATAAAAATTTAAACAAGTGCGTAACATTTGAGACAACGATTTCTTACCCCACAGCATTAGGGATCCTCCGCCGTGTCGAAAGCGTTGTTTCCAGTATCTAGGAGAGTACGATTTATTTGGTGGTCTACGGATGAACTTCAATCCATCGGATCCAAATAAATTTGATTTTGTTTCGTCACTAAATAAAACCTTTGCCCATTGTTCTTTTGCCCAGTGCTTATGACGCTTTCCAAAATCGAGACGCTTCTTTGTATTCACATGACTTATGAAGGGTTTCTTTGCTGGACGTTTGTTTCCTTTAAGCGTCTATGTGCGGTATGAAATCCGACGGTTGCGCCCAAATGTTCAGAAGCATAGTGCATAAAATCTACGGCGGTCTTATTGGGGTCGCTTTAACAATAGAAATCATATTTCTGTCCTGTCTTTTAATTGCTTTTCGGGGTCTTCCACTACCTATTTTCCTATGAATATAAACGCAAGCCTAATGCCGAGTTGCAATTCCTGACACAGTGGACTTGTTTCCTAGAAACATGGTTCCGATTTCAAGTAAAGGTTTGCCTTCCCAAAGAGCTGTAATAATAGCAGTACGGCTATCATTTGAGAGTTGTTTTTTGTAAAGAATAAACGATTTAGTTAATTTTGGTTAATTCAGTTCAAATTTCATGAATAAATTAAATTTTTATACTTACCTGATACATACTATTTTTTCGTTGCATTTTTTTTTTTGCTCGCACAGTTGGTAAAAACTAATTCACATAAATAAATGCAAATCAAACGACCTAAAATATGAACCTACATATCAACGAATATAATAACAAAAGATAAGCGCAAATAAAAAACCATTAGAAGAAATCAAAACAAATTTACATGATTTAGCGTAGAGTTGCATTTTTTATGCTCGCAACTGTATGTACACCCTTAATATTAAATATATGAAAAGTTTTTACATGTTTTTATGTTTTTAACTTAATTTATATTAATATATTATAATATACCGTTACCGAAACAACAGAAATTCGATACCGTTGCTCTTACCGTTATTCGTTTCGGTAACCAACCTTGGTTTAAGCCCTATAAAATGTTTGGTTTATTAGAGTATTTAATTTTAAAGGAAATATTCCAACAAAACCTCCTATTACCTTTACGGTGAAGGTTTTGCTGGGATATTAAATCTTACCTATTCTTGCCGCAATTTGATAATACATAATTACTCGGGATCCATATCAACGTTTAAGAACATATAAATAAGAGAAGAAGAAAAATAGAATCAAATTAGAACAAAACATTATTTTTCTAAATTTGAATTTAATATAAGATAGTAAGTAATATTTGAGTTAAATTTTTGTTAGTAGAAAATAACAACTTAACCTCCCAGTGTAGAAACGGTAATGACATATCATTATTTTTTGGACTACAAGTAATGACACCCACTTACCTTCTGCATTATTTCAAAACATATAGTAATGAGTTACTGATAATGACTTAATTTTAATTATTTATTTTTTTTAAATCGAACAAAAATCGAATATTCAAGAAAAGGATAAAGAACTAATATCATTTAATTTAATACGATATACCATTAAAGTCTTAAATTGTGAATACCCTCATTGTTCTGAATTATTAACATGTTTTATTATTAATATAATTATTTAAAATTTAATATGAATACGTGTATTTAAAAATTGCGTATTATATTATTTGCAATAATGTAAATAATTTACAAAATGTACTTCAGGAAACCCTGAAACATAATAAGCTGTGACATAGTCAGAACCTTTTTATGGTCAATTAGAGTTCTCCTAAAGTGAACTACGATGAAGGGACGCTCTTCGTGACGCACGGCTCTGTGGCTAAGGCACACTAGAGGTCCTTAGGCTTCACTAATTGACCACCTAAAGGAAATCGTTGCAAAAAAGAGAGTGCAAATATGTGAAATTTAAATTTTTTTAAGTTTTTTAGTATTTATGCAAAAGTAATGTTTCAAAATCTTTGTAAATACGTTTTAAGCTTAAACTAAAAAACTTATATTGTATTATACTGAGTTTGCATCGTATTATACATATTTTACATTCTTGTCAACAAACAGCATTATTACATTAAAGCGCAAACTCGAAAACCATTTACATTTGCTAATAAAATATCGAATTATTAGTATTTTAAATATTTATTTTTTTAAATCGAACAAAAATCGAATATTCAAAAAAATTTGTACAAGGTATAATAAAATCATTTGTTTGCAGTCATGCAATGTTATTTAGACAAATTTTAAATTCCAATTAAAAATCTACATATATAATTACAATATTATTTATATAATCGAAACCGAAACGAAATGGATATAGAACTAATATAATTTAATTTAATACGATATACCTTTAAAGTATTAAATTGTGAATACCCTCATTGTTCTGAATTATTAACATGTTTTATTATTAATATAATTATTTAAAATTTAATATGAATACGTGTATTCAAAAACTGAGTATTATATTATTTGCAATAATGTAAACAATTTACAAAATGTACTTCAGGAAACCCTGAAACATAATAAGCTGTGACAAAGTCAGAACCTTTTTATGGTCAATTAGAGTTCTCCTAAAGTGAACTACGATGAAGGGACGCTCTTCGTGACACACGGCTCTGTGGCTAAGGCACACTAGAGGTCCTTAGACTTCACTTATTGACCACTTAAAGGAAATCGTTGCAAAAACGAGACTGCAAATATGTAAAATTTAAATTTTTTAAGTTTTTTAGTAATTATGCGAAAGTAATGTTTCAAAATCTTTGTCAATACACTCATAAAAAAATTCCGTACAAATAGGTAAAAATTGTGCTGGTCAAAATTATGAGTGTACATTTGAAGCTTAAACTAAAAAAATTTATATTGTATTATACTAAGTTTGCATCGTATTATACATATTTAACATTCTTGTCAACAAACAGCATTATTACATTAAAGCGCAAACTCGAAAACCATTTACATTTGCTAATAAAATATCGAATTATTAGTATTTTAAATATTTATTTTTTTAAATCGAACAAAAATCGAATATTCATGAAAATTTGTACAAGGTATAATAAAATCATTTGTTTGCAGTCATGCAATGTTATTTAGACAAATTTTAAATTCCAATTAAAAATCTACATATATAATTACAATATTATATATATAATCGAAACCGAAACGAAATGGATAAAGAACTAATATCATTTAATTTAATACGATATATCATTAAAGTATTAAATTGTGAATACCCTCATTGTTCTGAATTATTAACATGTTTTATTATTAATATAATTATTTAAAATTTAATATGAATACGTGTATTCAAAAACTGAGTATTATATTATTTGCAATAATGTAAACAATTTACAAAATGTACTTCAGGAAACCCTGAAACATAATAAGCTGTGACATAGTCAGAACCTTTTTATGGTCAATTAGAGTTCTCCTAAAGTGAACTACGATGAAGGGACGCTCTTCGTGACACACGGCTCTGTGGCTAAGGCACACTAGAGGTCCTTAGACTTCACTAATTGACCACTTAAAGGAAATCGTTGCAAAAACGAGACTGCAAATATGTAAAATCTAAATTTTTTAAGTTTTTTAGTAATTATGCGAAAGTAATGTTTCAAAATCTTTGTCAATACACTCATAAAAAAAGTTCGTACAAATAGGTCAAAATTGTGCTGGTCAAAATTATGAGTGTACATTTGAAGCTTAAACTAAAAAAACTTATATTGTATTATACTGAGTTTGCATCGTTTTATACATATTTAACATTCTTGTCAACAAACAGCATTATTACATTAAAGCGCAAACTCGAAAACCATTTACATTTGCTAATAAAATATCGAATTATTAGTATTTTAAATATTTATTTTTTTAAATCGAACAAAAACCGAATATTCATGAAAATTTGTACAAGGTATAATAAAATCATTTGTTTGCAGTCATGCAATGTTATTTAGACAAATTTTAAATTCCAATTAAAAATCTACATATGTATATAATTACAATATTATATAATCGAAACCGAAACGAAATGGATAAAGAACTAATATCATTTAATTTAATACGATATACCATTAAAGTATTAAATCGTGAATACCCTCATTGTTCTGCATTATTAACATGTTTTATTATTAATATAATTATTTAAAATTTAATATGAATACATGTATTCAAAAACTGAGTATTATATTATTTGCAATAATGTAAACAATTTACAAAATGTACTTCAGGAAACCCTGAAACATAATAAGCTGTGACAAAGTCAGAACCTTTTTATGGCCAATTAGAGTTCTTCTAAAGTGAACTATGATGAAGGGACGCTCTTCGTGACGCACGGCTCTGTGGCTAAGGTACACTAGAGGTCCTTAGGCTTCACTAATTGACCACTTAAAGGAAATCGTTGCAAAAAAGAGACTGCAAATATGTAAAATTTTAATTTTTTTAAGTTTTTTAGTATTTATGCGAAAGTAATGTTTCAAAATCTTTGTTAATACGTTTAAAGCTTAAACCAAAAAAACTTATATAGTATTATACTGAGTTTGCATCGTTTTTTACATATTTTACATTCTTGTCAACAAACAGCATTATTACGTTAAAGCGCAAACTCGAAAACCATTTACATTTGCTAATAAAATATCGAATTATTAGTATTTTAAATATTTATTTTTTTGAAATCGAATAGGAATCGAATATTCACGAAAATTTTTATAAGGTATAGTAAAGTCATTTGTTTGCCGTCACGCAATGTTATGTAGACAAATTTTAAATTCCAATTAAAAATCTACATATGTGACCTTCTCCGAGAAAAGGGACCTAGTGTGTTAAAATGAATTTTGAGAAGAACGCATTTAAAGTTTCAAATTTTAATGTTTTTCTCATTTTTATCGATTTTCCCAAGTTCCCGTTTTTTGACACACTAGGTCCCTTTTCTCGGAGAAGGTCACATATGCATATAATTATAATATTATATAATCGCAACCGAAACGAAATGGATAAATAACCCAGCAAAATCTTTCATTACCAAATAAGTGGTTATATAATAGAAATTCATAGCTCCGCACAACTTATTTTTTGGCGTCTAAGCTCATTATTTTTGTTTGGCGTGGTCGTTTTTATAAGTAGTCACGCTTACCCGCTCGCTTACGAAAAAATGAGAAATAAGTAGTTATGAGATTTTGAATAATAAGTGGTTACACACATGCTTACAAAAAGTTGAATTATAAGTGGTTATCCGATTGCTTACTTGATTCTTAAAAATAAGGAGTTAGGCAAATACTATTAGCTTAAGAAAATACATTCAGAAAAATTTAAGTTTTTTCTAATGTGTAATTTTAGGACTCGTCATAAAAATTTAAACATAAAACATATTTACATATAATAAATAAAAATGTATAAAATTTAACTGTGTAAAAAGTATTTATTTAAAATATTACGAGTAAGTCATTATTTTATATTTAGAAACAATGAATACAATATGCCGTTATTAGGAAGTCATTATTTTATATTATAAAATAATGCAGAAGGTAATGATATATTATTTTTGGTAATGCTGATAGTAATGAGGTGTCATTACCAATATTTTGCTGGGAACTAATATCATTTAATATAATACGATATACCATTAAAGTCTGAAACTTACTGGGAAATATGTATGTGCATAAACTGCTCCTCTTTTAGAGCAACCAGCACTTCCAACAAATCGTCAGCTTCACTTGGCTCTCCATAAACTGAAAATAATATCAAGAGAGGAAAACACATTTTTTTTATAAATTACTTTTTTAATAAAAGGTATTTTTATAAAATGTATATTTTATAAATGATACTTATTATAAAAGGTACATTTTGTAAAAGGTACTTTTTGTAAAAGAGTCAACCTTGTTCCGAAAGTTGTACACATTCATTCGGTTTAAAGAAAATACTTGAAATTTGATGTACGAAAGGTTCTTTTTATAAAAGTTACATTTTAGGAAAAGCATTTTTTATAAAAGGTACTTTTTATAAAAAATATTTTTATGTAAGGCACTTTTTTAATAAAAAGGTAGTTTTTATAAACACACTTTTCAAATATAAATTTTAAAAATACTGTCAAGTTTTACTAAAAAAATATATGGTTTTAATATGTATTTTTAGTACAGGTTAGTTTAGCTTGAACTAAAACAATATAATTAGACCATATTTTAAACTTCAATTCAAGTATGATAAAAATAACTAGAACGACTTCTTTATAAAAGTTCATATAACTTAACTTTTAGTTCAATTAAACTAGTTAGAACTTTGCAATAATATTAATATTTTGAACTAAAATCTAGTTAAATTAAACTTGAAGTGTTATTTTATAAGTAACTGGTAACAAGTAACAAGTACAGTTTTATTAAAAGTATGGAAATTTATTATTGAGTTTATATGAGTAGCTAACAATTTAGTTCAGTTTAGTTCATTTTGAACTTGAAGTTTATAATATTATGTATTTTAAATACAGTTTAGTTTAATAAACTAAAACAATGTAATTTGGCCATATTTTAAACTTCAATGTAATAAAAATAACTAGAGCGTTTTTTTTTATAAAAGGTCATATTACTTAACTTTTAGTTCAATTAAACTAATTTTTAGTTCAACTAAACTAATTTTCTAACCTTTGCAATACTATAAGTTGCTAATAATTTTAGTTCAGTTTAGTTCATTTTGAACTTAGGAATACAAATTGATCATTGTTTAAACTAAACTAAAACCAAAGCGATTAATTTATGAAGGTACATATTTAAGTTCAACTAAACTAATTTTCATACATGATCTATAATTAAGTTAAACTTAAAATATAAATAGTTAAAAGTACTGTATGAAAAGAAAAAGTTAGTTTACTTTTATTCTGTATAAAGAAATGTGTAATTAGATTCATATTGTACTTTTAACTTTTGACAGTAACTAAGTTCAACTGAACTAAAATTTAAGTATTGAGAAATCTTATAAAACATGTGAGAAACAAAAATGATTGTGCATGTATTTGTAGCTTGGCTTCCTTTTTTAAGTTCAATGTTTATTCCTTCTTAGTTAAATTAGAACAATATGTTAACTAATTTTAGTTAACATGCAGTTCACTAAACTAAAATTGAAAATATATAAACTGAAAAAAGGACGCCAAGCTACGCATACATTCACAAATAATACATGTTTTTCTTCACTTTTTTTTTTACATTGTTTTAATTAATTAATCTGTTTAATACTTACCAATTTTTACAACACAACACACACTTTATTAAATTTTAATATTTAACTTTTAAATATTTTTAAATCAAATTATTTTTAAACAAATTAAATATTTTTATATGATTATTAAAAACACCCCCGCACGATGTGTATAGGTCAACGAGAACTTGCATACTGATTTATTTTATTTATTCTCTTTCTAGTCACTCACTTCTACTTTATTCTTTTTGTAGTTGCTGTTTTATAAAGTATTTTCCACACATATATAAAAACCAGTTTTATTGAAAATAACAGATTACTCAAACAATACATACTTTTGCTTTGGAAGTTCATATAAACTTATTTTGAATGATAGAAAAGTTCATAATAAACTTTGTTAAGAGAATTTTGTCAAGTTAAATAATTTGTAGGAAAATAAACTATTATTAAGAAAATTTTTATTGCTTTAAGTAAAATTTTCTTAAATTTTTTTTAAAATATTTTTTAAAAAATTATACAAACATTTTAGTTTATGTTTACTAAATCTGAATGCCAAACCAAACTTGGAAAAATATTGATTTTTTTTATTTTTGGAAGAGTTTAAATTCCTCTACTTAAGTTAAGCTATGTACTGTATTTTGGTAAATTTATGAACTTGAATCAATTAACTTTAACTTAAACTAAAATTTAACACAGAAAATTAAAGTGAACTAAATTCAACAGAATAAACTATTCAGAAGCTAAAATTATTTTCTACAAATGAGTACAATATACTTAATATTATAACAATTTTACTAATTTTTGGTTAAATAATTTGAGTAAAATTTTGAACTATTCCTGAGTTTATGAACTATTTTTTTTTACTCACATTTAGTAAATTTTCCAAATTTTAAGTTTTTTTTCGCTACTTTAAGTAAAATTTAACTTATTTCAATGAACTTTTCTGGAGTTCATTTTGAACTACAGTTTAGTTCACTTTAGTTCAATCTTTTTTCTGAGTGTATAAACCGAATTTTGTTGTGATAACCATTATTTAGTTATGCCAAACTATTTTAGTAGACGTAACCGAATTTCAGTTGGAAAATGGCATATTTTTTCTCTGTGTGTTGGTTTTAATAATTATTAAATATCAAGTACTCAAATATTCACATTGTAATCTCTTTGTCTTGTTTGTGCTACGTTGCAGGAAATTCAATATTTAAAAATGCAGCGGAGAATAGACTAAATATTATTAAAAAAAATTTTTATATAAATTAAAGAAACCAAATAATCACTTTGTTTTAACGCTGGGAACGAAAGAAATTAAACAGAAACAAAGATAGATTTTACTGGTGTTTTCTGATTTTTAAGGAGTACATTTCAACACTTTAACAATAAAGATACCTTCAGTGTTGTTGGCATACCATTAAATATTATAAACAGAGCACCAACATCATCAACACCATCTTTATCAATAGCTGTTGTTGTTTTTTTTTTTAATTCTTCTTGTTTACCCTTAAACACGATCTACAACAGTAGAGTTAAGGCCAAGCAATGTAAGTTCATTTCAAGACAAAACAACTTGCCTGGGGTCTAGACTCTAGAGCAAAAAATTAAAGTTTTGCAAATAAACACATTTTTTAATACATTGCGGGAGGTAAACCCTGTAATAATGAAACAGAAGAAACAATAATTTGCGTATTTGCAGTTTTTATACCCTACACCACTATGTGGTCAGGGTATTATAAGTTTGTGCTGATGTTTGTAACACCAAAAAATATTGGTCGTAGACCCACCTTATAGTATACCGATCGGTTCAGAATTTTTTTTTATTTCGATTTAACGATGTCCGTCTGTCCGTCCGTCCGTCTGTCTGTCTGTCTGTCTGTCCATGCAATCTTGTGCGCACTCTACAGGTCGCAAATATTAAGATATTTTGATGAAATTTGGTACGCAGACCTATGGCCCAAGGACGCACAAGTTTGATTTTGGTGAACATCGGTCCATGTTTAGACCTAGTGCCCATATAAGGGTCCTACCAAAATTATACTGTTTATACGGTGCAGGTCGTAAATATTAAGATATTTTGATGAAATTTGGTACGCAGACCTACATTGGCCCAATAACGCAGCCTATTGATTTTGGTGAACATCGGTCCATGTTTAGACCTAGTGCCCATATAAGGGTCCTACCAGAATTATACTGTTTATACGCTGCAGGTCGCAAATATAAAGATATTTTGATGGAATTTGGTACACAGACCTATATTGGCCCAATAACGCAGCCTATTGATTTTGGTGAACATCGGTCCATGTTTAGACCTAGTGCCCATATAAGGGTCCTACCAAAATTATACTGTTTATACGCTGCAGGTCGCAAATATTAAGATATTTTGATGAAATTTGGTACATAGACCTATGTTGGCCCAAGGACGAAGCCTATTGATTTTGGTGAACATCGGTCCATGTTTAGAACTAGTGCCCATATAAGGGTCCCCCCAAAATTGGCTTGGTTACAAACTGCAGGTCGCAAATATTAAGATATTTTAATGAAATTTGGTGCGCTGACTCACATTATATAAAATTTTGACACGAGCCCCATTTTAACCCATTCGAATTTCGGATCCAAACATTAGTTGGCTTTTACCCAGACTGGTGTAGGGTATTGTATAGTCGGCATGCCCGACTTTAACCTTTTTACTCGTTTTTCGATAAAAATATGCACAGACTGCACAGTGGGGCAGACTTATACCTCATTCACATGAACGAGGTTTCAGTTATCTTGAAGATGTTTGCATTATCTCATGTATTATCTCGAGATTCTCCATAAAAATTTTCTATTATTAATCACTTCAATTTGACAGATAATTCATAAACCATCTCAATTATTTCTTAAAAGTCAGGGTGTGAGACTGGTTTTTTGTTGTGTTCATACTTTTTTGCCATATTGACGAGCAAAGTAGTACTTCACTGAACATAATCAATTAATTAGAGTTGTAGGTTTTCAAAACTTTTGAGTACTCTATATTACTCAATACTTGTTTAACTGAGCAATCGATAATACTCAATAGTCTGTTTTTCATATTTCCTTTCTAAAAGAATAGTATTTACATATTGTTGTATTTTCATGGCAAAATTATGTATATACATATTTGGAAAAATACAGCTATGAATGTACAGAAAGCTTCTTTTAGGTATTGAGTACTCGAAAAAATACACGGTATTGAGTACTCAGTACCCAAATAATAAATACTTTTACAACTCTAACAAGAAATATAAACAAAACAAATGGAATAAAAATAAATTTTAATTTTATTAAAACTCAACAAGAACAAAAGAACTTATTACCGTAATAAATTCTACCTATATTTACCGAGAGTTGAGTTAAATGTAGCATCAGTATCCTTCCAGGCAAGAAATTGTATGCAAACGGGCCTTCAATAGCTTCGGCCTTCCTCCGTCCAAGAAATTGAAAATGTCATCTTTAAACTACACAGAAAGAATTTACAAAATTCTAATTAAATTTTTAAACACATTTCTCATACCAAATTTTTAAATACAAAAAAAAAAACTTATTAAAAAGGCACCAACAAACAAATTTGTAAATCCAAAAAAAAATATTCTTTTTTTTTGTAACTTTGAATTTTTGTTTTTCAACAGTTTTTATATGAAAGATAACAATTAACAAACGAGTTATAAATATTTAAAAACAAAAAAAATTGTTAGGAACAAAATGTCAATTTAAAAGAAAATGTGATTGCTTTTACAAATTCCATTGTTGGTGCCTACTGTTTTTTCTGTGTACTCATCCGTGTTTTATATATGTATAAATATTAAAGTTTTTTATTATCCAAGGCTAATAAATATTGTATTCCGACTGCGAGGAATATGTTTTTTGAAATATTTTGTTAAACAGTTTTGACCGTGATATTACACGACTGCTCAACTGTTTGCCATGTAGAAAACATACAAGAAGTCGCATTTTTTTTGAAAAATTATTTTTTAAAATTTAATTCTTGAATCTTAACTAACTTGGTGTTTTTATAAAAAGAATCGGACAAATTCGTTAACAAATTTGTGTGAAAAACACTAATTTTTTAAAAATGTTTTTGTTCCAAAATTATTGCACAAATTTATTAGGACTTCTACACTTCAAATAATAGGTCAGTAGAAAAATCTGTCAAACCGGTTTCAAATCGATTTGACTAATTTTTAACAAATTAATAGTTGCGGTACAATAAAACGTTCGCCAGCAAAAATTTTCAGGAAGTAGCGCGAAAAAGTTACGTTGGATGTGAATATGTATACACGTTGAGTTTTCAATGTTGATAATTATCCACGTTGCAAGTTAACGTGCATGCGAAAAGTAGTGTATTAGTTTTGGTCTCAAACGCAATTTTGTGTACTTTGAGTTTTTTTTCTGAGTTAACGGATATAGTTGAAAACACAGATATTCTTGTTGTTGTTCGATTTTTATGGTCGATATATTATATGTAAGCTAAATGTATTATCTACTTATTCTATCTATCTTTCAAAATTATAAATTTTTGACGGCCTTCGCTGAAAATGTGGAACTACTGCTTCTTGTTCTAATTAATGTTTAAGAGACTTAAACGGCATTCACACCTAAATCTTAAATATGTGTTTAGCTAAAACGAGTGTAAAAGAATAAAGAACTGTTGTAATAGAATAAAGAGCTAAAATAAGTGTTTTAGCTAAACACGTGTTTAAGAATTAAGTGTGAACGCAGCCTTACTGTCTGTTTTTATAAAAGGAATCAGACGAATTCGTTAAAACATTTGTGTGAAAAACACTAACTTGAAAAGATTTATCTTTAAAATTTTTTAGCCGCATTTATTCTACATACACTCAAAATAATAAGTCTGTTGACTGAACAGAAAAATTTGTTACTTTAACAAAATTTATTCCTGTTTTTTGGCTTACAATAAAATTTGTTGATTTTAACACTTTTTTTTGTTAAATTTAACAAATCTAAATTTAAGTAAAAACTTTGTAAAACTACAGTTTTGTTTGTAATGATACTGAGTCGTCGAATTTATCCAAATTTAGGGTCTCGGGACCCTCCCAGGGCCTAGTCCATATCATGTGAGGGCATATAAGGGCACTCCAATGGAGCAAACATTTTGTGGAAAGATTTTATTAAAAATTTCCGAGGGTCCAAGGCCCCGCCAAGGTCCATTTTTGAATAGACATAACCCCTTTTGCTTTGGTTAGGGGTAGTCGAAATTTTCATCAATTTTGCTCTATCTCTCTTAGTTTTTGAGATATGGGCTACTTTAAAAAATCGGGAGGGAAAGAAATAGCGCCATTTTTAAAACTTCGGATATAATAATAATTTGATATTAATAAATTCTTAAGAAGTGTGAAAAAATATTAATTTTAAGTTAGTGCCTGCCTCTGGGGCACAATCACCAGATGGCCCCTGGAGCTACAAAAAGTTGGTGCATCCCTGCCTAAAATGCTCTATAAGATTTTTCTATGTGTTTAAAATATGTTTAAAAGTAAATTAGAATAATCGTGTTCATTTTTAAATTTTTATTAATTATTCAGTTTTTTGTAATTTTGAAAAATCATATTAAAAATTTCCGAGGGTCCAAGGCCCCGCCAAGGTCCATTTTTGAATAGACATAACCCCTTTCGCTTTGGTTAGGGGTAGTCGAAATTTTCATCAATTTTGCTCTATCTCTCTTAGTTTTTGAGATATGGGCTACTTTAAAAAATCGGGAGGGAAAGAAATAGCGCCATTTTTAAAACTTCGGATATATTAGTGGCGCCATCTACTGGGTAATAACAGTAACATGAAAATATTATATTTTAACATTAAATTTTGAAAAATTAACACTCAAAATTAGTTAAAGTACTGAGGATTTTTAGTATATTGTTAAATGAAGATAACTAAAATCTTTGCTTAAATCAGTGTTTCAACTATTATAAACATTAGCTGTTTATAACTTTTTTATACTTTAATCGGTTAAACGTAGATTTGCCTTAAATACTTAACGTTAATAGGTATGAGCGAAAATACAACTAATATGTACCGCATGTACATCATTTGATTGTGCAATGCCTTGTTTGATGGAAATTTCAAAAACCATCAAGCAAAGCTGTGTAGAATGCTTAATCGTCTATAGGCCCTTTTAGGCATTGAGGAAAATACCATTCCACTGCTTTCGATAACAAGTTCATCACCGTTTCGGAATACTTTATTGTCGATATTGGATTTTACAATCATCGGAATGTTCTCAATCAGGTTGAGATCGGGTTATTGGGGTGCCCACGACATGATATTAATTTGATTTTCTCCAAACCAAACTTTTACAATCGCTGCCCTATGTTTACGATAGTTATCGCGCTGGAATGTCCATGAGAGTGGCATTTCCCGTTCGGCATACGGAAGCATAACTGAGCTAAGAAGGTCTATATAGACTGTGATTGTCATTACCAGTGCTTTCGACTTAACTATATCCGTTAACTTAAGGCCCTATGCTCCTTATAGGAACGATGGGAAAATATATATATCCGTTAACTCAGAAAAAACTCAAGGTACACAGAAACGTGTTTGAGACAAAAACTAACACATTACTTTTTCTGTGCTTTCAACGCGGATAATTATCAACGTTGAAAACTCACCGTTTATAGATTTTTACATCTAACATAACTAATTCGCGTTACTTCCTAAAAAGTTTTGCTGGTATACTTTCGAATATAACGCGATTTTTTTATTTTATAAGCGGTTAAACATATATTTGCTTTAAATACTTAACGTTGATAGGTATGAGCGAAAATACAGCTATTGTATTAGTAGTATTACGGTGAATTGGACCAATCCCATTTTCGGAAAAACACCCCCATACTATAACCACCACCTCCGTGCATTGCTATGGTGGTTGTATATCTGGGACTAAACTTTTCGCTTTGAGGTCGTCAAACATTGGCTCTTCCATCTCATCCTCAAAGGCTAAATTTTGACTTATACCATAAAATATTTTTCCATTACTGTTGAGTCTAAAAAATGTATACAGGCTGAAAAGTTTGTAGAATCTACTGAAAATGACAAAACAAAGTTATATGCAGTTAAAAATGCGACTTTACTTTTAAAATAACTAAATATGTAGTTATTGCTAACTGTTGAGAAATAACAAATGCATTAAAAATAACTAACAATGTCATAAAAATAACTACCAAATTTTTACTACAACTGGCTTTTACAGTTTATATTTTTGAAAATATATTTTAATTTAGGAGAGTACCTATAGACTATAGAACATTTTTTTTCGATTTTTTTTTATTTTATTTGGATATAGCATACTCTGCACTATATGATCCGAAAATTTCAGTAAAAAAATTCGAAGAAACATAATTTTAACATTATTTTTTTTGTAAAATATATTTTAGTATCAAAGAAATATTTTTATTATTTTTTTTTTTTATTAGAGTCTTATATCGCATAACACGGCAGAACAAAAAGATAAAAACTACATCCAAAGATGGAAGAATTGCACGCAGTCTTTAAAGAAAAGCCAATGACGATTCCTCGATGGTGGGCGAAGGCACATCATATGGGGCAGGTGCTGATGGCTTTAAGCTATATAAGCTAAAAAAGTAATCTATGTATATAGAAAACAAATACAAAATAAATTTAAAAAAATGTACGATATACAATAGTGGACTAAAGTGGATACATTAATTCAAGATTTTTCGAAATTTGTTATAATTTTTATTTTATTATAGAAACTTAAATGATTTTTTTTAAAGCTTAAAACTGAAACATTCTTCTTCAATAAAAAGCTAAATACAGTAGACTATATCATTAAGAAGTTAATGAAAACAATAATTCCAAATTGTGACCGCTTTTATCCAGTATTGTTCATATTTGATATTTTCGGCAAGTTCTTTCTTTGATATTTTGTCGAAAGTCCTTTGTTCTTTAAAACAGATATTATGCGAGAAGGAATGCATTCCACGAGATTTTTAATAGTTTGAGGTGGAATATTAGCCCATTCCGCTGAAACTCTTGACCAAAGATCATCTAAGTTGGTCGGTGCTCGTTCGCATTGGGAGAGTCTTCTTTTGACAATTGCCCACCAATTCTCGATGGAATTCAAATCGGGGCTCTGACCTGGCCAATTCAAAAACTGGAAAAACTACGCTTGGATATCACAAATTGAACAAAAGTTATTAATACAGATTTAAAAATATTCAAATATATATCCACTTTAGTCCACTACTGTAATAGCGTTATGACCGAAATAAAATGTATAATAATTTTGCTACCATCGTTTTTGAGATTATTAGCAAGGTTGGTTACCGAAACGAACAACGGTAAGGGTAACGGTATCAGATTTCGTTTGTTTAGTTAACGGTATTTAAGACTGTTTCGGTAACGGTATACCGTTATCGAAACAGCAATACCGGTACGTACCGGTATTAAAAATTATGTTAAAAATATATAAAAACAAGTAAAAACATGGCATATTTTTAATTTTAAGTACTGAAAATACAGATTTTAAGCTATAAATTCAATACTGGTAGTTTTAATAAGTAATATTATTATCTATAAATTTTTTTTGTAAAAAAAACACTCAAGATTATAAAATAAAAAATAAAAAAATTGTAATTTTTATATAAAATAATAAATACCGGTAAAATACCAGTAACTACCCATAAACATAACGGTATCGCTAACGATAACGGTATTTAGAAATTTTTGTAGAGGTATCGATAACGGTAACGGTATTCAATTTGAAACGGTATTTTAGCGATAACGGTATTATAACGATAACGGTAACCAACCTTCTTATTAGGCTTAATATATCAAATATCCTTTAACCGATTCGTCCCAACGATGGTGCATATATAGAAAACTAGGAGATCTAAATTTTATTCATACACGGTTTTTAGAAATTTTGCTGGTTTCTTATCGTAAAATTAATTTTAAAATTTAAACGCGTTTCCCACAACAATGAGTTCAAAATCGGCTGGCATCAATATATAAAAAATAATTTAAAACTATAACAAAATGACTCTTCAAAATTATAAAAATAACAAATATTAATATAAATGTCAAAATGCGATTGCCCTAATTTACTATTTAGCAAACAAATTTCCGTATCTATTTCTACGAGAAGTCTGTGATTTTTAGTTGTGACTGTATTCCCCTTGTGTTTGTTGATGCAAAGTCACAATAAATTATATTTATTCAAATTTTTGTTTGAAAACTTCAAACAAATTAAGACCTGGTATCGCCACAATCACAACATCGATAAATAAAATTTGAATTTTTTTGAATTTTATTGTTGTTTTGTATGGAAAGTTGAGACCTTCAGTCTTAAAAAATAGTCTATGAAAAGTCTTTATAAGACCTTTTAGACAGTGATGCACCAAATTCTTTTAGTTCCAGCGGCCATCTGGTGATTGTGCCCAGAGCCAGCTACTAACATAATTAATTTATTTTTCACACTTTATAACCATTTATTAAAATCAAAATATTATTATTCGCAAGTTTAGGGTAATACACTAATAGAAAAAGTCCGTACAAAAATTTAGTTAAAACTACTAAAAATTAGTTTAAAATAATGCTGCAGAAAATTTTATAAGTTTTTTTTCCGATTTTTTTTAATGCAAATAAAAATCAAACCTTTACAATTTTTTTTAGCAAATATTTCTGCTGATTTCACCAGGATAGACTGCTAGTTGCATTCGGCTAAATTTATCTTCAAAATAGCAAACATTTTTTATATATAACCGTTTATTTTTTGCTATTTTTAGTCTACTAATATTTACCAAAATTTTCTGCAGATTTTACAGTACAATTTGTTATTTTAAATTAACTAAAAGTTAACTTAAATATAACTAAATTTCTGTTAATTTAACAGCTTTAATTTTGCTGTTCTTTGATTTCAGCAGTTTTTTCTGCAGCATCATTTTAAACTAATTTTTAGTAACTTCTGCTATTTTTACCGTTTTATTTCTATGAGTGTACGCAAAGCGTACTTTTATATAATTGTTGCTTTCAAAAATAGTTGATTTATGGTTGGTTTTACCAAATCAGACAGTTCATATACAAAAGTACAAAATTCTCGTCCCGTTGAATTTTTGTACCTTATGTAATGTCTCGGTTTGTGTATTCAAGTTATCATTTTCTTATTGCGGACAACTAAAGAGTTGGGGCGATGCCCACGAAACAATTGTATTGTCTATCATAAAAATGATCAACCCTTTTGAAACAACAAATAAAATCTAATATGACAATATCATATTAGAATTTGGACTTGAGGTAAAACAATATTCTAACTAAATATAGTATGGTAGAGGGGGGATCCTTCGCCAGTGGGGCACATACTCTAATCCCATTTTTCTCCGATGTTAAGAGAGATAAAAAATTGGAAAAAATATATTTTGTGCATTTTTCAATTACGCTTCCTTGACATTGACTTTGACGAATTTATATCACATGTGGTCGTAGATAGGCGTGTTTTTGTGTTTTTTGGGGTGCCAAAAAAATAATTGAAAGTAGCTACATTTTGCAATAACTTTCTCAAATCGTGTGGTAAAAAAATAATTTTTCATTATGTTAGACCTATGATCCTAATCTTTCAAATAATAATAATTTGATATTAATAAATTCTTAAGAAGTGTGAAAAAATATTAATTTTATGTTAGTGCCTGCCTCTGGGGCACAATTACCAGATGGCCCCTGGAGCTACAAAGAGTTGGTGCATCCCTGCCTAAAATGCTCTATAAGATTTTTCTATGTGTTTAAAATATGTTTAAAAGTAAATTAGAATAATCGTGTTCATTTTAAAATTTTTATTAATTATTCAGTTTTTTGTAATTTTGAAAAATCATTATATTATAGTTCTAAATTAGTTTTTTTTAATATAGTGGAGATTTATTGATTATAAAGAATCATATACCTTAAATAACTTATTCTGAATTATTTATTTCAGTCACTAAAACATTGACTTTGCCGTATTCACAATATTTTTTTGTTGAAATTTTATCTAGCTCTTTTGGCGAATATCCCCCAAGTTTGGGGCAGTTACGCCGATTTGGGTTACTTTGAAAATCATTAAAAAAGTAATAGAAAATATGCAAATAATTAGAATAAAAATCATAGAAATTAAAGCCAAGATATGTAGATCTTCAATTTGAAATTAATTTTTGAAAAATAATTAGGGGTTAAGAAATGAAAAAAAAAGTGGCAAAGGATCCCCCCTCTACCCTATATGGGAATTAGTAAAATGTTTTCCTGAAATCAACAACGAAATTTAGTAAAAAAATCAGTAATTTGTAATAAAAGAATAGCAAAAATTATTACTAAAAGTCAGTGCAAAAATAATGAAATGTGGTTGAAAACTGTTTACAAATTTATTTACTACCGTTTTCTCTGAGTGTAAATTTCATTTTAAATTTAAAAAATTTTAAATTTTATTTGACAGTTTGTTACTGGTTTCCCTGATATTTAAAATGTAAGAGTGCAGTGGTTTTTGTAGATTCCTAAAAAAAACAACTGTCAAAAACTTGGAAAATTATACAAGTAGTAAAAAAACTACAACCGTATTACTACGCAAATAACTGTCATATTGTAATTGTAGAACTTTTCTGAGTGTATCTGAATTTTATTTTGCAATGCATACATAATTCTATTTAAAGCGATTTTATTTCAAATTTAACGGTTTTTATTTCTTCTTAATTTCTAGAGTTAACGACATTTGCTGCTGGTTGGTTAGGGATTGAAAATATTTTCTAGAGTCGACTGTAAATTTATGGAACAATATACTACGCCATACATGCAAGGTGGACAAAAAGAGTTGTATGTAGTCTAGAGTCCAGTACAAATAATAGCAGTGGTGGGTGCAGTAAACCAGACCAGGTATTAACTTGTATAGAGAAAAACAGCAATTAATAGACATACATTATCTTTTGTTGCTTGAAATGATTGTGCATACAACCAGAAGATATTAAGCGATAATAAATAACCAACAAACAACTGCAACAACAGCAACGATAATAACAATAATATCTCCAACTGATTGTGAGTAATAAAAATACACAATACTTACCGCTGCTGCCATATAATAGAGTCCAGAATAAATAATCAACAACAACAACAACAAGTACAACTACAACAATATAAAAATAAACATTTAAACGTAATAAAAATAATAAAAAAAACGTGCTAAAAAACAGCTGTTACTGTTTCAATTACTGCTGCTGCTGCTGTCGTTGACGTTACTTTTTTTGAGGAGTGTGTGCTGATAATATACCATATATACTCCAGCCAGCCAGCCAGCCTGCCTGCCTGCCTAACTGACTGCATTCATTCAGTCATCAACAACGTAGCAAACGAATAGCAACAACAAAAAGTTGTAGTCTACCATATGATTTTGTATTATTAGTTTTATTACGAGTCTGCAAAGTGAACGTTTATTACAAATTTAATAATTTCTTGTTTAACTCTCGTGCGGATTTTTTCCAGTGGTTGATTGGTTTTTGCTCTAATTATTTTATGCGCGGAAGACTTGCTTTCTTTTTTTCTGTAACATAAACAGAAAAAAAGTAAAAAAAATTATAATTGTTCCATTAGGAAAAAGTAGTTCGAGTGCTAAATACATAATTTTTTTAAATTGACAATAAATTTGATGTTTAAAAGTGAGTTTTATTTTGATTTTGTTAAATAGTTTCCTAAATATGTCTTTAATTCTTTTTTTTCTATCTTTTATAGATTTTCGAATATTAACGAGTTGAAAATTATTGCATGTAAAAGATTTTTTCTTAATTATAAAACAAAGAGTAAGTATAAACATTAGAGTTGGTTTAAAAATTAGTTTTAGAATCTATTTGAACAGAAGCATAGAAAAGCCAAAATAGCAGCTGCAAAACTAAACTGTTTTTCAAAAAAATTAAAAAATTAATTTTTTAACACATACGATGAAAAAGTGCATTGAGGTGGGAAAAATGGTATTAAAATGTCTGAAATATCTCATGATTGGTGAGCCGTTTAAAAGTTACAATAAACTCCGTACCAAAAAGACTATTAAATTTTATTTTATTCTTAAATTATTTCATTTAAATATTGTTTTTCGAAATCATCAGCTTGATTAAAATTACTTTTTGTTTTTTAATTTTTGAAGCGTAATAACTTTTTAATGGGTTGCAATAAACCTAAAATTTTTAACCATTTTTCTCAGCTCGATATACTTTTCCTTTTTGTTTATAAAAAAATATTGTAACGGAAAATGTTTCGTTATAGTGGGCAGTAAAAATTTGAATATTTTAACGAACACTTTAAAAAACTGTTAATTAAACAAGTAAAATTATTAAATGCAGCTTTACTGGATTTTCTATAATATACGAGTAAAATAATTTAACTAAAATTAAAAACAAAATTGGATGCAAAAAACAAATTTGTGGTGAAAAAATGTTTTTGAAGTAAAAATTTTTGATGGTAAAAAAATGTTTGAAGTTAAATCTTTTGATGTGAAATTAATTAATATATACACATCTAAACGTCGGCTAATTTTTATTTGTAAGGACATTTTCAATAACAACTTTTAAATGGCTTGCACAGTGGGGAAAATTGTTAAACTTGCAATTGTTAACGAATTTCAAAAAATAAAATTTTTGCATTGCAATTAATGACTTAAATGTGATTTTTTTTACCAGAAACACTAATGATTTTAACATTGAGTTGTCATAGGAGAGAAGTACTCCCACTTCAACATTTCTTCAGCACTTTTTGCAAAGGAAACTCTTTTTCGTTAATTGAAACTTTAATCAACAAATTTACGTAAAAAAAATATATTTTTTCACTTTTAAAATTTTTTTATTGCTGCCACCGCCCAGTCAGAAAAATACAAACGGGAAAGCGGTGGCAAAGCACTTTAACAGGTGGTACAAGTACTGGCAAAAAGTGCTTTCCCATACCCAAAATGATAACATCATTAGACAAAAGGACCGGCTGTTCAAAAAGCGCCGGAAAAGCACTGGAGGAACAAAATTTTTAAACGTTGGCAAAACGCTGGCAAAACCAATAAATAGGTGGTCTGGAAATATATTTTCCAAAATAAATTTAAAAAAAAGTTCATATGTATTTTTTTTGGTCCTGCCGTGATTTGAACCCAGGCCGTCAGATTGGCAGACGATTGCTCTACCCACTGAGCTAACGAGACATATAATATTTAATGGCTAAACACATAAATGAGTGATAATAGCTGGACAACTACTGGCTGTGCCAAAATGCTAGTACTGGCAAACAATTTTTAGTAACTAGTATGCCAGTGTTGGGAGGGCAAAAAAAAAGTTGGCCTTGAAGGAGCTTTCCCACAAACAAAAAAATTGATTTTATGAAACAAAAAAATTTTAAATTAAAAAAAAATCCAAAAAAAAAATTTTTTCCTTGCAACCGGATTTGAACTCGGAACCTTCCGACTACAAACATTTTTTAACGAAGCGTCAGCATTTTTATAAAATCATTGCTTTTCCAGTGAATTGATTTTTGTATACCTGGTAGCATTGGCTAGGTAGCACTGGATAACCACTGGTTGCAAACCTTGGCATATCACTCTGAACCAATTCTTTGCCAGTGGTTTTTTTATAAACCACCGAAATTTTTGTAAAAAAAATACTGGTAAAACGCTTTTCACAAACGCTGGCAAAGAGTCCCAAATGAGTGTTCTGCCAGTCATTTATTTTTAATACCGTGGTTACCCAGTGGTATGCCAGTGCTTGATTTTTTGTACCACTGGCGATTTCTGACTGGGCGTGTATCGAACTTGCGACCTCAAGATACCGCTGAGCTATTCTTTAATATGACGGTTGACTGGCATAAAAACACCATTCTGTCATTGGGAGATATTGTGTCTTATTCTCTTCAATAAAAGTACTTATTAAACAAGTGCACTGCAATTTAGTATTTTTCCAGTACTATTTTCACAAGTGCAAAAAAAGCCAATTTCGTCCATTTTATTTTAAATTAGTATATTTTTAAAAATTATACATTTTTCAAAAATTAAAAAATTATCACTACATTGCTAGATCTATCAAAACAACAGGAATATGACAAAGCAATTTGTGGTAAATTCTTTGTTGCTCTTTTGGTTTTTGCTTTGATATTTTGAATGTTTAATAACGCTCGTAGACGAGAACAATAAATTCTCATTGAGTTTGTAATTTAACTTAAGAAATATTTCCAGAAATTCTAAAAACATCGTCCCCTGACGATTTCCTTAGGCAAGAATGAACTCCGGATAGGGACATGCCTCCAACAGATTATTTTTCACAATTTGTTAAATACGTTTGGGATTTTAGCATATTTAATTCCTTTAATGTAAAAAATTATCAATTTAAACAAATTAATTGTAAATATTTAAAAACAAATAAAATTAAAAAAAAAAATTAAAAAAGATATTGTAGGGAATTGTTTGTTTGGATATAAACTGTATCAAAATCACTTATTAAAATCACGTTTAGAGAAATAATGCTTCAGAAGTAGTATCCGTTAGTATATTTTTAAAACATTTTTAGAAGTAACTCTGAACAACATCCAACTTTGAACAACATCCAACTTTTTGGATGTTGTTCAGAGTTACTTCTAAAAATGTTTTAAAAATATACTAACGGATACTTTGGAAGCAATGAAAGAAGTCAAAAATTACAAATATTTTGCAATTTTGTCAAAAGTTACTAATTTTTGGGACGAAAATATGATCATCTGAGCAAATTAAAAATCAGAAAGATAGTTCACAAATGACTGCGAAATATAAGTAAATCTTTGAACAATTAAAAAAAGAATCAAAAAAGGTAAATTTTTTAGCCTAAAGAATTGTTTTAAATCTTTTCTTTAAGTACTTTTTGAATGAAAAAAGAACGCTTTTTTGGATGAACCGCATTCATAAAAAAATTTTAACTTTAAATAATATATTTTGAGATCTTTTTTTTAATTTTTGGGCTCACTTTCTGGATAGGTTTATTTTTTATGTTAAAGGTGTGTTATTATACCCTACACCACTACGTGGTCAGGGTATTATAAGTTTGTGCTGATGTTTGTAACACCAAAAAATATTGGTCCTAGACCCACCTTATAGTATACCGATCGGCTCAGAATTTTTTTTTTCGATCTAACGATGTCCGTCTGTTTGTCCATGCATTCTTGTGCGCACTCTACAGGTCGCAAATATTAAGATATTTTGAAGAAACTTGGTACACCGACTTATGTCGGCCCAAGGACGAAGTCTTTTGGTTTTGGTTAAAATCGGTCCTTGTTTAGACCTAGTGCCCATATAAGGGTCCCCCAAAATTATATTGTTTATACGCTGCAGATCGCAAATATTAAGTTATTTTGATGAAATTTGGTACACAGACCTATGTTGGCCCAGGGATGAAGCCTATTGATTTTGGTGAACATCGGTACATGTTTAGACCTAGTGCCCATATAAGGGTCCTACCAAAAATATATTGTTTATACGCTGCAGGTCGCAAATATTAAGATATTTTGATGAAATTTGGTACACCGACCTATGGCGGGCCAAGGACGAAGCCTGTTGATTTTGGTTAACACCGGTCCATGTTTAGACCTAGTGCCCATATAAGGGTCCCCCCAAAATTAGCTTGGTTACAAACTGCAGGTCGCAAATATTAATATATTTTAATAAAATTTGGTTCGCTGACTCACATTATAGAAAATTTCGACACAAGTCCCATTTTAACCCATTCGAATTTCGGATCCAAACATTAGTTGGCTTTTAACCAGACTGGTGTAGGGTATTGTATAGTCGGCATTTTTTTGTTTTTAATGAATATTTGTTGTTTAAACTCATTTTGTAGCCGCATATTATTAGATTTCAAGTAAATAGTGCACTAAATTTTTTTAAGGGCCAGTTTTTGTTTTTTCTTTTTTTTTGTCAAAATTCCCTTAATTTTTTTTTCTAAAAAAATCGAAATTTCTTAAAATGCATAAAAAAAGTATTTAAGCTTTTAAGGCCCGATAACTGAATGAATAACGCGAACTATAAGAATACCGAAAATAGTCTTTCTGCATTAAAAAATTTGTTACATCTGTCTTATTCTCACATCTATCTTAATCTTATGAGTGTTCTGTCAGTCATTTATTTTTAACATCGCGGTTACCCGGAGTACCATTGGAAATTTCTGACTGGGTAGTTTAGTTTTTGATACAACTTTTTAACCACCTTAAATGGGAAATTGGGCCGCTAAAAAAATACGTGTCCCTTGCTTTTTTCTCCTCTATCACATATCCAAATTTCATTAAAATCGGAGAGAACCCATTGTCAGTTATAATTCCATGTAATTGAAATTGTAAAATCGGGTTTTGACTGCATAAGTATAAAAGTTTTTATTTTGGTTTTTGTTTAGCATCCCAGCAAAAAAAGAGATGCCGAAGCAGTAGAAAAAGCACTACAATTTATGATCTAGATGTGCTTTTTTTTAACATAAATACTAATGATTTTAACATTGAGTTGTCATAGGAGAGGAGTACTCCCACTTCAACATTTTTTCAGTACTTTTTGACTAATTTAAAATCGAAAAAAAATTATTCGGAAAACATATTTTTTTATTTTCCAAAAGTTTTTTTTATAGCCGCCACCGGGTATCGAACTTGCGAAAAAATTAAAAAAAAAAATAAAAAAAAAATATAAAAAAAAATAAAAACATATGGGTCCCGCCGGGAATCGAACCCGCGACCCTCTCTTTGGAAATGCCAAAAGATACCAAAATCACTTTTTAAGATCGCTTTTAGAGCAATTACACTTTAGAAGCAATTCTTAAGCGATTTTTTGGAAGTTTTTCAGATGTAATTCTAGAAACGCTGTAAAAATATACTAACGTATACTTTGGAAGCAATGAAAGAAGTGACGTTTTGTAGTTGTTCAGAATAACTTCTAAAAAAGCAGTAAAAATACTCTAACGGATACTTGTGAAGCACTAAAAGAAGTAGTTTGTATAGCATTACTTCCGATTTTTCTTGCTGGGATCTTTAAATTTAATTCTTTAACATTTCTTATCATATTTTTATAGTACTAATATTTTTCCAATTTCGATTTCTTTGCAGCTTTAACAGAAACAACAAAAATGGTTAAAACATTTCAAGCCTATTTGCCGTCCACCAATCGGACCTATTCATGTGTTCATTGCCGAGCTCATTTAGCCTCACACGATGAGCTAATCTCAAAATCATTTCAGGGTAGCCAGGGTCCAGCATATCTCTTTAATTCTGTCGTAAATGTGGCCTGTGGTCAAACAGAAGAAAGAGTATTGTTAACGGGCCTGCATGCTGTGGCCGACATATATTGTGAATGTTGTAAGACACCATTGGGTTGGAAGTATGAACATGCCTATGAATCAAGTCAAAAATATAAAGAGGGTAAATACATAATAGAATTAGCACATATGATTAAAGAAAATGGCTGGGATTGAGAGAAAAAGCTACGATGTAAAGCAATTTAGAAACTCTACAATATGCTACGAGAGACGTGATAAATTTTACACAAAAAGGATCATTTTTGAAGCGGGTCAGATAAGGGACAAGTAGTGGCTGGGAGTTTAGTAAAGACAGAAGAAAAAAAAAAACACAAAATAAAACAACATATACATATTTCAATACAAAAGTAGTATTACACAAATCATGCGTAGGCTCGGAAGTCTGACAAACTGGAGAGTATAAGCATAAGGTGTAGTCAAATAGTAGAGGAGAACTTGTCTACATTATAATTACAAAAATAAAAAAGAAAAAGAGTTTTAAGAGGTTTGATTTAAGTGTGTTTCTACTTTATATATAACCTATAAGTAGCCTATATAATTTTAAAGCAAAAAAAGCGATATAAGCAAAGAAAAAATAATTAAAATTCTAGTTTATTTTTAATTAAATAATGAGTATTTAACATTTTTGTTTGTAAATGTATCCTATAAAATTACAACTTTTAAACATAAAACAACACTCATACCACATACAACAACATCACCCACCTATGAACAAAAAAAGAAAAAACACACTCATTTTCAAAAACTTTTTCTTTAAAATAATGTTTTGTTGTCTCAAAAAACTCTGCCTCTAAATCTCCCTTTAAACAAAATGTTTTTAAATTCTTTTGGACCAATAACAAAAATAAAATAAAATTCTTTGAATCATAATAAAGCTTATATTACAAATTTGTTTGAATTTAAACATAAATATGTAAATGCTTTGGCTTCTAGATTTTTTTCTTTATGGGGTATTTAACCAAGAAAAAATGTTATGGCGATACGATAAAAAATAAATACAAATCAATAAAAAAATGTTTACATTTATTTATATTTTTTGTTCAAAAATACTCTATTTTTCCTACTAATCAAAACATTTAACTTTTACTTATTAGCGATGTGTTTTTTTATTAAAACTCATTTTTTTTTCTTTGTTAGTGTATTATCAATTTATTCCTATTTTATCATATTTTTATTATGATAATGATGTGTCAATAGTTTTTAATTTTATAAAATACATACATTTTTTATATCATATCCATATATACTTATAAATGATTTTTGCAAAAAATAAAAGCTATAAAATATAACAAATCGTTCAATATTTTGTACTGTATCAAATTGAAATCTTTTAGAACCTTTGCCTTAAATTGGAAAGTTGGCTGTCGACTAATGAAAACCTCTAAAATACCGTAACCGAATCAAAACCCTTTTAACTGACTATCGCTACTCCAAATTGAAATCCCGTTACCTGTTTAAATATTGTTTCAATACAATTAAAGGCTTCGCGGGAATAGATTTACGAATAAATGTCAATAAAATTGTGAAATAAATAAAGAAGAAAAAAAAAAACATTACTGAAATAACAGATAGAACTTTATCTAAATATGCAATTATGACAACAACAAATATACCGTTGAAATCAAATACCTTTACCGAAGCTATTAAAAAAATTTTAAATTAAATAACCCTATCATTTTGATTGTTAATACTAATATTTATTAATAGAATTTTTTTAACATACGAGTATTTAGTGATACATATTTCAGAAGCGTGGTTTTCGCACTGAGTGGAATGACCTTAATAAAAACCGTTTTCAAATTTTTGTCCAATTTCAATCTCAAATATATCTGTGGACTTTTGAAAAAAGCACTTATTTCAAAAATATAAATTTTGCAGGAGAGGGAATAACAGCTTTACCGTTTACATTTCTTGTTTTGTTTTGTTTTTTATTTTATCTGTACTTTTCAAACAAATTTTATAAGCTTAAGTTATGAAATTGTGATAGAGAAATGCTCTCCATTTGAAAATTTTGTTAAAATCACAAGTCGTTTGAAAAACTACCAGCAAAAAAGCTGTTTTGTATGGCCTTAACTTGTTTTGCCAAAAAATAAACATTTACCGTGGGTCTCATACTGAAGGTTTAAGAGTTAACTAATAGTTAACCCAACATTTTTTTTGTTTAGTATATTATTTTTTGAAATTTTCGTTTGTTTAATAGTTAAGTTAAAGTTAACGCTACAGTATGATACCCACCGTTAAAAACAAACTGAAGAGCTTAAGTAGAAATAATTGGTTTTGTAGAAAAATATTTAAGAATTTGCTCATTCTTACAACGTAGTTTGCCCAAACACAAAGGAAACAAAGTAACAATTTATTACTTTCTGTTTAAAATTTTGCTTTTTGCATTGAAAAACCTCTCATGTAAGAACGTCTATTGTTAAAAAGGAAATAAGTTATTTTGTCGAACAGAAATTAATAAATTTTCGAAATAAGTTGATTTGAGGGATCTCACATCTTTTACGACAATAAGGTATAGACATCTATGGACCAGACAGAAATATTCGTATTCAAAAGATTAAGCGCCAGTTTTATAGTCAGAACATGTTATAACAATACTAGCTAAATTTTTTAATTTTTTTGTTTAATTTTTCCCTTGTTTTTTTTTTTTTGTATACTGTGGAAACTTATAAAAGTATGTACACAGAAAAAAATTTATAACCGTTACAAAAAACTCGTTATTTTGCGGTAAGTGTGCTCCTTTACTTCTTGTGTAAAGTTCAGTAGAATGAGAGTAAGTACCCAAAAGTACGGCAACGCACAAAATCACTTTTCTACCCCAAAACTATTATTTAAAATGCGTATAGTTTTATTCTGAAAAATCGCACAGATACACATATTTTTTGAATTAAAAATTTGTTTTACATTTTGTGTTTATTGTGATTGTGGCTTTGTTATAAAATTAAAAAATTGTTAATTTTTGTAACTTAAATTCCAATTTGGCGCATTTGAAGTTCGAGTGAAAAACAACTTACGGTGCTTAATACTGCATTTAGTCTGAGGGAAAACTATTTGGTTTTTGGCTCTTGCTAGTTTTTAATTATCAAAACGCATATAAAAAAACAAGCTAAAACTAATTTTGCACAAAAACTAGGTAGTTTTTGCTCAGTCTAAATTCAGTATAACGCATTTTCTAAATTAGAGATATCAAATGTAATTTGATGTCTAGGTCATTTCAATTTTCAAAAAATTTAGGTTTTTGCCAATACTAAAAATTTTCTGCAATCCGTTTCTGATGTGGAGCATGTTGTTTTACCCATTTTTTGCCAAGCATTGATTCCGTGCGAATTTTCTGACAAAACTTGTTAGAAGGATAGGTCGGTTTCGCAATAAGCAATTTTTGTATTTTTTATATTTTGGTCGCGCCCAAAATGGTATAATAAATTGAAGTAGAAAACTTGAAGCTTTGTATTTTAATATTTTGATAATATAAACTTGTTGAGTTATATGATTTGAATACAACTTAAATGTTTTTAAATACCTTTATGTTTTTACTTGTTAGTATTGAATCAATTTATCTATTGTTTGAATATTTGTTTCTTGTCAAAATGAAACTGTTTTATTTTAATTTTATTTACTTTTTATCGAAACTCTGTGCCATGGCGTAACAACCCAGCAAAAACAGACATTACCGAGTAATTAAGCGAGTAAGTAGCACACAAAGGGTTTCACTACTTACCAGGCTATTTACTCGCAACATTACTTTTGTTCGCGATGTCCAAAAATTCATGGGTGGTCATTACCCTCTCGCTTACAAAAAAAGTGCGAATAATGAGTTACCCATAGTGAAAGAATAAGTAGTTACTCACTAAGATAGAATAAGTGGTTACTCAGAAGTTAGGAAATAAGTGGTTACTCTACATTGTAAAATAGTTGGTAATATTGGAAAAAAAACTTTTTACCTAGCAAAATTTCATATTTAGTTCAAAACAAATATATAAATAAAATATTAATATAAATAAGACTTAATCAGTACTTATTTAATCAATTACCAGTAAGTGATTACTTTGCACGAATATGTAAGTACTTCTATAACTTATTATCGGTAAGTCATTATTTTGTATTTTAAAGTAATGAAAAAGGTAATGACCTATCATTACTTGGTAAACCGTATGGTAATGACCTGTCATTACCATGTTTTTGCTGGGAATATAAAGGTGGAATTATTAGAAAACAAATTTTGAATTAAAATATCCCCGCAAAATAAAAAAAAAAACAAATAAATAAACAAATCAAAACAAACAAAGAAAATCAAACAAAAAAATTCGTATTTTATTATTTTTGAATTTTATTTTTAAAAGTTTAAACTAAAGAAGTTTATTTAAAAAATATTCAAATTGAAAATAAAGTGTTGTATGTGTAATTATACCCTATAAACATTTTCACTGGAATTCAAGTTGAAATCAAATTCAATTCCAGCCCTGTTTTCCAGTTTCAAGGCTTGAATTCAACTTTTATTACATATTATTTCAATAGCATACTCCAGCAAAAGGGAAACAAAAATTCAAGTTTGAAATATTTTTGTTAAAAAAACAAGTGCTAGAATTTGAAATATACTTTACTTCAAGCAAAATTTAAAGCACTTGAATTTTTAAAACCTATGTGCTTATTGGGATACAATTGATCAAAATATTATAAAATTTGTAAAATGTCCGGAAAATAAAGTGAAAATATGGAGTGATGATACATGCTAATTCCATACAGTACACTATTCTATAGTTTCTTTCATGTGATTCATTTCTTTTAAGGAGACTTTTATAAGACAAAACACAATACGCTTAATTGATGTCTCCATTCTATGTATTTTTGAAGAATATTTTATAATTTTCTTTTTTTAATATAAATAAGCAAATGTCAAGCTATTGTACGAGTACGTATTTATTTTTGATTTTTTTTCTCTTTTTCTTTCGTTTGACGTTGCTGGGAATAAAATTTTGACACAAATGACAACTTTATCTAATAATTCTACCTGGGTTGTTGTACAATGCTCTGTGCAATAAAGACATTTTATAATTTTGTATAAAATAACCAAAAACTTCTGTGCAAGAATTGCAAAAAATTTTAATAATTTCCTTCACAATATTTTTATTAATTTTTACTTTGGTTGCTCAAATTTGTATGCTTCTTTGGTAGTTGAGAGAAAATATTCCAATTTTGTTATTTAAAAAACGGATTCATTTTCTGAATTCCTTGAATTTTACCAATATTCGATCAGTCAATTTTTTTCATAAAGTAAAGGGTGGTTAAATTTTAAGGGCCGATGTTGAATGTGAACCACACCTAAACGTCAAGTTTTTTCTGCATTTCATTTGACATTTCTCAATTTCAGACTAACTAAATTTGAACCATGGAAAGATACACAATCGAGCAACGCGTTAAAGTTATTCAGGCTTATTATGAAAATGGGCGTTCAAATCAAAATGCATTTCGTGCACTTCGTGATTTCTTTGGTCAGCATAATTTTTTTTTTTTTTTCAAGAGAAGTAACACTCAGGAAATTCTTCCTATTAATTAACGTGTTGCTTCCTTAGGAAAGGGGATAGAGAAGAAATGAAAGGTGGTGAAAGATGAAGGGCTTCAAATATGGCAACACTGTAATTGCGCGAGTTGTTGAATTTTAGAACAGTTGATGCGCGCCATCTGACGGTGAGTTGGCGAATTTTGATGAATCTTTTTAGTTCATAGCCCTGTTATATTATTTTACTTCGGTGTGGTTAAGTGCTATGGGAACACCGAAGGAGGACGCTGCGATATGTATGAGGGATAGAAAAAACTAATACATATTACTATTTTTCATAAATTGATGTTGCCTTGATTGGGGCTCGAACCCGCAACCTCACGTGTAACAGTCCAACGCGCTAACCATTACACCACAGCGCCCACAACCAAATGTGTCCACAATTGGGTGAATTGTGCACAAATTTCAGCAAATCGGGTCTGTAGGAAATGTGAAAACACCTGTTTTTTGTGTTTGGTGCGGTTTATGGGCTGGCGGCGTCATCGGGCCGTACTTCTTCGAAAATGAGGTTGGCCAAGCAGTTACCGTGAATGGTGTTCGCTCTAACGGACTTCTTGTGGGCAGAAAATGAGAATGTGGACCTGGACGATATGTGGTTTCAACAGGATGGTGCCACTTGCCACACAGCCAACGAAACAATGGCTCTTTTGCGCGAGAAATTCAATGGCCGTGTTATCTTACGTGGTGGCGATATCAATTGGCCGCCAAGATCATGTGATTTGACACCGTTGGACTTCTTTCTTTGGGGTTATTTGAAAAAAAAGGTGTACGTCGATAAGCCAGCAACAATTCAAGAGCTAAAGGATGAGATAATTCGGCACATTAACGGCATAGAACCTCAATTATGCCTCAGCGTCATCGAAAATTTGGACCATCGGATGGAGGTGTGCCGCCGAGGTCGCGGCGGCCATTTGGCCGATATTTTGTTCCATACATAATTGAACCATACCAATATTATCATATAAAAAGAAATGACAATAATTTCCTAAATAATTTGTGTTTTATTCTAAATCAACATCGGCCCTTGAAATTTAACCACCCTTTATGTACGAACGAAGAATTTTTCTTCCCTTATATACATATTTTTTAACATGTTCCTTAAATTTATATCTTCCTTAAATTTATATCTTCCTTAAATTTAAATTTTTTGGAAAAAGTGCTTTGAAGAAAAGTCAAAAATTGTTTTTGTAAAATCATTATATGGCAATCCTGGAATTAAAATTTTAATAATTTTTTAAACCGCATTTTTATCAAGTCGTCAAACTATCACATGGTTTTTACTGCGTTGTTAAATCTCCTTCCTATCAAAAATTATGGGCTCTACAAAGTAGACGTGTCTTTAAAGATACGTTGGTAAAAAATGGGTTAAACCATTTAAATAATGAGTCCCAAAGTTTTGTTACATGATTTTAACAGTGAAATTATATTTTAACACTTTTTTGACAAATTTTAAATTTATTCGTCCGGTTTCCTTATTCGTTATTAGTTTTAAAAGGTTTTATTATAATTTTATAGATTATCGGAAAGCTTAAATATTAAAAGCGCCATTTCAATGTGATCTTGGACTAATTTCACACCGCATCAATAATTTCAAGCCCGATCGTACCAACGCGAAATTAAAGTGAAATTCTAGAGGATTTTGTAAAGTTAGCTCGGTTTTTTATGGCCACTTGAAATATCTGTGTGGCGCGAAACCCCAAAAGTGTTGCTAATTTTTAGAGTTAGGAACTCTCTCGCTTTCACGAATAAGTTAAATTTCAACTGTTCTTTTCGGTGCTTTTATTTTATTCGGAATTATCAGACAAACCATTGACATAATGTAATCTTTTACTGATAGAAAAAAACACTGTAAAAATATCAAACAAAAAAAGGTACTCAAAATTATTTAAAAATGGTCCTGCACAGAAAGCTTTTGAAATTAGTAAATCCTTTTTGCTAAATATTAGTAAGCTAAGAACAGCAAAAATGCATTAAGAAAATAAAAAAAATTAAAAATTTTAAATTGTTTGTGATAGTTTAGTCGAAACTTATACAGGAAAATTTTAACTGATTTTAGCAGGGTAAATTGTCATTTTCGATTAACTAAAATATAGCTGAAATTTTGTAAATTTAACAAATTTTTTTCTTGCTGTTTGTATTTTCTAATGTTTAACAGCCATATTCTGCTGAGTAAAATGAGAATTTTAAATCTCTTATTTTAATTTAAGTAATTTTTTATAAACTGTCCCTACAACTAGTAAATAACTGGTTCAAAATGATTGTTTTGAGAACTAGTTTTGTAATTACTAGTCAAAAAACTAGTACTTTTTAGGTTTAGTTCGACCATTTGCTGCTGGGAACTTACAAAGAAGAGAGTAAGACAAGATTTACTCTCAAAATAAAATTTTCCCAAACATGTATGCGAACAGAAAATTTGCAAGTTTCTAGACAAAGCTGATTACAACACCTAATATACAAAAATATTTTTTCACTGGTCCCTAAGGAAGAAGAGAATTTTTGATGTTAAATCTTAAGCAGAAACTTTTTAGACAACATTTTTTTAGCAAACATTTTTCGATACAAAATGTCAATCTTCGAAAGAGAGAGTTGAAAACCGCCTGCTATAATTTTGAGTTTCTAAATCTCGAAACTATCTTCGTTAATATCTGTAAAACTTATGTCAATCGAATCATATTGCAAGATATTAAGTATGTGAAAGGTTTTTCGTATGTGAAAGGGTACAGGTCCCCCTATTGTTGTAGCATAATAACTTTTAATATCACAATTTGAGAGTCCAACCTATTTTCTGAAATTCATGCAATTATCATTCAAATTGATTCATATTGAAATAAATTATAATCCCCAATTTTTTTCTTCTTTTTTTACTTTAGTAGACAATTCTATCACCCTAAAATTAATAGAATGGCCTCAAATTCCATAACCTTAAAGTATAACCGGTATTTCAGAATAATATTCCCATAATGTATTTACGTTTTTGTATAGGTGAGGGCAAAGAGTTTATAAAATAAAGAGTATGTAATTCTCTCAGTTAGTGAGAAAAAATATATAAAATGTGGCTGTAATTAGGAAATTGAAATTTTTTCGCTCATTTTTATAATAAAATTACATTTTTTTTAGTGTTGCTACTAATATTTATCAGTTCATCCTTGGCTTTCCTTAGAACTAGCGCACTTCCTGTGTGCAGGCACAAGCTGTTAACATAAGGTGAGAGAATTACATAGCCATTGATGAAATTAATGATGATTTAAAGTCTTCACAACAAAAGTTTTCTTAAAATATAGGAAATTTTCGAAACCATAAATAAATACAGCTTTCTATGACGCTAAAATTAAAACTTAGGAAAAATCTAAAGAAATTCGAAAATAAGCGGAATAAATCTTTAGTTTATTGCCCCATTTGTAACTGATTAACGAATTGCAACGTTATTTTTTTTATATTTTATTTTATTTTGTGTCATTGAGTAATAATTAAAATTATTTTTTTCACCACATTAAGAAATAAAATAGGGCGTATTTCCAAAAGTTTCGTATTTTTTCTGAAAATATGTTAAGAAATCCCACTGTAAAAAACGGTATGCTTTTCATCGATAAAAAAATTGTTTTGACAAAAAGAGCAACAATGGGCCTGTTCGGTATTGCATCACTGGGTTGAATGTCAGCTCATCACATTCGTAAAAGTATCAGCTGTTATCACTGCAATTGTCAGAAGCTCAAATCAGATGATGAGCAAACAAATGTCAAACACTCATCATAAAAATGTCTGATGGAAAAGAAGGTGGTTTTCAACTATCTCTTTCGAAGATTGAAATTTTGTATCGAAAAATGTTAGCCTTTGTTAGCCCTCATATGCTAACATTTATTTATAAAAAAATTGAAAATAAAACTTATTCTATCACCTTTTATTAGAACGTCTTCAAATGTCAGATAGAGCCAGTTAACAGATGTTGCGATGTACATAATCTTAATATTCTGTACTCGTTGTCAGTACCCTACGGGAAATTTTAACAAACTGTCACCGAACTGGCCCCTTTATATGAAATAGACTCGTCACTTTTACATGGCGTTGTCATAGGAGGTGGAAATTGACCCCTTGTGACATGTCACAAGACAAATCCCAGGACAGGTCCCTGAACTTTGTTTTTTATGAGAGTTCAGTAACCTCTCCTAGGATTTGTCTTGTGGCATGTCACAAGGGGTCAATTTCCCCCTCCTATGACAACGCCATGTAAAAGTGACCAGTCTATTTCATATAAAGGGGACAGTTCGGTGACAGTTTGTTAAAATTTCCCGTAGGGTACCTACAAAGAGTTTAGAGAATAAAGAGTATGCAATTCCCTCAGTTAGTGAGAAAAAATATATAAAATATGGTTGCAATTTTTTTTCTTTTTTAAAGGAAATTCTTAACGTGTTGGTTTTTTGTGAAAGGAGATAGAAAAGAGATGAAAGGTGGTGATATATGTAGGGCTTCAAATATGACAAAACTGTATTTTTTTTTGAAGGGGTTGTATCTTGAAATAGTTGTTGGCGGCATCTGATGGCGGCATCATTCACTTTGTGATGAAAACTTCATTAGTTTAACAATTTCATTAAAACCCGTCCAAGAAAATTGCCTCTGTATATGAACAATTTCTCAGAATCTGAGAGTTTTTCTGTAGAAAAAATTCTCCGAATATGAAAATTTTTATTGAGGATAGTTTTTTTATGTAATTTTTATTTAAAACAAAATTTTAACAATAATATATATATTTTTTTGCAGAAATCATTTATGGTTATCATTATTTTTCATAATACATAGTAAGCTATCAGATAACATAGACCACAATAATTTTTTCATTTCAATCAGAGCTGTGAGTTGTAATCTTGTGTATTTTTGAAAAAAAAAAAATTATTTCCTGTATAACAAAAAAAAAAAAAAATAATATTTTTAACAGGCTTGGCAGGCGATACCGCTAAAATGCTGTTATTGATTCCAAATCCTTTCAACTGACTACCATTACCTTACCTTTTCAATATAGTTAACGAAATAACCAATATCCTTAAAACACCGATTCCGAAAAAAGCGAAATACCGTTATCCTTAAAATACCGGTACTGAAATAAATGAAATACAGTTTTACTTAAATTACACAGGCCGATAAATTTTAACCCTGAAGCCAGAGTACACTCTTCTAAAGGTTTGAGCTGCGCTAAATCTAAATCTCAGAGTTTTTCCATCACATCAGGTTTTCAAGATATCTTAGGCTAAAGTATGAAGAAACCCCGTTTTCTTGTAGTCATACTTTTTCTCATTAAAAAAGCTTTTTGAGATATCGTCTCTGACAGGTTCACGACGAACACAGGATCACGACAAAAAAAAAATTTGCATCATTTACATAGCGAAAATACCATGAATATAGCGAAAGACCGGGTTTTTTCAAACTTTAGGTTAAGATATCTCAAAGAAGGAATAAGATATAACAGAGGTTAAACCTTTCTTTTGAAAAGGTAAACCTTTTATTTTCTAAATAAAGATGAATTCGCGCTGGTAAAACGTCTCAAAAATGGCGAAAAATGGAATGGAAAAAATTATTATGTAATTCGATTCGAAACGGAAATGCTATCGAATAGAATTTTCACATTGAAAATTATGTAACAAAAAACTGTTTTTATTGGGGAAAAATATTGAAAACGTGTATGCTATAGTCTAATAAGCGTGAAATGTCAAAAAAAGTTGGACTTCTAACAATGGATATCTTTTTACAAGATTTTAAAAGTTCCGAATTCGAACAATATTTTTCGAATCCGATTACGTAATAACCCCCCAGATTCGAATTCAGCGCAGCTCAAACCTTTAGAAAAGTATAGTCCCTATTTTCAATTTCCTGCTTTTTCTTGATTGCGCGCAATTATTGAATATTTTACACACATTATGTGCGTTCCCGTACGTTACCGCGGGTACCCGCGGGAACCCAAAACAGCCCAAACAACAATTTACACGCAATTTTGAGTACGGGAACGCCTTTGGGCTAGTTTTTGTAACTTCGGTAAAGTACGGGAACAGACATATTATGTTGGCATTAGTCGTGTATCAAATTACAATTTTGTACGCTAACGTACGACATTATGTGCGTTCCCGTACGTTACCGCGGGTACCCGCGGGAACCCAAAACAGCCCAAACA
This sequence comes from Leucophora obtusa, assembly GCA_949987735.1. Lineage (NCBI taxonomy): Eukaryota > Metazoa > Arthropoda > Insecta > Diptera > Anthomyiidae > Leucophora > Leucophora obtusa. The sequence continues at coordinate 176,297,650 of OX465297.1, forward strand.
ACAATTTACACGCAATTTTGAGTACGGGAACGCCTTTGGGCTAGTTTTTGTAACTTCGGTAAAGTACGGGAACAGACATATTATGTTGGCGTTAGTCGTGTATCAAATTACAATTTTGTACGCTGACGTACGACTTTCTTTGATTGTTGGAGAGGAATAATAATACAAAATAAAAAAAATCTATTTCTATTTTATATTCTATTCACAAGTCACAGCTATGATTTCAATACGCAAACAATTTAAACCGTAGTTATTTAAACAATGAACTTAATAATTCATTAATTATAAATAAACTGAAGAAATTAGTTAAACAAATTTTATGCAAATTATGAATGTATAAAAGCAAAAACTATGTATTAAAAATAATTTAACTTTAAATAGTAAGCAATTAGCAAGCAGTCTGTTAATTTAAAGAAAAATGTTTTGAACGGAAAAGAGATTTTAAAAAACATAAATTTGCAAAATTAACTGCAATTATTTTCAAGAAAAAAAATATAGTTCTCAAAGCAAAATTGGCAAAGAAGACAAAAAAGAAAAAAACTACTGAAATAAAAACTGCTTGCGAGCAGTAATTTTATATTATTATAAAAGTGATAAAATGTACAGAAAGCAAAAATTTAAACTTGACATTAAAGTTTAAGGTTAAAAAGAAATAAGTTCTTTAATATGTTGTTTTGCAAAAAAAGTAAAAAAAAAGTTTAAATTAAAAACTTAAATAAAAAAAAAAAATAAAAAAAATTGCGAAGTATTGGAAAATTATTAACAATTTTGTTTTTTTTTCTTTAGATCACTATATCATTTAATTTTTTGAATATTGTGTTTTATGCAAATTGTTTTTGATCTCATTATTTTATTATTTTTACATACTTTTATGAACTATTAAAAATTTTGTATAACATTCAAAAAAACCTAACCTTAAACTTTAATTAAAAAAGCAAAAAAATACATATAAAACTGAAATTTATTTTAAACAGGCTGCTGGCTTGACTTTTAAAACTGAACTTTTCAAAAGGCTGAAACAGCTTGAAAGCAGTAAAACACCAACAACAAAAATAACATGTAATAAGACCTTTATAAAAAATGCATAATTAAATTAAAATTTTTTAAATTTGTACTTGCTGCTTTATAATATCGTTTTAGCCTTGAATTATAATAATATAATGAATAAATATTTAAAAATTCTTATAAAAAAAAACATTAAAACTGCCAAGAACTTTAAAATTTTTAAATGTTCTCTAAATGTTAGTTAAACAAAAAATTAAATAAATTAAATTTAATCCAAAACAACAACAACTTCATATTGTAAGAAAAAGAACGTGCAATTAAAAAACCAAAAGCACACAATAAAAACTCAATTTTTGTATTTAATTATTTACTAATTAAATTGTTTTTGCAAAAAATAACATTAAATCACACGAGCTTAACAAAAAACAAAAAAAAAAAAATCAACAATAAAAACCGTTATCAAAATTTAATTAAAGACAAAGAAATATATAATAAAAACAATTTTTTTTGCAAATTATGATGAAACAAAATAAATCAGTAAATTAAATTGTTAACTCAGCAAAAACCGAAAATATATCTGCGAAAATATACAAAGAATGCTTTTAGTTATACCTACTTACATATTTAATGTAACAACAAATATTAATTACACTCTAAATAAACTGCCCAATGTGTATAAAAGAAATGAAATTTTATTATAAGTGTTTGCAATTAAAACGGATGTTTAACAGAATGTGATCAAAAAAATTTTAAGTTTAGCACTTAAGTTTTTCCTAAAACTTCAAAGTACAATATTTGGAATTTGTGATGTTTGATCTTAAAATCGAACAATATAACACTCATTGCTTCTCCTTAATGTTAAGAAATTTCTCGCTTACTTTGCGAAGAAAATTTTAATTAATTTAACAAAGAATTTCATTATTCTCATTGGCAAAAAATTTCTTCAGAGCGGACGGACGTCACTGTTGCCAATTAATCGAATTCTTCGTTAAATCTAGTGATATTAGTTGAACATCTACCGATTTTTTGAAAGACCTTCTTGCTACTTTTAAGCGTATTTAATATATGTGTTTCTTTGTCAATATAAAAATATTATTAACATTTTTATAATATTTAGCGAATTTTAAAAGGTCTGAAAATTTTTCACCAGAATTTGAACAGTATTTTTTTTATAAAGTAGATATTTTCCAGCAAATATTTCAATATAGAAAAAAGTTTTGTAAAAAACATTTAAATAGCAAAATTGTGTAAAAAACTGGAAAAGACTAATTTCAAATTTCAACATGGGCCGCACTAAAATTAACAACGAAATTGTGGGCGCTATGGTGTAATGGTTAGCATAAAACCAATGAATTTTTGCATAAAACCAATGAAGTTTCACTGGAATTGAAAATACAAATGTCACAATAAAAACCTCTATAAATTTTTGTATCATATTCCATCTTACTAAATCCCTAAATATATTGCTGGATCTAATTTCCCCTCCATTTTTCAGATCAATTTAGATCTTAGTAAATCCCTAAATATATTTCTGGATATAATTCGATATACAATTTTTAGGATCATTTTAGTTCAAAGTTTATTCCCAAAGATAAATTTAGATATCATTGGACCTCCAAATTTCAAGATCTAATTAAATTAGCTAGATATTGTAGCAGATATTTAATAATAACAAATTAGATATGATAATATATTGCACCAGAGGAGTCTTTTTAACTCGGGTTTGCAGTTCAAAATGAACACCATACATTACAGCTAGGGTTTGGGGTTCGGGAATTCCCGGGCGGGAATTCCCGGGAAATCCCAGGAAAAGTTTGACGGGAATTCCCGGGAAAATAATATATTTTTCCCGGGAAAACGGGAAATTTTAAAAATATTAAATTTTTTAAATTGTTTTTGTTTCGAATAGGATTTTTTAATTTTAGTCATAAAAAACATTTTAAATACCAAAACAAAAATGTCACTGTTAAAATTTTTTAAAAGGGAATACATTTATTTGACACAGAAATAAAATCTTTGCCAAGTAATTAGGAGCATTTCAACTAATAAAGATTTTTGCATAACTTATTCAAAATTTAAGTAGTAAAACCTAAAAACTTGGTAAAATGTTTAAAAGAAATATGAAAAAGCTTTGTTTCTTACAAATAATCGCCCTTACTATCTAAATTTTTCAAATGTATAATTTAGGTAAAGTCGACTTTAGTTAAAATATTGGGTGGCAGTATACCTTGACTTGGTTTATTTTTGGAGCATTCTGATTGGTTAATTTATTTTCAACCAATCAAAATATTTGAAAATATAAATATTTTTGTAAGGTTTTCATACACAAAATGAACAAAACCGTTTGATTAAAAATAAAGTCGACTTTAAATTTAAAATACTCCTTTATATTAAGGGTCAATAATTTTATAAGTAACGTTTTCATTAATAAATGTGAAAAGACAAGACTAATGGTTAACGGTGGTATCTAAATTTGGTTATCCGACATCTAAATTTGGTTCACAAAAAAAAAAAAAAATTGATGGTCATGCAACTTCTCTTGAAGAAAACAACAACAAGAATTACGTTTCAGCTAAAATTGGCAAAGTTCCCGAAGAAAAAAGTGTAAGCTGAATAGGCATTAAAGGTTTTATGGTAGGGCAAACATTTCCTGAAATGGTATCTAAATTAGCCGCAGTCAATCCGCATCATAACTAGATCTTCGTTTATTCGAGAAAGTTTTTATAATAAAAACCTGGCATTGCAAAAAAATTAAACCGATGTAAAGAACATTATATTAAATTACTACAATCATGTAAAAGATATCATGATTAAAGAAATATCGAGAAATATTTCTAACAATAGGAGATTTACTATAATCTTAGATGAATGGACAAGAATATCACAAAAGAGATATTTGAACATATGTATAAACGGAAATAATTAATTTTATAACCTGGGGTTGGTTTATATATCAGGAAGACGTAATGCTGATGAAATAAGAAGAATTGTAGAAATAAGACTAGAAGAGTTTTATTTTTCTTTGGAAAATAACAATGTGGCCACCATATCTAATGGGCCAAGTGTGATGAAACGGTTTATTTCCGACAGTCCAGTAGTAGGTGCTTTCTGCTGGAATCATGCAATTCATTTCGCAGTGCTGTGAGTAATTTATGTGAAATCAAATGTTCAACATTCTGATATTTTTTACTTTGAATTCTCACTACACAGACGGCATTTGTACTGAAATAGTGTTTTTTTTTAACAAAAATTACTTATATACGTGGTTTTCATTAACAATTTTGTTTAAAAATATTTCCCGGGATTCCCGGGAATCAAATTTTTTCATTCCCGTTTCCCGGGAAATAAAAAAGTCCGGGAAATCCCAAACCCTAATTACAGCTATAAAACTGAAGCGTTTTAATTCAAAAACTCATTTTTTTAAAACGCCGCAGATGGCACCTATTGAAGATGTTATTTACAATCCTCTGTTTTAATTTATGTGTTTCTTTTAAAATTGTATGATTGCAATATTGACAATGTCTGTTTTTTTGCTACACTTGTAAAAAGTTTGAATAAATACACTTGAAAATGAATTGCACGTTTCTTAAAAAAAATACTACCAACTAGCAACTTCAATAAAAAAATCTAAAATATCCACAGTAAAAAAATTGTACTACTTTTCGTATTATATATAATTATATCCGAAAAATGAGAACATCTGATTTTATCATTATTAGGTAATATTAGATTTACTTTGATACAGTTGGATCTAATTTGATGGATAAGATATGGTTAGATACAATTTCAAATCAATATAATATAATCATCATCAATCAACTAGATATAATGATATATAATACGATACAATTATACATAAGTGTTTATGGCATATGTAGCTATATGTAGGTCCATATGTTATTGGATATTGTAATATGTTGCGCTATATATAGTGCTATATATTTAAGATATATTTTATATAATTATGCCTTGGTATATATGTTCCAATATAAAATGCAGTCACCAACCAGCAAAATAGATATTTTTTTGAGTGGTTTTTATTTTATGAGTCCAAAATTACTCATAAAAAACATATATTTTGGAAATTAAAATTTTTTTCTTTAAATTACACATTTTTTGGAAATTATTTTGTCCAAAAAATAGTTAAAAAATTACTCAGAAATGCAAATAAATTTGAATATTTTGTCAACAACTCAAAAAAAGTTAAAAAAAAGATAAATTTTTGAGCCTACCCTTGTAAAAACGGTTTGCATATAATCATTTATGATTTTATACAATTATATCTAGTCGAGAATTGTGAAGTATATATTTTTATATAATTATATCAAAAGATATTTAATTATATAAAATCATATTAACCAGATCCACCATTTCCCGGATCAAACATATATATTGTTTAACATAATTGTGTCTAAAAATATATTTTTAAATCCAAAAAATGGTGGATCTGGTTAACATACACTGAGAGAATTATCCTTCATGATATTAATGATATAATTTCATAGAATTTTTTTCGTAGAACCAATGAAGAATTTCATTATGCATATAATATTTAATTAATATTATGAAACTTTTCATAACTTTTCTTTCATAAAATTTCATAATTTCATTAAAAAAATTCATTGACTTTCATAAATTAGATCTCCATAAATTAAATGAAAAAGTTCTTTATATACATGAAATTGTTCAATAGTATTTGTTTTTTTTTTATTTTTTTTTTATAATATATCGCCATTTCTGGAGAGAATAATCTTTTATAATTTTTATTTTTTTTTTAAATTAATTTTTTATTAATAATTTTGGACTATGAAATTTTTTTTATAAATCATATTAATTTTTTCGAAATTTTTTTTATGACCTTTTTTTATTTAATGAATTCTTTCTTTAGATATATTTTGTACATCCGTAAAATATGCTACGATTTTATTACGCCTTTTGCATTTGCTAAGTACTTTTTATTTATCAACTCCAGCTTACCAACGACAACAACCAACTATAATAAATAATAGTAAATGAAATTGCTTCATAGATTTTATGGAGCTCTTCATTGGCTGAATGATTTATTCACGAGTGGCCTATTAATTTTATGAAGAGTTTCATTAATTTTATGAACTTTTCATAAACATTGACTTTAATGAAAACTGTTTCATAAATTCTATGAAAAGTTTCAATGGACGAGTTCCAGTGACAATTTTCATTGAAACTATGAAGAAATTCATTACTGAAGTGATGATAATTCTCTTAGTGTACAATTATACTTGGTGTTACGTATGACAATACTCAACGATATATAAATCTATAAAATCATAAATGGTTATATAAAAATATTTTTACTCGGGTATACAAATTTGTATGCCTTTTTTGAGTAATTTTTGAATAAAAAAGCTTTCCATTTTGGATGAACCAAATTTTTTATATTTTATATATATTTTTTATATATATTTTTATAATATTCATTGAAACCATTTCTGATTAGTTTTTGAGCTGTTTCGCTGGCTGGATAAAAAGAAAAAAAAAACTATTTTAAATATTTCAGACTAAGCCTCTATGCAAAATTGAAGAAATACTAAGCAAAACCCCTAGAAATTTTCAAATGAATCTAAAAAAATAAAAAAAACCCGGATTTCGAAACATTCCTCATTGTTTTATTTAAATAAAAAATTAAATTTCCATGAACAATTTCTCATAATTTATTTATTTTTTTGGAATCGTTTGAACAAAATTTGTAAAACTTAAAATGATTAAAATAAAAATATATATCTCAAACATGAATGCAACCCTGCAATCCTTATAATTAAATGGTATTCTCTGTGCATATAAATGCAGTTTCGTCTTAATAAGGAGTTAAAAATATACAGAAAAACATAAACGACTTCAAAAATTCTATATCCATTTGTCTATAGTATAAGTAATGATTTAAGTAAAAAAAAGAACACTGTATTTAAAAAAAGAAAAATTGATATAGTAAAACAAATATCTATATATTTAAATTAAAAAAACGAAATATTTAAATATAAAATGTCTATTTTCTCTATGCTGATGGCTCGATCACCTTAACAAGATGTATGATTAAAGCGAAAAATAAGATAAATTAAAAATATATTTTAGTATTAAAAAACAACCAACCAATTAAAATAAAAAAGTGCAACCTACCAATCAGCCCCACTTCATGCATACTTTATTATAATTAATTTTAAATACAAAGAAAAAACCATGTAATTTTGTCTAAAATCAGAAAAATCGTCTATGAAATCTTAAAAAATGCATTATTTTACATTCATTATTATGACTTACATATATTATACACATGATTATTTATAATTAAATTTTTAATCTTCAATATTAATTATTTTAGCATTATAAATATATACATTTTACACACATACATCAATATATAGATAACGAATTACATATTTCATACATACATTTATGTGCATATTTTATGTCAGAGAGAGAAAAAAAAAATCATTTGAAAACATTATAAATATATTCATTCATCTTTTATGAAAATATAAGAGCAAAGTGATATAAATTAAAAATTAATTAAAAACAAAAACAAATATATAATAAATATTAAATATTATAAAAATGTCAATGCAATTTGTGTTTTATTTAAGTTTAGTCTATTTCCATTAAATTGATCAAAAAAGTTGTACAATAAATGCTTCAATTGTTAAATCGATAGAGTTTTATTTTGATAAAGGCAAAAGTAGCACTTTTTCGCAGCTTTAGCCGCGATTTGTTTAAAATTGTACGCTGATCGAAAAAATTTGAAGCACGAATTGGAATCAAAGGTTATGTAAATTATCTCTCAATATTTAAACCGCAGAGTTCTTATTGAGCTCTGTCATCCATTAAGGAAATTAATATAAAAATAACATAACCATACTTAAAATATATCGTACCAATTAATCTACACCATTTCCCATTGCTTTTAAAAAAATAATAATTGGAATTTCAGAATTGCATTTGACGATCGATAATTTGCGTTATAACCATTTTTTAAAATTTAAACGCGGTCAATATAAAAACGTTTGTTATTAATAGAGCTATCACTCCCTGATAATAAAATTGTGATTCTTTTTCAGCTGTTTTATTTATTTATTTTTTTTATATATGAAGTTTTTGACCCACTAAAATAGTTGTTGTATGGAATTTAATCTAACATGCACATTCGTATCTACTATTAAAGTCATTCATACGAATTGATAATATTTTTATAGCACTATAAATTTTACTAGTACTATCACTACAAAGAAATAATTGTAGTACATAATAGATTTAACACTAAACGTACCGCAAAAAAGTAAATACATTTTTATAATTTGAGGTAAAATTGTATAGTATTATAAGAGAATTTCAAAATCACACAAGGAAGCTACCAAAGTAACTCAATAATTTCCAAATTACAAAAGTTACGGAATTGTCAGTTATGAGAATCTCGGTACTTTTTTAAAGAAAAAGTTCTTAGAATCCGAGCATCTCCGTTCATGTGATGTTTTTCTAAATGAGAAAGTCAAAGATCTAACAGGTTTTTATACAACAAAGTGCAACCAGGGATGCCAACTTAGTGCTTTTCGCGCTAAATCTGGTGCTTCTTGATGTACCAAAACGCGAAAAATACTAATCTAACGCGTAACTGAAAATAGCGCTAAATTTGTGCTTTTACAAAATTTATTTAGCGCGTTTTGTGTTTTTTTACATGTATTGTTTTTATAGCAATATCAACAAATATGTCAACAGTTGCTTTTATTTCAATAACGATACATTAAAATATCAAGGAAAAGTTGTATGTTAAATGCCAAATAGTACTTTTGGCGCTAAATGTAGTGTTTTCGATGTACCAAACACAAAAAGTTTCCATTTTGCACGTATCACTTCCAACACAAATTTCGCAAAATCCTAGTTATAGAAAAAATGTTGGGCCAGTTTTTTATAGTCAGAACTAGGAACGGGTTTTTTCTAAAATTTATTTATTTAAGACAAAAATCCTTCTTTGTTCTGACTATAAAACAAGACCATCAATTTGTAGAAATCGATTAATTTTGAATAGTTACGATATACAATTTTTCATAGCATTTTATGAAAAATTTCATTAATTAATGAAAAGTTTCAGTGGAGGAATTCCAGTGAAACTTCAATGGTTTCATGCACAAATGCATTAATATAATGCAGATATTTCTTTTAGTGTATGTAAGAAATGACAAATTCTTTTTAAAGATCCTAAAAACTATTTAGTGCTTTTTTACCCGTTTTTAAATAGAAATTTACGCGTTTTTACCCTTTTGTGTAACTTTTTTGCGCTTTTTGCTATGAAAAAGTTGGCATCTCTGAGTGCAACAGCCAATAAATTCTAAGTTAGGGTCAAAGTACTTGGCCAGTTTAGTAAAACCTCCAAAGGGTTTGCCGTCCTCAGTCCAAACATATTTTTATTACCTCCCAGCAAAACAAAAAAAAAATTGAAATAATGCTTTACAAACTACTTCTCTCACTGCTTCACAAGTATTCGTTAGTGTACTTTTACTGCTTTTTTAGAAGTATTTCTGAACAACTTCAAAAAATCACTTCTTTCATTGTTTCAAAAGTATCCGTTAGTATATTTTTACAACTTTTTTAGAATTACTTCTGAACAACATCCAAAAAATCAATACTTACTTCTAAAGCATAATTGCTCTAAAAGCGATCCTAAAAATTGATTTTGGTATTTCCAAACAGATGATCGCGTGTTCGATTCCTGGAGGTACCAATATATTCTTAATTTGTTTTAATTTTTTTTTAATATTTATAATTTGTTTAAATTCAATATTTAAAAAATTTTTAAAAGTATATAAAATAAAAATGATGGAAAAGAACTGAAAACAATACTGAATTGCAGTGCACCTTTTGTACTTGCTTAAAAAAGTACTTTTATTGAAGAGAATAAAGCACAATATCTTGCAATGACAAAGTGGTGTTTTTATGCCAGACAACTTTCATATCACAGAATAGTTCACCGGTAGAGAGCTAGACTAGCAATCATGAGGTCGCAGGTTCGTTACTCGTTGGCGGCAATAAAAAACTTGTAAAATAAAAAAATATAATTTTTTTGCAAAGAATTTTTTTAACTTTTAATTGGGAAAAAGAGCTTCCTTTGCACTCGTTCAAAAAGTATTGAAAAAATTTTGAAAATTACTGAAATGTTCTATGACAACTAGGGTTTATGTCCCGGGAATTCCCGGGACGGGATTCCCGGGAATCCCGCCCTTTTCTCAATCCCGCAATCCCGGGAATTTCATGCGGGATTTCCCGGGATTTTTTGTATTCTTTTATAGAAGTTCTAGCTAGTATATATTGAAATTTCGGAAGCTTTATTTAAATTTAAAGCATTGATTTTTTTGAAATCAATTTAAATAAAAAAAATATTTAAAATAAAAAGTACGATTTAAAATTTAATAAACTGAATTAATACAATATAAAAAAAAAAAAATATTATTTAGGCTAAATTGTTTTTGAATGTCAGCTGAATTTGGTTTAGTTACCAATAAAAATACTCGTACTTCGGGAAAAAAATAGTTTCTTTAAAACGATGATCTTTGTTCAAGTAAAGCAATATATACAACAACATTCAACATCATTATTTTAATTTATTTTATTTAATGTTTTTTACTTCAAATAATTTCATTTAAATTTCAATTGCTACTCCTTTATTTTAATTGTATTTTTTTAAAAATTATTTATTTTTCAAATAATGCATCAGATGCTTTTTCAAATTATTTTGGATTTTGTATATGTTAATTTAAAATGCAACTATGAAAACCCAGCAAAGAAAAATGATCATTAATGACTCAGAAATTAGCTTCAAAAACAAACATTTTTCCACTTTTTCTTATGAGCCATTTAAGAATCTTATTTATGAGCGCTCCGAAATTGCTGGCTGGGAATTTATTTTTAAAAATTTCTAATCAAAAAATACCAATTAAAGTTAAGATTATTTAATATTTTATTTTCTATTTTTATAAAAAAGATCTAAGCCAATTTGCCTAAAAATTTTTGTGAAAAATACTCCCTTTTAAACTTTTATATAATTCTAGACGAATTCTTCTGAAAATCTCCATAGAAACAAAATATCTAGAAATAGAAATTTTTGGATTCCATACTTAAGAAATGTTTAAGCAAAAAAACGATCTTAGTTCTGACTATAAAACTGGTCCTACCAAGTTTGCACCCATGAACAATTCGAATATGTCCTAAAAGAAGGGATGAAAATAAAATACCCGTGTGTTTCACTTTGCCTATATTATTTCGTTAATAAATGGTTTATAAACGCGAATTAATATTCAGTTATTTCTAAGAGTTTTTTAAAATTAAGACGGCCTTCTATATAAATATATTACTTCAATATTAATTCGCGATTTAAACTGTTAGACGAATTGATCTAGAAAAAGTGGAAGACATGGATATTTTATATTTAGCCCTGCTTTCAGAATATATTAAGTAAATTTTCTCATAGGTACAACCAAAAAATTAACTTTGTTGGACGGTTTTCTAATAGAAATCGAGTTTTTCCAATACAACATATGACGGATTTATTTATTTTCGAATGAGCGGGAATTCCCGGGATCCCGGGAAATTTAGAAAAAAATCCCGCTGTCCCGGGAAATGAAAAAGTCCGGGAAAAGAAAAACCCTAATGACAACTCAATGTTAAAATCATTAGTATTTATGTTAAAAATTAAATACATCTAGATCATCAATTGTAGTGCCTTTTCTACTGCTTCGGCATCTCTTTTTTTTTTTGCTGGGCATTGGTGATTTCTCATTTTATTCTTCAGCAAAATTGTAGCTAAGGCTTAAATAAATAACTTTCAAAAATTGTCATTTCCTCCCTTTTTTCATAAATTTTCGCCAATAAATCGTCAATAACTCCAAATTTCTGTCCATAAAGTACTGAAAAAATAGAGCCAAAGGCAATTCAAAATATTTTTGAGTATGCAGATTACTTTTTCTTCCGTATTTCCAAAGATGTCTTCATAGTCGATCTTGATTGAAAACCCAGGGCCCGAATTCTGTATGAAGATTATAAATACATTATGGGGTATCATTGGTGATGGCGATTTATTAGGCCAAATCACAATTTTACACAGCTGTGTATAAAGCAATAGGATTTAACATAGGAAATATATTTTTTATTTGTATTTAAATTTTAGTACATTTTTTATAACATCCCAGCAGAAATTCGGAAGCGGTAAAATAGAGTAAAAATGATTAGTGCTTCTTTTCTGCTTCGTTTACTGCTTCTGAGAATTTATAGCTTGCAGTAGTGTGTTAAAAAAGGCAATAGAGTTTTGTTTACCACACTTTATCGCTCTAACAAAGCACGAAAGAATGACAATGATAACCGAAATTACTAGCTAAAAGCTGTGATTTTATGCCATTATTTGGAGCTATGATAGAAGCGCATATCGGATATCGAAACAAGTGCTTTCACGCGAGCTATCTCGAACAAAAATCATGCCTTATATCAGCACTAATGCAAGCGCTACACTATTTTCATTCCCTGACGAACCTGCTTCCAAGCAAGCACTATTTTTTGCTGGGATGTCACAGTAATTTCGACATTTCTGTTATCTAGTTTATATGTGTTTCATATTTTACATGGACATAAACATACAATTTAAAGCAAAAATTAGAAGCGTGCAGGCCAGATATAAATAGCTTTAGCTATTGCTTTGGGAAGTATGTACCAAAACATCAAAAAAGGGAAATTTCAGTGCAGGTTTTGTTCAAACATACGAGATGTACTTCAACCATAATGTTTTAGTGAACAAAACTTTGGTGCCAAATATAAGGAGTGTTTGGTTAGTTGCTAGTTTTCCCGCAAAAAGCTAAATAATATTTTATGCCGCTAAACGAGTTGAAATATCGCTAGATTTGCCGAGAAAATAGCTAAATTGGCAACAGCTATTACAATAAAATAGCTAATTGCGAAATAAACCTTTTCAAATTATGGGATTAATAAATAAAACCTAATAAAATGATCACTTCTTCCATGGTAAATAAGCTTATATTTAAATATTTTTTATTTTTACAAAAAATTACCCGATTAAAAAGATGAAATGGTGACATATCTAATTTGATGAAATACAATAACTTATCAGATACAATTTAATCCGAAAAATGGTGAATACAATTGTATATACCTGGATCAAATTGGATTTAATTACTTTAAATTATATACAATTTAATCCGAATTTTGACCAGGCATTATTGTATTAAATAATATCTTAATAGTTAAAAGAATTTCATCAAAACTATGGCCAAATGTGATACAGTTTTCTTGTGATTGAAATTAATTTACACCAGAGACTCAGCGAAAGGAAAATTAAAAAAGGCATATTAATTTTTTCAATTTCGTGGAAAATTCTAATTTTTTCAAACATATTTCTCATGATTTTCTATCGTAACAAATTAATTTTTTTCATCAGGAGTACTAAGTGGTCCAGATATACGACGGCTAATTGAAAGTGACGCATTCAACAATATTTACATTGACGCTGAATTGGATGCTTGGAGCAATTTCACAGCTGACGAAGTAGTTAACTTTAATACATTGCTGCTGTCCCTGTATAAATCCGGGTGTATCAAAATACATTATTCTAAAAAGGTTGTAGAATAATGTGTTTTCAACCCGCTGGATAAGTCGATTAACTTATGTAAAAATTTAAGTCTCGAAAAACCATTTTATAGTCGCAATATACTTGGCTCGGTATTTTTAGTGTTAAAGTCATAAAAATATGAAAAAAGAACCAAGTTATCACTGATGATTGCTGTGGCTAAAGTAAATAAATAATAAAAAAAATAAATTGTAAACATAAACAAAACTTTTCAATGTTTATTTAAGTTTTTTATTGTTGACTTGAGATTTTTTTTATTTTTTTTTTTTGGAAAGAAAACACCACATGTGGTGTGAAATTATTTAGAATACCAAAAACCACAAGACTAAATAAAACTTTAAAATGCGTTCAATTTTTTAAATCCACTCAACAGGTAAGTGAAACCCACACAATATACAAATTATGATTATGTTGTAGTAGGTCAGTAACTGATAAGTTGTGCTTTATTTTTAAATGATTCATAAAATTTTATTTTGCTTTTATAAATATTTATGGTGAAATTTGCGTTTTTTTAATAAAATTGTAAAGCGCATTTGTTGACGCGTTTTTTAATTAAACATCCTAATCAGTGGTGTAAAAAATCATGCCTAGGTAGAAATTATGTGTGGTAACAGAAAAATGCACTGGCAAAGCAGAAATAGACCGCGTAGTTACAAAAAAAAAGCGCTGGGAACTCTAAAACTTGGTCGCTTTGCCAAAGTTTGGTCGCTTTACCAACTAATTTCCCAGCGCCTGATTTCCAATAATATTATTTTGTTTTTCAAAAGCAGCTTCAAAAAGGAGTGCATATTTATACACTCAAAATAGTTTTAGTTTAAATTAACTGAAAATGTAATTTAAAATCATTTAAATCAAAAGAACTTTTCATTTATTTTTAAATGTTAATAAATTAACTACAAAATCCTTAAGAAAATAATGATTTTTCATTTATTTCGTTTTTTTAAATTTCAAAAAAATAACTACAAAATCCGCAAGAATAAATGATATTTAGTTTATTTCGTTTTCTGAACTGACTTAAAAATCTAAAAAGATTTCTTTTTTTAACAAAACATTTCAAATTAGAATATTAACTGTAACAGAAAATACGTATTTATGTATATGGGTGATATCAAAAAATATGATAAAAACCGTGTAACCACCTAATTTCTAATGCATGGATTACATTTGAGTTACATATTTCGATATATATCAGCGCATTGTCACGTGTTAGACAAAATTTATAACAATCTGACTAATTTTTGGTTAATACATAAAATTTGTGACCAATTTTATAGGCCAAATGTAAACTCCGTAACAAGTAACTCATAAGGTTTTTAACTTTAATGGCTTATATTTTAATAACCAATAAAGCTAAACACTAACTGAAAGAATTTTTATGAAGAGGAAAAGTGCCGTTTTTAACAAAAATTAATACATTTTACAAACTTTTTCGTATATCTTAGCTATTACGACTTCAACTCTGTAACGATTTTTCGTCATAATTTTTGATAAAAATGAATATACCAGAATTTTGGAGTTATCTATTATTTATATTCCGAAAAGTATAATGTTATTTATACTCAAATGATCGTTGGACTGTAAGAAATCATCCACTATAACAGACTTGAAGCTTTTCTGCAGCATGTAACATTCTCGAGATGAAAAAGGAAGTATTTAATAAGATTTGAAAAAATGTTGTAAACTCCGTTCCTAATTTTTACACCAAACTATTTAACGAGTAAGAAAAACAATGTCATATTTGGATTCACTTTGTAGGCATCATGCGATTTCGTTTCGGAAAAAAAATTCTGACAAAGCGTTTCTGAAAGAAAACGAAAAAAGTAACCAAATGTAAACCCCGTAACTGTAAACTCCGTAACCACAATTGTTTGCATTAGATTTCATTCAAATAAATGTAGATAAATGTTTAAAATATTTTAAAATAACCATAAACAGAGGTGATTCAACTAATATTTATGCGTCAAAAGACGATTCAACTATCAATTTTGCATCAAATCAAAAAAAGTTATCAGTTTTTTACCCTAAGCTGCTGGAGCGAAAAACGATTGATTTTTCATTTCATTGGTTTTGAATCGATATTTCGAGTCATTACTGACATTAGTTTGACAAATTAAATTTGTTTCACACAATTTAAGAATTTTTTGATCGCGTATTGTTATGTTTTTAATATATTATTTTGTAACTGCGCAACCGCTGTTTGGATTTTAAAAAATTTTATATTTTTGAAAAGCATTTAAAAGGACCAAAAATGAATGAATTGTATTTTTATTCGCGAAACATTCAATTTGATAAACACAAATTATATATCATTGGAAAGC
Organism: Leucophora obtusa; assembly: GCA_949987735.1. NCBI lineage: Eukaryota > Metazoa > Arthropoda > Insecta > Diptera > Anthomyiidae > Leucophora > Leucophora obtusa. Next base: position 176,313,625 of record OX465297.1, read on the forward strand.
AAGTTGAAAACCCATATACGAAAAACTAATAAATCGAAGAAAATTCGTACGCAATTTTTTTTGTTATATCTTTTGCTTCCAGAAATGTAAACTCCGTTACAACAAAAAAAATTAAAATTGTTGCGACAACTTCTAGAAGAGATTTTATGCAATTAGGTTTATAATGACTAAACTTACTGATTCCATTAAGAAAAAACGGAAATATTAACACTTTTTGCTTCTCACAAATTTGGCCCAAAAATTTATCACATTTTTTGATTTTACCCATATGTAGTTTATTTTTTAAATAAAGGACAAAAAAAGTTGAAAAGTATATTTCTTTTCTTTGACTGTATAATCATTTAAAAACAAATGTACGGATAACTTTTTAAATAAACTACAGTCAGCTACTGTAATAATATTTTAAAATTCTTGAGTTATGAGTGCTCATAGTTTGGTGTTAGGCATACACACTTTTTGTAATGCATTGATATCACCATGGGACGGTGTTGTTAGGCGTTAGGAAAGCGCTATTAGCAAGTACTCACCACCATTTCGGTGCTTTGCCTATGCTGGCCCCTTTGTTATTTTCTAACTGGACTGTTAAAAGCATAACATTTTTATGTAGAATTTTAATTTTTTAAATAATTTTTTTGGTTTTGGAAAACCATTTTTAGGCCAACTTTTGTTTCCCCCAACGATGGCAAATCTGTTTAAACAAACTTTTTGCCAAAAACTGGCCTATTAGCGAAACCATCGGATATCATCCATTAACGTTTTCAGCTACAAAGTTTTATATTAATTTCTGCCTGGGTTCAAATCACGACTTTTTTTAATTTTATTTTGCGAAATATATTTCTCGACCATTAATTATTTTGTTTTGCCAACGTTATACCAACATTTTTGTCAGTGCTTTTTCGAGGCTTATTGAATGTCCGGTCGTTTTGTCTTATAATCCCAGTGTAGAAACGGTAATGACATATCATTATTTTTTGGAGTACCAGTAATGACACCCTCTTACCTTCTGCATTATTTTAAAACATATAATAATGAGTTACTGATAATGACTTATTTTTATCATTATTTCAAATAGAAAATAATTTTTTAGATTTTTTTGAAAATTTTTTGAAATCTATTTTTAGACTCAATATTTTTTAAACACTGGTAAGGATATATGTAACCCCATATTTTTTGATTTTTTGTATGTTGGCGAGTAAGCTTACTTGTGTGCAGCAGGTCAATTATGTTTTTATCTATTAAATATTACATGTAGATATCAGGGACGTAACAGTTATAACTTTTATTCAAAAAAGTGATTGTTTTACAATTATTTCCTGTTTGAGTATTTTTAATTTTCTGTTTATTTGCTCTGTTTGATTTATATTTTTAATTCAAACAAAAACAATCCAAACACGATTTTTATTTTTTCAAAAATAATAAAAGTTATTTTGTGATTTTTTTTCTTTATCAAAAAATAACAATTAAGAATATAAATCAAAAGCCATGGAACCAATGACTTCACCAATTATAATATCCTGATGATGTCAACTAGTGTTAATAAAAAATTGAACAGTAGAGTGGTCCAAAAAAAAAAAGTTGGAATTTTCAAGCTCCACAACCCTACAAATATGCCACTTTGAAAAAAAATGTTGTCTGATCAAAAAAATCACCAAAAAAGTTTTGTTTAGAGGTAGCACATCGCAATTGAAGTTTCGAGGTAGTACTTGTTCTATTATTTTTAATTAATTAAAAATAATGGAAAAAAATGAGAAAAATTAAATATAATTATTATGATCGCGACATATCAAATCTAATATATTTTTAGGTGTACATTACGAATATGAAATCAAAATTGAAATCGGAGTCGCGGATTTCGTTAAATTTTAAAATTTCATACAAAAAAGGATCAACTTCGATCAGGATGTTTTCTTATATTTACCAACATGAAAATTTCGTTTTTGCATTAATATATATCTGCTAAATGTCCTATTATGTGGGATAGGGTTTTTGGTAGCAATAAAATTATAGCAATCTAAATAATAGCGAAATATTAAAAAATGTCAAATTTTAACTTAATTTGCAAGGATATCTGTTATCCTTTTTAAAATTAAAATCAGTGTTATATATAATGAAGGTCCTTGGTAAGTAAATTGCAAAAGTATAACAAATTGCATTTTTCGATAACACCGTTTACAGGTAATTGGGAAAATATCTCAAAAATCTTGAGTTTTTTTGAATTTTCAAAAACCGCGAATAATTCATAAACCACAAATTTCTTTTTGGTTTCGATTGCTGATTCATAATCTGCTTTAAAATAAAGATCAGATTTGAGAAATTTGCGCATACAAGGCAAAAACAAGTTGAATTTTTAATTACATCTTTTCGGAAAATTTCGAAAATTTGACTAAAATATGTATTTTTTTGTATAAATTTAAAAAAAAACCGCGAATTACTTAAAAGTTACTTAATTTTTTTAAGTTTTGATTTCAAATTCCTTATATTCACATTAATTAAGACCAGATTTAAAAAAAATTGTTAAATAATAGCGTACAGGTTAAGAAATAAATTAATTTAAAGTCAACCCTACTTTTTGTATAAATTACTCTAGAGACAAATTACTAATTCTTAAAAGACAACTTTTTGTGCTACCTCTAAATAACAGCGGATTTAGCTGAAACTTGGCACAGAGAGTTTTTAGACATTAAGGAATAGGGGCAACATTGTGGAGATCGGGAATTCCAACTTTCATGTTTTTTTGGACTACTCTATTGAACAGTGATTTAAAGTGAGTAAATATGTATATTCCAGCAACTTCCGGCATTCAATTTAGGTCAATTTTTAATTTTTATTTTATTATCAAATAAAAAAGTTAGTGCTTAATTTTTTCAAAAAAATCATTCTGTAACTTTTATAAAAAGTTTTAAAATAAAAATCGAAAAACAACAGAAATTTATAGAGTAAAATATAAAAATTGAAAAAATTAAAATCTTTGCCAAACTTTGTGATTTTTTTGTGCAATATGATTTATAAAATATAGTGCATTATTGAAATATTATAATTAAATAAATTTGGGTGGTGACTTTTTTAGAAATATAACAGTTATTTTGGGTCTCTGGTAGATATAGCTCAGATGGTAGAGCTGTTGACTGGCAATCTGTAAACCCAGGTTCGATTCCCGCACCAGAAAATTTTATTTAAAAAAAAATGCAATAAAAAATATTTTTTTTTATATAATTTATTTTTTTGAAAATCTATTTTTAGATTCATTATTTTTGTCAGTACTGGTAACGATATATTTTTTGATTTTTCGTATGCTGGTGTGTAACGACAACTCATTATTTTTCGCGACATCGCCATATAAAGGTAATAAGAAATGTAATAACAAAAGTAACTAGTTACCATTACCAAGTATGTAGTTACATAACCACATATCTGGTAATGATTTTCTACACTGGGATGTTGTTATTTTAGGATTGGGAAAGCATCACTTGTACCATCTGTTAAAGTGACTTGGTAGTGCCAGTTGCATATTTCTTGCTGGGATCCTTTAAATAAAGTTTGTGTTTCAGTTCATTGTATAAATAATGACTACTTTTATATTGTTTATTGATATAAGCGGTCAACTTGTCTCCATTTATATGAAATTATATGAAAATTTCAACCCTATTTGATTTTGAATATTTCTGAATACAAGTTATGAGAACACTAAAATTTTTACCTGGGATATTTAGCTAATTTTTTTAACACCATGTTATGAGAGATTGTAAAAAAAATAAATGCACTTGATAATATAGTTATGATATTTAGGTAACTTTTTTAAAACTGCCCAGTGTAGAAAATCATTACCAGATATGTGGTTATGTAACTACATACTTGGTATTGGTAAGTAGTTACTTTTGTTATTACATTTCTTATTACCTTTATATGGCGATGTCGCCAAAAATACTGAGTTATGGTTAAACACCAGCATACGAAAAATCAAAAAATATATCGTTACATATGTGCTTACCAGTACTGACAAAAATAATGAGTCTAAAAATAGATTTTCAAAAAATAAATTATATAAAAAAAAATATTTTTTATTGTATTTTTTTTTAAATAAAATTTGCTGGCGCGGGTATCGAAACTGGGTCTACAGATTGCCAGTCAATAGCTCTACCATCTGAGCTATGGTAGAGCCATACCATGTAATATTTAATATATAAAAACATAATTGACCTGCTGAACATAAGTAAGCTTACTCGCCAACATACAAAAAATCAAAAAATATGTGGTTACATATATCCTTACCAGTGTTTAAAAAATATTGAGTCTAAAAATAGATTTATAAAAATTTTTAAAAAAATCTGGAGAATTATTTTCTATTTGAAATAATGATAAAAATAAGCCATTATAAGTAACTCATTATTGTGGGCGCTGTGGTGTAATGGTTAGCGCGTTGGACTGTTACACGTGAGGTTGCGGATTCGAGCCCCAACCAAGGCAACATTAATTTATGAAAAATAGTAATATGTATGAGTTTTTTCTATCCCTCATACATATCGCAGCGTCCTCCTACGGTGTTCCCATAGCACTTAACCCCACCGAAGTAAAATAATATAACAGGGCTATAAACTAAAAAGATTCAACAAAGTTCGCCAACTCACCAACAGATGGCGCGCAACAACTGTTCTAAAATTCAACATCTCGCGCAATTAGAGTGTTGCCATATTTGAAGCCCTTCATCTTTTCACCACCTTTCACTTCTTCACTATCCCCTTTCCAAAGGAAGCAACACGTTAATTAATAGGAAGAATTTTCTGAGTGTTGCTTCTCTTAACAAAAAAAAAATATGTTTTAAAATAATGCAGAAGGGTGTGATTACTGGTAGTACAAAAAATAATGAAATGTCATTACCGTTTCTATACTGGGAATTTGCATTGTTGGGTCACTTTTTTCAAAATAATAAAGCAAGTAAAAATGGGGAGCTTTCCGCACATACTAATTACACTAGAACTTGAATATCTCGAGATCCGTAAAATCTATATCAATAATTTTTTAACACATAGTTAAAGAATATATTTAGAATTCAGAATATAAATTTCAGAAAAAAAATAACAATTTTTAGTTAATTTTTTTAATATTATACAAATTTTCTTTCCGAAATTTGAGTAATTAATTTTTTTTTTAATTCAGAAGAAGTTCTGAATCGTAATTAATGTTCGTTCTTTTAGTATTAATTACGATTGTCTCTATGAAGATTACGAACACCCGCAAATCAATGAAACTATTATATTTTAACAATAATTTGTGTAAAATTTAACAAATAGAAATTAGTTACAAATAATTTTGAAAATTGATACCCAAAATTAGTTGTGTGCCGAGTATTTTTAATATTGTGTAAAATAAGGTAACTAAAAGTTAAAATCAATTTGAACGGTCCAACAAAAAATTTGTTTAAAATTTGTCAAATCGATTTAAAATATGTTTGGCAGATTTATTTTGCTCTATTATTATTTTAGGTGTATATATAAGATATAACTAATATTTATTTAATTTTCTATAACCACAATAGTATTATCATACTTATACTAAATTACTTTAGCTTTTTAATAAACAAAAGCATAGTTATTTCACTTTGACCACATAAATGCCAAGTTAAACTGTTTACAGGTGTGTATATGACTATGTACAGAGCTTCGAAGGAACTAATTCCCTTTTTCCCTTTTTTTGGACTGAATTTTTATTTTGGGAATGAATTCTCTGAATTTAGAAAAAAATTATTGCTTTTTTTCATTAGATTTAAATTGAAGGAATTCAGTCATTATTTTTGTTAGGAAGTAAATTCTCTAGGAATTCATTCAATGTTTACTTAATTGCCGGAAGAAATTAACTTTTTCGTTTAATATCCGGAAGGAAATACATTTGTCGCTTAATTCCCTAAGGAATTAACTTTTTGTTTACTTCCCTAAGGAATTAACTTTTTCTTTTAATACCCTAAGGAATTAACTTTTTCTTTTAATACCCTAAGGAATTAACTTTTTCTTTTAATTCCCTAAATGAATTAAGTTTTTTGTTAAATCCCTTAATATAAGTTTTTCACTTAATGCAAATATATATTTTTTGTGTAATTTTTTAAAGATGTGTACTAGGGTTATGACTCATTTTTAATAAAAATTTTACCAACCACCACGTGATAGGCAATAAATACTAAATTAATTAAAAATCATGTTTGCGGGTGATTTTTGAAAAAATACTTCCGCACCAAATGCAATTTCTGAAAATAATTTTTGTTCGGGCATTTTGCTTAATGTACATAACGAATTATTATAAAAATTATTGTAAAAAAATGTATCCAAAAGTCCCTCCAAAAAGGTTTCGTAATTTATACCGTTAATAGCTTTTAATACGCATCGTTTGAGTCTCATTTGTTTAAAACTTCGGAGAAATATTTTAATGAAACTAAAAAAATATAAACCAAATTTCAACCCTTTTGGTGCGGGAACTTTTTTCGACAGCAGCGAAAAAGTAAGAATGCGTTTCTTAATATTTTTTTATGACCTTTTTGGCTAGGGGATGTAAAATTTGATATTTGACTAAAAAATCAAAATCATAACCTAATGTCTACCCTAAAGTGTACAAAAAATAGTCAAAATGTTAAATAGCGGCAATGACATTTGTTAAGTAAAATTCATTAGTATTTTAAAATAATATTTCATTTTTCATTTTATAGTCTTACGTTTAAAGTTAAATATTTCTGAACATTAAATGAAAAACTTAAATTCAGGGAATTAAATTCAAAAGTTAATTCCTTCAGGAATTAAACGGGAAAGTTAATTCTTTAGGGAATTAAACGAAAAAATTAATTAATTCCGGGAATTAAACGAAAAAGGTAAGTGAATGAATTCGTTTGTGAATGAATTCTTTAATTTAGTGCTTAAGATTTTGGTCAGGGAAATCATTCGAAAATTTAAGTTCATTAAATTAATTTTCTCATTACTGAGTTCATTCCTTGAATTAAAAAATTTAATTCAATTTTAGGGAATTCTTTCCAAAAAGCAATTAATTCTTTAAAGCTCTGACTATGTATGTATAACTGCTCCTAACCAACTACCAGCAGGCATAATGAAAAAACTAAAAACCCTTTTTTGTTACTGAATTTTATTACTATAACCCACAGAAAACTATGTAATTAATTTTTCATTTATAATCCCTTAAAAACATATATTTAAAAAGATATTATTAAAATTAACCAGTAAACTAATTTTGTAAAGTAACTAATACGTATATGAGGCTTACTAAGCCAACTTTCCTCTGTCAAAAAAGTGTATTGTGTTACTGTCAAGCTTATAATATTTATTTGTATATAAAAATATTTTTTAAAATTTTTCCAAAATGTGGGCGCTATAGGTACGTTTAACGTTGTACAAATTAGGGTTTATTTTCATTACATTAACAATAATAATTTAATGGAATTTGGAAAATGCTGGAAATTTATAGTGGTAAAATATTAACCAAATAAGCGTTTACTTTTAATGTATATTTATTATAATTTAATGTAATTTGAGAAATGCTAGGAATTTGACTAAGTCAATAGCGCTTTTTATGGGCAGTTAAAAATTTATTTTTATTTTTTTTAATTCAGAACTAGGTAACTAAATTTAACTATAAATCAGCCAAATTATTTTTTTATTTCCTTATTTATAATCGCTTTATCTTTATTTATCGCTTCCGAAAGTTTTGTACATTACTCGATTGAATACTATTTCAAATACACTTTATGTAATGCTATATTTTGATCAGAGGACTGCAAAATCAACTTTTTTCTTGATTTAATCATACACTAAAATTCTTATTCACATTTAATGAATCAACAATACTCAATGTTGAATAAAATCACTATTATGCTGCTGAACGCGTAGTTAGGATCAGTTTCAGTCGTCTGTCGAACATGTTTTATTCACATTTAATCACTCAAAAAAACTCACTGTTGAATAAAATCACACTGATCGAACATTTGAACTCACATGAATAAATCAAAGTATAAGTTGTTTAATAAAATAAAAAAAAAAAAATAAAAATAAAATCTTATTGTGTTATAATGGGAATGTACATTGTAGCATTTATTAAATGTGTTTCTACAAAATCTAATACTGTAACCCCCTCTTTATTGTTATGAAATTATTTTTCTTTTATTTGGTTTTAATCATGAATAAACTCATACGCGTTCATTTTTGTTTTTTTCTGATTTATTCTACATCAAAATAATCGTCGTTGATCCGAACGAATATGAATGAAATGAATGGTATGAAAACGACCAATGATAAAATCAAAGATGAAACAAAAATCACTTGGTTTGATTGATTTAAAATCAGCAAGGAAAATGTGTATTTGAGTATATTCGGCGCTTGAATGCAAACGAATGTTTATGCGGGTGTTGATTACGTATGATGGTTTTACAATCAGCAGTTGCAGTTCTCTGATTCTGATTTTAATCAGGACACCATACGTATAATCGATATGATAAGTATGATATTGCTCATACGTAGTGATGTCCTAAATTAAAGTGTTTATTCACTACCCAGTGTAGAAATGGTGATGACATCGCACCCTAAATACAAAAGTGACACAACTCAAAATTCTTAAATTTTCAGGAGACCCAAGTAAAAAAAATGATATGGAGCCATATGAAGTTATATTTAATTATATATAATCTTTTATGTAATTAGATATAATTATATCCGAAAAATGAGAACATCTTATTGTATCTTATTGTATCGAATTGTATACAATTGTATACAATTTGGTACAATTTGATACAATTTTATGCTATTCGATACAATTGTATCCGAATTTTGTCCTCATCCAATTACATCAAATTATACCATTTTATATAAAATTATATAAAATGTTATAAAAGTGGACATAGTTTGATACAATTATATCTAAAAATTGACCTTATACTTTAGATCATATTATATATGACCACATCTAACAATATACAAAAATTATTTTTTTAAATAAATAAGATATGCAATATCTGGAGGTCAGACCTGGGGAATTTCAATTACAATTGCAAATAAATGTAATTGAAATTAAAAAAAACTCAATTACATTTCATGTAACTGTAATTGAACATTTTCAATTACAAGTCATTGTAATTGAAAGTGATTTCAATTACAAATTTCAATTACATTTAGAATTAAAGTGTTTTTTGTTAAAATTTTGTAGAAAAAACTGACTGGGATAGGTTGGATAGGCGTGGATAAGTATAAAAAGAATACGTCATGTTGGGCTGACCCCTCACTTGTGCTTTTTCTCATTATTTCTTTACAATTATATGTAATGTATAATTGAAAATTTTCAATTACAAATTACTTGTAATTATTTTTTTTTTTTTTTTAATTACAATTACATGTAATTGTGTAATTGCATGTGTAATTAATTTCCAAATATAATGATTAACCCTAAGGTCTGCTGGAGATCCTATAATTTCGATAAATCTTCCATTACTTTTATCCAGATTTACCATGACAGTGCATTAAACATGAACAAAATTTTCTTTATTTTTAGTAATTTTAAAATAAAGTTAACAAGACTGAAATTTTAAAGTTAATAGGATTATGTTATACAACCAAGATATAAGAAAAATAGTAAAAAAGTAGTAAAATATTACAAAATAGTAAAAATTACTAAAAATATATGATGCAAAAAATAAACTCCCACACGAATCATGCACAGGTTATATATTCTTTTTCCCGCTCACGCACGAATCAGTTACGAATTATATATTCTCAGACTCACGCACGAATCACTTGAGTATAGTAATTATTACTCACGATCACGTGTGAATAACGTGACTCACATTTCTAGTCACGCGCCAATCCCTAGTAATTACTAAATCTAAAACTAGTTCAAAATCATTGTTAACATAGAACCACATATAATATAATACGGTTTTATATAAAATCACTTTGAAATAATTGCTTATGTGGGATGATATATAATTATAGATGATGTTATAAAGAACGTTATATTAAGGTTGTTCATAAGGGGTGTGCTATCTGTTGTATCGTTGTATCGTCCTAACAAAAAACAGAGTTGTTAAAATTTTTATTTGTGTTTAATTTTAAATTTAAATTCTATTCTAATTCTAACAACTCTGTTTTTTGTTAGGACGATACGACGATACAACAAATAGCACACCCCTTGTGAAAACCCTTATTGTTATATATTAAAGAAATCATGAAATATTGTAGAAATGGAACCATATTAAGTTATATATGGGTTCTTATTCGTCCATATATAATCATATCTAACACAAATTATGAAATATTTCTTATATGGCTCCACATATAGTATTATATTATTATGTATAGTGTCATACTAAATTATATATAAACGTATACGTAATTATATCTGTAATATGTTACTTTATGCACTTATATATAGCACATGCAATTATATGTAGGCCAGTATGTAATAATATAAAATCACATATGTCTCCATATTAAAACCTTTGAGGAAGAAATATCTAACATATGACTATATAAAAGTATATCTGCTTGAATTTAAAAGCATATGTGGGCATATGTAACTATAACTTACTATATGCAATTAGATAAAATAATATGTGATTATATCAAAACTTTTTTACTCGGGGAGGCAAAAAACTGTTTATTTAAAAATAATTGTAAAATTAAAAAAAGTTAAGTTCCATTATGAAAAAAGTTCATTTTGAAGAAGGTTTTGCTATACTTTTTTTAATTTTATATTACGTTTGTGGAAATAAATAAAAATTGCGAGCTATGACCCTTTAACTGAAAAATAAAAAGATACTTAATAAAATAATACAGTCAATTGAACTCACTTTTTTCAATTAAAGAAGCACAATGCAAAATAATACCCCACAAAATTCATCACTTTTTACAGTAATAGCGGCTAAACTGAAAATAATACTCTTTATGTGTAACAAAAGTAATCACTTGTTCTTGAGCACATTGACGCAACTAGAAATAGTTCTCTTTAGTTGATCGTGCACAATCAACGCAATTAACATAAACAGATATAACAGGATTTTTCGAATTAAAGAAGATAGTGATGGAAAAGAAATTTTTGAAATAGTTAGAGATGTGTAATGTGACTTCAATCATGAAAAAGTCAAATTTGGAAAGTTTTAAGTTGTATCATTTTTGTATTTAGGGTGAGACATATCAATATTTTTTGTACTACCAGTAATAACACTGACTTACTTTCTGCATTATTTCAAAACATATAATAATGAGTTATTAGTAACAGTAACTATTTCCATTAATTCAAAACAAAAAATAATGTGTTACCAATAATGACTTATTTTTATTATTATTTCAAATATAAAGTGATGTTCTAGATTTTTTTGTAAATTGTTTTGAAATCTATTTTTAGATATTTTTTTATCACTGGTATTGATATTTATACGACTTAATTTCTTTAGCTGGACAGTTGGCCTGTAAAGCCATATATGTATGTATAATAAGGATCAACTTGGGGGTCCTTTACAAATGCGGTTGTTATTAAATGTAAAAATATACATGTTAGTTAATTGCAATCACCTGTGGTTGTATTTTAAAATTTACAATTTTTAGTGAAACTGCTATAGCAAAGTATTGTAGTAAAAATCATGCAAGTGAAGTCTTGGCTATACAGATAATTTAAAAAATTGCATATCCCAGCGAAAAAAGAGATACCGAAGCAGTAGAAAAAGCACCACAATTGATGATCTAGATGTACTTCTTTTTTAACATGAACACTAATGATTTTAACATTGAGTTTTTTCAGTACTTTTTGAACGAGTGCAAAGGAAGCTCTTTTTCACCAATTAAAAGTTAAAAAAATTCTTCACAAAAAAAATTATATTTTGTTATTTTATAAAAGTTTTTTTATTGCCACCGGTATCGAACTTGCGACCTCACGATTGCTAGTCTAGTACTGTACCGCTGAGCTATTCTTTGATATGAAAGTTCACTGGCATAAAAACACCACTTTCTTACTGCGAGATATTGTTCCTTATTCTCTTCAATAAAAGTACTTATTAAACAAGTGTAAAAGGTGTACTCCACTTCAATATTGTTTTCAGTACTATTTTTACAGGTGCATAAAAAGCAATATCTCGCCATTTTTTCTATGTATACATATTTTTAAAAATTTTAAAATTAAAAAAAAATATTGAATTTAAGCAAATTAATTATAAATATTACAAAAAATTAATAGAATAAAAAAAAAAAAAAAATAAAAAATATTGGTACCGCCGGGAATCGAACCCGGGACCCTCTGTTTGGAAATGCCAAATGATACCAAAATCACTTTTTACGGCCAATTTTAGAGTAATTATTTCTTAGAAGCTATACTTAAGAGATTTTTTGGATGTTGTTCAGAAGTAATTCTAAAAAACCTTTAAAAATATACTAACGGATACTTTGGAAGCAATGAAAGAAGTGATTTTTTGAAGTTGTTCAGAATAACTTCTAAAAAAGCAGTAAAAATACACTAACGGATATTTGTGAAGCATTGAAGGAAGTAGTTTGTAAAGCACTACTTGCAATTTTTTTTGCTGGGATATTATTGTGTTCGGGTTGCCATATGGGATTTAAAAAATAAAAAAGTAGCTGTTGTATAAGCGAAACAATTTATTTTTTTTATCCTTTTAAAATATTTCATTGACATCATATGCCTTAATGATTCACGACCTCATTTACTAAAATCATCATTAAGGCATATGATGTCAATAAAATATCTTAAAATAATAATATAGATCAGTTTTTTCGCTTTTCTGAAAGGGCTTGGAAGGTTCATGTAAATATATGTTTGCTGGTGTCGGGAGTAGCACAACTTTAACGAAATATTTTTGCGAATCAACGAATTTGCAACAAAATTGCATTGACTGCTAATGCATGTTTTTTCATATTTTGTTGTAGGTGCATAGTTTTTCATATTTTGCTAGTTCAATGCACGTACACAGAATAAACAGTAGGCACCAACAATGGAAATTTGTAAAAGCAATCACATTTTCTATTAAATTGAAATTTTATTCTCTACAATTTTTTTGTTTCAAATATTTGTAACTCATTTGTAAATTGTTATCTTTCATATAAAAATTATTTAAAAATAAAAAATTCAAAGTTACAAAAAAAAATTTTTTTTTTTTTGGATTTACAAATTTCTTTGTTTGTGCCTTTTTAAAAAGTTTTTTTTTGTATTTACAAATTTGGTATGAGAAAGGTGTTGAAAAATTTCATTAGAATATTGTAAATTCTTTCTGTGTATGCATGGTTCTTTTCTATTGCAATCAAAATAACCAATCCCAACGCTGACATCAATTGTTACGTTCTACCTCATAAAAACATTCGTTTATCTCCTTTAAATAAACCAGTTTGGTGCTCTTTATTAAATAAAAATAACTCTCACGCTTTGCTTGATTTAGATTAAACACTTATTTATTACACTCTCTCTCTAAACATTCAACCGCACATACAAACTCTAACAATTTAAAGACAACGATATAGTGGAGCGCTACTAACTATACAATCTCTAATATGCTAATAACTAACTTAGCATAACTTAACAGCACTAGTGTTAATAATCAACTTCCCCTTTCCAAATATTAATGCGCGACTTATATAGTAACAGTCGTGTTTGTGGAACATGCTGGATGATTATAGTGTACACTAAATATAACACTTATTCTACTTAACATTATTGCATATGCTGTGGTGTATACTTAAATGTAGTGTTACCAGATTGGCCTATTTTGTAAATCCCGTCTCGTAGGCTATTTTTTTTTTAAATTCCAGAACTTTCTATATTATGCTAATCCAATTTCGCAACAATATTTAGCGTATTTTGCTATAAATACATTTTTTGTTGCTTAAAATGCATGCTATTAAGTATATTTTTGATATTTTACTAAAACCTGCACAATTTTCACGAAGACATAAGTATCAGAAAAAATTACTAACTTTCTGGCGATGATTAACCGAAATTTTTGATGTTTAAGCTACGTTCACAGAGGAATTATACAAAAATTGAATTGATAAATAATATTGAAAAAAACTTATAATAAATGTATTTTCTTACCCCTCAATTCATAAATGCTTTGTAAAGTTATAGCAGGTTTACAAAACGTCATTTTCATACAAATTTTGTTAAATAAACCTCCTATAATTTTACAAAGCGTTTATGAATTTAGGGGTTAAAATTTTAAATGCATATTTGTGTAAATATTTTTTATGTACATACAACACAATTATAAATGCATGAACTTCAGAGCCGTAGTTTTAAAAAAATCGGTTAGAAAATGTAGATAATATAACAAAAATTAAAAATATAAAATATATCAATCACTGGTCGCCAACGGATTAACTCTGCTGCTTCTTAAGAACACCGGATTAAATACTAAAATTAATGTATTTTATAAAATTATTTATTTTCTTATATAAAATGAACTACCTCATAAATATTAATTCACCTAATCCAAAAGATTAAGTACCAATTACAAACTCTTTTAATTTTGTTTTTATTATTCAATTAAAAATGTTATTTTCATTAGTAAAATCTCAAAAGTGCAAATGAAATTTAAATAATTTAGAACATTTCAAAACATCCATGACTTTTTAGCATTAGAAATTCTAGAAATGTAAATAATTTTTAACGAGTTCAACAAATACAAAATTTCACGAAGGATAATGGGGGGGGGGGGGGTTAAAAAAGCTGCAACTACCACAACATGTAACACATAAAGGGTATCCACAAATTATACTACTAAATGTTAAGCTAACTACAGTAACCCTCGATTTACGTATTACCTTTTTATGTCATCTCGATATAAAGCGATTCAGTATGAATTTTCTATTTTCGATTTACACGAGAAAAACCGAATTTTTCTTAAAAAACCAAAAATTAGACAAAATTATACTAAATTTATTTATTTCGATTTATTATGATTTATGTGGAGCTTTTCGGTTTAGGGTTTCCTGTACAACACTAAACAGTCAAGTAAATATAAGTGGCCAATATCAAATGCTAAATAAATGTAAACTATGTTTGAAAAACAAATGATGTTCATGGCCAGTGAATTGTATAATTTTACTCAAGAGACCTAAATGTGTAGATGTGGTTGTGTGTATATGCGAATTTACATGTAAATGTAAAGGTGTTTATGTGATGTTTGTATATATGTGTGTGTTTATGTGAATGAATAGGAAAGGTATGTTAGCTTGGAAGTGTACATAAGGACATCCAACAAATTAAATATTATTACTTTCTAGTGAAAACAAAATCAACCGACACTAACTCCTACTTACGAAAATTGCTGCATAGTTACAACTACATTTAAAGTTTTTTTTACAAATAAAAAAGAGAATTTAGCAAAGGGAAACCCATTTGAAAAAAAAAATATTGCCTTTATGAGAAAGATATGGTTTTCTTTCCGTATATCTTGCAACATGAAAATTTTGAAATCTAAAGTATGTTAAACAATAAGAAAAGAAAAACTTTTAGTTTTCTTAAATTGTATAGGAAAAAAAAGAGTAAAAAAATTCCTTAGCTCCGCTAGCCACCCAAACAGCTTCGAGTTTTATGAAAAAATTTCAAAATGTTAAGTAAGATAAAATATACGTTTTTTCAAGTTGTAGATTTTTAATAAAACTTATATTTGGCCTTTTTTTAATCACTGGATTTATTTTTGGATTTATTCTATTTTGTCAAAAAATCCATATTTCGTTTTTTAATTTTCTAAATTTTATAATTTTTATCAAAATCTAATACTTACATATTCGCCAATATAATGTGCAAGAAAGTCATTAAATTTTGTAAAAATATATACACAAGGATTGAAATAAGCTAAATCCAAAATGGATTAAAAAAAAATAAATCCGTTTTGGATTTAACTTAATTTTATTCCAGAAATTGCATTTTCGCAAAATTTGAATTTTTTCTTTCACATTATATTGGCGAATATGTAAGTATTAGATTTTGATAAAAATTATAAAATTTAGAAAATTAAAAAACGAAATATGGATTTTTTGATTAGATATTAGGATTGTTAGATTTGGATAAAAATATAAAACTTTGAAAATTAAAAAAACAAAATGCAGATTTTTTAACAAAATAAAATAAATCCAGTTATTAAAAAAAGGCCCATTATATACAGAATCTTCAACAGGAAGTTTTTCGGAGAGAGCAGTATTAATATGAGAATTAGTTTCGAAGAATTTTTCTGAAGTTCATTTATAGGAAGAAAGAGAAGAAAACATTTTTATTCAAAAACTTAACTGACACAAGAGAATAATCATACATAGAGATCAGAGACAATTAATTATAGAGATAGGAAATCAAAACTTACACTACTCACCGGTAGAGGGCGCTGAAATTTAATATTACCTGAGCAACTACACATAGAAAATAAATTGGTTGGAGTTCTATCAGAACCAACGAAATATTTTAATCATTCAATAATTTTAATTGCAGTTATTTAAAATTCATCATCAGGAAAGTTATATTTATTTGTGAACAAAAAATATATATGATGAATAAAATACTGTCACATTATCCAAAATATTGGCTTTTCTAACCAATATTGAAAAATTACTAACTTTCACATTACCTTCAATACCAACAACCACCAATTTATCGAAGATTTAGTCATTTGAATAAAATATTGGCAGCAACAATTTAGTATCAGTTGTGTTTCATTAAAATCTATCACTCTATTCAAAGTATTAGTTTTTCCAATCAATTTAAAAATTTTTTTAACTTTAGTAGCTTTAACCATTAACTTCCATTATTTTGGTAATTGTAATAATATATTGAGACAAGGAAAAGAAATTTTATTTATCATAATAAAATTTTGGAATCTATCATATTTTTTCATTTCATACATATGCGTGTTTAAATTCTAAGTTAGACAACAACTAAACGTAAGTATCTGTGGCGCAGGAGGTAGAGACACAGCCTATAGCCTTAGAGATTTGAGTTCAAACCTCAACCAAGGAATTACTTTTTTTTTAAATAATTTTTTTATTGATTCAAATTAAATGACACAATTGATTTTCTGTTGTGAATATAATTTTATTCAAAAACAAAATATTCAAATTTTCAACCTTAAGAAATTCAAATTTAAAATTTGACAAAAAAAATTTATGTCGAGTTTAGCCTAGAGGAAAAGCAATGGGCCGACAAACGAAAGGTCGCACTGTGTGGTGTCAGCGGCCAAAAATAAAAAAAAACGACTTTTGGAATTTTAAAAATCTGTTAAAACAGTTTGATAAACTAGATTTCAAATTACAATAATGAAAAAGAATTTTTGAAAAAAAAATATTTTTGACAAAGTTATAGCCAATCAAAGTTGAAAGTTTTTGGTAAGTATGCAAACAAAAAACGTGAAAAATAGCGTATATACAAATGGGTTAATTTAACGTAAATTGTCGATAATGCAGTTAAATTGTTTATAAATATTAAAGAATGACATTACTAAAATATGGTAACATATTTTTTTTTACATTTAATTCATCATGTGTTTTGTACCGTTATTCCGAATGTAAACAGAGAGAAAATTTTTTACAACTTACAAGTTTATAGAAGGTCTAAAAAAAAGTTTATTCGAGTTTATTTTTGATACTTTAATATAATATTGATACAAGTATGTACATTAAAAAAAAATGGGTCTCTTTTGCAGAGCTTGGCAGAATAGTCAATTTTTTTTACTTTTTCAGTGTCAAGGCAAGTGCAAATTAGGCAAATTTTCAATATTTGGCACAAACATACAACACACTCCCTAGCCCTTATGGAAATTAAAAATCATTTAGAAGATAAATTTAAGACACAATTGCAACAAAAAAGTATTGTAAGACTTAAATCAATTCTAGCTAGAATAAAAAAAAGTTGGGAAAAATGCTACAGAAAGAAATCTGTGTTTGAAAACAAAAACTTT
The DNA here is from genome assembly GCA_949987735.1 of Leucophora obtusa. Taxonomy (NCBI): domain Eukaryota; kingdom Metazoa; phylum Arthropoda; class Insecta; order Diptera; family Anthomyiidae; genus Leucophora; species Leucophora obtusa. The sequence continues at coordinate 176,331,548 of OX465297.1, forward strand.
TTCTGGCTAAATTCATTTTTTGATGTGGAAGAAGTTGATGAAGAAGTGGAAGAAGTAGAAGAAGAAGAAGAAGTGGAAGAAGAAGAAGATATATACATTGTAATATCATTATGTGAATATTTATTTTTTATAATATAATAAATAACATGTTTTTTTATTTATTAAGGGACCAAGTACAAGTCGTGAAGGAAGACCAAGAGTAGGCTTTAATGAAAGTTCTGAACGAACCAAAAGAAGAAAGGTAGATGATCTTGTGAGGTCTACATGCCCTGAGCAATTACGAAGAGCTGCTCAAAGAGTATCTAGCCCAACTCCAGAAACTTCTATTTCCGTAGAAAAGGCTTTAGCATTATTAATAGATAATGATCTATCGTATAGACAATATGAAAATATGCGAACGGTTGTAAATGATGTGCACAAGAACTGTTTTCCATCATATTATAGTCTACAAAAAGCAAAGAAAAAATATATTCCGGAAAATATATCAATATCAGAAACGTCAGTAAAAATACCATTACAAAATTTTCTAAATATGACAGCCAAAAGTTTATTAGATTTAAATGATTTTGAAACCCAAAATGATGTAGTTTTGGAAATTAAATGGGGATTTGATGGTAGTTCAGGCCATAGCAATTACAAACAAAAGTTTAATGATCCAAATTCGCGGGATGAATATTTATTTGTTGCTTCATTTGTTCCATTAAGATTTTTAGACTGGGCTACAGAAAAGAGTTTATGGAATAATTTAAAACATTCCTCAATAAGGTATTGTCGTCCAATATGCTATTATATGGAAAAAGAAAATTCGGATTTGGTTAAAACTACAAGGGCAATTATTGAGGAAGAAATAGATAATTTGCAAACATTTGATTATGTTTCTGATAAAAAAAACCTTACCGTTCATTTTGACATGAGATTAACAATGGTAGATGGAGCTGTTCTTAATGTGTTAGCTGATAACAAAAGCAGTTCTTCTTGTTTTGTTTGCGGTGCAAAACCCACTGAAATGAATTTAATTCAAGTATTTGAGAGGGACCTTAAAAAAAGAGAAGAATTACATAAACACGGATTATCAACATTACACGCATGGATAAAATTCTTTGAGTGTATATTACACATAGCTTACAGGTTGCCTCTAAAAATTTGGAGAGTTTCAAAAAATGATGATAAGCAAATTTTAAATCAAAGAAAATCTAAAATTCAGGAAGATTTTAAAAAGGAGCTTGGATTAAATGTAGATAAAGTTAAAACCGGTTTTGGTACAACAAATGATGGGAATACTGCGAGACGGTTTTTCAGCAACATTGATGTCTCATCTAGCATAACGCAGGTTGACCCATCACTAATTAAAAATTTTTCTTTGATTTTAAAAACTATTTCAAGCAGTAAAACAATAAATATTATAAATTTTCAACAGCTGCTTAGAGAAACATGGAATTTATATGTTCAAAAATATTCTTGGTATTGTATGCCTGTTACTGTCCACAAAATACTAGTTCATGGAGCAGAATTTATAAAAAACTCCAAGATTCCAGTAGGTATGTTATCTGAGGAAGCTATAGAAGCCACTCATAAAGTGTTTAGAAAAACTCGTTTAAACCATACTCGAAAAAATAGTCGTACAAATACTAATAAAGACCTAATAGAAAGAATGGTTTTGCAGTCTGAACCAAAGTTATCTATACATAGAAAAGAAGATAAAATAAGTAAAAGGAGTTGTGAAGAAATAAATGATTTCATTATTGAGGAAAATAATATTTATGCGGATAATCAAGAAAATTTAATAAACCAGCTTGAAGAAAGTGATTCGGATGAATAGAGTAAACAAATTCTAACACTTTCTTTTTTATTGTATTTAATAAATAAAAATTGTTCAAAACATTATTTTTTATAATTTATTTAAATAATAAAACAAGTGTAAATATTAAAAAGTAACATTTACTTTTCTTTCCATTTGAATTTTTTTCATTGAATTTTTTTCGTTTTTAAAAAAATTTAATACAAGATTTAGGGGGTGGCCGGGAGTGCATGTCCTTGCTGCGAATTGGAAAAAATTTGACACACACATTTTTCTTGTAACAAGTGCTTCGTGTATGAAATTAATTTAAAAATTTTACTTTTTCTTCATTTTTTTTACTTTTTTGAAAAAGGACATTTTTGAGATGGGCGTGTCCTTGCCCCGATTTGGATAAAATTTGGTAAAATCATTAAGGGTATCAAACTAAACGACTATACTAAATTTCATAAAGTTCGGACTTTTTTTCTATCTTTTATGACGTTTTTTAATTTCAGGATATATGGGAAGGACACGAATCCTTCCTCCAAAATTTTTGAAATTTTAATATTTTTTTTCTTTTGTCAAATCAAATACGTGTGCCAAATTTCAACTCTTTACAACCACTCCTTCTATTTATGGCCACTCGTTATATGAAATCACGACACTGGGTCGCCGGTTCAATCCCAGTTCGCGATATAAATTTTTTAAAATTTTTTTTATTCAAATTAAAAGACACAACTGATTTTCTGTTGTTGATATAATTTTATTTATAGACAAAATATTCAAACCTGAAGAAATTCAAATTTGAAATTTGACTAAAAAAATTTAAATAGAGCTTAGCTTAGAGGGAAAGCAATGGGCTGACAAGCGGAGGGTCGGGGGTTCGATCCCAATTAGCGACAAAAAAAATTTTAATTTTTAAATAAATTTTGTGGAACGTGTTTTTCTATTTATAGAATTTACAATCCACAAACATTAAAGTAATCTATTAACACAACAAAAATTCAAAAATTGTAAATAAATTTCGGTAGTTACAATGGTATTAAAAATATATCAAAGTGATTGTACCTGGAACTACAAAAATTCGGTTGGCGAAAAATTCGGTTGGAACTACGAATCTGTTTTCTGTGTGTATTTAGTATCAGCTGAGCCTTTATTTAAAACTCAAAAACTGCTGAAAACTGATGAAAATAAGAAAAAATAGCCGCGGAATATACTCAAATAATAAAATTTGAGATATGCGTCTGTTTGTTTTACTTTGTTGTTTGTTATTATTTAGATTTAAAGCACCGTAAGTTGTTTGAGTTTCAAGTGAAAAAACTGTTATACTTCATATAAAAAAAAATGATTTTTCACGACAATCAGTTTCACGTGAAAATTGTGTAGAGATTGTTTTCACGCAAATTTAATGTACGAGACTCTTATTGTTCTTGGGAAAAAGTGACATTTTGTGTTTATTGTGATTGTGTCTTTATTATAAAATTAAAAAAAAATTTCATTTGTTTAAATTAAATTGTAATTTAAGGCATTTAAAGTTCGAGTGAAATTTTTCCACGTGAAAAACAACTTACGGTGCTTAAATAAAAATAGAAAATTGTCAATTTTTTGAACCAGAAAAGTTTATGCATTAGAGCCTTTCAGCCTTACTATCAATATTTTTCAAAGGTATATTTTTGTTAAATTCGACTTTATTTTAAAGCAAAGGTTTTGTTTTAACCGTACTATACAAAATATTTAAAATAGAACTTTTAAAATAATGCCAAACATCTACATTTAAAATTTTTGTTTATTTTTATTGAAAACTAAAACAAAATATACAGAAATAGAAAGGAAATTTGTAAACCAAATGTAAACAAAATTTTAAAATTTCAAATTTAAAACAGAATTTTAAGGTATATTTTAAATATTTTGTATGGTACGAAAATTAAAATAATAGTCGGCTTTTGTGATTTAAAATCGACTTTTTCTTTTTTGTAGTAAAGGTATTGTTTTTAGTTCAAAACAAATTAATATAATATTAAAATCAAAAATTATAGATTACTAACAAGTAAGTGGTTATTTTGCAAGAATATGTAAGTATTTCAATAACTTATTATCAGCAACTCATTATTTTGCATTTTAAAGAAATTACTTGGAAAGAGATTACTTGGCAATCTATAGAGAAATGACCTGTCATTACCATGATAAACTTCGTGGCGACCGCATGGTATGAATTTCATTATAAAAAAGCATAAAGGGTTAACTCTATTTTCTTATGAAAAAATCTCATTCTCCAAGGGCCAGTATTACAGCAAAAACTTAAAAAAAATTTTAAATTTAAATGTGAAAATTTAGTCAACTTAAGTAAACTTTTTAATCTTAGGCTGATCTAAGAATGAGTTTATCAATGTAATTTTGCAAACAGAGCACCAATTGTGATACGAATTTTTGCAACTTTTTACTGAAAGGCGACCCTAATTCAATTGCATTGCATATTACTCTTTTCCTAACCCAATTGTTTCTACAATAAATGTTTACTAACACTGCTGTTGAAAGTACTAAAGATTACTAATTGCCTGCCTAAGACGTAGAAGAAAATAAGAAGAAACGAAACTTGTTGAAATTATTTTAGTTTTTCAGATCTTGTTTCCACTATGAGTGTGTGTTGGCATGTGCGTGGGTATGTAGCTGTGTACATTGTAAACTTTAAAAACATAAAGGCGTGAATTTTCATGTCTGTATGAATATTATGCAAGATGTTAAAATGCAGCAGTGAAAAATTAAAAACTTTTATTTCAAAACATATGTATGCATAATTGAAACTTATATTTGTATATTTATACAAAAAATCGCAGTATAACAACTAGCAGCACTACTAAAGTATGAGTAATATTTCATACAAAATTTCTACAAAAACATTAAGTATACGCCTCCGTACTCAAATTCAAAACTGTTGGAAAATTTCAACATGTTTACAAAAAAGAAAACAAACACTAAAGCAATTTATAATAGTTTAATTTAAAGCAATTCATTGTTAGTAGCATTTGGTGACATTCGTGCAAGGCCAAAAATGTATTATCCGTACAACATATTGTAGCTACATTTTGTATGGGATATTCTAACACACGACAAAAAAAAAAAAAAGCAAAACATGTCTCAAGGGTTCCACAAAACACATTCATATACAAATATTCCAAATTTCATTCATTCATTTCATTTTCTATTGCTGTAGACTAATGATATAAAAGTTTTGATAGAATTTTTGTGTTAAATATTATTGTTGCTGTTACCATTTCCTAAAAGAGAAAACTAAATTTTGTGTGTTAAATTCTAAAATATAAAGAATTCCCAAATGCAAAATTATTTAAACAAAAAACTTCTATAATCATTTATATTATTATAAACTATGTTTAACATTGACGTACTTGAATACAATTTAAAGGGGAAAATGAAATATCTATATGGCTTTATGTAGAAAGAACATTGCTAGATTTTGTGTTTATTTAAAGATATAACATTTCTTTGAATTTAGTGTTTTACTTTGTTGTTGTAAGTTTAAATAAAAAAATTGCATTCAAAGTAATTTTATATCCAAACTTTGTTAAGTTTTCTTGTTCTTCTGTGAAGTAATATAAAAACTAGGGTCTTTTCATACTAAATATTCGATACTTATAACAACTTTAGGTATTAAAATATTTCTATTAAGAGTCTATTAAGTTTAAGTTTTTGAAGCAAAAAAAAACAAAACAAAAAATGCATAAATTTTTTTTTGCACACACTTCCATACACAATAATTTACATGTGTTTAAAAATAAACACATTATGCTTAAAATTAGTATTCTTTTGTTACATAAAATTTTTACGCACAAAGTTTGTAAATATACTTACTTATAATAGTACCCAGCAACAAAAATTGCAAGTATTTAGTACTTTACAAACTACTTCTTTCAATGCTTCACAAGTATTCGTTCGTGTATTTTTACTGCTTTTTTAGAATTTATTCTGAACAACTTCAATTACTTCTAAACAACATCCAAAAAATCACTTAAGTATTGCTTCTAAAGAGTAATTGCTCTAGAAGTGATCGTAAAAAGTGGTTTTGGTATCATTTGGCATTTCCAAACAGAGGGTCCCGGGTTCGATTCCCGGCGGGACGAATTTTTTTTATTTTTTTAAATTTTTTTTATTCTATTAAATTTTTTTTTTATATTTATAATTAATTTGTTTAAATTCAATCACCTTAACTATAAAAAATAAAAAAGTCGATTTTAAATCACAAAAGTCGACTATTATTTTAAATTTCTTACCACCCAGCTAAAAATCGACATATATGAATCTATACAGGTTAAATGTATGTGCGTGCATGCTCATAAATATGCATTCATGACCATACATGGATACATAAATCTCCATACATGAATCATATATGACCATACGTGCGCATTAACGAAATTTGAGGTAATATCTACATGTATGATCATGCATGCTCATGCGTAATCATACGTGTTCATGTATGTTCATGCATGTACACACATGTAGATATTACCTCAAATTTCGTTAATGCACACGTATGGTCATATATTATTCATGTATGCAGATTTATGTATCCATGTATGGTCATGAATGTATGTTTATGAGCATGCACGCACATACATTTAACCTGTATGGATCCATATATGTCGATTTTTATCTGGGCATACAAAATATTTAAAATGTACCTTAAAATTCTGTTTTAAATTTGAAGTTTTCATTTGTTTTTATTTTATATTTATTTTGTTTTCAAATTTTGTTTACATTTATTTACAAATTTCCTTTTTATTTTTGAATATTTTGTTTTGATTTTCAATAAAAATAAACAAACTTTTTGAATGTATATGTTTGGCATTATTTTAAATGTTCTATTTTAAATATTTTGTATGGTACGGTAAAAACAAAACCTTTGCTTTCAAATAAAGTCGACTTTAACAAAAATATACCTTTGAAAAATATTGATAGCAAGGCTGAATATTTTTTTAATTTTTAAATTTTTAAAAATATATATTTATATATAAAAAAATGGTGAGAAATTGCTCTTTATGCAGCTGTAAAAATAGTACTGAAAACAATATTGAATTAGAGTGCACCTTTTACACTTGTTTAATAAGTACTTTTAATGAAGAGAATTAGGAACAATATCTCACAGTAACAAAGTGGTGTTTTTATGCCAGTCAACTTTCATATCAAGGAATAGCTCAGTAGACTAGCAATCGTGAGGTCACAAGTTCGATACTCGTTGGCGGCAATAAAAAACTTTTGTAAATTAAAAAATATTTTTTTTTTGTGAAGAATTTTTTGTTAACTTTTAATTGGAGCTTCCTTTGCACTCGTTCAAAAAGTACTAAAAAAATGTTGAAGTGGGAGTACTCCTCTCCTATGACAAATCAATGTTAAAATCATTAGTGTTTATGTTAAAAAAGAAGTACATTTAGATCATAAATTGTAAAGGGTTCTTCAATAAGAGCGCTACAAAAGTTTTTTTTAAATAAAACAAAAACGGTTTTGGATATCAATGAAATTCTTTATTCCTGTGAAGGTACGTTCGATGCCATTATGTATGGAAATCGATCTCTTTTGCATAGCCACCACGGGCACGCTTGCAGAAGTCCAGACGCTGAACCCGATTTTCGACGGTTTTCAAGCATAAATCGGCCGATATTCGTACGAAGTTCATCAATCGTCGCTGGCTTGTTGGCATAGACCATAGATTTGACGTAGCCCCACAGGAAATAGTCCAACGGCGTCAAATCGCACGACAGAGGCGGCCAATCGACTGGACCATTTCATGAGATAACACGTTCTCCAAACTTGGTTTGCAATAAATTGATTGTGACATTCGCTGTGTGGCTTGTGGCGCCGTCCTGTTGGAACCACATGTCCTCCAAGTCCATATCATCCAATTGGGGCCAAAAATATTCGGTTATCATTGAACGGTAGCGATTCCCATTCACAGTAACGTGCCGGTCTTGATCATCACGGAAAAAGTACGGCCCAATGACGCCGCCGGCCCATAAACCGCACCAAACCGTAATTTTTTCGGGATGCAATGATGACTCATGGAGTACGTGTGGATTGCTGTCTGACCAATAACGCATATTTTGTTTATTGACGAAGCCATTCATTATGACGACCATAAATTGGACGTAGCGCTCTTAACGTTGAAGCCACTGACTCCGAATGTGGGTAGTAAATTTTAATAATTTCGACTCGCTGTTGGCTCGTATATCTTTCCATCATGAAATGGCAAACCTCACTGAAGAGAAATGTCAAAAGAGCGGCAAGAAATATGGCGTCGTTTGCTGTCCCTGTCTTTCTACTTTTGTAGCGTCCCTGTTGAAGAACCCTTTAGTGCTTTTTCTACTGTTTCGGCATCTCTATTTTTGTTGGGTAAAAAAAATTTTAATTAAAAATTGTAATTAAGCCCGCTAAAATCGCAGGATTTTCTCCTGAATATTAATAGGCAAGAAAAATGAGAAATCTGTTATATCTACAAAATGTTTCTTGTATTTAATTTAAATTAAATTGATTGCAAATAATATTCTATCCTTCTAAAATGCGCAGAAATATTTGCAGAAATATCTTGTATTCAACAAATAAAAAAACTTTGGAAATTTTACATTCTTTTTTTGACGTTTTTAGTCTACTAATATTCAGCATAAACTTTTCCCTGATTTTAACAGGATAAAGTGTCATTTTAAATTAACTTAAATTTAAATCAAATATTGAATATAATTTTGTATATTTAACATCTTTGTATTCGCTGATAATCTTAATAAAATTTAGCAAAAAAAATTCTACTTTCAGCCGTAATTTTGCACTAATATTAAATAGCCTTAGCAAAAGTGTCTACAGACTGTTATATGAGTGTATGTGTATCCGAATTTTCTTAAAACAACCTTAATTTGAACAGTGATAAAGCACGAGCCACAACGAATTCTGCATAAATTTAAAAAATTAAAATTTTATTAATAATTAGGAAAATATGTATGCAAAATTTTAAGCTAATCGGATCCATCTAGTCAAAAAAATGTTTTTTCCTGGTACACCGGCTGGAATTACCCTTCCCATAAAATTCTTTTATAATCGGTAGCCAACCACACCCATTCTACAACTGGTTCCACTGCAACTGATTCCATGGAACTGGTTCCGGAACCAGTTCCTGGGATCCTATATGAAAGGTGTGGGTGACATAGAATCAGTTACAGAACTAGTTCCAGAACTGATTCTAGAGCAACCGTTTCCACTTTGGAGCTATAGAAGGGGTTGCTTTTGGGACAATTTCAAACAAAAAGAATCGGTGCTAGAATCGACAGTAGAAGGAGTTGTGAATGAAAAGTAGCTATTCTACAACCGATTCTTTGGAACAGAAAATTTTACTGGGTCGTTAATACTGTTTTTGTACGCACTAAAACAGGTAAATTTACAACATGAAGTAAAATAGATAAACATTTAATACAACCATTTTATATAAGTTTACACTCATTGTGTGTATAATTATTACACACAATGTGTATATTATTTTGAATTTACGCACACAGAGTAATTCTACTGATATTATAGTAGGTAAAAAGTTACCTTCTATAAATAGGGTAAATTTAAATCAATTTTTATTAGAGTGTAGTTTCGATAATAAAAATCGTCAAAATGACGATAAATCATCAAAACTGGCGACATTGGAATCACACACATTTTATTGTACTTGAGAGACTACAGTGGGGAATGAAGTAACAAATGAGCAAGCATTCTCACGTATTATATCACCTACAACAACATTAGCAAATGAGCACTGTTTATCCTCAATAATACGATGATCATTCATTTGTTTAGGTAGATTAAATTTTTGTTGATTTTTTTGTGTTTCAAGACTCTTCACCAGTTCATTGAACCCTAGCTTTAGCTCTTTTACATATTCAATTATTGTTATTGTTTCCACTGTAGGTTTTTTAAGCTCTCTTAGTTCAGTCAGCAAAGAAGAAATATGTGCAAGCAAATCAGACGAAACACCAATGCAATGATTGCAATTAAATACAATGTTTTTGTTTGCAATTAATATTTCACAGATCCTTTCATCAATTCAAGCACATAACAAATGATATTTTGCCCGACAAATTTGTGGCACATAATAAAAAAAAAATTGAATTTTATCGATGTGATTCGATTTTATTGATATTTATCGATTTCGTGTGCGAAGAAAATCTCAAAATTAAAAATAAATACAGAAAGAAGTAGTAGCAAAAAAAATTTCGAGTTCAAAATATATAGTGCACAGAAAAATGTACATAATTATTTGGTAAACTAGTAAGATCAATTACTCCACTCAAATTAATTTGTCATATATATGATGGATTTATTAATAAATGCTAAGGCAATTTAAAATCACTTTAATCTTCCTTATTTTAAAAAAATGTCTAAGTATATAAGTAACTTCCTATTCTCCTATAATATTTCATTACAATTAAGTATTCAATAAAATTTCCTTAAGTGAAAATTGATATCTTTACCCTTTTCTACTGTCATAGTTTTTTTTTGCGATATTCATCATTTGTGCAAAATGGCCAACTAATGTCAAGTGAATATAAAGAAATTGTAAAATGATACAAACAAATTCATAGAAGAAGAATGAGACAAAAAAAATTATAAAAAATAGTAGAAGATATTTATTCAATCAGTCAGCCACTCAGTCAGTCAGTCAACCACTTTAAATTTTAGAAGTGGGCAGGAAACTCTCATTGAACAAAAGAAAAATGTTCAACAATTTTAAATATTTATCTGACACATTTTTTGTTTGTTGCTTAAAGATGCTTGTCCTTTTTTACATTTGTTCGTATTTTTCTGGTTTCATTTTCCAAACCATAAAAAATGTAACATTTTGATTCGTTTTCTGGGTAAACCGAAAAAAAAGAAAAAATTTCGTACGCTAAAGAATGCTAAAATGAAGTTATTTAAATATATTTTTTATTTAAGATTTTATTACCGGAAACTTAAAAAAGCAAAAAAGGTAAAAGAGCAAATGTTGGCCATGTTATAAAAAATTAGATATCCTTAAGCTAATCTTTGTGTTTTTTCTGAAAAGGAAATAAAAAATAAAAGAATTGAAATGCATAAATTATATATGGGTTGTTGTATTTTCATTGCTAAACTACACAGATGGGTTTATAAAAATAGGAAAAAGAACCATTGAAGAAACAATTTGACCGATGTCAGGCAATGTGTATTAAATAGCAGTGCGAATTTTTGTTACAAAAATGATGTGGGCTGTCCAACTACTTGTATTGTTAATATGCTAGGAAATAATGCGCAATAGAAAATTTTGAATTATCTCAAACTCTTTGGTGATAAGAAATTCCCAAACTCAACTTTTTGAAAGTAATCTAAAAAATTGTAAGAATTTATCAAAAATTACCTCCAATCTTTTGTTTTTTTTTAAATGCTTTCAATAAAAACGCAATTTTAGTGCAGTGTTGTTCAATGTCATATAAGCACGCAGTTAATTAATATTATAATTAGTGTGCATTTGATCAATTTTAATGTTTGAGAGGAAGAATAAACCATTTTCTCTAAAATTCTAAACACATTAATTTTCAAATCAGACTAGATCTAGTTTTTGCCTTTTCTGTGGACATGCTTCATCAGTGATTTTCCATTAAATTGCATTAATTGTTCATATTGTTAGGTTTTTACACTGAGAGAATTATCATCACTTCAGCAATGAATTTCATCATAGCTTCAATAAAAACACTTTGAGACAAATGGTAGGGGTCAGTGATCGGGAAGGCTTCAAACTATCGGGGAAAGTTATATCGGTAAAAAAGAAGTTATACGTGTCCCGGCGTTTCGCTGGGTCAACCCTAGGAATCGAGATATATCGATTTGACCTTTGTTGGTCTTTTTTTTGACATAACTCGAGAACCACTAGTCTGATTTTACTCAAACAATTTTAAAAAAATTAAAAATTACAATTCCTTTAATCTGTTCATATAACGTTTTTCTATATACTCAACAGTTTTGCCGGTAAAAATAAATGTATGAAGAAAAAAATATTTTTTGCCTAAAATATTAAAAAAAAGTAATAAACAAAAGGTTATTGATTTTTATGGTAGCGGTAACAAATACTTATTTTTACCGGCAAAACTGTTGAGTATATAGAAAAACGTTATATGAACAGATTAAAGGAATTGTAATTTTTAATTTTTTTAAAATTGTTTGAGCAAAATCGGACTAGTGGTTCTCGAGTTATGTCAAAAAAAAGATATATCTCGATTCCTAGAGGTGACCCAGCGAAACGCCGGGACACGTATAACTTGTTTTTGATCGATATAACATTTCCCGTTGGTTTCATCCCATCCCGATTTTGACTGTCGCATAGTGTAATTAATAGTAGAAAATTAATTAAAAATAAAAATTATAAAAGATATTTTTCTCAGTATGGAAATTACATAAAACTATTGTATTTGAGAACTAAATGTTTAATATAAAATTCTAAATGTGGGTCTCATACTGTAGGTTTAACTTTAACTTAACTATAAACAAAAGAAAATGTCAAAAATGTACACAAAACAACAACAAATTTTTGGGCTAACTATTAACTAAAGTTTAAACCTGCAGTATGAGAGCCACCGTAATTGTATAAAAATTTTTAAAAATTAATGAAATGACAATATTTTATGAAAAAATTAAAAAAAATAAACAATATTGAACAATTTCACATATATAAAGAACATTTTCTTTAAATTCATGAAAATCTAATTTATGAAATTCAATGAATTTTTTTAATGAAGTTATGAAATTTTATGAAAGAAAAGTTATAAAAAATTTCATAATATTAATTAAATATTATATACATAATAAAATTCTTCATTGAATGGACGAAAAAGATTCTATGAAATTATATCATTAATATCATGAAGGATAATTCTTTCAGTGTACCATTTAAAAATGTTTGTTTATTTAATTTAAATAAACCGATTTCTTCTCTATTGTAGTAAAAATAACCAATTCCACTGATGAAACCAACTGTTAGGTTTTACATTCAAAAACCTACGTTTATCTCCTTTAGATAAATCGGTTAGTGCTCTTTCCAATTAAAATAACTCACACTCTTTTGTTTGATTTTGAGCTTATACATTTATTTATTTAACGCTTTATTACATACCGTAATAAAGTTTACAAATTTACCAACGATGTGATACGGAAAATTCCTGTGGTACTAAAACCACTTAATATCTTACTTAAGGAGGGACATGAAATTCGCGGCAGAGAAAACAGACCTGTTTTTAAAAATTCATAACTCAGTCAAAAACAAACATTTTTCCAAAATTTTATTATTGTATTTATTTATTTTTCACTCCAACATGGTTTATAGAGCTCCAAACTGGCGGCAGAGAAAAAAACGGGGCCTCGTGGTTGCAGCGCTGGGAGTCGCAAAAATTGTCCGATCTGGAAAAAAATGACTTTTTTAAATCTTAACAAAATTGGTTATCGTATGACACGCGCTTTTTTTTTAAATTTTTTTTAAATTTTTGGTGATGTTCCAAATTTAAAAGTGTGTTTTTTTTAAAAAAAATATTGACTTTAAAAATTCATAAAAAATCGAAAAAAAATTTAAAAAAAAAAATGCTCGTGTCATACGATAGCGAATCAAGTTTAAGAAAATACAAAAATGAACCCGCTAGTGCCGCAACCAGTACGAAAAACATGATTTCAAGATAAACGCGTTCAAAGTTTGTGTATAACCAGCTGCCGTACGTAAAATTAAAAATGCGCTCTCACTAATCCGGCTGTAACTTTTGAACTCGTAGGAATTTTTATATGAAATTTTTTTTCTTAGAATCTTAAGAATATTTACTAAAATACAAAATTAAAAAAAAAGTCGATTTCAAAAAACGGCCAATTTCATGTCCCCCCTTAAATATAGTATTACCGGATTGACAGATTTAGTAAATCCCATTTCTCGGTATATTTTTTCTTCTAAAATTCTAGAATTTTCTATACTTGACTAATCCAATTTCGTAACAATATAAATAATTGCATTGTTCTGTACAACTAAGCCTTGCTATATATGTTTCAATTTATAATTAGAGGATTAAAACTTTTTTTAATTTTACCGTTAACTGACTTTACCACCTCTGTTGCGATAGCTAAAAATTATATTATTTTTGTTAGTGCCTCACATACGCGTCGTTGGAATTAGTGTCCTTCAATTATTATTTTCTACTCCTGCTATTTTCATGCCCTGCTCTTTAAACATAAACAACTGATATGGGTCAAACATAATTTGAAGCGAAAGCATACATTTAAAAACACTACTTTAACATTTTTCCTTTTTCTGCTTAATTTATATATTGTTTCTAAGTTTTACGCTTGTCAGAAACCTAAGTCTTTTTATTTTATTCATATAATTTACTATTTTATTTGAATGGGATTTTTGTTATATTCCAAAAACATCTTTTACGATTAGTTTTCTGTTTTATTAGGTTCTATAGCTGTTGCTTTTATGCGTATAATTTTCTACTGTTTTATTGCTAGAATTGTATTAAATCCATTGATATGCACACGCATACAAATTTATATTAAAAAATAAATCTCTTAGGAAAAAAAAAGGAAAAGTTTCATTTAGTTTTTTCTAGTATTGATGTTAAAAACTATTGAGTTTTATAAAAAAAAAAAATTCTTGTACCTAAATGTATTTACATATTTTAGAGATTTCTTTTAAAATACACATATAGAAGAAGTTTGTATTATTTCTGTAGAATTAGTTCAGAAATTATTCAATAGAAAATTTTGCAAAAGAAACTTAAAGTATTGAAAGTATGTTATGAAAACAAACTTTGCATACTTTTAGGGGTGGTGTTCTTATGTTAAAGGAAATTCATAAGTTTTTAAATAAGTTGATGCTAAATAAATAGTTGTTAGGAATGTAAGATAAAAATGTAATTTGATCCGGTTTAATTGCAAACAACATTTTAATCCATTTTGTGGCGGCTATTTATTTTTCTATCGAAGAAAAGTTATGTTGTTTCATGCATTTGATCAAGAGCTGTATAACTACCACAAATATTTAAAGTGTGGACTCGATAAAAGTTTTACAAAGAAAACCCTTTGACGATCGAACTTAAACTGCTGGAAAATTTTCAAGTTGGGTTCGTGCTTATCGACCCAATATTTCTAAAGAAAAGTGTTGTTAAATATATGCATTTTATACTTCTTCTATGAAAAACTCCATGGGAAAAAGTAGTAAACAAATACTTCAGATCGAATTTGTGTCAAATTACCAAAAATTAAAAATATAACGGCAACAGCATATAGATATTTAATGCATAAGCATAGTTTTCTTCTAAAAAGTTTTTCAATTTAGAAAATTTTATGATATTACTAATTTGATAGCCCGGGTAAAAATCTTAATATGGTGTCATATATATTTACAGCTTATTTGATAAGTCCCCATATACAACCACATACAGCTTGATCCGAAAAATGGGTCATCTACATGTGTCTAATTATATAAAATTAGATATAATTTGATACAGTTTGATCCGAGATTTGTCCATATCCAGGACATCATATTATATCTAATTCGATATAAAAGTATCTGATTTTATATAATTTTGTCTAATAGTAGGTATACTTTTTATGCATACCAGCTATTAAATTGACATTGAAATTTGTATATTTTGAACAATTTCAAAGACCCAAATTTTATAACATAAAATACAAATTTAGTTAAATGCTTTTGTCTTCTAAATCGTACGCATCATTTTTTAACATGATTTTACATGCAAAAAAATCACTTGAAAATTATTTGGCTATGGAGTAGTTAACTCTTTAATTTGCAGACTACTAAATTTGATGTTAAACTCCCGGGTAAAAATAGTTATATATGATCATATATAATGTGATTGTGCTATATATGGCTATGAATGGAGTCACATTAAGACACATATCAATATATACAACTACATCTGATATTATTTTTTGAACAAATTTTTTATATGGTAATTGATACTAGTATATGTCCCCAAATCTTACTCCATATATAATTACATAAGCCATATGAAATTAATAAAAATATATGTAGTGATCGATATGATTATATATGGTTCCATGCAAAGTTACATAAAAATGTATGTGACGCCATACTAAAAATATTTTTTTGTAATTTTATATAACTTTATATATAATCCTATACAAACTAATATATAGTTCAACATAAATTTTAGTTATCTGTAAATTAAGATTTAAATTAACATGGCTTGACATATAACCATATAAGGTTCCATAAACAAATTAAGTTATTTTTTTATATATAATTTCATATTAAAAAAGTTATGCGTACGTTTCCTAAGACAAAAGCATTCAAATGCATTTTTATAAAACACAACCAATTTTTGTAGGAAAATTTTTAAACATTGGGTTATGTTTTCTAAAATTTGGGCCTTTAAAATTGTTTAAAATTTCAATTGTCAACTTAATAGCTGTTAAGCATAACTTCCAGTCATAAAAAGCCTACCTACTATCTGGTTGAATTATATAAAGTCAGATATATTTATATGGCAGTATATATAATTTGATATCCTGGATATGGACAAATCTCGGATCAAATTGGACCAAATTATATCTAATTTGATATAATTAGACACATGTAGATGACCCATTTTTCGGATCAAATTGTGTGTGGTTGTATATGGGAACTTATCAGATAAGATATAATTATATAAGACACCATATTAAAATTTTTACCCGGGCTATATATTAATTTCTGCGGGATTATATAGAAAGTTATATAAAATGACAAGAATATATTTTTAATATGACGACATATACAGTGTTATATAACTTAGTATCGAACCATATATGATCATATCGGTCACTACATATATTTTGATTAGTTTTATATGGCTTATGTAGTTATATATGGAGTCAGATTTGGGGATATATAATTATTTTTACTCGGGAGAGCATAATTTAGAAAATTATTTATCAATATACATTGTATTTAGCTTTCAAATAACTGAAAATTTTGTTATTTTTAACTGTTGAAAATAAATGAATTAATAACAGCTAACTAAAGGGTAGTCTAACCAAAACACACGATGTTAATTGTAAATAAAACAAAATGTTTTCAGAGAATTATCTTAATATTTTTTATTATGATAGAAGGTCTATGACAATTATGTGTGAAACAAAATATTGGCCAAATGCTCGCCACGGCTTCGGTGGCATAATTGAGGTTCAATGTCGTTAATGTGCCGAATTATCTCACCCTTTAGCTCTTAAATTGTTTTTGGCTTATTGAGGTACACTTTTTCTTTTAAATATCCCCAAAGAAAGAAATCCAACGGTGTCAAATCACATGATCGTAGCGGCGAATTAACATCGAATTAACAACAGCAATGTTTTCCGCAGAACGAACTGGGCGACCATGCACAGGTGTTTTCACATTTCCTACAGACCCGGTTTGCTGAAATTTGCGCACAATTCTCTCGATTGTGGACACATTTGGTCGATTATGCTGACCAAAGAAGTGCACGAAATATATTTTGATTTGAACGCCCATTTTCGTATAAAGCTTCAACAATCTTAAAGCGCTTCTTAATTGTGTACCTCTCTTTAATACGGCTAAATATCCTCTGTAAAACGAGCTAAGAACCATTTTTGTAGCTATTATAGTTTTCGAGATATTCAAAAAATAAACTCGTAACAAAGCAAAAAATTTGAAAAATTTTAACATTTTTTGAAATTTTAAATATTGAATAACTTTTGAAAAAAAAAATTTGTAATTTTTTTCCTTTGGCAAAACTTCGTTATATGATGAAAGAAAAGTTCTGACCAAAATTCATCCAAATCGAAGGGGTCGAGTCCAACCATTGGTCGATTTGAGATGGAATGACCCATATACTAATTACCAGGGCAAGGACTTTCATGCATCGAAAATATGCGCTTAAAATATGCACTATAAAATGGAAAATATGCACTTAAATATGCATTTATAACGAAATATGCACTAAAAACCAAAAAAATATGCAATAAAACTGAATGTTTTTTTAAATTATATTTTTTACTTACTACAAGTTACTATATTTACTACAGCTGGAAAAATTCAATACAAAAACTAAAAAAGACTTTGCAATTGTAGTAAAAGTAGTAAGAAACGAATACACTGAATACACATAGTTAAATATATTTTCGTGTGTGGCATTTTACCTGAAAAAAACTATTATAAAATAGAACTTAAATATGTGTACTATAAAATCGTACTAACTTTCGTAACTCAGAGAAAAAAGTGGCAGAAATTAATGCTCGGGGACAAGTTTCCTTAAAATAATTTTTATAAAATTTTTCAACTTTCTGTTTGTGAGCAATAACACCCGAAAACGTTAATTTAAAATTACATCTATAAAAAATGTGTTAGTGGATGACAACATATTGTATACTATGTGTTTCTCTGTCTAGTGTAGTGTTATATTACCAACAGAGCTTCCAAATAATTAATTCTTTAGAATATTTTTTAGTTTTAAAGTATGAATTCTTAAATCGAATTTCATATTCAAAAATATTAAAAAATATGCAATAATGTGCAAAATATGCAAAAATATGCAATAAAAATCATAAAATATGCCATAAAATATGCACTTAAAAGCAAAATATGCAAACATATGCATTTATAACAAAATATGCAAAAATATGCAACAACAAATCGATGCCATTTTTTTAGGAAAAGTATTTGGTCAAAATCATTTTTGGGCCACTGACTACAAACATGCATTTGCATGAAAGTACTTGCCCTGCTAATTACTACACAAACAACTGTACACAAAAAGAATTAAAAAATTCTAATTAAAATATTAAACATCTTTCTCATACCGTTCTTATAAATACAAAAACAAAACTTTTTAGAAAGGCACCAACAACGGAAATTGTAAATCTAAAAGAAATTTTGTTATTTTTTGTAACTTTGAATATTTATTTCTAAACAATTTTTAGAGGGTATATGTGCCTTGATTACTTGTTAGGTGCCAGCTGATATTGTTACTAGAAAGTTTAACATTTTTGGCCATAACCTTGGTTAGAACTTTTTGTCATTTTAGCATTATTTATGTTGTTTACAAAAAAGTTTAAGTTGTGTGACAGCAAAAAAAAAAAAATGGAATTAACCAGGGCTGGCAAGCAATGCCGCTAAAATACCATTATCAATTCAAAACCCTTTCATCTTACTATCATTAACTTTAAAATACCGTTACCGAAATAACTGAAATGCCGTTATGCTTAAAATACCAATACCAAAATCTATGAAGTATCGATACCGTTAAAATACCGTTACCAAATAAATGAAATGCCGTTATCTTTAATTCTCTGTTCTTAGTAATTGCACGTGGTTATTGAGCATTTTATATACAATAAGTTGATTAATTTGTGTTGTTTTTTTAATTGGTTTTTGGCAAAAAACAAAAAATTACGGTTTGCACCGAAATAACTGACTGCCGTTATCTTTAAAATACCGATACTGAAATAATTGAAATACCTATAATTTTAAAATACCGTTACCGAAATAACCAAAATATCTTCGTCCTTAAAATTCCGATACCGAAATAACTGCAAAAAATGTTATCATAAAATACATATCGTCACCGAAAATGCAAAAGGGAGTAACAACACTTTTTATTTTTTTACACGAGAACCAGAAAAAAACGTTGTAGAATTGAAGATATTCTATATTTTCTTCTCTTGTTTAACAAACGACTATAGGCTTATTTCTACATATAACTTTAAAATTTTCTAGGGAAATGTAATTTAGTCTAGTGCATCATAATCAATCAGAAAATCGGCTTAAATGTTTTTGTTGTTACGCCCTTTTGCATTTTAGGTGACGATATACCGAAATAAATGATACAAATTGTAAAAACTGGTCATGTGGCAAGAGGGCCGTTAAAACAAATTAGAACAGTTAATTCTAAATGGTACACGGCCATTTATCTGCCAGAAGTGTTCGGAGAAATGAGAAAAACCAACACCCCAAAATGGATAATTCTTCACCATGACAACACGAGCTCTCGCACATCGGCTCAAACAAGTGACTTTTTGAACTCTCAAAAGATAGAATTAATGGATAATCCGCCGTATAGCGCTGACTTGTCACCCAAAGACTTTTTCTTGTTCCCGCACATCAAAGATAAACTACGTGGAAAATGATTTTCAAATTTTTTTCATATTCAAAAACCATGTTTTGGAAGTGTCTCACGCGGAATGGAAAAAATGCTATGAAAATTGGTTGAAATGCAGGCAAAAGTATATAGATCATAAAGAAGAATATTTTGAAAAATAATATTTAAAGACATTTTCAATAACAAATTTCTGTTTTTTCATTGGTAAGCACCGTAAGTTGTTTGAGTTGCAACTGAAAAAACTGTTATACTCCATATAAAAAAATAATTTTTCACGACAATGAGTTTTACGTGAAAACTATGTAGACTTTGTTTTCACGCAAATTATCAAATTAAACTCCATTTTCGGAATTTAAATTACTATTTAAGGCCTTTAAAATTTGAGTGAAATTTTTCCACGTGAAAAACAACTTACGGTGTTTTAGGCTCAAAATATAAATAGTTGCCCTTTAAGTAAGTTGTTTCGGTATCACGTGAAAAAAAACTGTTATACTCCATATAAAAAAAAGATTTTTCACGTGAAAATTGTTTAGAGTTTGTTTTCACGTAAATTTAATGTACAAGACTATTATTTCTCTTGGAAAAGAGTGACATTTTGTGTTTATTGGGATTGTGTCTTTGTTATAAAATTAAAAAAAAATTTTAATTTTTATATATTAAATTGCAATTTGAGGCCTTTAAAATTAGAATAAAATTTTTCCACATTAAAAACAGCTTACGGTGCTTTATGTATGAAAAATAGCTGTGTTTGTGCGGCAAGTTATCAACGTTGGTTTATGTCATTCTCATATAAATTTGACATAAGCCAACGTTTAGTGTTAACTCTTAAAGTTACTAATGTCAAATTTGTATGAGAATGACATAAGCAAACGTTGGTAGCGTGCCGCACAAATACAGCTAATATAAATTTTCAAACATTTCAAACAAAAAAAATTGTTGGAAATAAAATTTCAATAAAAAAAAATACGTTTGTTTTTACAAATTAACCCCTAAATTCATAAACGAGTTGTAAAATTATAGGAGGTTTATTGAACAAATTTTGTATGAAAATGACGTTTTGTAAAGCTGCTATAACTTTACAATGCATTTATGAATTGAGGGGTAAGTTTCTATGTAATGTTGATCTGATAATTATGATTTATTTTGCCAAATAACTTTTCAGATAAAAATGGTCCAACATAATACATTTATAATTTCCCTCGTTTTTTGGTGGTTGCCTTATAAAAATTGAAAATGCGGTGGGTGATTATGAAACACTGCATTGAACTACATTTTTCGTCATTATGTAATCAAAACATTCAGTTTTGTAAACGAATTTCTTAAAATATCTGTTGATATTTTTTGCTTCTCCTATAAAAAACTCAAAATATTTATTACTTACATTGTTTTGCATTTTACCTAACGATATGAAAAAAAAAATTGGCACACAGTTTGTATTATAATTGAAATTTATTTGAAAATAATAAAACCTAATATTCGTACAAATAACATAGAGTTAACAAAATATGCTTCTATATTTGATATCCTGTTGTGACTGTATTGTTATTCTGGTGGTAAAAAAAAATATTTTGAGAAAACAAATTTCAAGCTGTTACTTGTACCATAACATAAACTTATGATTTTTATTTCCAAAAATAATGAAAAATACTCGAGTTGGAATATTTTTATGGGTTTTGTTCGTATTTTATTACCTTACTTATTTTACAGAGATAAATTTTGATTTCAGATAACTAAGGATCACCATCTGTATAACTATGGAATTACTAAAAAAGTATCCTCTTGGAATAGAAAGTGTGATTGTATTTTTTTCCTTTTATTATTATCCTTAAAGCTTGTTTACGTACACATTCATACTCACATAAACATTCAGTAAAGCACCAAACCGTGTCTGAGTTTATCAAAATCTTATTATTGTCTGCATCTGCAGTGACAAATCTTGAAATGCATTTATAACGTGTTTTTATTTTTATATTCTATATTTTTTCAAGTATTTTATTTCTTTCTTTTTATTATGATTTTTATTTAACCCACAGTCATCACAGAGATGATGATGAAGTCTGTCTGCTATTGTCTGGTTTTTTTGGTAGTTTTTCTTTTTATGAATGAAAATATTCTGTGTCTGCAAAGGCTACAGAGAATAAACGTATTACTTATATTTGTAAGTTTTTCTTAGACACATGTTCGTAAGTTAATAAATATTCCTTTTTTTTTAATTGAAAAAGTCATTTTAATTTATGTCCAAGTAACAGAAATTTTTAGAAATTATTTTTAAATCTTCGACAGTTTTAGAAATAAGAAAAGTTATTGAGATGCTCAAAATATTTGGTATATAAAAATATGCAAAAGTGCTGTAAACTCATTTTAACCAACAAAGGAAGTCTTCCAACGAGGACCCACAGATCTTAATGAACTTCGGATATATTGTAGAGGAGAAAAAATTTAAGGACACGGTTTTTTAACGGCTAATCTAATACTAAAAAGTCAAAAATGGTATAATTTTTCAGACCTTCGAACGTCTACATTTTTAAAGATTTGGGAACTTCTTTCTTTTAACATCCCTGTTAAAAATTCATATATGTGGATTCATACAGGTTTAATATATGTTCGGGCATCTCATAAACATACATGCATGGATACATAACATATCGGCTAAAAAGTTCGTAGGATAAACAATAAAACAACAATTTTTTTTGTTGCAAAATTCAACTTTATTCATCAACATAGTCTCCTTCAAGAGCGATACAATCACTCCAACGCCTTTCTAACATTTCGATGCATTTTTTATAGAATGATTTATCTTTGCCGTTAAAATAGTCAGCGAGAATTTTTTTAAAGTCTGAAAACAGGTAAAAATTGTTAGGAGCCAAATCTGGGTGCGGAAGCAATTGAAAGTGTAATTCGTGCAATTTGGCCTACGATTTGTGACACGGCTAGGGTTTTTCTTTTCCCGGACTTTTTCATTTCCCGGGACAGTGGGATTTTTTTCTGAATTTCCCGGGATCCCGGGAATTCCCGCTCGTTAGAAAACAAATAAGACATATGTTGTACTTTATTTTTATTAAAACACCGTCCGACAAAGTTCATCTTTTGGTTGTACCCATGCTAAAATCTACTTAATATATATTGAAAGGAGGGCTAAATATAAAATATGAATGACTTCCACTTTTTCTAGATCAATTCGTTTAACAGTTTAAATTACTATTTAGGTAATATATTTATATGGAAGGCCGTCTTAATTATAAAATGAAATATATTAACTAAATATTAATTCGCGGTTGGAACGGTTAAACGAATTGATATATTAAAAAAAGTGAAAGACACGTGTATTTTAATTTCTTCTCTTCTTTCAGGATATATTGGAATTCTTAATGGCTGCAAACTTGTCTCGGACCAGTTTTATAGTTAGAACTAAGATAGATTTTTGCTGAAGTATTTCTTAAATATGGAATCCAAAAATTTGTATTTGTAAAGATTTTGTTTCTATGCAGATTTACAGAAGTATTTGTATAGAATTATTTTATAAAAAAATTTAAAAGTGAGTATTCTTCGCACAAATTATTAGGCAAATTCTCTCGCATATTTTTAACTAGAATATTATTAAATCATATTTTATTCATCTTAACACACTAGATATAGCGAAAAATATAATTTAATACGTATGCCTAATTGTTTACAATCAACATGGATTTATATTTTAGGTTAAAAAATAATTAGAATATGCATTTACAATTAACGATTCATTGTCGTTCATAAATCTGTGCTTCATAAGTTGTCGATCACAGTTGAATTCCATAGGAAGCAGCTGAATAAAAATGACATTGTTAGAATTTCGTTGATGTTAGTCTAATTGAGTTGCTTCAATTTGCTTATTTGTTTCAATTCAATATAAATAGATCATCATCAACTATTAACCTATAAATGCAAAGAATATTGAGGATGGGTTTGTATCAGAACCCGAAAATACGTATTCTATCCTGCTGGCCTTATCGAATTTTTAAAATTTTTATTCTATGTAATTTACTTGTAAAAATTTTATCATCTCTCTTTTAATAATAATTTAATAATAATAATAATAATTTAAAGGAAAATGTGATAATATTTGATTTCAAATTGAACAAAAAACATTCATTTAATAGTATTTTAATTTTAATTGGTATCTCTTGAATAGAAATTTTTAATGCCACAACTATTTAAAAAGAAATAATTTAATTTGCATAGTTGCATTTTAAATTAATACATAAAGAAATCCAAAATAATTTGAAAAAGCATCTGCATAATATTTAAAAAATACAATTGAAATAAGTAGCAGATGAAATTTAAATAAAATTTTTTGAAGTGAAAAAACCTCGAAATACTCAATTGAAAATATGAAAATATTACTAATTTTTTAATGCCTAGTTTTTCTGGAGGTTTTGGAACTGAGATACAGATGTTGAAGTGAAGAGCAAAGATCACCATTTTAAAGACAAAATAATATTTTTTTTTATACTATAAATTTTTTTTTAATAATTCAGTTTATTAAATTTTAAATCGCATTTTTAATTTCAAATATTTCTTAATTAAATGAATTTCAAATCCATGCTTTAAATTTAATTTTCTAGCTTCCAAAATTGCAATATATAATAGCTAAAACTTCTGTAAAAGAATAAAAAAAATCCCGGGAAATCCCGCACAAAATTCCCGGGATTGCGGGATTGAAAAAAGGGCGGGTTTCCCGGGAAACCCTAGACACGGCGCATGGTCTTGGTGAAAGAACACTTTTTTCTTCTTCATGTGCGCGGTTTTTTGCGATTTCCTCCTTCAAACGCACCATTTGGGCCCTGTAGTGATCGCTATTGATGGTCTGGCCTTTTTCAAGGTAATCAATGTATAAAATTCCAGCCGCATCTTAAAATACTGATGGCATAACTTTACCAGCTTACTGTTGCTTCTTTGGCTTCTTCGGGCAAGGTTCCAATTACTGTCCACTCAGCTTACTGCCGATTCGACTCTGGTGTGAACTGAAATATGTTTGTGTTTTTTACAAAATTTTTGCTTTTCCCTTATTATCCCACTTTTTTAACTTGACTTTATTTTTACTTAATTTGACACCAATGTAGTTAGTGCGTTGCACTGTTACGCACAAGGTTGAGGGTTCGATGCCCAGCAACAGGAACATCATTTTGAAAAATTAATAAGTATGATTTTTATATCCCTCATACACATTGCAGCGTCCTACTTCGGTAAACAGCTTCAACAAAGTTCGCCAACTCCCAATCAGATGGCGTGCAACAACTGTTCTAAGATTCAACGTCTCGCGGACAGTGTTGCCATATTTGAAGCTCTTCATCTTTCTCCTCCTTTTATCTCTTCTCTTTCCGCTTTCCAAAGAAAGCAATACGTTATTATTAAAACGATGTTTAAGAATTTTCCAAACACTTTTGCCTGTCAACAGATATAAAACTTTTTGTTAAACTTCCAAAATTAGCATTTTTTGGTAACAAACATTACTATATTAAAGAATTTTTTTTACTTCATTTGTAACTTGTGTTAAAAACAATTAAAAAAACTTTCGTTGCATTGCAGCGGTTAACAAATATTGTGGTGCCAGTTATGCTACCTCAAGGAGTTGTTTAATTTTTTTAATATACAAAAACAAGTCCAAAAATTGCCATTTACTACATTCTCTCACTTCTTCGAATAGAACATGTTAAATTGCTTTATTTCTCACTATAATATTAACAGATTTTATTTGAGACTATCCGTTAGCATTTTTGTAAATTCAACTGATTTTCTATTATTTTTATAAACATGTTGAATTAAGTGTACAAATGACCAAAAAATCTTCCGTATTCCATTTCCGTTAAGAATGATATAAAAATATATTATTTTCTAAGTAAATATAATTTTTCACCCCCCAATTGTGAGTTTTTATTTGCAATTTTATTGTATAACCTTTTCCGAGTGTGTTTTATGGGATTTTTATGAAGTCCTGGGTGTTACTATGTACATATGTCTCTCTCTTTTATTTTTTTGTTCTTTTTTCGTTGGTATCCTCATTATTATAAAGTACTTTCTTTTATGTTTAGTTAGTATGGGTTTTTTTTTATTATTTGGCTTAACCATACAAGTGAAAGATTTGTTTGGATTTCATTAAAAGTATCCTTGACTGAAATAAAAACGTGATGAAAAAATGAAAATAAGAAA
This sequence comes from Leucophora obtusa, assembly GCA_949987735.1. Classification (NCBI taxonomy): domain Eukaryota; kingdom Metazoa; phylum Arthropoda; class Insecta; order Diptera; family Anthomyiidae; genus Leucophora; species Leucophora obtusa. The sequence continues at coordinate 176,357,684 of OX465297.1, forward strand.
AAAAAAAAATAATAAAAATAAAAACGATAGTACATTTAATATGTCATTCATGTAAAGTATGTTAGTTTAGCTAGGGGTGGGGGTTATTACTTCTATATGTATCTGAACAAACAAATATTTTGAAGGACAAAATAAAAATAAACATTGAGTAGAATTTTTAAATTAAGTTGATGGAATTAAATATTTAAGTTGATTAATCAAAAATATTAGAAGTTATATACTGAATTTTATATTTCACAGGGCTTGAGAACAAATAAGATTATCAGCATTAACTGTCGATGGTCATAAATTGATGCCTTTTACTGCCAATTTTTAACAACTTGAGATAAGAATGCCAATGACATTATGCCATATGACTTCTGTATGCTTTCTTATCATCAAATATGAAAAAAAACAGATGGGAATTTATCACCATCATTTTTATCGACTTTAAGTTAAGCAAGTTAAATAAAAATTTAATATATTTCTATAAAAATAGATCGGTTGTCTATAAAAATATATACTCGTAGTACAACCATACTCATTTCTTTCCCTGGTAGTTGTTTTGTTTTATTATTGTTTACGAAGTCTGCGTTTCCTGTACACTAATAGAAAAAAGCTGTAAATATTTTAGTTAAAACTACTAAAAATTATTTAAAAATTACCTTGCTGGAAAAACTTTTGAAAATTATTAAAACTCATTTTTGCTAAATATTAGCAAACATAAGAACAGCAGAATAAAACTGCTGACCTAAATTTTAGTTAATAGAAAATAGCAATTTAATCTGCTAAAATTAGCAAAAAAATTTAGCCTAAAAATTAGCAGCCAGAAATATCCCAAAAAATTAAAAATTTTCGAAAATTTTCCCACCTTTTTAGCAACATATGGATTTAGTGCCAAAAGAATTGCTCATTTTTTGAGACCAAGAATGAATCAAGCCAATTTCGGATACCCTGTTCTGAAGAGGAGCATATTCCAGTGAGAGCGTTCTGCATCGATCGAAACAAATGGTTTGGCAACAATCTTAATCGAGTAATGCCTCCAATTCATAATCTTCGAACTTTTTTAGCTGACCTGGGCGGTTTTTGTGTTCCATGTCAAAATTACCACTTCTGAACCGCACAAACCATCTCTCGCACGTTGAAATCGATGGAACATATTCAAGAAAAGCTTCGGTATGCAGTCGATGTGCTTCAGCTAGACTTTTTTCAAATTGAAAAAGTAAAGCAAAACTTTCCGCAAATTATGCTATTTTGGCGCAAAATTGGACATTTTTGAAGACAAAACAACTTTTTTATTTGCACAATTTTGTTTAATGACTTAGTAGGAATAATCTGGGTAAACACCAGAGACCAGAGACTATTAATTATAGAGATAGGAAATCAAGACTTATACTACTTACCGGTAGAGGGCGCTGAAATTTAGTATTACCGGAGCAACTATTTACTATCGCTTTAGTATCAGCTGAGACTATATTTTAAAACTTAAATACTGCTGAAAACTGCTCAAAATAAGGAAAAAACAAGCGCGGAATATATTCAAATAATAGAGACTATTAATTATAGAGATAGGAAATCAAAACTTACACTACTCACCGGTAGGGGGCGCTGAAATTTAGTATCACCTGAGCAAATATTTAGTATCACTTTAGTATTAGCTGAGCCTATATTTAAAAACTCAAAAATTGCTGAAAACTACGCAAAATGAGGAAAAATCAAGTGCAAAATATATTTAAATAATAAAATTTGAGAATTCCTATTTTTTTGTTGCTTTTTTGTTTGTTATTATTTCAATTCAAATAAAAACAGAAAATTTTCAATTTTTTGAACAAAGTGCCATCTAGTGATAACGATGTCGTATTTTGAAGTTATACAAAAATAATAAGAAACTCTACTCCTACTAATATAAAAAGGATAAATTTACTCCAGGTGGTTTATTATGACTTCCTTGTGCCAAAAAGCTGTCTATTTTTATATATGTACCTCATTAAGTTTTCGAAATTGAAGCGATATTCCCAATAATTTGAATGGTACAATTTTTTACTTTTTGTCAGTATCAAAGAGCGATGACCGAATTATTATGACAAAATATGCATTACTTATTTCTCAAAGTCTGGAAATAATCGGAAAACATTCATTCGTCAAATATGTATAAGTTGATGATATTACACTGTACAATAAAATCAAACTTTTTTTTCCAAAATAACAAGGTTCTGACAACTAATTCTGGCAGGGAGTAAAAAAAAAATATGCGTGGTTTTAAAAATTTACCTCCGGCCCTATGTTTTTTGCAGGGTTATAATTTTCTCTCTATTGCAAATGTTTATCGCCATGGTAAGCCATATGAATCTTCCATTCGAGGTACAATGAGAGAATTATATGCATGATATCAATGAATTTTTGCATTAGATCTATGAATTGTCACTGGAATTCATCCATTGAAACTTTTCATTAAATTAATGCAAAGGTTAATGAAAAATTTCATATAATTTATTAAAAATTTAATACGACTAATGAAAAGGTTTCATTAAAAATATTTTCATTAAAACTATGAAGCTTTTTCATAGAGTTTATGAAATTTTTCATTCCTATTGTGAAGAACACTTCATTAGTTTAGTGAAAAAATCTCATTAACACTCGTCCAAGGAATTCTCTCTGTGTATAGGACGTGTTCAGCAGACTTACGTAAAACATTACGAGAAATATTTTTGTGGAACATTTTAACCCTCCAACTCTTCAATTAAAGAGACTTTTTTGGCCCATTTTTAAAAAGGGACAAACACGACAAGTAAGTTGAAGAGTTAGAGGGTTAAAATATTGGGCAAAAATATTTGTCATGAAATTCTACTATAAGTCTCTGAAGACATTAAAGTTGAAAATTTAATTTCAATGCCAGAAGTAACTTAAAACTAACCCCCCTAAAATCCAGGTTTGTGGGACATTTGAGCGCCAATTCAGAATAAGTAAAAAATTAACCGTTAATTCTTCTTTGCATGATGATGGAAATTTCCATCATAAAATTTATTGACGAAAAGTTGCACACAAACACGTGATTTGTAAATTTTTTGTTGCTAGCAACAATTTACATGACTATTCAATTGGAGCACATCTGTCAAAAAATTAAAGTAAGCTTCATTATCAATTAGCAGGTTTAAACTTGCCACCCAATATATTACAGCGATTTTTTCACAAAAAAAGAAAAAATCATGCAAAGAAGGGTTAATAACAATTTAAGTTCTGACTTATTTCTGGCACTCAAGTTGAATTTTTAACTTTGATGTCTTCAGAGACTTACAGTAGAATTTCATAAAAAATATTTTCGCGGAAAATTTTAACTCTCTAACTCTTCAACTTAAGGGTCTTTTTTGTCCCTCTCTTAAAAGGAGCCAAAAAGTGCCTTTAATTGCAGAGTTAGAGAATTAAAATGCTCCACAAAAATATTGCTTGTAGAAGAAAATGGAAGATTCACATGGTTTCCTATGCCGATGCGCTATAAACATTTGCAAATGGGGGAAACTTTAACCTCCAAAGATTTAAGAAATTGTATTTTAGGCAAATAATTTAGAATTAACTTCTAAGTGCTCTTCTGGACGAAATAACACCTTAAGAAAAATTTAAAAATTACTTCTTTGTTAATTAAAACTAGAGCTTGCAAAGTCTAACAAATTGTGTTTGCGCTAATTTTCGGAAATTAACCCTTGAGTGCTTTTGTGGTGAAAATTATCCCTAAAGGAAAATTTAAATAACACTTTTTCTTAAAAAAAATATTTATTTTAATTGGGGAAGAATTAATATATTTTTTAAAAAATCCTCAATGGTAATTTTGACCAAAAGGGCACTCAATGATTAATTTTCAAAAATTAGCTTCAACACTATTGTTAAACTTAGCGAACGCTAATTTTAATTGAAAAAGAATATATTTAAAAAATTTTCCTTTCCATAATCCTTTTTTTTATTTTAGGGCGAATTCGCCGCGGAACATGTCTATGGGAAGTGACGGTCGAAATACGCAGGTTGACAAAATAAGGACCATTTTAAAATTTTTGCAACTGTATTTCAGAAAATATCGAATTGAGAAAATATCAATTGAAATTAAAAATTTTCATTTGAAATTCAGAAAACCTCAATTAAAATTCAGAATTTCTGTTTGAAATTCGGAAGTCATCAATTGAAATTCAAATTTTCCATTAGAAATACAGAAAATATCATTTGAAATTTAGAAAATGTGATTTGAAATTCAGAAAATATCATTTAAAGTTAATAAAACATCAATTGTAATTCAGAAAGTATCAACTGATATTCAGAAAAAACGTCAATTGAAATTCAGAAAATATCAATTGAATTTCAGAAATCGTCAACTGTTATACGATTTCTGAATTTCAATTGATATTCTCTGAATTTAAATTAATATGTTTCGGAATATCAACTGATTTTTTCCAAATTATAATTTCAGAATTTGAAATGATATTTTTTGAATTTCAGTTGATATTTTCTGAATTTTAAATCATAGTTTCGGAATTTCAAATGGAATATCAGAACTTCAATTTACAGTTTCTGAATTTCATATGAAACTTCTGAATTTGAATTGGCATTTTGTGAATTTCAAATGTAAATTATGAATTTCAGTTGATATTTTCTTAAGTTCATACGGAAATTCAGTGCTTCGGTTGATATTTTTTGAAATGCAATTGCAAAAGATGTGGCAAGCACTTTACATCTAAAAATACTTTGTTTATTATTGTGTAAGAAAATGTTTAGCGCATTTGGTATTTACATTTACTAAATTTGCTTAACATCATCTAAATCTTTACTCATTTTATAGTTGTAAATATACAGACATTTTTTAGCGTGTATTTTTATCATATTTTCTACTTATATATCTACAAATTTGTCTTTTGTACGCTCTAATGGATTGGAAAAGGAATAGATTTATCTATTTCAAGCATTCTGTCAATGACACAACCAGTATTTTTGCTATTTTAACTTTTGACAGCCATAAAGACAATACAGACACAATGGAATAAACTTGAAGGGGAGGTTCTTTTCTATTGTTTAAAATTTTCCTTAAAAAATACTTCAAAAATCAAACTTTGAAGAGGCGCTAATTTTCAAATATGTTTTTTGTTGTTTGTTTTGTATGATAATGAGCATTTGGGGAAACATGTGATAATTGAAAATAAAAATAATTTGCAAAGTTCTTAGAAATTCTTGAAAAACCAGAGAAATATCTGTTTATTTGAATATTAAAAAATCTGTAGAAAACCTCATAATATAATCATAAAATTCAATTCCCCTCTTGTTTCTGAATGATTATGCAAATTGAATTGTGTAATTTGTTGTATAAAAAAAAAAAAAAAAAAATTACAGCAACGGCCTAAAATTTTGTGTTTATAAACTTGTCACTTTTGTATTCATTTGCCTACTTTATTTTTGAGTCAAGTGTTGCTCACTTTTTTTTCATTGTATCAGCGCACTATGAAGCAGGAGTATAAAATTCTGTAATTTAACAGACTTTTTGTTTTTACCCAGCAAAAACAGACATTACCGAGTAATTAAGCAAGTAAGTAGCACAAAAAGGGTTTCACTACTTACCAGGCTATTTACTCGCAACATTACTTTTGTTCGCGATGTCCAAAAATTCATGGGTGGTCATTACCCTCTCGCTTACAAAAAAAGTGGGAATAACGAGTTACCCATAATGAAATAATAAGTAGTTACTCACAAAGATAGAATAAGTGGTTACTCAGAAATTAGGAAATAAGTGGTTACCCTACATTGTAAAATAGTTGGTCATATTGGGAAAAAAATGTTTACCTTGGAAAATTTCCTATTTAGTTCAAAACAAATTTATTAAAATATTAATATAAAAAAGACTAAATCAGTACTTATTTAATCAATTACCAGTAAGTGATTACTTTGCAAGAATATATAAGTACTTCTATAACTTATTATCGGTAAGTCATTATTTTGTATTTTAAAGTAATGCAAATTGTAATGATCTATCATTACTTGGTAATCCGTATGGTAGTGACCTGTCATTACCATGTTTCTGCTGGGTAACTTTAGGCTTAAAATGAAATCGTTTAAGGCAATTTTTATAGTAAACACTTAAGTTTCTTTTTCTAAAATTTAAATGTAGTATTCAAGCCTCTAATGTTCTTCCTTCTGGTAGAGATAATATCTATAAATAGAGAAAACAAATTCATTGTGACAACTAAATCTTTTGCCAACTGAATACTTTGGTTGAAGCTACCGACATATTTGTTTGTGTCAACAGAATGTCAGCTAACACAATATATATTCAATTGTGTCTGGAATATATTTAATTACGCTTTACAACGAAATTATTCGATTGTTGTAACCAAATCATTCACTTGACAAGTAATTTGGTTGTCAAGGAAGTTCAAGCACTAAAAATCCTGTTTTAAGTACATAAAATATTTATTAAAAATCAAAACATATTCGATTTGAGCTTTAAAGATATGCATATTAATTATTTGTTTTTGTGTTTACAATATTTTCAATTCAATTCTAGCAATGTTTTTGCCTGAAAAAGTATTTTTAACATCGCAAATGACTGTTTATTATCGTCGGAAAAGTAGTAGTTGCACTTTTCTGTTCTTTTCGCCTTTCTGATAAAACCAAATCAGAAAAATATTCACAAATATGAATACTTTTAATATAAATTGATACACAGAGAAAATTACTAACCCTAAAAATCTAATTTAATGTATGCTAAATATAAAAATAGTTTTTAAACAAATATTTATTTTAGGTGCATAATAATTTATTTACGCAAATTTTTGTTAGAAAACTTCAAAAAAATTAAGACCTGGTATCGATACAATCATAAAATTTACAACTAAAATTTGAATTTTTTGAATTCTACTGTTGTTTTGTATGAAAAGTTATGACTCTCAGTCTTAAAAATAGTCTTAAGATGGTCACAATGAGTCACAAGTAGGAATAGGCACCTTAATCAATTAATAATTTAATTGACTTTTGAAAAAAGTAAAAAAAGTGCCCCCTAAAAATAAACCTTGGTTTGTTTTATGATCACTGCCATCTGAACCATTTTTAAAAAAAGGTCTTTTTTTAGTTTTCGTAAGAAATTTGCATCTTAGCTAAACCAAACATACTCAATATCGGTATCATATGAAATGTTTTTAGAGGCGCGTCCAACGATTCAAGCATATCCTGACATGTCCAATTTTCAAGGATATTCTATAAAAGAAAGAAATTTTTGACTCTTTTGTACGGAGATATTTGTGATTGAAATGTCAAACTTACATATCATAATCTATAGACGATATAAGTGAACACGTGTTTCAGATTTTTTTGAACTTCGCGATTTTCCGCGTTTTATCAGAAATTCAATATGGTGGAAACAATATGTTCTAAATAGGGCAATATGGATACCAAAAATTTTGGTTTGACAAGTGAATCATCGCTGAGTTTTGCAAATTTCATACATTTTGCAAAACTCAAATTTTGTTAAAATTTTTGATAGACCACACCACATGATTTTAGATCTACTAAATTTTTCATTAAAACATCTTGGGCCACATTTATGATCAAGCCATTTATAAATTATGTTCGTGTCACTCCTACCTGCCCGAGCACAGTGGACCAAATGCTTAATCTGGCGTGCATTTCAAAAGATGAATTCCATCTGGTGGCGTTGTCCAATACTGGCATCGCTATTTCAGCACCACCCGACCGTACTGATGTTCGAATTTTTTTTAACAAGAGATCTGCATTCGGAGATTTTGGGTTCAAGCTGTTTAAAACGTCGTAAGCCGCCAAAAATAAGTGCGAAAATTGCTTATATAAAATTTAAATCGTCCATATCTCGAAAACTAGAAGAGCTAGAGGAAAACTGACTGCACCAAAGGTGAAAATCCACCACCACTAAGCCTCGTAGAGAAAAATAAATGCGAAAATGAATTTTGGGATTTTTTTTTAATTTTTGAAGATTTTTTTGAAATTTTCACCATATAATTTTTCATCGTTTCTAATTCTGACTATTTTCATGATTTCGAATTTCTGACAGTTTTGTCATTTTCGATTTTTTTTAATTTTGACGATTTTTTCTAAATTTTACTTTTTTAATTTTTGCAGTTTTTTCAAATATTCGCGAATTTTTCTAATTATGTCGATTTTTTCAACACATGACTATTTTCAAATTTTGGAGATTTTTCAATTTTGGCAATTTTTCTGAATTTTTGGCGATTTTTTTAAATTTTAGGGATTTTTTCCAATTGTGGAAATTTTTGACAATTTTTTAAAATTTTTGACGATTTTTCAAATTTTGCCGATTTTTTCCAATTTTTGGGCTTTTTTCCAATTTTGGAAAATTTTTCAAATTTTTACAATTTTTTTCAATTTTGGCGATTTTTTTTTAATTTTTGAAGATTTTGTCAAATTTTGACTTTTTTTCAATTTTAGTGTTTTTTTCAAATTTTGGAAATTTTTTTCCATTTTGGCGATTTTTTCGAATTTTTAACGATTTTTTCAATTTCGGCAATTTTTTTAAATTAAATTTTTTTTAACGATTTTGACGATTTTTTTCCACTTTTTGGGATTTTTCCAATTTCGGAAATTTTTTGAAATTTTGGCGATTTTTTTTAATTTTTGAAGATTTTGTCAAATTTTTCACAATTTTTCAAATTTTTACTTTTTTTTTTTTTTTTTCGAATTTAGTGTTTTTTTTTCAAATTTTGGATTTTTTTTTTTCAAATTTTGACGATTTTTTAAAATTTTTTTTTCCAATTTTTAACGATTTTTTCAATTTTGGCAATTTTTTTAAATTTTGCAGATTTTTCAAATTTTTGACGATTTTTCAAGTTTTGACGATTTTATCTGATTTTTTCCAATATCGGCGATTTTTTTAAATTTTGGCGATTTTTTTAAAATTTGAAATTTTTTTTTTTAAATTATGCAATTTTAAATTTTAAAGATTTTTTTAAATTCGGCGATTTTTTCATATTTGTCAATTTTTTTTTAAAATTTTTGGCGATTTTCTGAAAATTTGGACAGTTTTTTTTTAATTTCGGCGATTTTTTTCAATTTTGGAGATTTTGTATCCATTTTTGCATTTTTTTTAAATTATTATCGATTTTTTTTATATATTTGCGATTTTCGACAATATTAGCGATTTTTTTCTAATGTTAGCTGTTTTTTTAATGCACGTGCATATGCACTTGCACTCGCACTCGCACATGTGCATGTGCGAATTTGTATTCGCACATCGCACATCGCACATGGAGATGTGCATGTGCGAATAGTATTCGCACATGCACATCCATGGAATCAATAACTCACAAATCAAGCGTATATAGTCCAAATACGTCTTTAGTCTCATTGTTTTCAATTTCTTGCAAGATAGGTTCAGACAGTAAAGACACAACATCAGCACAAAAAGGGTCTGACTTTCGATATTTGAAAGATTTTTTTTGAAATGCACGTTATGATGGGATTCGATTGCACTATTAAAGATTGAAATAAATCTTGCAGTGTTTTTTCACGCGAAACATTTCGTGTATGAAATTCGCGTGCATTTCTAACATTTTTATTTCTTGACTCTAAGGCCTCTTCTGTTATCATGCCAATCGGTAAAGAAAACTGTTGAGTTATATCTGCCCCATGTATTAATATTTTGTGGAGGCTGGACGACATATAGTAACAGGGATAGAGAAAGCAGGAAAAAGCTGCAACATTTACAGTGTATCCGTACACACAGAAAACAGGTTCAGTTCTGATAACCCCATTTGTAGTCAATCGCATGGTTCGGTTGTGGTAGCCGAAACCAAACCGTTGAAATTCAGCACAAATTCAGATACCGAAAATCAATTTTGGTTGTCTGCCCCATTGTTGTTCAGCTTAAACATCACTTCTTATTTTGCGTTACTTGTTCCTAGACACTTATATTTTTATGTCTCTGTATTGCTACAACCATCCATACTATCGTCAATGAGTTGTAGTGTACGAGTATCTGGCAGTTTATATTAAAGTACGTCTTTTACCGTCATTACTGCTTGTCAAGAAAAATTATTATTAGGATTTAGTAAAAAACAAAAAATGATTTTTTGTTGTTGCTGTAAGTATCCTTCTTATTTTGTTTCTTGTATATTTTCTTCCCACACAACTTGTCAAGTATTTTAGCTTTCCGTGATAAATATTATATTCTATAGTCTAACTTATAGTGTTCTCATCTGGTTTGAAGTGGCTTTTACTTTTACACAATTACGTTTTGTTATAAATACATAATTAAATAAATTTCATTTAGAAGCAACATTAGTTTGGTTTTTTGCAGCTTAGCTCTTGTTTTTGTGTGGGTTTAATAGAGTATAATGTAACTGTTACTATCGTATAACCTAAGTAATATTGAATGTTATATCAATTAATTTTATGTTAATTTCTAAGTGTAATTTTTGTTTTATAATGCTTTCTAATTTAGTATTGTTATCACTAGGGCTGGGAAGTTCATGAATTTATCATTTTCTATGTTTAAAAGAATGTATTTACGTGAACTTCCTATTTCTAGTTGCTAATCTCCTATAATGAAAGGAATTTGAGTGATAAGTGTCTTTTTTATTAAAGAGGTGTAAATGGAATTTTGTAATAGAAAAAGCGTATTTCAGGTACGGACTTCTAAATGTTGTTAGTTCTGGAATTTGGCACAATTTGAATGTACGAGAATGTAACAAAGATACTACCCAGAGATCTAGCCAGCATTCCATAAGGAAACTCGAAATATATCTTTGGACAAAGACAAAATTTTAATAGTTTTTGATGTGGTATCATTACTTACGAATATACTTACATATTTATTTGGCGACCAACAATATTGTTACGTTTTTACCTTTTGAAAACCTTGGTTTATTTTCTTTAAATAAACCGGGATTTTTTCTATTGCAATCAAAATAACCACATACATTTTTTCATTAAAGGAATTAAATATTAAAATCCCTAACGTATTTAAAAATTTTGAAAAATAATATGTCGAGTAAATCGTCAGGGGACGACGTTTTTAGAATTTATGGAAATATTTGTTAATTTAAATTACAAACTCAATGAGAATTTCTTGTTCTCGTCTATGAGCGTTATTAAACATTTAAAATAGCAAAGAAAAAATAAAAACAACAGCAAAAAATTTACCACAATTTGCTTTGTCATCTTCCAAAATACTACTCTCAATGTTTTCTAAAGTGTCAGTAACATTTAAATTTGCACAAGCACTTGCATATTAGTTTTTCTAAATTTATTTTTATCGGGATATAAATTAATTACATTGAATGCACTCTCTTGTTTGACATTGAGGTTATACACTTATCTGTTAAACACTTTATTTTTACATACAACAGTATAACATACACAAGTTTACCAACTAACAATACTGTGCAACACTGAAAAATCACTCGTCAAATGACCGAGTGTAGATTATAGGTCTAGCTGAGCGTATTACAAAACCGGTTTAAGATGTTGCAAAGTCATGGTTAATCAATTAATCATTATTTTGAATAATCTAAATAACTGTTTAATCGATTAATCATGTTTTTGATTAATCAAAATTGTTGAATAATCGATTAATTGATTAATCAGAATTTTGATTAATCAGGAAGTTTGATTAATCGATTTAACGCACATCCCTAGTTATAAGCATTATTCAATGGAAAAGTTTACAAAATCACACAAAATTATTAAAAACACTTAAATTCTGTCTAACCCTTTCAGACCCAGCATACACGATTATGACATGTGATGTTGTCTCTTAAAGTTGCAAATATTTTCAATACTAATACGTTTACTTAGGTAAAAAATTGCAATTATACTTTTACCTAAATTATATTTCACAAAATATGAATTTATATTAGGAGTTTTAATACCATTTTACTTTAAAGTTAGAAAATCAATAAATTTTTGCAGCTGGTTTGGTCTGTAAGGGCTAAACGACGGCAATTATTTTATGTGTTGTAATTAGAGTGGTTAAAACAAAAATTTTGAATTCACGGTCTCTGCAATGTTGCCCCTATTCCTTGATATCAAAAAATCTCTCTGCCAAGTTTCTGCTAAATCCGCTTTTATTTAGAGGTATCAGAAAATTAAATTATCATTTAATAATTAGCAATCTGTCTCTAGAGTAATTTATACGAAAACTAGTGTTGACTTTAAATTAAATTGTTTTTTAACCTTTGTATTATAACTTAAATTTTTTTTATCTACCCTCAACCAAAACAAGTCTGTAATGGCTACTAAAAATTTTGCTGTTATTACGGGAAATTTAACTCTTTTGAGTCCAGCAGTATTTCTTTGCTAATTTTAGCAACACATGTCTGCTGATCAGTAGTACAACAAACCTAGTAGAAAAAATTAGTAGTGGATACTAAATTTTAGCAAAATTGTTGTAAAGTACAATTCATAATCGATTTGCTAAAATCAGTTAAAAAACTTACTAAATATCAATAATTTTAGTACAATGAAATTAGTAAAAATAATAAGTTGCAATAGTAACAAATAGTAACAAATATAAACAAGAATTGTAAAAAATCAACGAATTCTTGTAAATAAAATTTTCTAAATTAGTATATTTTTCTGCTAAATTTAGCACTAGGTTTTGAAAAATTAGTAAAATTTTTTGCTGAAATTAGCAGCTAAAATTAGTAAAACAAATCCGTAATTTGTAATAAGAGAATAGCAAAAATGATTACTAAAAAAAATGTACTAAAAATCAGTTTACTAACTTTTTTATTTGAGTGTAGTCTTAATTAATGTGCAGAAAAAGATTATACAATCAAAACTTAAAAAAATGATGTAACTTTTAAGTAGTTCTCGGTTTTTTTGCGGGATTCACGGATGGATTTTTAACGGGTCGCGGTATATCAACAATTTTTGCACCAATGTTCTCAGCAGAGAATAGATTTTCATTGTGTGTAATAAAAAAGTAACTTTTTTGAAATTTTTGAAAAAATTGGATTTTTGCACCACTCTAATGACTATCTGCTGTATTCAGAAAACGCAAAGAAAATGTCTTTTATATTAATTTTTGCTGTAGAATCGGATGGCAAAGTCCGATTTCCAAGAAATGCAGCCGTTTTTGCTCTGCAGAAAATGGGTCTCCAAATCAGCGTGTTTGGCCGACTTGCGCTAGTGGAAGGAGTTGAAATAAAAAATTAAAAAAAACACCATTCTTTTTTTTGATGCAAAAACTTAAAAAAATGATGATATCCCAAAAAAAAATTCTCTACATCATTTTTCAAATTATGCCTAATGGAGTTTGCGAAAATCCAAAGTCTAAAACTATTTGAAGTTCATCAGGAAGTTCATTAAATTTAAAGTACTCTGTTTGCTGACACAAAGAAAACAGTTTCGTGTTGACAAATTGAGTTTGTTGTCAATCGAATAGTTTAGTTGTTGTAACCGAATTTTTCGATTGTGACAATAAAAAGTCAGTTCAGATCACAGTAATTTCAATGTGGCAACTAAATTTCTGTAGCGTCAAGAAAAATTCGATAGTTCTTACAATTGAACCATTCGATTCTGTTTTCCGGTGTATCACACAAAGACACTTGTGCGTATGATTGATTTAATAGACCAAACAATATAACTCATACGCCAAAGTACCAATAGAATCCAGCCAGAAATTGCCAATGGTAAAAAAAGCACTGGCAAAATTTTCAAATTTTATCTTTTTTTTGTTATTTTTTTAGTCTACAAAAAATAAATTACCTGCAGATTTTAAGTTGTTGTTATATATTAACTAAAATTTAACTCAGACATAACTAAAATTTTGTATAGTTAAAAGTTTAATTTTTACTAATATTATCTACTAATATGTACCAGCAGTTTTTTCGGCAAGATAATTTTTAACAAATTTTTTGTAGTTGTAACTAAAATTTTTACAAATGGTTTGCTATTAGTGTAGAATTTAATGTTTTATGTGTCATTACGTTTTAATGTGGCATTGCTGAAATAAATTTATAAATTTGTGTTTTAGTTTAACTAGACAATCCTTCTGGGTAAATCCTCAGTTAAAAGTAAATTAAGCAAACAAAATATGAATCTGTTATATTTATTAGGTCAAATAACTCGGCCTAAAAAAAACATTTCGTAAAAAAAGGCCACTTTTATTTATTTCCAATAAAATGGCAGCTAATTTACTTTGTATCATTACTTCTACCCCACCTTGTATAACAATGCAAATATAAATCGAACGTAATTTTTAGAGTCGTTGACCTTTTAGTACAAAATTAAATTTAAATATTTAACGTGAATTATGTACCTTTGAATAGTGTGTTACACTCATGCATATTTTGTTGAGAGATTAAGGTAATTTCAGTTAGTTTTGTTGACATTTTAATAAGTAATGGTCTAAGGTGACTCTAGTATCATATTTTAATTTCAGAAACACATTATAACTACCACCATATTTAAGTAAATTTACATTATTTTATCTTGTTAAATTAAGATATTTCCTTTAGATATCATTAACAATATAATGAGACTTGTTTTCCTTATATGAAACAAGTTCACAAGTGTTTATCTTTTTGTTCATTACATCAATTTATTTACTCGTAATCATAATGTTTTCAGTTTTTCAATTAGAAAAAAAAATTGTTATCTCGTTTCATAAAAAAATTTTAAACAAAATTGCAACTTTATTAAAACAAAAAAAGTTCATTAAAGTCACCAACCACACGAATATTTCCTATGACATGAAACTAAAGTACTAACAAGTATGGAAATTGTATAGAATGTTTCGGTATCAATTCAATAAAGTAAGATCATAATGAGTAGCAGCATGCACTTGTAATATGACTATAGAGTCGGAATATGCTGTATACCACTGCGAGCTGAACTTTGATGGCAACAATGCCAACAATCTCAAGGTCTTCTTTAGCATTATACAAATATTTGAAATACCATAGTCAATACATACACCATATATAGAGGATAACTATGTATAAATTCAAACATTCCTACCAACTTTTTTAATGACATGTTTGATAAACAAAAAAAAAAAGAATGTTACTGCCATGGCAAAGTATATAATATATTCAGTAATACATTCTAGCCATGATGGTGCTAATACACAGATATACGTATTTGTTGAATATGTTACAAATATGGGAATAATTCGTCTTAACTCTAGAGTACACTCAAATGTTAACAAACATTGTAAATGTAGTAGAGGTACTTTAATACAAATACATACACATTAGGGCGGGTCGATTTAATAATCGCCCATGGCTCAGTGAAAATCGTATTCTAGGGATCAAAATAAGAAACTTTGCCATAGGAACCATACCTCTAAGTTTACGACATGCAGCTGTGTCTTGTGGTGGCTTAAAAAACCCACACAACCTATTTTACGACCTACAACAGAACGACACGTTCAATTGCTAGCTAGCGTTTCCAAACGAGTTATACCGGAAAATGTAGAGGCTGTTATGGCGACGACATTAGAGAGCCGTGCAAAATTGCCCAGACTTGAAAGCAAAAAAGACTTCAAACAGTAATTTTTTATTTTTTCTTTTCTATTACTAAGTTAAATTAATTTTTTCATTTACATATGTTCTGACTAAATAAATTTCTAAGGAGAAAAAATAAATAAAATAATAAAAATAAATAAAATAAATAAAAAATAATAAAATAAAGTGCCAAAAATGGTGATTTTTTAAAATGTTTGTATGGGGAACCCCCCAGGGGAGTTCCAGGGGGTGTGCCACTGGCATGGGTGGATCGGCCCTCCAAAGTTAGTGGGGGTCGGTCATACATTTGGACTCGATTGGGGCACTCTAAATGGGTCAAAGTGTGATTTTTCAAAACTTGACCCTACGGTACAAAAGTCAACAGTTGGGGGGTAGTAGAATTCGTTTTAGAGGTATGGTTCCTTCGGCAAAGTTTCTTATTTTTCCCTAGAATACGATTTTCCCTGAGCCATGGGCGATTTTTTGCCTCCCCACAAATCGACCCGTCCGAATACACATTTACATAGGCAAATACTCATAAGTAGATAGTGTATGTATACATGCAGTAGAAAAGCTTAAACCACTGATTCGCAAAGACGGCGCAAAGAAGATCCTTCTTGCACATGTAGTTTGATTTTGTACATCGCGATAAAATACACGTACAAGTACAAACATTTTTTATGTTGTCTTTGTGAATCATCTTTAAACAGGAAAGACTTTAATATACTAATGTTTTGAAGGCTTAAAAACAATATATGTATATGTGGCAGATTTGACATAAGATATTTACTGAATGCAACTACTGTAGATATATTAAAGATATCTCAAAATCCAATAATATTGAAAAAAAGAACATAAAAATGATAAAAAGAACTTCCCCAAACCAGATTTTATCCCAAAATTTGATTTCATACCTAAACTTATGATTAAGGTTTTAGTACTAAAAAATTAAGTAACATTTTTAGTTGGTTACATTGTATGGCTTTTAATAAAAAAATAATATCTTATTTAAAAATAAAGAAAATCTTTAATTTAAAAGTTGAATGTTAGCTTAAATTAATTTATAAATCATTGGAAATTAAAAGACACATGTTGTTGAAAACTCTAAAATTTCCATCTTAATAATGCAACGGTGGAATAAAGTTAGTCCAAGTAAATTTTTTAAATACTTCTATTATAACAATTTAATTATTATATACTTACTTACTTTTGGTATGAATTTTTAAAATTTGGTTGTTAGTACTCATCGCTTGATTGCTATTACTTGAACTAATTTGTAAAGACACTTTATGTTGGGTGACCCTAATGCCTATCCTCTCTTACTACTTACTTGTTTTACGATGAAGTCAGCTTTAATTTTATTGCAACTACACTAGACTATTATTTCTGTTGACAGTTTTGTCAGCCTTAACATGAAATAGACACCACTATACTCTAGTGATCACTGTGGCAAACGAAGCACGACGATTGCTACTAACTATCACAACAACATGTCACAGCAACATGTTTGACTGTCGGTTCTATGACTTTATTAAATGATGACATGTAAATTTTCAAGAGTTTTTCGTTCAATAGAGGACATCATGTTGAAGACTTGAAGTTTATGTAACATTTCTAGTTAAGCCTAAAATGGATTTTTTTAATCCTTTCGTGCTTATTCTTGCCTATAATTTGTCTATTTTTTAACCCATGTAACTTTGTGATTTACTACTCATATATTAAATCATTGCATTTGTGTACAATAGAACACAAATTGGAAATTTTTTAACGGCAATTTGTGACTCTTAAAACATGTTTTACCAAATATAAAAATTTTGTTTAAAATTATTGGTTAAAAAAAAATTCGAGCGATACGGGCACCAAAGGGTTAATATAAGTACAGTAAGCTCTTGATAATCCGAACTAAAGATTACAGAGCCGATTCGGATCATTGAATTATTCTTATTACTTGATAAGTTATTAAATTTAAAATTAGATTTTTTAGATTAATAAAAAAATAACGAAATCTTAATTACGGTCATACGCATAATCACTTATTAAATTTATAAATGGCTTATAAGAAAAAAATCATACAAAATACCTTTTATAAATGTGTTATAATATTTTCAAATTATTATGTATACACTCATAGAAAAAGTTTGTAGAAAAGTTAGAAAACTGTTAGTACTTCAACTTAACAAATTTTTAACAAATTTTTAGTTAAAATTAAATTTTTAGTTAATTTTTTTGCTACCTCCACATTAGTAACTTACAATTTTTTTTGCTATTTTTTTTGGTTAATTTAGTTACTAATTTTTAACAATAAATTTGCTAACTTTACAGTATTTTGCTGAATTTTAGTTACTAATTTTTAACAGAAGATTTGCTAATTTTACAAATTTTTTTGTAAACTAAACCACCAATTTATAAACAGAATGTTAAATGACTCTAAAAATTACTGCATATTTTTAACTCGCCAAAAATAATGCGAAAAGTTTTTAAATAAAGCTAAATTGAAATGGTTGAAAATTTGTCCTACTCATAAAATATCTAAATTATTAAAATTTATGAGAAAATTTTCTATTTATCGTAATACATTAATTTTGAAAGATCAAGGTTTATTTTGGACGAACCATTTTCATATGAAAATTGTGATTAAAAGTATCTCTGGGGAGCAAGTCGAGTTTACAGGGATGACCCTAGTTTTTTCCTCCCAATATTGTACTTTTTAAGCTTATTTAAAAAATACGATATTTTAAATCGGGCACACCTTTCCTGTGGGCGGAGCTTTAGAGGTGAAAATGGAAACTCAAATAAATTCGGAAGTACATATCCGATAAGCAAACAATGAAAATCAAAAGAAGGGTCTCTGAAATACATTTTGTTATGGTTAACATATTATTGTCTATAAATATTACCACTTTTACAAAAAAACATTCTTGGGAAATTTTCATTCTCAATGTCAATGCCACCAAATTTCATCACCATTCAATGCCAATGAAATTTTTTTCAATTTGCATTGATGAAAACAATGGTAATGAAATGTACACATAATTGAAGAAAAAGCATTGTAATATAAAAAAAAATATGAGAAATACGTAAATTTTTAATTTTTTTCTTAATTTATTCTTTTATTAAAACATTAAAACAGATACTTCTTTCATCAATTATAAATGGGCATTTAGGCATTGAACAATGCCAATTGAAAAAATTTCAATTAATTGGCAGTTTCCCAAGTATGTTTTTAAATACACATTAATTTTTTATTTATTAATTTTCATTTCATTTGCTCCTTTTTTACCTTTTTCCAATCTACTTGTAATCTGCAAAAATTTTGTAGATTTAACAGTTTTTTTGCTATTTTTATTAAAAAACTATTCAGCAATTTTTTTGCTGATTTCAGCAAGTTAAATTGTTATTTGCAATTAACAAAAATTTAGCTCAAATATTACTAAAATTCTGTAAATTTAACAGTTTTTTTTGCTGTTTTCATTTTATTAATATTTAGCAAACTGATTCTGCTAATATTAGCAGTTTTTTCTGCAGCATCATTTTTAACTAATTTTTAGTAACTTCTTCTGCTATTTTTACGGACTTATTTGTATGAGTGTAAGCACTTTATAGTAAAGTATACATATTAATATCCGAATGGTTATCTCTGTCATTTATTAAAATTTATATTTATTAATATAAACTTTAGCCTGAAATGCTGTATTAAAAATTTCCGTTAATTACCAACCCTGAATTCTTCTAAAACTTCAACACAATTTTGCTTTAAAACAGATAACGGAAGAGTAATTTCAAAACTTACAGTAAATTTGACTTAGAAAATCAAGATATTTTAACGCCAATATCAAGAATACAGATTAGCGAGTTGCAATCAATTCGTATTATAGAAAAGCAAATGAGATGTAAGTCTCGTTTGGATTAGTTTCAATTTGGATTAACGGAATTCGAATTATCGAGAGTTCCCTGTATTTTTTTGTTGCAATATTACTAAAAAAAACAACAACAGATTTACGTTGTCAGCAAAAATATTATTATTTAATTTATTGTTGGTGCATAATGTCACTAAAACAGGAATGGGAAAACTAAACGCTAAACCAGATAAACGCAGTGTCGGTAGTGTTTTACCCAGCGACGTTTTGTCAATAAATCATTTTTTTTATTTTCTTTATTTTTCACATTGGAGGAATTAGAAAGGTTTCTAAATAAACAAGAGCAGGCTTCGAACAAAATTCAATAACAACTTTTTACAACAACTTGCTCTTGGCAATTAGACACCTTTATCGAACAATGTTCAACACAACTGATTTTCAAAGAAGTCCATATGTAAGTTAAAAAAATGGCTTTTTGTTGACATGTGAACCCCTAATTTTTCGAATTTCTTTGAAGAGCCAAAAAAAAAAAAAAAATCGATAATCGATTGGGTTGTATTGGGCGGATTCTGAAACTCGAAACGTTTACTCCAGGCTCGAGCAAATGAAGGCTTTTAAAGTCAGCTGCTTATATTACTGCATTATTTTTTTAAAGTTTCAATTTTCGAATTGTACAAAATTAAAGTTGAAGGTTTCGGTTTCGTTGCTTGTACTAGGGTACTAACGTAGAGTTAGACTGCGAATAGGTAGTGCAGGTACCGGAAGCACATCCGAATGTGGGACTGGAAGCAAAGCGTATGGCATAGCTGTTTCGATTAAATATGCCTATTTAATATCATTATGCCACTATTTTGGCAAACATAGAATGTAGTCTCGTCTTGCTCACCTGGTTCTAGCCAACGCATCGGAATGCCAAAATTCATTGAGTTTCATTCACTTAAACTAATCATTTCACAATTTTATTGTCGTGCTAAGAATATCACGCAAAACTTGTATTACCTTTAGACTACAGCATCAAGCCGTTGTTGCAATTTCGGCAGATCAGTTTTGGCACCCTCATGGCATGGCTCATCTGAAAAAACTTCCAGTTCAAAATTAAATATATAGATATCCTCCACTTTACTATTGAAAAATTAAACCCTATATTCCTTAAGGGTAGCAAAAGCAGTACAAACAGACAGGCATTCTTACAAATTCCCTTGTGGGAGAATTAAAAAGATTAAATTCCCTTATGGTAGTTTTGAGTGAAAAAAGATAATGACAAGAAGAATGAAGAAGAAAATAAGAAACAAAACTGAAGAAACACATAGATACAAAAGTATTCGCTAGTTGAGTGTCAAACCTTCTGGTCAGGGATGGGATGATCTACATATGTCAACAGTAACTAAATTAAATGGAAGAATATTCTAACTAAATATATGACCTTAATGGATAATCTTGAATTTGACTGTGTTTGACCTGATCTGACATATATAGTAAAAGTTTGTGGCCAACATTTATGTAGAACATTTCATCCCCGCCCTCCCCCTTTTTAGGGGTATTTTTTACGATTTATTACCGTTATGTGGGGGAGTTATATGGTTAATATGTTCTATAAAAATATTTGCCTTAATATTTTCTACAAAGCTGCTGAGCATACCTCGGATGTAAAGAACACATAGTTTCATATGCCAATATGCTGGCCAAAGGGGGGAAACTTTAACCACCCCCACTCCCCATAAAATAAAATTCCGATGTGATCTTTCAAAACACCGACACACGTATATTTTTTTTTTTTTGGTCTCCTCTATCAGAATCCATTGTTAGAACCCCGTAATTTTGGAAAAAATTAGAAATTGTTGTACAGTGTAATGTACTATAATTTGCAGGGTTGGCAGGCAATACTGCTAAAATACCGTTATCGATTCAAAACCCTTTAAACTGACTACCGTCACCCCTAAAATACCGTTACCGAAATAACCGGAATACCGTTGTCCTTAAAATACCGTTACCGAAATAACTGAAATACCGTTATCCTTAAAATACCGATACCGAAATAAATGAAATATCGATACCCTTAAAATACCGTTACCGAAATAAATGAAATAGCATTATCCCTAAAATACCGTTACCGTTATTTTTAATTTTCTGCTTTTGGTAATTTCACGTGGTTATTGAGTATTTTTTGTATATCAAGTTGATAAATTGGTTATGTTTTTAATTTCGTTTTTTTTTGTTAAAAAAATTGCTGGATGCATCGAAATAACTGACTACCTTTACCCTTAAAATACCGTTACCGAAATAACATAAAACATCGTTACCCTAACGATAACCGCATTCGTTTCGGTTACCATCCATGATAATTTGTTAATTTGCAGAACTTATATCTTTTACAAAAATAAATAATTTTTCAAATTTAAAAATATTTTTTAATTTTGTTTTCTCACGGGGGTAAAAATGTCAGAGATATTAATATACATACATTCTGACGGTGATGAGAGATAAATAAATGTTAATATTGAAAACTTTTAAATAACCCAATAATAAATGCATATTTTTAAAATTTTCGATTTTTAATGCATATTTTATATACTTAAAACGCTATTATAAATGCATGAAGTGGCGAGCCCTAATAATAATAATAAATGTTTTCCTTTTTGGTGTTTAGAAATGTCTTTAGTTAATAATTGTTTAAAAACATAATTTATTTCCCGAACGGCAACACCCTTCTTCCCCGCTCGAGTAAATTGTCTGGTTTCTTCAGATTAGGCAACAACTGGAAAATCAATGAGAAGTTTAGGTTTTGCTTAATGTTAGGTGTACTGAAGTGAAATATAGTGCATATGCCCAGTGTAGAAAATCATTACCAGATATGTGGTTATGTAACTATATACCTGGTAATGGAAACTAGTTACTTTTCTTATTACATTTCTTATTACCTTTGTATGGCGATGTCGCGAAAAAGAATAAGTTGTGCTTACACACAAGCATACGAAAAATCTAAAAATATGTAATTTCCTATATGTATAGAATTAGTCTAGAAGTAGATTTTCAAAAAAATAAGTTTTATAAAAAAAAATTGTTTTTTATTGTAAAACTTTTTTTAATAAAATTTTCTAGTGCGGGAATCGAACCTGGGACTCCAGGTTGCCAGTCAATAGCTCTACCATCTCAACTATATCGAGATGTAATGTTTGATAGATAAAAACATAATTGACTTGCTGCACACAAGTCAGCTTACTCGCCAACATACAAAAAATCAAAAAATATGTGGTTACATACAGTGGGGAGCGTTATTGAGTACATGTCAGTACTTGAGGAAACTTACAAGTGCAGACATAAAAATATCAGTCAAGGGGACTAAAGTATACTTTTCTGAAAGAAAAAGGTTCGGTTAATCTAAATCTGGCCTCAGAAATGACCTTCCTTATCAGACTTTAGAGCTATATAAATGGGAAAAACTTAAATTTTCTTCAAAATATTTCGAATCGTATATTTTCTTGAAAAATATTTTTAACAAGATTCGTAACGGCATCTGAATATACTACTCTTCCTCTTTAAAATCATTTTTGAAATCTTTTGATAACATATTTTTTTACAGATATATCGTTTATTGAAATTTGGGCCTTCACCGCAATTTCAAAGTAAAATTGTAAAAAAAATAAAAGACCCAAATTTCAAAAAACGATATATCCGTAAAAAAATATGTTATCAAAAGAATTCAAAAACTATTTTAAAGAGGAAGAGTAGTATATTCAGATGCCGTTACAAATCTTGTTAAAAACATTTTTCGAGGAAACATACGATTCGAAATATTTTGAAGAAAAGTAAAGTTTTTCCCATTTATATAGCTCGAAAGTCTGATAAGGAAGGTCATTTCTGAGGCCAGATTTAGATTAAGCGAACCTTTTGCTTTCTGAAAAGTATACTTTAGTCCCCTTCTCCGATATTTTTATGCCTGCATTTGTAAGTTTCCTCAAGTGCTGACATGTACTCAATAATGCTCCCCACTGTATGTATATCCTTACCAGTCTCGAAAAAATATTGAGTCTAAAAATAGATTTAAAAAAATTTTCAAAAATATCTAGAAAATTACTTTCTATTTGAAATAATCATAAAAAAAGTCATTATCAGCAACTAATTATTATGTGTTTTAAAATAATGCAGAAGGTAAGTGGGTGTCATTACTGGTAGTCCAAAAAATAATGATATGTCATTACCGTTTCTGCACTGGGTGTCCTTGGGCCGATATGAGTCTGTGTACCATATTTCATTAAAATATCTTTATATCTGCGATTGTGTAGTGTTATTTAAGAGTTCCTTTGGACCGATGGAAAAATTTAAAGGCTACGTTAGCATTTGCAGGAAGTCATTCCATTTTGTCCGCCCTATGAGTAAGAGATTCTATGTTCGCTTTACAAAGTTTTTGAGCTTTAACGTAAAACTATTTTTTTATTAAGCTTTTTGGATTTTGACAAAAGAAAATTTTACAAGAAAGCACAATCACTTTAATCGTTTCTTTAAACTATTTATATAAATTTTATGCCAAAACTAAAAGCATTTGTTATAAAAAAAATCATAAAGAATTTCTTTCCATTTAAAATTTTATTTTTAACAGTCTCTGGAAAAATACCTTTTAAAAAATAAATTGTTTTGGTGAAAACTGCTAGGGCTACAAACGAAATATTTCTTATATGAGATCTTTTGTCAAACAGAAATTAATAAACTTTCATATATTTTTGTGCATAAGATGTAGAAAATATGACGAATGCACAAAAATATGAGAATTCAAAATTATATTGTCTGCACAAATCTTGGAAAATGTTCTTAAGACGACTTAAATTGTTTTGTCAGAAGTCCCTAGATATAATGAGGCAACAAATTTGTCTGATGTTTGATGTAATATATAATTATATCCAAAAGACGATTGCCAAATTTTCTAGTGTGCCTCTAGTGGGGTAATAGATTATTTTATCTAAAACGAAATTGTGTGTTTTTTTTAATACCCGAGTAAAAAAGTTTTGATATAATCATATATTATTTTATATAATTGCTTATAGTAACTTATAGTTACATATGGCCACATATGCTTTTAAATTCAAGCAGATATACTTTTTTATAGTCATATGTTAGATATTTTTTTCTCAAAGGTTTTAATATGGAGACATATGTGATTTTATATTATTACATACTGGCATACATATAATTGCATATGCTATATATAAGTACATAAAGTAATATATTACAGATATAATTACATATACGTTTATATATAATTTAGTATGACAGTATACATAATAATATAAAACTATATGTGGAGCCATATAAGAAATATTTCAAAATTTGTGTTACATATGATCATATATTGACAAGAACCCATATATAAATTAATATGGTTCCATATCTACAATATTTCATAATTTCTTTAATATATAACAATACAACGTTCTTTATAAAATCATCTATAATTATTTATCATCCCACATAAGCAATTATTTCAAAGTGATTTTATATAAAAATATATAAGGTCCATATAAAACCGTACAATATTATATGTGGTTCTATGTTAACAATGATTTTGAACTAGTTTTAGATTTAGTAATGAGTCACGTTATTCACACGTGATCGTGAGTAATAATTACTATACTCAAGTGATTCGTGCGTGAGTTTGAGAATATATAATTCGTACTTTCGTGCGTGAGCTTGAATAAGAATATATATCCCGTGCATGATTCGTGTGTGAGTTTATTTTTTGCATCATATATTTGTAGTAATTTTTACTATTTTGTAATATTTTACTATTTTTTTTACTATTTTTCTTTCTATTTTTCTTATATCTTGGTTATATAACATAATCCTATTAACTTTAAAATTTCAGTCTTGTTAACTTTATTTTAAAATTACTAAAAATAAAGAAAAATAATGCACTGTCATGGTAAATCTGGATAAAAGTAATGGAAGATTTATCGAAATTATAGGATCTCCTGCAGACCTTTGGGTTAATCATTATATTAGGAAATTAATTACTTATGCAATTACACAATTACATGTAATTGTAATTGAAAAAAATTCAATTACAAAAAAAAATTCAATTACAAATTGAAAAAAATTCAATTACAATTAGGTACATATTATTTGTAATTGTAATTAAAAAAAAAAAACAATTACAAGTAATTTGTAATTGAAAATTTTCAATTATACATTACATATAATTGTAATTGAAAAAATGTCAATTACAATTACATTTTTTCGGAAAAGAAATAATGACAAAAAGCTCAAGTGAGGGGTCAGCCCAATATGACGTATTCTTGTTATACTTATCCACGCCTATCCAACCTATCCCAGTCAGTTTTTTCTACAAATTTTTAACAAAAAACACTTTAAGTAAATGAAATGATAATATTCCACCATTCATCTCAAAAAACACTTTAATTCTAAATGTAATTGAAATTTGTAATTGAAATCACTTTCAATTACAATTACTTGTAATTGAACATTTTCAATTACAGTTACATGAAATTTAATTGAGTTTGTTTTTTAATATCAATTACATTTATTTGCAACTGTAATTGAAATCCCCCAGGTCTGATCTCCAGATATTGCATATCTTTTTTATTTAAAAAAATAATTTTTGTATATTGTTAGATGTGGTCATATATATATAATATGATCAAAAGTATAAGGTCAATATTTAGATATAATTGTATCCAACTATGTCCACTTTTATAACATTTTATATAATTTTATACAAAAAGATATAATTTGATGTAATTGGATGAGGACAAAATTCGGATACAATTGTATCGAATTGCATAAAATTGTATCAAATTGTACCAAATTGTATACAATTGTATACAATTCGATACAATAAGATAAAATAAGATGTTCTCATTTTTCGGATATAATTATATCTAATTACATAAAAGATTATATATAATTAAATATAACTTCATATGGCTCCATATCATTTTTTTTACTTGGGTAGTCATCATATAAAATATATATTATTTTGGATTATGTACTAAATAAGTATATATAATTTGATTAACAGTATCTAATTGTAAATGCAATATACGAAAAAATATGATCGATATGTACTAAGGTCTAACTAAATATCACGTCATATTAAAATTTTTTTAGAAAGAAAAAAATTATATATGGATACATTTAATTATATCCGCTTATAGTTACTGGCGTACAAAAATATATATGGGATTATAAAATCATTTATTATTATATACAAATATTTTTACTCGGGTAAATATATTTTTATTAAATTCTCTCCACCAGATTTAATTTGGCCGTTAATGCTTCAAATTATAATCCTTAATATGTTTGAAACGTTTCTTCTTTTGTTGTTTATAATACAGATAAGTGTGCATCAGCAGGTTACAAATAATTAATCGTCAATTGTAATCAAAAATTAATACTAACGAGGAAGCTATTCCGAGAGGTTCCCTTCGATCTTAATGAAATTCGGATATGTGATAGTAGAGTAGAAAATAAGAGACGTGTATTTTTATTATTATTAACCAGTTATTTTTTTAAATACATATCAAAAATTAAAAAAAAGTCGATTTATTTGCAGACAATTTTAAAGGACATGATTAAACAAAAGTTTTGATACCGATATTGCCTATATCATGGACGCAGTGTTGCTAATGATTTGAAATATTTATTGGTGCTAAAAGATTTTTTAGAAAATACGCATAAAATTCCTATAAATGAGAATATCGGTAAAGCTCGGATGTTCGCTCCAAAATTATCAAATGCTAATTTGAAGTCAAACAAACAACAAATTCTTATGCAATAATTAAACAATAATAAAAAAAAAAATCCGAATTTTATGGAGATCGGAGTGAATCCATATGAATAGTATCCTTGTCAGTCGATATTAACTATGCAGATGTTGAAATCTCCATTAATTATTGAAAATTGATTTCAAAGCAGCATCATTCAACCAGATACACCCCATGACTGAATTTCTTCAATAGTTTATGCAAAATTTTTATTTCAGCAATATTTTTATTATTCTTTGTTTCCATTTAGGGTTTGTCATACAAACTACATACCAACATGATTAGAACAAATTTTTTCAGATGTTTGTTCTGCCTTTCAAAAAAAATTTATAAATGAAAAACTTGTATGCATTTTTTTTTCTAAACTCAGCAAATCCTTAGTGTTTATCCGGTGACAGAGTCACAATCTAGACTATACGATTTGTATACTTTATTATTATTTTTTTCTTTACCAAATTCCGCTTATACATGTGACATAAACATTTGTTCAACTGTATAACACGTATGTTGTATGTCCCCTTTTTGTATTGTTAAGTTTCAAATACTGCAATGGAGGAATATGGACGATGACAAACAATTTTTGTTACTAGTACGACGGAAATAAAGAAATATATTGAAAAAATATATACGAAAGTAACTTTCGTTACTATTATAAAGCAGCACACTGAAGCACTGGCAACACTTTGCAACAAATACAAGATATGAACCGTAAGCAATTTGTCTTTAAATTGGAAAAAAAATAGAAGGATAGAAATAAAATACTCGTAGTATGATAGTTTAAAACTACAAGGCAATTGATTTTGCGGTGCAATAAAATTTGTTTCGGGAAAAATAAAAAAGTGCTAGAGATATATCAGAAAAGACCTTAAAATACCATTTTTGTAAATGATTTCAACTTTTTTTTTATTGCGCTATGTGCTTTTAAGAAAATTTGTTGCGCTCTAGCAAGGAAAGTGTATCATGTGATAATGTCTGATTTTAATGCAATTATTTAGGATATTTATCCATCTCAAACTTTTAGAGGGTTAAAACTGGGGCTAAAATTTAATTATTTTTATTTTTTCCATTTAGTTGCCATTCAATCCAAGGAAACTATCCAGCAAAAATAAATCGAATGACTTCGAAATGAATCACTTCCTTCATTACATCACAAAGAATTACTCCCTTAGGAAAGGGTTTTAAACTAAATCTAAAGCTGCAATAAATATGCTAGTCAGAAGTCCTTTTTCATGGGTGATAAGAAGTTATTATTTTTTATGGGGGTTACATGGGAACGTGCTGGCACAGAAATCAAAGGGTTGCGGGTTCACATCCTGGCAGGTTGAACAATTTTTGTGTAACTTTTTTTTCACAATTATTAGCCCCTTGTTGTTTTTATTGCAAATTCTTTTTTTATTTGAATTTTCTCCACTTAATTAATTTTTGAAACGATTTAGAAATTAACTTTTTTTTAATTTCTTATTAAATTTTACGAAAATATAAAAATTTCAAATAAAAATTTAATCTTTCAAATATTTTTTGTTAAAATGCACAATAATAAAGATGAAAAGTCCATTTTGATAAAATTCTTACTAAATATATTTATTATTACACAAATAAAAAACTAAACATTTTAGTTAGAATTACTAAAAATGACGCAAAAACTACCTTGCAGAAAAAACTATTTTTTTGCCTACTAATATGTTGCATAATTTTTTTTTCAGATTTTAATACGGAATTTATTACTCTTAATTAACTAAAAGTTAACTCAAATGTAACTAAAATTTTGTAAATTTAACAGTTTTATTTTTCCTATTCTTATTTTAGTAGTATTCAGAAAAAAAGACCTGCTAATTTTAGCAGTTTTTTCTGCAAGGTCACTTCTAATCAATTTCTAGTAGCTTTTTCTAGTATTTTTATAGATTTATATCTATATATGAATTAATATCGTTACAAAAAATAACAGTTTAAAAAAACAACGTTATATATTGTATTTTTTCAATATGTTATATATTTTTGTTATTTTTGTTAACAAAAATTAAAGATATGAAGATAACAACACTTTACAGAACAAGTCTGCTAAACGTCAGATATTATGTATAGCAAGCGATATCACAGGGGGTAGAGCGTCTGCTTGAATTGACAACAAGTGTGGGTTCAAACCACAAACGTGGTATGACAATTTTTTTTAAATTAAAATAAAAAGAAGTGAAAAAGAACTTCCTTATCATTGGTTCAAATATGTCTCATTTGTTTTTAAAAAGAACAACTTCCTTCCAATGACAATTCAATGTTAAATTCATCGGTGAAAAACCCGAAATAGAAGAACTTCTTATTCAACAGTTGCAGTGCTTTAACTACTTCTTTTTTCTAATTTTTTTTGCTGGGTATATAACAGTGTTATATTTTCGGATAGAGATTTTGAATGGCCATTTTTTGGTATCTTTCTTTGTAAGTCTTTGTTGTTTTGTAGTTGTACTTTTGTTCTTTTAATAAAAAAATAACAAAAAACTGATATTTCTATAAAAAAAAGTATAAAAATGTATTTTTTATATTTTTGGTTGTTCTTTTCGGTTTATATAAATTTTTTTGAGCCTGAATCATGTTTACACCATGTTCTCAAAAGGGTTAAAATTTGCCATTGAATAAGAATAAAGCGCATCATAATGTGATAATTACTTGTGAAAAGGAGAAAAAACAATAGTATTAAGAAAGGAAATATTCTAATTAAAAAAAAAAATTGCTCAAGTATTAGTTGATTCTGGCTCTTATGATTAAACTGAAAAAAAACTTCAATTAGCCACACTGGTCGATATGCCGACCGTGGTGTATATTGTTAAGAGGTGATAGTACAAGTCATAGCCTGTGCAGAGGGCTGCCGGTTCGATCCCCGGTCATGGAAATACACAAAAAGTTTTTTCTATAGAGATAAATTAACAATTAAAAATTACACTCACAATATTTTATCGTTAAAAACAACCTAGAATATATATTAAATTAATTGAAAACACAATTAAGAAAAGGACTACTGGTTTTTTATTATATTTAAGCCAAAAGGTAGCAACTTTTTTCAACCCTACTAAAAAAATTATACGACTTTTTATATTATGTATAATAATATCCGAAAAATGAGAACACCTAATTGTATCAAATTAGATCGTATTATGATCATATTAGATCTAATTTGACACAATTAGAT
Source organism: Leucophora obtusa (assembly GCA_949987735.1). Classification (NCBI taxonomy): domain Eukaryota; kingdom Metazoa; phylum Arthropoda; class Insecta; order Diptera; family Anthomyiidae; genus Leucophora; species Leucophora obtusa. The sequence goes on from OX465297.1 coordinate 176,387,946, forward strand.
CTAATTGAATGGAATAGGATATGGTTTGATACAATTTTATCCGGATTGTGTCCTCATCCAAATGTATCAAATATAATATAATCATATCCAACTAGATGTAATGGTATATAATTCGATACAATTATACATAATTATATGAGACATATGTAACTACATATAGGTCTATATATAATTGGATATTGTAATATGTTGCACTATATATTGTGCAATATATAACAAGATATAGTTATATATTTAGGATATAATTTCGTGAAATTTCATATAGTTATATCTTGGTATATATGTTTCAATATATAATTATACAAAATTTCATATGATAATATATGACTATGTCGAATCATTTTTACTTGGGAATCCATAAAAGAAATAAAAATAATTGAAAATTCTTTTAAAACAATCTTCAATTTTTAACTGACAAAACGTTAGAAAAAACGATTTTGTGGTTTGTTTTTTCATAGTTGAATTTTTTTGTGAATTTTCAAAACACTACAGACATACCACACATGTTCATATTTTTATTGGCTATGTTTGTGTGTGTGAGCAAAGAATTTCTAGTAATTTGAATTGTAATAATTTTGTATACAAAGAAACTATTTAAACAAAAAAGAAAACCGAAAATATTAAATTTTTTTTTTTAAATAGAAAACTAAAAATAGAACATTTGACTGAAAATATCAACTCCAATGGACGATACGTATTTTTTGTAGTTTGTTTTTTATTGACTGATTAAAAAAGTTAAACAATGTGTTTCCATGTCTTTTAATTGATTCTTCAATTGAAAACTAACTTTACCTATTACTTTTCAAATAAACCTCAATCGGTTATGGAAGACATATTGTGAGTTTACACTGAGAGAATTATCCTTCATGATATTAATGATATAATTTGATAGAATTTTTTTGGTAGAACCAATGAAGAATTTCATTATTGGTCTAATTCATAAACTTTTACAATAGTCTTATTGCAGAATTTTAAGCTAATTTGTTAAAATCAGTATTCATATTTACTTAATAACGAAAAAAATAATATAGGTTTATAGTCGATACTCACTAACTTTAAACCTTTTATAAAGTTTGGAGTGAGGAAGCCACCATTTAGTTGTTAATTATTTCATTTTCAGGCATGAAATGATTTATTAAAGCCATCCCATCCCTAGAATCTGTGGATTCCAACAACTTGCATCCATCAAACTGAAAAAAGATACAACAATTGCGTAGCCAATGACCTTTTTCGAAAAATTTCCGAAAAAAATGTAAATTAAAATTAAAAAGAAAAACAAAACAATAGTGATGTACAGACTGTCAAAACATTATTCGAAATTCTTTTACTTTTGTATGCTCGAATAATATGTTCTAAAAAATTACTTTTTTACAAACATTTCCATTGATTTGCTTTATAAATAAAAAAAAATATTTTTAATGGATTTTAAATTTATCTTAGCACATCATTAGTTCTCTCATTTAAGAAAATACATTTTCACTTCCGATTACCGAGTCAATCGTTTACTAAATTTGTACATCATTTACGACTTATTTGGGAGAAGAGAGAAAATAAACAATAGTGTTGCCAGTATCAAATTGAAAAATTAATTTATAGTTAAAATACGATTATGAATAAAGATTTCTAATAACTCTTTATTAAGCGAAATATGTACTTTAACTATAGCAAGCTTCAAATACCAAATAAATTTTATTTATGAATTAGCACATATGTATATAATATTTAATTAATATTATTAAACTTTTCATAACTTTTCTTTCATAAAATTTCATAATTTCATTAAAAAAATTCATTGAATTATTTTCCTTTTTTTTAATTTTTCTTATAAAATATCGTCATTTCCTGAGAGAATAATCTTTTATAATCTTTATTATTTTTTAAATTAATTTTTTATTATTAATTTTGGACTATGAAAATTTTTTATAAATCATATTAATTTTTTAGAAACTTTTTAATTTAATGAATTCTTTCGTTAGATAAGTTTTGTATATCCGTAAAATATGCTACGATTTTATTACGCCTTTTGCATTTAATAAGTTCTTTTTATTTATTCACTTCAGCTTAGCAATGACAAAAACCAACTATAATAAATAATAGTAAATGAAATTGCTTCATAGATTTTATGTAGCTCTTCATTGGCTGAATAATTTATTCATTGGACGAGTGGCCTATTAATTTTAGGAAGAGTTTCATTAATTTTATGAAGTTTTCATAAACATTGACTTTAATGAAACCTGTTTCATAGATTCTATGAAAAGTTTCAATGGACGAGTTCCAGTGACAATTTTCATTGAAACTATGAAGAAATTCATTACTGAAGTGATGAAAATTCTCTCAGTGTACTTTCATTTTTATATTTTAATTTTTTTTGGCAATACCTAGGACTAGGTTAGCATATTTCAAGAGAGACAAAACTTTATATCTGAATATTTATAGACCTTTGAAATGAAATTAGAGTATAAAATTGTAAGTTTTAGAAAGAAATATTTAATTTTTTTACGACTTTCATAATTTACATAATTTGCATTACTTGAATATTTTCCAACCGATTTTGGAATTTTATATCCTGTTAGAAAGACAATTGAGTCTAGATTAGGAGTCTATTGACATTTTCTAGAAATACAGTTGTTTAACAGCAAGTATTTTTAAAAAAATTAAAAAAAAAACATTCTTTTCCCATTGTAGATCGGATTTCAAAGGGATATCTCGAAAATTGTTCGGCTGAGCTGACATTTTTTGTGGATTAGTTTTTCCAGCAATGTGAGAGCGGATTTTGGAGCGACTTTAAAATCGTCCATACAACTAAGAGCCATGTATGATGATATATGTTCATATCTATTTCGATTTTTACATGAGTAATCAAACAATTTTTTTGACAAACTGTTATTTTAACTTTTATATTATTAAATTATGTATATTAAGTTATGTGTCCTACAAATGACAATGCTTTTAAGATTCAAACCATTTTGAATGTTTCCTACAGCATGTTGTTCGTCAACATTAAACAAAATACTTATTTACTTAAAAATTCTTTAAAGCTCTTTAAATATTATTTGTTTGTCACAAAGTTGGTAAATATATCATTATAAGTATTTCAAGTACATGTATGTATTAGTATTTATTTAGTATAAAATTTTGCCTTAAAACATGACCTAAAAATATTAAAAAAAAATATATATATAAACTTATTTCAAAAACGATTCAAAAACTATATATCATAAATCATAACAAACATGTTTCTTTCGAACGGATGTTAAGTAACTGTGAGAAGAAAACTAAGTAAATAGTTATATAACTTTGTTTAGGAAAAAAATTACGAAAAAGAACAATAGACCGTACCACAAAAAAAAGTTCGCCGTACACCGACAAATATAAATTATTTTTGCAAGCAGGTTTAAAAAAAAATTTTTTTTCCCGAACGTAAGGGTCGTCTTTTTAAATTTTTCATTATATCTTTAGCATTTACAGTCCGATCTTAAAGTATGATACATCGATGTTTTTGCTACCAATGTTTTGCTTTAAGACCCCAAGTATCCCGTTCTAGTATTTACCCACCAGATCTCAGTTCCTACCACCCAAATGCACAACCCTAATATCAGAAAATTGTAGATCACAAAAAATCATTAAACTTTTGCTAAGGAAGCTTTTCAATAATTCCAGCAGAAATTTTTTTTATTGTTTTTGTTGCCGAACGTAGGGGTGGCCTTTTTAAATTTTTCGTTATATTTTTGGCATTTACAGTTGGATCTGACTTTTGCTAAGGAAGTTTTTCGATAATTCCAGCAGAAATTTGTTTTTGTTTGTGTAGCCGAACGTAGGGGTCGCGTTTTTAAATTATTTTTCATTGGATTTTTCCTTTAAAGCAAACACTGGTCTCCTCGAGGAAAAAAATTCGATATATGACACATTAAAATCCGAATATAAATGCCGAAGCTATAACGAAAAATTAAAAAAAGGGAACCGCTAACTTCGGCAAAATTTTTTTTTTTTCGAAATTGCCTTGCAAAAATACTTTATAATTGAACTTTTTTCCTGTAAGTTGGTACGGTCTAATATACAGACATGCTGTAAACGTAAAAAGTACATATCAATAGTCATAGTCATAGTCACTTAGTAAGTGACAATTTTCTTACAATCTAAAACAGACACACCTAATAACTACTCTATAATACAGAAATAATTTAATATTGTCTTCACTAATTATAAAAAAAATGTCAATAAGAAAGTGTAAACGTATGACCACCAATATGAGCGTTAGAGTGTAATTTTTTGTTTATTTTGATTTTTCATACAGTGAGAAATTTAGGATAATCGGAAAGCTTAACTTTTTGAAAATTCTTATAATAAAAATATATCGAGCGATATATAGTTTTGACTTTGGCAGGCTAATCACGAATATTTTAAATTGTTTGAAATCGCACTGACGGTTTTCGAGATAAAAATTCCTTAAAACCAGTAGCTACTTCGAACAAGTAACCTCAATGATTTTCAATATTATACTCATATGAATTTTAAAATGCAAATAACTTTTACATTCGAATTTCATTAATTATTAGACGAATTACTGTACCTTTAGTTTTGAAGGTTATGTGGTGCAAATTTCATCAAAATTGGGAAATGTTGACATGTGGCGACTTGCAAGTAAAATTTCCGATTTACGAAATATTAAAATGTTTGTATTCAATATGTTAAAATGAATTAAAAATGATTTATTACATGACATATCTTTATTAAATATATTAAAAAAAATTTAAATCTGAAAGATTGGTCGCAGATCGCCAGTGGTTATAGCAGTGTTATTGCAAATAAAAAATAGCTTCGTTTAAGTCTACACTAAGAGCTGGACTAGTTTTGGAAATACATTGAAAAAATATCAACATTCTAAAAAATCAGAGGAATGGCGCCCAAAAAAAGTGTTTAAATCGCTCATAAGATAAAATTGATAGTTAAAAGTTTAACTCTGTCAGTTTAAAATAACACGGTAGTGCCGACAGCGAACACAGATAATGTCGTCGTTAGGAGCATATTTTTTGACAGGGCCAAAATATTTTCACGGCAGCGTATTAACGTTAACTTTTTTATGATTAGTGTGTGTATTTTTCGGTTTTTCCAATCGTCATTTTAATAAAACAGCGTTGCATACAATTGGTAGTATAAATACAGAGTCATTTACAAATAACAGCCACATTAAAAGTTGGATTAACTGTTAATCAATAGGATTAAAATAGGGTTTAATTGACTTGTTTAGTGCTTGATTAAACAGTTAATCCGACTTTTACGAGATTAACTTTTGTATCTAAACGCACTATTAAATTGAAAAGAAAAATGCTTTTCTCCATATATAAATAAAAATGCCGCTGCATATATTCAGTTATAAAGACGGAAGTGTGTTAAATTTGGCAAAAATATTTAAGTAAGTAACAACTACTGTAAGAACACTTAACAGAAACTAACTCATATTATGCTGCATTGCAACTGCAATTAAACTAGGAATATATAGAATAAACGCACCAAAAAATTACAGGACATAAAAAGGACCAAAATATGAAAAACAATGTAGAGAACTAAAACTTTAATTTTGATATATTTTTCGGAAAATTTGTTAAATATATATTCAGAATTAACTTCTTAATGAAGGGAATATTTACTATTTAGACTGGAAAAAACTAGCTAAGATTTTTAAAAAACTAAATTAAACTGAATTAAATTGTTGTACAAAACTGAAACCCAAGCCATTTACACTAGATATTTAATTATTAATTATCATATCAGTATTTTATTAAACACTTTTTTATATTTCTCATATTAATACATAACTGTAAGAAAGTATTTACAAATAAACAACAATACACACTTTTAAATTCAAATACACGAAGTCAGAAATTTCCAGTGGTACAAGAAATGAAGCACTGGCTCACAGTGTATCCAAAAGCACTTTTTTTGACCAAATAATATTTCAGGCCACAATTCTTAACGGATTTTCAAAACTCTTAAATAAAAATAAAAAAAAAATATTAGGAAGTTAAAATTTTACTCTTTCACTACCCTTGTATATTACAGTGTACGCATTTTTAAAATAATAAATAAAATTTAATAGTGCAAAAAAAACTTTACACTTTTTGTAAATAAGTTTATTAGGATCTTGGACTTCAAGTAAAAATAATTATATGTAAAGGGTTCTTCAACAGGGACGCTACAAAAGTAGAAAGACAGGGACAGCAAACGACGCCATATTTCTTGCCGCTCTTTTGACATTTCTCTTCAGTAAGGTTTGTCATTTCATTATGGAAAGATATACAAGCCAACAACGAGTCGAAATTATTAAAATTTACTACCGACATTCGGAGTCAGTGGCCTCAATGTTAAGAGCGCTACGTCCAATTTATGGTCGTCATAATGAATGGCTTCGTCAATAAACAAAATATGCGTTATTGGCCAGACAGCAATCCACACGTACTTCATGAGTCATCATTGCATCCTGAAAAAATTACGGTTTGGTGCAGTTTATGGGCCGACGGCGTCATTGGGCCGTACTTCTTCCGTGATGATCAAGACCGGCACGTTACTGTGAATGGGAATCGCTACAGTTCAATGATAACCGAATATTTTTGGCCTCAATTGGATGATATGGACTTGGAGGACATGTGGTTCCAACAGGACGGCGCCACAAGCCACACAGCGAATGTCACAATCAATTTATTGCAAACCAAGTTTGGAGAACGTGTCATCTCACGAAATGGTCCAGTCGATTGGCCGCCTCGGTCGTGCGATTTGACGCCGTTGGACTATTTCCTGTGGGGCTACGTCAAATCTATGGTCTATGCCAACAAGCCAGCGACGATTGATGAACTTCGTACGAATATCGGCCGATTTATGCTTGAAAACCGTCGAAAATTGGGTTCAGCGTCTGGACTTCTGCAAGCGTGCCCGTGGTGGCCATGCAAAAGAGATCAATTTCCAGACATAATGGCATCGAACGTACTTTCACAGGAATAAAGAATTTCATTGATATCCAAAACCGTTTTTGTTTTTTTTAAAAAATTTTGTAGCGCTCTTATTGAAGAACCCTTTATAAGCAGTTCAGCATGGCATAATGGTCGTGATATTTATTAATGAAGACTAAGTTTATGAATAAATCATAATCTCCGAGAAAAGGGGGTTTTGGTGTTTCTCCTAATCTAATGAAGATAGTTAATTGAAATGAAGATAGTTAATTGAAATTTGGCACATAGCTTCGTTTTGTGAAGAGAAGAAAACCAACCATAAGATTTTTGGCTACTCGAATATTTAAGGGCTAAAACGGGTCTGAGAAGTTTGAAAAAAAAGGTTTTCGAACGTCATTTTTGGTGGATAGGAGGGGGAGAAGGCAAACTATGTTTTATATTTTTTTCTAATTTCAAGATTCTTAACTAGAATCTGAAGTGAGCAATTTGTAAGTTCAAATACAAAAAAATAATTTTAAAAATCGGTTAGGAATTGTGGCCTGAAATTTGTGGTCCGACCACTTATAAAATTAAAAAAATAATGTGATATTGGTAACAATTTATTTTATAGCTACTAATGTGTATACGGGTAAGCCTTATTATTTAACAACTTGCAGCAACTAATTTTTTAGTTGCTTATTTAAAAAAATATTGAAATTTTTAGAGCTAGTCTGCAGGAAAAAAAAAATATTTTAATATATTTCATTTCATTCCATTTCTTTATTTTTATAAAGTCTATGGATAACAATGATCCTTACAGACTACTCGCTAAAAATAAAATTAAAAAACTAAAACAAATTATTCAAATAAAGTTTAAACATATCTTTTGAATAACTAAAATCTAAAACAGTATTCTTCTCTAATTTATTAAAATTAATCTGAGATCTAATTAAGGGTTCATTTAACGAATAATTCGTTTTATGTATACCTATGAAAAAATAGCCATGGTTTCTTAAAGATCTCGAGGGAACATTAAAATTTATAAGTGATAATACATCAGGGCATTTTATATTTGAATTCACTATATGAAATAAAAATAAAAAAGATTGGATTGACCTCCTATTCTCTAGTGTTTGCAAATTAATTAAACTGCAACGCATATTATAGGGTACGTGTTCAGTAAAATTAATAGAAGAAAGAGCAATTTTCGTAAATCTTCTCTGAACTCTCTCCAAACGGTTAATATGACAAGCATTAAAAGGGCTCCAAATAACAGACGCATATTCCAACTTCGACCTAACAAAGGAACAATATAATAATTTTCGAGTGTAAGGATCCTAAAAATCCTGACAATTTCTCCTCACAAAAGACAATAGAGCATACGATTTAGGGATAATATAATCTAAGTAATTAACAAAAATTAACTTTTGATCAAAAACTACACCTAAGTCTAAAACCTCACATACCTTACTTATAATTTTGGTATAAATTGAATAATTAAAAGGGACTGTTAAAACTTTCCTGTGAAAACATAAATAAAAACATTTGTCAACATTAAATTGAAGTTGGTTACGATCGGACCACGAAACTAATTTATCAAGGCTGGTTTGGAGTGCCAATGCATCCACAGAATTGCGAACACGATAAAAAATTTTTAAATCGTCTGCGTAAAGTAAAAATTTAGAATTATCAAAACAAAAAGCGATATCATTCATATATAATATAAAAAATAGAGGTCCTAAAGCACTTCCCTGGGGTACACCAGAGGTAGCAACATAAGGAAGATAAGAATAGAAATCATCAATGTTGACAGAACAAATACGATTACTCAAAGATGAGCCAAACCAATCCAAGACACTTGAAAGGAAACCAATTTTATCCAACTTGGCAAGTAGGATGTTGTGAGGAATTCTGTCAAATGCCTTGGAATAATCAGTATATATGGAATCAATCTGATGTTCTAACTCAAAATTTGAAATGCAATATTGAGAAAAAATTGCTAAATTAGTAGTGGTTGATCTACAACGTAAAAAACCATGCTGTTCCTGAATAATTATAGGCTCAACGTAAAAAGATATTTTAGAAATTAGTGAATATTCAAACAACTTTGAAACCGTTGATAATTTATATATCGGTCTATAATTTCTAATATAACATCTATTACCAGATTTAAATACTGGAGTTATTATTGAAAACTTCCATATGAATTTAATAGCATTTTTTATAGCTATAATTAAAAATTAATTAGAACACCATTGCAGGAAGGATAACGTTACCCTGTCAATTTTCATAATATATGACTTTTTTAACCTTTTGTTTAATAACTTTTAAGATATTGATCAAATTTTTTAATTTAAAATTTTACCAAAAACTAGACTTGACACAGAAAGCGGCAGATACCGATATTATTGACAGAATATAAATTCCCCAGTGAAATACTTCCATAATACTGGAAGTTAACTGAAAAAAATTGGAAACAAAAGTTTTCTATTGGAAATTTTGTAGTCAGCGAAAACAGGAAAACTGTTCCTCTATTTGAAATTTAGACTTCATGTTCGTAATTACCGTCAAAATGTTTAATAGATTTCTTGTATCGCGTATTATGGTATTAAATTATTTTCTTCTTTCGTTTTTGAAAATTCTTCATTTTTGTTCACCTATAGCCGTAATTTATTGCCATTTAGGTACCTTAAGATGAAAACTTTTCTAACATTTTTTTGATTGCATAAACATCTAAGATGTAGTTATATTAATGGGGACAATCGCCGCTAGATCGATACTAGAATTTTTAGCTGGTATTTCGATGAGCTACAAACGATATAATAAACAGATTATGAGTAGCATATAACGTGAATAGAATAGAGTTTGTGTGCATGTTTTATTTTTTCAAATTTGTATGCATTACAAAATCTTGTCGTGTACTTTACTATAAACACAAAATAAGAATTTAAAATAATTTGTAAGTCACGTAATACATGTGATTTTTAACTTTTTTTCTAGTTCTTTGCTATATACCACCACATGGTGTATACTAATCGACTCAGATGCATTTGCTGAGTTGAGTTAAGTAGTAATGCCCGTCCGTCCGTCCATCAATACAAATCTTTTGATTAAACTATGGACGAAATAAAGACAAAAATACGTATTCTGTCTTGCTGTCCTTATTGAATTCTTGCAAAAATTTTTATTCTTGCTAATTTACTTGTGAAAATTGTATCATATTTCTTTAACTTGAAAAATAATTTAAACAGAAAGTGATATTAATTTATGGTCTAAAATACCATAGAATTAAAAACATTCATTTACAAAACAAAAAATGTTAAAAAGGGCTTACATATAATGAAGATATCCTCTTACTGATTCCGAAACCCATTTCCTGATATCTCGTCTCCAATCTGCGGTACTCGTATCGACTGCAAATTTGTAAAATAATGAGATTTTGGCGCTTCGGTCACACTAATAATAAGGAATAGGTCGATTCTAGAAGTTTTGTACGCTTTTCGGAATATAATAGCGAGGGTGTAGGGTAACTCATTGTCTGGCTTAAACGACAATATATTTTGCTTGATTTGTGTACACTTTTGCAAAAAAAAAAAAAGAAAAACAAAAAATATTAAATGCGATTTTATACCAATATTGGTGCGTTAGAATGGACCGAATAGGACGAATATGTGTACTATTCCAAATAGGTTTCCAATATAACAATCATATAATATTTAGAAGCCGCCACGGTGCGCCGTGTTCTATATGTTTAGCATGAGTTATGTGTTCAGTGCACTAAATTTATTAAAAAATATGGAATAAAAAATATTCCATGCCAACTTTGTAGCTAATAATAAGTACAAAAATTAAAGTTAGGCATATCAACTACCCAGCAAAGAAAAAAAGCTGCCATAGTAGTAGAAAAGCAATACAATTAATGATGTAGGTGTACTATTTTTTTTAATATAAACAATAATGATTTTAACATTGAGTTGCCATAGGAGGGGGGTACTGGAGTTTCATACATTTTTTTCGTACTTTTTGAACGAGTACAAAAGAAATTCTCTTCAATTGAAACAGAGCTTCGAAGAATTAATTCCCTAATTCCCTTTTTTTGAACTGAATTTATATTTTGGGAATGAATTCCCTGACCAAACTTAAGGAATTGAATGGATTCCTTTTTTTTCATTCGATTTATATTAAAGGAATTCATTCATTTTTTTCTAATGCCTTCATAAAATTTTATGGATTCATTCAACAAGGAATTCATTCAATTCTAGTTAATTCAACTTTTGGTAAAGGAATTCATTCAATTCTAGTTAATTCAACTTCTGGTCAAGGAATTCATTCAATTCGAGTTAATTCAACTTTTAATCAAGGAATTAAATTTATTTCGTTTAATTCCCTAAGGAATTAAATTTTTTTCGTTTAATTCCCTAGGAATTAATTTTTTTTCGTTTAATTCCCTGAATTAAGTTTTCAATTCCTAGGGAATTAAACAAAAAATTTAATTCCTAGGGAATTAAACGAAATAAATTTAATTCCTTGACTAAAAGTTGAATTAACTAGAATTGAATGAATTCCTTGACCAAAAGTTGAATTAACTAGAATTGAATGAATTCCTTGACTAAAAGTTGAATTAAGTGCACAGTTGAATGAATTCCTTAGCCAAAAGTTGAATTAACTAGAATTGAATGAATTCCTTGACTTCAAATTGAATTAAATAGTGTTGAATGAATTCTTTAGTGAATGAATTATTTAATTTTAATTCTTTACGCTTTGGTCAGGGAATTCATTCTATAAATTTGAATTCTTTGAATTCATTCAAAGGAATTAATTCCTGCTTATGTTTTATTGATGAATCCATTCCTTGAATTAAAGAATTGAATTAAATTTTTGGGAATTCATTCCAAAAAGTAATTAATTTTTTAAAGCTCTGAATTGAAAGTTTATAAACAAATTTCGCAAAAAAATTGTATTTGTTTTATTTTAAACAAATAATTAACTCAAAATAATAACTCAAATTGATGACGACAAAGTTACATTTCTCATTCTTTTGTAGCATTCCAAGGCTTTCGATACGGTCAATCCTTGAAATTCTAACATTAAAATTGAACAAATTACTTAATTTATCTTCTACATCTATAAAGCTGATGTCTTCATATTTAACAGGTAGATCACAATCAGTTTTCTATGGTGATAAAATATCCAGTAGGGTCGATTTGAGAAGATGTGTACCACAATGTTCTATTTTAGGCGCTTTGTTGTACTCAGCCTATGCCAATGATCTTCCCAACCAATTACAATACTGAAATATTCAAGTATATGCAGGTGATACTCCACTTCACATAAGCTGTAAAATATCGGAAATTAATGATTGTCTGCAACAAATTAATGTTTATTTGGAAAACATTAGAACTTGGGCTACAAATAACGCTCTATGTCTCAATACAAGTAAATCAAAATGTATGCTGATTACAAAAAAATCGCCAAATATACCATTTATTCTTAGTTTGGTTTGTTTTCTGATGATTCCCATCTGGACCAATTTTAAATGGTTGCTTTTTGTAAGAAATTTGCATCTTAGATAAAGAAGGTTTTTAGAGGCGCATCCAGCAGTTCAAGCATATCCTGACATGTCCTATTTTCAAGGATTTTATAATTAACATTTTAAAGAAATATTTAATCAAAGTGCATCTTTTGCAGTTTCTTAACAAGTTCTTTAATTAAAGAAAAAATGGCACAATATTTCGCGATGACAAATTGGCACTTTTTTGCCAGTCAACTTTCATATCAAAGAATATCTCAACGGTAGAGAGCTAGACACGCAATATTGAGATCGCAAGTTCGATACCCGGTGGTGGCAATATAAAAGGAATAGTAAAATAATATAAATACTAGTTTTCATGCGCATATATTTTTTTAAACATTAAATTGATGAAAATGTGTATTAAAAAAATGTTGAAATGGGAGTGCTCCTATTCTATGACAACTTAGTGTTTTTTCATTAGTGTTTCCATTAATAAAGAAGTACATCCAGATAATTAATTGTATTGTTTTTTCTGCTGCTCTTGGCATCTCTTTTCTTGCTGAGTAGCGAATAAATAAGGGTATAAGGCAATACAAAATATAATGTAAGCGAATAATAAATAAAATTTTGCATAAAAAACGATTTACACGATTTCCCCGTCGATTTTTATGGAAAGAATCAATTTTATAATCTACAACTATTCCTTACTATTCGTAAAAAAATCCTTCTATTCGATCCACCCTAATATACAGATATACAAAATTATTGTTGACTAGGTACACATATAACTTCCCTAGTAAAAAAAAAATATATGACATTTCATATTAACATATCGTCGACCGGCCTGTAAAATGTCACATGTGTTTTTTAATAGATTTTCAGGAGAGCGAAAAAACTGTTGCAAAATTTACTTTTAAGATATTTTATTGGCATAATATGCCTTAATGATTCCCGACCATCTTTAGTAAAATCATGATTAAGGCATATGATGCCAATAAAATATCTTAAAAGTAGATTTTGTAACAGTTTTTTCGCTCTCCTGAAAATCTATTAAAAACCACATGTTACATTTTGCAGGCCGGTCGACGATATGTATATATCTATAATATACATAAATATTATATCCGAAAAATGGGAATATCTAATTGCACCAAATTAGATCGTATTAGTTCATATTAGAACTACGTTGATACAATTATATCTAACTTAATGGAATAAGATATAGTTCCACACAATCCTATACGGATTTTGTCCTTATCCAAATGAATCAAATATGATATAATCATATCCAACTGGATATAATGGGATATAACAATTATAAATAATTGTATATTGCATATGAAACTATGTATGAGCAGCGCATACTGTGGCGACCTACTTTCAACCTAAAGTTTATTCTGGAGACATTTGCTGAGTTTGAGGACTGTCCTTAAACACTTCATAGGTCTACTGAATATTTTGAAGACATTCTAGATTAATATACCGCATAGTTTGGGCATTTTTTTTGCTGTCTCCCGGAGTATGAGCTTTACATACATACATATATAGGTCAACATATAATAGCACACTGTAATTTGTTGCACTTTATAAAGTGCTATATAAACCAAGATACAGTTATATATATAAGTACAAATTTAGACGAATTTTTTTTTTTGTAGAATTAAAGGTAAAAAAACTTTTAAATTTAAAAATAAAACTTAAACAAACATTTTGAAATAATTTTATATAACTAAGGTGCCTATTCCTACACCGATAAAATTTCTCAGTTGCTAAGTTAAACAATTTCTCAGTTAGAATAGAAAATTTCTGAATTAACTGAAATAATTGTTATCAACTAATATTTCAATGGTTTTTGTGTTACCCCCTGTAAATACAAATTATCAAATATTTTTTTAACAAATAAAAAAAATTAAACAAATTTGAAATTTTTCTGGATTTTGGCAACAGAAACGCACATTGGTCCACTAAGCTTCTCCGCTTATTGAAATTCCGTTGAATTTCGAACACATTGTTTCAATAAGGAGTCAAGATGGAAGAAAATGTGTAAAGATAAGTTTTGTTGTTTGCTTATACATATATATTTTACAAACATTTAAATTTTTTTACAGACAAAATGTATAAATCTTTATTAGAAATTTAAAAGAGTATAACTTCACAGAATCATAGATGGATTAACAGAGGCTCAACTAAAATAATCAGAACTTGTTTACCCGTTCGGACCACTTGTGAATGCTTAAGGCCGATTTTGTCAAATGTTTTAATGTTATCACATTTTCATTAAAAATTAATAAAAAGTTGTACAAATATTATAATAAGTAAAATGGCTGCAAATTTCAGTATTTTTTTTTAATTTTTTGGTTGCCAATTACTATTTTCAAAATTTTTTTAAATGATAACTAAAAATACGTTCTTTTTAACTAACTTCATAGCTAGATTTATTGATACAATTTTCAACTGACAATTTAGTTATTTACAATTAATTTTTTTAACTGGTATTCAGTAAGGGGTATTTCACCTGAGATTCAGTTGAAAATTTAGTAGCCAGCAACTGAGAAATTTTTTCGGTGTACTTGTGACTCATTGTGACCATCTTAACACTACTTTTAAGACTGAGAGTCATAACTCTTCATACAAAACAACAATAAAACTCAAAAAATTCAAATTTTAATTGTCAATGTTATGATTGTATCGATACCAGGTCTTAATTTTTTTGAAGTTTTCAAACAAAAATTTTAATAAATATAATTTATTATGACTTTGCAACAACAAATACATGGGGAATTCAGTCATAACTAAGAGTCACAGACTTTTCGCAGTAATAGGCACCTGGTCCTGGTACATGCGCGGTTCCAGCAATTAATTTAAGGGGAAAAATCATACGCCTCAGTGGCCAATTCAATGTATTTTACTACTGCGGCGTATGATTTTTCCCCTTATATTAATTGCTGGAACCGCGCATGTCCTGGTATATATATTCCAATATATAGTTATACAAAAATTTTTATGATAATCTATGACTATATCTAAACTTTTTTACTTGGGTTTGTATGTGATAGTTGTATGTGTGCTTGTATGGAAATAAAACACATGGCTCAATTTAAGTATATACGAGTACCATGGTATAAATCTAGGCTACATTATTTTTGCCTGGCATATCTTTTGTTTTGTATTTTGCAAAGTAGTTTTAGTAATAAGTACACGTCACTTAAAATTTTTGAAAATTACAGAATTGCATGTTTTATAAACAAGCGTACATGTTACTTTTTTAGGTAGGAGTTGTGATTAGACACATTCTATTTAAAATCAACTTTTGTTCAAACTTAAATTTTTCTGATAATTTTTAGCGTATTTCTTTGGCCACTGAAGTCAACATTTTAAGTGTATTTTAAAGCTGAATAGTGCTTCTATGTGTATCACAATCCCTAGAAGTGCTAAGAAATTATTTAGTGAACTTATTTAAAAAATGTTCGCTTACATGTTCGGTTTTACTTTTTTTATTTACTTAGTAACCGCTCTAAACTTTGTTGCTTAGTTAAATAAAAAAAAACAAATATTTGCTAGTTCAAAAGTTATTTCCGATCTACTAAATATAATTGTAGTATTTTCCAATATTATGCTCAACTTGCTCAAATTTTCATGGTAGTAATCTTGCACAAGTCTAAAATACACTCTCAAAACAATTCCGTTGTGACAACCGAATTTTTTCCAACCGAATTGGGTCGGTTGCTGCAACCTCGTAATTCGGTTGGCAAAAAATCCCGTTGTCACAACGGAATTGTTCTGAGAGTGTATGTACCCTTTTTTCTGCTCCGAACAATGAACCCCTGTTCATTTTTGTACCTTATACAAATTTTTAAACAATTATGTGCATTGCTAGGGAAACACCCACCATACTTACAACATTTACCGCCGTAAACATCTGTATTAACTCATTTAAAGTTCTTTCAATTACATGTACAGTAGACCGTACCTCAAAAAAAAAGTTCGCCATACACCCTCCAATATGATGTATTTTTGGAAGGCGATTTCAAAAAAAATTTTTTTTCTTTGCCGACCGTAGGGGTCGCCTTTTTCAATTTTTCGTTATAGATTCGGCATTTAAAATCGGATTTTAAAGTGTGATATATCGATTTTTTTGCCTCGAGGAGACCAGTGTTTTGCTATAAAGGAAAAATCCAATTAAAAAAAATTTAAAAAAGCGACCCCTACGTTCGGCAACCTATATATATAAAAACATTTCTACTGGGTTTAGCGAAAAACTTCCTTAGCAAAAGTTTAATGATTTTTTGCGAGCTTTAATTTTCTGACATTAGGGTGTACATTAGGATGGTAGCAACTGAGATCTGGTGGGTAACTACTAGAACGGGATACTTGAGGTCAAAATGTCCTTAGAGCTCTAACACTGGTCTCCTCGAGAGAAAATCGATCGATGTATCATACTTTAAGATCCGACTGTAAATACCAAAGATATAACGAAAAATGTAAAATGGCGACCCCTACGTTCGGCAAAAAAAAAAAAAAATTTTTTTTTGAAACCTCCTTGCAAAAATACTTCATATTGGTGGGTGTACGGCGCACTTTTTTTTTGCCTGTAAGGTGGTACGCTCTAATGTACAGTGTCACCACAGTGTAAGGCTTTTTATAGTATTAAATTAAGAATTTAGTATAAATGTACCTCTCAATAGCGGATATATGCGTATAAAGGGAAAACTCTCTTCTACCTTTATTATCCGTTATTGAGAGATTTTAGTGTGTATAGAAAATTTCAAACTGATTTACTGATTGTTGTTTTTAACCATACAACCAAACGTAGCATTCAGTCAGTCATCCATGCATATCTAACCGAACGAAACACACACTTTTACAATTGATATTTAAAATACCTACACATACATACATATATACTCTGCTTCTAGAGCTGTATGGTGAATCAATTGTACGACATCCATAATTTATACAATAATTACAGTTTTTGAGTTAAATGTTTGTCAGTATATTAAATTGTGTACATGTAGTACAAATATTAGTTGATGTGTATGTATATGTATATAAAATTATGTGTATGTGTGCCCAGCAAAAAAATCATAAAAAAAGAGGAAAATAAGCAGTGATTTGGATTTCGATATTGTGAAAATTTGGATCGGAACCAATGAATTATAAATAGGCTTAACATAGGGTGGAAGTTTTCTTTTATGATCCTTTTGATGTTCTTTTTAATTGGTGAAAAGGAATTAATTTTTATTCGTAAAAAATTGAAGCAAATTGCTTGGACCTGACAACTTGTCTCAAAATAATTAAATTTAAGTGCTTAACCATAGTCATAAATGTTAAATTTATATGGAAATATCTGTAGTTAGAAAGATTTGGAAAGACTTAATTTCATTCAAAACCACATCTACCTCAAACCTACCACATTTTTGGAAGTTGTGAAAAATACCTGTTTTAGAAGCGGAAAATCATAACTTAATGACACTTTGGAATTAATGAAAAATTGGTTCCTTAAGGTCAGTTCCACTTTTTTTGCTGGGTATATTTGTCTTTCTTTTAAGCCTAAGCATTGCACAGTGGGTGAAGGTGTTAATTTAGTATACAGTAATTAATTATTTCTAATATATTGATTTTATGATAGACTAAATAGAAATACATCACTGAAGGGAAATACCTCAAGATTCGGTTTACCTATAACTTTTATTTTTTTGATATTTTTTTGTACACATCTACGTAAGAAATTCAGGATAAAATTTACCTTTAAACATGGTATTTCCCTACTAATATTATAAATGTGATTGTTGTCTATTTGTGGCGACATAAGGCTCAAACGGCTGAACTGATTTTCTTGAAATTTTCCGAACAGCCATTAAAAACTATCAGAATAGGCTATATTAAATTTTGATCGGACAAAGGGGCGTGGCAACTCCCATACAACACTAATATTTTGATGTGATATTTCTCGGCCCTGTTCAACTGTTTCGAATAAAATTATGGCCAGCATCTTATAAAAAGTTTCCAAGGGGGCGTGGCGCCCTCATATAATCCAAAGCGATTTATGTAAGCTTCTGTTGAATATACTTGAGCAAAATCTGGCAGGGAGCTTCAAAAAGTACATTTTTCCAAAAAACAGTACCTTTTCAAAAAAGTACCTTGTTTCAAAAAAGTGACTTTCCTCAAAAAATAGCTCTTAATAAAGTACCTTTCCTCAAAAAAGTACTTCTTATGATAAAAACCAAAAATTTTCAAAAAAAATAATACTTTTTTCAAAAAAGAAAAAAAAAATTATATATAATTTTTTTTTTTTTTAAAAACCCGTAAAAATAGTTAAAAAATCAGCTAAAATAACAGAAAATAGTACCTGAATTTGCGCCAGCAGAAATTTCAGTGATGTTGAAAATCATGGTCTGCTAAATTTAGGTGAGCTTAATTTTAGGTAAAAAAGTTTGCTCAAATACAATAATTTACAAGAAATGTTGTTTAATGGAAATGAAAATTACGCAGCTGAAATCAGCACATGTATTCTGCTAAATTTTAGTTGGTTTAAAAAAGGTAAAAAATTCAGTTAACATTCAAAAATTTAGAAGAATGTTCGTTTAATAGAAAGTGGGACAGTTGAAATCAGCAAAACAAGCTGCTAAAATTACAATTGCTTTTTGTTATTAATGGAATAAAACCAAATTCATGTAGATATTGTTAATTTTATTTTCGAATAAATTACACAATCCAAAAACACTATTTGCACTAAATATCACTTTTATTTTCTTGCAAATATGTGTGCCAGCGGAAGTTGTATTATTTGGTTCCTTTTTTCGTCTACCTGCAGATAGAATTTAGATAAAAATATTAAAGGGCTGAAATAAAAGAAAATAACATCTTTAATAGTATTCCTGTAAATAAATGTAGTTTATATTTTAAAACAATCCTTATTATTTTATTTCTTCAATAAAATTTTTAACTGCGAAATGTTTATGTCCAATATATCTCCGTTTTCTTTTGCGTTACTTTGCTGACTAAAAGATGCTCTTATCATATTATTTTATTTACTATAACTTTCTTAACAAGCGCCGTATTATTTTTATTTGTATTGGTAAGCGTCATCAGTGATGACTCATCACATACATTAAAATACACTCACAAGAAATTTTCTAATTTGTATTGGTCAGTTTGCCGACCAATAAACACTTAAGAAAAAAACCATCAAGCATCATCAAGCACTATACACTAGCGCCCCTATGGTTTTCTTTTGAAAACACAAATATTAAAAAAGTTGCCAACAAATTTATCTATATTAGCTGATACATTGTCAAAATCATTTATAAACGAGTAAAAAGGTTAAAGTCGGGCATGCCGAATATACAATACCCTACACCAGTCTGGTTAAAAGTCAACTAATGTTTGGATCTTAAATTCGAATGGGTTAAAATGGGGCTTGTGTCAAAATTTTCTATAATGTGAGTCAGCGCACCAAATTTCATTAAAATATCTTAATATTTGCGACCTGCAGTTTGTAACCAAGCCAATTTTGGTAGGACCCTTATATGGGCACTAGGTCTAAACATGGACCGATGTTCACCAAAATCAATAGGCTTCGTCCTTGGGCCAACATAGGTCTGTGTACCAAATTTCATCAAAATATCTTAATATTTGCGACCTGCAGCGTATAAAGAGTATAATTTTGGTAGGACCCTTATATGGGCACTAGGTCTAAACATGGACCGATGTTCAACAAAATCAATAGGCTGCGTTATTGGGCCAACATAGGTCTGTGTACCAAATTTCATCAAAATATCTTAATATTTACGACCTGCAGCGTATAAACAGTATAATTTTGGTAGGACCCTTATATGGGCACTAGGTCTAAACATGGACCGATGTTCGCCGAAATCAATAGGCGTCGTCCTTGGGCCGACATAAGTCGGTGTACCAAGTTTCATCAAAATATCTTAATATTTGCGACCTGTAGAGTGCGCACAAGAATGCATGGACAGACAGACAGACAGACAGACGGACGGACGGACGGACAGACGGACATCGTTAAATCGAAATAAAAAAAAATTCTGAGCTGATCGGTATACTATAAGGTGGGTCTAGGACCAATATTTTTTGGTGTTACAAACATCAGCACAAACTTATAATACCCTGACCACATAGTGGTGTAGGGTATAAAAAATAACTAAATATCAGGAGGAAAAATTAGTTCAAGTACAGCACAAATATGTATGTTTTGTGGTGAAATTGGAGAACTAAAAACTTTAGCTAAACAACGGATTTAAACGAAAACAGGAAAAATTAGTTCAACTGAATTGGAACGCGTTTAACAGACTTTTGTACTAAATTTTTTTTATGAGTGTACCTTATAAGGGGCTGTGACGGGAAAACGGGTAGTGGCACATCTCATTTAACCCAATATTTTTAAAGTGCAATTCCTCCTTTCCAATTGAACGATTTCGGAAAAAAATTTGTACTTTGTCTTTGATTCAAGGTTGGCAACCGAAACGAATAAGTTTAGATTAATGGATTTCCATCAACATTTTAGTGTCAGAGATTCTACATATTTAAGAACATTTGGTTACTTATAAACACTAATTCGCACAGCCTAAGAATATACACCGCATAAATTCTCCTCATCCAATCAAGTCGAGTTAAATTTCAATACTATGGTGCTAAGTGCATTTAAGTATGAACTTTAAAATCAACTCTAATTCGTATCGGTTACCAACCCTGCTAAATGAAATTCCTCTAATTCAACTACTTTTGAACATATTTGAGCAATTATTAGACTTAACAAGTCCAAAAATTATAGTTGGTCAAGCCTGAACAGGAAACAACCTATACCATATACAATTGGGGTCATATTCCAAAAAGTGACCTACACTTATTAAATGGCCAAAACATTAAAGAGACAGAACATGTAGAAAAAAATCTGAATGAAATGCCATTATTTTTGGCATTTATAAACATCAGTGCAATCCCATAATACCCTTTCCCCATGGTGGTGTAGGGTAAAAAATGTTTAACCTCGGCTTCTGCTTAACCAAAAAATAGAAAATTATAAGCCTGAATCTTAATTTTCACTAAATTTGTGATCATTTGCCACCTGGAAAATTTGTGATCATTTGCCACATTAACAAAAAATATTATGTTTTACTTCCATAGAATAGTTTTATTATCCAAGATAAATTACATTTAAAACTTTAAGATGTGCTAACTAATAAAGTACCGGGCTTGTACGATACGACAAAGTTCGTTTTCGGATTAACTTAGCTCCAAAACTAGGCCTAAGGCACGCCGCTAAATCTAGCGGGCTTGCCCGCTATTTTCAAATAAATTTGAATAATGAATTGTATGAAAATCCTTGCAAAAATATGAGTGCAAAATTATTTTGCTCACTTATTCCTTTTGAACATCTAGCCATAGTAAACATGCCTGTAATCTTCTGTAACTAATTTTAGTATACTAGATAGATACTTTCAACCACTGTGCGGTGTGTGCGAATATATTTGCATTTTCCCATACATTTCCACTTACAAAATTTAGATTTTTGCAAAGCTGAATACATTCTTTTTTACCATCTACTTTTTTAATTGCATTTTTGCTATTAAGGCAATTTTATCATTATTTCCAACGAGGAAAAAACCAACAACAGTATTCATCATCAGCAACATTAACATCATCGACAAGTTAGACGTGTAATGAACTTTTTATTTATTTCTGTTTTATTGTAAATTTTTTTCTCTATCAGTTGATGTTGTTTATTTTTATAGAGCTAGCACTTAAATTGCTTAAATGTTGCACTATGGGTCTGAAGATGCGCTTATTTTAGGTTGTATTTTATGTTCACATGAAACACGAAGAGTTGTTCAAATACTTTTTACTATTAAAACATTCAGTTGAGTTTCAGTTACATCAAAAAAGTTACACGGGGGGAATTATCTATACGATATTAATTACTTTTGCATAAAAGGAATAAAGTTTTACCGAAACTTTGAAACTTTTTATATAACATATTTGTAGTTTTTAATTAAATCATATAAAAAAATTTATTTTATACTACATTTACACTTATGCCTCATTCATACTGAACTCATAACTAATAGTTTTGAAATTTATTGTGTTTAAGTATGAATGAGGCTTTAAACACAAACCAGTAGTTTTGATAACTACTGGTATTTATTTGGCAAATTCCATACAAATTTGAAATCAAAACTAAAAGTTTTTAAAAACTAAGTACAAAGTGGTTTCTCTTCGTAGTTTAAATTGCGCTTTATACTACATTCCTATATATACAGTAGTTTTGATTTAACTGCCTTTTTCTTACGTGCACATTTGCTATAACTGCACGAAATTTTGGTTTCGTTTCTATTTTACAAAATTATCTACGCAATTGTCTTCTTTAAGTGCACTTTTTGTACCTGTGCATTTAAGATAATTGCCTCATATTTTTGGCAGTTTTACATTATTTTCATAAAAAAGATCACCGCCATTAGCTTTTCAATTCTAGGGGAAAAAACACACATAAAAAACACACACATTTTTGGCTATGTCTCCGAAATATGCGCACCATATACATATATGTATATTAGAGTTCGTTACAAAATTTTGATTTTCAGATATCATCACTTTTTTAAAAGTTTTTGCATAGAAAAATCGAATGGCGTTTTTTTTCTCTTTTATTTCAACTCCTTCTACTGGCGCAAGTCGGCCAAAAACGCTAATTTTAAGACCCTTTTCCTCCAGAGCAAAAACAGCTGCATTTATAGGAAATCTGATTTTACCATTCGATTCTACAACAAAATTTAATACACAAAACTTTTTTTTGCATTTTCAAAATACACCAGATAGCCATTGGAGAGTTTGAAAATCCGCTTTTTTAAAAAATTTCTAAAAACTAATTTTTTTATTACACACAATTAAAATGTATTTCCGGCGGAGTACATGGGTACACAAATTTTGGATATACCGCGAACCGTTAAAAAGTTATTAGCTAATCAAATTTGGATTTTTTTTTAATTCAATGAAAAAGTACTTGAGCTAATTAAAATGTAGCTTTCAATACTCGCTGCCGCATTATAAATTTATTTTTCAGTAATGACAAAATAATTTGTAAGTTTTGTAATGTTTATTACAAAGATTTTTTTTTACTAAACATATTTGATTACTAAATAACTTTTTAATGGGTCGCGGTATATCAAAATTTTTTGTACCAATATTCTCAGCAAGGAATACATTTTCATTGTGTGTAATAAAAAAGTAACTTTGTTGAAATTTTTGAAAAAAGTGGATTTTTGGACCACTCTAATGACTATTTGCTGTATTCAGAAAACACAAAAAAAATATTTTTTATATTAGTTTTTGCTGTCGAATCGACTGGTAAAGTCAGATTTCCCAGAAATGCAGCCCTTTTTCTCTGCAGAAAATGGGTCTCCAAATCAGGGTTTTTGGCCGACTTGCGCCAGTGGAAGGAGTTGAAATAAAAAAGAAAAAACACGCCATTCTTTTTTTCTATGCAAAAACTTTAAAAAAAGTAATGATATCCGAAAATCAAATAAATTTTTTTTTTTTTGACGAACCCTAATATATTTATTTGTTCCTTTTACTCCTGCAAGGAGCATAGGGCCGCAAAAAGATTGTTCTAATAAGTTCGATCTGATGCACGATGTAACATCAGTTTATGAAATATACTAATGTGTATGATTTTTTTCTATACCTCATACATATCGTAGCGTCCTCCTTCGGTGTTCCCATAGCACTTAACCCCACCGAAGTAAAATAATATAACAGGGCTATGAACTAAAAAGCTTCAACAAAGTTCGCCAACTCTCTTCATCAGATGGCGCGCAACAACTGTTCTAAGATTCAACAACTCGCACAATTACAGTGTTAATAGGAAGAATTTCCTGAGGATGTCTTCTATTTTTTTTTGCGGTGGGTCTCATACTGCAGGTTTAAACTTAGGTTAATAGTTACCCAAAAATTTGTTGTTGTTTTGTGTACATTTTATTGACATTTTATTTTGTTTTTAGTTAAGTTAAAGTTAAACCTACAGTATGAGATCCACCGTTAAATTATAATTGTAGTATTAGTTTCATTCGCTTGTTAAAGAACTTTCGTTAAGTAATTGTTTTGTAAAAATTATAAAGCCTCAGAATAATACGCATGAAAAAGTTAATCGTTAATAACAAAACGCTTTCTCTTTTTTATCAACTACCTTTCGAATTTTTTTACTATTTAGTATTGGTATTTTTCGATCAAATTTTTTGTATTTTTGATCCATAGCATAATGGCACAAAGTATTTTATTATTTATTTAATAGTATGTTTTTACTTATTTGTGCAAATAATATTTAAGTCCTTGGCTTAAATCAGTTTTTCTTGTTTTATATTCATTGGAATTTTTAATGTTCTTATAGCAATTCCGTGGGATAACCGATGCTTTCCAACCGAATTGATATGGTTGCCAAATCGGTTGATCCAAATACGTTATTCGGTGACCCAACCGAATTAACCGTCTTATGCTGTTGTCATGACTGAATGGCAACCATATTTGGGACTAGTCAACTGGATGAATCAACTAATCTGCTAATGGAAATTAAATTTTTTGGATTTGCAATTGTTTCGATCGATGACAATGGAATTTTGGGGATTTAAAAAATGTTAATGGGGATTTTTGCTAAAATTTTTGAAGATTATAGCTGTGTTTGTGTGGCAAGCTATCAACGTTGGCTGATGTCATTCCCATACAAATTTGACATTAGTAACTTTGAGAGTTAACACTAAACGTTGGCTAATGTCAAATTTATATGGGAATGACATCAGCGAACATTGATAGCTGGCTGCACAAACACATCTTATATTAATTTTGTATTGTTTTCAGTCAACATCAGTAAAGTTTGTTCACATAATTTTTAAGAAAAATGCAAATTTACCCTTTTATGAATTTTCCGTATTAATGCGAAGCTTTCTAGCAAGAATAAATCCTTTATTTCTGACAGTTTTATATGATTAATGTCCCAGAATCTTAAATAATGTTTATAAAAAAATAACATGTATTTTGGATAAAAGTCTATTGTATTTAATAGTCAAACTTGAAAAATTCGAATCTACACAGATAAAAATATCACAAAATTTTAAGTGACAAAAATAATTGTTTAAATTTATTTTCTACTTCAACAACATTTTTAGTTTTTTGTTGGATCAATTAGATATTTTGTTGATATGACAATTTTCCAACTTTTTTTCGCCAATCAAACTTGTTTGTTAAAAATAAAAACGTATTAGTTGAAGTTCAACAAGTTCTTTGTTGACTCTGTCATTATCGTCAATTCGACAAGTGAACTAGTTGGTTTAATTGATACTTTTTCACACTGTTTTGTGATTAAAAATAAAAAATTCAGTTTTGGTAAAATTTGTGTTCTTTTTATGAACTTTGACTGGTTTTTCTTACTTTCGAAGAAAAATATTATTATTTTTTAAAAAAACAAACATGATCAAGATGCAAATCGATACACTGCAAGATCGAACAATGATGATCACTCCACATCACTAAAATGGTGAATTGCCCAATTGAACTAGTTCGTTCATGAACGACACAACTCTATTATATACAGACGCGTAAATTAAATAAAAATAATTTTCTTGCTCAAAATAACTTGGAGAAATATGTCAGGTCTCAAAATATATCTGTTTGCAAATTCGATTAGTTTCCCAGCAAAACCACACATTACCAAATAATAGGTAAAGAAATATATCGCCATAGGGTTGCACTGATTACTTAACACCTTACTTCACTGATGAATTTTACAGGCGATGAGCTTCAAAGTAATGTGTTCATTGTTACCAGTATGCTTACAAAAAATGAAGATTAATGGGTTACTTAGTTGAATAATATTGGAGCAAATTAAATAAACTTCACTACCTTTTACAAAATTTTTTATAGTTGGGGATTTTTTGGGTAAATTTTTAGATTTGTTTGGGGATAACGAAAAGAAGTATCTGGCAATTGGGTAATTATTGTCATTATTTTTTTCTCTACTGTCACATATTAGTATATCGTTAAGATCGGAAAGAATCAAATGGTATACCTTCCTTGTTGGCCATTAAATTTCTGTCTTAATTTTCATTTGTAAAAATTTTTTTTTATAAAAAGTCCCTTTTTGCTCATTTGAAACACAGGATGACAAAATCTTAACTTTTAAAAATAAATAAATTTGTAACTAGTTTTAGTTTTTTTAATAAACAAATTTTCAAATGCATTATAAATATTTTTTTAAATGTAAGCACAGGCTGTAGTCAAGTTTCTAGTTAAAATTTTATGCGCAAAACTTGATATTATGCGGAAACCTGATAGTCAAGTGAATACAAAATCGACCTTAACAAGTGTTATGCGTTAATAAAGAAGAAATTAAAAGCAAAATATAAAAAAAAAAAAAAAAAGAAAAATAAATTTGTTTGCATATAAAGGGTTCTTCAACAGGGACGCTACAGAAGTAGAAAGACAGGGACAGCAAACGACGCCATATTTCTTGCCGCTCTTTTGACATTTCTCTTCAGTAAGATTTGCCATTTCATGATGGAAAGATATACGAGCCAACAACGAGTCGAAATTATTAAAATTTACTACCGACATTCGGAGGCAGTGGCCTCAACGTTAAGAGTGCTACATCCAATTTATGGTCGTCATAATGAATGGCTTCGTCAATAAACAAAATATGCGTTATTGGTCAGACAACAATCCACACGTACTCCATGAGTCATCATTGCATCCCGAAAAAATTACGGTTTGGTGCGGATTATGGGCCGGCGGCGTCATTGGGCCGTACTTCTTCCGTGATGATCAAGACCGGCACGTTACTGGGAATGGGAATCGCTACCGTTCAATGATAACCGAATATTTTTGGCCCCAATTGTATAATATAGACTTGGAGGACATGTGGTTCCAACAGGACGGCGCCACAAGCCACACAGCGAATGTCACAATCAGTTTATTGCAAACCAAGTTTGGAGAACGTGTTATCTCACGAAATGGTCCAGTCGATTGGCCGCCTCGGTCGTGCGATTTGACGCCGGTGGATTATTTCCTGTGGGCCTACGTCAAATCTATGGTCTATGCCAACAAGCCAGCGACGATTGATGAACTTCGTACGAATATCGGCCGATTTATGCTTGAAAACCGTCGAAAATTGGGTTCAGCATCTGGACTTCTGCAAGCGTGCCCGTGGTAGCCATGCAAAAGAGATCGATTTCCATACATAATGGCATCGAAAGTACTTTCACAGGAATAAAAATTTCATTGATATCCAAAACCGTTTTTATTTTATTTAAAAAAACTTTTGTAGCGCTCTTATTGAAGAACCCTTTAGTTGCTTGTATGTTAAATTCGCGATTTTTAAAAAATTTTATGTGGCAGCATGGCTTTCCAAGTTGTCAACAAATCCAACTTTTAGAATAAATACTTACAAGGTTTTGTAGAAAAAAGGTTCTATTTGCAAAAGTTATCGTATTAAGTACATTTACAAAAATTACTATCATACTAAATTCGATTATATAAACATGTAGTATATTTCAGGGTTTAAATAATCAAGATAAACTCAAATAAAAAGCTTCGTTATATTTATCAAAATCGTCATAAATATTATGAAAACCTTATACTTCTTCGTCGAATAAAACATTTAATAAATACTTATGGAACTGACCTGCTTAGCCTAATGCTATAATAAAGTCCTTGATAAAAATCCAAATACAAAAATTTGTCTTTTTACGAAGAAACACGTAAGTATAAATATTGCACAAAAATTTTTCTCAACTAAATATGTTTAATATATCCTCAACCAACTCATATTGACATATAAATTTTATACATATACGTAAATAATTTTTTAAAAAGTGCAATAAAATTTGGAATAAGCAGTAGCCAACTTTTGGAACTACCCCATGCTTTATGTTAACTATTAGCATTTATATTTCTTATTTATATCAACTTTTAACATTTATATTTAATTACAATATTTGTGCCATTTCATTACAATAGATTAGCTCTATGCCAATGAAAAAATCATTCTTATTTAATTTTAATGATATTTGCAATAATATTGATTACCAATCATATTTAAATGCCAGTGAAAAATTCCCAAGTATGACGACAACGGAATTCAGTGGTGGCAACCGAGTCAATCCGCTTTAAAAACAAGTTCGGTTGTCACAACGGAACTGCTTTGAGAGTATATAAAACTCATATATTAAATTCTTTTATATGTACCTTGTAGCACTTTTTTGTTTGTTCTGTGCCGGTGTAGTATTTATGTATTTACATGTGCGTGTGTGCATTTGAGTTGGTTTGTCTGTTTGTTTAAATATAAATTTGTACAATTTGGCACTAATTAAACGTAAAACTAAAAGCTTTCAAAAGAAAACTTTTTAAATTGTTAATCATATACACAATCAAATAAACATAAAATAAAAAACGAAAGCAAGCATCAGCGTATACTAGACTGTCCCTTAAAGTAGCGATTTGTGGATTTTCGTTCATTACACCCCCCAGTTTTATTGGAAATGGTCCCAAATGGAAAAAATCGATTTTTTTTGTTTTTTTTTTTTGGAAAACGGTTACCCGTGCCGAAAGTTGGACGAAAATGGCCTATTTTGGAAGAAAAGTGTATTACTATTAAAAATTCCCAAAATGCGAAATTTCGAAAAAAAATTATATTTTATTCCATTTATTCATTTAATATAGTCAAAACGATTCAAACATGGAATTTTGACTTCATCGGATATTATTAACCCACTTTAGCCTGGAATCCAAAATGACCCACGAATTTGATAAAAATGCAAAAATGTGTTTTTTTAAAATTAATTTTAAAGATTTTTTAAAATGCCTAATTTGGAGATGTCGATTGATATTTGTACCATGCAATAGTTGATATTAAAGAAAAAAAAAATAAATTGGAAAAATTAGAAATTTTATTAATTCAGTTCGAGGCCAATTTCCTTATTATGAATTAACATAATAAGAACTTTTTTCAAAAACTGCTATTTTTCTTCATCAGGATATTCTCCTAACAAATACTTCACAGAGTTTTTGCTTTCAAAAACCTCTAACACTTTCAGGAATGAAAAGACGATCGTTTCGGGGATTTTCCAAGTCCCCTTCTTCAGTTTTCTTTAGAAAGTGGTGGCAATAGTGCAAATGATAATTCGAGTTTGTGTTTGGAGCGACTGCTTTCCAGGACATTTTACAGAAATTGTTCATTATATCAAAAATTTAATAAAATTTTAATGTTTTCATTAAAATTTACACAGTTTTCGGAAAAATATCGCTTAAATTTGGTTAGACTATAATTATCTTTATATTTGTTTAAAAAATCTTTAATCCCTAGTGGCCTTGGGTCAGAAAAGTCCCATGAAACTTAATATTAGCTGTATTTTGTCTCATGCCTATCAACGTTAAGTATTTAAAGCAAATCTACGTTAAACCGATTTTAGTATAAGAAAATGCTAAACAGGTTATGTTTATAATTTTTCCATTATAATCGAACGTCTGTAAGCAAAAGTTTTTAGGAAGTAACGCGGATAAGTTACGTTAGATGTGAAAATGTATAAACGTTGAGTTTTCAACGTTGATAATTATCCGCGTTGAAAGTTAACGTGCATACGAAAAGTAATACATTAGTTTTCATCTTCAACGCGTTTTTATGCACTTTGGGTTTTTTTTATGAGTTAACGGATATAGTAAAGTCGAAAACACACCTATTAATTAGGGCTACGAGATTGTAAAGCCATTAAATTGATAAAAAAGCAATCTCAACTGGATAAAAATAATTATTTTATATAATGTGATCCATATGGGGTTAATTTTTATACTTTTGGCCAAAAACGCCCCACCAGGAAATTTACAGAATAACACCTTTCATAATGTTCGGAAAAATATCACTTTAAATGAATAAAAAAAAAAAATGTTTCCACTTGATAAAAATTATTATTTTGTGTAACTTGATCCATATATGGTTAATGTTTTCACTTTTCGGGAAAAAATACCCACTAGGAAATTTACAGAATAGCATCTATCAGACTTTTATTAAATTGGGATATGCGATAGAGGTGGGTTCAAAACTGTCCGTATGTTAATATCAATTTTAGTTGTGCAATCTTATTAAATTCTAATTAAAAGCTTTGTTTATTATGCATTTGTTGTTTTCTATTTGGAAAGACGTTATTCTGTAAATTTCGAAGTGGGTATTTTTTTTGCCGAAAAGTGAAAACATTATGGATCAAGTTACACAAAATAATAATTTTTATCGAGTGGAAAAAATTTTTTTTGATCAATTTGTAGACATATTTTTCGAAAATTATGAAAGGTGTTATTCTGTAAATTTCCTAGTGGGTCGTTTTGAGCCGAAAGTATAAAAATTAACCCTACATGGATCATGTTACATAAAATAATTATTTTTATCCACTTGAGATTTTTTTGTCAAATTCAAAGGCTTTACAATCTCGTAGTCATAATTAATATTAAGTTTTATGTGTCTTTTCTGACCCCAGGCCACTAATGGTTAACGATTTTTAAACAAAAGTAAAGACGATTATAGTCTTAACAAACTTAAATAATACTTTTCCGAAAACTATGTAAACTTTGATGAAAACATTAAAATTTTGTTAAATTTTTGTCAAAATGAGCAATTTTTGTAAAATGTCCTGGAAAGCAGTCGCTCTAAGCAAAAACTCGAATTATCATTTTTCCAATTTATTTTTTTTCTTTAATATCAACTACTATGTGGTACAAATAGCAATCGAGATCTCCAAATTAGGCATTTTAAAAAATCTTTAAAATTAATTTAAAAAAACAAGTTTTTTCATTTTTATCAAATTTGTGGGTCATTTTGAATTCCAGGCTAAAGTGGGTTAATGATATCCGCTGAAGTCAAAATTCCATATCTGAATCATTTTGACTATATTAAATGAATAAATGAAATAAAAATAATTTTGGGATTTTTTAAGAATAATACACTTTTTTTTCCAAAATGGGCCATTGTCTTCCAACTTTCGGCACGGGTTAACGTTTTCCAAAAAAAAAAAATTGATTTCTTCCATTTGGGACCATTTCTAATAAAACTGGGGGGGGGGGGGTGTAATGACGAATATATTTTTAAGGGACACCCTAGTGTATACACATTTATTTTTTTCGACAAACGAAGTTATTATTTAAATCGAGGGAAATTAAAGTTTAAAAAGTATTTTTATATGAATTTCAAATAAAAGGGAGGAAGCTTTTTTAGGTTCTTTTTGAAAAATTATTGATTTATAGTAGGTAGGTATTAAATTTAATGTTTTTTTTTATGTAAAAATATTAAATGCTTTATTTATACATATTTTTTTTAATCGAATGAAATAGTGAAACATTTTCACTGTCGATTGTATGTCCTACATATTTATATAAATTAAAATTTTTAAATAGTAACAAATCATCCAAATTTAAGTGGATTTTTAAAAAAAATTATAAACACACATGATTCAACAATTTTTATCGAAGGCGTATGAGTAATATTAAGTTTATAACCAATTATCACTCATCCGCAATGAGGGATTTTCTATGCTATAATAGGCTCGTTTTGTTCTTGTACGACTCGATTTGTTCCTATACGACTTTCCTTGACTCTTTAAATATTTTTAATACCGAATTTATACCTGAGCAAAAACTACTTGTTGTTTGTATCTTGAAGTTTTTAATTTGTCAAAACGCATACAAAAAACAATCAAAAACTAGTTTTCTACAAAAACTAGGTTGTTTTTGGTCAAGTATGAATGTAGAACTCGTATAACATTGATAATGTAGGGGCAACTTTTAGATTATGTACAAACATATTTCGTCGTTTTTTTCGTATTCATGGTAAGCAACAAAACAAGGCTAATAATAATAATAATAATAAATAACAAATGATACATATTCTTGAAATTTTAGCTTTTAAATTAATTTTAAAAAGAAAATTAAATTGCATAAATTGCTTAAATAAATAGAATTTTTATTATATATAAAAAAAAAAACTCTTATCATATTTAATTAAATTTAAAATCTTATTCAATCATAATATCCTTTGCCATGGAATAAATCTAGAACAAACTACCGAAGACATTCAAAAGCATTTCAATACATTATTGATTGATTTATAGATATAACGACATAGATTGATTACCAACATGTGAGTGATTTTAAAACTAATTTAAAATTATAACCTAACGATCTGTATATTTTGGTAAGGATTTTTAAGTGTTCATCTGCCATTATAATGTTATACAGAGTACTTAGTACCAATGTAAATGTTTGTTAGCACAAAAATGTAGGTTAAAACACCTGCATTCTGTATTAAGGTTAAACACAAATAAACATTTTCGTTTTGCATGTTTAGTACACTTACACATACATACATATATACATATGCACCATCATGTATAAGTAAAATCATCTATGGCATAATTGTTTTAATGCTATTTTGACTAAAAAATAAGAAAATAAAATACTTAATGGCTTTTAGAACTTTGAAGAGTATAAATGCATACATAGAATTTTGAAAATTTATAATAAAATTTTGTTTAACTAAATGTGACCAAATGAAATTAAGCTCTAGAGTTTTGCTAGCGAACATATAAATAAATATTTTAGAGAAATTTCATATCAATTGACAAGAGTACAACGTGCAAAACTGACTGATTGGTAATTGACTAATTGAATATCAGCCAGCACAAACCGCTGGGGCTAGGAAGTTGAGATTTGGTATGTGGACTGGTTCGCCGGTCTAAACTTACCACGAGGGGGAAACTTAAGGTAAAAAGGATGAAAAAGTCTCCATCTTAAGGGCCGGACCAAACCCCCTTTGTCTAAAAACCTGAACTAGTGCAGTTATACCACTATAGTTGGGAAATGCTTGAAATTGAAACACTAGAAAAGTGTAACGAAATGGAATGGGACAGAGAACAATTGGAATTGAAACAACGGAAAGAAATTAAACTGAACGGATAGCGATTAATATTGACACAATAAGACTTTTGCAATTTTAATACAGAAAATATCAATTGAAATTAATTTAAATATGACAATCTGTATTTTCTTAAACTAAGGATATCAGATAACAAAAAAAAAAAAAAAAAAAAAAAAATCAAAATTTCGATTTGAAATTCAGAAAATATCAATTAATATTCTGAATTTAAATTTTATATTCAGAAAGTATCAATTGAAATTTAGAAAACATCAACTGAAATACTTATAATCTATTTGAAACTTAGAGAGTATCATTTGAAGTTCAGAATATCGTGCCTATTTCTACGAAAAGTCTGTGACTCTTAGTTGTGACTGTATTTCCCAGGTATTTGATGTTGCAGAGTCAGAAAAAATTATATTTATTGAAATTTTTGTTTGAAAACTTCAAAAAAATTAACATCTGGTAGCGCCACAATCATAACATTGACAAATAATTTTTGAATTTTTTGAACTTTTTTATTATTTTGTATGAAAAGTTAAGACTCTCAGTCTTAAAAATAGTCTTATGGCGGTCACTATGAGCCACCAATACCAACTGAAATTCAGAAATATCCATTGGAGATTCAGAAAATATCAATTAAAATTCAGAAAAAATGATTTGAAATTCAGAAAATATCAATGGAAATTCAAAAATTGTTAACCCCTCCTCACACTGTTATCAATGGCACCATTTCTTATATGCTGATCTCAAAATTCAGTTTTATTAATTGGCACACATGCTATATATGTAGAAAGAAAACTATGGAAATTAAAGATCCGAAAATTTTGGTTTAATATGTCTACCACTACTTTCAAAGAAAAGTTATGGTTGCAATATGATCACGGCCACAAAACTATATTCCCTACTTCCATAGTTGGTTGTTGCAATCAAATTACTAAAGTTTATAATCATTTTATATTTAAAACATCTCCCTTTTTGGTTATCATATTATTCTCCCGTCTACAATCATATATTATTTGAATTACAATCATATTCTTATTTAAATTGAGAGAAATCGTTTTGATAATTTTTGGTATTGTTTCCCTAACTATAGGATATATTTTTATGAGCGTTATCGATCAGTAAACGTCGTTCTTTTTTGAAATTTTTGTGAAAAGAAGTTGTAGGAAGCAGTCAAATAAAATAATATATAATAAACGGGAACACATAAAAAATAACTTATTCCTATTCATTTTAGTAGTGACATTGGCTCGTAAAAATAAAAAATAGTTATTACCTATAAAAAAAGAGATGCCAAAGCAGTAGAAAAAACACTACAATTGATAATCTTGATGCACTTCTTTTTTAACATAAACACTAATGATTTTAACATTGAGTTGTCATTGGAGAGGAGTACTCTCACTTCAACATTTTTTCAGTTCTTTTTGAACGAGTGCAAAGGAAGCTCTTTTTCACAAATTAAAAGTGAAAAAAACTCTTCGCAAAAAAAATTATATTTTTTTTTAATTTTATTTTTATCGGGATACACATTAATTGTATTAAGGCCCGTTAACTTATCTCAATTTATACCCTGGTTAAGACCTCTACTAGCCTTAACCACTGGTAAACATATTTTTTGAATAACTTATCTAAATTTTAACCAAGTATTTCTTCTAACCAATGCTAAAATTTAACCATAGAAATTTCTGTGGTTAAGAAACTTAACCAAGGCTATTTTAGAACAATTCACCCTACATAAAATATTTTAATAAATTAAACTTGTAGTGATGATTAATAAAAAAAAAAACTAAAGCGCAGCTTTAACCAAACTTTGACTAAGAATCGTTTATGATACATATAAGTATTTTCGGTGTGCATTTCCCTACTTTACCAAAACTACAAAAATTGCATCAGTACTGAAAATCGCGTACAAATTTTTGCTATTTAGGATTTAGGTTTCTGTGATAGCTTACAGAAATTGGCCTCATAAATATAAGGTAATAGAAAAAATTTTTTTTTTATTGATTTAAGGAGCCAAAATCTGTCTTGAATAATTAAAACCAAAAATGGTGACCAATATTAGAACAATTTGACACGAATTATACACCTCTACAAAGTGAAAAGTCGCTGTCGGTAGAAACTTGGTACATACTTTTAGTATTTTACTTTCTGATTCCAAATATCTATTTCGAATTCTGTATGACCTCTCAATTTTGAGAAAATCGTTATTAAAAACGTGAGAAATAGCTTTTTACGTATTTGAAAATACTATACAAAACGCATTCAAATAGCTTATGACTTTTTGTTACGATGGTAGTAAAAAATGAATTTTGTTCTCTAAAATACATAGGACAACATTTTCTTAATTTGTGTAGCGTTATAGGAAAAAGTTCTTTTGAAACCCACTCTCAGAAAAACAATTGTTCCATCAATTTTGGTTAACTTACATTTAAGAATTTGGAATCAGCGTATCAAATTCAAAATGAATCACGTATCAAAGCTCAAGACTACTGAATGAAGTACAAGACTACTGAATTTAATTCTTAAATATAAAAAAGCGCATTGAAATCACTCTCGAATTTACCAAATGTGAACCAATCATGTTTTAAATATTTTAAAAGTATGTGAGGAACCCCTGACAATCCACAGTTTTGACTCGCAGTTACAAAAAGTTACAAAATCATGTAAAGCGATTATTTTTCTACTCACTTTGTGCTGATCACATAAATTGCCTTAATTTAATAATATATCACAAAATTACCACTATTTTTTTTTTAATTTTATGCGCGAATCTTTCCGCGGTTGTCTCGATTAGCACGAAATACTTATTAATAGTTCAAATAATCCACTTTTATTTTATAGACTTACCAAATGGATTTAATTAAATCACCTCTCGTAGTATGCAAAAACACACAATCATTTTACAGCATTTAGCGACCGCGAATCTTAAAAAAACGACGTGGTCAAGTGTATTATTTTTTTTACGACCAGAAACACACAAAAAACCGCGAGAAAAACTTTTAATTTTTCCGTATTGCAAAAAAAATTTTTTGTTATTAATTTTTGTTTTTCCTTTTGTTTTTATTCTGACATTTCATACTAAGGTTAACTGCCCAGAGTTAAAATATTGATAAGTTATTATGGTTAAATTTTCATAGGGATAAATATTTAGTATTGGTTAGTTACCCATGGTTAAGGAAAAGTTAACTTCTCGAGAAAAGTGAATGGGCCTAAAGGAATTAAATATGCTGAAATTCCAAACGTATTTAACAAATTGTGAAAAATAATCCGTTGTAGGCATGTCCCTATCCGGATTTCATTCTTACCTAAGGAAATCGTCAGGAGACGACGTTTTTAGAATTTCTGGAAATATTTGTTAAGTTGAATTATAAACTCAATGAGATTTTCTTGTTCTCGTCTAGAAGCGTTATTAAACATTTATAGCCAAATGCATAGCTATTTTTTTGGTTCTTATAACAGTCCTATAAGAAAAATTTGTTGTTGTTTTGCATGTTAATTTGATTTAAGGCTGTTATAAAAACCGACAAAATGTCTATGCATTTGGCTATTAAAATATTAAAAATTTTGCAAAAGTTGTTTTATTGCCGTCACCGCTATTGCTAGTCGGTGCACCGTCGGCCTCACGATTGCTAGTCTAGCGCTATAACGCTGAGCTATTCTTTGATATGAAAGTTGATTGCCATAAAGACACCACTTTGTTTGGCCTGGGCGTTACTATGATAACCAGGCAGCACTTATAGCGCTAGCCTAATCTAATCTCATCCTATCTCATTTATCTCATCTCAATTTTTTTGTGGAAACACTTTTTTTTGTGGAAGCATTTTTTTTGGAGAAACTTTTTTTGTGAATCATTTTTTTTTTGTGGAAAAGGTTTTTTTTTTTTTTTTTTTTGGAAACACTTTTTTTGTTTGTGGAAACTTTAAATTTTTTTTTTGTCGAAACTTTTTTTGTGCACACTTTTTTTTTGTGGAAACATTTTTTTGTGTAAACTTTTTTTTTTGTTGACACATTTTTTTTTGTTGAAACACTTTTTTGTGGAAAAATTTTTTTTTGTTTTGTTTTTTTGTTATTTCATGAAACAACGATATCATTAACGAATGTGCATTTTTCTTCACAGTACGATCACTTATGAATCGTTAATGATATCATTCTCGGACAAACTTATCATCGAAATGATATCATTACGAATTCGAAACGATATCGTTTGGTTTGTTGGGTTATATTGTATTATTAAAATGTTGGTTTTTAATTTTTATTTAAATATAAAAATTGTTTTTCGATCGTTTCGGGGATTTCCAGGTCCCCTTCATCAGTATTATTTCGAAAGTAGTTGGCATTACTGAAAATTAAAGCGTCAAAATCTCATATTAAATGTAGTCTGCTACATCAACAAAATGAGGTTGAAGCAAACAATAAAATATGTTTTTGAAGTCTTTCGCCAGCATTAGAAATATTCTGAAAGTTTTTTCTTTTTATATTTTATACCATTGGCATAAATAAATACAAATTTTTATTTTTACATTACTTCTTTGTTAATACAAGAAGAGGCAAAAAT
The DNA here is from genome assembly GCA_949987735.1 of Leucophora obtusa. NCBI lineage: Eukaryota > Metazoa > Arthropoda > Insecta > Diptera > Anthomyiidae > Leucophora > Leucophora obtusa. The sequence goes on from OX465297.1 coordinate 176,425,892, forward strand.
TTTTCTCCCTAGTGTGTTGGTTTTTAATTTTTATTTAAATTAAAAATAGTTTTTTTCGACCTTTTTAATTGATTAATTAGAAATTTATTAATTTATTTGGAGGCCAATTTCCATATTATGAATTAACATAATAAGTACTTTTTTCCAAAAACTGCTATTTTTCTTTATCATTATTTATTTAATTTGATTGAAAAATATATCCAAATGACAGTTTATTGAAATCCAGTTGGTCACATTAATTTACCTAAGCATGTATAATCATATCTATTTTATAATTCACCTTAATCTTTTTTTAGAAATGGGATTTTGTATATAGCATAAAGAAAAGTGTTTATTTTGTTCTTCTTTTTTGGGGGGGTTTTTTTTTTTTAGAAAATTCTTAATACATAGTATTAAATAATGTAATTTTATTTTCTATGCCCTGTTGTTTAACTTAATAATAACGTAGAAATTTATATACTAGTTGTTTGTCTATAAATTGAATATGGTCCTTAAATGGTGTTGTAAGTAGGACAAATTCAATTGTTCGTTTTGCTGGTAGTATCAACAATATCAATATACATACACTGCTGGTATAATAACTATAGCTGGTAGGTAAGTAAAGTACATAATATGTACAACATATTTTGGTTGTAAGCATGCACAAACATGCATGCTTTCAGTTGTTTGTTATAAAGTTAAATCGTGTATTTTTGGGTTAAATTCAAAAACAAATACATACTTACTAGGGTATTCAATCGATTGATCGTTATTTGATTAATCGAACAATTTTTCTCAAAAATTGTTCGAATAATTTAAAATGTCCAAATTTCGAATAACGAATAATTCGAATAATTTCATACGATTAATCGATTAATCGAATTTGGTAGAAAATTACAAAAAAATTTAAAAAATATAGATTTTTTATTAAATAAATGTGCTAAAAACTGGAATTTTTTTAAAAAGTTGTGATAAATAATTTGTTGTAGGCTTGTACCTATCCGAATTTCATTCTGGCCTAAGAAAATAATTAAGGGACGATCTTTTAGAATTTCTAGAAATATTTGTTAGCTTCAACTCAATGAAAATTTCATGTTTTCAAGTAGGAGCGTTAATAAACATCTTAAATCCCAAAAAAAAAACAACATAAAATTAACATTGTTTGCTTTGTCATCTGTCATCTTCCTCTTGTTGTGAATTATCTAGTAACGAAAGGGTATTTATTTCCGCATATTTATTTTTAATTATTTTTTACGACTTTTTAAACGTTGATATTAAATGAAAGCATTAATAATTATTGTAATTAAAGATTATTAGAGTTATTAATTATAATTAATGCTCAATGTAATAAAGCTTGTTAAGTGATGACTCTGAAGGGATGGAAGTACGGAAACGTAGAGGGAAAATCAATTTTCAACAGAATTGCTCTCTACATTTACGTGTTTTTTGTATTTAGTGCATACGGAAGATATACAAACTAATGTACGAGGTCTTATATTCTTCTTTCGGGTGTGGTTCCCCCCGATTTGGATAAAATTTTAATATGTGAAAGAGGGGATAGAAAAAATATAAATATTGACAAAATCTGATCTCAATTATTAAATTTTTTTTTTATTTTTATGAATTTCAGAAGATTTACTGAATTTATTTTTGTTCCTTTTTTTAAATAAAATGATTAAAAACACAACAAGTGTATGTATATTATTTTACAGAAAATTTATTTCGATTAATCGATTAATTTTAAAATTTTGTTCGATTAACCGGTTAAGAAAAAAACCCGAATAATTATTTAAATAAAAAGCCGATTAATTGAAGACCCTAATACTTACACATAAATATAACCGTAAAAAGTAACATGTAAACCGTTTATTTTGAAAGTGGTATAAGACCATTTTCGAAATAAAATTAATTTATGTTGCAGTTTCATAGTATTCAATTACTACTTTTCACTGCACAAGTTTAATAGGCATTTAAAAAAACTATATATAGTTTTTTGAATTTAGTCTAGTTCTGAATTCGAAGTGTAACAGAAAACTTTTAAGATCACTAAAATTGTTCAAATTCGTGTCTCCAAACCGGTAAACCGAAAGCCGGGATTTGTTTTATTTGGGTTTTTTTTATGCAAACTAGTTTATATAAAATCACAAATTTGATTTAAACGAAAAACCAGTTTATTTGCCACGGTTAAGCGGCTTTTAATTTTATTACTTTTAGCTGAAAATCCCTTCAAAAATTAACAAAAAAAAAAAATTAGTGAATTGCTCAAAAATAAATTTGAAAAATATTATTATTACTCAAGGACCGGAAACTTTTTATTTTTTGGTTTTTATCAAATATAATTATCGTAAAAGTATGAAAATAAAAATTAAAAAAAAAATAAAAAGAAAGAAATATTTAATTAAAAATACTCCTCATGATGAAAATAAAAAACTTTTCTGTTTTAATTTTCTTTCCAAAAAAAAAATAAATAGATAAAAAAGAAACCTTTTTTGTGGTGTGGTAAAAAAAAAATAGTTTCAACAATTTAAAAAAAAATATATATATAAATATATTTTTTTAAAATTTTCTTTTGCTGTAAATTTTGTTTAATCGTAGCATTTAAAAAATAAGGCTCTGATATTTGGCAGTTTTGCAAATCTTTTCTCAGCGACATTTTTTCGCGATTTGTTTTTTGCAACTAGCCACCGAACAAAACCGCACCTAAAAAACCGCGAAATTTTGGCGGAACCCGAAAAAAGTCTTTATGGTACAAAAATTGTATTGAAAAACCTAATCAGCGATTGTCATTCTGCAAACAAATATGCTGATGTAAGAATTTACCTTTGTGCAAATTTTTTTTCCGCGACTTTTTTCGCGATTTCTTTGCACTTAGCCTTTGTGCAAACTTTGTTCTATGAAATGGGTATTATAGTCTCTAGATTTCATATTTAACAAAACCGCACCTAAAAAAACGCGAAATTGTGGCGGAACACGAAAAAACACTTTGTGATAAAAAAATTGTATTAAAAAACCTTATCAGCGATTTTCATTCTGCAAACAAATATACTGAATTAAGAATTTTCCTTTTTGCAAATTTTTTCCCGCGACATTTTTCTCGATATTTTTGCACTTAGCCACCAAACTTTTTTGTATGAAATGAGTATTATAGTCTCTAGATTACATATTTAACAAAACCGCACCTAAAAAATTGCAAAATATTGGCGGAACGCGAAAAAAGACTTTATGGTAAAAAAATTGTATTTAAAAACCTCATCAGCGATTGTCATTCTGCAAACAAATATACTGATGTAAAAATTTTCCTTTTTGCAAAATTTAGTTTTTTGTTGCAAAAAAAAAAAAAAAATAACACCCATCTAGGAAACAAAATTTTCCAAATGTAAAATTTTTGCATCATTAATTCGTTTGCAGATTGTACTGAAGCTAAAATTTTATAAATTGAAAAATAAAAACTGTTTTTCTTAATAAAGAAACTTTTTTTTTCTACGAAAAAAACTTTTCTTTTTTTTTGTACAAAATTTTTTTTTATATTTTTTCTTTTTCTTTTTTTGTTTGGAGTTGAAAGATAAATATATTTTCTATATTTAGTTAGAATAAAAAGATAAATATATTTTCAATTTTGGATGAATATAAAAAAATATAATTTAGAAATTTACTTTATTTTGAACAGAATACTTTTTTATTTCTTGATGAAAACTTAAAAATAAAGTTTTTTGTTTGTAAAATCCGGTGCCTGCTATTACTATATTAATATTTATTTGAATATTCTTTTTCAAAAATTCAGTAGCAGAATAATATTCTGACTTCTGGACATTTAATAACAAGGAAACTCTGAAGTACTACAAAAATAAAAAGTTAACAAACAAATAACTTTTGAACAATATTGAAACTTTTTGTTACTACCTAAGTAAAGATCAACTTGGGCAAATCAGTTTAGTACTAATATATTTATTACATATGATGCTTTAGAAGCCAACTGTCCATTTAAAAAAGGTGTTCCTTCTCAATATCAAACTTACAGTACTCATTGTCCTATATGACATGAATAAAATATGAAGCATATTTTTAAATTTTTCCGAAAGATTTATTTTAATGTATTATTTATTATAACTACTAATGGACTTTTGTAAATACTACAAATTTGACTGTGCCAATAGAGCTTTTAATGGGCATTTATATAAAATGAATTCTGAATTTTTAGTGTAATAGAAAACTCAATATATCTAAAAATTGGCCAACATTTTTTTTTATTTTATAAAAAAATCTGATGTTTTTCTTTCCACACAGAAAGTTTCATAGTATTATTCGACTTCGGTTTGGAGAAAATATTCCTTGAATATTGTATACCGTAAATATACTGTGTGAATGTTAATCGCGTTTCTTATAAAATATATTAGAGCATCTTTACGTACTATATAAACAAGTACAAAGGAAAGTTTCTTTCATCAATTAAAAGTAAAAAAAAAATTACAAACAATATATATATTTTTTATTTTGAAAAAAAATTTTATTGCCGCCACCGGGTATCGAACTTGCGACATCAATATTGCTAGCCTAGCTCTCTTCCGCTGAGCTATTCTTTGTTTTTGTTTTTTTAAGGAGAAGCAACACTCAGGAAATTCTCCCTTGCTGTCCTTGGAAAGGGGGTAGAGAAGAAATGAAAGGTGGTGAAAAATGAAGGGCTTCAAATATGGCAACACTGTAATTGCGCTAGATGCTGTATTTTAGAACAGTTGTTGCGCGCCATCTGATGAAAATTTGGCGAACTTTGTTGAAGCTATTTTTTAGTTTATAGCCCTGTAATATTATTTTACTTCGGTGGGGTTAAATGCTATGGGAGCACCTGAGGAGGTTGAATGCTATGGGACCGATATGTATGAGGGACAGAAAAAACTCATATATATATTGACTGGCATAAAACCACCTCTTTGTCATGCCGAAATATTGTGTCTTATTTTATATAATAAAAGTACTTAAAAAACAAATGCGAAAAGTGCACTGCAATTTAATATTTTTTTTCAGTACTATTTTCATAGGTGCATAAAAACTAATTTTTTATCATTTTTATTTTATTTACTTTTAAAAATTGAAAAGGTATGAAAATATTGAACTTAAACAACCCAGCAAAACCATCTATTACCATGTAAAGGGAAATGTAATAAGAAACCAAAAATTGTAACTACTTACACTTTGGTCGCATAACACATTATTTTAACATGGGGGTGTCATTGGGGGTAAATGGTTGCTTAAATCGTACAGGTATAGACTAAAATAAGTGATTACGAAGGAAGTACTGAAATAAGTTGTTACTTGTAATATTAAATTCCCTAGTTAGCTAGTACATACTTGTTTGGAGTGAAATAAATCGTTACACATTAGTACAAATTTCATTGGTTACAAATAAGGAATAAAATAAGACGTTACCAGTAATGACTTTGTTTAAAAGTACACCGATCCGAGCAATGTAATTAGATTCTAAATTTTTATTAGATCGTACTTTCGCATAATAAGAAGTTATAATATAATACGAATAACTTATTATTTTTACCCTTATTAATAAGTTATTATTAAACACAATATCGGTAATATATTATTTTAAAGGCTCCAAATAAGTAGTGATATATCTCCATATCGGTAACTCATTATTTCATACCTTCTGCATAAGTATTTATGTATTACAATATTAGTAACGTGTTACTTTAGGTTTCTAAGTAAAACAAAGGGTAAAGGGGTACCCATTGCCAGGCAATGCGTGAAAAAGGTCAAACCCATTACCAAGGTTTTGCTGGGAAGTTAATTATAAATATTAAAAAATAAAAAAATAAATAATAAAAAAAAAAAATTAAAAAAAATTGAAAATGATGTTCTCGCCAGGAATCGAACCCGCGATTATCTGTTTGAAAATAAACTGTATCGATATTATTATACCCTACACCACTATGTGGTCAGGGTATTATAAGTTTGTGCTGATGTTTGTAACACCAAAAAATATTGGTCCTAGACCCAACTTATAGTATACCGATCGGCTCAGAATTTTTTTATTTTGATTTAACGATGTCCGTCTGTCCGTCCGTCCGTCTGTCTGTTTGTCTGTCTGTCTGTCTGTCTGTCTGTCTGTCTGTCCATGCATTCTTGTGCGCACTCTACAGGTCGCAAATATTAAGATATTTTCATGAAACTTGGTAGACCGACGTATGTCAGCCCAAGGATGAAGCCTATTGATTTTGGTTAACACCGGTCCATGTTTAGACCTAGTGCCCATATAAGGGTCCCCCCAAAATTATATTGTTTATACGCTGCAGGTCGCAAATATTAAGATATTTTGATGAAATTTGGTACACAGACCTATATTGGCCCAAGGACGAAGCCTATTGATTTTGGTGAACATCGGTCCATGTTTAGACATAGTGCCCATATAAGGGTCCCCCCAAAATTGGCTTAGTTACAAACTGCAGGTCACAAATATTAAGATATTTTAATGAAATTTGGTGCGCTGACTCACATTATAGAAAATTTTGACACAAGCTCCATTTTAACCCATTCGAATTTTGGATCCAAACATTAGTTGGCTTTTAACCAGACTGGTGTAGTGTATTGTATAGTCGGCATGCCCGACTTTATCCTTTTTACTCGTTTTAGGATAAATTTTTGAGCAATAATGCTTCAGACGTAAGAAATCACCGACCGGTGATTATAATCACCAGCGCTTTTATTCATAATAACTTGCTAATGAAAAGTGTTTTTATTTAATTTATTTTTTGTGTCAATTATTATGGTTCCTGTTTCTTGAATGATATACTCAGTATAAAAACGCATTTTATTTACACATCAAAATATCAGTATACATATTCCGCCAATAGTGATTAAAATCTCCACTAAGTTTCGGGAAAAATGGAAAATACACTGAACTAAAAATTCAGAAGTGTCTTAGTTAGGCCCAGAATAGCTTTTATATAAATTTTTATCAAAATCTGTCGACGGGAACTGGTAGCGGCGAAAAATGTGTTAAATGATTTTTGGATGTTGTTCAGAATTATTTCTAGAAAATCTGTAAAAATATACTAGTGCTATAAGTGATTTTTCTAAAGTTGTTCCGAAGTACTTTCAAAAAAGCAGTCAATATTCACTAGCAGATACTTTTGAAGCATTGAAAGAAGTGGTTTTTAAAAGCAAGTATTCCAATTTTTTTTTGCTGGGGTATATTAACTTGCGTTCTCCAGTCGTGTATGGAGAACAAAAATTGTAAGTTATTAACGGCGTTCCCCCAACTCCCCCAAAAATATTTACTTGTGTGTAAAACTACGTTTCCCAAACAAATAAGATAATCAGATATCAGGAAGACACGCCGCATCGGCTCTGAATTCTAAAAGTTGGATTGTAAAGGGTAGTTTTTTTTTAGTTTTTTTAAAAATTTTTGATAATTTAAATCCACACATAAAAATCTACTTAAAAATCATAATTTATAGCCAATTATATTTCTGGTAAGTAAATATGAACTCAAAACTTAGTAATATATGCTTAATGAAATTTTAAAGTTCAGTCATTGATTTTTTGAAATTTGTTAAAAAAAATATTGAGACTTTAGTATTAATATTGCGGAATTGAAAAGAGGGTTTAAAAATTTTATCTATTTGGCTTTAATTTGAAAGCTGTTAGCAAAATATAACACGAAATATACTTCTTGCTGATTATCTTGGGAATAAGAGAATTCAAAAATGTTTCTGTTGAACTTTAATTTTATAAATTTCAAAATATAGCTTCGAATTTCTTGATTAAATGGTCTACGACACATCAGTTGCCGGGGGAAATTGTATGACTAGTTTTAACCTATTTAAATTTGATTACCTTATTATAAAGATAATATACTGAAAATCACGATTTTTTTAATCCTTTTACTTAATATTCGATTTAAAATGAAAAAGTCTTGAGAAAATTAACAAAAAACTCATATTTTTCTATTGTAATCAGTTTATTAAACTTATTACCTATCTACGATTATCTTATATTTTTGGAAGACATACACTAAGGCGGTCGGAATTTGTTAGCTGCTAAAGTCGCATTCCAATTTTGTTATTTTAAATGAAAATAACACTCATTTGTACAAGAAATGTATATTTTAACTACATTCGTTATAACATTCATTTTGTTTTTTAAAAAAATAAATTAAAAAAATTGTTTGCAAGTAAATTTTGTTAGTTGTTTTAATTGTTTGTGGTTCATTGTATGAACAGTGAAAATAAATGTCAGTTGGATTTATTGCAATATTAGTGGGGCTATTTTCAAATGAAATTTCATTTGTTTTTAAATATATTTTCTTTCTGCTGTCTTTACATATAAAATATTTTAAATGTTATTTTATATACAAATAAATATTTTTTGGAGGTTGGGGGAACTAGTCGACAACTCACAATTTTTATTTTAGAGAAATGTTAACTGATCATATGCAAAAGATTTCTTAGTTATTTCATTCCTAAAAATTTACAATAAAACTATCAAAATAATAAGTTTAAATTCAATATTCTTTAATAAGTTTTTATTTTGCAAGTGTTATGTGTCCATTCAAATCTGAAATACACTCCTAGACGATAACAATAAATTCTCATTGAGTTTGTAATTTAACTTAACAAGTATTTCCAGAAATTCAAAAAATGTCGTCCCCTGACGATTTTCTTAGGCAAGAATGAAATTCGGATAGGGACATGCCTACAACGAATTATTTTTCACAATTTTTTAAATACTTTGGGATTTTAGCACATTTAATTCCTTTAATGCGATAAAAATAAATTTAAATGAAATACGCAGGTTTTCGTAGTATTGTGGATGTGTATTTTTTTTAGTATAAATAAATATAATGTCCCCTGATGAGACAGGGGCACACTTACTCGTGAGAGGAAATTGCTAGAGATAGATAAAAAATAACCATAAATAATTTAAATCATTCACTCTCTCAGATGCCATTTACAGTTTCCAAAACATGGAAATACAAAACATTATTATATCATTATAAAAAAAAGTGGACTCATACCACTTTCCATGTGATGGGGTTCAAACTCCGGATATTGTTTACTTACTGAAAGTATGTTAAATAACAGCGAATTTTAACTGAATTAAATTGAAACTTCTGTTTAAAATCAAATTGCTTAGAATTTTTAATTAGCATCAGTTAGTTAATGGTTCTCTATGGAGATAGATACATATACATATACGTATGTATAAATACACACCAGCTCATATAGTATAGCCTAATTACTACTGGTTGGCTGGAGCTTTAAAGAGGATAACAGAAAACAGAACATATCATAGGCAAGCTAAGTCTACTGTGTGACAAAGGCTTATGTATAAATTTTATAGAAACATTAAGCATACAATGGTGTTTAATAAATAGTTTTGAAAATTGTCTTCAATATAGTTTAACTTTGTTTTTCGAAACTTTTATGGGTACTAATTATTAAAACCACTAATGTCAGCTAAGTCATATTGAGAGTAAAATGAGTTTTTAATTGCTTTGTACGACAACTTATTTGCCATAACGAAAACTATACACATAACAACCCATAGATTTTATAATACATCATTAAGAATTTATATTTGATGGAGATTTAAAAAAGACGAAATAAATTCAATCACTTTAATGATAGAGCGCCTATGGGAATGGAAACCGGTCACACGACAATTCATTTTACAGGATACGATAAAGAACGCAACACTTAACTAAACCAACGGAACATGTCACTAAACGTCATTGAACTAATCTAACGAAACATGTTATTAACAAATGTGAACATTAAGGGCCAGTTTTCTAGTCAGAACTAAGATCGATTTTTCTCTCAAATATGTTTTTTGTTTAAAAATTTGTTTAATAAAAAATCGATAATATTTCTAATTGTATTTCTTTCTATGCATTGAACACTTTTTTATATTTTGTTGAACAAAATTTAAAAAAAGCTCTAATTCAGAATTTTACAAATTTACAAAAAAATCTCCTTTTTGGCCATACCTGGGACAAGTGTAACATAGTCTAAGAGAGACAAACATTTATAGATCTTTGAAATGAAACTAGAGTATAATATAGTAAGTTTTTGAAAAAAAATATTTAATTTTAAAAGATTTTCATAACTTATCCCATTTTAACACTACAATAGTTTGGGCGAATTGCAATTACTTAAATATTTTCTAACCGATTTTGGAATTTTATGCCTTGTTAGAGAGGTAAGAATCTAGATTACGATTTCGTTGACCGCTTTAAGAAATACAGTTATTTAAGAGCCAGTATTTTCAAAAAAGCCAAAAAAAGTTTTTTTCCGCTTGTAAATCGTATTTAAGAACTTTGAAAAGGATAGCTCAAAAATTCTTCGATTGAGCTAAAAATTTTCTAGATTCGTTTTTCCAGTAACCTCACAAAATAAGCCTCGGGGAGCGGGTTTACGACGAACTTTAAAATCACCTACACAAGGGCCAGTCTATCACATAGACTTCATTCAATTAAAATAAATTTAAAAAAAATAAAAGTACCTTAAAGTACCTTTTTCCACAAGAAGTACCTTTTTCCAAAAAAGTACTTTTTTCCAAAAAAAGTACCTTTTTCCAAAAAAAGTACCTTATCCAAAAAAAGTACGTTTTTCCAAAAAAATACATTTTTCCAAAAAAATACCTTTTTCCAAAAAAAGTACCTTTTTCCAAAAAAAAGTACCTTTTTCCAAAAAAAAGTACCTTTTTCCAAAAAAAGTGCCTTTTTCCAAAAAAGTCCCTTTTTCCAAAAAAAGTACGTTTTTCCACAAAAAGTACCTTTTTCCAAAAAAAAAATACCTTTTTCCAAAAAAAGTACCTTTTTCGAAAAAAGTACTTTTTCCGAAAAAAGTATCTTTTCCAAAAAGTACCTTTTTCTAAAAAAATTTAACTTTTTCCAAAAAAAAAAGTACCTTATCCAAAAAAAGTAACTTTTTCCAAAAAAAATACATTTTTCCAAAAAAATACCTTTTTCCAAAAAAGACCTTTTCCAAAAAAGGACCTTTTCCCAAAAAAAATAAATTTTTCCTAAAAATAACTTTTTCAAAAAAAGTACCTTCTACCAATACAGTACTTTGTAATAATAAAGTATCCTTTTCCAAAAAATTTCGCTTTTTCCAAAAAATTCCATTTAAAAAAATATAATTTCACAAAAAGTACTTTATTTCCTCCCCCCACGGATATCTCCACTAAAACAAGGTTTCTTGATATTCGGCATAGACGTCCGCTAAGACGGGATTATTCGGCATTAACATCCCCATAGACGGTCTCACAAATTGGAAAAGTGTCCCCCTTAACTGCCTACCCAAACCACTGGAGATAAGAAGTTGAAATTTGGTATAAAGGTTCATCCACTGTAGTAGACATCGACTAAGTATGTATTTTTGGAATTCCCTACAGGATATCCCAAAAGGGGGATGTTTCCCCCTTGACGGCCTGCCCAAACTGCTGAAACTATGTAGCGAAATTCGGTATGTGAGTTCCTCCTTCCTATCGGGAGGGAGATAAGGGGAAAAGTATTCTCCTTGACTGCCTGCCCAATCCCTTCTGGCCAACCTAAAATTTTAAATAAGTATTTCCTGGAGTAGGACTAACTCACTGGCAACGTAATTTTTCTATTTTGGAACAGAAACATAGTAAAAATGTGGATTGAAAGGGAAAAATGTCCCCAATAACGGCCTGCCCGAACCGCTGAGGCAATGAAGTTAAAATTTGGTATGAATGTTCCTCATCCATCGCAGCCAGCCGCGAAGATCGAATTTTTGTAAATTCCTAAAGGGAGGGGCAAAAAGAAGAAAGTCTTCCCTTGGTGGCCTTTAAAAACCCCTTCGGTTAGAAACCTGGAATTTAAAATGTAGGTCCCTGGAGTAAGGGCTAACTTATTAGAAAGATAGTATTTTGAATTTTGGACAGGGTAGTTATAAAATAGGGGCTCGAAAAGGGAAAGTGGCCCCTTAACGACCTGTCCAAACTGCTGGAACTAGGAAGCTGAAATTCGGTACTTAGGTTCCTCTTGCAGCCTAATTCCAACCGGGAGGGACAGCCTGCTCAAACTGCTGGAACTAGGAAGCTGAAATTCCCTGTCGATGGATTTTCGGAAAATGCTACCCAGAGGGGCACAAATAGTAAAAGTTGGCTAGAATCCTGAAATGTAAAACATATGTTCCTTGGAGTATGGGCTCACTTATCGGGAAGGTGCTTTGTGGAATTTTAGACAGGGACATTGCAAAAATGGGGATTAATGAAGCGAAAAGTGCCGCTTAAAGGCCTGCCCAAACTGCTGGGGGTAGGAAGTTGAAATTTGGTACTAAAGTTCCTCCTCTATTGTAAACATCCGCTAAGATGAGATTTTTGGAAATTTCCACAGGTAGGGTCAAAAACGGGAAAAGTCTCCCCCTTAACGGCCTGGCAAAACTGCTGGAACTAGGGAGCTTAAATTCGGTATTTGAGTTCCTTCTCCAACGTAGACTTCCCCTAAGACGGTATTTTTGGAAACTCATACCGGGAGGGGTAAAAAGTGAAAAAACTTCCCCCTTGCCGAGTTGCGCAAACTGCTGGATATAGAGACCTAAAATTATGTATATAGTAGGTTCCTTGTCCAACGCAGACGTTCTCGGAATTTTTGGAAATTCCTATCGGGAGGGGTAAACACGGAATAATTTTCCCCCTTGATGGCCTAATCGAACCCTTCGGCTAGAAACCCGTAATCTATAATATGTTTTCCTTGGAGTATGGGCTAACTTATCGACAAGGCATTTTTAGGACAGGAACATGGTAAAAATGGTGGCTCAAAAGGGTAAAATTGCCCCCCCCCCCACCCCCCTGAACATCTGCGTCTTTAGCTAGAAACCTAAAATTTAAAGAACGAGTGTATATGGAACACTAAAATTAGGAAACTAAATAGGAAACGAGTGGAATTGAAACACTACACAAGTGGAACGAAATGAATATAAACGTTGAATGAGTGGAATTGAAATTATAAACAATGGAAATGGATTGGAAGTGGGAACGAAAAGGAATAGACTACAGAACGAAATGGAATGAGGAGCGAGATGGCATAAAATGGGGAACGAGTGGAATTTAAACACTGCAGTTAAAAGAGGAATGGAACGGAGCAAGTGCAAATAAATGGAATGGAAAGAGAAGCGACTGATATCAATATCGATACACAAGACAGTAGGAACGAAATGGAATGAAACGGGGAACGAGTGGAATTGGAATAACAGATAATGGGAACGAAATGCAATGGAATGGTGAACGAAATGGAGTCTTGGAAGGAGTTGCATTGGAACACTGAAATTGTTAAACAAAATGGAATGGAATTTGAATGACTCAAACTGCCGGAGTTTGGTACTTGAAATTTCGCATGCGATTGAGGCAGATTATATATATTTGGGACTTTTACTGGGAGGAACAAAAAGGATGAATAACCCCTTTTAATTACCTATTCAAACACTATCCACGGAATATGAAACTTATGTAGCATTGAAACATACTCTCCAAAAAGTTAAACAAATTTTCTGAAAGAGAAAAAACCTTAGAAAAAGAATGGAACTTATATATTCTGATATTTAAACTGCAGGTAACGAAGCACCGGTGGAAGAAACCGACGCAGTAAATTTTCCAACTGAATTTGTGAATTTACTTGAATTGCCAGGTCTACCTTTACATAAACTGGAATTAAAAAAAACTTCAATGCACGCTAACAACATAGATACGTAGCTTTGCCCGCTATCTTTAATATTATAAATCGCTTGCCAACCCTGCTTTACGTTATTTATTTTCATTCAAAACACAAATGAATAAAACTACTTACGGGTCTATCTACCTAAGTTAGCACTTTACCAAATTATCTTGACATACACACGTATATTGCAATTTGTAATGGATTTATTAATAACAATCCACTTTCATGAGAAAAAGTGATCAAATATTTATTTATTTTAAACCCATTGTTGTGTCAGAATTATTTATTTGTGCTGGCTGGGTGTAGGCTTTTATTATAAAAACTGTACTTTAAATAAACAAAGCGAATTTACCCACCCAACCACGAATACGACCTATCTACGCCGATGGCTTGAACAACAGACAAGTGTTGTAACATGCTCACGTGTTGGTATACTAAATGATTTATTTATATAAAAATGATGAGGCAAAAAATAGTGTTTGTACTTAATCATTAATCATTATAATTGAATTTACCTTAACAATTATTTTATCTTAATTACAAATATTGTGTTTTATTTTATCTAAAAGAAATTTAATTCTAAACTTTAAGGTACGCTAACAACGTAGCGGGCTTCGCCCGCTATCTTTAATATTATAAATAGCTCATCAACCCTGCTTTAAATGTTTTTTTTATTTCCATTCAAAACACAAATGAACAAAACTATTTACGGGTCCATCTACCTATGTGCGCACTTTACCAAATTATCTTGACATACACACGTATATTGTCAAGAATTATTGTTGTGTCAGAATTATTTATTTGTGGTAGCTGGGTGAGTGAAGGTTTTTGTTATAAAAAACTGTATTTAAAAAAAGCAAATTTTAAGAAAATCAACCACGAATACGACCTATCTATAATAAATTTACCTTAGCAACAAATATTTTGTTTTATTTTGTATAAAAGAAATATTATTCTAACCTTTAAGGCACGTTAACAACGTAGCGGGCTGCGCCCGCTAGTAAAATATAAAGAAATTAGATTTATTGGTGGTTATTATTCTGGGAACTTTTTTCTATATAAAAGTTCTACGATTCTAAATAATTTACCAATAGGAAAACTGCCAGATCCTTTGGAATACTTCCTACAAAATACACTAAAATGCTTAAGACTATCTCAAAGCAAAAAAATGCTTTTGAAAATCCTTAAAATTCTAAAAATCTTTTTTGTACAAGGAATCCCTTTAAAAACCCTGAGAAACTGGACGGCTTTTCCTATAAAAAATTCTCACATATTGAGGAATCTTCCGCCCATAAAACCTAAAGACTCCTGGGGCTGTTTTTTTTTATTTAAAACTCCTAGATTCGGAGGACTGATTCCAAAAGAAAATAATGCAAGTTTTAGTAACTCTTTCCTATAGATAAACCCACAGATTGTGACGATTTTTGTTTAATCCTTATGGACTATAAATAAGCCCTTTGTAAAACTCAGAAGCTAAGGTGTTTTCTAAAAATATTTTTCTTGTAGGAAAATCTTAATATTTTGTGAAACTTATCTACAGATAAATCCTCAGATTTTAACAAATAAGTATACATGTATATTAGAGCGGGTCGATTTGTAGGGAGTGAAAAAATTCACCAATTTCCCTATGATTTCCGTATTCTATGGGTTATTCCATGAAAATTTGCAGAAGGAACCATACCTCTATCGTTAAAATCGAGTCCCCTACTTTTTGTTGGTAGATTTTTTCCCAAATTGACGTTCGTATGAAATATTACCTACACGTTCACATCCATAACTCAAAAACTATTGATCGGGTTTAATCGCCAGTAGGCGCGTTGGAAAGGTGAGCTCATTTTGATCAATCTCCAACATTGGTCCAACGGTTCAAAAGTTACGGGCATTTTTGTCCAAATTTTGGAGCATTTTTCCATTTTTTTCATGATTTTGTCCAAGAATATTACTTTCATGGCCATTTTTTTGGCTCAATCCATTATTTTATTATTATTTATTCGAGCCATCATACCGCTTACGAAGTGCGTCTTGTCTCCATTTTTCTCTTTCTCTACGAAGTTTACTTTTATCCATGATGACAAGATTGTCATGACCATCTTTTACGCCCAGGTCTTCCATCAGAGCTGTTGCCAATGCTGATCCCATCCTATCATGCACACCAAATCTATCACACATCATTGCATAGCTTTTAGTATTGTATCTGGGAGTGTATGTTTGTGGTGGTAGAACTAATTCTGAACCTCCTCTCACATCAACTTCCATTTCGTCATAATGTGGTTCGTATGTAGGATCGTTGCTCACTGAGATTGTTGGTATAGCCGTTGGTATCGTCTCTTCACTTCCATTATCGTGTTCCGGTATCGTTTGTATTCTGTCATTATATTGATCGCGCATGAAATCTTTTAAGTTTTCTGGGATAGATCCACATGAGCAGTCGTTTTCTTTCAAGTTGCATTTACATTTTCCAATGTTGAATAATTGGTTTGTTGATTCTACGAATTTTTTTAATTCTGTTGCGCATTTTACTCGTTGTTTATCTGCATTACTATATGCGTCAAGCATATTATTCAATTTTCTAATGGTGCTACCTTTGAGTATAAGTTCAATATTAAGTTGATTCCAAATTTCTAACAATCTGTCTGCTACTTGGGGAGTAAATCTTTTATACGAAAACATTTTGCTTTGGGCTTTTGAACGTTCGGCCAAGAAAAAATAGAACTTCAATATATCTCGTTTAGTTGACAGATTAATATCAGGTAATTCACAGGCCACGCCAAAAGAAAAAACATCATGAGAGACCAAATGTTGCAAACTACTGCGTTGGGTATCTGTTGGATTTTGCGATGAACCAGGCTCTGAATCCATTTTTTAAACCGTCACTAAAAGAATTAAATATTGTTACGATTATCCTTTTATAATCGCTGTTAAAATATTGTTAAAATAATAAGTCCTTGATTTAATAAGTCCTTGAAATTGATTTACTTTAACTTTATTTAAACACAAAATTTATTAAAGTAAACACAATTAAGTAGTGTTGCCAGAAGTGTCTAGATGGTGCTGGTTACATCATTATAGAAACAGTGTTATAGGAAAAAGTTATTTCTTATGTCCCTTATGGAAAAATGCTCCAAAATTTGGACAAAAATGCCCGTAACTTTTGAACCGTTGGACCAATGTTTGTAAATTGATCAAAATGAGCTCACCTTTCCAACGCGCCTACTGGCGATTAAACCCGATCGATAGTTTTTGAGTTATGGATGTGAACGTGTAGGTAATATTTCATACGAACGTCAATTTGGGAAAAAATCTACCAACAAAAAGTAGGGGACTCGATTTTAACGATAGAGGTATGGTTCCTTTGGCAAATTTTCATGGAATAACCCATAGAATACGGAAATCGTAGGGAAATTGATGAAAAATAAATCGACCCGCCCTAATGTATATATTAACTTGTTTTTGGCTAAAATATAAAGCCTCATTCATACTGAACCCAAAACTAGAAGTTTTCGTTTTTTTTTAGTTTCCGATTTGAAATTTGTATGGGATCGATTTGAAATCAGTATGTATGAGGCATAAGCTACCCGACTAAAAAAGATGTTATGTAATCATATATCACCATATATAAACCCATATATATGTTCATATCTAATTTGATACGAATATTGGAATATATAATTATATCAAACGAGATTAGCATGTTATCTAAACTGATAGAATTTGATCCGAAAAATGGGTCTATCTAATTGCATTAAATTATATATAAATACATATAATTTTATAAAAATTTTCAAATAAAATTTTAGTAAATATTGTTTACACAAAAAAATATTGTTCAACTTTTGTTGTGTTTTTCGTTTGTTTTATTTATGTAGTTGTTTTTATAAATGTTTATGTATTAGTAACTGATATTTTAAATTACTTTTTATAAAATTTTATAAATTTTCGTTGAGTTTATTATTTTATTTAGTTAAATATTTTAATTTTGCCATATTAAATATGAATATTTATTAATTCTAGAACATTACTGTAAAATAGTAATGTAATTTTTGAAATTTTGTTTAAAAAATTAAAAATTTTTTTAAACAAAAAATCGCAAAAAGTTTTCAATAAAAACAAACTATTTTTTTAATTTTCAAAAAAATTTTGACAGAGTCCTTATGCCCCAGAAAAAAGAAGAAAACTAATTTCTGTGAGAGAATCTTTCATATAAGTATAAATAAATCCATCAAATGAATGAAAATTGCATACAGGTTTATTTTAATAAAATTCAATGTTATGAAATGCAAGCTAAAAATAAAGAAATATATTTTTTATAGTTGGCATCACAACTACCACTTTATCCAGCTGAATAGAGTCTTATTTAGAATTTATACCATATTGATCAATTTTTAATCCAATGGATTAATTTTTAATCAAATGCATATAATATGTTATTTAGAAGGTATACAATATTGATCAATTTTTAATCCAATAAATTAATTTTTACTCAAATACATATAAAAAAACCAATAAAAATCCTAATCAAATGTATCACTATTTTATTGAAAATTTATTCAATTAAAGAGCTACAAATTTTTAGTTGAATGGACAATTTTTGTGATTGGAGAAATTTCAACGATAAAATTTATTGAATAGGCAGTTTTCATGATTGAATTTAGTTTTTATTTTTTTTGTGTGTTGAGATCACTTATTTTCATTCATATTAAATACTAATGGCCGACAGAACAGTTTGGCTAACAAAGTGGGTATTGGTCGATCTTTGGTATTGCTAGAAATGAGGATTGAATGCGATTTAGGACGTTTTTAGGACGCAAATTGTCCTTAAACTTAGAATAACGCAGTTTGTAATAGAATTACAATAAAAAGCAAAATTCAAAACGAGAAATAGTTGCTTAGAAAAATTTGTGCTAATAAACTTGGAAATATTTGACAAAGTAAATTTTCGGTTTTTACTCAACTTTACAAAAATTTGTCGGAACAACTTTTTCTACTTTAGAGTTTTTGTCTTATAAAATTTGTCTTTCTTATAAAATAAAAAAAAAAACTCTTTCTAAGTTTGTCTTCTGCATTGTTATAGTGCAATAAACTTTATAAAATTTTGTATAATTAGATTTCATGTTATATTATATATTTTGATATAAGATTGTTTATAGAAGCTTATACGCCATTATATATAATTATATATAAACTATATCGCAGATCTCTTAATATATGGCTGGATACCAAATCGCATATGATTATATATAACGTCATATCAAACATATTTATAAAACCAAAGTGTTAATATAAATGTATATGGTTATATAAAGCCACGCATATAAACATTTATAATAATATCAAATCATATAAGATTATATAAAAACTTTTTTATTCGGGTAAATAAGAAAATTTATAATTTTATTGTAAAATGTATTTAGAAACAAAAATTACGAATTAAAATTTCCATTTGTTTTATTTTAAAGTTTTTAACATTTAAATTTTTGTTATAAAACCCAAAATTTTAAACAAATCATTAACCCCCTCTTTTTATAAAGCGAAAGGAAAAATTCCTCCAGAGGAATGTGTGTATTTTATTTTTGTTACAATAACAAAATATACACATTCCTCAGGCGTAATTATTCCGCTCGATTTGTAAAAATAGGGGGTAAGATTTCATCTCTAAAAATTCACATTCGCTTTACAAAGACTCAAAATAGATATTGGTTTGTTATTTAAACACAACGAAAACCAAATTCCTTTTACAAAAACACCACTTAAGAGAAATAAATTTAAAATATTAAAAGTTTGGTAATTTTCGATCACACTTTTCCTCCTTTATCAAATATTGGAATTTCAATGAGATCGCAATGCTAAAGTTCATATTAACAATATTTGACCTGTTAAGTACTTATTTTAATACAACTAACTATATATATTTATATTAAATTTTATCGAACTGATGCACACACTTATAGTAAACATTCGAAAAACATTTCCGAATAAAAACAATACCTCATAACAATGATTAAATAGCTAGCAACATGCGTGCACCACTGTTGGTAAAAGTGGCACAAAAGTGCCATTTGTGGCACTATTGAATGTTCAATGGCACCTTGGCACTCTCCATAGAATTTTGGCACTTTTTACGAAAATTTCTATATAATTTGGTAAAAAGGTCGATATCGCTGGTTTTTCATTAAAAGCCACGCCTATTAATTAAGAAGGGCTAGTAAAATTAAAAAACAAATGCTACACTAAAAATATCTACAATTTTTTGGACCACCCTCCAGTCCTTCGGGGACAATTTAATCATTTAGTATGTTTTTTAATCACCTGGATTTAGAATTTTTCATACAAAAAATGGATTTATTAAATCCAAAAAAAAAAGCTGGATTTTATAAATCCACAATAAAAGCACAAATATATGAAACAGCCTATTAATTTAATGTCAGAAAAAAATACGAATGAAAATTAAAAGAGAAACAAAAAAATTGAAAAACTAACAAATAAAAGGTTTTTCTTAAATTTTTTTTATCAAATATGTTTAGAAACAAAAACTGCACCTCACCAAATACATATTTTCCATATTGGACGTGGAGAAATAGCTCAAATAGAAATGGCAATTTTTCACTCTACAGTAAGTAATTTAATTAAATCCAATTAGTGAATATTAAATATTGCAATGGAATTTTTCAATTGTGTAAAAATATAAATTGAAGTGATAAAACTGAAAAGGCAGAATGTTTATCGCTGTTTTATGTAAAATATAATTATAAATTAAAAGTTAAAGTAGAATCCTTCATCATCGAATTCGGTATTAAAAATTAGGGTGAAAGAAGTGTCGGACAGAAAATTTTTTTAAAATAGGAAGAATCTAACCCCATCTGTTGAGCACTTTTAGAAATACTTTTTGGATTTATTAAATCCAAGTGATTAGAAAAAACGGCTATTATTTTGATATTTAAAAATAAAAGCAACGGGGATAAAATTAGAAAAACTTTAATTGATTCTATTGTATTGTCAAATTTAATTGTAAAATTTTTTGAAAGTCTTGGACCTGCTAACTTATCTTTAAATAACGTAAGTTTAGTGCTTTACTATAGTTAAGAATGACATTTTTATATGAAAATATTTGTGGTAGGTAATGTTAAACTCGGGTTACTTTTTAGATAAGTTGCCCGCTTTTTTTTTTGTCTTTTTACTTAACCCTTAAATGCATGATCTCTACAATTTTAACAATTTTTTTATATATGATTTCTAAAGGCGTGTACATTTCAAGAAAAATACCAAAAAAAATTGCCAAATAGCTAAATTGTGATTATTTTAACGTGTATGAAAAAAAAAAGAAACAAAAAAAAATATATGAAATATTAATTATACATTTATTGTTGCCAAAACTAATTTTATTGCGAGAATACCACTTTAAATATTTAAACAAACATTTTTGAACATTGCACTTTTTGTAAAAAAATCCCGTGTTTTAGATTTTTCACAAACATACGAAGCAAAACCAAGATTGTTCCTATAATTGTTTAAAAAATCCGAGTTATAGTTTATAAGAGCACTTTGTGCAAAAAGGGCCCCAATGCCCAAAAATTGAGTTTTATGCTTCAAGTGGCGTTTTTTATTAAGAAACTGGTATGTTGCCAAATGGCTACACCATGCATTTAAGGGTTAAAGTAACTAAATGTATAAATATTTGAAATAAAAGCTGAACATATTTTTTTTGAAACATTAAATGTTGCTTAATTTTTTTTTGTTGGCACTTTTAAAGCTTTTTTGGCACTTTTTTGGCATCATTGAGGCACCAAACGAAAATTCTCAAATACCATCACTGGCGTGCACTTGTTAAAATAATATGAATGGAATGCTGTGTCCAATATTTGCTGAGAACCAGAGCACGTATGAGTATTTTTAATTAAATTATTTGTGCTATTTAATCAATTATGCACACGTGTTACTAGAACTACAGGAAGGAAAAACATACAAACACATTTTGCTTTTCACATATTCAATAGAGGTGTTCAACGATATATGGAGAATTTTCCAGATTTATTTCAAGATTTCCAATTGGACTTGTTTCTTTAGATTGCATATAAAATAACTGATATGAAATTTGAAGTCAATTGGATAAATGAAAGTTGGCGCGGTAATCGATTGAAAATTTGATTTATGTTTATAAACAAAACTGTAATATTGTGACGAATTTGACCAATAAATTCAGGTTTAATCACTTTTTGGATAAATTGCACAACTGCGCACGGTGCGAAAGTGACTTTTAGCAGTTCCAATTGGGTACATTTTTTTTCATTTCCATAAAAAAATTTCTGATGTCAATTTGGTGGCGATTGAATAAAGAAAAGTCGAGCCGAAAATCGATTGAAAATTTCTTAGTATTTATAAGTTGAGTATTGGAGTTTATTTTTTAAGTATATTTAAGTGCACTTTTATTAATTATTATACTTTTTAGAAAACCGTAATCTGTACTTATTTGTCTTTCCGAAAAGGTATACACCACTACGTGGCACAGTGGAAAATATTGGGCATTTGCTGATCGAAAATCAATAACTTTTTGATTTTGCATAACAAATGCACATACATATCAGTGATGGTATTTGAGAATTTTCGTTTGGTGCCTAAATGATGCCAAAAAAGTGCCAAAAATGCTTTAAAAGTGCCAAAAAAAAAATTAAGCAGCATGCAAATGTTTCAAAAAATATGTTTAGCTTTTATTTCAAATATTTATACATTTACACCCTTATTCTAAACTTTATAACAATAACAAAATTGTCACAAAACTGGTGTGAATGGAACTTATTATAATTTTGGTATTCTCAGAAAAATTTTCACAGCAAAACCTTGACAAAATTGTCATGTAATAAAAAGCACATAACAAACAAATATTTTTAATTGTCAACAATTTAAAATATAAAAATTGTATTTTCTTTTGAAGAATTTTAAAATTTTTCTTCACAGAAATAAAATATGAAATACCTCATTCATATTTTGAGATATTATTTTTAGATGCATCGAACCTTTTACCGATTCTAACTTTCCTGCAAATTCCTTCAAAAGATTACGTATTAACATGGGATTTTTGGGGCTAAAGTTGTTAAGAATAAGCTCAGGGTGCTTGATGCTAAAATTTAAAGGAAACTTCAAGTGCTTAGAACTAGTTCTCTCGTGTTCTGCGATTCCTGGACATATTTTAAGTTTTCATATCATTTAAGATTTCATAAAATTATCGAAAAAATGGTAATTATTCACAAATTACAATTTTTTGATAATTTTATTTTTGGCAGAAAAAGTTTTCACCATTGTATGGTGAAATTTTTAAATCTTTTGCTTGTCATAAAAAAACTAGAATACCATAACAAATTTTTCAAAAATTCCAGTGAAGGACAATACAATAGAATCAATTAAAGTTGTTCTAATTTTATCCCCATTGCTTTCATTTTTAAAGATCAAAATAATGATTAAATTGTCACCGAAGAACTGGAAGCTGGTCCAGAAAATTGTAGAAATTTTTAGTGTAGCGTTTGTTTTTTAATTTTGCTACCCGTTCTAAGTAGGCGTGGCTTTTAATGAAAAACCAGCGATATCGACCTTTTATCAAATTATATAGAAATTTTTTAAAAAGTGCCAAAATTCTATGAAGAGTGCCATGGTGCCATTGAACATTCAATAGTGCCACAAATGTCACTTTTGTGCCACTTTTACCAACAGTGATACATATATCCCTAAATTCATAAATGCTTTGTAAAATTAGGGGAGGTTTATTGAACAATTTTTGTATGAAAATGGCGTTTTGGAAACCTGCTATAACTTTGCAAAGCATTTATGAATTGAGGGGATAATCTTTGGTATATTATTTGGTTTTTTTTCATATATCTGATAGTTTTCGAATAATTTAGAAAATTTATATATTTGCAATTTCGAAAGATTTTTTTTTGATTTTGATTTTTTTAGAAATATGCTTCTGAGCCATCCCAAGCACAATCGAGACAAACATTTCTGGTTTTTTATTATCCGCTCTCTTTTCTCTTCTCTTTTTCTCTCTCTTTTTCCTTTTACAGATTAAATAGTACAAATCTTATACCATATATTGTCTACGGAACTCTTGTTGTTAAATTAAACAGAAAAAAAGTGTTTTGATTTTATCTTTGATATCCTTGATTTGAGTTAGTTAAATTTTTGCTTTGTTTGTTTATTTTAACCATGATGACTCACTAATTGCTGATGTAGCACATGTTGCTACTAATTAATTTGATTTATTTTTCATATATTTTGTTCATTTCTATTAAATTATATTTTAATTAATTTTCGCTCTTTCTTTTTTTAGAATAAATCTTTAATTGGCAAAGACTTAATCTTACCAGGAAGGTATCTCATGTGACAATGTACAATACTGACGAAATTAGGATATCTTAAAACTCGAATTGTAGAGAAAGGAATTCTAAAGATCGAGCTATCTCGGGGATTTAAAAGTCTGGTCAAAAATTATGTTTTTCTGTTATTTTAAGTTGTTTTCAATTTCTTTCAAAGATTTTTTATTAAAATATTATATTTTTGGATGGGGATTTTCTAAGGGTCTATCATCGATATCTATTTGCAATTTGTTGTTTTTCTTAAGATTGTTTAAAAAATTTATTTATTTTTGGTTATTAAGGAGTGTAGCATTAAATAATGTATCACGCGTTTTTCTTAATAGCTTTTTTAACCTTTATTTAAAATAAATTTTCTTGATCAAAATACCTTTGAGAAATATATGAGATTTTAAAATGCATCGGTTTGCCAAATTCGAGTGGATTATTAATTTACAATAGAGAATCAAAGACAAGTGCACAAAAAAAAATTATTTAAATTATTAAAAATAATCTACTGTGTACTTATAAAAAAATTGCAACAGAAGTGCGCGTGGCCAGGCAATGTATTTCCGGAGTTATCCATAAGTTCTATAAGGACCTAATAATTTAAAGAAAGCCTAAAACGTATAAAACAAAAGGACCCAAAATGTATGGACGACAAAACTTACGTTTTAGTAGACTTTTTGCAGCTTCCTGGACAGTAATTTTATGTGGCGGATAATCGAGGCAATATTTTTGCAAAGTATTGAATGAAAAAACTATCGCAATTTCCTAAAAAGTTTCTAGTATGGCAAGCCATATGCAGCTGCGGAAAAGGAGTTCAATCTTTTGTTAAATTGATCAAATATTTTTCATATTCATATATGACCATTATGGTTTTTCTTTTCCCGGACTTTTTCATTTCCCGGGACAGCGGGATTTTTTTCTGAATTTCCCGGGATCCCGGGAATTCCCGCTCGTTAGAAAATGAATATATCCGGCGTATGTTTACTTGAAAAACTCGATATCTATTAAAAAAAACTTACGACAAAGTTCATCTTTTGGTTGCAGTCATAAGAAAATCTACTAATATATTCTGAAATAATGGTTTACTAAAATATCCATATCTTTCACTTTTTCGAGATCAATTCGTTTAACAGTTTAAATAGTGATATAATATGCAGGTAATATATTTGTATGGAAGGCCGTCTTAATTTTAAAACAACTCTTAGAAATACATTAATTAAATATTAATTCGCGGTTTAAACGGTTAAACAAATTGAATCATAAATTCTTTCAGGATATAATGGAATTGTTAATGGGTGCAAATTTGTATCGCACTAGCTTTAGAATCAGAACTAAGATAGTTTTTTGTATTAAATATGGAATCCAAAAATTTCTATTTCTAGATATTTTGTTTCTATGCAGATTTTCAGAAGTATTCGTTTTATTAAAAAGTTTAAAAGTGAGTATTTTTCACACAAATTTTTAGGCAAACCGTCTAAATCTTTTTATAAAAATGGACACTAAAATATTATTAAATAGTTTTATAACTTTAATTGGTATTTTTTGAATAGAACTTTTTTATGGCACAACTACTTAAAAAAAATATTTAATTTTCATTGTTGCATTTTTTTTAAATTAACATCCAAAATAATTTGAAAAAGCATCTGATGCATTATTTTAAAAATAATAGTAAGCTTTAAGTGCAGCGAGAAGTTTTCAACTCAGTCCCGTTCAAAAATACATTTTTTAAAATATTGTATTTTTTAAATATCCCAGAGGATGATTTGCGATGCAAATCGAAATATCGGAAGAAAATTAAAAAATAAAATACCCAGCAAACAAAGATGATCATTAATGACTTAGAAATGAGCTCCAAAAACATAAACATTTTTCCACTTTTTCCTATGAAAGTGGTCCGTCCAAAAGAGCCCCCTGTGTACTCAGAAATGACTCAAAAAAAAGAACGTATAAAATCGAAATTTTCTTCATAAATTGAAATAATTTTGGAATCTTCTTTGAGTCCGAAAAATGTACCCTCGTTTTGAGACAGTTTTTTAGATTGTAGAGACAACTTTTTAGATTGTTTTCTGAGGGTTCATATTTTCTACCAAAAAAAGTGTATTTTCAAAAAAACAATAATCATTTCTATGAGTCATTTAAAAATCTTATTTATGAGCGCTCCGAATTTGCTGGCTGGGTATTGAAAAATAAAATACAAAATATTTGGATTTTTATTTTTTAAAAATTTATGACCTAAAGCCAAACAATACTAAAAATATAATATCACCAAATGTCAACAATATTTAATCTAACAAAAACATAAATTTTGAACAATACAACTGAAATAAAGTAATAGCAATTGAAATTTAGCCCTAGTTTATGTATTACGAAAATACTCTAAACGAAAGCAAAGTAACGAAAATTTGTTTTTGTTTCCCATGTATTTTGAACGAAAGTGATTGTCAATTTCTTTCGTTTAGACTATTTTCGTAATAGATAAACAGGCCCTTAAATGAAATTATTTGAAGTACACTCTAAAAAATGCATGTAAAATAACTACTTTAAATCGTGTAGATTTTCATGTACAAATACAGAAAATGCGCGAATTTAAGCACAAAATGCTTGAAAAACTATCTTACACGTTTTTGTCTACAAAATTACATACAAAATATAGTATTTTGTATGTTGATAAACATGTTTTTAAGGCAATAAACACTTTCTTTGTATAGTTACATACGAAACATAGTAAATTCTAATTGTATCAGAGTTTTACATAAATTGTGCCTAATCATACTCCTTTAGGTATGTAATTAAAAAATGTCAAAAAAAAATATTTACTGAAAATAAAAAAGAAACAAACAGCATTTTTTTGTTCGAAAATATTAAAAATTGCAAAAATAATACGCTAAATCTAGATGGCTGTTCGGGAGCTGATACTGTACATTGGTTACAAATGAAGCTGGACAATGTAAAAAAAGTGGAGGTAACTACGGAGATATTCTTTAAAATTAGCGCAATATGATTCTTACGTATGGTTTAATATTTCTAGGTCCTTTTTTTTTGGGATTATAATTTTAAAATCAGCATCTTTAATAAAGCAGATACTGTTTAAAACACCCAAGTGAGGCTTCCCAAATAAAAATTGGTTCATGTGACTGCAATAAATAAATCTAATTATTTTTTCACGGGTTGCTCTTTGTTAAGAGATCACGTAAGGCTTTTTAAACCATCGGTATCGTAATATTTTGTGAAATTATGTAACTTTTTTTTAAACTTAATTATTATAGCAATAAAAGTACCATTAAAATAAATAAGCATATTTTTAGCTTTTTAAATGCTCATTTTGCAGGGGCGTTTTAAGCATATTCAATGCAAACTAACACGCCAATAGTAGTAAAATAGGATGTTGCTAAACATTTCTTAGGCATTTAAACATGTATTTTTACATACAATATGTCTATTCAATTTACACACAATGTATGTAAATAGTTAATTTTACATACAAAATGTATTCTTACCGTAATTATAGTAGGAGAAAAGATACCTACTATAAATAGAGTAATCTTACATGAAAATTTATTAGAGTGTAGGTAATAAAAATTCAAAACACTTACATCAATTGAAAA
Organism: Leucophora obtusa; assembly: GCA_949987735.1. Taxonomy (NCBI): domain Eukaryota; kingdom Metazoa; phylum Arthropoda; class Insecta; order Diptera; family Anthomyiidae; genus Leucophora; species Leucophora obtusa. The sequence goes on from OX465297.1 coordinate 176,453,512, forward strand.
TACGAAAATATTATCATTTTTTTTTTAATTTTAATGCCGAGTTTTTTTTGGAGGTATTTGGAGCTGAAATACTTTATTTGAACAAAGACCATCATTAAAAAATATAAAATTTCCGAGGTACGAGTATTTTTGTTGGTATTTAAACTTGATAATGTCTAATAAAATTTGTTTTCGGTTTAACTAAACCCAAAAAATTCGGCCTAAATAATATTTTTTTTATATTATATATTATATTTTAAATCGCATTTTTTAATTTTAAATATTTTTTATTTAAATTATTTTTAAAACAATCAATGTTTATTTCTAATTGAAATAAAGCTTCCAAAATTTTAATATTCTAGCTAAAACTTCTGTAAAAGAATAAAAAAAAAATCCCGGGAAATCCCACACTAAATTCCCGGGATTGCGGGATTGAAAAAAGGGCGGGATTCCCGGGAATTCCCGGGACCCTAATGACCATATATGTTCGGATCCGCAATTTGAGCCATGCACCATATATGGTCATATATTTTTCCATATATGCTCCTTTATAAGAAAACTCTGATAATTATAAAAAATATTCATAAATAAAAAAATATAAAGATTGTCATAAGTTGACAACTCGTACCTAAAATTAATTAAGAGCATAGCAAGCGCCTTCCCTATCATATATAAGTTATTTGACTCCTTTGATCACGTAATATATATCAAATTCTGAATAAATCGTAAGCAAAGGGTTGGCTACATATGACCATCGGCATGATCTTTTATAGATTTAAACATTTTTAGAGTGATGTTCGGCTTAATTTTCGAAAAAATACATTTATTATCGCTAACATTATATACCACATATATATTACTCATACGCACCTATGCAAAAATTTTCCAAATACGGTACAATTACATTTGTACCATATTCAATGTAAATTTTCTCGAAAACGAAGCCGAACACATCTCCAATTTTTTTCTTACCAATGGAAAATTATTTGAGATTTTTTTTTAAAATATCCAAAAAAATAAAAAAGTAGGGCGTTTTTTGATAAATTGAGTTTTTTTATAAAAACACGAAAACTCCAAATTCAGAACTTGTTCTGAAAATTTTAATTTTTCTTTTCATTCAGAAAATATCACGAGAGAAACTCTATAGATTATGTTTAATTTTAGGCTCTTGGCATATTTAAAAAATTTTAACAAATTGTTAACTAAAAACGCTTTTAAATTTTTCCAACATTTGACCACGCTTACCTAGCCCACTTTATAGAAAAGTAAAATAACAAGAATGGATTCTCTTTTCCGCCACACAGACGTATATAAAGCGAAAATTTGCCATTGGTACGACATATGTTTTACAAGCTGTACATTTGGTGTGGAATGCCTCATATATGTATTATGATCTAGAATTCCTCACACTTTTGTAAATAACTCAGGGAATATAAGGAGTATCAAAAATATATTCGACAGTGTCATTAATACAAAACTAAGAACTAATAAAAAGCTACGACAAAGCATCCCGAACCGCGGATTAAGATAAAATGCCTTTAGAACTTTGATAACTATAAATGGTTAGCCCTCTAATGCTCTTTCTTCTGATTACAATAATATTTAAACCATATGCTTGGCGTTGAAAATCTACTATGGCACAAATATTAAAATTTTAATTTATCGCTTTATTTAGGCGATATAGCACAACAAAGTTTGAAGACGTATCTTGAAACCCTGAAGTCAAATAATTTCTGTTTTTGCTGTAAATAACACTATCAATAAAATAAAATTACATACCGAAAATTGTTGATCAATTGTTGTTATTTCAAAAGTTATGGCGATTTTCGCTTTTTGAAAATTACGAAATTTGGCGAATTTGGCGATAAGCATCAATAAGTTTCGACGAAATTAGTTCTGCTTACTACTACCTCCGAGTATATAATCTGTGTTTAATTCAAGAAAATCTATTGGTTTGTTTTTGAATTAGAGAAATATTTGTAAAACGTATCCTGGCAGAAAAATCCTGGAGAAAAATTTTTAACTGATTTTACAATTTATTTATTCATTATTCACTATTCAGTAATCATGGCTTCAATAATAAAAAGATAGAAACAATTCATTGTAGAAAAATTCTCAAAATTAAATTTTTTTTTGATAAATCAGGAATTATTGAATTGAAGAATGAGTTAGGGACCAACTTTAAGACGATTTCAGAAGCTTTAAAGTGATATATCACCCAGTCACATAGCTAAAATAATACAAAAGTTAGACCCAATTATATAAAGAAAGTATTGAGCATTTTTTTAAGAAAATTTTAAAAAGTTCGAAAAATATATTTTTCAACAGAACCTGAAAGTTCGTAAAATCTAGCGATTTATCGCAAAATTTTTAAAGTCTTTTTTTGTAATTTAGCTATTTTCTAGTGATTTTTTAGTTTGGTATAGCGATCTTTTTAGGGAAAAAGTTTTACAACAGTGGTAGTTAGTCTTTTCTGTAACAACATATCAGCTGTTCAATGTTGTTTGTTTACTTGTTTTTAAGCGGAGATCTGTGCCGATCAGATTAATCGGCTATGGTGGCTGAAGGAAAAAAATAAAGCTGATCGGCTAGCCAACTTTTATCCGACACATGCAAAATACCAGCTTAAAGGTAAAAAAGAGACTTTAAAAACAAATTATAAAAAATCATCGTGAACAAAAATTTTTTGATGGCGGCAGTTATCAAAATTGGACGGCGGCTCGCCTCAACAGGTTTAAGACATTCGACTCAGATCTCTGAATCTTAGCTATCACCACGCTGCTGTCACTTAACCTGGTACAAAAATTCTGTTTTTAATAGTTTCATCCGGAACGGAAAGTTGCGTTACAAACAAATCAGCTGATTCATCACGAAACGTTACATACAAACTACTTCTACCTTTACGTCGAGTATTTACAGCTATTTATTTCTTATTAAGCATGTTGAATCAGTTGATTCGTCATGTTACATTTACGTTCAAGTAATTTGGGTTTTACTCCTTCTTTTTTAAAAATTCGTGCTACTTCGGTTCTTATCTATTTTTTGCCAAAGCCGTTTTTTTGTACTTTTTGGAACTTTTTGAAACCCTGAGCAAAAACTTATATGAAAATCAGCTAAAACTATAAAACATTATTTTTATCCACTACTTGTATTGAATGTCGAAAGTTTGTGAAATGTTGCTGAATCCCGGAGATAGTGAGAATTATGAAAGAAATTGTTTTTAGGTTTTCATTCTGTATCACATATCGGCAGTTCATAAAAAGCGGCTCCTATTACATGAGACACTTTCCTTGTTAGATATTCTACGAAATTATTTTTAAAATGTTTTTAGTTTTATTTTCAAATGCTTATTTTTAACTTTAATTGTACTCAAATAATTTACTTTAGTAGTTTAATTTTTTGTTGTTCATTTATTTTAGTTTTTTTATAGTTTAACTCCATTTCAGTATGTATTTGTTTTAGTATTTGTACTTGAAAATTCAACACCATAACACAATTGTATAAAATTACATGAAAACTCCATTATAGTCGTATTTGTATGTAGTACTATATATGTAGTTCTTTTAACTTTTCTTAAAGAAAGTTTTGCTGTATGTTACTGCTATTTTATTTCTTTCTAATAAAAGTTAACATTGAGAGCACAAAAAATATAGTTTCAGTTGTTTTTATTCGATAAAACAAACTATTGAAAATGCTTAAAATTTGACCCAGCAAAGTTTTTTAGAACCCATTATCGTTGAATCTATTCTTGTATATATTTTTTTCATTATCTCAGCACCAGTTCTATAATTGGTTCTGAAACCTGTTCTTAGGCAGCCTGTTATAATTTGGAGGAAAAGAACTTATTGTTTATACGAGTTTGATAAACTCCATACAAAATCAAACGGTTGTAGACCATACAAAATCAAACGGTTGTAGACCATAAATTGGAACCAATTCTAATGCAGCATAAAGTTATCTGCAACTTTGTGTTTGGATCTGACTTTTTTACTCAGAATTAAAACAATAAGTTAACTAAAGCAATAAAAAATGAAACCTAAAATCAATAGAATTTCTAGTTAAAAATATCAATTAAATTCGAAAAAGTTTTAATGATACGAAATTCCAGGAAAATGGTTTAAAATCGATTGCGAACCATACCGATTCTTCACTAGATCTTATTCCAGGGTCCGGAACCAGTTCCACGGAACTTAAATGTAAGGTATAACTGAGAAAGAATCAGTTTTGAAACTAGTTACAGACCTTATTCTAGGAGAATTAGATCTATTTTGGAGCTATGGAAGCCGATGCTTTTGGTACAATTTCTGGTTAAAAAGCAACAAATATTGGAGCTCAAATTTTAATGAATTGAAGTGGTATCAAAATTTATCTACACTAATAGAAAACAGTGTGTAAAAAATTTAGTTAAAACTACTAAAAATTAGTTAAAAGTGATACTGCAGAAAAAACTGCTAAATTAGCAGATTATTTTTGATATATATTAGTAAGACAGGAACAGCAAAAATAATACTGTTAAATAATTTATTTTAATTATGTTTGAGTTAAATTTTTATTAATAGAAAATAACAAAATAATCTGTTAAATCAGAAAAAAATTTTGCCAAATTATTAGTAGCCTAAAAAATCACGAAAAAATTAAAAATTTTCAAAGTTTTTTTCTCCATTTTTTTAAATGCAAAAAATTTAAAACAGCAGTTTAAAATTTTTGTAGCAAATATTTCTGTTAATTTAACAGGATAGACTGCTATTTGCATTCAACTAAATTTAGCTTAAATATAACAAAAATCCTATAGATATAACAGTATGTTTTTGCTATCTTTAGTCTACTAATATTTAGCAAAATTTTCCGCAGATTTTACAGTACAATTAACTAAAAGTTAACTTTACTATAACTAAATTCCCGTATATTTAACGGTTTTATATTTGTTGTTCTTATTTTACTAGTATTTAGCAAAGAGTATCTGCTAATTTAACAGTTTTTTCTGCAGCACCATTTTAACTAATTTTTAGTTGCTTTTTCTGCTATTTTTACAGATTTATTTCTATGAGTGTATAAATGCTTTTAAATTAGAAAATCAGTGAGAAATTTTAAATTTGCCTAATGCCAGGTCTTTTGAAGAAAAAGTCGGAAATATAAGGGCGTATGGGCGTTCGGTACAAATATGAAACAATTCTAGGTAAAATCAAAAAATTAAACAAAAAAAAATAAAATATCTTTATGTTTTCGAACTTTAGCGTACAAACAAACAAAAGAGACAATTTTTGGGGGACTTTTATATGGGCCCTTATGTGTAGACATGGACTGATTCTAACGAAACTCAATGGGCATTGTCCTTGTCATAGTAAAATATAAAAATAAAAATTTTTGTTAACGTGGTCAGCTGACGTAATTAAAAAGCAACAGCACCCAATAACTTTATAATGGTGTCTATTACCATAAAACTTTTCAGCTTTACTGAAATCACAAAACTTTTTTTACATGTAGGGGGCACACTAGCGCCTAAACGTAAGTCTATCGTGCCAGCTGACTACTATTTTTGGAATGTACATACAATAATCTAATATACATATTAGAGTGGTCCAAAAAAAAAAAGTTGGAATTTTCACGCTCCACAACCCTACAAATATGCCACTTTGAAAAAAATGTAGTCTGATCAAAAAAATCACCAAAAAAGTTTTGTTTAGAGGTAGCACATCGCAATTGAAGTTTCGAGGTTGTACTTGTTCTATTATTTTTAATTAATTAAAAATAATGGAAAAAATGAGAAAAATTAAATATAATTATAATGATCGCGACATATCAAATCTAATATATTTTTAGGTGTACACTACGAATATGAAATCAAAATTGAAATCGGAGTCGCGGATTTCGCGAAATTTTAAAATTTCATACAAAAAAGGATCAACTTCGATCAGGATGTTTTCTTATATTTACCAATATGAAAATTTCGTTTTTGCATATATCTGCTAAATGTCGTATTATGTGGGATAGGGTTTTTGGTAGCAATAAAATTATAGCAATCTAAATAATAGCGAAATATTAATAAATGTAAAATTTTAACTTAATTTGCAAGGATATCTGTTATCCTTTTTAAAATTAAAATCAGTGTTATATATAATGAAGGTCCTTGGTAAGTAAATTGCAAAAGTATAACAAATTGCATTTTTCGATAACACCGTTTACAGGTAATTGGGAAAATATCTTAAAAAACTTGAGTTTTTTTGAATTTTCAAAAACCGCGAATAATTCATAAACCACAATTTTTTTTTAAGTTTCGATTGCTGATTCATAATCTCCGTTAAAATAAAGATCAGATTTGAGAAATTTTGTGCATACAAGGCAAAAAAAAGTTGAATTTTTAATTACATCTTTTCGGAAAATTTCGAAAATTTGACTAAAATATGTATTTTTTTGTATAAATTTAAAAAAAACCTCGAATTACTTAAAAGTTACTTAATTTTTTTAAGTTTTGATTTCAAATTCCTTATATTCATATTAATTAAGACCAGATTTAAAAAAAAATTGTTAAATAATAGCGTACAGGTTAAGAAATAATTAAATTTAAAGTCAACCCTACTTTTTGTATAAATTACTCTAGAGATAAATTACTAATTCTTAAAAGACAACTTTTTGTGCTACTTCTAAATAACAGCGGATTTAGCTGAAACTTGGCACAGAGAGTTTTTAGACATTAAGGAATAGGGGCAACATTGTGGAGATCGCGAATTCCAACTTTCATGTTTTTTTGGACCACTCTAATACATATATATGAAAATAAGCCGTACAAAAATTATAAAGAAAAATGTGTCGCCAGATCCCGGACTATTAGCTTTGAATTCTATAATTTACTACTACATCAGTAAAATCGCAAGAATAGTTTTACTGCTTTCAAATATTTTGCTGGGTATTCACTTTATGTGAACTAATATGAAAGTTTTTCCTAACTTTTTCTTTGGAACACAGTGGGATATAAGAGTAAGAGCGGAGAAGCAAGGCTACCGCTCTGAAAAAAAACCGCCCTGAAATAAGAATAAGAGCGGGGTGTTGTTTCCATATAATTTGACATTTAAAATTGCCGGGCGGTGAGGTTGTTAGATAGATTATATTTTTCTTATTCTTTTATACCGAAGTTCAAAGAATACTGTTTAGTATTTGAAATATATAAATTCAAAATCAAAGAAAAACATTTGATATTGAAAAAAAAAACACAATTAAAACTTTAAAATTTAAGCCCAGTATTTTGTTCAAAAGAGCGAAAAAATTTCGCTCTATGTTTGGAGCTCAAAAACTATAATAAAAACATTAAAATTCACAAATTTTTTATGGTCTATAAAAAGTTACAATCATAATTAATCAAAATGTCACTTTTTCGCTACATTTTCAAATGATGCTGTCTATTAAATTGATGCGAAAAAAATTCCACCGCAATTTTGCAACAATTCCATATGTAGTTTGACAGCTTTTTCGGAAACCTACGAACAAAATATAGGGCTTTAAGCACCGTAAGTTGTTTGAGTTTCACGTGAAAAAACTGTTATACTCCATACAAAAAAAAACTAATTCTTCACGACAATGAGTTTCACGTGAAAATTGTGTAGACTTTGTTTTCACGCAAATTTAATATACAAGACTATTATTTTTCTTGTGAAAAAGTGACACTTTGTGTTTATTGTGATTGTTGCTTGCTAATTGCATTAAAAAAAATTTTCCTTTTTTAGAATTTAAAATATTATTTAAGGCCTCCAAAGTTTGCGTGAAAATTTTCCACGTAAAAAAGAACTTACGGTAGTTTAATGTCTAAAATTTAAAATTTAATGTTTATGCTAACAAATTTAATGCTAAAATTTTTTTAAGTAGTTAAATTTTTCACAAGTAGACGCTCATCAATTATTAACCCATTCAAGGCAAACGACACTGATCATGGCTTTGTAGCGAAAGCCGAAAATACGTATTCTGTCTTGCTGGCCTTATCGAATTCTTTTAAATTTTTATTCTTTGTAATTACTTGTGAAAATTGTATCATCTTTCTTTAATTTGAAAAATAATTTAAACAGAAAGTGATATTAAATAATGATCTAGAGTCAAACTAAAAAAACATTCATTTACCAGAATAGAAGATCAACTAAAAATTTCCTCATTCATCATGAGAGACATTTGTTTTAGAAAAAAATTTTGTTTAACATATGTAGCTTCCTTTAGTTCAACATACTTTGTCCAAAGTTTATATAAATTTTTTTTATCCCTTTTAAGTAATATGATTTCTCAATGTCCTTAAAATAAGATTTTGTTTCATCAATGATTTCAGGGTTGTCTCTGATCATAGTGATATTCAAATATGTGATAGAGGTGAAAAAATATAATACACGTATTTTTTAGCGGCCCAGTCTCATGGCTTGGATTTAAAAAGTGGTATGAAAAGTTAACCAATTTTTATTTTTTTTTAAATTAAATTAATTTTTTTTAATTTATTTTGCAACTACCAGTATACAAAATATGTCAGAACATGTCCAACATTTTTTATTTTTTTATTTTATAATTGTTTTTTGACTAGCACATTTGCATAGGAAATTGTTGTTGGTTTTAGTTCAAATTTACACAAATTTATGCCTATACATAGTTCTGTAGCTAAAATAATACCTCATTTTTTTAAGTAGAGGCTCGAAACAAGCTTTATTATCAATATTGTATGCCAGATTCTAAATATATTTTTGACAGTTCATGAAATGTTTGTTTCTCTTTTACAAAATTTTGAATTTAAATCTTTCTAGCTTGAAAATCGTTCATTTTACAAAAACGTTTCTAAATATGTCTTCTATCAATATAGCATAAATAATTTCTTTAATATAGAAGTGTTATTCAAATGTTGAATGTTAATAATAAATTTCCATGTATGCTACAGACGTATTATTTTAAATATATACATATTTATAACCATGACTAGGAAAAATATTCTACTCAATATTGATATTTGTAATATCCCACTGTGTGCAATTTTAGCAAATTTATTTCTATTATAATGTCATCATCATATAAATTTGAATTTTATGTTTAAGCAGAAAACATCTTCATGCGTATTTGTGTCAAAAGTGAGAGTATATACATATATGTGTTTGCAACAAAATAGTGATAATAAATTTAAGTTTTTATACCCTACATCAGTACGTGGATAGGATATAATAAGTTTGTAACACTAAAAACAAATCAACCAATCATTATGCTCAGAAAATCCAGTAGATTTTGAATTTTTTCTTTGGCTGTAAAAAAGTATTGTGATGAGATGGAGCAAAACCAAGTGAAAGTTTTACAATCGTATCCAAATATTGTACTTTCATTTCCATTTGGTTTGGTTGATGCCCTAAAATGTTTATTGCACTGTGTTATTGGTGTAGAGTATCATGTATTCGGTATTCCCCACTTTAACTTTTAACTCTTTTATATTGCAAATTGAGGTATTTCTGAAATTACTAATTGTCGAATTTCAATTCCAAAACCCCCATTTTATTTAACTTAATTTCAAATGTATACATTTTAAAAGACCTTTTTTTATTTAACGTCATGGCTAGAAGAACTAATAAGTTCTTCTATACTTTAACTATAAGATTATAAGTCTTGTTGTATAGGAAGTCAAAATAAATACAAATTAAATAAAAACATTAACTTGTGGTGAATTGTTGTTGTATCATGTCACATATCATTTATTCTTAATTTTGGTATGCTGATCACAATGATATTGAAATTTTAAAATGGTAGAAAACTGGTGACTTTTTATTTTTTAGCATTGAAATTCGACAATTCATAATTTAGTGGATGCCTTATTGTACATCGTTGCCAAGGTGAAAGTGTTTATTACTCAAATGCACAAACCCATAATAATATTAAGTAAGTGTATTTAAATTAACACTTTTATAACATTATCAACGTCATTATTAACAACATCATTGTCACTGAATATGGTTAAAATTCAGTTTTGAAAATAATACTTACAATACTCGTAACAAGCATGCATACATACAAAAATAATTTAAATGCGAAAGTTGTTTTATAAATACCACTACTCTATAATCACGATTTAATAAATAATAAGTTATTAATAAATAAAAATGATTAAATTATAAATATCTGGAAAGCCCGATACTTCGTTACCGATAGCACAGCATGTCAAATTGATACATTAAAATCGAAAACAAGAGTAGAGACCATTGGTTCCATACATTTTGAATATGTTGAAAACTGAAAAACTCGGCTACTACGACCGAACTATGCGATTGGCTACAAATGCGGTTGTCAGTACCGAACCTGTTTTCTGGGTGTAGGATTAAATTTGTGGTTTTAAAAAAGAGATTTTGTAGTTTGAACCGATTTCCAACCAATAATTTTTCTGTGTGCAGATTTTTGTCTATTAGTGTGGAAATTTGCCTTAGCGAATAGTGGAAAGTATTATAAGGAAAACTTTCCCCTTTTGAAAGTTAATTGTCACCATGTTCGTAGCGAAAATTCCTAAAAGTACTTTGTCAGTAAATTAGCCGTATTCCAGAAAATACATATTTTCAATTTCAGGCATTTTCGGCAGAACGTTAAAGGGGAGGCAACTGAATTAAGAGGTTGCGGTGATCGAATCATTTAAGTTGGCAAAACGGAAATGTTTTGAAAGTGTATACCAAGAATATTAAAGTAAGACAATGAGTGAACAATTTTCCTCTTTTTAAATTTGGATTTTTTTTACGTTACAAGCAACAATTTCGAAAAGTATCTTATCGGCCAAAAATATCTTAAAGCGGTTTCATCAGGTCGACGAGGAGGATGGTTATACCATCTTGTCTCTCCAAGGATGATTTCCCAAAAGTTCCATCTTAGCGAAAGTCCAAGCCGGAGGGTGACATAGGAACGAAATTTAAACAACATAGTTCCAGAGGCTTGGGCTGAGCGATTTTAAGTTACTGTGCCAGTCAGTCATTCACATTATTCTTTTTTATATAAAGATTAATACATGCAAATTCATAATTAAAATTGACATCTAATGTTATGTGAAATATTATGAAAAATTAGCGTAAATTTTTTTTCCTTGACAGTAATTATTACCGTCTAATTAATACTTTTTTCGATTGTTCGATAATAATTATGAGTAGGAAATAATATTAGTTTTAAAAGTTAGTAATCAGTTTACGCTTTCTTTGATAACAGTGTTTTATTGGGTCCTTGATTTTATACTTTCAATATTAGTTTTACCAACAATTGACCATAAAAAAATTGACCAATTATAAACATTCAACATTTCAATCGGATATTTTATAATAATATATATTTAATAATTGACACCCATTAATTAACACTTGTATAACAAAGTGTGCAAAAGTATAATAATATAAATAAAATTTTCCATTATCGGATTGTGTGTCATTTTAAAATGCTATTCAATGACATTTAAATCGAAATTGTTCCACATTAAATATTTTATATGAAGGATAACATCGGTGAGCTTTAAATTTCTCTCCATAATAATAAATAAAAAGGATTTTGTAAAGTTTAGTTTCGGGAAGAAGAAGAAGAAAACATTTTTATTGAAAAATTTAACGGGCACAAGAAAACTACCAGACAGACCGCCGCAGTTTCGTTTCATATGAAGGCAAGTTAGTGGTTGTTTATATATCAATTGATCAAATCATTTTTTATTTCTAAATTGTCTCCATTTATATCAATAATTTTGTGGTATCCCATGGCCGTGAATCAAACCGGCAACTATGACCATGATCGGAACAGAGATGTGTATGTGTAACTGAAGTTTTTTCAATCACAGCCTACACAATGTATGTTCTGTAATCAGAAGAGCCAGAATTAACTAATACATGAACAATTTATTTTTCAAATGGGGTATTTCCTTTTTATACCCTACACCACTATGTGGTCAGGGTATTATAAGTTTGTGCTGATGTTTGTAGCACCAAAAAATATTGGTCCTAGAACCACCTTTTAGAATACCGATCGGCTCAGATTTTTTTTTTTTTATTTCGATTTAATGATGTCCGTCCGTCCGTCCGTCCGTCCGTCTGTCTGTCTGTCCATGCATTCTTGTGCGCACTCTACAGGTCGCAAATATTAAGATATTTTGATGAAACTTGGTACTCCGACTTATGTCGGCCCAAGGACGGCGCCTATTGATGTTGGTTGAAATCGGTCCATGTTTAGACCTAGTGCCCATATAAGGGTCCTACCAAAATTATATTGTTTATACGCTGCAGGTCGTAAATATTAAGATATTTTGATGAAATTTGGTACACAGACCTCTGTTGGCCCAGTAGCGTAGCCTATTGATTTTCGTGGACATCGGTCTATGTTTAGACCTAGTGCCCATATAAGGGTCCTACCAAAATTATATTGTTTATACGCTCCAGGTCGCAAATATTAAGATATTTTGATGAAATTTGGTACACACACCTATGTTGGCCCAAGGACGAAGAATGTTGATTTTGGTGAACATCGGTCCATATTTAGACCTAGTGCCCATATAAGGATCCCCCCAAAATTGGCTTGGTTACAAACTGCAAGTCGCAAATATTAAGATATTTTAATGAAATTTGGTGCGCTGACTCACATTATAGAAAATTTTGACACCAGCCCCATTTCAACCCATTCGAATTTCGGATCCAAACATTAGTTGGCTTTCACCCAGACTGGTGTAGGGTATTGTATAGTCGGCATGCCCGACTTTAACCTTTTTACTCTTTATAAGTAATTTACACATTATGATGCGACTTATTCACATACCAAGTATTGATTGGAGTTGCCGTTGCCGCTGCGAAAATTTTATGTTGTTTTTGAGTAAAGCATTTATAACCGTCCTATAGGACAATCGTGATAAAGTGATATTACAATTAACTCCTAAAAAATTTCCTAAAGTTTATTTGCAGGAAGAAGAAGAAAACTTATTTACTGAAAAATTTAAAGTACACAAGGGAATTCGGGTTTTTAAGCTGTTTTACAAATTAATGAGCATATCGTGAGAGAAAATAAAAAAGAACTTTTCTCAAAGAAGTTTACTAGAGCTGACTTGGAGTTAAGCGAAACAAATTGGGCTCAATTTTAAACTAACTATTCCAATATGCAAATTATATAATGATGTTGGATTTTGTGAACCTTTTCTGGTTTTCAACTGATTATGAACTCATTAATTCACACTTTCGTAATAATCCATATACAAAAATAATGTGAAAATAATGAAAGTTATCATAAAACGGATGGTGTTTTTTTCATAAAAGCTTTCGTTAGTTTTATATTTATTTCATATTGCTATAAGCTACACAACTATTTATGTAGATAAGGTGTAGTGAATTTGTCCTAATGATATTGGACGTTGATTCACCTTTAGGCATACTGATTAACCACTAATCACTATTTAATTCGATTTCGCGATGTCTGTCTGGTTGTCTGTTTATCTGATTTTCCCATTGCCGTTCGTCTATTTGCCTGAGTGTCTGTTATTCCATGTATTCTTGTTCTGAAATTTGGCACAACAAACAGTCCATACTATTTTTTTTGAGAAAAGAAACACTCAGGGAATTCTTGCTATTAATAAGATAGAGAAGAAATTAAATACGCAAAACTTCAATTGCGCCTAAAAATTTCCAGACTTTTTTGAAGCTTTTGAACTCATGTTCCAGTTATGTTATTTTACTTGCTATGTGAACATCGAAGGAGGACGCTGCGATATGCATGAGGGATAGAAAACTCATAGATATTATTTTTCTTAATTGATGTTGCCATCATTGGGGATCGAACCCTTCAATCTATGTTTGGACCTTGTGCACCGTTAAGGTCTGTGAAACATTGGCTATAATGCTGGTTCGAACGCTACGGTCGCAAATATTAAGATATTTTACTGAAATTTGGTTTGGTGTATTGTATAACTTTTAGTGTTTACTTGTTACACATAGATTATTAGTAGTGTATTCACAAGGAGTGAGACCGAATACTTATGCTATTTTAAAAGTTTAATTGTTGGTGTGGATTACCTCATAAAAGTTGTATTTTATAAAAGTTAAATTAATATTACACTTTCAAAGTTTTGAAAATATATAGTTCGCGGTGGTTGGTCACCCAATAATTTTTAAAAATGTATAAATAATATTGAAATTATTCAAATATCTTAACGTTTTTACAATTGTTTAAATTTTTCACAATTATTTAGCTAGACATCCCAGTAAAAAAAAAAGAAATGCAAAATGAGCAGAAAATGTATGTTATCTTAGGCCCATTAACTTATCTCGAGAAGTTAACTTCAACTTAACCATGGGTAACTAACCAATACTAAATATTTATCCCTAGGATAATTTAACCATAATAACTTATCAATATTTTAACTCTGGGTAGTTAACCTTAGTATGAAATGTCAAAATCAAAACAAAAGGAAAAACAGAAATTAATAACAAAAAATTTTGTTTTCAATACGGGAAAATTAAAAGTTTTTCTCGGGGTTTTTTGTGTGTTTTTGGTCATAACAAAAATAATAAACTTGACCACGTCGTTTTTTGTTTTAAGATTCGCGGTCGCTAAATACTATAAAATGATTGTGTCTTTTTGCATACTACGCGAGGTGATTTAATTAAATCCATTTGGTAAGTCTATAAAATAAAAGTGGATAATTTGAAATATTAATAGTATTTCGTGCTGATCGAGACAACCGCGGAAATATTAGCGCATAAAATTACAAAAAAAAACAGCAGAAATTTTGTGATAAATTATTAACATGGGGTTTCTAGAAGACGTTCGTTGTCACACGAATGAGTGACTACATGTATTTTGTTTTTGTATTGCATGTATTTTGTTATTGTATTTTCGTTCGTGTAGACCGAAATGTCATCTAGAAACACCACCTAAATGAAGGCAATTTATGTGATCAGCACATCAAAGTGAGTAGAAAAATAATCGCTGTGCATGATTTTGTAGGTTTTTGTATTTGCGAGTCAAAACTGTGGGTTGTCTATGGGTTCCTCACATACTTTTACAATATTTAAAACATGATTCGTTCACATTTAATTAAATCGCGAATGATTTCTATGCGCTTTTCATATTTAAGATTTAAATATGTACTTGTACGTCACATTGTACCAAAATTTTGCAAATCCTTGATAACACACCTCAACAAACTTTCAGCGGTTTGAGCTTTGATACATGATTCATTTTGAATTTGATTCTAAATCCTTAAATGCAAGTTACCCAAAATTGATGGAATAATTGTTTTTCTGAGAGTAGTTTTCAAAAGATTTTTTTCCTATAACGGTACACAAATTAAAAAAAATATTCTCCTATGTATTTTAGAGAACAAAGTTCATTCTTTACTACCATCGTAATAAAAAGTCTTAAGCTATTTGGATGCGTTTTGTATAGTATTTTAAAATAGTTAAAAGAGCTATTCTCCGCGTTTCTAATCACGATTTTTTCCAATTTGAGAGGTGAGAGGCGAATTCGGAATAGCGATTTGGAATCAAAAAGTACGATACTAAAAGTATGTATCAAGCTTCTAAGATCAGCGACTTTTCATTTTATAGAGGTGTGTAATTCGTGTCAAATTATTCTAGTATTGGTCACCATTTTTGGTTTTAATTACTCAAGGCAGATTTTGGCTCTTTGAAGCCATAAAAAGATAAATTTTTCTTATTTTCTTACGTGAGGCCATTGATGCAATTTTTGTAAGTTTTGATAAAGTGGGAAATGCAAATAGAAAATACTTATATGTATCATAAACGATTCTTAGTCAAAGTTTGGTTAAAGCTGGGCTTTAGATTTTTTTAATAATCATCATTAAGTTACATTTACACGAGAGAGAAAACTGCTAGAGGTAGCGCAAATACAGCTATAAATAGCTTAAATCATTCACAATAGAGCGATTTAGAGGTGTTTTTTGCTCTATCTCTACCAGTTTTCTCTCGTGTGTAAATGTGCTTGTACAAGTTTAATTTATTAAAATATCTTATGTAGGGTGAATTGTTCTAAAATAGCCTTGGTTAAGTTTCTAAACCATAGAAATTTCTATGGTTAAATTTTAGCATTGGCTAGAAGAAATACTTGGTTAAAATTTAGATAAGTTATTCAAAAAATATGTTTACCAGTGGTTAAGGCTAGTAGAGGTCTTAACCAGGGCATAAATTGAGATAAGTTAACGGGCCTTAATGCTTTATATGAAGTGCTTACTTTTTGAACAAATGCAAAGGAGATATTAAGATCTAGGAGAGGGGGGGGGGATATAAAAAAATAATATTTTTTTAATTTCATATCGAACTTGCTACCTCAATATTGCTACATTAATAGACACAAACCTATAAAAATATCAATTAAAAATTCGTTCAAAATTATGTTGCAGAAAAATCCATTAAATTAGCAGTTTTTTTTTTTGCAAATAAGAACAGCAAATATAAAACTCTTAAATTTACAGAATTTTAGTTATATTTAAGTTAACTCTTACTTGATTAAAAAGGACAAATTTTACTGTAAAATCTGCAGAAAATTTTATTAAATCTTAGTCAACTAAAAATAGCAATTGCAAGCTGTTATATCTACAAGATTTTTGTTATTTTTAAGCAAAATTTTGTTGAATGCAAATAGCAGTCTATCCGTATTTAAAAGTGCACTGCTATTCAGAATTTTTTCGGTACTTTTTTTACAAGAGCATAAAAAGCTACAAGATCATGTATTTTACGATAAGTATTTATTTTTAAGAATTTAAAAAATATTCAAATATATATTTTAGTTACAGTCGACTTTAGTTAACATATTGGGTGGCAGTATGCCTTGACTTGGTTTATTTTTCGAGCATTCTGATTAGTTAATTTATTTTCAACCAATCAAAATGTTTGAAAATACGAATATTTTTGTAGGGTTTTCATACACAAAATGAACAAAACCGTATGATTAAAAATAAAGTCGACTTTAAATTTAAAATACTCTTTTATGGTAAGGGCCATTTTATTTAAACAAATTAATTTTTAAGGAAAAAAAAATAAATATCAAACAATACTCGAACCCTCTGCTTCCTCTGCGATCCTCTGCTTGGATATAAAGTATTTCCAAATCATTTCTTAGGAACACTTTTAGAGCAATATTGCCTTAGTGTGAGTGTTTTTTTTTGGATTCAGTTCAGAATTACTTTTAAAAATGCTGTAAAAATTTTCTATTGGTTAATTAGAAATCGGTTTTCGTTTTTAAAATTGTACCGAAATTCTTATAAAAAAGTTGTAGAAATATGTTAACGGATACTGTGAAGCAATAAAAAAAGTGGTTTGATAAAAATGACTTTAAATTTTTTGCTGGGGTAATTATATATGAATGTTTAAATATATTAAAAGTTTCCCAATTGTTGTTTAATAAAAATATTTTTTAAAGTAAAGTTAAATGCAACTTTATGAAAATGGTTTATGGTTATTGACTTTTTTGGTTATTTATCATTATTTAACTAAATTTTGTTGACGTAGTGAAAAACTGTTGCTAACTGAGTTAGTATTCTTCGAAGAAATCAATATAAAAGAACTCATAAATGAAAAATGAATTATAAATATCTCATGAATGACTCAGAAGTTTCTAAATTTTCCAGTAACGCTAATAATTAGAAATCTTCTATGAGTCATAAAAGCGCACTCAGAGAAAAGCTTCCTGAGTTAATAAAAACATCATCATATAACTATTTTTTATGAGCTTTTTGGGACTACAATTGTGCTATGGGTTATTTATATATTTTCGAAAAGAGATTTTTATTGACAGTTATTATGCTTTAATTTTGCTTTACTGCTTTATTTCAAAACTTGTCAGTATTATAGTACACATAAAAAATATAAATGGTTCAATACTTTTCCATAATATAAAAAAGTGTGAATGGTGAGAATCATACTACATATAAATATTGTACAGCACTCAATATCAAAGCTTGAATGATTATATGGGCAATTCCAGAAAAACTGTAGCTTTTATGAAACTGAATTTGTGCTCTAATAATTTTTTAAATTCTCTTTTAAGAAGTTAAGTGCTAATGGATTTTTGTTAATTGCTTGCAAGAATTCAAAACCAAAAGTGGAAGTGATGGCAACTCATTTTAACAATGGTATTTTTATTCTCTGTTGTAACTATTTTTGCTTTGAACTTTAATTCTTAAAGTATCGCAGCTGGATCTAGTCAACTCTGAATCACAGATTTATTGAGTTGTGTTTACGGTAGCTTATTTGTTTCTCATTCAATATAAGTATACTTATATACTTATATTGCCATCACCCACAAAGGCATGGATACTGAAAATATGTATTCTATCCTGCTAAACTTATTGAATTTTTAAGTTTTTATTCTCTGTGGTTTACTTGTATGATTTCAAATCTAACAGAATACATTAATTTGACAATTAAAAGATCAACTATACATACATACCTTTTTACAATTTTATCAAAATAACCGTTTCACCAAAAAGACGTTAAGAATGCTAAATGAAATAACCGATGAGCGCCATCCTAGCGCCTTTGTTGATAATACGCGAAAGCAAAAAATAATGCTGGTGGTTTGTATAAAAGCCTTAAATGTAGCATGAAAGGTGCTAAGTTGGTATCGCTAAGGGTTAATTTTTTAATTTCACTGAAATTTCATTAAATTCAACTTAATTTTTTTTGTTTTTGACTGTTAACAAGGTAGTCATAGCAACTAACAAAAATTACTTATGGGTCATTCCATCTCAAATCGACTAATGCTTGGACTCGACCCGTTTTGATTTGGACGAATTTTGGTCAGAACTTTTCTTTCATCATATAACGAAGTTTTGACAAAGGAAAAAAAATTACATTTTTTTTCAAAAGTTATGCAATATTTAAAATTTAAAAAAATTTCATAATTTTTCTAATTTTTTGCTTTGTTACGAGGTTATTTTTTTAATATCTCGAAAACTATAATATCTACAAAAATGGTTCTTAGCTCGTTTTAAAGAGAATATCTAGCCGTATTATCATTAAGTAAAAACTCGTGCTTAGTGCTGAATTTGCCATTTTAACTTTAAGTTGAATTCATTTTGTGAAGAATCAATGATTTTATAGTCACAGCTAAAATCGATTTGTTCCTTAAATAAGTAATTTTCAATCGAATCTAAAAAAATGGTGAAAAAGTGTGAAAAAATATAAAAATCGCATTTTAATTTCAACAAATGCCGCAATAAAATCAACAAAGGGCTGTATTTGCCCACCGTTGATATATATCATTAATAATGGCTCTTCAATTGCATATTGAGATTTTATTTGATAAAAAAAATTAAAATAACCAGATATTGCACCCATATTTTCTAACCAGAACCAGTCATCATCATCGTGGTCGCCGTCACCATACATTCAACTATTTATTACAAATACTAGCACTGCAAATAATGCAAAGCTAGTAATTGATGTAAAAAAAAATTTATTACTAAAATACGGCCTTCGTTAGTAGAAATTCACATTTTTTTTATTTAAGAAAAAAAGTAATATTTTCTATGGATTTCATTACAAATCTATATGCAATACGGTATTGAAGTATTCATACAAATAACCATTCATACTTGCATATGAGTTCACAATAAAACCAAACAATATATTCTCCAAAAAAATTCAATAGAAATTGCTAAAAGTATAGTATGATCAGAAACTATTCAGTTTATCTACCTGAAAATCTTTAGACAAATGCTTTTACTATGGCGATACTTATCAGACAATGATATGAGTTAAAGGAAACACTAAAACTCAGTTACTAATGCCCTATCAAATATTTTCGTATACTTTTTAAACTTGGTGTTCATATAACATGCAATATAGAATGCAGTACTATATTTTTATATATATATATTTAGATTAATGTGTCTGGAGGTTTTGGATGCTAGAGTTCATTCGTTCATGCAAATGGAAATAAAAACTTGCAATTGTACATTATTGCAATATGTGTTTGCTTAGAACTTGATATGAGTTTTTTTTTCGATTATTTTAAAATAAACTCCGATGGAATTAAGGACCTACATGATGAACCAGAAAGTACAAATCAAAAATTATGCGGGATGTTCGGGAAGGATTATTTTCCTTAAAGTATTAGGGAACACCAAACCATTCATAATAGTACTTAAATTTTTAAATATTTTATCTTTTTATAAAATTTTTTTCAAAGGTTTATTTTTTAAATAAGAAGCAGTTAACTTTTTTACTTGTATGGGTGGGAAAATATGAAACTATATTTCTGTGCCAAAAATTACTTCGTCAATTGCATAGACTTCATAAAAATCCGACCGATCCTAGCATAAATTTTCCAAATCTTATTACGGGTCACAACACTGTAGGTAAGCATATGGTAACAATTGGAAGGATGGATATATGCTGATGGTGCAGGAAAGTTGTGGAGGAGACCTATGACTTTTTATATTTACTTTTACTTTTATTTTATTTATACTTTTTATATTGCACTTTTTTTAGTTAAGTGTTTGTAACCGTCGCCTAGGACAATCGTAATTAGTATTAGAATTATTTACTAAAGAATTTTTTCTAGAATTAATTTATAGGAAGAAGAAGAAAACATTTTTATTGAAAAATTTTTAACAGACACAAGGGAATCACCAGACTTTCGTTTAGAATATTTAATATTTTTGTCTCTTATACACCCCACCCAGAAAACAGATTCAGTTCTAATAATCGCATTTGTAGCCAATCGCATGGTTCGGTTGTGGTAGCGGAATTTTTCAGTTGTGGTAACAGAAATCTAATTGAGACAGGACTAATTTGACTGTGACAACGGAATTTAACTTGTATCAAGAATAATTCAGTAGCAACAACCGAAAAATTCATTTGATGCAACTGAACCATTCGATTGGCAACAAATGGAGTTGTCAGCACCGAATCTGTTTTCTGGGTGTACTTTTGAGGACTTTCTAGACATTCACGGAGGGAATCCCTGAACATTGTTGGCTTACATCAAGATTTCGAATAGGAATACTTAATTGTAAGCAGTGCTATGACGTGGAAAAATGGAAACGGGAATCGCAATGGATCACAATGCGTCTTTATGGGCGGTGTTTTATGCTATCATAACTGGCGCTAATAACCTAATCTTACCATACATTTTCAAGCTACCGGAAATCGAAAATATGCTAAACTTTATTCCGTTTTCAATTAAGACTTAAAAAATGGCGCGTACAAACAACAACAAAAAATTGCTAACGGGGAAAAATATTGAATTTCTAAATAATTAATTCACAATTTCAATCTGCGTGTAAGTGGACAAAAATTTAATTTTTTTTAGTTTTTAAACATTTTTAAAATTAATTAAAAGATTTGATTTACTGGGACGGGAAATCGTAAGATTTTGTATGCTGAACACGAACATAAAAATATTATGAAAATGAAGGCTAGAACTTTAGCAACTGTGTTGAGAAGCGCTTAAGTTACTTTAATAACTAATAACTTTATTCCATTGAGTGGAAATGGTGTTGCCCCTCCACATCTGTTTAAAATCTGGGTACAGTACAGGAGTAAAAATGTCAGATTCATATTAATACATTTCCGCTCTTCTATTATCCGATTCTGCAACTTTATGAATCTCTGACTTATGTAAACGTCTGGAAGTCGGTTCGGAAATTCTCGATTATTTAAAGTAGCTGCACAGAAAAAAAATCACAAAAATTTAAGTGACAAAAATAGTTACTAAAATTCATTCTCCATTTCAACAACATTTCTAATTAAATCAATTAAATCTTTTGTTGATATGACAAATTTACAAAATTTTGCATTTAAATTTGTTTACTGAAACTCAACCAACGTGTTTGTTGAAATTCAACAAGTTTTTTGCTGACCCTATCATTATCGTTAATTCCCAACAGTGCACCAGTTCAACCCGACAACTTTTTACTCACTATTGTCTTTTACATGTGTTTTCAATGTAGTTGTCTATAAGCTACCCAGCAAAATCTCAGTAATAGCTTTCCTTTACAAAAGGCTTTCCTTGCCCATTTTTAGAAAATTTACAAAGTTCTATATGTTACTCGTATCACACGACATTGATGTGATATTTTTTTCTGCAGCGTGGCAGTTGGTATGAAATGCCTCATATGTATGTATGCTAGGGTGGATCAATTTAGCAATCGATATTGCGTCATAGATTTTTCGAAAGCTTTTAGCATGGGGAAAAAAAAGTTCCACTACGACATATCAAAAAAATCATTTTCGAGGCTCCCAAATTTAAATTTTTTGCAATTTTTTAATAAATGCTAGATTAGCGCCATCTTGAGATGGCTTTTTGAAACAACTAATAAAGTTGTACACAATATAACATTACAACCTTTCCAGAAAGATATTACTTATGAAAATCGGATAAAATATGTGGCAACTAGAGGTAAAAGTATATAAGTAAAATTATTTTTTGCTTGATGATGAAATGATGATAATGATGAGAAATGATGATAATGATGTTGATGACAACAAGGAGAAAATAATTTTACTTATATACTTTTACCACATTTTTTATCCGATTTTCATTAGTAATACCTTTCTGGATATGTTATATTGTTTACAACTTTATTAGTTGTTTTAAAAAGCCACCTCAAGATGGCGCTAATCTAGCATTTATTAGAAAATTGCAAAAAATTTAAATTTGGGAGCCTCGAAAATGATTTTTTTGATATATCATAGTGGAACTTTTTTTTCCATACAATTTGACCCGCCCTAATGTATACTAGTAGTTGATCACATCATATTAATCTGTCATTAATTTTAACAACTTTAACGTGTTTGTATAAATAATATTAATTAACTCAATATTACGTATACGCATAATATTAATTTAATTACTACTTCATCGTTTTCAAATAAATAAAGCTACAACAACAACAACAAAATCGCATACGAATTTATTGTTATTTGAAATTAATTTATGAATTAATTAAAACAACTTTTCCACAAAATAAAACATTAATTTTATTATACTTACCTTGTGTGCGATTCAATGAATATAAGTCATTAATAAATAAAGCGCATTATCATCATGTTTTTGTTTTGTACAGTTTTTATTTAAACCACTTTATTAAGTAAAATAATAAATAAACTCAAAAAATTCCAATATATCCTTTACATTGTTTTTCATTTTGAGGTTAAAAAAAATATCGTCATCACTTTTTTGTAGCTAACATTTTTGTAATATTTACTTCAATATGTAATTTTACTAATCAATTATGTTTCAAATTTTTTTTTTACAAGAAAAAAAAAATAAAATTTTTTCAACCTTTATTTAACATGTGTAATGTAAATAATATAAAAAAGATAAGAGTATAATAGTTTCATATTAGTTTTTGTTATATAATTTGATTTTAATTAAATCAATATATATTTTTTCAACTCTACATCGTACTTAATTAACTGAGGAAAAAATTAAATTATAGGGCC
This sequence comes from Leucophora obtusa, assembly GCA_949987735.1. Lineage (NCBI taxonomy): Eukaryota > Metazoa > Arthropoda > Insecta > Diptera > Anthomyiidae > Leucophora > Leucophora obtusa. The sequence goes on from OX465297.1 coordinate 176,476,896, forward strand.
AGTTTTATAGTCGGAATTAAAAACGATTTTTTTTACTAATAAAAGGTTTATCAAAGAATTCGATGTTAGCTCTGACTACAAAACTGGCCTATAATTTTTATAGTTTGAGAGCGTTTTATTGTTAGTATGAGACGAATTTGCCATGCCTTTTATTCTGTGATCAAATTCGCTGATTTTTCAAATTAAAAAAATTTGATTCTTTTATATATTTACCTTTTAAACTAAACATCCCCTACTTATTCAGTTGCCATGTTTAATTAATATAAAATTATAAAATAATTTATTGTCTTAAAGGGCAGGGATTTTTTAACGATCTTAATATGTGGTCACTTTTGTTTGTTTTTTTTTTTTGTGGGATAAAGTTAAATACTTAGGCATTTACTGAACTTTCCACTATTACTTTGCTATCTTATACTCTATAATAAAGGCGTGGCAAATTCTAGCAATAAGTTTTTATTAATTAGAAATTTATTTTTATATTTGAAATACATATATAGCTCTGTCAAGGACACACTTATATGAGACCACTTACTATTTGATTTTTTGCTGTAGTACCCAATTATAGATAACTCCAAATAAAAGAACCTCCTGGTAAATTCATTTTAATGGTTTGGATGGAATCCCAACCAATCTTTTTATGTGTGAATGTGGCCGATTTTTGGATAAATTTGGCCTCACTAAGTATTCAGAAATAGTTTAGAATTTTTAATCTTCTATTACATATATAAAAATAAGTCGTCCTATCCGTTTTACAAACCAATACACGCGTTTGAAAGGTATACTTTCACTGACAGTTCTTAAAAAAAACGTCGAAAAATGTCTACATATACGCGTTATAGGCAGACTTTTGTGATGATGTGTTTTTGCCATATAAAATGTGTGTTATACAAATTTTTATTTTTCAACGGATTTCTATGAAATTTCATTGATTCCCATACCACTGGCGAGATTTCCATATTCTTTTTATTGACCCCGCCAATATGTACGCCCACTTTTTCTTTAAAAATATAAATATGTTATATAACAATTGATTTTCGCACTGAACGCTATGGAAATTTTTATTTTCCAAAGGATTTTGCTCAAATTTGGTACACATGATCCCAATATTGCAGGCCGGGCCACGATGTACTCTTCGTTGATCACGCCCACTGGTACGCCTACTTTTTAAAAAAATTATGAATTTGTCATGTAACAATGGATGTTCGCTACGGAAATTTTAATTTTACAACGGATTTTGCTCAAATTTGGAACCCATTATCTTGACGATTCTGATATTTCAGGCCATTAACCATGCCCATTTTTCAGCCCACTTTTTTAATTATAAATTTGTTGTAATACAATGGATATTCGTGCACTCCGAAATGGGTACGATAGTGATGAGTGCAGTAGTGGCGGACGGTGTGATGACGTCGGGTGTGGTGGCTACAAAGCGTGCATACCAAACAACATCCACAGTCAGAGTGATATATTAATCCATTTCTTATCAATGTGACTTTAAAATCTCATCCACTTTTAAGAGCCTATAACTTTTGATAGGACGAAGATATTACAATGGCGTAGAAAGAATGTGATACTTTGAGGCCTTTTCTATTTTAAAAATTACAAAAACTTCACTTAAAGGGTTGCCATATAATGATTTCAAAGAAACTATTTTTGACTTTTTTTCAAAGAACTTTTCCAAAAAATATTTAAATATATAAGGAAGAGCTGCGTAGTAAAAGTGAGAGAAAAACGTGTAAAAAATATTTACGGGGAAAAAACTTCTGAGCTCAGTTTGCACTTCAAAAAATAAATTGACTGATCTTATCAAGCGTTATTCGTTTTTGTAAAATTGTAAGTATGTAGAAAATGAATCCGTTTTTATTTGTTATATTAAAAATGCGCTATTTTCTCTCAAGTGCCAAAGAAGCATACAAAAAAAATTGAAAAAGAAATAATTTAAATTTTTACTATTTTTTTAAAGAAATTTGCAGGGGTCTCCCATGGTCCTGATGAATGGCAACACCGGTTTTTAATGCAACAGATGGCAATACTGTTTCATTTTATTTTGGGAGCAGTGTTGCCCAAAAACGTTTAGCTTATTCCCATTTTAAATGTTTAAATACCCAATGTTATACCCAATTCATTTCAATTTCAAAAAAAGGAGCTAAGTTAGCATCGCTCTTAAGTTCAGAAAATTATTAAGAAATATGTGAGCAAATTAAATAAAATTGAATATCTTACGAAGAAATATTTACGTTTTCACTCGAACTTTAAAGGCCTCAAATCTTTGTTAAAATTGTGAAACTAAAAAATTTTTATTATACAAAAGACAAATCACAATTAAGCTGAAATGTCACCGTTTCAAAATAAAAGTTGTATATTAAATTTTCTGGAGAAAAAATTTCACACGAACTTCATTTTGGTGAAGTCTTTTTTTCTAAAATTTGTAAATCTAGTAAGGTGTAAGTTCTAGGGCTCGTAAACTCTTTTGAACATTAAGTTTGCATAAGCCGAGTTTACACGATTCAGAAGATACATAAGAGGTTATATGAAAACCCCTGGTAATTTTTGAGCCTACACAAAATTTATTTTTTCTGAGTCCTTTGCATGTAACAATTTCAGTATTTGGAAAATAGAACATTTTTTGATTAACTATTGAGCTTGGTTGCTTTTCGTTATTTCAAGATTTATAAATATTTGGAGAACATTTCTTCAGTAATTCAAATATTTTGTAGAAATTTCGAAATTCTTCAACAGACCTAATTTTATCGACTTTAATTTAAAATAATACGCATATAATTTATACGAAAATTCTTCTTATTTTGGGCCTAAAACTAAATCTTTTAAAATTTAGAAATTTTTTAATTTGTCCCCAAAACGAAGTTGAAATCCCTAATTTGGGACCAAATTCCTTTACCTAACAACTCTATAAAAGCTCATTTGACATAAAAAAATCCTCCGTTGAGAAAATTTCCCAAAATAAAATCCTCCTTTGACAAAATTTCCCACATGCTAGCGACATCTACAGTTTGTTTTCAAAATTATCGATGTTGCATCTCTATATTATTTCAATTTGAATTACTTATACCACCACTAGAGGGCGCAACTTATTCATAAGAATTACAAAATATGCTTAATACGAAACTGGCTTATCCTTCTACCAAGTTTTGTCAAAAAATTCCCACGGAATCCATGCTGGGTATGAAATGGGTTATTCAAAGGTTATCAACTATATTATTAATTTTTAGTTTTTAAGGCAGAAGCTAATTTTTTATATTTTTCAAGTTACCTATATATACCCAGAAACCAGATTCGGTGCCGACAAGCCAATTTGTTTCCAATCGAATGGTCCAGTTGCAACAAATAAGTTTTTAAGATGCGACTACCTAATTGTTCTTGATACAACTTAAATTTAGTTGTCACAGTCAAATTAGTCCTATCTCAATTGGTTTTTTGTTGTCACAGCTGACCAATTCGATTCGCTGCTAATGCCATTGTCAGCACCGAATCTGTTTTCTGGGTGTATAAAAGTCTATTGACAAATTTATAAAAATTTACAAATTTCATTTAATTAAGCTAAATTGGTAAATATTTCTCCAAGCCTACTCAGCCCATTTTTAGGAAAAACTGAAAAATTGCTCCATTTTCATGTTCCATCTTCCATAGAAAAATAAATACGGCAGGTTTGACATTGATGCGATTATACGTTTTTTCTATAGTGGTGCACTGTATTGGTACGTACTGTGGCGTATGAGTTATATTATTTGGTCTATTAAATCACTCATACGTACAAGTGTCTTTGTGTGAAAACACAATCGAATGGTTCAATTGTAAGAACTATAGTATTTTCCTTGACGCTACAGAAATTTAGTTGCCACATAGAAATTTTTTGTTTTCACAATCGAAAAATTCGGTTACAACAACTAAACTATTAGATTGACAACAAACGCAGATTGTCATCACGAAATTGTTTTCTTTGTGTCAGCAAATTTAATGAACTTCCTGATAAACTTCAAATAGTTTTAGGCTTTGAATCCTCCATAAACCATAATTTGAAAAACGATGTAGAGTATTTTTTTTTTTTGCTTTTGATAGTTGACTATGATTTTTTTTAAGTTTTTCAAGTTTTTTTTGATATGTGTGTGTAATATTACATAATAATTAGCTGCTTGCTTATCAACATAATTTATTTTTGTGTATATATGTGTGTTTGTTTTATATTCATACTTTTACAAACTACTTTTAAGTACAATAAAACCAACAACATATTTCCCGGATTTTTAATTAATGTCTAAAGATACGTATGTATGTGTATATTTGTATGTTTGTGATGTGTAAGAGATCATTAGAGTTGAGTATTTGTTACTATTTAATTTGTTGTAATTATTTTTATAAACATAAACAAATTTATAAGTTGTAATTAGCTTTCGGTTTAATTACTATTTGCATTTGATATTTTTTTTCTTTTTTAGTTTTTATGATAATTTGTATATATTTGTTTAGTTTATTGTATTCTCGATTTAAAATAATAATATGTGTATAAATTTAATTTTACTACATTTTCTATATATATATAATATATTCAGTATCCTTTGTTTTTTATAGATATTTTTTAAACGTTTTTTTTATATAGCATTCTTTGTAAATTAAGCTTAAAAAGTGTTCACATGTCTACTATTTCAGATCATTTTTATGATTATTTTTCATTTGCAAATAATTGGGTATCTATTATTGTTGTTTTTCAATTAAAATTTTTTTATTAAACTTTTTGTTTATTATCTTTATTTGTCTGTTTGTTGCAGGAAAATAAACATGTTAACAAAAATTAAATAAAAAATAATTGCATGCATGTTCTCATTTTTTTTTATTTAATAAAATAAAACTATTTTATTTATGTTAAACTTTCATTGTTAACAATTTAAAACACAAAATGCATTTCAGTTATTTTAGTTCGTCGAACAGTAGGGGAAATTTAAATAGTTGTAAACTGAAAACTTAAAATAACGTTTACTTTCCTTTTTAGATGAATAAAATAAATTAGCTATAAAATTAATTAAATAGAGTAATTCAATAAATAACTCTCATATTAAAGAAAATTTATTTTATCATATCTCTCGGTTTTAAAATCTTTTTTTTTTTTTTTAGCTAAAAAAAGTCGAACAACATTCATGTATTTAAACATCCCTTACTGCAATACACATGTATAATGTTTACATTGTGTTCAGTTTCATATATTGCTTTTTATTTGTGGCTGTTTTTTTAAATGAACAACAAATTTTTGTTTTGTTTGTATTTGTGCGACATGTTTTGTTTAATGAACCAAAGAAAAAAATTAATAGTTTTAATAGATCAGCGTTTTTTTTTTGTTGTAATGCTCTTATACAGAATATGTATGTGTAAATGTGTTATATATATTAGTGTTATTTACAACTTTAAAGCACGTTTTATATGTTGTTTTTTCTTTTTTGTTGTTTTGTTTGTTTATTTTGCTATGTGTATTTCATATTTGTGTTATTGAAACCTATAGCATAAAATATGATGTGTGTTTTACATTTAATGTTTTATGACATGAAACATTAAATAATAAATAAAATACACTTAAAACGTTTACCAATTTAAACAAATAAACATCTGGTATAAAACTTTTTATCATTTTATTGTGACATATTTTCATTAAAATTTATAAAATTTGTTAAGAAAAATATTATTTTACCCTATTTGAATTCTTTATTTGTTGTTAAATGCTAAAGCAAATACCAAATGTGTTTAATTACACTATTTAACAAATTTAAAGCTTTTGAAGATCCTCCTATTGCAATGCATATTTGTTCTAAAAGCAAAGCTACACACGTTCAATATTATTGGTCAATCTTTTTAAAATCAACCAATCATATTAAAGTATTTTTGAAATTTTTCTTTTTCATAGGATTTTCAAATTTTTCTTTTCTTAAATTTAACAATAAAATAGAATAGAATCAGAAAAAAAATAGACATGATTATAGAAGAACTGCATTACTAGAAGCACATCTTAAAGCGCTTCTTTCTCTCTTCTCTACCTTACAAAAATTTAATAAGAGAAGGCAGAGTTTTTTAAGAATAGTTTTTACGAAAAAATTCATATCACATAGAGAAGCTGGTTCAAAAAATGCCGTAAAAAATAGCACTTCAATTATTGCGGGTAAATGACTTAGAAGCAATGCATTACAACACAAATACTTCGATATCAAAAACTATGCCTTTTTTAGTACATTTTTGGAAGGGAGAGAAGAGAAAAGCGCTAAAAATACGCTACTTGTTCTGTATTGCTTCTTAAACCATCCCTATTAATTGCTGGGTTGCTAATCAATTTTGCCACTGTGTTTAAATATGCGTTAATTTTACACAATAACGAATAGAAATTAGCTTCAAGCTTTAAATTCTGCGCAGTAGAAATAAGAAGTGCGCCATTAAATAATGTAGCACACATTTTTCTGAAAAAGAATAATTGAATCTATTTAAAATAATTGACTTTAAACTTAAACAAAAAAATTATAACAATACTACACATGACCCGTCAGTGTGTTTTCAGAGTTGTCAGAAAGTTTAGCAAGGACCTAATAATTGAAGAAATCCTGGAACGGGTAAAACAAAGGCATCTAGGAATGAAACCAAAGCCATAAAAGTGGAGAAGTTATTGACGGCGATTCCAAACATTTCTGGGTGTGAAGTGGCAGGGTGATTGCAATGTTCGGAAACTTTAGTGCGCTAACGTTGGGATTAACACGTATAAAGTTCAGAAAGTTCCAAACTGAAATGCTAAGAAGAACGTTAATGCTAAAAACGAGAGAAAAAATTCTCTGTGTTTCATTTCTTAGTTCTTATAAAATTTGACAATCACAATAATTTCGCAACAATATCAATAGTTAGTCAATCAGATGTTTTTAGAAAAAAAGAATTCAGTAATACTATACTGTAAATTTTTAATGTATTTTCTTACAAAAGGCTCTAAAAGCAAAGAATATACATATTAAAGAGATTGAAGGACTCTCTATCACTGAGAAAGCATTTGTTCTATTATGTGCCTTGGAACAGGAACACACTTAAACCAATATCACCCAGCCAACATGGCAATACGAAGAAAATTCTGCGATCATATCGCCAGGAAGAAAGCATTTATTGCCGGCAATGTCAATTTCGTATTCCGGAAGTTTCCTCCGTCGGAAACAACTGTTACCTAAAACAATATTTCCAGACAATACGAAAGCAATAACTCATATGAATGATAAAAGGGTGATATCGCTAAATAAACTCCCTGGTACAAAAAAACGATTTACTTTTTTCATTATGAAATTTAGGCCTGAAAAACAATATCTGCATACATAATCCATTGACCAACTTATAAATTATCGTGATTTCATCTTAGCCGATTTTTCCGGCGCAATTAATCTTGACTTTTCACGAGTTTATTTCCTATATATCTTTTGATGGTTTTTGTACAAATTTAGTTTTAATTTTTTCCAAATTGACAAACGATTTCAAACAAATTTGCTTTATCTTCCAATGATACAAAGTTATGACAAAAGATAAAATTTTTGAATTATTTTTTTTCCAAATATCGCCGAATTATATAAAAGGAAGACAATTTCGTAGTAAATACTACTCGATTATTTTCATTCAAATGACAAATAGAAGATATCGCTTTAATATCTTCTTGGAAGGTATTTTTTAAATATTTGCAGAGTTATTATGTGCGCTCTTTGTATGACTCAAAACATCGATTGTAACCAGGGATGGAAAATAGTAATTTAGTTATTATAAAAATCAAGAAGGGAACCTTAATTATACTATTCCGACAGTATTATAGCCCTAGATTATGAATTTTAAAAAACCATACGTTAAAAATTGCAAAATAATATGGGAATGCGAAAAAAGGCTTTGGGGTTTAAAATTAAAATAATTAAAAGACTTAGTAAGCGATTTACATTTTGCAAACGGTTCCAAAATTTTATTTTTTTGCAACTAACCACCAAACTTTGTTTTATGAAATGGGCATTCTACTCCGTAGATTATAAATTTAAAAAAACCGCACTAAAAAATTGCAAAATAATAGCGGAACGCGAAAAAAGACTTTGTGGTAGAAAAAATAATTAAAAAACTTAATCAGCGATTAACAATCTGCAAATGAATACAATGACGGAAAAATTTTCCTTTTTGCAAATATTTTTTTCCCGATTTTTTTTCTACAAACTAAGCACCAAACTTTAATGCATAAAATTGGTACTATAGATTATAAGTTTAAAAAAACCACACTTAAAAAATTGCAAAATAATCGCAGAAAGCGAAAAAAGGCTTTATGCTACAAAAAATTAATTAAAAAACTTAATGAGCGATTTATATACATTCGGTAAATAAGTACATTGATGCTAAAAATTTCCTTTTTTGAAATTTTTTCGCGTTCAACAAACTTTATTGTATAAATGGGTATTATAGTCCCTAGGTTATATATTTAGAAAAACCGCACTTAAAAAGTTGCAAAATAACGGCGGAATTCGAAGAAGGTTTTATGGTACAGAAAATGAATTAAAAGAGGTAATCAGCGATCGAAATTCTGCAAACGAATATATTGTTGCAAAAATTTCCCTTTATAAATGTTTTTTTTTTTCGCAATTTTTGCTAATATTTGCTAATATCTAAATATTTAATTTAAATTTTTTTTTTAACGAGCCAAAGAGGAATCTATTTTTTTAGTTACTTACATTTTTACATATGTAAGAGCGGTCTAACATTTTTTGGTATAAGAGCCCGATTGAGTGAGCCTTTTCCATCCCTGATTAACCAGTCGGAGTTCGTTCCTGTTCGAAGCCGCATAATATTGTTTCCCATAAAAAATATTGAGAGAGTTGCAAGGCCATTGCTAAAAGTCCATATAATTTGTTTATGCAGTATGACATACAATTTTTAACATTTTTCTTTCCATATTGGCTTTGACATGTAAAATCGGAATTCGGGTTATATTTAAATTTTTCTTAAACCTTAAAAAATTTTGAATTTGAACAACTATACTTACAAAAGTTATTGAGATATTGATACATGCTTAAGTTTGAAAAATAGAGCACAGAATTAGGCTTGAACTGTAGAAAGGGGTTTCTTTTTGGAGCTATAGTTACTAAATAAATTAAAAATTTTTATTGAAATAATAATTTTTGAAAAAGAAGCTCCAAAAAAAGTGGATATTTAAATAATTTTTGAATCCACAATACAATAATTCCAAAAATCATCTATTTTTTAAACTAATTTAAAATTCTTCTTCTTCTTGTTTTTTTGTGTTTCTTGGTGCTATCTCAATACTTTGCAAAGCAATAAATAGATCGGTGTTTATCATTTGGGTGTCAAGAAAGCACTTAAATTTTTTTATTTGGGCGTTGGGAAAGCATTTTATTTTTTTATTTCTGGGTGCTTTCGCAGTAAAGCATTGGCACCACCGCTAACAAGCACTCATACCACCCATTTCGCCATTTTGCCAGTGCTCGCCCCTTTGTAATTTTCTACCTGGGTATTGATTGCAAAAAGTAGAAAATATTTCTATCAATAAAATTTGTTTTTGTGAATCGAATAGTATAAAATAGTATCACGTTTAGAAATCGAAATAAGAAATTGTGTTCGTGTAAACCTGGTATCAGTTTTAAGTGTATCGCTTAATATTACACGCAATAGTAAAAACAGTCGGGGAATAAAGTCGGCAAATACACCACACCGGAACATCGGAATGAACTTTAACTGAAAGGTGCTATCATCAGAAATATTTTTCTTGATTATGAATTCGGGATGGCTCAAAATAAAATTGCGATAAAAACCAAAATCTTCGATTGAGCCATTTTTGCAAAAATTTGTTTCGAATTTGCAGATATATAAATTTTCGAAATTATGCGAAAACTACTCGAGACATGAAAAAACTATTAAGACCAAAATCATTGCTCGGAAGAAATACAAGTACAAGGCGTACTTCAAAATTTTCATTGTAATATTAAAAACTCTAAATAATTATCAGCCTAAAAACTCGCAAAAAGAGTTTAAAATTTTCGAAGTTTTTGTCTTTCAACGCAAATAAAACTCGAGCCTGTTGAAAACGGCAGTTTGAACATATTCTGCTAATTTGGCATGATAGACTGTTATTTGCATTCAACTAAATTTAGCTTAAAAATAATATAAACTTTGTTGATATAACAGTTTGATTTTGCTATTCTTAGTCTCCTAATATTAGCAAAATTTTCTTCGGATTTTAGAGTACAATTTGTTATTTTGAATTAACCAAAAGTTAACTTAAATATAACCAAAATTCTGTAAATTGGTGCTTACGACCGTATTTGATGCCAGTCGAATGGTTCGATTGCCGTGACCGTATTTCTATTGCCTTAACAATATTTTGGTAGTCACAACTTAAAAATTCTTTAGTCACATCCGAAGCATTCAATTTGGTTGTAATCATGAATCTGTTTTCTGGGTATAGTATTTAGCAAACAAAAAAAAATCTTCCAACTCCAGCAGTTTTCTCTGCAAGGCCATATTTAGCTAATTTATTGTTGAATTATTTTATACTTAAGCATTTTTCTATGTGTATTTTAAAAATACACACATGTAAAATAATTTAGTCATCATTTTTGGTTACTGCAAAAAATCAAAAAAAAATTTGTGTTTAATTTGATATGTATGAGTATACTGTAACAATTGATTTGCACTTCAATTAAATTCAGAATGGAAAATTTAAGTAGCATAAGTAAGATGAATATTTCAAATCATACATAGATCCTATTATGGTTCAATTAATTATCACTCCAAAACCTATTACTTTTTAAAACCAGTTTGACCATTTGCTAACGTATTGGAAAGATTAAAACACAATTGCCTCAGAATGTCTACAAAATTTCTTGGAAAATTTTCAATAATTGCAGAACAAACGGAATGTAATTATTACTTATATAACAACACAATAATAAACAATATAAACTAAATGTAAATTGCATCCTTAAGGTGGTAATTTGATTATTGACAAAACTTAATTGATTTGTTTTTTTTTTTTAAATGTATTCAATTAATTGATACCTTCTTATTATCTCAATTTTAGTTATAAAATTATACTACAATGTACATAAATTGACAGCACTTGACTGATATTATTTGAAAATATTTTTCCATTACATTTAACTCTAACTACTCTACGAGATGTACATATGAACTGCCAATATAACCGGTCTCTATATTAATGAGACTTGTTGATTTTATAGGACGTTGTCATTGGACGAGTCACTTAATTCTCCTAAAACATGCTTCTTGGTAGAATGTCCATTAGACTGTACAACAAAAAAAAAAAAAAAATGCGCCGTACGCCGTCGAATCTAAATAATTTTTTTTTGCCGAACGTAGGGGTAGCCTTTTTGAATTTTTCGTTATATCCTTGGCATTTACAGTCGGATCTTAAAGTATGGTACCTCGATGTTTTTGTCTCTAGGAAACCAATGTTTCGCTCTAAGGGCCATTGACCTCAAGTATCCGATTCTAGTATTCACCCACCAGATCTCAGTTCCTGCCATAATGTTAGAAAATTAAAGCTCGCAAAAAATCACTAAACTTTTGCTAATGAAGTTTTTCGATAATTGCAGCAGAATATTTTTTTTTTGTTACCGAATGTGGGGGTCGCCATTTTAATTTTTAATCGAAAGTAATATACCGCGCATTTCTTTGTTTGCCTGTAAGGTGGTACGGTATAATGTCCATTAATATAACAGAGATGGAACCAAATTGACAAAATTCCTACGTTCATGGTCCCATCTTCCGAACTTGCGATTATGTCCGAAAACGTTTAGGACTTAACGCATAAATTGTTATATCCCGATAAAAAATTGGACATAAAGCCACAATTACAATACTTTCCCCAGTTCTTTCGCAGGTAACTTAACTTCGGCAGAACTTAAGGTTTCCTGCTCTGGGGTACGTCCAATACTGACTTCGCTGATAAAAGGATTTTTGTGTAGCAAGCTTTCGTATGTAGCCGAAATTCGGCTCCGACTTCCCTAACTAAAGCTATTTTATTTAAAAATACAATATTTAATATTTAAAAAAGGCTAAAATACCAGACGGAATTCTGATCGATCATAAACCTTATAACAATTATTGAGATTATGTTTAAGTCATTGCACTAACCTGATATATGAACATTATATCATGGGCAGTATTCCAATCTTAATTTTCGGGATTGTGAAGAAAAGTTTTTGAATATAATCCACAAACCGAAATAAGTAAAAGTCCATGTTTATAAACACCGAGTTGATGTGAGGATTATGATCAACAATTTTTAGGTTATTACTTCTATTTGCCAGCCAAAGGTTGGTACACAGAAAAGCTTTCGTTAGCGAGGCCGACTTAGGACATAATACAGAGTACACATAGAAAACACATTCGACGATGACAACCCAATTCGTTTCAAATCGAATGGTTCAGTTACAACAAATGAATTTTTCGGTTACGACTAGCGAATTATTCTTGATGCAACTAAAATTCCGCTGTCAGAATCAAATTAGTTCATGTATCAATTGGTTTTCTATTGTTACAACTGAAAAACTAGGCTATCAGAAGCGAACAGTTCGACTGGCGGTTGTCAGCACCGAATCTGTTTTCTGGGTGTATTAAATCCTCAAACTCATAGGCTAGCTACGCAAAAAAATCTGCACTCAGCAAAGCTTATTTTCGATACAGCACAGAGTAGAATACCCATAATCTTAGTGGAAGACCGTCTAAGAAAAATTGCTCTACTAAACAAAGGCAGATTCGGATATATCATGGAAGTAAAAACAACTATCTGAACCGAATACAGGGCTAATGACTGTTGCTATAGTGGGAATTATGTCCTCTTTAAATATGCTCTTAATACATATCGCACTTGATCAACAAGAGGGTATTAACTCAAAATTTTAAAAATTTCAGTAGAGGTGAGAAACTGTTTGTGGTTACATTTCAAGAGAATTTGAAAATCCAAAAACATCATAGTAAGCATATTTCATTTGAAAATATATTTTCATTGTTTTTCTTTTCAATTTTTGCAATAATTCGAAAAAGATCTATTTTTTGAGTTAATACCATTTTTCTGAAACTTTTTGTTGATATAAATGTAGCCACTACACTATCACGAAAATGGTCTCAAATGTGGTTTTCGAGATGAAAGAGTAATCGGAATACGTTGAAATTTTTACATTAGATAGTCATTGATGTTGTTAGTTGATTTCTTGCAAAAAGTGATATTTTAATATTTTTGAATTAATACCCTCTTGTTGATCAAGTGCGATATGCTCATGTTCATTTTTAGCTCTGATGAAAAAGGCTCCAAGACCATAGATTACATAGATATATCACTCTTCTTCTTCTTTTGTCAACAAACAAGTTTTTACACATACATTGAAATTTTTTTGGTATAGGTATACCACGTATGTCTAACACATTATCATGAGATACGTGCACTGACAGCGAATGTCAAAGAGTAAGATATCTATGTAATCTATATCCAAGACATTTTTCAGCCTTAATTCCAATTAAAATGGAGGTTGTACAAAAGACTTTTTGTAATGAATTTTTCAAGAAAATATGGTGCATGGACATTGGCCCTTTTCGAGTTTCGGGATTATTTTCAAAGTTTTTCTGCTATTGACACCCCAATTGAAATAGTAATTGTGGCAGAATATTGGTGATAATCCCAAAAAATAACCTTTGTAAATAAAAAATGAGCTAAATATTAAAGTGCTTATGCATAATAATTTGAAAATCTTAAAACACTTAATGAATTTTGTAGGAACAATTTGTTTTGTAAAGTTTCATTCATACTAAACCCAAAACTAGAAATTTTAATTTTTTTTAAGTTTTCGATTAGAAATTTGTATGGGATTTGACAATCGAAAATACAATAAAAAAATAAAATTTTTGTCGTTTATTTAACCTTCTTTTTCAATTTTTAATTTCACAATTTTCTTGAGCGTAAGGTTTGTTTTTTATATATAAAAATTCTTTATTTTCGATATTTCGCTACTCCATTGTGTAGCATCTTCAGGAAATAACAATTAAATTAATAAATTAACAAATTATAAACAATTTGAAAGTTTGAAAAAATTTGAAAAACATTTGTCAAATATAAATTTTATGTATACATTTATACCAGTAAATAAAGTCTTTGGTATAAAAGTATAACAAACAAAAATAATAATAATTAACAATAAAAAATGTATTAATATAATGTGTTATAAATTAATGTAATGTGTGCTATTTCTTTTGTATTAAATATCTATAATTCTGTGCTACATTTTCAGTATCTGCCTTAAAGTTAATTCTATTTGTTGTGGGTGTATTAATTATCTGTAACATTTCTAATATATAACGACGTTTATAATTATGTTCTGTGTTTAAAACTGATACATTTTCAAAGTCAGGATAGTGATTTAAATTTGAACAATGAGAAGATAATGCTGTCTTTTGCGAATTAATATGTCTATATTTCTGATCTGATCTATGTCCAGCTATTCTAGTTCTCAATTTATTCTTTGTTGTACCTATATATACCTTATCACAATTCTCTCCGTCATTTCCACTACATGGTATTTTATATACTATATTTGACATGTCCAATTTCTGTATCCTATCTTTTGTCTTACTGTATAATTTATTTACTGTATTGTATGATTTAAAAGCTATTTTATATCTATTAGTATCTATTATCTTCGATTTCTCCAAACGTTCTGATATTTCCGGTACATAGACCATAGACTTGTAAATTTTCTGTTCAATTAAATTTCCTGTGTTATTATTCTTTCTAAATTTATATTGATTTATTAATGAACAAATTAATCTTATCGGAAAATCATTATCCCTTAATAAATCCTTAATTATTTCCTCATTCTTTCTATGAAATTCTCTGTCACTAATATTCAATACTTTTCCTATCAAATTCTTCGCAGTGTTAATAATGATTTTCCTGTTATGTTTTGAATAAAAATTAATAAATCTACCTGACGCTATTGGTTTCTGATACCAATCCATTATCAAATTATTACCTCTTCTTATTACCAAAGTATCCAAATAAGGAAGTTTAGAATCACGTTCCTTTTCCATGGTAAACTTAATATCAGAACTAAATTCATTTAATGCTATCAACATATTATCTATCGCATCCTCAGAAATGACACAAAACAGATCATCCACATATTTAGTCATTATCTTTGGCTTAACATTAAGTTTTTTAATACAAGTGTCCAATAATTCTTCCATAACTATATCAGCCACAATTGGAGAAGCAGGGGATCCCATTGGGAGTCCTTTCTGTTGTAAATAGATCTTCTCACTGTATTGAAAGTATCTATTATCCTCTATACAAAATTTCAAAATACGTAAAAACAAGCCTTTTTCAATAGTTGTATATTCCTCAATAACATTCCATTTTTCCTTTATAATATTCATCGCTAAATCAACAGGAATACTTGGGAATAAAGAAACTACATCAAAAGAAACTAATTTTTCATCATTTCGTATTTGTTTGTTGAATAATCTATTCCTAAATTCAAGTGAGTTCTTTACATTGTATTTAGATTGTTCCGTAATCTTCCTTAAAATGTTAGTAATGTATTTACAGAGTTCATAAGATGGAGAATTAATAAAAGAACAAATTGGTCTCAATGGAAATTCCTCTTTATGAATTTTAGGTAGTCCATATAATCTAGGTGCGGTAGCAATATTAGTCTTAAGTTTAATTTTCTCTGTATTTTTAATAATTTTCTTTTTAAAAAGTTCATCAACTAAATTATTATTAATCTTCTGTAATCTACTCGTTGGATCCCTATTTTGTAAATTATATTTTGTAATATCTCCTACTATATTGTTCATCCTCATATCATAATCTTTTCTCTTTATAGCTACAGTTGTATTTCCTTTATCAGATCTCAATATAAATAAATCCCTATTCTTTTTTAAGAAAATTTCTGCTTCTTTTACTTTATCCAAAATGTATCTATCTCTATTTGTCAGGGTCATTCTATTCAAATGGCTATTAATTACATTTGTCAATCTATTTCTAGCCGTTTCCTGTTCTTCCTTATCCGGTATTGTCTGTATACAATCCTCTGCATCAGTTATCATATTCAACTTCGGAAAATCCTCTCTTCTAACTGGTAATGCATGTTTGTGTCCTAATGAAAGTATCCACTGTACGTCTGTCGGAATATCTACGTCATAACATAATTATAAACGTCGTTATATATTAGAAATGTTACAGATAATTAATACACCCACAACAAATAGAATTAACTTTAAGGCAGATACTGAAAATGTAGCACAGAATTATAGATATTTAATACAAAAGAAATAGCACACATTACATTAATTTATAACACATTATATTAATACATTTTTTATTGTTAATTATTATTATTTTTGTTTGTTATACTTTTATACCAAAGACTTTATTTACTGGTATAAATGTATACATAAAATTTATATTTGACAAATGTTTTTCAAATTTTTTCAAACTTTCAAATTGTTTATAATTTGTTAATTTATTAATTTAATTGTTATTTCCTGAAGATGCTACACAATGGAGTAGCGAAATATCGAAAATAAAGAATTTTTATATATAAAAAACAAACCTTACGCTCAAGAAAATTGTGAAATTAAAAATAAAAAATAAAATATAATACTAGTTTTGGGTTCAGTATGAATGAGGCATTAGCCATTTATTAAATTTAATAGTAAAAAATAATAGAACAATGACTTTAAGTGTTACTGTCTGGAGTATTTCCCTCGTTGGCTTCGCTTTAAAATTTCTTTCTAAGTAACCTGCACTTGGCCCTTCTTTGGGATTTTCTACTAAGGATATTTCTACTCTGTGATATTTCCAGTGGCAGACAATAATCTCTGTGTTTAAATAAATTTCGATCATTATCCCCACAACAGTTGTTCATAATGTCCACGGGGATTATGACAATTTTGCAAACGGTTATAATCCCATTTATTTTTTTGGGTATTTGGTCCGAAAAATAATCGGTCATAATCCCTATATCCAGTTTGGGAATAATGTCTTTGGGGCCGGAATTACTTCATTTCATGCACACTTTTTATTTAAAAATTGTTTAGGTATATCGAGAAAAAATAAGCCGTATTCCGCACTGCAATTAAGAAGTAAATGCTCAGAATTTTTGGCACGTAATTCCCAAACTCGAAATTACGGTAATGTCCGGGCTCAGACAACTCGCAAGTTACATGGAAAATTGACCCAGATAAAATTTCAGCTCAATCGAACAATTTTTTGTAAATCGTGCCTGAAAATTTTTAAATACTATTTACAAGGGGAAAATTTACCTTTTTGGCGTTTTTTGAAAAATTTGGCTCCTAAATAAATGTATTTCTGGAAAATGTTAATAGATTGTCATCTAGACTGCATTACCTTTCTAGAAAGGCATAAAATCATGGGTTGGAAAATATTTAAGTAATTGTAATTCACCCAGCTCATTGTAGGGTTAAAATGGGATAAATTATGACAATCGAGAAAAAATTAAATATTCTTTTTCAGAAACTTACAATGTTATACTCTAGTTTCATTTGCAAGATCTATAAATATTCAGATATAAATTTTTGCCTCTATTGGATTATGCGAAACTGGTCTCATGTATGGCCAAATATTGGATTTTTTTTTTTAATTTTGTAACACTATTTTTGAGTTTTTAAAAATCTTATCCAACAAAATATTAAAATAACTGACCAACACATAGCATCTTTTTGTCTATACTTCAGAAATAGCTCTACTAGAAATTACACATATTCCTCTTTTAACTTAGTAGCATGCGCGGTTCCAGCAATTAATATAATACGCCACCGTAGACAAATACATTGAGTTGGACACTGAGGCGTATGATTTTTCCCCTTATATTAATTGCTGGAACCGCGCATGCTTAGTAGTGACGGTGTTTTTCATTTTAAAATTTCAGAAGAAATTGTGATTTTGGCCAATAATTTTGTTAATAGTATTCATTTTTTCTAAAGGTGATTTATAGGAAGAAAAAATTATTTTTATTGAAAAATTTAATAGACACAAGGGAATCGCCAGACTGCCGCAGTTTCAATTGATCAAAGTAATTTTTAATTGTTAATTTGTCTCTATATAAAAAGCTTTTTCGTGAATTGCTATGACCGGGGCGATCCGGCAGCCCTCTGCGCAGGCTATGACTCGTAGTATCACCTCTTAACAGTGCTGCCAAGGCTTTTTTTACAAATCCCCCTAGCTTGTCCAAAAAACCCTCTAAATTTGCTCTACCACTAAAAACGTCCCCCTTAAATAAATTTTACAAATATCCAACAATTTCCTAAGTTTTTGTTTCAAATAATTTTTAATAAATGCAAATAATTGATTCTTTTGTTTTTAAAATAAAAAAACTTTGTTATTTTTAGCTGGTTTTCTTTGCTTTCCCAGACGCAGTCTAAAATTATCCCCTTAAAAAATGTGTAGGCTAAAAGAAAATAAAAATTTAAGCGAAAAATTATCGACAATGTGACAAAACCAATCGTCGGACTCTAAAATTAAATTTTTTTTCAACGCAAAACTACCCCTAAAATGATTTTCTTACCCCCCAAATTTCCCCCTAACAAATTGATACCCTCTAAAATCCCCCCTAAGCGGTTTAAACCCCCTAAATCTAGGGGGAAAACCCCTAACTTAGCAACACTGGCTCTTAACAAGATACACCAGTATTGTAATCAGAAAAGCCAAAATTAACTAATACTTGAGCAATTTAGTTTTTAATTAGAATGTTTCCTCTCTAAATTTTAATTCCGATTTTTTTAACTCGGATAAAAAATACTACTTTCCGAAAATTTTTTAAAACTGTGACGACGTTAGCCCTTTCATTACCGAGGTCAAAAGCGAAATTTTTGAAAATTTTCGATTTTTCCTGAAAGTATAGCAAAACATTGTGTTGTTTCTTGAGGAATTCGGTGAAAGTTTTCCAAATAACTCTGTTAGCACCAGATATTATATATAGTAATAAATAATTATAAATTAACCCTTACAGGCAATTTGACATAAAAATCGACATAAAAATCTTTAATTAAGCATTTTCTAGAGAAAAAGAAATTAAAAATTAACCTGTTTGGGAGCTTGGCGACAAAATCAACAAATTTTTTAAAGTTGAGTAATGCTGGTTGGCTTAAAATTGACCGAAATTTTTTCTGGATTAACTTTTCCACTAACATCAAAAAACAAGCCCCGGGGAGCGGGTTTAGAAGCATATTTAAAATCTCCCATACAACGAAGGGCCAGTCTACTGTGGGAATAATGTCATACACATGGTCAGCCTATGATTGGTTTGACCCACTAACCATTTGTGAACAAATTTGAATGAATTACATACCACTTGAATATCCTTTTTTCTGATTCCGAAGCCCATTTCTCAATATCTTGTATCGTAACTGAGATATTCAGTATCGAATTTCGTCAACCTGAGAATTTTGCATACAAACATGAAAAAATGTTAAACTTATTTATGGTTTTTCTCGATAACGACTTTTTGGCATGTGGGTGATACCAATAAAAAACTGACGATATATGTCGTCGAACTATCCTAAAAGTAACATTTCATTGACATAACAAAGTTCTGTTCTAACATAAGTCTTAGACGATGTCCTCAAAAAAACAACCGGTTCGGAGGCATTTCATTCAAACGCTGTCAACTTATAGCCATCGATAGTGTACGTGTTAAATTGTTTTTAATTTATTTATTATCCGTGTCTTTGTTGTTTTTTCTTCTATATGTATATATTTTATGTATCATACAAACTTATGCATAAATTCAATTAACACCTAAGCAGACAGAGATCATCGATTATAAAGCTCCTAGAATTTAATTTAATTATTTAAAATTTAAATGTGTACAGTATATATTAGGTAAATGATTATTTTTATAATTAATTTGATACTTACAAACGAATACAATTATTTGTTAAAGATTTTATATAATATTTATACAATTTTGTGTACTAAAAAAATGTTTACGTAATACACCATACCACAGCATACCACCAATTTATGTATACAGTATTGTTTTTTTTTTTTTTTGTTTAGTTAAGAAATAAAGCGCGAAAATTATTGTAGTATTGATATTTTTCAAACATTTTTCAATTTATTGTTTGTTTTGTTTTTTTTTTTCTCAAGTTTAAGGCAACGGATAGTGATTTTGTTCAAAGTCTTTTTGATGATCTGTTAAGGATTTCTTAGAAGTTTCCAACCGTCTATCGGTAATGGCTACAAATGGTAAACGTTGTTTGCGACCACCCGCCAAAAGACCGGCCCCCACTAGACGGGGTGAAGCATCAATAACACGATGATAGATAAAGGAATTGGTAACTGAAGATGAAGGTGATGTTAAATGATTTAAATTACCAGTTTTAGATGATGTTTCAGAGGAGAAGGAGGAGGGTTTTATTGTAGTAGATTGTAATAATGCTGCTTGCTGTTTATATTCGGTTGGTGTATTTTGTGAATATCTACCAGTTATTGTTTTGCTATTTGTTGCCACTCCATTATATGCCACAAAGCCTCCAGCATTAATAAAGTTATCATTCAAGTTGTTGTTATTATTTAGATTACTATTGAGATATGGCATTGTTACTCTTCGATATTCTGAACCAGAACTGGGTGCAAATTGTGCACTACGTGATCGTGGTCGATTCATAAAACTACCAGCTATTGAAGGATATGATGGCAATTTAAATATTGCTGGTTTTTGTGTCGTTGTCGATGTTGCTACTGCTGCTTGTTGTTGCATTGCTGCTGCTGCTGGTGTTGATTGTATTAATTTTTCCATTTGCCAAGTTATTGGTGAATTTCCTGTATTTGCTGATTTTATGTCAATTTCCTTTTGCCAAATTTCTTGTTCATTTACAGACTTTGAAACATCATAACTATCATCGTGATTATGTTCTACATGTTTGGGATTATTGTAGTCATTATCGTGTTCATTTGATTCCAATGAAATGCTAACATCTTCATCAGGTAAATGATTTTCTGTATGTGAATTTTGTATGCTCTTTGTGTCGACATTGACATCTTTTCCATTAGCTGTTATATAAGGATACGATTGGGGTTGTTGGGTTGTGGTTGACATTCTTTGTTGGGCAAATAAATCATGTATTTGACGTTGTCGTTGATGATAACGTTTTCGCTTTTCCTTTAAATAATCATCATCTATACGTACCGACATACTGCCAACACTAGAGTCTCGTGGTCCGGGTTGCAACTTGGAACCAGACCATCGTAATTGTTGGATGGGTTTTGTGGTTGGAGCTATGGTGCCTTCCAACAAATCTAATAATTGTTTATTACGTCTATTGTATTTGCGTATGTACGGTGGTAAATTATCTTCTTTGTTATCATTTTCTTCCCAATAATCATCATTATCATATTCATAATCAGGATAATTTTCCGATTGTTGTTCTCGCAGTTCTTCCTCATGTAGTTGTGATTGTACCTTGGCTAAATGTGGCCATTTGGCATAATAGCGTTCAAAATCTTTAAGATCAGTTATCTGATGTCCCAGCTCTCGTATAGCATCACCATTTGCTTGGTGTTTTCTGGAGGGGGGTGGTAATGGCGTAGTAGTTGTTATTACTTTTTTCGGTATCATTTTACGTTGATAGGCATGATGACGTGAATGTTTTCCCACTTGACGATGATGTGGTTGCTGGTGGTGATGTTGTTGATGCTGACGTAGATGTTGTTGCTGATGATGATACTGATGATTACGGGGTTGTTGATGTGAGTGATGTTGTTGTTGATGCGGTTGTTTATAATGATGATATGATGTGTAGCCCGCTCTTACGGCTGCAAAGCCACGTCGCTCTTCTGGTGATTTTGTTGACTTTTTATTGCCATTTCTTAATACCGGACTTAACTTCTTATACCAATCATTCGTATCCATTCTTTCACCTTTTGTTATGAATCTTACCGCATTTGCTCGTTCACTGTCATCCTCATCGGTTTCCATAAAATAATTTATCTGACCTTCATAGAAAGGCTTAGTGGTGGCGTCTTCTAATTTAGCTTCTCTCACCAAATCCTTCAGCTCCTCTTTCTTTTCTTCCTTGGGTTTTAGTAAAAATATCGGTGCTTGTGGTATCATTGATTTTAGTTTTTCAATTTTTAATTTTTCCAAATGTTTATCTCGTAAAGAATTTAAATCTGCCACTTCATCTTGATTGTCTTTTTCTGACTTTCCCTTAATTGTTGTTTTCAGATTTACTGGTGTTTTTGGCGTTGTTGTTGTCGTAGTTGTCTTCATCATTATCTGTGAAAAGCGTAGATAATCTTTGTATTTCTTTTTATGAGTTTTATGACCATAATGTTTATTATTACGTCTTAACGATTTTTCTTTCTCAAATGCTGTTTGCTTTTTATCGTCGTATGTTGTTTCTGTAGGGGGTTTTTTCATATTAATGGTATTAAAGTTTAATGTTTGTGTTGTCATGTTGCAATTAAAGTTGTTGGTATATGAAAAGAAAGGAAAAGTATATATATTGGTTTTAGTTAAAGTTAGTTTCGTGACTGCAGTTTGGTTTTTGTCTTAAATACTAACAAAGAAAGTCTGCGGTATGGTTAGCTTTGACTACGAATGAAATTTGCATATGCGACAATGAAGGCAAAATAATTTGACACGTATTTTTTTTTTTTTTTTGCCCAATCTCATGCTTAATGGGAAGTATTTCTGCTTTTTTTTATTAGCATTTGTATTCACTGTGGGCTTATGTCTATCAAATGAAGGGTATTAGAAAATATATTTAAAATTCAAAAATAATATATTAAAAATCTCAAACGATTTATAGCCAAGTTTTGTATCTCCTAAATCTGAGTTTAAGTCAATAAGAAAAAATACGAATCAATTTATTTTTAATCCTCCATCATATATTCAAATTTCATTTAAATCGGAGTGAGCCAAACCACGATTTTGTGCATGAAAACAACTTTTAAAGAAAAACAAATAATTGAGGGGAATTTACGATTTTTTCCCCTCAACGCGCCTTGTAGAACTGAAGGTAAAAAAAATTTTTTTGAAGAGAAAACGCCTTGATCATAAACAGTCTATGAAAAATGGTTTAGAATGAAAAGTAAAAAATTGATCATAAAAAAAAGGAAAAAAAACAAATTTGTTTTGAAAAAATATTTCAGGATAGATCAAATTTATGAGGTGAATCAAAACAATGAGTGTTGGTTTTGTTCGATTTAAGATCAAATATGATAAATTCCAAATAGAATTCACAATTTATTTTACAACTTATAAAAAGCCTTTCCGAGAACCAATGGTTGACAATTGATGCATTTTCAAGTGCAACCAAACACTATCATCAGATTGTCTTTATGGGGTACTTTCTAGGTTATAATGTGAAAAACATTTGAAGAATTAAACTCAAACAGTTTTACTTATTTATTTCATATTATTTATATTATTTATTTTCTATATTATTGTTGCTGCTATGACTAAAGGTCCTTTAGTATTGGTAAAGCAGACATTTGTATGTTGTGTTTTTAACATTTGTAGAGGAATCGATTTAAATTCTACTAAAATATGAGGCTCCCTTGCATATGCTTTGTCTGACTGCTAAAGGTGAAAGGATTTGTGGTAATCGGAAAACCAACCAAGACATTTTACCGAAGTACAACATCACAAAACTGAATTATGATAGAGTATCCGAGAGGCCAACAAATGGAAGATGCAGTACATTATTCACAAGCAAAGAATCCTGGTTGGCAGGTACATTTTTGAGGGACTATTTATTCACCCAAAAATACCACTTTACTTAGGCCTTAAGTGTATGTCTTAATTTATTTTTGCATATGTGCCGACTGCGAAGAATATTTTCACTTTCAATTCGTCTTTTTCAAGCTAACCTAATTATTTTCTTATGAGCGGAAAATTCTAGGATCCCGGAAAACACGATAGAATTTTCCGCTCTCCAGGAAAATAAAAAAGTTCGGGATAGTATTGATCTTAGTTATTATATAAATTGTTAAAAAAAAGTAATACTGCTGCTGTTTTGTAACAATAGTCCTCGGATTTGCGCTATCTCGCTAAATTATCGGGATACAAGATATTCTAACATGCCGAGTATCTCAAAAGCGAGACGGTGGAAAATAGGAATATTTTTTCCTACACTCTAGTAGTAGTAAACTCCAATAATACAAATAGGCTATAACCGCGCGATATCCCGAGGGATCCAGTTTTATAAAATAGTTGCGTAGTGACTTATTTATTTTTTAATAATTTAAATTACACCCAGTTCCATTTAATTACATTTCGGTCCCTGTACTTAGTGTAACAATTCCACTCGATTCCCATCCCATTCCATGGCTCTACGATTTGGACCAATTTTCCATTCAAACTCGAGGTTATATTAATTTTTAATATCCTCAAATTTTAAAAAATATTTAAGTCCCCCTACACCTTTTAAAAAAAAAAATCGCCGTGATTTCTTCTGGAACTGGCCTATTTCTGGCCTTTTTTTTTTTAGAAAAGAGAAGCAACACTCAGGCATTTCTTTCTATTAATTAACGTGTTGCTTTCTTTAGAAAGGGGACTGAGAAGAAGTGAAAGGTTGTGAAAGATGAAGGGCTTCAAATATAGCAACACAGCAATTGTGCGAGATGTTGAATCTTAGAAGAGTTGTTCATCTGATGAAGAGTTGGCGAACTTTGTTGAAGCTTTTTAGTTCATAGCCCTGTTATATTATTTTACTTCGGTGGAGTTAAGTGCTATGGGAACACCGAAGGAGGATACTGCGATATGTATAAGAGGCAGAGAAAACTTATACATATTAATATTTTCATTGCCTTGGCTGGGGATTGAACCCGCAATCTTATATGTAACAGTCCAATGCGCTAAACATTACATCACAGCGCCCTCAAATTATCAGAATGTGTTGATAGTTCGTAAGTGCAAATGTTTTGTCTCTTTAAGCTTTCGATATACCAGCCATTAAACAAATTGTCATTTTAAAAAACGTCCTGCATTTGTAAAACTTACAAGGAAGAAATCCATATGGGTTCTCTGAGATTTTAATGAAGTTAAGATATGTGATAAAGAAAAAAAAAAAATAGAAGACGTGTATTTTTTTAACGGTCCAATCTCACGCTTAATGACTGAAAAGTAGAATTCAAAACAATTTTATTTTTTATGAAAACATGTTTGAAGTATATTCAAAGTAGTCTAGAAAATAACGATTTTAATGGCCCACTTATTTGAAATATTTAAAAAATTTTGTGAAAAAGCGCTACTTGAAAATCCGTCCCAAAGTCGTACGATAATGAATATCAAATAAATCGCAACAGATCCTTAGCTTAAATTAAATAAGCATTATTATGTATAAATCTGAACCAAATCATTTTCCATATAAATCGGTTAATCGAAAAAATTAATAATTGAATAACATAAAAAGTTGAACATGTCCGGAAATGTTTTATATGCCGGTAGATGAGTCTCCAAAAAAGTTTCATTTGTCTATTTTGCTTTCAAATTATGCGAAATAAATTTAAAAAGCAGAAAATTGGGTAATGGGTGATTTTACACCCCACTTTTTGACCCCTAAATATGAGAAAGAAGAAAAGAAAAGATAAGTGTACATTCTTTTTTCTTCTCTATCACTAATATCATAAAGATCGGAGAGAACCCATCAGAAACCTTCCTTATAAGCGAGACAAAATTTGTTCAAACTCGGCAAAGATCATAATCCCATTATTGAAAAGAGAAAAGTCCAACAACGTATCCGGAAGATTCGTTTTTATAAAGCAGACATATCTAGAAAATAATTTTTCAAAAATCCATATGATACAAAAAATTTTTTAATTTGATTAAGTTTTTCCCTTCACTTTTAAAGAAATGAAAAATCGAGTTAAGTCCTTTCTACATTAAGCCATCGCAATGTTTAATCTAAACCATCACTAGTACATACTTTAACAAAAATTGTGAATTTTGCCTTGTTCTTTGTTAATTTTGACTTAAACACCATAAATTAAATGACTTTTAGAATACGGTATGCCTGTCCTTTATCTCCATCTGCCTAAAGTTACCAAAGTTTTATTTTGTGTCTATGTTTTTCTTCTTTTACGTTCACTCTATCACTTTCTTGTATTATTGTCAGTTAATGCTGATTACAGTTGGTTCTGGTTATCAACAATATGACTTAATGTCCTACTGATCATACCCAGCAAAAAGAAACGAAAACTTAAGAAAAAGTTCGAACAATATTGGATGCTTGTAATGAAATGATTATTTTATATGATGCGCTTGTATCAAATTTTAAGTGTCAAGTATGAAATTTTGCAAAGCAGGTTCAATTGGATCTATTAACCAAATAAAAATTCGAGTTCTAAAACTTTAGTATTATTTTAGTACCTAGTGTGAAATTAATGCAATTACTGTTGGAATCTGATAAACATACTTCAAGTTACGTGACGCACTAAAACATTAACATGGTTGTGTAAGTTTTAAATTTAATTTTAACCTTGCTTACTCCCAAATTTCACCCCTTACATTTATATAACAGTGGGGATAAATGGGTTAAGCATATTCATCACAATATACTTTACATTTGTATTTTTTGCTGGGAACCGACCTATTCCATTACATTCTACTCTGCTATTCTCTACCCTGCAATCATTTTACTACATTCTATAGCAGTTGACATTTTATTTTCGTTGACAATAAAGGTTTATATGTCATTTGTAATTTTATTGTGAACGGCGTGTATATGCAGCAATTATTGTTTATCGTGTATTTTGTTGCTGTATTATATTTTTGTTTTGTGTCAGTCTGTTTATTTCAAAGGAAGAGGATTACATGCAATGATGATTTAAAGACCGACATATAAAAATGAAAAGATTTAATAGAATTAAAATTTATGTTATAAAATGAAATATACATTTAAGGAGAGTATTAAAGGACTTTGATTTTATTTATAATGAACTTTTTTAAATATATAGTAGTGCATTATTGTAACTTTTACTTATATAAATCAATATTAAGGCCTTGTTTGTCTATTATAAAAATAGTCTAAATGATAGAAAGTGACAATTCAAGATTTTGTCCTCTCGCAGAATGTATTACAATTCCATTTCGTGATGTTGTATTCTGATAAGTAATCTAAGGTCTTCTGCTTGTTATCACAAATCCACTCGTGTATAGTAAAGGAGGCCAGATATTTCAGCCGTTAACAAATTCTATAGACAGAATTATCTTCAGAGCTCTAGTGGATATGGTTTTTATGGCACCGCTGATGCTGCTCTCGATGTATTGTTTGCAGTATAATTTCTTCCCAATAATTACTTCTAGATACCTTCAGCGTTCCGGAGCTACTAATGGTCTTTCCTAGGAAACCAGGATAATCATAACTAACGCCACTTATCTTCCGAGTGAAGAGACTTGTCTCAGTTTTGGCAGTATTCACGTTCATTTCCTGCGGTTAGCCGATTTTTGTGATGATTCGAGTGCGTTTCGGCTTTCCTACTTAGGCATTTAGGATTTGTCCCCCTTAACATCAGCATAGCATACATCTTGAAAACCCTCGTTGGCTAAAATACTTATAAGACGATTTATGGTGGCCATCCATAGGAATGATACCCTGATACCCATGCTGAAAGAATGATACCCTGGATATGCGCCTTGGTCGAGGCATTATTAAATGCTCTATATCAATATATCTATATCAATAGCTATAGCCGGAGTATACATTAGAGTACCCATGAAATATATGGAATTTGCGAAAGTGTTATTTTTTCACCTCCCCACGCATTTTCCAGTAGATTGGGCGTAAAAAATAATATCCCTGCAAAAATTTGTTCTATAATTCAAAGCTTCTTTGCGCTATAACTCTTAAATCAAAGGTTTTACAGTAAAATACTACATGGGCATAACTACAGGCAATGAAGTGGCTAGTATTTTTCTCATACACACTTTTGATGTATCAATGACGCGTCATGGTGATTTAAGTGATTAAAAGTAAAAATTTGTGTTTAACCATATAAATCACTTCGATTTAACCACTTAAATCACCATGACGCATTATAGATATGTAAAAACGAGTAAAAAGGTTAAAGTCGGGCATGCCGACTATAGAATACCCTACACCAGTCTGGTTAAAAGCCAACTAATGTTTGTATCCGAAATTCGAATGGGTTAAAATGGGGTTTGTGTCAAAATTTTCTATAATGTGAGTCAGCGCACTAAATTTCATTAAAATATCTTATTATTTGCGACCTGCAGTTTGTAACCAAGCCATTTTTGGGGGACCCTTATATGGGCACTAGGTCTAAACATGGACCGATGTTCACTG
The DNA here is from genome assembly GCA_949987735.1 of Leucophora obtusa. Classification (NCBI taxonomy): domain Eukaryota; kingdom Metazoa; phylum Arthropoda; class Insecta; order Diptera; family Anthomyiidae; genus Leucophora; species Leucophora obtusa. The sequence continues at coordinate 176,505,252 of OX465297.1, forward strand.
TGTTATTGGGCCTTTATAGGTCTGCGTACCAAATTTCATCAAAATATCTTAATATTTGCGACCTGCAGCGTATAAACAGTATAATTTTGGTAGGACCCTTATGTGGGCACTAGGTCTAAACCTGGACCGATGTTCACCAAAATTAATAGGCTACGTTATTGGGCTAACTTAGGACTGTGTACCAAATTTCATCAAAATATCTTAATATTTACGACCTATATAAATGGTCGTAAATATGGCCTATGGGCACTAGGTCTAAACATGGACCGATTTTCACTGTGTTATTGGGCCTTTATAGGTCTGCGTACCAAATTTCATCAAAATATCTTAATATTTGCGACCTGCAGCGTATAAACAATATAATTTTGGTAGGACCCTTATATGGGCACTAGGTCTAAACATGGACTGCTTTTAACCAAAATCAATAGGCGTCGTCCTTGGGCCGACATAAGTCGGTGTACCAAGTTTCATTAAATTATCTTAATATTTGCGACCTGTAGAGTGCGCACAAGAATGCATAGACAGACAGACGAACGGACGGACGGACAGGCGGACATCGTTAAATCGAAATAAAAAACATTTCTGAGCCGATCGGTATACTATAAGGTGGGTCTAGGACCAATATTTTTTGGTGTTACAAACATCAGCACAAACTTATAATACCCTGACCACGGACTGGTGTAGGGTATAAGTATATATTTAAATGTTTATTTAAAATGTATATTAAAATGTATTTTTTAAAATTTTGAATGCATTAATTTCGATTCTTAATACGAGTACATAAGACACGATTATAAACTATAAACGCATGAAATTTCAAGCTCAAGTTATTACATTCTAATATATTTTCCAATTCGATGGCATATTTAGAGAGCTAATTTGGAATCAGAAGATTCTAGTTTATAAGCTATAGACAATACTTTAGTGAGGAGGATTTCAGTGTTATTCAAAATAACTTAAAATACAAAAACTCAAAAAATATCAGTCTTCTTCTAACATTAGAAAAATATGGTCACGTTAATAATTTAATTCGATTTTTAGAAAAAGGAAAACTCTTAAGAAAACAAATAACAAAAATAATTATAAAAACCCAGCCAACAATTTCGGAGCGCTCATAAATAATATTCTTAAGTGGGTCATAGAAAAGATTTTTATTTTTGTGAAAACACTCTTTTTTTGGAAGAAAATATGAACCCTCAGAAAACAGTTCAAAAAGTTGTCTCTACAATCTAAAAAGCTGTCTCATTTTTTGTTCAAAAAGTTGTCTCTACAATCTAAAAAGCTGTCTCATTTTTTGGACTCAAAGAAGATTCCAAAATTATTTAAATTTATGAGGAAAATTTCGATTTTATACGTTAGTTTTTCGGAGTCATTTCTGAGTACAAAGGGGACCACTTTGATAGGAAAAAGTGGAAAAATGTTTATGTTTTTGGAGCTCATTTCTGAGTCATTAATGATCATCTTTGTTTGCTGGGAATTATTTATTTTAATTAAAAGTAAATTTTTAATGGTAATAAATCTTAATTCTATAAAAAAAACTATGCAACTTTTACTAACCTTTTTCATTGGGTTGATCATAAAAATTAAAATCTTTTGGATTTTTTGATGCTCCAGATGGCTGGTGGTGATAATAATTTTGTGTAGAATTTTCTTTTAAAATGTCATAATATTTTTTCTTAAAATTTTCCTCTTGTGATGAGATTTTTGCTATATTATCCTTATGAATATTTGCATAGTCATCGTCATAATCCTTGCTGTCAATATTGTCAATTTGGGATTTTTGAAGTTGCTCTTGCTCCTGCTGTTGTTTAAGTTTAGTGTATCTATTGGTGGCATCATCTAAACGTGCAGCACCATTGTGTCTTTTCGTTTTACGTGGTATGAAAATTTGAGTGAAATCTTTACTTTCATTGTTATTATGGCTGCTGGTAATGGTGGTTTTAAAAACACTTTGATTTTCGGAATCTTCAATATCACCAATAGCATCTTCTTTTGGTTGTTCTTGTTGTTCTTGCTGCTGTTTTTGCTGCAGCTGCTGTTGTTGATGTTTATGAAATATTTCATAATCATCATTTTTGTTATTATTGTCATAAGTATAACTGTTGTCATCGTTGCTGCTTATAATATCAGGATTGCCATTACTGTCATCGTTATTACTATTGACCGGTTTTTCATTCAAGTCATGATTATTATTAAATTTCCTTTCATTAAATTTCTTAACAGATGACATCTGTACATTTTGTTGTTCTTGTTGTTGTTGTTGATTTTCATTTTGTTGTTTACCTTGTAACTGTTGTTGTTGTTGTTCTTTTTGTTTTTGTTCATGCATTGTTTTAAATTTTTCATATTCTGCACTTCCGTCATCATCATCGTCGTCATCCTCCCATATATCCTGTTCAAACTTTTCTTCTTCATCAACATCTTTATTATCAACTTTTAAATCTTGTTCCTCTTCATCATACATGTATTGATTTGAATAGTCAATATTGTTTTCAGATTTAATATTCCTCTGATGTTGTTGTTGTTGCCTGCTTTCTTTCTTTTTAATGTCAATATTGTCATTATTGCTGGTTTTGCAGTTTGCTTTCAGTGTTTTCTTTTCTTTAAAAAGTTGTGTTTTATTATTAGTTTTCTTTAGGTTGTTGTTTTTATTTTTATCAATTTCATGCTCATCTTCATCATCTACTACTTCACTGTCACTGCTGCTGTTGCTAGTTTTGTTGTCATCATTTCTCTCACTGGACCTTTGTGATTCAAGTATCTGCAGAAAAAAATACATAAAGATATAGAGAGTTGAAAATAAAGTTCTTCTTTCAATTTTATCCATATACTCTAAGAAATTAAATTATAAGCACCCTTTAGAAAAACGTGTAAGTCCACAGAATGTAATCGATTTCATGTACTTCTCATTGTGTGTATTTACAATACGGGATACTTGTGCACAAAAATTATATGAAACTTTAAACATTTGAAATTTTCCAGAAAAAATTTCTAATTTACATGCCACTACACTTGTATGAACTTACGAAGTATATTGGCTTGTGGGCCTTGACAATGCGGTCATACCCTGGGAAAATTAAGCCACCTTGTGTTAAAGGTTTGTAAGTACTCGGGGATACTTATGTATGTGTACCTAAAAGTTTTTTTTTGTCAAATCCCACGTATAAAAACAAACACAAATTATTTTTCTACAAATTCTAGGTCGTTTTTGCTCACTCCAAATTTAGTATTATTACTGAAAATTTTATTTTTAAATAAATTTCCCTCAGTTTGTGTTATTTGTACTTTATTAGATGGTATGTAGAAAGTAAACTTCATTTTCTTAACTTAAAGAAAGTCATAAAAAATCATCGATTTTCTTCTTTTGCTTCACAAAACTTTAAGGATACTCAACAAATATAAATATTTAATATGTATGTTGAAAAAAGGATTTCAAGTTTTTTTCTTTGTTAAAAAATGACTTGATTTAATCAATTTTTATGGGGATTATAGATAAGTATGATTAAAGTGTTTTTTTAAAGTGCTTTATTTAAAAAAAAAGATATATATTTTAAATCTTAAATTAAATTTTTATGTTTCAGTTAAACTCGATTACAATAATAGCGCAACATAGGGTTAAGGGGGAAACAGATGTGGATTATTTCCTACATTTATCCCTATAAAAAGGAAATCACAAATATTTATGTGGCTTTAAAATTTAGCTGTCCATCTGAGAAAATTAAGCGGTATCAGACTTTTAGTTTTTATTACTATATATTAATAAATCAAAAAGCTAGCAGTAAACTTATAAACGACAAATGAAGAAAAATACAAATCGTCTAATACAGTTCATCGCGAAAGATCTAAAACCGCCGAGAACTGCAGGAAGAAAACTTTAAGTACTTCACTGAAAATACGAAAAAGGAAAATAAAACGAAAAAAGTGCAAATTTTTTACCCCACTTTTTAATATTTGCTATGAGAATTGGCCGATAAAAATATAGAAATTAGACCCTACCTCAAAGTTCGCCGTACACCCTCCAATATGAAGTACTTTTGCAAGGCAATTTAAAAAAAAAAACCTTTTTTTTTGCCGAACGCAGGTGCAAATGCCGTTATAGCTTCGGCATTGAAAGTCGGATTTTATATCGATTTTTTTGCCTCGAGGAGACCAGTGTTTTGCTATAAAGCAAAAATCCAATGAAAAAAAATTTAAGAAGGCGACCCCTACGTTCGGCAAGCAATATATTAAACAAATTTCTACTGGGTTAATCGAAAAACTTCCTAAGTATAAGTTTAATGATTTTTTGCGAGCTTAAATTTTCTGACATTAGGGTGGTACATTAGGGTGGTAGCAACTGAGATTTTGTGGGTAACTACTAGAACGGGATACTTGAGGTCAATGCCCTTAGAGCAGAACACTGGTCTCCACGAGAGAAAAACATCGATGTATCATAGTTTAAGATCCGACTGTAAATGCCAAAGATATAACGAAAAATGTAAAATAGCGACCCCTAAGTTCGGCAAAAAAAACTTGAAAATTCTTTGCAAAAATACTTCGTATTGGAGGGTGTACGGCGCACTTTTTTTTTTGCCTTTAAGGTGGTACGCTCTAATAGACATGCTTAGTTTTTATGTTGTATCTATGTGTGTTTATGTTTTCTAATTTTTGGAGGAATTTTAAGTTAAAAATAATTAATAAAAAAACCGGTTAACCGTGGAAAATAAACCACGTTTTTGGCTAACCGAGATCTAAGATTTTCGGTTAAACGGTATGCAAAAAACCGACATATGAGAAAAACCCGTTCTTTCGGTTAACCGGATTCGTAATATTTTCTATTCTATTTTGTGTACAATTTTGTAGAAAAATGACTGTAGTTTAGATTTTAGCCTAAATTGCTAATACATATTAGCAATTATAAATGCAATTTTAAGAGTGTAGTAAAAAATTTAGAGCACACTTTAATAGTTCTGCTTCACACTCAACATCTCCACAAAAAAAAAACCGCTAAACATGAAAATGTAAACATGATTGTTCATGTTTTGCATATTGCTTAAGTGTTAACTATAATACCGGCCCATAGCCATATTTTTATACTTAACATTAAATATTTAATTTCTTAAGAATGTTTGCCAATTTTAGATAGTAAGAAAAAGTTCCATCAAATATGCTTAAAGTTAATATTGCACAATTGTACTGATGATTACACAAAAATTGACCATTCATTTTATTTGGCATGTCCCACAACAATTGTTTTCAATTTAAAATTCTAGACATAAATATTTATGAGTTTCTTTTCTAACTTACATAAAACTATTAGAAAATCCTATATTTTTATTAAAGGATATGAGAAATGAATAACAGATGACACATATTCCTTATTATGATAATATAATATAATAGAAAAGGAAAAGAACAAAAACACTGAAAATGAAAAGCTACCAGTATCTATTATTGCGCAAAACTATTTCAATAGAATTGTTAACCCGGTTTTTTCAATTTCAAAATGAGATTCTATCGTTCAAGCAAACACACGTACTTGACAGACTGACTTAGATATTAGAAAGACATATGTAAGGACTACAAATGTGGCTATTACGAAAACTCATAATGGGTTGGAAATTATTTAATTTCTGTTGGCTTAACAGATTATGGTAGCAATAAAGGTTGGAAATTCTTAGAAAAAAAAAATTATCATATTTTCATTTTACGAAATGTAATTTTAAACTCTGACGTCAGTATTGCTACAGCTATTCGTAATAGAGATTTATTGCTTAATTAATTACCAACACATAAGCTTTTTAAAAAACTGGCCCCATAGTTCATCTTCTATTCAATACAACACAATAAAAATGACCTTATACTACTTACAATATCCACTTCTGCATCTGTATCAGAATCATCATAAGGCAAGTTAACATCAATAATATCAGCATCACCATTACCAGCTCTAGCGCCCTTCTTTTGGATACCTTGTTGTTTGTCTATTATTTCTTGTAGATGTTGTTGGTCAATAATGTCCTCAGGTATTGAGGCTTCATCTTGCATATTGAAATCTGAAAATAACAAAAGATAGTAATTTTTTAAACAAAATCTATGTATGGATATGTATTGAATATTAAAGTAATGTACATAGTATGTTCCTTAGATTTTTTTACTATATTCGAATTCAATAAAAATACTTAAGTTATACTATTGTTATCATACACCCAGAAAACAAATTCGGTGCTGACAACCCCATTTGTTGCCAATCGAATGGTTCAGTTGCCTCAAATGAATTTTTCGTTTGCGACTACTGAATTATTCTTAATACAACTGAAATTCCGTTCTCACAGTCAAATTAGTCTTGGCTCGAACCATGCGATTGAACACAAATGGGGTTATCAGAACTGAATCTGTTTTCTGAGTGTATGTATATTTTTATGTTTGACCTAGAATGCCAAATTTATATGATTGTGTGATATTTGTAGCTATTGATGTGTAAATGTTTCAATTGTTTTAGAGAAAGCAATGAAAAAATGTAATACAATATTGAAATATTGAATTGGCATTTTTATATGTATAAAATAAATTGATTTTTGTTTGTGTTTTCATTGTTGTATTGTTTGAATTTCAAGTAGTATTCGAGCAGTATTTTATGAAAAGAACATCATACCGATGAATAGACTAATTTTGTAGATTGTCGTTGGAACAAATATGTAATAATTTGTAAGTAGTTTCAGTTGTATAAATCAATTAGTTACATTTAGGTTGTTCACAAGGGGTGTGCTATCTATTGTATCGTTGTATCGTCATAATAAAAAATCAGAGTTGTTAAAATTTTATTTGACTTTAACAACGATTTTCTATTGGGTTTTCTATCTCTTAGCACACTCAAACGCAGTACACTAAACATACGCAAAAATGTTGTATCGTGCTATTCTCAAATGTTGCATTTTTGAAATTTAAATTTTAACAACTCTGCTTTTTATTAGGACGATACAACAAATAGCACACCCATTGTGAATGACCTTATTGTTATAAAATTTATTTGATATTTTTATACCCTACACCACTATGTGGTCAGGGTATTATAAGTTTGTGCTGATGTTTGTAACACCAAAAAATATTGGTCGAAGACCCACCTTATAGTATACCGATCGGTTCAGAATTTTTTTTATTTCGATTTAACGATGTCTGTCTGTCCGTCCTTCCGTCTGTCTGTCTGTCCATGCAATCTTGTGCGCACTCTACAGGTCGCAAATATTAAGATATTTTGATGAAATTTGGTACGCAGCCAAGGCCGAACAAATTTGATTTTGGTGAACATCGGTCCATGTTTAGACCTAGTGCCCATATAAGGGTCCTACCAAAATTATACTGTTTATACGCTGCAGGTCGCAAATATTAAGATATTTCGATGAAATTTGGTACACCGACCTATATTGGCCCAATAACGCAGCCTATTGATTTTGGTGAACATCGGTCCATGTTTAGACCTAGTGCCCATATAAGTGTCCCCCCAAAATTGGCTTGGTTACAAACTGCAGGTCGCAAATATTAAGATATTTTAATGAAATTTGGTGCGCTGACTCACATTATAGAAAATTTTGACACGAGCCCCATTTTAACCCATTCGAATTTCGGATCCAAACATTAGTTTGCTTTTACCCAGACTGGTGTAGGGTATTGTGTAGTCGGCATGCCCGACTTTAACCTTTTTACTCGTTTTTTTTTTGAATAGGCATGTAAAAATTTTATAATTCACATTAGATTTGAAATTTGAAAATTCCAAACGTAATTTTCAAGCCATCGCCTTGGAAGAAAAGTTTTAATAAATACTATTTCCCTGCTGATTAAAAAGTTCGATGAAGACCTATTTGTTTTTAGAAAACTGTGAAGTGGAAGAATACAGGAATTAATAACCACCATGAAATTGTAAGTCTTTTATTGCAAATTTTAGTTGATCTAAAGATTGTTACAATGAGTGTTATCTTTGTTAGGTTTTAAGATCAAATATGACAAATTCCAAATAGAATTTACAATTTGTTTTACAACAAATAGAGGAAAAACAATTATAACATAGAGAAAAATAATAGCTTTTTTAAAAAATGTGATTTCCGTTGTAATATAAAATAAATAAGTAAAAATGTTTGAGTTTACTTCTCCATCCGTTTTTCACTTTGAAGGTTAACATGTGTACAAAAACTAAAACCTACATTATCCCATAAAGAAAATCTGATGAAATTGTTTGGTTACACTTGAAAATGCATTAATTGTCAACCATTGGTCCTAGAAAATTTTTTTCATAAGTTTTTTCTCTATGTGTTGTAAAATAAATTGTAAATTATATATGGAATTTGTCATATTTGATCATAAAACCGAACGAAAATAATACTCATTGTATTTCAATAGATTCGGCAGAACTATTTAAACAAATTTTTTTTTGTTACCGAACGTTACCTTTTTAACTCGTCATATCTTTAGTATTTATTAAGGTATTCAAACTACTCGGATTTGTCTTTGTTCGGGTAACGGAGTAACTACATCCCAGCAAAATCTTTCATTACCAAATAAGTGGTTATATAATAGAAATTCATAGCTCCGCACAACTTATTTTTTGGCTTCTAAACTCATTATTTTTGTTTGGCGTGGTCGTTTTTATAAGTAGTCACGCTTACCCGCCCGCTTACGAAAATATGAGAAATAAGTAGTTATGAGATTTTGAATAATAACTGGTTACACACATGCTTACAAAAAGTTTAATTACCCGGTGAAAAATGTCCATATATGAACATTTATGGTTCAAACATATATGTATGGATCCGAAAAATGAGGTAACACCTAAGTATATGTAAATATATGGACATATATGAACATATACATTTATTAAATATATGCGAATACATGCGAACGTTGTTGTCCTTTATTATAAGGTTGTACGATAGATATAAATTTATGTATGACATTCAAATTAGGCGCTACATATGTTTCTTTTTTTTATTCATGTCATTAAATATAATTCCATATTTATCCAAATATGAGTTCCTTTTACATATATGGAAAAATTTATTCTTCGTAATATGTTCATATACAAGTCCCTTTTGCATAAATTGAATAACATATACTTTCATATTTGTCCATATATGAGTGCCATTTCCATATATGAAATAACAGATGCTTCCATATATGTCTGTATATGAAATTTTTTCCATATATGGAATCACATATACTTCCATATATGTTCATATAAAATCCATATATGTTCATAAAAAATTTATATTTGTTCATATGTGTCCATACATAAACCATATATGAACATGTGTATATGAACATTTTTCACCGGGTATAAGTGGTTATCCGATTGCTTACTTGATTCTTTAAAATACGGAGTTAGGCAAATACTATTATCCTAAGGAAATACATTCAGAAAAATTTAAGTTTCCTCTAGTGTGTAATTTTAGGACTCGTCATAAAAATTTAAACATAAAACATATTTACATATAATAAAAAATTTAACTGTACAAAAAGTACTTATTTAAAATAATACGAGTAAGTCATTATTTTATATTTAGGAACAATGAATACAATAGGCCGTTATTAGGAAGTCATTATTTTATATTATAAAATAATGGAGAAGGTAATGATATATCATTTTTGGTAATGCAGATAGTAATGAGGTGTCATTACCAATATTTTGCTGGGATATTGAGATTTTGAACTTACTCAAATAATTGCGTGAGGTTTTCAAACTACTCGAGTAACTCAATTAATAGTTTAAGGTTTTAAAATTACTCGAGAAACCATTTTATTTCATTAATGGGGAGATCTGACCATAAGTTGTATATATTTCGGACATTCGCCATGTATGCCATTGTAATCAATGGCATACTTAATTTTTTGATCTAAGGTACAGACTTTCCGCCAAATGTCTTTAAAATTAACAACTAAATCCATTTAGTTTTTTATACAATATAAAAAATTTTTCTAATGCAATCAATATAAATTTTTTGTGGTGAAATGTAGTAACAGGACCTGCAGTCATATTTAGGGTTAATATTTGGTGCACAAAACTTTATATTTAAACCACTGTTCGTGTTTTATATTAATTTTTACAGTTTTTTATGGTTTTATCCAATTGATATTAAACCGACTTTGATAAATGTTATGCCTTGGTAAAGAAGCAATTAAAAGGAAAATGTAGGTTTGAGGTTAAGATGAAGAATAAACATTTTTTTCAAAGCTATAAACACATTATTAATCTGCAAATCATACTAGATGCAATCTGGGTTAGATGGCTAAGCTGTCGAACTCTAGTATAGTTACGTTTGTAATGTGGGATGCATGGGTTCGATTCCTACAGCCGACAGGTTGTTGAAAAAATTATCATATAGAGACAATCTGACAATAAAATATAAACAATAATACAATTTAATGGAAAATCACTGATGACGCCTGTCCAAAAAGAAAAAGGCAGAAACTAGATCTAGTCTGATTTGAAGATTAATAATGTGTTTATAGCTTTGAAAAAAATGTTTATTCTTCTTCTTAACCTCAAACCTACATGATTAAAAAATTAATAAAAAAAATGCATATTAATTACAATATTAATTGCATTTGGTCTATATGACGCGTTTGAAAAAACAACAATTTACTAAAAACAAGGAAAATATTTCAACACCAAAAATGTATACATGCATAGTAGGGTGTTCCTTAAAAATAGATTTTTCATTACACCCCCCAGTTTTATTGGAAATGGTCCCAAATGGAAGAAATCGATTTTTTTTTTGGAAAACGTTAATCCGTGCAGAAAGTTGGACGAATCAAAGTGATATTTTTTCGCAAATTATGAAAGGTGTTATTCTGTAAATTTCCTAGTGGGGCGTTTTTGCCCAAAAGTATAAAAATTAACCCCATATGGATCATGTTACTTAAAATAATTATTTTTATCCAGTTGAGATTTAATGGCTTTACAATCTTGCAGTCAAAAACTAATATTAAGTTTCATGGGTCTTTTCTGACCCCAGGCCACTAAGGGTTAAATATTTTTTAAATAAATGTAAAGATAATTATAGTCTAACCAAATTTAAGTGATGTTTTTCCGAAAACTGTGTAAAATTTGATGAGAACATTAAAAGTTTGTTAAGTTTTTGACAAAATAAGCAATTTTTGTAAAATGTCCTGGAAAGCAGTCGCTCCAAACACAAACTCGAATTATCATTCTTCCAATTTATTTTTTTTTCTATAATACCAACTATTATGTGGTACAAATAGCAATCGTCATTTTGGATTCCAGGCTAAAGTGGGTTAATGATATCCGATGACGTCAAAATTCCATGTCTGAATTACTTTGACTATATTAAATAAATAATTGGAATAAAAAATAATTTATTTCGAAATTTCGAATTTTGGGAATTTTGAAACCGTCGAACTTTCAGCACGGGTTAACGTTTTCCAAAAAAAAAAATCGATTTCTTCCATTTGCGACCACTTCCAATAAAACTGGGCGGTGTAATGAACGAAAATCGACAAATCATTAATTTAAGGGACATCCTAATACATAGCCACATATAGGTTAAACAAATTTTTGTATGGCAACATAGCTTTCCAAGTTGTCTCCAAAGTCCAACTTTAAGTATGATATGGGGTTACCTCCAAAGCCTGTTCTTGCAAAATTTCAAACTAAAAGGTTTCCATTTGCTTAGGTTATCGCAATAAAAAACTTTTTTACTACGGATAATATCGTACTGAAGAAATTATAGTACTAATTTTAGTAAAAACTAACCAAAATTTATAATTTATAAAAAAATTTCCAAGAATATAACAGCTTTTAAAAATGTTGGTAGGCTGCCGAACTATGGTCTGAATTTCACGGTGCTACCTGAATCAGTGTTCTTTAAACTTTAATATGGGCTTAGTTAATTGTATGACTACCGAATTTCTATCTATAATATTGCCCAGAATTTACATGTTGTGACCACCAAACTTTTGTGGAAACAACAAAAAGTCTGTTGTAATTGTTAACCTTCTGCAACTCACAAATTTCCATCACTACTTCCGATCTATTCTATTGGCTACAAATTCAATTGCATTGGCTACAAATTCACGAATCGTTTTCCCACAAAATATTCCCATATTATTATGATTTTTTATTAAAACTGTAGTATTCTTATAATTAATATTATGTTTTTTGTTATTTTGAGATTAAAATGAAAATATATGTGTACGGAAATATATTTAAAAAGAAAATCTTTTGAGTATTCAGACTTTTTTTCTAGTCAATAATTTTTTTTACCATTAGCTGATGTAAGTCTTTAACCCTCCTTTGCATGATGATGGAAATTTCCATCATAATATTTATTGAAGAAAAAAATGCACACAAACACGTGGCCAAAGAGTATACATGACTCTCTTATATTTTTAGCGAACTCGGGCGAGCAAATAAAAACCGGGTGAAAACAGTTTGCGCACACAAAAGATGCTGTGAGTACTGTGAGGGGAAAAATATGGTGACGTTAAATTTCCATTTTATTATTCTTCTTTGAAATGAGTGTTGTCAACTTCTAACACAACATCATTAACACAATGAAGTACACAATTTAAGCATTAAACACATAGACGACTGCAGCTACACGACTACAGCCTGTCAAAAATAAAATACACACGTTTATATGAAAACGATTATTTTGATACCAACACAGCTACACGACTACTTTTGCCGCTGTAGTCAACTTAGGATAATTTCTATTTTTGTTAGCTACAAAACAAAAATAGTATTGACAATATAACAAAATATGTAAAACAGGACAATTTTTCCCGCTAGAGGCGAAATAAAATCGCTAGTTCTGACTAAAAAATCACCGTTATGGGAACACTAAAGAAACAGCTGTTTATATTTTATAATTGTTTGAAGGTTTCATTAATTTATATTTGGAACTAATTTTATTGTGATGTTTTGTAAAAAAAATGGATCTTACAAAATTAACAAAATATTCCTCAGCCATTATTTTAGAAGCACAAACCAAAAAAGATTAACATTTATCAAAACGTCAAATTTTTTGCATCATCTGTTTACTATGTTGCTGTCGTTTTCAAAAAAATTAAGTAGCTGACTACACGACTACAATTGCAGCCAGCAGCATTTGTAGTCGTGTAGTCATGTAGCCGCAGTCGTCTATGTGTTTAATGCATTATACAAAACTTGAAAAAATCCACGAATTTTAATGAACAAATTTTTAATAAGTATGCTTTCATAATTTTCCCTACAGGAATTTTTTGTGTATGAATTATATACTCTCCACGTAAAATAATTTCTCTGCGATTGATTTTGAAGATAATTGATAAAAAAAAAAATATTAAACCTAATGTGTGGTGGAGACACCAAATTATTTTAAAATTGTATTGCGTATTTTATTTCATTTGTAGACACTACATTACGTTTTTTTCGATTCCTAGCGCTTTTCATGTTAAATTTTGTGTTTTTCGGCCAAAACTGCTAACAGTGAACACAGTAAATTAAATTATGACGCATTAGATTAGATTTAACACAAGCAAAATGTGTTATTTTGCTTGGGCCCGAGTTCGCGAACAAATAAAAAGAGAGCCGATTGAGCGAGACAAGGGGGGATCGATACCCACTGACGTAACTATTGTTTTAATTGGAGCACAACTGTCAAAAAATTAAAGTAAGTTTCAATATCAGTTAGCAGGTTTAAACTTTTCACCAAAAACATTACAGTAATTTTTTTTCACAAAAAAAGACAATATCATGTAAAGAAGGGTTAATTACATTGTGTTGGGGCAAAAGGTAACTTTATAAAATATTTAAAAAAGCAAAGCTTGTCAAAAAAGTGTTAATTTTTTTTTAAAATATATGCATCCATTTTCACATGTGTATAACGAATTGTGTTCACACAATTATACATTTTCTTTATACAACACATTTTCTTTATACAACACATTTCTTACATGTATAAAATATTTGTTTGATAATGCAAATGGGGCTCTAATAACACTATGCGACAGTCAAAATCGGGATGGGATGAAACCAACGGGAAATGTTATATCGGTCAAAAACAAGTTATACGTGTCCCGGCGTTTCGCTGGGTCACCCCTAGGAATCGAGATATATATTTTTTGACATAACTCGAGAACCACTAGTCCGATTTTGCTAAAACAATTTTAAAAAAATTAAAAATTACAATTCCTTTAATATGTTCATATAACGTTTTTCTATATACTCAACAGTTTTGCCGGTAAAAATAAATGTTTGTTACCGCTACCATAAAAATCAATAACCTTTTGTTTATTACTTTTTTTTAATATTTTAGGCAAAAAATATTTTTTTCTTCATACATTTATTTTTACCGGCAAAACTGTTGAGTATATAGAATAGCTTTATATGAACAGATTAAAGGAATTGTAATTTTTAATTTTTTTAAAATTGTTTGAGCAAAATCGGACTAGTGGTTCTCGAGTTATATCAAAAAAAAAAAGACCACCAAAGGTCAAATCGATATATCTCGATTCCTAGGGGTGACCCAGCGAAACGCCGGGACACGTATAACTTCTTTTTTACCGATATAACTTTCCCCTGTAGTTTGAACCCTTCCCGATCACTGACCCCTACCATTTGTCTCACAGTGTAATAAGTATACATGTAGGGGAAAGTGGTGAACCATGAAACGAGTGTACTTTGAAACGTTATATTTTTCGATTATTTGCGGAAGTGTTTTTTTTTAACATAGCGCTCATATTTATCAGATATTTTGCTTAGTAAAGCTCAATAGTCGAAATTCCATAGTATATCAAAAAAGGTAATTTTTATTTCTTGGGACAAGTTACACATGAACATGTTTCGTGGTACACCACCTTTCGCTGTATTTTATTGTTGTACATAAAAACACTTAACATACACACACACAATAATGTTATTATAATTTTATACATATTTAGCTTTTTTAAATAAAAATCATCATTGCAATTATCCTTAAGGGTATTTGATGAAAAAATATAAAAAAAAAATAAAAAAAGAATTGAGAAAAAGACAAGGGGAAAAATAATATAAAAAGTAAACATATTATAATAAAAATCCCATTAGATTTCATAGACATTGCGTATGTACACATGTTGTATGTACTCGTAATAGGGAGGAACTTATATTTACCACTAAAGATTAAAAGTTAACAATTCTAAAAAATTGCTAAAATATTTTTTTTTAATTAAACATTTACAATATTTAAAGAAATTTACTAAAACAGTGTTATTTCAAATTAGAAAATCTAAACGGAAAATTTAAAAAATTGCCCCTTAATACACAGAAACATTTATAATCACTCCAGTCTCTAGTGTTTTGTAAAAATATATTTTTTTACATTGAGTGAATTTAACAAAAAGTATATATGGTGCATAAAACAAAGAACCAAAAAAAAAAAATATGTGTAAATCTGATTATTACATCCGTTCATTTGTAGTCTGTTCTATACATAAATGTTTCGTGGATATGGGATAAAAAACAATTTGAAGTCATTATCAAGTATATAAAGCGTATATTCCCTTGCATACACTTATCCATACATTATTATTTTAACAGTTATTATTAATTTTGTTTGGTTTTAATCTGTTTATAACCCTTTTAACGTTACATCGTATCAAGTGTACTTGTGAGTATTCTCTTCTGGGTAAAATAATACTACTTTTGTTTAAATTTCTTTGGTTTTATTTTTAAGTAAGAGTGTAAATATGACCTGCCTTTTGCACTAGCGAGGCCTCGATAAGAATTATAGTCGGCAATATCACTCTAGGAAACCCGATTAGGGCGAAGGGATTCAAATTCCAAGAAGGGAAACGAAAAAATTAAAAAACAAAATTAAACAATTCATTCACCAGCACTGAACCAAAAACAGCTGTGAAATCAACTAAAATCCATATTAAATTGATGAATGGGTGATCACTATACAACTAACAAAACCTGTCTATCAATTTAATGCATTGTTTAGTAGATTTATATTTTGACGTTTAACTATTTTATGTGCTATTATTTTGACAAAATATCGTCAAATGTATTAACAAAAATTAGTTGTCTTAACAATTATATTTAATTAAATTGCATAATGATTTTGTTGTTTTATCAATGCATTTTATTAAATTCAACAATGCATTTTATTTAATTAATTTTTTATCGATTTATTATTAATTTTTATACCATACACCACTATGTGGTCAGGGTATTATAAGTTTGTGCTGATATTTGTAACACCAAAAAATATTGGTCGTAGACCCACCTTATAGTATACCGATCGGTTCAGAATTTTTTTTTATTTCGATTTAACGATGTCCGTCTGTCTGTCCATGCAATCTTGTGCGCACTCTACAGGTCGCAAATATTAAGATATTTTGATGAAATTTGGTACGCAGACCTATGTTGGCCCAAGGACGAGCAAGTTTGATTTTGGTGAACATCGGTCCATGTTTAGACCTAGTGCCCATATAAGGCTCCTACCAAAATTATATTGTTTATACGCTGCAGGTCGTAAATATAAAGATATTTTGACGAAATTTGGTACACAGACCTATGTTAGCCCAATAACGCAGCCTATTGATTTTAGTGAACATCGGTCCATGTTTAGACCTAGTGCCCATATAAGGGTCCTACCAAAATTGTACTGTTTATACGCTGCAGGTCGTAAATATTAAGATATTTTGATGAAATTTGGTACACAGACCTACATTGACCCAGTAACGCAGCCTATTGATTTTGGTGAACATCGGTCCATGTTTAGACCTAGTGCCCATATAAGGGTCCTACCAAAATTATATTGTTTATACGCTGCAGGTCGTAAATATTAAGATATTTTGACGAAATTTGGTACACAGACCTATGTTAGCCCAATAACGCAGCCTATTGATTTTAGTGAACATCGGTCCATGTTTAGACCTAGTGCCCATATAAGGGTCCTACCAAAATTATACTGTTTATACGCTGCAGGTCGTAAATAATAAGATATTTTGATGAAATTTGGTACACAGACCTACATTGACCCAGTAACGCAGCCTATTGATTTTGGTGAACATCGGTGCATGTTTAGACCTAGTGCCCATATAAGGGTCCTACCAAAATTATACTGTTTATACGCTGCAGGTCGCAAATATTAAGATATTTTGATGAAATTTGGTACATAGACCTATGTTGGCCCAAGGACGAAGCCTATTGATTTTGGTGAACATCGGTCCATGTTTAGAACTAGTGCCCATATAAGGGTCCCCCCAAAATTGGTTTGGTTACAAACTGCAGGTCGCAAATATTAAGATATTTTAATGAAATTTGGTGCGCTGACTCCCATTATAGAAAATTTTGACACAAGCCCCATTTAAACCATTCGAATTTCGGATCGAAACATTAGTTGGCTTTTAACCAGACTGGTGTAGGGTATTGTATAGTCGGCATGCCCGGTTTTAACCTTTTTACTCGTTAGACTTATATTTCATTATTTTTTATATTTCACTAATTTCAAATCTTTTTAAGCAATATACATACAATGTCTTTTTTATAATGAATTTGAGAAAATGTAAAAAATAAGGAAATATAAAATTGAAATTATAATATAGCACATACTAAAACCTCTTTATTTAAAACACATGTACAATTTTATATACAAAAACATATAACTTTATTTAAATTAATAATTCAAATACATTATATAACTTTCATTAATAGTTTGCTTTAAATAAAATAACAAAAAGATAGACATATAATATCAAAATTAATGGCAGAAATTTAAATGTACGATTTAATTGAGAACGTTCAAAATTATATAAATTTATTTAAATTAAAATTAATAAATCTTCAATTAGAAATTCACTTTAAGTCACTGAATTTGTTAATTATTTATACTTTGAAACATAAAAACACTTAATGTCAATTTATTGACATTTCCGACAATTACAAATACACATGCTAGTACGAGTAATGACGCGACAAAACTAACCTCACTAAACTTTTTTCCACAGATTTAATACTCTTTTTTCAAATTGAAGAAAAATTATATCAAATTTATGTTACTGCCTTTTTACAAAATTTTTTAGAGTTAACAAATTAAATTTTGTTAAAAAATGGACAAAAAATTTGCAAAACAACAATTGTTTGTAGACAATTATTGACGGAAATAAGTATGTTCATTTAAAAAAAAGTAGTTGATTTAAAAAAAACACACATTAATTTGAATAAAAAATATATTGTTTTAACAATTCGTTCCATCAAAAAGTAACAAAATTTGTATGTTGATTTCACTTACGACTTTTGGTTCAGTCAAGGAAGCATCTCAAGTTTTGATAAAGGAATTCATAACTTGAATAATCTTTCTCGAATAATTCTTGACCTGTACAGACAATACAGATTCATTGTGAAAACAAATTTTTTCCAACGGAATGTTCTCAAGCAGTAGTGATCGCAGTTTTTGATTGTGAGAAGAGAAATTCAGTTGCTTCTAAAGACGACTATCAACGACCACAGAGTATCGGAAGGAGTGGCCGATATAATAGTTTGTGGCAAGAGAAATTCAGCTAATACAACAGAATTTTGTTTAAAAAAATATATTTCAATTGGGTCTGGAATAAATTTGGTTAAGGCAACCAAATTATTTGGTTGCTAAAATCAAATCAATAGGTTGGAAAGAAATTCGGTTGCCACATTGGATCTGTGTACTGGCTGAATAGCTCGGAATTATGCAATTAATTACCTTGTTAACTAACTAAACTAAATTTTTTGTTAAATTCTCTGAAGAAATTAACTTTTTCTTTTGTCTTTCTGAAGGGATTATTGTTTTTTTTTTTTTATTTACTTCCATTAATCTAAGCTTAACACCCAGAGAAACTTCATGCTTCGCATACAAATTTTTTTGAAATATATTTTTAAGCTCAATATTTTTCAACACTGGTGAGGATATATGTAACTACATATTTTTTAGTTTTTTGTATGTTGGAAAGTAAGCTGACTTGTGCGTAACACCTTAACTACACCCAATGTAGAAAATCATTAGTAAAAGTAACTATTTACTTTTCTTATTACATTTATTATTAACTTTGTATAGTGATGTCACGAAAAATAATGAGTTATGCTATGTCGTTATCTATACCAGTACTGACAAAAAGAATGAGTCTAAACTTTATTTTCAAAAAAATAAGATTTATAAAAAAAAAAAAATATTTTTTAATTGTAAAATTTGATTTTTAATACAATTTTCTAGTGCGGCAGGTTGCCAGTCAATAACTCTACCATCTGAGATATTTCGACATGTAATGTTTGACAGATAAAAACATAATGGACCTGCTGCACACAAGACAGCTTATTCGCAAACATAAAAAAAATCACAAAATATGTTGTTACATATATCCTTCCCAGTGTTGCAAAAATATTGAGTCTAAAAATAGAGTTAAAAAAATTTACAAAAAATCAAGAAAATGATTTTCTATTTGAAATAATGAAAAAAAAGTCATTATCAGTAACTCATTATTATATGTTTTAAAATAATGCAGAAGGTAAGTGGGTGTCATTACTGGTAGTCCAAAAAATAATGATATGTCATTACCGTTTCTACATTGGGTATTTTTATCTATCAAATATTACACGTCGAGATAGCTCAGATGGTAGAGCTATTGACTGGCAATCTGGAGTACCAGGTTTAATTCCCGCACGAGCAAATTTTATTAAAAAAAAATTTACAATAAATAAATATTTTTTTGAAAATCTGTTTTTAGACTTATTATTGTTGTCAATACTTGTAAGCATATAGGTAATGATATATTTTTAGATTTTTCGTACACTGGTGTGCACGGTTCGAAAGTGATAGAAAGTGTCAAAAATAAAATTTTGTAAAATTTCGAAAAATAAATAATTTAAAACAAACAAAACTTTCAAAAACCTTAAAAAGATATCTTAATTGACTAAGACAAAAGTAGTAAAGCTAATAAGTTTGAATAACATCCCAGTGTAGAAACGGCAAAGACATATCATTATTTTTTGGACTACCAGTAATGACACCCACTTACCTTCTGCATTATTTTAAAACATATAATAATGAGTTACTGATAATGACTTATTTTTATCATTATTTCAAATAGAAAATAATTTTCTAGATTTTTTTTAAAATTTTTTGAAATCTATTTTTAGACTCAATATTTTTTAAACACTGGTAAGGATATATGTAACCACATATTTTTTGATTTTTTGTATGTTGGCGAGTAAGCTTACTTGTGTGCAGCAGGTCAATTATGTTTTTATCTATTAAATATTACATGTCGATATAGCTCAGATGGTAGAGCTATTGACTGGCAATCTGTCGACCCAGGTTCGATTCCCGCACCAGCAAATTAAAAAAAAAAAAAATACAATAAAAAATATTTTTTTTTATATAATTTATTTTTTTGAAAATCTATTTTTAGACTCATTATTTTTGTCAGTACTGGTAAGCACATAGGTAATGATATATTTTTTTAATTTTCCGTATGATGGTGTGTAAACATAAGTCATCATTTTTGGCGACATCGCTATATAAAGGTAATAAGAAATGTAATAACAAAAGTAACTAGTTGGCATTACCAAGTATGTAGTTACATAACCACATATCTGGTTATGATTTTCTATACTGGGATATTGAAGTTGTGGTGCGTTTTCGGTTAATTTCGCATTTTTCGAAAAACGAAAATCGCTATATCCTCTTAAGTAACAGCACAAAAATATATTTTTTTTTATTGTAATTACATCGTGGTAAGAGGAATAATTTATGCTTAAACCTATTAATTTTTATGCGCTAGTTTTCGACATTCAATCTAAACTTATTTTGGCCCATATCTCCAAACGTAGGCAACGAAAAAAGAATGTTGTAGAAGAACTTATTGTTTATTTCTCGTGAGGAACACATGGTATAAATTTCAATGCCGAAAAAGACACTTTTTCCATTTTTGCTGCTACCTGTAAAAATATCTGAAATTTGTCTTAGAGTATCTATACATCTTGGAGGAACCTACTTGCCAAATTTCAAGTTTTTAATCCTAGCGGTTTGAGTTCTTTTTGAAGTTTCCAAAATATATCTCTCATATGAATTTGCCCACACTCCAGGGAATACATGTTTAAAATTTCAGGTTTTTAGCCAAAGCGGATTGAACAAGACATTAAGGCCAGGATTTTATTCTTTTAAATTCCCATTTTTACCACGCTTTACGCGAAAATTTCAAAAAGGATTCATAAGTAAGTTTCCCCATAAACCAGCAAATTCATATTTTAAATTTTAAGTTTCTAGTGAAAGCGGTTTGCGCACGATGTCCAGAACAGAACTTTTCCTCCAAAAATCACGTCTTCTCAGGAAGAAGGAACTTATCTGGTCTAGCTGATTAAGAGCACAATTTTCAATTTTAACCCCAATTTTTACGGAGTTATTATTCAGTCAATTGTCCCTTGCCTCAACTCATGAAAATTTGATCAGTAGTGGGATTCTCTAACTTTTTAACGACCAAAATTGTTTGCTAAAATATAAAAATTCAACTTGGAGGTGGAATCGCTATCGGTTCGCACATCGGACCAGACATCGAACAAAACAAGTACGTAAATGGCGTTACGATGGCAAGATGACACATATGATTATAAGGGATTTTTCCAGATAAAACTTAAAAACGTGAATGAAGGGGCATAAAATCTGTTAATTATGAGAAGAAAAGAAAACCTTTGATAATATCAGAAATTAAAAAATTGCAATAACTTATGAAATATGTCAAATTAAAAATTTTTGAGAATGGAATTTAAACAGTAATATTTGGATATTATCTTCTTTCTTAATTCTAATATTTTTTTTAAGCTTTTATTGTAATTTTTAGCTTATGCCTATTTACTTTCACTTTTTTCTCATTTATTGATCGACTGTCTGACAACGCCATAATGTTCTGCCCGATGTGCGATAGGATTGTGATTACACTTGCTAGTATTATAGGCTTCTTGCTTTTACCACCTATTAAAGTGCCTTGGCATCGCTTCCCCGTTTTTATTTTTTTAACTGTGTTGTGTTATTCATTTGTACCACAAATTTAATATGCTTTAAATAAAAAACAAAATGGCATTGGTCCGGTGACGTATACTTATTATAGAAATCTCAAATATACATAACTCATACGCACTGTTAGTTCTTCCACATTAAAGCTAATAAGCTTAAATAAAGTTGTTCAAGAAAATTCTAATTAAAAATTAATTTCCTATAACGACATCCTAATTAAAACATTTCCCTACAAAAACCCCAGTTTTCTCTTTCAAAAAATGTACAATACAAAGTATTTATGTTAAAAAATATGACCCTTTTTTATTTTGCATACCAAACAAAAAAAAAAAAAAATCCTCAAAAAATATAAAGACACAAATTTTCCAGTAAAAAATGTATATACTTATGTACATTTCAAATACATAAAAGTATTATAATGAAAAGAATAACATTGTTGTAAACAATACAGACAAAGTAAACAGAATGATACAACAGGTTAAATGTAGGACCTTAATACAAGTAGACCACAAACGCCCTAACCGGACCCCAGATTATGTAAACCATGTTGAAATATATAAGGCTTTCTGTACCAACAGCCCACTGTATCAGCGTGGAACTTGCAGTATAATAAAACATCCAACAACTTTTCTCCTTTTAAAATAGAAGATGTAGTTAAATATTAAGGTATTTAATCGACTAATCTTTATACGATTAATTGTACAATTTTCCTTAAATTTTAAATGATTTAAAATATCCAAATTTCGAGTATTTAATAATTTCCATAATTTAATTCAATTTATCCAAAGTTGGCAACAATTACAAAAATGTTTAAAAAGTATATATTTTTATATTAAATTAATTAAATGTGTTACTGATTACTTTAATAAACTTATTTAACAAATTGTAAAAACTAATTTGTTGCAATTGATCAATAGTAACATTAAAAAAGCAATTTATCAATTAAATGGCTATTAAAAATTGTAATTACCTATTCTCAGTAGCTGATATTATTTATTTCCTTTCACGGTACAACAATTTCCTGTACTATAACTTTGATATTGATATAACATACTATATTCTAGCTCGACTGTTAGTATAGATTACCTCATATACGAGTGTACAGATATATAATACAAGTATGCAAACATGTTATAATCTAGATAAACATGACCTGACCACAATGTACAAGTAGATATAAAAACTAAAAATATACATAAAATAGGTTTATACACTTAGAGAAAAGACGTTGTTAAATATGTTTTTAGGCATTTATATATACCCAGCCAGCAATTTCGGAGCGCTCATAAATAAGATTTTTAAATGGCTCATAGAAATGATTATTGTTTTTTTGAAACAACCCTACGGGAAATTTTAACAAACTGTCACCGAACTGGCCCCTTTATATGAAATAGACTGGTCACTTTTACATGGCGTTGTCATAGGAGGGGGAAATTGACCCCTTGCGACATTGTGACATGTCACAAGACAAATTCTAGGACAGGTTACTGAACTCTCATAAAAAACAAAGTTCAGGGACCTGTCCTGGGATCTGTCTTGTGACATGTCACAAGGGATCAATTTCCCCCTCCTATGACAACGCCATGTAAAAGTGACCAGTCTATATCATATAAAGAGGCCAGTTCGGTGACAGTTTGTTAAAATTTCCCGTAGGGAATAGATAGAAAATTTGAACCCTCAGAAAACAATCCAAAAAGTTGTCTCTAGAATCTAAAAAGCTATCCCAAAACGAGGGTTCATTTTTCGGACTCAAAGAAGATTCCAAAATTATTTAAATTTATGAAGCAAATTTCGATTTTATACGATCTTTTTTGTGAGTCATTTCTGAGTACACAGGGGGCTCTTTTGGACGGACCACTTTCATAGGAAAAGTGGAAAAATGTTTATTTTTTTTGAGCTCATTTCTGAGTCATTAATGATCATCTTTGTTTGCTGGGTATGTTTAAAAACTTTATACAATATATATATTAGAGTTCTTCAGAAATATATAAAATTTCTTTGATTTTGGGATATCATCACTTTTTTTTAGTTTTTGCATCAAAAAAAAAAGAAGAATTTTTTATTTTTTTATTTCAACTCCTTCCACTAGCGCAAGTCGGCCAAAAACGCTGATTTGGATACCCATTTTCTGCAGAGCAAAAACGGCTGCATTTCTGGGAAATCTGACTTTACCGTTCGATTCCACAGCAAAAATTAATATAAAAAATAATTTTTTGCGTTTTCTGAATTTCAAAAAAATTACTTTTTTATTACACACAATGAAAATGTATTCCCTGCTGGGAACATTGGTGCAAAAATTGTTGAAAAGTTATTTAGTAATCAAATATGTTTAATAAAAAAAAATTTTTGTAGTAAACATTTCAAAAATTTAAATTATTTTGTCTTTACTAAAAAATAAGTTCATATAGCGGCAGCGAGTATTGAAAGCTGCATTTTAATTAGCTGAAATACTTTTTCATTGAATTAAAAAAAAAAAACAAATTTGATTAGCTAATAACTTTTTTACAGTTCGCGGTATATCCAAAATTTTTGTACCCATGTGTTCAGCGAACTTATGTAAAACACTACGATGTACATTTTTGTGAAACTATTTAACCCTTTATTTAGTAGGTTTGAGGTTAAGAAGAAGAATAAACCTTTTCCTCAAAAGTTATAAACACATTAAATTTGCAAATCAGACTAGATCTAGTTTCTGCACCCAGAAAACAGATTCAGTTCTGATAACCCCATTTGTAGTCAATCGCATAGTTCGGTTGTGGTAGCCGAATTTTTCAGTTGTGGCAACAGAAAACCAATTGAGACAAGACTAATTTGACTGTGACAACGGAATTTCAGTTGTATCAGGAATAATTCGGTAGCCGTAAACGAAAAATTCATTTGATGCAACTGAACCATTCGATTGGCAACAACTGGGGTTGTCAGTACCGACTCTGTTTTCTGGGTGTGCCTTTTTATGGACAGGCTTCATCAGAGATTTTCCATTAAATTGTATTATTGTTAATATTTTTATTGTCAGATTGTCTCTATATGAATAATTTCAGAAGTGATCAAACAGACATATACAAACATTCTACTTCAGATTTTTTGTTTATCTTCTTATTTCCGCAGTGTCACCTTTTCACAAATATTGCCACATTGACGTATGGTTTGTACGTACAAGTGCAGGCAATTTGTGTATATTGGAGACGGACAGCCAACAGGGAATTTTTATTTTTTATAGTAAAGTGTTGTTTTTTCAAATTCGTCGTATAGACTAAATACAATTAATATTGTCATTAACTGTATTTTTAACTCTCCAAGTAAAGGAACCTTTTTGGCCCCGTTTTAAAAAGGGATAAAAAAGCCCGTAAACTGAAAAGTTAGAGGGTTAAAATGTTCCACAGGAATGATCCTCATAATGTTTTACATGAAATGAAAGATTCACATGGTTACTTCCTAAAATCCAGGTTTGTGGACATTTGAGTTCCAATTCTGTATAAGTACGAAATTAGCCCTTAAACACATTTTGAGTTTTGAGTTATTTTTGGCATTTAACTTAAATTTTCAACTTAGATATCTTCAGAGACTTATAGAAGATATTTTTAGATTTTTTTTTGCCTCCTTTTCAAAACGGGTGTAAAAAATAATATCTCCGCGGAAATTGATCCTCTCGGCTTAAAACAGGCCAGCCACCAGCGGCTTTTAGCCCTGAAAATTGACTAAAATTAGTTCAAAGTTTATTTGCGCATAACTCTTAAAGTGAGGGTTTTGCGGAAAAATACTTAATAAGCATATCTACAGACAATAATGTGGCTAGCATTTTTCTCATACATATTTTTGATGTATAGATGACACGTCATGGTGATTTATGTGGTTAAAATCAAAGTAATTTGTACACTCATAAAAAAAAGCCCGTACAAAGAGTTAAAAATTCTGCTAAAATAACAGGAAATAGTACCTGAATTTGCGCCAGCAGAAATTTCAATGATGTTGGGAACATGGTCTGCTAAATTTAGGTGACCTAAATTTTAGGTAAAAAAGTTAGTTCAAATACAATAATTTATAAGAAATGTTGTTTAATGGAAATGCAAATTACTCAACTGAAATCAGCACATGTTTTCTGCTAAATTTTAGTTGGTTATAAACAGGTAAAAAATTTAGTTAAGATTCAAAAATTTAGAAGAATTTTCGTTTAATAGAAATGAAAGTTGGTCAGTTGAAATCTGCAAAACATGCTGCTAAAATTACAATCACTTTTTGTTATTAATTGAATAAAAACAAATTAATGTAAATATTGTTAATTCTATTTTCAAATAAATTAGACAATCCAAAAGCACTATTTGCACTTTTATTTTCTTGCCAATATGTTAAGCTTCCGCTGGAGTTGTATTATTTGGTTCCTTTTTTTCGTCTACCTGCGGGTCGAAATAAAAGAAAAAAAAATAACTTATTTAATAGTATTCCCCTAAAAATATAGTTTATATTATAAAACAAACCTCTGTTATTTTATATTTTAAATACAATTTTAACTGCGAAATGTTAATGTCCAGTATACTTCCGTTTTCTTTTGCGTTCCTTTGCTGACTAACAGAAACAAAAGAAAACATGCTCTTATCATATTATTTTATTCACTAGAACTTTCTAAACAAGCGCATATTATTTTTATTTGCATTGGTAAGCGTCATCAGTGATGACTCATCACACACATTAAAATACACTTACTAGAAATTTTCTAATTTGTATTGGTCGACAAACTCACCAATACACACTTCACCATCAAGCGCCATCAAGCACCAACAATCACTATACACTAGCGCCCCTATCGTTTTCTTTTGAAAACACAAATATTAAAAAGTTGCCAATAAATTTATCTATATTAGCTGATAACATTGTCAAAATCATTTATAAAAAAATAACTAAATATCAGGAGGAAAAATTAGTTCAAGTACAGCAGAAATATGTTTTTGTGGTGAAATTTGATAACTAACAACTTTATCTAAACAACGGATTTAAACGAAAACAACAGGAAAAATTAGTTCAATTGAATTAGAGCGGGTTTAACAGACTTTTGTAGTAACTTTTTTTTTATGAGTGTATGGTTAAACACAAATTTTGACTTAACCACTTAAATCACCATGACCCATCATCGATATGTCAAAAATGTGTATAAAAAAAAAATACTAGCCACACTACATATTTATATGTAGTGCACAGCGCATCCTAAGGGGACAGTTTTTCGATCAAGTGTCCAGTATGGAGACATTTGGTTAGACATGAGTCAAACTCTTCCTAGGTCCAGTGCATAGTATGAAGACATTTTCGACTCATATACAGCATAGTTTGGGCACATTTTTGGCTATGTCTCCGAACTATGCGCACCACAGTAGAGTGATTTTTTTCAGCGTATATAAACAAGAAACCTTGTAGTGCTACACTCTTTTAAAAGCATATATAAAATATTCATGTTGCCTCTAAAAAGGAACACATAAAAATATTTTGGATATAATTATCAAGCCAGCAGGTACTTTACCAAAATAGGAGTATTTTTGACAAAAAAATTTTAACATATGTATTATGTTGAAACCTGGGGATTTTTATATAAAAATTACAATATTTAATTTTTTGTTAATTGAAATACCAAAAATACGAATAAGTTAAAATAATGACATTTTGTCGATGCATATTCAAGCAGAATATGGAAAAAACTATTGAAGATCGATACTTTTAGTGCTAAACCAGTTTTAAAATAGTATATTTCGACTAAAAACGTACTGATTTATGTTATATGAAAGTTAATCGGTTAACCGTTACTCGATTAATCGATGAATTTCTTTTAAAAACTTGTTCGAGTAATTTCAAATGGCCAATTTTGAGTCACAAATAACTCGAGTAATTTGGGTAGATTAATCGAGTAACTCAAGAAAATAGAAAGTCTTTTTTTTTGTAGTTTATACGATTTCTTCTGACTATTTTTTATATTTTTTATAGAATTTAAAATAATGTTGAATTTAAATACTAAGCTTGTTCACAAGAGGTGTGCTATTTACTGTATCGTTGTACCGTCCTAACAAAATACAGAGTTGTTAAAATTTATATTGAAAAAATACAACATTTGAGAATAGTATGATACAAAATTTCTGTGCATGTTTAGTGTGCTATGTTTGAGTGTGGTAACTGATAGAAAACTCAATAGAAAATCGTTGTTAAAGTCAAATAAAAATTTGAACAACAACAATTTGAAAATTATAAAATTTTATAATTATAAAAAAAATTATAAAATGAGTTATCTATGATAAGTTCGTTTTATAAGCTATTTATAAATTTAAAAAATGATTACGTATGTGACCATGTACATATATTTTTAGTGAGCTCTATATTTTTTTTTATCAATTTCACTAAAATCCACCCTCACATAGTATCTTGAAGTTCAGTAAAACCTGCCAAGAAATTGAAAAATTAATTTGGTTTCGTGTTTAATTTTAAAACTACGCTGTATATTTTATGAAAGCTTTAAAAAGATAATTTGTTTCATTTTCTGAATAAAAGTTGTAAAACGAGAGATATGACTTATACGAATTTATATTGATTCAATTTTGTAAGAATATTTTATGGTTTGAAGACAACTATTATTGGTTAAATTATCCCATATAGTCCCAATGTTCGATTATTCGAACAGTAAATTTAATGCGTTTTATAATTTTTTTCTCTTCTTAAGTACATATTTAAGACTTAGAAATAACATTTTTTACAATTAGATATTGTACGGGGTTAGCTTTAAATGTTAAAAATAAATATTATCCACTTCACTCACCCTTTTATTATTAACTTATAATTATAAAAACGCGCTAAATTTACTGTTCGAATACTCGAACATTGGGACGATATGGGTTAATTTAACTCGCTTGATTGTATGAAAACACTGAAAATATTATTACCGCAACTGATTGTAGTTTATTTAAAAAATTATCCGTACTATTTTTAAATGATTATACAGTTAAATTGAAAGTATATATATTTTACAACTGTTTTTGTCTTTTATTTAAAAAATAAATTACATAAAAATACGGATTTTATGTTACAGTTAATATTTTCACTTAAAATGTTTTGTTAAAAAAGCAAACTTTTTAGATTTCTAGGTCAGTA
Source organism: Leucophora obtusa (assembly GCA_949987735.1). Classification (NCBI taxonomy): domain Eukaryota; kingdom Metazoa; phylum Arthropoda; class Insecta; order Diptera; family Anthomyiidae; genus Leucophora; species Leucophora obtusa. The sequence continues at coordinate 176,534,372 of OX465297.1, forward strand.
CAAAAAACGAAATAAACTGAATAGCATTTATTCTTACGGATTTTGTAGTTAATTTTTTGAAAGTTAAAGAAACCAAATAAATGAAAAACCATTTCTTTTTTAAGGATTTTGTAGTTAATTTATTGACATTTAAAAATAAATGAAAAGTTTTTTGATTTAAATGAAAAGTTAGTAGACCGGTTTTCAAGTGATTTTTCATTTATTTTAAATTTAATTTTCAGTTAATTGAAACTACAAACTATTTTGAGTGAAAAAGCAACAAAAGTCAGGTTGACTCTATCAATAAGATATTGGTTCAATAAAGTAGAAAATAATTCAATACATAAATTGAATTTTTATTATCGATTCGCACTAAATTGAATCAGATTTGAAAATTGGATTCAGGAATTATGTTTCTGAAGATCTGTATTTTACTATATTTGAAAGTAAGGTGTCAGCTACTGTATTTAATTTTGTATAAACTTTTTTGTGTAATATTTTTGATGAAATACAAAGCTTCCAAATCGATGGATTACAATAAAAAGCCCTTAGCTCGATTTCTTAAGAGTAGGAGTTTAGAGGAGTAGGAAAATTTTAATAACATCTGAATGGCTTTGAATTTGAAATTTATTTGAATGCATTTGTTTATCAATAAATAATTTTATTTGCAGTTTTTAGATTTTATTAGGATTTTCCTTCTCCTCTAAAGAAATAAAAAATCGATGTATGTACAGCAGGGATGATAAAGTTAGTACTATAGTACTTTTTATGGTACTATTAGAACCTCAAAAGTACTATGGTACTCCCATGACTCATTTAGTACAATTTACAAATGTTCATGTTTTTTTTAATTTTCATACCAAATATTGTATTTAAAATGAACAAATTAACTATCGGAGTTTAAAATACGTAAATAATACGAACAAATTATTAAAATATGTACACAAAAATATTAAAAATAAGGTGAATTAAAATTTTTCGAAAATTTTGTATTTATGATTTAAAAAGATCCTTAATAATCGTAAATTTAAATTGTTGTGATAACCAAGAAGTTGCGTTCATCAAGGGTTATGTTAATTGAGGTGGTACTAAATTTAATAGTTGAATCAATCAAATAAGCTGAATTGATTAAATCCCTTTAAAATAATTTTAATCTTCCAACGAAATTGAATACGACTTTTAGGGACTTCATTCATACAAAAATCTGAATCAAACGTCAACACAAAATTATTATATTTCATACCAAATAATTCTATAGAAACGCATTTAACAAGTTCAAATATCGATTTTTCCGATTGTGAAAGGGATCGTATTTCCGGGCTTATGCTATTCTAGTTTCCGAGTTGTGAATATCGGCTCGACAGTTAGCGAGATAAAGCCAAAACAATTATCTTGATTTTTTCGGGTTTTAAATTTTTCGAACTTTTCCGAGCACAAAACAGCCGGGAGGAACTGATCCAAATTTGGTCTTTGCCCGGAATGATAACAACCTCACTATCGAATAAAATTAAATAAGTCCGGTGAAAGAAATCAAAAAAATTGCTTTGATATCTTCTATTTTTCATTTGAATGAAAATAATCAAGTAGTATTTTGAAATTGTCTTCCTTTTATCATTTGGAAGATATTTGGAAAAACCAAATCAAAAATTGTGTTTTTTGTCATAATTTTTTTATGATAATATTGCGGCAATATCACCTTTTTATCATCTGGAAGATAAACACAATTCGTTTAAAATTTTTGAAAATGTTGGAAAAAATAATAAAAAAAATTAGTACAAAACACAATTGTAAGAAATATGGGAAACAAATTCGTTGAAAAATGAAGATTTAGTGCGCGGAAAAAACCAGGTATGATGGCAACAAGATAATTAATGTTCTTTTCAATGGATTATGTAAGCAGATATTCTTTTTCAGAGTTAAATTTAATAATGAAAATTAAAAATTGTTTAGCTTATTTCGAGGAGATAATTTAGCGATATCACCTTTTTATCTTCCAGGTGATAAATTAGCGATATCGCCGATTTTTCATTCAGAAGTATTGCTTGGGATTATCGCTATAGAGAGGACATTTACTACCGAAGGGGGGATCTTCCGCAATAAGAATATGCTTATTGCCGCAATAAAGTTTTTCTTCCAGGCGATACGATTGCGAAAAATTTTCGTATTGTAATGTTTGCAGGGTAAGCACCAACTCAATACACCCAAGGAGTGGTGTAGAATACAAAAAATATTTTTTGGTACTATGGAGGTCGAAAAAGTACTATTGTTTAATCAAGTTGGTACTATTTTGAAAATCCCATTTATCATCCCTGATGCATAGAACCTGTAGTCATATTTAGGGTTAAGATTTGGTGCGCAAAACTGGTGCACTGTTCGCGATTGATATGGAGTTTTACAGTTTTTTTTGGGTTTTAACCAATTAATATCAAATCGAAGTTGATAAATGTTATGTCACAGTAAAGAAGATATTAAAAGGAAAATATATCAACAAAAAAGGTATGTATGTATAGCCACCTATACGTTAAAATCGCGAATTTTAAAAAAACTTTATATGGCAGCATAGCTATTCAAGTTGTCCACAAAAGTCCAACTTTTAGTTAATATAATATGGAGTTACCTCTAAAAACTATTCTTGCTAAATTTGATACAGACTTTTGCACTTGAAAATAAATTTGTTTATACACACAGGAAAAAAAGTTGCCAACCGAATTGCTAAGTCTATTTTGGTTACTACAACCAATAAATTCGGTTGGTGAAACCATATTGGAATGTTATTCCTAAATATTTTGGCTATTGCAACTAAAATTCAGTTGTATAAACCGAATTTTGTTGTTATAACCAATATTCAGTTGCACCAACCTATTTTGGTAGATGTAACCGAATTTCAGTTGGAAAATGACATATTTTTTCTCTGTGTGTAGCAGGGACGTAACAGTTATAACTTTTATTCAAAAAATTTAAATGATTCTGATTACACTGTGAGACAAATGGTAGGGGTCAGTGATCGGAAAGGATTCAAACTACCGGGGAAAGTTATATCGGTAAAAAAGAAGTTATACGTGTCCCGGCGTTTCGCAGGGTCACCTCTAGGAATCGAGATATATCGATTTGACCTTTGGTGGTCTTTTTTTTGACATAACTCGAGAACTACTAGTCCGATTTTGCTCAGACAATTTTAAAAAAATTAAAAATTACAATTCCTTTAATCTGTTCATATAACGTTTTTCTATATACTCAACAGTTTTTCCGGTAAAAATAAATGTATGAAGAAAAAAATATTTTTTGCCTAAAATATTAAAAAAAAGTAATAAACAAAAGGTTATTGATTTTTATGGTAGCGGTAACAAACATTTATTTTTACCGGCAAAACTGTTAATTATATAGAAAAAAGTTATATGAACAGATTAAAGGAATTGTAATTTTTAATTTTTTTAAAATTGTTTGAGCAAAATCGGACTAGTGGTTCTCGAGTTATGTCAAAAAAAAATATATCTCGATTCCTAGGGGTGACCCAGCGAAACGCCGGGACACATATAACTTGTTTTTGACCGATTATAACATTGGTTTCATCCCATCCCGATTTTGACTGTCGCATAGTGTAATCATTTCTATGAGTCATTTAAAAATCTTATTTATGAGCGCTCCGAATTTGCTGGCTGGGTATTGAAAAATAAAATACCCAGCAAACAAAGATGATCATTAATGACTCAGAAATGAGCTCCAAAAACATAAACATTTTTTCACTTTTTCCTATGAAAGTGGTCCGTCCAAAAGAGCCCCCTGTGTAATCAGTAATGACTCAGAAAAAAGAACGTATAAAATCGAAATTTTCCTCATAAATTTAAATAATTTTGGAATCTTCTTTGAGTCCGAAAAATGAACCTTCATTTTGAGACAGCTTTTTAGATTGTAGAGACAACTTTTTGGATTGTTTTTTGAGGGTTCATATATTCTTCCAAAAAAAGAGTGTTTTCAAAAAAACAATAATCATTTCTACGAGCCATTTAAGAATCTTATTTATGAGCGCTCCGAACTTGCTGGCTGGGTACAAAATATTTGGATTTTTATTTTTTAAAAATTTATGAACTAAACCCAAACAATACTAAAAATATAACATCACCAAATGTCAACAATATTTAATCTAACAAAAACATAAATTTTGAACAATATAACTGAAATAAAGTAATAGCAATTGAAATTTAGCCCTAGTTTATGTATTACGAAAATACTCTAAATGAAAGCAAAGTAACGAAAATTTGTTTTTGTTTCCCATATATTTTGAACGAAAGTGATTGTCAATTTCTTTCGTTTAGACTATTTTCGTAATAGATAATCAGGCCCTTAAATTAAATTATTTGAAGTAGGTAATAAAAATTCAAAACACTTACATCAATTGAAAATACGAAAATATTATCATTTTTTTTTTAATTTTAATGCCGAGTTTTTTTTTGGAGGTATTTGGAGCTGAAATACTTTATTTGAACAAAGACCATCATTAAAAAATATAAAATTTCCGAGGTACGAGTATTTTTGTTGGTATTTAAACTTGATAATATCTAATAAAACTTTTTTTCGGTTTAACTAAACCCAAAAAATTCGGCCTAAATAATATTTTTTTATATTAATTTTTTTTTAATTTAAAATATTTTTTATTTAAATTATTTTTAAAACAATCAATGTTTTTAATTGAAACAAAGCTTCCAAAATTTTAATATTATAGCTAAAACTTCTGTAAAAGAATAAAAAAAAATCCCGGGATATCCCGCACTAAATTCCCGGTATTGCGGGATTGAAAAAACGGCGGGATTCCCGGGAATTCCCGGGACCGTAATGACCATATATGTTCGGATCCGAAATTTGAGCCATACACCATATATGGTCATATATTTTTCCATATATGCTCCTTTATAAGAAAACTCTGATAATTATAAAAAATATTCATAAATAAAAAAACATAAAGATTGTCATAAGTTGACAACTCGTACCTAAATTTAATTAAGAGCATAGCAAGCGCCTTCCCTATCATACATAAGTTATTTGACTCCTTTGATCAAATTCTGAATATATCGTCAGCAAAGGGTTGGCTACATATGACCATCGGCATGATCTTTTATAGATTTAAACATTTTTAGAGTGATGTTCGGCTTAATTTTCGAAAAAATACATTTATTATCGCTAACATTATATACCACATATACATTACTCATACGCACCTATGCAAAAATTTTCCAAATACGGTACAATTACATTTGTACCATATTCAATGTAAATTTTCTCGAAAACGAAGCCGAAGACATCTCCAATTTTTTTCTTACCAATGAAAAATTATTTGGAGATTTTTTTTTTTAAATATCCGAAAAATAAAAAAGTAGGGTGTTTTTTGATAAATTGAGTTTTTTATAAAAACACGAAAACTCCAAATTCAGAACTTGTTCTGAAAATTTTAAGTTTTCTTTTCATTCAGAAAATATCACGTGAGAAACTTTATAGATTATGTTTAATTTTAGGCTCTTGGCATATTTAAAAAATTTTAACAATTGTTAACTAAAAACGCTTTTAAATTTTTTCAACATTTGACCACGCTTACCTAGCCCACTTTATAGAGAAGCAAAACTACATGGAATGCCTCATATATGTATTATGATCTAGAATTCCTCACACTTTTGTAAATAACTCAGGAACTATAAGGAGTATCAAAAAGATATTCGACAGTGTCATTAATACAAAACTAAGAACTAATAAAAAGCTACGACAAAGCATCCCGAACCGCGGATTAAGATAAAATGCCTTTAGAACTTTGATAACTATAAATGGTTAGCCCTCTAATGCTCTTTCTTCTGATTACAATAATATTTAAACCATATGCTTGGCGTTGAAAATCTACTATGGAACAAATATTAAAATTTTAATTTATCGCTTTATTTAGGCGATATAGCACAACAAAGTTAGAAGACGTGTCTTGAAACCCTGAAGTCAAATAATTTCTATTTTTGCTGTAAATAACACTATCAATAAAATAAAATTACGTACCGAAAATTGTTGATCAATTGTTGTTATTTCAAAAGTTATGGCGATTTTCAAATTTTGAAAATTACGAAATTTGGTGGATTTGGCGCTAAACATCAATAAATTTCGACGAAATTAGTTCTGCTTACTATTACCTCCGAGTATATAATCTGTGTTTAATTAAAGAAAATCTATTGGCTAGTTTTTGAATGAGAGAAATATTTGTAAAACGTATCCTGACATTATTCTTTGAGTCCTGGAGAAAAATTTTTAACTGATTTTACAATTAGAGATTCTAAACTAGTTTTATTATTATCGATAATGTACACCAGATAATTATCGATAATGTACGTATATGACTATGTATGCCCATGCATGATCACATACGAGCCAATGTAGGATCATGTATGCTCATATATATTTCGATTTTCACATGGGTTGTCAAACTTATATGAATAAAATATTTTTTAAGTTTTATAAAACTTTGTCTGAAAATTAAAATATTTCTTCTCCTCGACGTCTCTATTTGATTTTATAACATAGAAAGTCAATTGGTAATTCATATTGATATAATTTTAAATATGTAAATAACAAAGAATGTATTTCTAAAACACACTTTCATATATGTTATTTTGTAGATATTTGTATCCTTTAGTATACACTTGCAGTTTATTTTGCCATGTGTGAAGGTGTTAGTACATACTTGCTAAAAAAATTAGACTTCCCAGGTGAAAATGTTCATATATGGCCATATATGGCAACATATATGAGTTAATATATGGGTTCGGATCCGAAAATTGAGGGTATATGGCCATATATGGAGATATATGAATGTTCATATAAAATTTTTTTTTATTTTTTAATAAAAATATTGCTTTTTTTATTCAAATTAAATGTAAATATTATAATTCTATTCATACGTTACTGACGAATTTGTACATTTGAATGAAATTGAGAAATTATGAAATTTTTAATGGACATAAACATTTTACTTCAAGTTTAGAAAATATTTTATGACTGATTTTTGATTATTTACTGATTGTTTATACACTAATAGAAAAAAGTGTGTACAAATTTTAGTTAAAGCTACTAAAAATTAGTTCAAAATGAAAAACTGCTGAATTATCAGAGTAGTTTTGCTAAATATAAATAAGATAGGAACAGCAAAAATAAAACTGTTTAATATATTTACAAAATTTGAATTATAATTGAGCTAAATTTCAGTGATTAGAAAAAAAAATTAAATTGTACTTAGTAGTAGACAAAAAAACATCACATAAAATTTTCAAAGTTCCTTTTTCGTTTTTTGTTTTTAATGGAAATACAAATCTTACCTTCTGAAATCAACAGTTTAATATTTTTAGCAAATATTTCTGTTGATTTTATAAACTGCTATTTGGATTGAACAAAATTTAATAAAATTTTTTTTAGATACAACAGTTTATTTTAGCCATTTTTAGTTTACTAATATTTTGCAAAATTTTCTGCAGATTTTCTAAATTTAGAAGTTTTATTTTTGCTGTTTTTATCTTACTGCAACATTTTCAATTGTATTTCAAAATTTATCATTTTATTTCAGAAGTTATCAATTGTTTTTCTGATTTATCAATTGTATTTCAGAAATAATCAATTGAATTTCAGTTTACTCAAATATCAGAAACTACCAATTTTATTTCAGAAATTATAAATTGTAATTCAGAAACTAATAATTGTATTTCAGAAATTTATTAATTGTATTTCAGAAATTCGCAATTGCATTTCAGAAATTATCAAATGTATTTTACAAATAATCAATTGTATTTCTAAAACTGGCAACTGTATTTTAGAAATTGCCAATTGTATTTAAGAAATTATCAAATGTATTGTATTTCAATATTTTGGAATCCGCCTATGATAAAAAAAACTTAAAACATTACCCATATATGGAATAATATATGAATTCATATATGAAGATATATGGAATATATGAACCAATATATGGACCAATAAATGCAGTATATTATCATATATGGATTCATACATTCGAATGTATTTACCCATATATGCTTCCATACATAACATATATGTTCATATATGATCATACATTAAACCATATATGCTCATACATGAAACCATATATGACAATATATGAACATATATGAACATTTTCACCTGGGTTTAATAATTTTTTTATTCATTTTTATTTATTTTGAAAACATGATATATGTGTATGAGTAAAGCCACTTAATATTTGTTTATATGTATGTTAGTTTAAATATACACTCATACACTTGCACAAATAAAAGGTATAGAATATAAGGAGTCATTGCATGAATGTAAGTGTGTTCCTCTCTGTAAACACATTTTCAATGCTTTGATGACTAGGTATGAGTTTTTGTTGACTTTTTATTTATTTTACTTTTTTCGCCTGCTCCTACTTAGTATGCAGAAACAGATATTTGGCCTTGAGCCATTTTAATGTAAGATAATAAAAAATATATAACTAGTATATATGCAAATTAAAAAAAAAAAAAACATGAACAAATTTTTTTTTATGTAAATATTTTCATTTTGCAGAAATAAATAAAAAGGCATGTAATTCTAAGTAAGTAATATTTTTAATAAAAACAATATTGAGAGGGTAAATATATTGGAGGACTAGAATCTTTTACAATTTATATAAAAACATTTTTTCTTTACCAATATTTAAGACTCTTAACAATAATTTGTTGATTTTTCGCAGGGATGGTATTATATATTCCTTGAATCAATATTAAATTTTCTTGTCTTTAGAAATCCAATTCAAATGTTATACAAATGATTAATTGTATTTGAACATATGGTTCCGATATAGGTATCGAATGAAAGAAAACATAATTCGAAGTTCTATATCGTCAACTAAAATGCAAAAGGACGTAACAACACTTTTTATTTTTTTTACAGGAGAAGCAAAAAACGTTGTAAAATTAAAGATATTTTAGTTTTAAAGGACATATTTTCTTCTTTTGCGTAAATCACTACTATAGATTTATTTACATTTATAAGTTAAAAATTTTGTGGGGACATGTGATTTAGTCTAGTGCATCATAATCAATAACAAATTCGATTTAAAATTTGTTTGTTGTTACGCCCTTTTGCATTTTAGGTGTCGATATATATATATATTACGTATACATTCGGGACAAATTTTCGATCCACAGTATAGTTTGGATACATTTGCATAATTTGGGGACTGTCCTCAAACTCTTCATAAGTCTACTGAAGACTTTGAAAATATTTTAGACTAATATAACGCATAGTTTGGGCACATTTTTCGCTGTGTCCTCTAAGTATGAGTAATACATACATATTTATATGTATAACCAAGATGCTGGCCGCTGCCTAGTATCCGAATAATTGGCACCGCAGAAAACTTATTTTGTATGCGTCCACCAATGCAATCGGCTTAAGCCAGCAAACATAAAATACATACATGTTTTTAAAAAAATTACATTCTGAACTGATTTTTGAAGACCTAAAAAAAGGGTTAATAAAATTCAACAGCCGCTGTTGGGAAAAATCTATGAGTCTCAAGCTGACTAACAAGCATAGACTTCCAACGCCGAAAGGCACTTCTTAATGAGCTTCGAATATGTTGTAGAGGAGAAAAATTTAAAAACACGTATTTTTAGCTGCCTAAACTCGTATTTAAGGGTTACAAAATGGGGTCAAGAAAGGCCCAATTTTTGGTTTTTTGTTTAAATTTTATATTTCTTCCAAAGTAACTATACAAAAATTTGTTGTCAAATGAAAGGTACTTGAGAGGCCTTTTTATCGGTGTATCAAACATGCTTAAGCATGCTTATTTGTTGATGCCATAACACAAAACATCAAAATTTTAAGCGGTTTTGTATAGGGATGTATACAGGATTAAGGTTCAAATTCACATATATAAATCTTTATCATTTTTGAATGAGGGGGTGTTTCGGATTTTTTCAATATTCGGCCTACTTCGGGTTTAAGACGAATTTTCCCGAAGGTTTATATTTTTTAGATTTGGGAACCTCTGACTAATTAACATATGCAATGTGGATATCAAACTTTTTTCTTTTGCGGTTATGTAAAAATAATTTTGAATTTCATAAATTTCAGACATGTCGCCGTGCAAAAATGTATGAAAAGTTGAGTTTTTACCAAATATATTTTTGGCTGTTATAGAATATTCCATATTTTTTTCGCATCAGCTAATTTAGTTTTCAATAAGCGTTTCAGCAATATATAACTTACTCTCAAAATATAAAAAAAAATTTAAGTCAAATAATATTTTTAAAGTTTAAATGCTCGCAATTTGATAACTACTTATTACCGCAATTTCAATGATCGATACCTTATTTTAAAGGTAATAAAACAAATTTTTTAATTTTTGAAATGAAACTTAGAAATGTATATCACATAATTCATATTGATCTTTGTTCGTTGTTTAATAATTTTGAATATATTTCAAATTTTGAATATATTAGGAGTATTCGTTTACTTACTACAAGTTACTACTTTTACTAAAGCTGGAAAAATTCAATACAAAAAGTAAACAAAACTTTCTAATTGTAGTACACTGAAAATATTATTACAGTAACTGACTGTAGTTTATTTAAAAAGTTATCCGTACATTTATTTTTAAATGATTATACAGTTAAAAAACAAAGACATTTATTTTTTAACTGTTTTTATCGTTTATTTAAAAAATAAATTACACATAAATATGGATTTTCTATTACAGTTAATATTTTCATTTAAAATGTTTTGTTACAAAAAGAATTCCTTTTCGATTTCTAGGTCAGTTTAAAAAACAAAATAATCTTAAGGATTTTGTAGTTAATTTTTTGAAATTAAAAAAAAAAAAAGAATTAAATGAAAAATCATTATTTTTGAAGGATTTTGTAGTTTATTTATTAACATTTAAAAATAAATGAAAAGTTCTTTTGATTTAAATGAAAAGTTAGTAGACCGGTTTTCAAGAGATTTTTCATTTATTTTAAATTACATTTTCAGTTAATTTAAACTACAAACTATTTTGAGCGTAATACTTTCCAGTAAATGAACATATTTGTTATGTTCTTTCAATAAAACTTTTATTAAAATAAAAATTAGACTACAAAATTTTCTTTTAAATGAATTATAATATGTTATACAAATAACTTATATAATAATTATTAAAAATTAAATACTGTTTTTTAATTGTCTAATCAAGGGGCACATATGAAAAAAATGTAACAAGCAAACAAAAGATATATAGACGGACGGACCTTTCGTTTGAAAATTTTCCTATAGTTACTTTGGAAGAAATATGAAATAAAATAAAAAGACCAAAAATTGGGACTTTTTTGACCTCATTTTTTAACCCTTAAATATGAGTTGGGGCAGCTAAAGAAAAATAGTGTCCTTTAAATGTTTCTCCTCTGCAACATAACCGAAGCTCATTAAGATCTGCCGGTCGGCGTTGGCAGTCTTTCCTTGTAAGACAGTTGCCACACCTGATAATCTTATTGCCTTAATAACTTTTAAAATTTATGCTCTTCCCTCGTGACCTATGTTTTACTCGTGCGATTAAATAATATTATTCTCCACTTTGTAAATAAAACTAGATTTTAGTAAATAAAACCAGAATAGAGTATGAGAAAAATGGAAAATACAAATACATTTATCAGATTTTATGCCGCGTCCACAAATAGCTATGACATTTTTATTATTATAAAGGAAGCAAGCTTTCTTTGTTAAGGCAGAAATACACGTTCAATAATAATATTGATCAATCTTTTTAAATCAACCTGTATGTAAAATTGATTTTGTTTTAAAATTAATATGATGTAAAAAAGTAGATGAACACTAGACCGTACCACCGACCGATGTTTTTCTCTCGAGAAGACCAGTGTTTTGCTCTAAGGGCCATTGACCTCAAGTATCCCGTTCTAGTAGTTACCCACCAGATCTCAATTGCTACCACCCTAATGTGCCATCCTAATGTCAGAAAATTAAAGCTAGCAAAAAATCATTAAACTTTTGCTAAGGAAGTTTTTCGATAAACCCAGTAGAATTTTTTTTATATTTTGGTTGCCGAACGTAGGGGTAGCCTTTTTAAATTTTTTTTCATTGGATTTTTCCTTTATACCAAAACACTGGTCTCCTCGAGGGAAACAAACGATATATCACACTTTAAAATCCGACTTTAAATGCCGAAGCTATACCGAAAAATTGAAAAAGGCGACCCCTACGTTCGGCAAAAAAATTTTTTTTTAATTGCCTTGCAAAAATACTTCATATTGTAGGGTGTACGGCGAACTTTTTTTTGCGGTACGGTCTAATGAACACTCCACATATAAAATATAAACATGTGTATGGGGGACATCTTTTATATAAGAGGAAAATGAAAATTAACACAATAAGACTAAAAAATCCAACATGACATTTACAAAAACCTGCTCAACCGCACATTGAACAACAGCCACTCATCCACACCCGTACACATAAAAATAAACCAACATTGTTTAATTAAAATGTCTGTCCAGTACTGTTCTCTTCGCTGTTAGAGTGGTTATACAAAAATGTGTGTATGTTTGGCCGTATATAAGTCTATCTAGCGACATATGTAAATTTCCTATAATGGCAGCTTCTTTTTATCATATCTGTTTTATAATAATATAGTTAGAATTTTGTTTTTTTTTAATTACTATGTGTTGAGTATTTTATTGTTTTATCTCTTAAACAATGACACGTGAAATCATGAATAATTTTCATTTCATATTTTTGTATCCAACATATCTATTTATTTTATAGTAATGTAATATTTCAACACTTCAAATGTATTTGATACCATTATAACGACTATTCTAAAGGATTAATTAATGTTTGGCATAGAAGAATAGCAAATTGTTATGTCGGCAAGATGATTTGTATTATTTTTGTTGTGTAATGAATGGAAAATGTTATTCGATTAGAAAAGATTAATGTTATTGTTGTAATTGTTATATTTGCAACTAAATATTTAGGTACAATTTTGACTTTGATAAATTGATTGAAATTGAAGAACATCTAAGCGTATGATTAATATTGTATTTTATGTATGAACATAATATAACGTATACGCACTGTATGACATTCTTAGAGGAGTTCTTTCGATTTGTTTCCCAGTCAAATAATTTATTTAGTGATAAAGTGAAGTAAATTTTAAAAGAGTCAAAATAGTCAAACTATCTATGGTCATAAGTTGACACCATGTTTTTGTTGAATTTTCTTAAAACTTGGTATAAGAATACCAAACGACTTGTTCGTGACTGACATGTATTTAACTAAGAATGATGAGTTTAATAATTTATGAAAAATTTAAGAGAGAGAAAAAAATATGCTTTAGACAGATAAGTGAAAAAGGAGAAATAAAATGTTTAGTTAATATAATAGTCTTCATCAGTTGTATTCTCAAAGCAAATAAAAAAATTTGCAAACTTTTTTTGTCAAGAAATAAAATTTATTCCATTCTTATGAAAGTTATTATAAATATAAATTTTAGTAAGTTTTTCGTTTATATCCCACATTTTAATTCAACGTGGGAATCAGTGCTCTGCAAAATTGAGGCAAACGTACAAATTTGTATCGTAAATGAAAACGTTGATAGAATTCTTATTAAATGAAAAGCGGAAAGCTTAATATAACAAGGGCAACGATTATCATGTACATAAAATCGAAAATATGCGTTTAAAATTTGCAGTAAAAAATTAAAAATATGTTCTTAAATATGCACGTAAATAAAAGTATGCACATAAAGCCAAAAAATGTGCACTAAAATCCAAAAATAAATATCTAGAACCAAAAAATTAATTTTAAGTATGTTGATTTTCAAAAAACATATATATGACTCGAGGACGTTTGCTAAAAATTATATCCAATATAAATTTCTAACTAGATGACAACATGATGTTTCCCGTTTTAGTTTGTAAAAAATTCAGATCCAAATAAATGGTTGCAGAACATCTTATAGTGCATTGGCATATGTTCTAGATTACGTTCTACAACCGCAGTGGCGGCTCCAGCTCAATTCTCGGGGGGGGGGGGGGGGGGGTGTTTTGGAAAATTTTTTTTTTTTTTAATTTTCACAAAAAATATTTTTTAATCCCTTTTGATTTGGCCATACACTACTTGTCGGACGTTTTTGGACTCCGCAGCGCAAGGTTAATGATTTGATGAGCGATGCTTTCATAAAGTCCAACGGAAAATTCTAAGTTATATTTTTCATCAAAAACTTTAATATTTGATACGTATTTGACATCCAACAAGGATAAGTTAGTAATGCCTAAAAAAGTTTATATTAAATAACATATAAAATCAACAATTGAAATTTCCGCACTCTATTTGAATTGTATGAAACTTGCTATAACTTGGATCAAATTTGCTATAGACTTTCCGTACATATTTGGGTCTAACTTTTGTATTATTTTAGCTATGTGACTAGTTGATATAAAGCTTCTGAAAGCGTGCCTGAAATTTGATTGAGATGATTACAAGGATTTAACTCAGAGATTTGTTTTTAACAACAATACAAAAAGTTAATATTTCCTGAAAAGTTTTGAAATTATTTTCATTATTTTTATATTCACTTTATTTATTAGAAGCTGATTTTTTATACTTCAGTTATAAATTTTAACTAAAAACTTCTCATATTTAAAAAATTCTTGTTTTTTAATTATTTTTTCGGAATGTTTCGCAGACTTCCTAGGATGCGATTAGGGACGCTCAGGGGTTCGTGATCAACATTTGGAAAACTTTGTATAATTAAATTTTCATATCGGTTTTGGTACAGCTGTGGGAGTCAGATGTCGTTATAAGCAAAAAGAATTACTGGCCAATTTTGCTTTGACGCTACACCAACATTCCGTATTTTAAAGTTAAAACACTTTACAGGTTGGGAGGAAGTGCAGGATCTAACGCTAGTCAATTACTCGTTGGCAATCAAAAATTGAGTATTTCAAAAGAAATTATTTCAGGAACATAACTATATACTCTACGATATCAACATGTATACTCAGGATTTCCGAAAGACAGACTGGAATAAGTTCAATACGATCCTTTGGAAAGACCTAAAAAAGAACTCCACCATATCTTTCCGAATGAAATTTGGAGAATTTCAAGTGAAATTAATTGTGAATTCTGTTTGGAATTTGTCAAATTAGATCTTAAATCTGAACAAAAATAACGGTAATTAATTGTTTTCTTACAATATTGAGAAAATTTTAAGAGAAATTTCGATTTTTTATTTCGAAATGAGAAAATTCTAAAATATAGTAGCATTTACCACTTCAAATTTAGAAAATTCCATTAGAAGTCTAGTTCTACAATTTTAATGAAAAAATTCAAAATAAAATTTAGTCTTTTTCCCAAAAGCACCGTAAGTGGTTTTTCACGTGGAAAAATTTTACTCGGACTTTAATTTTACTCAAATTTTAATTTAAATTATAAAAATTAACAATTTTTCAATTTTATATCGAAGAATATACAATATACAAAATACAAAGAATGTGATTTTTCCCCAAGAAAAATAATAGTCTTGTACATTAAATTTGCGTGAAAACAATCTCTACTTAGTTTTCACGTGAAATTCATTGTCGTGGAAAATTATCATTTTTCTTATATGGAGGAGTATAAATATTTTTTCACGTGAAATCCAAACAACTTACGGTGCTTTACTATCAAACAGTATTTTACTTTTAAAGTCGACTTTATATTTAAACGGCTTTGTTCATTTTGTGTACGAAAATCCTAAAGAAATATTTTTCATTTTCAAATATTTTAATTGGTTGAAAATAAATTAACCAATCAGAATGCTCCAAAAATAAACTAGGCCAAAGCATGCTGCCACCCAATAAAAATAAAAATAAACGCCCTTACTATTTAAATTTTCCAAATGTATATTATGGTTGACTTTAGTTAAAATTTAAATAGTAAGGGCGTTTATTTTTATTTAAAATATTTTCAATTAAAATTGGAATTTTGTATTAAAAAATGCGAAATTTTAAAATGAAATTAGAAAAATTTCAAACCACATTGATCTACATACAATTTTGAAAATCTAATTTGAAATTTAGATCTTTTAACTACATTTCTCCACAATCTTTAATTTTTTTATAATCAAAATTATCAGTTTTTTTAATGAATTTGTTAAAATTTCTATTGAGATTTTTTAAATGACGACTGCAGTCGTTAAATGGTTAAATGAAAATAAGGAAAAAAATTTTTATTATTATTCATAACAAATTTGTATTTCTTTCCTTTTTTCTCCTCTTTTTTCTCTCCTTTTTCCCTGTTTTTCCTTTTTTCTCTTCTTTTTCTCTCCTTTTACTCTTCTTTTTCCCTCCTATTCCTTTTTTTTTCCTTTTTTTCTTCTTTTTCGATTTCGCTGAGGGGGGGGGGGGGGAGGGGGGGGGGAGCGCGCATGTACAACCGGTTCTTTTTACTTTTTACATGGAGTTTGAGCTATTAACAACAGGTTCTTTCTTCCAAACTTGAATAGGCTGCTTTAGAAACGGTTTTTAAATCAGTCTTAAAACTGGTTCTGCCACATTGAGACCTTAGATTTTGACTTCCACGAATCAGTTCTAGAACCTCTTCCATGGAACTGTTCTAGAACATAATCATAGGCAACCGGTTTTAAGTCTTTAATTTGTTATTAAATTGTTATTTACTTCTAATTTGGAAAATGCAAAAATATACAGTTGTACCCAAAATATGCAATAATAATCATAAAAAATGCAAAAATATGCACTTAAAAGAAAAATGTGCAAAAATGAATACTAATATACCCAGTGTAGAAACGGTAATGACATATCATTATTTTTTGGACTGCCAGTAATGACACCCGCTTACCTTCTGCATTATTTTAAAACATATAATAATGAGTTACTGATAATTACTTATTTTTGTCTTTATTACAAATAGAAAATAATTTTCTAGATATTTTTAAAATTTTTTGAAATCTATTTTTAGATTCAATGTTTTTGAAATACTGGTAAGGATATATGTGACCACATATGTTTTGATTTTTTGTATGTTGGCGAGTAAGCTTACTTGTGTGCAGCAGGTCAATTATGTTTTTATCTATTAAATATTACATGTCGTTATAGCTCAGATGGTAGAGCTATTGACTGGCAATCTGTAGAGCCAGGTTCGATTCCCGCACCAGCCAATTTTATTTAAAACAAAAATACAATAAAAAATTTTTTTTATATAATTTATTTTTTTGAAAATCTATTTTTAGACTCATTATTTTTGTCAGTACTGGTAAGCACATAGGTAACGATATATTTTTTGTTTTTACGTATGCTGGTGTGTAACCATAACTCATTATTTTTCGCGACATCGCCATATAAAAGTAATAAGAAATGTAATAACAAAAGTAACTAGTTACCATTACCAAGTATGTAGTTACATAACCACATATCTGGTAATGATTTTCTACACTGGGTAACAGACAACTAAAATTTTTGTAGATTTAATAGTTCTTGTTTCATTAGCCGATTAATTACACAGAAAAAAGTTTTTATGTTTTTTTTAGCAATATTCATGAGTCACCCTGCATTTAGAAAAATATTTCAGATGATTACAAGGAAAATTCGTATATTATTTATTTGAATACATGTGAAAAGATATTACTTTTTTGTATGAAAAAAAAAAATAAAACAGATGTTTCCTTTTTTAAAATAATATTTTAAAAATAAAATACAGTCTAAATGAATAATTTTGGAACGATAACCTTAAATTTTTTCATGAAATCATGTTTTAAAAAACTGGGTAACCGGCAAATAATAACCGATTTTTGGTTCATTCGTATTTAGAAGTTTTTTGAAACAAGTCAGTTTTTTGAAATTAAAAATCCGACTAAAAGGATTTTGACTACGGTTTTGGTCACTCTACTGACTACAAACATACATTTGCATGAAAGCGGATGCCCTGATTATAACTTTCCTGAACGAATTTGTTGTTCTTTATCATTTAATATTAGAATTTTGTAAACAACTGATTTTTATATCAATTATAATGAGATTGTTTATGCAATAGTGTGACTTCATTAACATTTGTAATGTTTTTTATAATAAAAAATAATGCATTACCATTAAATGATATAAAAACATTTTTAAGTTTCAACTAATATTAATGAAATTAAAAATTAAAACTTCCCAACTGTACAAGTAATTGCACCAAATTCAAAGCTTTGGAAACGAATACTTATTTGCAGGAAGAAATGCGGTAAACGAAAATTGTACTTATTGTAAAAGTTAACGTCGAAGGTATATTATTGTATATGTCCGATAACAAATATTGACCAGAGACAAAAGCAAACGCAGACAGCGGTAGATGTTTGTTGAACCACATACTCATACTAAATTAAAACCACACACAAAGTAGACATTCAGAGCTTTAAAGAATGAACTTTTTTCTGGGTTAAATATAGAAAATCCTTTTTAACTGCATCTATTTCTATATAGTATTTTCAGGATCAAACATTTTCGAATTTTAATCGGAAACAAATTATTTATGAATATAAAATTAATAGTAATCAGCTTCAACACATTTGTAAAAAACATTAAGCATCTTAGATCCATCTTCTAGTATAACGATCGACCCAGAATCATTTTCATGAGTCAATTCAAATTGACCCGGCCCCTTCGTCTTTTAACAGCGTTTTGCAGGCGAAAAAAAAATTGAAAAAGTTACCAAACATTGACTGCACTTTCGTGGTTTTTCAATTATGTGCCTTAAAATTGCTAAATAAATCTTATTGATGCGAAAGATACAAATAAAACAAAACAAAAAATTATGACCACCATATTAGATTTAACTCAAAAACTGTCTGGCCGATATTCACATAGCGTAAATTTTCAGAAACTAGAGTAGCAGACTTAACAGAGAGTTTATAGCCCGGTACGCCGGTCTTTTCGAATATTGACGAAATTTGCATTTGGGCTTTCTAAATTAGGTTTTATTGAAAAACGAAAGTTCGCCATACACCGTCGAATCTAAATTATTTTTGCAAGGACGCACAGTGGGTTCGATGACAGCCAAACTGGCGATTAATTCAAGGAAGAGGTTTGAAGGCAAAAAAAAAAAAAATTACGAGATATTAGTTTTTTTGGATTAAATATATGTAGGTTAGTTTAAAAAAAAAACCTTTTTTATCCATGAAAAAACCCACAGCAGTTGGATTTATCGATTCCGATTTTAATGAAATTCACAATTAATGTTACAAGTTATCATAGTTCATAAGACCAGAAACTTTTAGACCCGACATCATTTCGGTTTCTAAAATACGGCATTTTGAAAATTGGATAAACATAAAAAATTTTAAAAGTGTTTTTACAAAGTCACTTATAACTATTAAACTTTACATCTGAAAACTTTTCGGCTCGTATTTAATTAATACAGTGCGATCAGGCATTTTTCGGATCAACATCATAAACAGATATGATGGTATGTTGTACCTCATTATTTTGTTTAATCGGGTAGACCCAACTTTTATTAGACCTCTTATTACATATTATATTTATTGCCCCAAGAAATTTACTTCCGGAATTCAGTCCGTTTTCCGGAATATGATGCAAATAGTACTGTAGCATTGACCTAGAAATAAAATCTTGTTGCCCGAACCGAATTTGGTTTCCAATACAGAATCGGTATTGAGAAATCGGTATTTCCGTTTTGAAGCATTTTCAGTACCGAATTTTTAGTAATGAATTCATGCGAACACATTTCAAATTATTTTTTGCTTTCAAATTCCTTATTTTGATGAACAAATATTTTCCGAACAAAATTTTTTCACTGAAAGATAGTTCCTTTCCCGAAAATTTTATATTTTATTTTGCTTAAAAATGAATTTTTGCACATTAACATTTACATTAAACAAAATCAGAAGAACGATTTCTTCAAGCGAAAAAATTCATTAGAAAAAGTTTTGTGCGTATCTTTTTGGTAATGTATCTTTTTTACCAAAAAAAAAAAAATAAAATAAAAACTGAGTGTTATTTCGTTGGATTTAAGATCAATTATTACAAATTCCAAATATAATTACAATTATTTTTACAACAAATAGAGAATAACTTTTGAAAAAAACTTTCCTAGAACCAATGGTTGACAATTCATGATTTTTCAAGTACTACCAAGCACTATAATCAGATTATATTGGTGGGGTTTTATCTAGGTTATAATGTAGGTTTAATTTTTAGTATTTAAATAAACTCTTAAGTAAATTTTTAGCATGAGAATCAATTCAAGTATTTACCAGTTATTGTTATATAAGAACAGAAATCACATGTTTTTACAAAGCTGTTCTTTTTTAAAAAATTTCTTAAACTTATTAAATTAAGTTGAAGAAGAAACTCTAAGAAAACTCTGACACTCACACGTATGTACATACATACATACACCCAGAAAACAGATTCGGTGCTGACAACTCCATTTGTTGCCAATCGAATGGTTCAGTTGCATCAAGTGCATTTTTCGTTTGCGGCTACCGAATTATTATTGATGCAACAGAAATTCGGTTGTCACAATCAAATTAGTCTTGCCTCAATTGGTTTTCTGTTGCATCAACTGAAAAATTCGGCTACCACAACCGAACCATGAGATTGACTACAAATGGGGTAATCAGCACTGAATCTGTTTTCTGGGTGTACATAAAACACATTTGACTAAAATTTACGTGTATTGTAACTGAAACGTACAGATACAGAAATGAATTTATAGTACTATTCAAGGTGTTCACTGGTTGAATGTAATGATAGTCAATCCAATGCAATATGCTAAATAAAAGGAACATGGTATGTCCTTCCAAATGTAAGACCTACCAATACAAAGAACCAAAATATTTTACACAGGAAACTAACTACAAGGAAAATTCATTGTAAACGTAAAAGCCACATAAATTGTATGTTTTGTAAAGGGCCTCTAGGTAGCTTTGGTTTTTCA
Source organism: Leucophora obtusa (assembly GCA_949987735.1). Classification (NCBI taxonomy): domain Eukaryota; kingdom Metazoa; phylum Arthropoda; class Insecta; order Diptera; family Anthomyiidae; genus Leucophora; species Leucophora obtusa. Next base: position 176,555,318 of record OX465297.1, read on the forward strand.
AAGTAAAAATGTGTGTGTAAATATATATGTTGTGTTGCTTTTATTACTGACCGATACCATAGTCTACGGCCTATTAAATCGTTGTTATGTTACTTCCTGAGACAATGACCAAAACATCCGTATTGTAAACCTCCCGTTTATATATAAAGAAGCCTGGTCATTGGTAACTCAACAGTAACAATAACAACGACGAGAACATGAGTAAAGGTTTTATCGTTCCCAAAACTCAAACTCTAAATATTCAACATGCATTCATGTTCCTACTGTGTGTACAAATAAAACTTTGTATGAAATCGTATATTTAGGTAAAATTACAATGTTCCTCTGCAAACACAATGAGCCCATAACATGATTTTACGAGGTACTTGTAAATGACATAACAAAAAAAAAATACCTTGTTGTCTTTAATTCCTTTTTACATATTACCCCCTCATCTTCCTACCACCCATTCATTATTCCCCTACAGTTTATTGTTTTTTCTAACAAAGCCAACACCAACAAAAATTTTGTTTCCTTTATCAAAATATTGTTGCATTGTAAACTTTTACTTTGTTCTGTAAAGCTCATTTGAATTTTGTTACTTTGTTTGTTCAGTTTGTATTTACTTTTTCCTTTTTCGATAATTTATGTCCTTGCGTGTGTTTATAGTCATCGTCACTTTTATAATTTGGTTATTTACGTTCCTTTTTCCAACTTCTTCTCTTTTATTGAACTGGAAAAAATTTAATTTCGGTGTAACTTCAAATACTCGTAGCATAAGTCTACAGTAAAGCTCAAATCAAAATATCAAATCTCTTCTCCAGGACGCTTTGGCAGTGGCCACGCATTTAACCTGTTTAAATGCGTTACAAAATAAATCTATGTAGCCAGACTTAAGCCAGGCTAAAGAGTTTTCTTCTTTGGTGTATTTTTAATGCCGATTTCCCTAGAAATGCCTTTCTGTATGGCCGGTTATTCGTTCCAAAGAAAATGTCTCATGTGATAGTCTCCGATTTTGATGAAATTTGGATATGTGATAGGGAATGTAAATCTAAGAACAACCTGTTTTATTATTTTGGACACTAATTTATGGATTTATGGAGAAAAATAATTGAAAAAATTGTTAAAATTTTTTTGGCAGCATATAAGATATTCAATTCAGAAGTGCTGAAAAATAGGAAAAATGTTCAAAAATGTATCAAAAAATGGCTTCGGGAAAAATTCTATAAAAGCAGAACTAGTATCGAAAGAATACTCGTAAGTCCGCGCAAACATATTGTGGGATTAATTAATACATGTTGACTTTTCAAGTCAACTGCCTATCTAAAACAAAGGTTCGTCCTATTAATACCAAACTTACAGTATTTATTGCCCTACAATGATACTTTTGACACGAATAAAAATTGAAGCAATTTTTTCAATTTTTCCGAAAGGAGAGTTTTACTTAATATATTATTTATTATAATTTAATGGAATTTCGAAAATTTTACAAATTTGAACACTTATCACAAATATATTTTTTTCTAATTCAGAACTAGTTCTGAATTTTTATTGTAATAGTAAACTCAATTTATCCAAAAAGCTGCAAAATGTTTTGTTTTCTGATTTTATTATAAAGCTTGGATAATTTTCTTTTCACATAGGAAGATTCATAGTGTTAATCGCCTCGGTTTTGGATAACTTATTCTTTGAATATCGAAGACAAAATAAAATTAAAACTTCGATGTTGGGGGAATTTAACCCCAAAAATCATAGGGCCAGACGTATACTTTTAAACCGCAGATACACGTATATTTTTCCAAGGGTCAATCGGAACCTCGTTATTTTGAAAAAAATGTGATTTTGTTTTACAGTGTAATTATTCAGTTAGATTATTTATAATCGTTAATATCACAAATTTTTGTTAATATGTTTGACGATATTTTGTCAAAATAACATCACATCAAATATTTAAATATCAAAATATAAATTTACTAAACAATATGTTAAATTGACGGACATGTTTTGTTAGATGTGTAGTGGTCACCCATTCATTAATTAAATATGGGTTTTAGTTGATTTCACAGCTGTTTTTGGTTCAGTATATCTGAATTTCAAAATTATCGGAGTTAATAACATGAGCTACATTCCTTTTTAGCGGTTTTCTACTCGCAATTATATCAAAATCTGATGTAAAATAACTGCAACTTACAATAATAAAAAATGGTATTGGTAATAGTAACGATATTTGTAATAATTTTTAAAGGTATCGGTTACAATACACTAATAGAAAAATTCTGTAAAAATTGTAGCTAAAATTATTGAAAATTAAAAAACTAAGATTTGAGGAAAAAATTACTGAAATTAAATAATAATTATCATTTTTTGTATATTTGAGTTAAATTTTCGTTATCCGCAAATAACAAATTAAACGGCTAAAATCAGTAAAAAATTTGGCTGAATAATTAGTAGATTAAAAAGTCACAAAAATGTAAAACTTTCAAAGCTTTTTAAATTTTTTGAATCCGGTTTAAAAACGATAACGCTAACCACCCTTGATTGGGGTATAAACAAAACTATTATAATGCAAACATATTTTAAATATAGCGGGAATTTAAATTATTATAAATGATCATATATAGCATAATATATGATCACATATGTGGCATATAAGCCATACATTTTGAGATATAATAATATATATCCTCTTATAAAAATTTGTTGTTTGATATGATATATTTTTATATATGATTATATATTATATTAAATGCTATAAGATATAATTATATATGTTTCCATATATGCTGCAATCCCAGTGTAAAAACGGTAATGACATATCATTATTTTTTGGACTACCAATAATGACACCCACTTACCTTCTGCATTATTTTAAAACATATAATTATGAGTTACTGATAATGACTTATTTTTACCATTATTTCAAATAGAAACTAATTTTCTAGATTTTTTAAAAAAATTTTTTGAAATCTATTTTTAGACTCAATACTTTTTAAACACTGGTAAGGATATATGTAACCACATATTTTTTGATTTTTTGCATGTTGGCGAGTAAGCGCACTTGTGTGCAGCAGGTCAATTATGCTTTTATCTATTAAATATTATATGTCGATTTACCTCAGATGATAAAGCTATTGACTGGCAATTTGTAGACCCAGGTTCGATTCCCTCACCAGCAAATTTTATTAAAAAAAAAAAATACAATAAAAAATATTTTTTTTTATATAATTTATTTTTTTGAAAATCTCATTATTATTTTTGTCAGTACTGGTAAGCACATAGGTAGCGATATATTTTTCGATTTTTCGTATGCTGGTGTGTAACCATAACTCATTATTTTTCGCGACATCGCTATATAAAGGTAATAAGAAATGTAATAACAAAAGTAACTAGTTACCATTACCAAGTGTGTAGTTACATAACCACATATCTGGTAATAATTTTCTACACTGGGATATTAACAATATAATTTGTTATTATTGACCCACGTCAATAATATTTTCTATGTGTTTAATATATACTTATATGTAGGCACATATAACCTGAGAGACCCTTCCATTGAATCCCAGCTCGGGCACAAAAAATTTTTTTGCTTTACTTTTTTCACTCAATTTAATTTACTTTTTGCAAAGGATTGCTTAGTTACCCAGTGTAGAAAATCATTACCAGATATGTGGTTATGTAACTACATACCCGTGTAAAAAAGTTTATATCTGACCAGATATTTTTGGTTCTCAATAGATATGATTCAATCTAATTAGATCCTGTACCAGATCACATCAAATATGAATTGATATGGTATATGTGATAATACCTTATGGCAAGATCTGATAAGATCTAGTGCCAAATTTGTTCAAATCTAAAGTGATCTGGACAAATGCGCAAGATATGCCTGGATCTAATCAGATCTAACTAGATCTCAAATTTGTCCCCAATTTTGAGATCTGATTAGATCTGGTAAGATCTACGAAGATCTGGCCAGATATGCCTAGATCTGATCACATCTAATTAGATCTCAAATTTGTCCCCAATTTTGAGATGTAATTAGATCTGGTAAGATGTGCTGAGATCTGGCCAGATCTGATCTTTTTTACACGGGTACTTGGTAATGGTAACTAGTTACTTTTGTTATTACATTCCTTATTACCTTCCCAAATTTAAATTTTTTGCAATTTTCTAATAAATGCTAGATTAGCGCCATCTTGAGGTGGCTTTTTGAAACAACTAATAAAGTTGTAAACAATATAACATTACAACCTTTCCCGAAAGGTATTACTTATGAAAATCGGATAAAAAATGTGGCAACTAGAGGCAAAAGTAAAAAAATTATTTTCTGCTTGATGATAATGATGAGAAATGATGATAATTATGTTGATGACAACAAGGAGAAAATAATTTAACTAATATACTTTTACCTCTAGTTGCCACATTTTTTATCCGATTTTCATAAGTAATACCTTTCTGGAAAGGTTGTAATGTTATATTGTTTACAACTTTATTAGTTGTTTCAAAAAGCCACCTCAAGATGGCGCTAATCTAGATTTATTAGAAAATTGCAAAAAACTTAAATTTGGGAGCCTCGAAAATGATTTTTTTGATATGTCGTAGTGGAACTTTTTTTTCCCCCATGCTAAAAGCTTTCGAAAAATCGAGTACGCAATATCAAAAATTTTTTATCCATACAATTTGACCCGCCCTAATGTATACATGACTTGGAAAAAGGTAATTAATTATATTCTTGCAAAACAAACAAAAAATAAAAATCGTTGATGTTTTTCACTCTCGGAATTTTTGGTGAAGAAGTTAAAGAAAATGTTTGTTGGAGGGTCTCCGATTTATATGGCTCCAAAGCCTAATTATCAAGAGTACCCAGTGTAGAAACGGTAATGACATATCATTATTTTTTGGACTACCAGTAATGACACCCACTTACCTTCTGCATTATTTTAAAACATATAATAATGAGTTATAGATAATTACTTATTTTTATCATTATTTCAAATAGAAAATAATTTTCTAGATTTTTTTGAACATTTTTTGAAATCTATTTTTAGACTCAATATTTTTTAAACACTGGTAAGGATATATGTAACCACATATTTTTTGATTTTTTTTCATTATTTTTCAAAATAATTTTTTTACTTTCTAGTTGCCACATTTTTTATCCGATTTTCATAAGTAATACCTTTCGGGAAAGGTTGTAATGTTATATTGTTTACAACTTTATTAGTCGTTTCTAAAAGCCATCTCAAGATGGCGCTAATCTAGCATTTATTAGAAAATTGCAAAGAATTTAAATTTGGGAGCCTCGAAAATGATTTTTTTGATATGTCGTAGTGGAACTTTTTTTCCCCATGCTAAAAGCTTTCGAAAAATCGAGTACGCAATATCGATTGCTAAATCGACTCACCCTAGTATACATACATATATATAAATTTATATAATTATATACAACTTAATAACACGAACATTCATGTAGTCAGTTATTTTGTATAGCAGCGTGTGGCTGAGTGAGTTAAGTTACCGCCTGCAATTATAGCAATCTGGGTTCGAATCCTGAAACTGAACTTTCCAAAATCCAATGTTCTTTGTTTAAAAAGTCACCTACATTATTTTTATTGCATTTCTATTGGCAAAAGTTACTACAACATCAAATTCAACAACTTTTTATTGTCAAATTTGGTGGGAAACAGTAAAAGTGTGTTTTTATTGACTAAAAAAAATGTTATAAAGATACGGTTTAGTGGACAATTTTTTGTGTGCTAAGGTCAAGTGTTAAGAATAATGTTAAATACAAATAATGTTTTTCTTTTTATATCCGGACATAGTCGTTATAAACAAAATAAAACGACATAAAATTAGAATTAGTTGATGTTTTCTTAAATAAAGTTTGTAGTATATAAAAAAAAGCTTATGAATGAGTAAAAAAAGTCAGTGAAAGATGTTTAGAGATATATTTTTATAGTTATTAGTGCTAGAAATATTTATAACTATCATAAGTTGATTTAATTAAAAAAGCAGTCATAAATAAAAGTTCTTAATTTCATTTGTGAGGGTATAGATAAAGGTCAACGTGGTTTGTGACTTTACAAAAGTATTTCATAGCATAGATCATAATATTCGCATCAAGAAATGGTATTTGTGGACAAGAAATGAATGTATTCAGAAATTATTTGACAAATAGGAAACAATTTGTTCTAATGAACGCATATATACACTGGCGAGCAAACGTGAGTGCATGTCAGTACTTGAGGAAACTTATAAGTCCAGGCTTAAAAATATCAGCCAAGGGGCTAAGTATACTTTTCTGAAACCAAAAGATTTGCTTATTCTAAATCTGGCCTCAGAAATGTCATTCCATATCAGACTTTCGAGCTATATAAATGGGAAAGGAAAAACTTAGCTTTTCTTCAAAATATTTCGAATCGTATATTTCCTCGAAAAAATATTTTAAACTAGATTCGTAACGACATCTGAATACATAGCTCTTCCTTTTTAAAATTGTTTTTGAATTTTTCTGAAAACACATTTGTTTACGGATTAATCGTTTTTTGAAATTTGGGCCTTTTATTTTTTTTTACAATTTTTCTTTGAAATTGCTGTGAAAGCAATGTTTCGCTTACTAAACAATGTCTCGCTTACGAAACAAGTGCGAATAACGAGTTACCCTTAGCGAAAGAATAAGTAGTTCACAAATTTAGAATAAGTGGTTACTCAGAAGTTAGGAAAGATGTGGTTACCCTACATTGTGAAAAAGTTGGTCATATTGGAAATATAACTTTTTACCTCGGAAAATTTTCTATTCAGTTGGAAAAATGTTCGAAACAACCCAGTATAGAAAATCATTACCAGATACTAGTTACTATTATTATTACATTTCTTATTACCTTTATATGGCAATGTCGCGAAAAATAATTAGTTACACACAAGCATACGAAAAATCAAAATATGTAGTTACCCATGTGCTTACCAGTATTGATAAAAATATTGATTCTAAAAATAGATTTTGAAAAAAATTAGTTATATAAAAAAAATATTTTATTATTGTAAAAACTTTTTTAATAAAATTTTCTCGTGCGGGACTCGAACCTGGGACTCCAGATTGCCAGTCTCCACCTCTACCATCTGAGCTATCTCGACATGTTATATTTGATAGATAAAAACATAATTAACCTGCCGCGCACAAGTCAGATTACTCGCCAAAAAATCAAAAAATATGTGGTTACATATATCCTTACCACTGGTGAAAAAATATTGAGTCTAAAAATATATTTCAAAAAAATTTACAAAAAATTTTAGAACATTACTTTATGTTTGAAATAATGATAAAAATATGTCATTATTGGTAATGGATTATTTTTTTATTTTGAACTTGTGGAAAAAGTAACTAGTTATTAGTAGCTCATTGTCATTACTGGAAGTCCAAAATATAATGATATGTCATTACTGTTTCTACACTGGGAATTTAATAAATAAAATATTCCCAGTGTAGAACGGTAATGACATCATTATTTTTTGTGCTACCAGTAATGACACCCACTTACCTTCTGCATTATTTTAAAACATATAATAATGAGTTACTGATAATGACTTATTTTAATCACTATTTCAAATAGAAAATAATTTTCTAGAAATCTATTTTTAGACTCAATATTTTTTAAACACTGTTAAGGATATATGTAACCACATATTTTTTGATTTTTTGTATGCTGGCAAGTAAGTAAGTAAGCTATTAAATATTACATGTCGATATAGCTCAGATGGTGGAGCTATTGACTGGCAATCTGTAGACCCAGGTTCAATTCCTGCACCAGCAAATTTTATTAAGAAAAAAAAATACAATAAAAATATTTTTTTTAAATAATTAATTTTTTTGAAAATCTATTTTTACACTCATTATTTTTGTCAGTACTGGTAAGCACATAGGTAACGATATATTTTTTGATTTTCCGTATGCTGGTGTGTAACCATAACTCATTATTTTTCGCGATATCGCCATATAAAGGTAATAAGAAATGTAATAACAAAAGTAACTAGTTACCATTACCAAGTATGTAGTTACATAACCACATATCTGGTAATGATTTTCTACACTGAGAATAATATAAAAAGGAATAAATCAGTACTTATTTAATCAATTACCAGTAAGTGATTACTTTGCAACAATATATAAGTACTTCTATAACTTATTTTCAGTAAGTCATTATTTTGTATTTTAAAGTAATGCAAAAGGTAATGACCTATCATCCGTAATCCGTATGGTAATGACCTGTCATTACCATGTTTTTGCTGGGAATCTTTTAATATATAATGCCTTAATTCAAAGTCATTTTACTGAGATAAAATCACTTCAACGGGTATAGATCAGAGCGTTTAAAGTGGTAGGTGCCAAATATTTCATTACCACACCCAATAGTTTAAATATACAGTTATATATTTCATACAGATGTACCAATTCATGGCCCTCTATAAAATGCAGCTTTGATATATATTTTTAAGTGCATTTATAATATCGAATATCATACTTTGAAATTTCTAAGAAATCAACACTCATTCAATACGAGGAATTACAAAAACTTAGCAGTGGCCTTTTGTGGTCAAACAAAGGATAGAGTATATTGCTTGTCGTGAGTTCAACGACTTGCCATAAAGTTTCAATGATATAAATCTCGACATTTAACCTTCGCACTCCTAAAGATTTTAATATGCGTCGTATTCTGAAACCCACCCGGGTGGGTTCTTCATATTTTACACACATTTTAAATAAAAAAAAAATGCATTTACTCCAACATATAATGGGTTACATAATGGGTTAATGAAGAAGAGATGAAAAAAGAATAATAACAAAAAAACTATAGAAAGTATGGTTAACAATATATACCGTGAAGCATAAGCATGAATACCCTAGAAAAAATGATTTTTATATATTCATATATGATTTTTATACAATCATTTATGATTTTATACAATTATAACTTGTCGAGTATTGTGAATAATATATTTTTATATGATTATATTAAAAGATATTTAATTATATAAAATTATATTAACCAGATCCACCATTTTCCGGATCAAATAATATATTTTTTATATAATTATATTAACCCATACATGGTTTGATCCGGAAAATGGTGGATCTGGTTAATATAATTTTATATAATTAAATATCTTTTAATATAATCATATAAAAATATATGTTTCACAATACTCGACAATTTGTAATTGTATAAAATCATAAATGATTGTATAAAAATCATATATGAATATATAACGAGTAAAAAGGTTAAAGTCGGGCATGCCGACTATACAATACCCTACACCAGTCTGGTGTATTGTTTGGATCCGAAATTCGAATGGGTTAAAATGGGGCTTATGTCAAAATTTTCTATAATGTGAGTCAGCGCACCAAATTTCATTAAAATATCTTAATATTTGCGACCTGCAGTTTGTAACCAAGCCAATTTTGGGGGGACCCTTATATGGGCACTAGTTCTAAACATGGAGCGATGTTCACCAAAATCAATAGGCTTCGTCCTTGGGCCAACATAGGTCTATGTACCAAATTTCATCAAAATATCATAATATTTGCGACCTGCAGCGTATAAACAGTATAATTTTGGTAGGACCCTTATATGGGCACTAGGTCTAAACATAGACCGATGTTCACCAAAATAAACAGGCTGCGTTATTGGGCCAATATAGGTCTGTGTATCAAATTTCATCAAAATATCTTAATATTTGCGACCTGCAGCGTATAAACATTATAATTTTGGTAGGACCCTTATATGGGCACTAGGTCTAAACATGGACCGATGTTTACCAAAATCAATAGGCTGCGTTATTGGCCGAATGTAGGTCTGTGTACCAAATTTCATCAAAATATCTTAATATTTACGACCTGCAGCGTATAAACAGTATAATTTTGATAGGACCCTTATATGGGCACTAGGTCTAAACATGGACCGATGTTCACCAAAATCAATAGGCTGCGTTATTGGGCCAATATAGGTCTGTGTACCAAATTTCGTCAAAATATCTTAATATTTACGACCTGCAGCGTATAAACAGTATAATTTTGGTAGGACCCTTATATGGGCACTAGGTCTAAACATGGACCGATGTTCACCAAAATCAATAGGCTACGTTATTGGGCCAATATAGGTCTGTGTACCAAATTTCATCAAAATATCTTAATATTTACGACCTGCAGCGTATAAACAGTATAATTTTGGTAGGACCCTTATATGGGCACTAGGTCTAAACATGGACCGATGTTCAAAAAAATCAAACTTGTTCGTCCTTGGGCCAACATAGGTCTGCGTACCAAATTTCATCAAAATATCTTAATAGGTGCGACCTGTAGAGTGCGCACAAGATTGCATGGACAGACAGACAGACAGACAGACGGACGGACGGACGGACAGACGGACATCGTTAAATCGAAATAAAAAAAAATTCTGAACCGATCGGTATACTATAAGGTGGGTCTACGACCAATATTTTTTGGTGTTACAAACATCAGCACAAACTTATAATACCCTGACCACATAGTGGTGTAGGGTATAATGACCACATAGTGGTGTAGGGTATAAAAATCATTTTTACTAGGGTATGCATAATTTCTTGTTCAAACTTCTTTGTAATTTGTATCAACAAATTATTTAAAACAAGGACTAACAATGAATAATAAATTTTAGAAAAATTTGTAAAAATATTATTATATTTTGAATAATAAATGAATAAAAACAATATTTTCAACAAGGAATTATGCTTTCTGTACTATTTTTATACTAAATAGTGATTAAAAACACAATATTCTGAAACAAGTCCCCTGGGTGGGTTTCAGTCGACGACGTAGAAAAATTGAAAAACTAAAGAAAAAAATTATAAAGAATATTCGAATCTTGAATAATTTAACAGTTTCTGATAAAAGTGAAAAAATTAGTCACTGGTCGAAAGCATTTTTTGTTTTGACCAAAAATCGTAAAGTTATCGATTGTTGAAAATCCAAAAAACCCACCCGGGTGGGTTTCAGGAGTGCGAAGGTTAAACAAACTTTAAAAGAATACTTACTGCAATATTTAGCAGAACTTCTGATGTTAAAACTCTTTGATTTTAAATATGTTTATTTATTAGTTAAAACACCCTTTTGCCAGGCACTTCTATTGCATAGTGAAATATTTGAATAAAGTTAGTAGAAAAATTATCAAGTGTTTTCCTAACAAATGTAATGCGCCTCATAAATACTTAATATTTTTGTGTGCCATTATATAGAGGCAACTGACTTCTAAACAAAATTTAAAAATCTGTTAACAATCTCATAATTAAAAATCCTATTAATTTTTTACAAAGTTGTTTTAATGACAATTAAAAGCGCTTATTATCGCATTAAAAAAGTTTTTTTTTTTTATTTAACACTACCCACATACATCAAACAAAAGTTTATGATAAAGGTTCCTTTTTGCTAGACAAACCCAACAAAATACACTGTGCAACACTAGCTGTATTTTGTCTCATGCCTATCAACGTTAAGTATTTAAAGCAAATATACCCCTATAAACAATTTCACTGGAATTCAAGTTGAAATCAAGTTTAATTCCAGCCCTGTTTTCCAGTTTCAAAGCTTGAATACAACTTTTATTACATTTTATTTCAATAGCATACTCCAGCAAAAGGGAAACAAAAATTCAAGTTTGAAATATTTTTGTTAAATATACAAATTCTAGAATTTGAATTGTACTTTACTTCAAACAAAATTTAAAGCACTTGAATTTTTAAAATCTATGTGCTTATTGGGACGTTAAACCGATTGTAGTATAAAAAAATTTTAAACAGGTTATGTTCATAATTTTTCTATTATAATCGAACGTACGTCAGCAAAAGTTTTTAGGAAGTAACGCGAATAAGTTACGTTAGATGTATAAATGTTGAGTTTTTAACGTTGATAATTATCCGTGTTGAAAGTTAACGTACATACAAAAAGTAATATTTTAGTTTTCGTCTTAAATGCGTTTTTCTGCACTTTCAGCTTTTTTATGAGTTAACGGTTATAGTTAAGTCGAAAACACAGCTACTATTATCGGTGGTACATAATTCCTATGCCAGATGTTTGCATTACGCTAGTATAGCAAAACCTCTAAAGGGCTTGCCTCTGTGTAGATCAAGTCCAATTTTATGAACATATAAAATTTGAATATTTTGACCATCATTTGTATAAAATTTGCCCAGCAAAAACAGATGTTACCAAGTAATTAAGCGAGAAAGTGGCACAAAAATGGTTTGACTAGTTACCAGGCAATTTACTCGCTTATTTACATTTTTGCACGATGTTACAAATTTTATGGTTACCCTCTCGCTTACAAAAAATGTACTACACTTATAGAAAAAATCTAGTAGAAAAAATAGTAACACAATAAGTAATCAAACTTTGCAAGTTTCTAATTAATTTTTTGAAAATGACAGGTTCAACATATTCTAAGAAAAAGTGCACATAAAATTTCGTTGTGATTAGAAGAAGACAGTTATTGGCTCTTATTTATGCATTATTCCATACATTATTATTTTAGACATCATTATGAATACTTTAAACCAATTTTATGACTTTAACCTTACATCGGCAAATCATTTAGGGGTTTAACTACACTAACGTTGTGCAATGTAACTTTTGTTGATTTCCGAAATTATGACCCTTTTGTTGTTGCATAGTGTTATTATAAATTTCATCATTAAAATTTTTTAACTGGAAGAAACCCTTCATTATGGCTACTAAAGCTGTTTTATAATTTATTGAGTTAGAACCAAAAAAAGTGAGAAAACAACAAACTTCAAATAAAAGAGTTAAAAAATTACTTAATATTTTGTGTTTAATGATTACAACTAAACACAACCGCTTAAACCGCAAAAATATCTCTACTGCAAAAAAAGGACATTGAAAATAATATTCTAAGAAAAAATACTATTGTAAATTTTAAACGCTAAAACTTTGTAAATTAATCATAACACAAAACCAATTTTAACTTGTCAAGTTTAAGAAGATGAACAAAAAAAAAAAAGAACAACCATCCATACACAATAAAATATGTATGGAGGTGTTGTACAGATATTATGATAGAATAAAAAGAAGGACATTGAGCATTGAAAAGAAAATGCCTCAGGGGATAAAAAACTACAAAAAATGAAAGTCATGGATATATGTACAAATCAACAATAACAAGGAGCTGACATTTGGCTTGGCTTTTTATGTCATTTTTCTTCTTTTATTTTTTGGAATGCCAGTAATGACATCAGCTTACAAACTTGTCATATCAACAAAATAATTAATTGATTTAGTTAAAAATGTTGTTGAAATGGAAATTGAATTTTAACAATTATTTTTGTTTTGAAATTATTATTTTTACAAAACTGATAACTTAATAGCTTTTTAATGGGTCGCAATATATTCAGCTTTTCAAGCTCTGCCCTGTAGAAAAATGTAAAAAAATTGGCGTTTTTTGACCGCCAAAGATATATGGAATGAGCTAGGATTAAAAAAATTACGCCATTCTGTTTTTATGCAAACATAATTAAAAAAGTGATGATAGCCCAAAATCAAATTTTCAAAACAAACTCTAATAATTAGAGTAAATTTATTAAAAAAAAAATTATTAGAGTGTAGCTTTAAATTATCTTAATTAGTATCTCGGAAATGGAGCAGATAGTTATATAATGCAGAAAAAAGTGTTGCAAATTACTTGTTATTTACATATATACCGAAATGAAATCTTAAACCTAAACGGTATACAAAATTCGTATTTGCCTCATAGAAAATTCTTACATGTTTTGTTTTCTCTTTTAACAATTTGTTAAAGTATTGATGTAGAAAAAAATGTAACTGTTAGACAATATGAATCAGGGATGATAAATGGAATTTTTCAAATAGTACCAACTAGCTTAAAAAATAGTACTTTTTTGTCCTCTATAGTACTAGAAAATTTTCTCATTTAATTTTCTTTTTTTTATCAGTATAAATTAACAAATAAAAAATTAAGAGTTCTGTTATATCTAACTCGTACACCAATAAAAATTTTAGTTAAAGCTTCTAAAAATTAGTTAAAAATTATCTGCAACAAATTTATCTGAATAACTAGTAGACTTGAAAAATACAAAAAATGTAAAATTTTGTTTTTTCGATTTTTTTAATGAGTATAAAAATCTAACCTTCTGAAATCAGCAGCTACTATTTTTTTTAGCAACCATTTCTGTTGATTTTAGCGGGATATATTGCTATCTGCATTCAACTAAAACTAACTTAAAAATAAAAAAATTTTTGTAGATATAACAATTTGTTTTTGCTATTTTTATTCTACTAATTTATAATATTTATTCTAAAATTTATAATTTGTTATTTTCAATGAACAAAACGTTAACTTAAATTTTGTAAATTTAACAGTTTTATTTTTAACTTATTTCTCACAAAAATCTGCTAATCTCAACAGTGTCTGTTGTATGGGCATTTTTAACTAATATTTGGTGGCTTTTTCGGAAATTTTGTAGGTTTATTTCTGTGAGTATTCAGCTTCGTTTTAAAGCGAATATTCTTTTAAAGGTATTTACGAGTTCCCTATAAAAACAATATGGGTTTTCATATAAACTCGAATTCTATTCGTAAACGGTATAAACTGGGAATGTTTATGAGTTTAAAGCGGCCCATACATTAAGGAACATTCGTGAAAAAATTCCCATTTTTTGTGAATGTGTGTGTTTATGTGAGCGTGTTGACTTCGTGCAATTCGTGTTTACAAAATTTTTTGATATTTTTTGTTCCCTACTCAATGTTCCTTAATGTATGGGCCGCTTAATGTCAGACTCCATACATAAAAATTTTGTATTGTATTTATACTAGGTTTACAAGGAACTTACGAGTTTATATGAAAACCCCTAATAATTTGCATTAATATTAAAAAATGCACAAAAAACTTAAAAATAGGAAAATGTGTTAATAGTACTAAATGAGTCAGAGGAGTACCATAGTACTTTTGAAGTTCCAATAGTACCATAAAAAGTACTATAGTACCAACTTTATCATCCCTGATATGAATACATATTTTATATGCGATGATAAAAAAAAACGGTGAAAAAAATTGACGAGTGTTATAGTTCAAGGTAAATTATCCACGAGACAAGCACGTACACATTTGAATATATCTACTGCTACTAGTACAACGACTATGACAGTTGTTATTCAGTAAAAAAAAATAACAGGTTGTTATGATGTTACACGAGCTTACACATACAACAACAACAACAACAACAACAACAAAAAACAACTATGTGTAATGGAACTTGCATGCGGATGTTTTGCGGTTGTTTAGCATTTGAATTGTGTTTTCACTTTTTCCCAGACTACAAGTTATCTGTTTTATAAATTATAATAAGAAAAATATGAACGTCCCAGCGAAACGTGTATCAGTTCGAGAACTAGTTCCTTATATCTATCCAGGTAGAAAATTGCAAAGGGGCCAGCACTGGCAAAGCACCGAAATAGGTGGTATGAGTGCTTGTTAAGAGCGCTTTCCCAACGCCCAAATGATAACACCATTCCACGGTGGTGCCAATGCTTTACCAAGCTCTGGGAAAGCACCCATAAACATAAAAATCAAATGCTTTGCCAACGCTCAAATAACAAAATTAAAGTGCTTTTCTGACACCCAAATGATAGCACCAAAAAAGATAAAAATCAAATGTTATTTTCCTTGCCACCAAATTATGAGCCCTCATCACTGAAGAATCTTAAATTACTCTAAAAATAGACGATTCTTGGAGTTATTGTATGGTGGAGTCAAAAATTATTTAAATATCCACTCTTAGTGTTTCTTTTTCAAAAACAAAATAATGTTATAGGAAAACAAGCGCTGGGAATACACCCTTTTCAAGCGTTGGGAAAGCGTCCAAATTTAGTGCTTTGCCAGTACTTCTTTTTGTAAGACCGCGGTCTACTGGCGCTTTGCCAGTGCTTCTTTTTTGTTACCACACATAATTTCCACCTGGGTAGTCTTCTATTGTTACACTCTCAGAACAATTCCGTTGTGCCAACCGAATTTTTTCCAACCGAGTTTGCTCGGTTGCTGCAACCTCGTAATTCGGTTGCCTCAACCGAATTCAGTTGTGGCAACCGATAATTCGGTTGTTGCAATTATTCTGAGAGTGTACCCATGATTTTTATTTGAAATTGGCACTCTTAGAACTATTTCTAGGGAATCGTTTGAGGAAAACTTACTAGTTCTACGGAATGCTTCTAGACCCCATATTCTTTAATTCGTGAATTTTGTATGAAATTTTCACGCTTAGCCCTAGTTCCAAAAAGCCATCAAGGAGCATTAGTACCTTATGTATATCGGTTTTAAAACTAATATTTTACTGCAACAGATTGAAGAACTGCTAGTTCAAAATTTTGCAAAAATATATTGATTTGTTAGTGAATAGTATTTCAAGGAAAAATATTCAAAAATAGACGAACCCAGCCAGAAATTCCGGAGCGCTCATAAATAAGACTTTTAAATGGCTCATAGGAATGATTATTGTTTTTTTGAAAACACAGTTTTTTTGGTAGAAAATATGAACCCTCAGAAAACAATCCAAAAAGTTGTCTCTACAATCTAAAAAGCTGTCTCAAAACGAGGGTTAATTTTTCGGACACAAAGAAGAATCCAAAATTATTTAAATTTATGAAGAAAATTTCGATTTTATACGTTCTTTTTTCTGAGTCATTTCTGAGTACACAGGGGGCTCTTTTGGACGGACCACTTTCATAGGAAAAAGTGGAAAAATGTTTATGTTTTTGGAGCTCATTTCTGATCATTAATGATCATCTTTGTTTGCTGGGGCTCTTTTTTTTTGGTAGAAAATATGAACCCTCAGAAAACAATCCAAAAAGTTGTCTCTACAATCTAAAAAGCTGTCTCAAAACGAGAGTTAATTTTTCGGACTCAAAGAAGATTCCAAAATTATTTAAATTTATGAAGAAAATTTAATTTTATACGTTCTTTTTTCGGAGTCATTTCTGAGTATACAGGGGGCTCTTTTGGGCGGACCACTTTCATAGGAAAAAGTGGACAAATGTTTATGTTTTTGGAGCTCAATTCTGAGTCATTAATGATCATCTTTGTTTGCTGGGGAAGCAATATTCATACTGATAACACTGTACAATACAAAAAAAAAATAACAAGGTTCTGACAAATGATTATGGTAGAGACCAAAAAAATATAAGTTTATCGGCGTTTTAAAAGTTTACGTCTGCCCCTATGTTTTTGGGGGGTTAAATTTCTCCCCTTTTTCAAATGTTTATTGTGAATCGGCATAGGAAATCATGTGAATCTTCCATTGTAGAATGTGTTCAGCGGACTTAAGTAGAATACTACGAGGAATATTTTTGTGGAACATTTTAACCCTCTAACTCGGCAATGAAAGGGACTTTTTGGCCCGTTTTTAAAAAGTGACAAAACAGATCCGCAAGTTGAAGAGGTAGATGCTTAAAATGTTCCGCAAAAATATTTGTCATGAAATTCTACTATAAGTCTCTGAGGACATCAAAGCTAAAAATTTAATTTCAATGCCAAAAATAGGTCAAAACTTAAAACTAACCCAATTTTGCAAATGTTTATTAGGAAACCATCTGAATCTTATTTCATACACAGAGTTGAATAGAATCAGCTGAGATATCTTAAGAATTAAGGTTCAAAGCAAAAAAGAGTAATAATAACAAAAGGATAAAAATAGCATTGTTAAATTTCGTTGATGTTAGTCTAAGTTGAGTTGTTGATAACAAACTCGATTTGCTTTCAACATTCATATAAGTAGACGATTATCAAATATTAACCCACTCAAAGGCGAAAGGCACTGATGATGGCTTTGTAGCGAAAGCCGAAAATGCGCATTCTGCCTTGCTGGTCTTATCGAATTTTTTCAATAATTTTTATTCTTTGTAATTTACTTGTAAAAATTGTATCATCTTTCTTTGATTTGAAAATAATTTAAACAGAAAGTGATATTAATTTATGATCTTGAGTCAAACTAAAATAACATTCATTTACTTAAAATAACAGATCAACTAAAAACTTTTCCCCCATTACAGTTTTACGCTAAAACTTAACAGAAACGTTGTTCGATTTTTATGATCGATATTTTTAATGAAAGCTAAATGGCTTGTTTTTGACCTCCTTCTCTGAAATTATGCCAATGTGTGGCTCAGAATTTTTTTCTATGTCGATTTACCGATAGTGGCACAGGAACTCATTTAGAGCTTATTTTGATCATTATTCTAAAATCGGTTAGAATGGTTGATAGTCAGAGGTTCCTGTCATACAAAGGTTATTACTGAATTTGATCTTAAAGGTATTCAAATATACAAAACAATTGTAATCTGTTTATTATTTGGGTTATAAATGTCAGGATAGATAACTGATGTTTGAATTTGACAAAGGAGGAATTGTATTTGTTTTATTTAAAATTGAGAACGAAAATAAAATTAATGTGACCCTTTCGGTAGGGGCAACCGAATTACGAGATTCTGGCAATATTGTTGGAACAAATCGGTTATCATAAGTGAATTGTAATAAAGGTATACTACTGTAAAAATTAAAGTGTAACAAATAAGAGTCACTCTAAATTCACTAAATTTCATCTATTCCACAACCCCTCCAATATTAGTTATACACCCACCGACGGCCCCTTACATATAAATACTACCAGCAAATACTGTATAAAATTTACACGCAAGCTCCCTATAGCAAAAAGGAAAATAACGATTAATCAATAATATTCTAAAGGAAAATGTTCATGTGCGAGAATGTGACATGCTAGAGCAGCGTTGGCAAGACTTTTTTGTTGAGTGCCAAAAAAAAGGTAAATTTTTTGTAATTTGTCGCGTACACCTTATGTTTATTTTTCTTTTAAGGATTTTTAAGATGCGAAAAAAATGTCCTCTAAATAATTGCATAATGGGGTAACACCCTAACTTAAGTCAAAACTTTTACAAAAAAAAAAAAAACAGGGACCGAAAATAACAGTTATTTTTGAATTTTTAAACAAAAAAAGCATATAGAACTAAATGTTGGAGAACTAATTCAAGTATATCGTAATGACCCTTGTGGACTAGTCTTCCAAAAAATTCTTAAAGTTTTCAATATATTTTTTTGGGTAAAAAGAAAAGTTATTTTCTGACTTTTATTTATTAAGTCACCATAACCTCCTAATAAAAGCAAAGTTTTTTTTTATTTTAAATTTTCAACAAAAAAGTCGCATGCCACCAAAAATCCACTCGAGTGCCACTACTGGAACGAGTGTCATAATATGCCAGCCCTGCTGTAGAGCAGCAAACAATTCCAATATTTTCTTACACTAACAACAACATGTATTTATTATTTTATAATTTCACTATTTTCCTTTACAGATTCCTCCACAACAGCCATTCCTCATTGTTAAATTCTATATATATGTGTTGTAAATGATTGACAAGACTATTAAGTTATTAAAATTATTAAACTGCTTTAATTTTCTATTTTTTCTGATATCCTTGTTGTTTTTTGATAGTATCTGTCATATAGACGTCTTTATAACAAGTGTATAACTAAACTAAAATGAATAGTCGGTTGTTTGGATAGATGACTGACTAGATGTCTGGTTGGCTGACTTGTTGTCTGTATTTGGTTTACAGTTGAGCTCCTATAGAGATTGTGTATAAATATGGGATAATAGAAAGTAGTTGTTTGTGTATAGGTATGTGTATATGTTTGTATATGAAAAGGATTGTTGTTTTTTTTATTAAATTTATAACCTTCTATTGTTTTTAATCTATTCAATGAGATTTTGTGTATTGGCAATTAAAGTCGGGTGTAAAAAGCAATTAACTAAATCAATAAATATTTAGCTTTTATGTTAGAAATTCTTAGTATATTTATTTAAACTGTTGATTAGTTAACAAGGGATATGTTGTATTATGTTAAATAATAAATTCTTTAAAAAATATACGTTAAATTTCATTACTCAAATAAATTTAAGAGCCAAAAGATTCTCTCAGATTTAGATGAAATTTTGGTTAGAGAAGATAGAAAATATAAATTTGTGCATACTCTTAGTGACCCAATCTCATATTTGAGAGCTAAAAAAAGTGGTCAAAAATTACCACGTTTTCCGTCATCCTTGTTGCTGGCAAATGTAAACAAAGTGATAGTCATTTTGAAGATCTATCTTTTTTTGTTTTTTTAAAGAGAAGCAACACTCAGGAAATTCTTCCTTTGGAAAAGGGATAGAGAAGAAGTGAAAAGTGGTGAAAGATAAAGTGCTTCAAATGGTGTAATATGTTTAATATTAAAAAGTTAAAAAAAAGTTTCATACCACTTTGCAACTAATTTTTACACAATAAATATCAATTTGTGTTTAGAACCAAAAGTTACTTAATTTCCCAGTGTAGAAAATCATTACCAGATATGTGGTTATGTAACTACATACCTGGTAATAGTAACTAGTTCCTTTTATTATTACATTTCTTATTACCTTTATATGGCGATGTCGCGAAAAATAATGAGTTACACACCAGCATACGAAAAATCAAAAAAATATGTCGTTACCTATGCGCTTACCAGTATTGACTAAAATAATAATTCTAAAAATAGATTTTCAAAAAAATGAGTTTTATAAAAAAAAATATTTTTTTAATGTAAAAAAATTTTTTAATACAATTTTCTCGTGCGGGAATCGAACCTGGGACTCCAGACTATCAGTCTATAGCTGTACCATCTAAGGTATCTCGACATGTAATATTTGATAGAGAAAAACATAATTAACTTGCTGCGCACAAGTCGGCTTACTCGCCAATCAATCAAAAAATATGTGGTTACATATATCATTACAAGTGTTGAAAAAATATTGAGGCTAAAAATAGATTTCAAAAAAATTTACGAAAAAATCTACAACATTATTTTATTTTTGAAATAATGATCAAAATAAGTCATTAGTCAGTAATACATTATTTTTAATTTTGAAATAATGAAAAAAGTATGTATTTATTAGCAACTCATTATTATATATTTTAAAATAATGCAGAAAATAACTCGGTGTCATTAGTGGTAGTCCGAAAAATAATGATATGTCATTACCGTTTCTACACTGGGTTTGTCCCCTATATCACATATGTATGAGTTTGGTTTTAACATTCAAACGGAGCAGACGTATTTTTTATTTGTCTAAAAAACAAAAAACTAACAAATAAAATTATTTTTATATTTTTTAAAATAAAAAAGCTTCTAACTCAAATTCTTTTATAAAACCAACGCCAATACATAATATGGATGGTCCTCCAATAAATTTGGGGGACACGGATTTTGATGATAAATTACCTCCAGACAAAACTGAAAAATCAATTAATAAGCTGGATTATCCTAACATTGACCTTCAACCCGCTAAAGCA